>OX352773.1:23333397-25733397 GCA_947095535.1 Poecilobothrus nobilitatus | reverse complement strand
TATATTTTTTTCTATAAAAAGAAGTTTTGTTAAAATTATTTTTCATTTATAGGTATATAATTTTTGTTAAATTTATTTTTTAGAAAATGATTGTATTTACTCTTCCATTCTCTATGATGGTAGCTGGTTCATCTTGTTGTGGAAAGACTACCTTTATAACTCAACTAGTTAATAACTTAAATAAAACTGTATTTCCAAAGATTGATAAAATCATATGGTGCAATTCAGAAATAAATGCTATCCCAAAAAATTTGGAATTTGGAAACATAGAATATCAAAATACTATTCCCGAAACTATTGAAAGTTATAAACCTACTTTAATTATTTTGGATGATCTAATGCTGGACGCTTATGGTCAAAAAATTTGTGAATTGTTTACTAAGGGTTCACACCATCGTGATATTTCGATTATATTAGTTACGCAAAATAAATTTCATCAAGGAAAATTTTGCAGAGATATTTCTATTAATTGTAAATATTTGGTTATTTTTAGAAATCCAAGAGATAAGTCTCAAATTTTACCGTTAGCACGACAAGTGTTTCCAGAGAATGTTAGAGAATTTCAAAGAGTATTTAACGAAGTAACAACACTTCCATATAGTTATATTGTTCTTGATTTTAGTAAAGAGATCAATGATATATTTCGTATTAGAACACAAGATTTCAAGAAAGATTTTTCTGAATGTTACTGTTTTCCAAAGCAATTAACAATTGACAACTTTGTGACAAATTATGTGACAAATTATGTGAAAAAAATGAAACGATTGAAGGAAAACCAACATATATTGCATGTATTAAAAAATAGTAAACAAAAGTTAAAAAACAATATACTTAAAATACTGTGATTCAGAAGTTATTAAAGCGATTTGTGAAATTGTTATAAATACATGGAATATAAATGAATGGAAATAATAAAATAACAAAAAGTCAACATCAACATTTAAAAAAATATAAAAACTACGCTTTTTAGCTTGTCCAAAAAAAAAAAAAAAATTATAAACGAAAATTGTTAATTCAAAGTGAAGGATTTTTACCAATTTTAATTGTATCTGTACTTTCTGAGATACTTGGAAAACTTATTGAGTCATATCAAAAACAAAAATAAATAATTTACAACGAATGATCGTTTTACATCCTGATCAATATAATAAATTAAAAGATAACTTATTAAACGATAATGAGCTCAGCCAAATAGATAAGGTAATGAAAACAATCTTGTTAAACAAGAATTTGAATGATATTCAAAAATGGCATTTATATCGAAACCAACTAGTAAAATTAGGTGATAAGAGAAGAAAGCAATTATTAAGAAACGCTGTTGAACCACTCATGACTAATGAAAACCTTCAAATAGGAGAAGAAACACCATCACGTATTTATATGAGAAATATGGGTACACAAACATCTAGAACTATCAAAAAGCATAAAGATACAAAAACCAAAACGAAAAAGTTTGAGGATACTTCAATGCAAACAAATCCGTATGAGGATGTTTATGAAACAGAACCATTAGAGAATTCACAAGAATATAATAAGGATTCAATTATTGTAGATGATGATTCTGATTATAGTGATAATGTCTTTACCGATGAAAATATTAAAAAACGAGCGTTATCTGCCGCTTCTTCAGGATCTCGTTTAAAGGAACGCAAATCTATAAATAGTTCAGCAGTTCGAGTATTTGAAACAGATGACGGTTCAGTTATATCTGTTCCTCTCTTTGACAAACCAAAGAAACAATATTCTTTGCGATCAGAATCTAAAACAAAATAAAGAGAATTAAATTTCCCTATCCGTAAAAAACAAAGCAAAATCAAAGGAAAAATATTTAAAAGATTTAAAATCTACAAAAGAATATAATTGGACATCATATACATAGATAATTATAAAGATGGATGCATTTTATGTAACTTTATTAAGTAATTCTTCAGAAGTTATGTTTCCTGAAAATACTCTTTCCCAATTCACAAATAAAATATCTCGACGTATTGACCTCAGGAATGAAAATTGGAAAGTTGGTTTAACTGAGTTTTATTGTAACGATTTTCTTCAAACAGATAAATATGAACGTACAAATTGTGTATTAATTTCAATAGGAAAAACTACGGTTACTGTAGGTGAAAATAATTCTAGAAAAAATGTTGATAAGCGAATAGGTTATCCTGATATTCATAAATATAAATTTAGAAATGATGAATGGAAAATAAATTTTTTACCAGTTTTAATTAATAATATTACACCAGAACCAGGATTTACAAGAAAACAAGTTTTAACAGAGTTTTTTAATGAAATTTCACAATCTTTGTTAAATGAGAATTATTATAAAGGAGATAAAAAAAAATAGCTCCAGCGGATCAATTAAAAAGAGTGAGAATATCTCGATCATTTGAAAAAGAAAACTTTTTTTACAAAAAAACTTTGAATATACTATCCCAAAACTGATAAAGGAAATTCTTTCACAAAAAGAAAAAGCAATAAATTTAAAAAAAGTTTTACCAGATTTATTTAAACAAACATTTTCAATGTATAATGATCAATTACCAGGTATGATGGTTATTTACACTGATATTATTGAACCTAATATATATGGAGATAGTACAATAAGAGCATTAAAAACAATTAACTGTGAAAATTGCAGGAACGCTTTTAACAGTGAATTTAAAAACGTTCAATATATTCCAGTAGAAAAAAGTTTATTTGAAACTATTTTAATTCGCATTTGTAATCAATATGGTGAAAATATAAATTTTTCACCAAGTTTATTTCCAACAAAAATTGTTTTACATTTTATTCGAAAATAAAAAATATATAAATAGAAAGAAAAAAAATATAGTTTTTTATTCATAATGAAATAATCATACATTAAATATTATCTTAATCAAATTGGAGGTAACATCAATGAAATAGGCCCCCTATTACAAACAACATCTTATTTTCAAAATGGCAGAGGGATTCGAAATCTTTTTGGTGGTTTATTAAGATATTTAAAACCTATTTTTTCATCGGGTCTAGATATTTTAAAAAAAGAAGCTTTGCCAGCTGGTATAAATTCATTATCCGACATTAGCACAGGTAGAAATTTAAAGGAAGTAATAAAAGATCGAGGAAATGTTGCTATAAAGAATATAAGACGCGGTGTTTTTAATAAACTAAATGATATTTATGGTCAGGGATTTATTCGAAAAGGTATAAAAAGACTTTCAAACACGACTCATATTCATTTAAAAACTAAAAAGAAGAAACGCATAACTTCTAAAAAAATAAATAATAAAAAAAAGAAAAAAAAATATACAGACATATTTGATTAACAATGATTGAGTGCATGAAATCTGAATTGGATATTTTTACACCACGATGTCTTTACGATGTCTTCTAATACTTCCAATATAAGTCTAGACAATGTTTTTATTGGTCAACTACCAAACACAATAATATTTTGTATGACTGAAAATGAAGGATACACAGGAAAGCGATCTAAGAACCCCTACAATTTTAAACATTTTGATTTAAAACAATTTATGTTATATGTTAATGGTGTTCAAATTCCTAATTTATCTATAGAAACCAATTTTTCAGAGAAGAACTCAACATATACACGAGCATATCATACCTTGTTTAGTGGAACAGGAATATATCATGCTGACAAAGGACATCAAATAACAAAATCTATGTTTAGTAAAGGTTATTTTCTACTAGCTTTTGTTTTAACTCCTGATGGGGCAGGGAATGATTCCTGTCAGGATTTGTTAAACCAGGGTTCATTAAGAATTGAAGCTAAATTTTCAAACAAATTACCATCAACTATAACTTGCATTGTTTATGGTGAATTCGATTCAAGTTTACAAATCGATAAAAACCGTAATGTTCATACAAATCTATAAATACAGAAACAAATTTGTAAGACCATTCATTCATTTAACAACCTCGAAAGTGAAAAATTATACATACAAATTAAAATGAGTAATAAATCTTGTGTACTTGTAGATTTAGCATTTTGTGCTGACGGCACGAATGCTATTTTTGTTAAACCAGTAGCACTTGCTGGAATGTAAACCACTCAACAAAGAGTTTCAGTATAAATTTCCGACTAAGGATATCAATATTGAGAACATTCAAACATGATTTAAATTTGGGAATTCTTTTAATGAACAAATAAATCTCGATCTAATTAAAACTCTAACTAAATTTGACTTAATTGTTACAAATGGGAAAGCAAAAAAGGAATATATATTAGTAGTTAGAATCTGGCGATTCCAGCACAGTTTTGACAGCTATAAAAAAAGCAGTTATAATTTATGCCTATAGAGGTTTCGCGTTAGTGGCGGTTAATTTTGAAATTTAAAAAAATTTGAATTTAAATTAGCGTTAGTGGCGGTTAATTTTGCAATTTAAAAATATTTGAATTTAAATTCGCGTTAGTGGCGGTTAATTTTGAATTTAAAAAAATGTCAGTGTGGGGTATAATGGAATTGAATTTTAGTTTTGAAATGAATGCAGGTTTTTTTTTTGTTGCGGGTAGAGTTTTGTTGGCTAGAGTCTGGGTGCTAGAGGTTGGGTGGCTGAGGGTTGGGTGCTTAGGGACTAGGGGGCTAGGTTCTGAGATATTGTCTAGATTGGAAACTGAGAGAAGTTAGGTTTGCCGATTCTAGTACAGTTGGGAGTATTATGAGATTGAATTTTTGTTTATGAAATGAGTTTACACACATAATAATAAAATATAATTTTTGCTTATTATTGAAAATGAAATTGTTGGGAATTGAGTAGCTTATAGTAGGTAGGTGTATTATTGTGGTTTCTTTTGTGATAAGAATATAAAATTTAAATTCAAATTTCTTCTTATTAAAATAATATGTTATAGTGGTTTTCAAATATAAAATTAGATAAGAAAATTTAATAAAATTTAAATTCAAATTTTTTCTTAGTAAAATATGTTATAGTGGTTTTCAAATATAAAATTAGATAAGAAAATTTAATAAAATTTAAATTCAAATTTTTTCTTAGTAAAATATGTTATAGTGGTTTTCAAATATAAAATTAGATAAGAAAATTTTGATTTGAAGAATAAAAGAAAAAGTCTAATTTGTAACAAATTACGTCAGGAGATTTCGTAAACGTTTGGCTGATAAAAGTTTAATGAAATAAAAAGTTCATAGATTCATATAGAAAGTGAGTAAAGTAAAAAAAAAATTTAAATTATGAAATATGTTTGCATTTGAAACTTTTGATAACAAAAATGTTTCAAGAATTAAAATAGGATGAGTGCGGTTTTATAACCCCCGAATTATTACTCTTCTTCTTTATTTTACAGACATAAAACTTATTGTATTATGAAATATTTTGGTATATAAATTAAAAAACAATGAAAAATTTGATCATTCTAAAAGAAGTATTTGATTTCAAATAGTGAACTATTTCTATAAATAACTATATAGTAAAATGAAACGCAATTCAAACCAAATTTCTGGAAGTGAAGAAAAATATTGCTCTTCTTGTAAAATCTCTGTTCCCATTAAAGGATGGATGTATCACCTAAGAACTCTAAAACATAGAAGAAATTCAGCAACTATAATTGAAGATGGTCTTAAGTGCATTAAAAGTACTTTTAATGAGAGAATAGAGTCGTTTATATATGATAATGACGTAGAGGAATTACAATCACCTAATGAGTTTTTTATTAAAGGAAAAGATAAAATAATTAAATAGTTGCAAACTGCATTGGAAAAACATAAAGCTCTAAAATATAATTTGGAATTATTCGCTGAGTATATTAAAATTTCCAAGAAGGATGGTGAAGATGAGGAATATGATGGTAATATGGATCTATCGGTGAAATCTTTCAATACTAGAATGAGAACTGTCAATCAAAGTAAGCAGCTTTCAGAGTTTTATGATGATATGGTTAATAATATTGTTAAAAAATGTGACGAGTTTCAAGAACGAGATAGCTTTAGGGCTTTAGAGCTTGTTGGGCTTTATTACGAATTTTACATGTAGAAATCAACATTAATCAGTACAAGCCTTTACGATGCTCACAATATTTACCATTACCGAAATTCATTCAGGACAAAAATGCTTGTATTAACGTTAACAATTCAGATGAATATTGCTTTAAATGGAGTATAATATCAGCCCTTTATAAAGGAAATCAAAATTTACAAAGAACATCGATTTATAGAATACCTGATATTGAAAGTAGCACAATACATTTAAATGAAAATTTTGAAGAGTTTACTTTAGAATTTGGTAATTTGGAATTCCCACTTAAAGTAGCAGACATAGATTTATTTGAAGAATTAAATCCTACTATTAGTGTAAATGTTTTTGGAATTGAAGAAATTAGCTCACAAAAAGGGATTTTTTATGAAATAGTAGGACCGTATTACTCAACTAAAGAAGAAAAAATTAAGCATATTAATGTTTTATTGGTTGAAAATGAAGAAAGAGCTCATTATGTTTGGATAAAAAATATATCAAGGCTGATTAGATCGCAAATAACACAACATGGTCATGGTTTGTACTTATGCAATACATGCTTACAATATTTTCACAACGAAGAGTCTTATCATATACATAAAAAAGAATGCTGTAAAATTGTTACGTTGATGCCTACTGAGGAAAATAAATGGATAAAATTTACAAAATATGAAAGAAAAATTGATGTACCTTTTACCGTTTATGCTGATTTTGAATGCTTACTTCAAGACATTTATACATGTCATCCTGAAGAAACAAAATCAGCAACAACAGATATACAAGAGCATATTCCATGTGCATTTGCTTACAACATAAAATGTTCCTTCAATCACAATTGGGATTTATTTAGAATGTACACAGGTGAGAATTATATTGATATTTTTATAGATAAGTTAATTGAAGATGTTATTGTTATTTCGCGTGAACACCTTCAAAAAGTGATACCAATGAAAAAGTTAACAAATTTAGAACAAAAACATCAGATAGAAAGTAAAATATGTCATATTTGTGAATTAGATTTAGGTATAGATAGGGTTGCTGACCATTGCCATTTAACCGGCACATACCGTGGACCTGCTCATTATACATGTAATTTAAATTATTCACACGCTCATTTCATTCCAGTTTTATTTCACAATTTTTCGGGATACGATTGCCATTTATTAATAAAAGCGCTATCAAATCACCCCGGTCAAATAAAGTTGATACCAATCAACAAAGAAAATTACATTTCTGTTTCAAAACATATAAATATTGATGAAGAAAATGTGATTGAAATACGATTTTTAGATTCTTTTAGATTTATGGCTTCAAGTATTGATAATCTAGCCCGTAATTTATCGAATGATAATCTAATTAGCACTAGGAAAATATGTATTGATGATGAGCAATTTATGCTTTTACGACGAAAAGGTGTGATTTCCTTATGAGTTTTTAAATTCATGGGAAAAGCTTAATTTTGAAACATTACCTTCTCGGGAAAAATTTAATAATAAATTATCTGATTATACTTGTTCTGATGAAGATTATGAGCATGCTAAGAAAGTGTGGGAAAAATTTAACTGTAAAAATTTTAAAGACTATTTAGAAATTTATTTAAAAACTGATGTATTCCTATTAACTGATATTTTTGAAAATTTCCGTAAGCTTTGCAAAAACATATATTCTTTAGATCCATGTCATTATTACACGGCGCCAGGCTTATCTTGGGATGCCATGTTAAAATATACCAAAATTGAACTTGAACTATTTACGGATATTAACATGTATAATTTTATTAAAAAGGGAATTAGGGGGGGAATAACACAATGCGCATTGAGGCATTCAGTAGCGAATAATAAATATATGGAAAATTTTGACAGTTCCAAAACTTCTAAGTTTATTGTGTATTTAGATGTTGTTAATCTATATGGTTGGGCTATGTCACAATTTTTACCTTTTTCTGATTTTCTATGGGTGGAAAATTTTGAAACAAATATTTTAGATATACCGGATGATTCTAATATAGGTTATATTTTAGAAGTAGATTTAGAGTATCCCATTTCTAAGCATGACGAACATAAAGACTTACCATTTTGCTGTGAACATAAAATGAATCAATATATGAAGAATACCAAGTTGATTACTGATCTTGAAGATCACAATCATTATGTCATTCATTATCGAAATCTTAAACAATGTTTAGAGCACGGGTTAATTTTAAAAAAAATTCACAGCGTATTACAGTTTAGACAAACATGTTGGCTTAAAAGTTATATTGATTTAAATAATTCACATAGAATAAGAGCTGTAACACAATTTGCTAAAGATTTTTTTAAGCTATTAAATAATGCTGTTTTCGGGAAAACTATTGAGAATATTGATAAAAGAAAAGATGTTAAAATAGTGACAAGTTGGGAAAGTCGGGGAAGACATTTAGGTGCTAGAGCTTTGATTGCTAAAGCAAATTTCAAAAGTATAGCCCATTTTACAGAAAATATGATTGCTGTTCAATTGGACAGAGTAAAAACGTTTTATAATAAACCTATATACGTCGGATTTTCAGTATTAGATGTTTCAAAATGGAAAATGTATAACTTCTTATATAATTATATGAAACCAAAATATGGAGATAATGTTGAGCTAAATTATATGGATACAGATTCTTTTGTATTAACAATTGAAACAGATGATTTTTATAAAGATATTATACCTGATATAGATCTAAATTATGATACCTCTGATTATAATGTAAATAATATTTACGGTATACCCTTGAAAAATAAAAAGGTTCTCGGTATGATGAAGGATGAATGTAGTGGCAGTATAATAAGAGAATTTATAGGTTTAAGATCCAAAATGTATTCTATAGATATTATTAATAAAAATGAAATAAAAAAAGCAAAAGGTGTTAAGAAATATGTAGTTAAAAATCTAACTTTATCAAATTATAGAGATTGTTTATATAAAAGGAAAATATATGTAAATAAAATGTATATATTTAGAAGTAAGTTGCATACTTTATACACACAATGTTTAAATAAAGTATCTTTAAGCTATTTTGATGATAAGAGATTTGTACATTCTAATGGTGTCAATACATTACCTTGGAATCATTATTCAATTGGTACAGAATTATTGTAAAATAAATTTAATGTAATGAAATAAAAATAAAATATTGTACCATAAAACCACATTCATCCTCCTATTTAAGCTTTAAAACATTTTCTGCGGAATTTATATCTGATTAATTAAAAGTAGTTTTTTAACAATCTTTTATTACCAGCATAAGGAAAAATAGTATAAATAGGCTGTATATTTTAATTAATTATTCAGTTATTACCTACACTAATTACCCTAATAAAGCATTAAAAAAAAAAAAAAATAAAAAATGAGTTTTTTAAATAACTTAAATAAAAAATTCGAGTCGCGAAAATTCAAAAATACAGTCACAGTTTCAACTATGCTGTATAAAAAATTATATAAAATAGAGAGACTGATGAAGATAAATACTAAATTCGGAGAAAGGGTTACAGCAGAATTGGGAGAATTTAAGATATTTCTTCCAATACGATTTAATGCCCTTACACAGGATGAAATTACAAAATTAAATGATGGATCATATGGATTGGTAAATTATGGTCACAAAGGAAAATCCTTTGATTTAAAAATTTTTAAAAAAGATGAATGGACTGGGAGTATGGAGCACACAGATGACGATGGTGAAGATGATGAAGACGCTGATATTCTTGAAGAAAACCAGGCCATATAATAATTATGTAATCAATACAAAATAAATAAATAAATAAATATTTTGATTTTTATGATAATTATATAGTTTTCTTTTATTTTATAAATTGTATCTTAATTTTCAGGGGGCACTTTTTATAGGTTTTATAGGTTTATTCTTATAGGTTTATTTTTTACTTTTTTTTACTTTTTTATAGGTTTTTTTTTTTTGCAAATTAGCTGAAAGGGTGGAAAAAATCAAAGCGAAAAAAAAAAAAATATGTTACAGTAAAACTGTTCATTCATTTTTATTTAATCATTATTAGTACATATCACAATTAAATCATAAAAATCATAAAAATAAAATAATAAAATGTTTACAATAGTGATTTTAATAAATAAACATTTTCAAAAGCGCACATACCAACATGATTGAATGAGCATCTTTGAGCAGGGGTATTTTGTTGCCTTTTTAAAAATTTTAGGCTTGTGTAATCTTGTCTGTTTAAATCTACAACATTATTATAATGTTTCAAAATGTTTTGAATCCAAATTCTCTTTTCATCACCCTTTACGTAAATGCAAGTATTGGTATTTATAAACAATTTTAAAAAATTCATCACATCACAAAAACTTGTTTTACCATCAGACCATTTAAATTCATGGTGATTTTTGTTAACCATTTATTGATATATTTTGATTGTGACTCAAGTACGTGATAACTGTATGGAGGTTTAATTATGAAATGTTGAATTTCATTACTTGAAGTTAATATTGCAATTTCTTTTAGAATAAATTTGTTACTATTATCTCGGAAGCCTTGAATATCAAGTATTACATATTCCATTGCTTAGATGTCTATAAAACAAGTAAATTAAAAATGTTACTCCAAAACAGAGTCGTATATAAAATGTATACAACGATTTTAAATGATTGATTTTGTCTATTCAGTGATTGTTGTTGTAATTTCATTAGAAAAGCTCATTGATTTGTAATTTTAATTTATTTTATTAACATCCCCGCTCAAAGGTTGAAATTCAACTAGTCGATCGTGTAACAAAAGACAGTAGGCTGTGGTACTTGCTGGAATGCTACTTGCAGTTTTAAGCTGTATTTTAACATCAATTGACCCCGTTTTTAAATTTTCATTTTGATAACGAGTGTCTATTACGAAAATTGTACTACTTTTCTTAAACTCTTCCCATGTTAATAAAGGTTCAGGTATAGAATAATTATAATAATTGCAACGAAAGTTAATGTATGCCTCGTAAGCTATTCCATAACGATGTCTTTCAACATTTAAATTCATATCTTCATATGGATAAGCTTCTGAATTTAAGAAAACTTTTAAATCTTCTACATCCAAATGATCAAATTTCGATGGATCTTCTTTAAGTTGATTTAACTTATTTGTTTGTAGAGCGAAAATAATGAAACGCGGCTTTTCAAGTTGAGTTGTAGTTTTAACGTTCCAAATATGATGGTTAGTATTTGACGGTAATGTTGGATATTCATATAAATCCCAATTTCTAAAAGCTAATATAATTTTAGCATTATTATCAATATTCTTGTACAAGTTTAATTTGAAGGAATCAGCTAAATTGATATGTTGTACTCGCCATTGCACTTTAAGTAATTGAATTTTCGGTTTTTCATTAATATCAGAGCAAAGTAAAGAGTTATCATCAGATCTTGAACGTATCAAAATTAATTCATGTTTTGCATTCGGTATAATGTTTTTATGATCTTCAGCAAATCCCAAGAGTCTTTTCAATGGAATACAATAGTTAAAAAATTGTGTTTTTGAATCAATTGTTGCTTTGGGAGACCAACATGCATTCATAAGAGCTTGACTCTCATTTTCATTTAGCGAAATAAAATTTTTTAAACATGTTGTTATACCAACATTTCGACAATGATCAATTTCCTTCCCATTTAATTCATAGCGTACTTCTTCGAATAGAAATGCCATTGCGTTATTAATTAAATTTGTTTTTGTTGCAAGACTTCCATCTTGTTTTGAAATAAAGCCTTCAATATAAAGAATACTGGTAGACGGTAAGATATTTAGATTTTGATTTTGTATTTGTATGCGAATAATATCGCTTTTATTAAATGAATCTGTGAATGCTGAATATGTGCGCCAATGAGCACTTGTTATACTTTCATCAATGACAGGGCTATGAAATAAATTATCCATTTTTTAAAACGTTTTTAATTTAAGGCCAATTGATTTTAAAAATTGTTGTCTTTCTATTGTTAGAGTTCCTTTGTTTATTCTGTGAGATCTTATTCCTCTTAACGTTGACATGCTATTAAAATGACCCTTGACGTGTGCTAAATATTTATTGTGTTTCTGATAATTATTATCATATATTATCATTTTTCCTGTTTTTTCAAGTGCAAGCGCACTGTTATAGTTTCACCTCGAAAATTAATTAAATTACCTGGTCGAGTAATTTTATGTTTATCGATTTGATTTGATTGACAGCTACTGGTAAATAGATAAGATTTCGAGGAACTTCAATTATTTTATAGCCGGGGCCAACATGAATTGAAAATTCATGTAAAATATGTACTCTCTGATCATTAATATATGTTCCTTGAATAATGTTGCATTCAACTCGTATAATATTAATTTTGTTTATATCAACAGGAAGATCTGAAATATTCCACTTATTTGGTTTTAATCTTCTTTTACTAAAACCTAACAATCCACCAATAGTGTCTTCTCGTTCAAAATCAATCTCTTCATCGGAAAAAATTTCACAATTTAATGTATTATTGTTAGCTTTTATATAGAGTTTCCGTTTTTCAGTTTTTGTATTTGTAATTTCTAGTTTCTTCTTAAGAAAATCTTCGATATCTTCAATTTCATAGGAGCCTGTTGGAAGAATGATGCTTTTATCCCCAATAAGAAATCTATTATTTCCTTCATCTACATTCGGTATAGAATTGTATGTCTGAAAATCAACTAATGCACAAACATATTCCCCTTCTAAATCTATGGGTGGAAAATATTCTGCTGTTAGTACAGAAATTTTACCATTTAAGGTAAACGTTAAAGACATCGTTGCTCTTAACCAATTAAACAATTATTGAAACGTATTATCTTTTATATAACCATTATCATAATTTATTATAAATTAAATTACCTACACATATATATACAATTTATGATGAAAATTCAATTTTAATTTCAATAACCTTAAATTTCATTTAAAAATCATATGATTTTTATCAAGAAAATAAAAAACAAACCTTGAACTTAAAATTTGAATTGCATAATAATAAAAACTATGATTCTATTCAATATCTCTATTGAAAGAAAACAAAAATAGCCTTGAATTTACTTTTTGTCACGCTTAAAAAGAAAAAAAAATGTGATATATTTCTTATTAATTTTTTATTTTGTTTTTTTTTGTTTTGCTTATAAAAAATAGTATTAGATAAGAAAGTTAAACATAAATGACCACAATTGTATGTATTAAATTTTTGATATTTATAATAATTATATGAAAGCTTATTTCCTAAATATTTTACAATTTCATTTGGTGGTTTTAAATTTCCAAAGCTATCAAAATATTTTATATCATTTAAATTCTTATAATATGCTACCCAATGAGTTCCATCTCCGATTGAGTTATCTAAATTGACGATTCCATATTCACATTTCCAAGGTTTAGTTTTAGGAAGATCGTCTCTCATAAAAACTCCACGAAAATATTTTAAGTATTTGGTTCCAAAATTATTTAAATCAATATTGGTTAAAGCCCGTTTGGGTAGCAAACTTAGCGGTTTTTTGATGTCAGAAATAATCCAAGTCCCTGTTTATATGGTTTTAAATGTAAACCCCTTCCTCTTAGAGCAATAGCTTCCATTGTTTTATTATGACGTTCACTTTCATTTAACTGCACCTTAGCATTTTTAGCATCATTAACAGCTTTAGTTATACCAGCAGCACCACCTGCAAGAGCTCCGACAGCTGATAAACCTGCGAATATTGGAATTAATGGTAGAATGCCACCAGTTTTAGGAACAGAAATAATGCGTGGTATTTTAATTGATTTTCTATTTTTGCTTATATTTCTAGCAGCTTTCAGCGCAATTTTGATAGCGTCGTTTTGCTTATTAGGTTTATACCCTTTAATAGCTATTCTAGCTTCTTGAATGACTCTTCTTAAGGGTTGCTTTTTCGGTGCTTTCTTTGCTTCCTTCTTGCAACCCATACCAAGTCTAATTTTTGTTTTCATTGCGTTTGTAACAAGAAATCCGTTTTCTTTTTCACTTAAAGTTGAATCACGCGATTTAACTCTTTGCCAAGCTTTCTCAGCTAATATTTTATCAGCTATATGACGATCAGAAATATTACTATGTTTAGAATATGCAATATCGTGTTCACGACATGCATCATCTAATTGGTTTATTCCTTTATCCACACGTTCTAGACGTTTTTTAAGTTTTGTTCCTGGTCCACAATAATTATATCCAGGTAGATGTGCTTCAAATGGTAATTTATTAATTATGGAATTTAATACACCACCTTTCTTTTTGATTTCTGATTTACAACTGATTGCATTTCTCTTGTAACTGATCATATTTAATCTTATATCGGTGACAGTTCAATATGGATTGTTTTGATTAAGACATATAAATATAGTTTTATATGAAATTGATTTAGTTGCTAAAATGAAGTTTATCAAAAAAGGTGAAACAATAAAGATTATGAATTTTGATGAGAAATGTAATATTATTAAAGAGTATAAGAAACACGGAGAAATACTACCAAACAGTATTCGAGGATTAATTGTTGGACCATCTAATTGTGGTAAAACAAATGTCATGTTAAGCATGTTATTAGATCCAAAAGGTCTTAAATTTCAAAATATATACATTTATTCGAAATCATTACACCAGCCGAAGTATCAGTATTTTAAAAAAATTATAAAACCTATTAAAGGAATGGGATATAATGAATTTTCAAATAATTCAGATGTAGTTAAACCATCAGAATCCCAGCCTAATTCAATATTCATATTTGATGATGTTGCATGTGATAAACAAGATAAAGTGAGGGAATATTTTTGTATGGGACGGCATCAAAACGTCGACAGTTTCAATTTATGTCAATCATATACTCGAATTCCTAAACATTTAATAAGAGATGATGCTAATAAGAGCAAATTTTATAATTTTATTTAAGCAAGATGATTTAAATTTAAAGCATATCTATAATGATCATGTTAATGCAGATATGTCCTTTAAGCAATTTAAAGATATATGCACACATTGTTGGCGAAATAGCTATGGATTTTTACTTATTGATAAAGATAGAGCTTTAAATAATGGTCGCTATAAAAGAAATTTTGAAGAATGTGTTCAATTATAAACATATATAATATACCGTTCACAACAACAACAGATCAGATCAACAACAGCAGCATATCAGATCAGGAACAACAACAGATCAGATCAGACCACTTTCGATTCAATACAGATCAGGTCAGATCAGTTGCAGTTCAATAGCAGTTCAATCATGAATAAAACCTTTAATGAAAAAGTCTTAAAAGACATAATTAAAACGAGAAAAAATTTGCAAAGGAAATATAAAACATTAAAAACTGGAAAAATAGCAGAGGAGCAATATTTGGAGGAAACATTTAAGCCAATTGTAGAGCCAATTAAAAAATTAACTAATATTGTGAAAAAGCAGGAAGTGAAACCGGAAGATGAATCCAAAACTACTGATAATGATAAAATTAGTATGACATCATTCATGCAAAAAACGGAAACACCAAAAAAGAGATAACAGTTTTTGAAAGTTTTAAGACATCAACACCTAACATTACTACATTTTCAACTTCTAAATTGACTGCCGATTCATCATCATCATCATCATCTTCATCACCTTTATACAGCTATAATAAATCAGAAATTGATAAGAGTTATGGACCATATCTTGACCTAAAATCGAACATAAGAAAATTAGGTAATTCAACGTTTAGTATTAATGAAAATAATCATCACATAATTATTAATGGTGAGACCTTTGAGGGAACTGAAGGTTTGCATAACCTTATATTTAAAAAGAAACCAGTGAATTATACTGAAAATGATTTAAAACAGTATCAAAGGATTTTGGAAAAAACTAATGCTCATAGGAGAAATTATGATTCATTGGAACAAATTAAAGGAAATAAGGGTTATAAATATCAAAATATTATAAAACACCTGTATAAACATGAATATAATACGAGAACTAAAAAAGGAAATTCTTATTCTAATAAAAATTTATTAGCATTGCCACACTCTTCTAATATGTTATATTCAAACCGCCCGATTCAATATACTTATTGGGATGACCCTAATGAATTAGTTGATAGATTGGAGCTTTTGATTGCATCAGAAATGTCTGGTAACAATAATCATCATAATGAAATCAATTCCATTATTGAAGAACTCAGAGAAGCTAATATAATTGAGTAATTGAAAATACATCACCCGAGAGACTGGTACCAGTTTGTCAGATCAGTAGGTGTCCGAAAAAAATTTTCTGTATTTGAAATGACACAAGATGATTTTTTTGATTTTTCGTCTCTTTCAAAAGCCAAATTTACCTGGAGAAAAGTAGATGAAAATGGTAATAAATTTTCATGGCACAATGTAAAGTGGCTAAGATTTACCAAGGATTACGGTTCAATATTTTACAAAAATTCGCTTAATGAAAATGAAGCTTTTCAAACATTAAATTTACGCCGACGTGGTATTAATGCGATAAGTAAGGAAGATATTTCAAAAACTTACGCTAATAATGTACCAATCAGCGTAAAAAAAAAAAGGATTTATTAGATATGTTACCATTAATAGATAGTTGTTATCATGAATTTTATGAAAATCTCACAACTGAAGAAATAGCAGATTACCATCCAGACTTAACCGAAGAGACTGAGGATTAAATGGAGGAGAGGAGGAGACTTTTAAAAGGTCTGAGCTAAAATATCGATTGAATTTATATTATAAGATAATTTGAATTTTATTTATTAATTTTTTTAAGCAAGAAAGGCTATTAATTTTACTTATTTTTTTTTTTTTAAATGAATATGTTATAATATTTTGTTGAAGTAATTTAGAATT
The DNA here is from genome assembly GCA_947095535.1 of Poecilobothrus nobilitatus. Lineage (NCBI taxonomy): Eukaryota > Metazoa > Arthropoda > Insecta > Diptera > Dolichopodidae > Poecilobothrus > Poecilobothrus nobilitatus. Next base: position 25,716,582 of record OX352773.1, on the reverse strand, counting down.
TAAAGTTCCTATTTTTTAATAAAAGTGATATTAATACTTTTATGATCATTATATCAGCTGTTATGTTTTTATTTTTGTTCAAAAATATATGAATTTTTTAAATTAAAAAAAATTAACCTGCATTTTTTATTTGCACTCAATAAATTAAGTTAAATTATATTTCTATTTTCAATTTGACAACCTCTCTTAAGTTAACATAAGTGTGAAGAAATTTTTCATATTAATTTCATAAAGTAGCTTATGGTACTTAAGTTTTATATTTGATGCAAAATTTAATTTTGCACAATAGCTTATGTTACAAAAATGTAATTTTCTCAGCTTGTAGATAAAATTTTTAAATAAGACTAAGACAGAAATTTAACAAAATATATTACCTTCCTATTGCAATTTTCAAATAAACAGCGCCTTCAGATTTTTTCACAGATTAGTTTAAAGTTTAAAATTAAAATATCTCTAAACAGCAAAAACTAACTTAAGCTACTTTGATTTGTGGCCACAGATATAGTGCTACAAACAAATTTATATTCTACACAGAAAAACATTAACAATCCTGCTAATATAACTAAAGTCGACATAGAGCGTTTTATTGGTATATGTCTCTATACATCAATAGTGCGGATTTCGAATGTAAGAAAGTATTGGAACAATCATTATGGATATGACAAGGTTAGAGAAACTATGAGTCAGAAACATTTTGAAAAAATCTGGCGGTTTATTCATTTTAACGTCAACAGTAATATGCTACCAAAAACTCATAAAGACCACGATCGGCTTTTCAAGATTAGACCATTGGTTGATCATTTAAATAAAAAATTTCAAACCATTCCATATGAAAGAGATTTATGTGTAGATGAACAACTATGTGCGACAAAAGCTAGGTCATATTTGAAGCAATACCTCCCAATGAAACCTCATAAGTGGGGCTTCAAAAATTTTGTATTAAGTGGAGTTAGTGGATATGCATATAATGTAGAAGTGTACACAGGTCAAGAAAATGAAATCCGATTTCGAAAAGAAGATGAACCTGATATAGGTGCGAGGGGAAATGTTGTAGTAAGGCTAATTAGAAATGTTTTCTCACATTCTAATCACAGAATTTACTTTGATAATTACTACACAAGTATTCCACTAGTAGTTTACCTTGCTCAAAGGGGAATTAATTCTTTAGGTACCGTTCGTCGTAATAGGGTGCCCAATTGTAAGTTGCCAAGCGAAAATGAATTGAAGAAAGCTGTTCGTGGTACTTCAACAGAATATGTAGCAAAAGTTAATAATACAGATATTGTATCGGTCGTCTGGAAGGATAATAAAATAGTGACCTTGTTATCCAACTACTGTGGAGTGTTACCTGTAGCAACGGTTAAACGATATGATAAGAAACGGCGTCAAGAAATCATTGTAGAATGTCCAAGATTGATTAAGGAGTATAATCGACACATGGGTGGTGTTGACCTTTTGGACAGTTTGATAGGCCGTTCCAAAATTAGAATTAGAACCAAAAAAAGGTATATGTGGCTTTTTTATCACTTTGTAGATTTAACAGTGATCAATGCTTGGTTGTTATATAGGCGAATTGAGACTGAAAAGGGTAATAAAGCCACTCTGAAGATGGAAGATTTTAAGGGACAAATTGCATATTCCCTTACAAAAGCTGGTGGAATTCGGCAAACGAGAGGAAGACCAAGTGTAACCATACTTGAGCAAGTTATTCAAGCAAAAAGAAAAAGAGGGTCAACATCTCTTATACCCCCAAAAGATGTGCGAAAAGATGAAATTGCTCACTGGGCATCTTATGATGAAAATCGTCAAAGGTGTAAATATCCTGGTTGTAAGGGGTTTTCATTTATTAAATGCTCCAAATGTGCAATATTTTTGCGTTTAAACAAAAATAATAATTGTTTCTTCAAATTTCATAGCGAGTAATATAATCAAGTACTCAAATTTTAATTTATTTTTAAAGAATTTATAAATTATGCATTAAATAGTCATTATGCATTACAAAGTAAATTTTTTAAATGTTTATGTTATGATATAGTTTTAATGTAATTTGAAGTGTTTTTAATTTTCTATTTAAATTTTTATCTTTTGTAATATATATCTGTTATATATATATTTTGTATATATATCTAACATTATTTATAGTATATTTCTTATTAATACAAACTATATTTTTCATTTTAGAAATTTCAATTTTAAGCATTTTAAAATTTTTCGTCACTACATAATCTCCTTCCACATGTAAAATAGTACGCCTATTTATAAATGTACGCCAAGTTGTTCTTTCACAAAAAAAAATACTTTTATTTTTAATTTAATTTAATTTGTAATCCAATTTTGCTCCTCTTCTTTCTACTGCTTAAATACGAATGAATGTTAAAATTACTATATTAACTTAAACTAAAATTATATTACTGCATACTTAAATTAAAATTCCACTACGGTTTAAGTTCATTAACCTTTGTTATGTATAAAAAAAAAAGTACCTATCATCATATGTTTTAATATATTTTGTATATAATGATGGTATATAACAAAAAAAGTGAGTAAGTGGATTTTAATTCGATACTCGTTTTAATTTATTCTTACAATTATATAATTCAATTTCTTAGAAAGCTTTTTAACAATAGTGTATTATAATTCAATTATTTATCTCTATCCAAAAGCTTTATATTATTTTGACATTTACAGAGATTTCTAAAATAAACACAAGTAAGTACATATTTAATTATTATAAATCTTAAAATTAATTTTTTATGTATTCAATTTCTAATTCATTTCTATTGTAGGTTTTAGATGAAATTCCAGATGATGCTGCTGTGATGTTGCAGTTCATTTAGATAAGTATAACTTTGTAACATACTTAGTTAGAATAAAGTTCTTTGTGTTTTTGTTTTATTTCATTTTCGGTTGATGTTGCTTGTTTCTGGAACATACTCCCCGGCCTTGGCATATATGATAACATAGATGCCAAAATAAAGTTGATATCTCGCATTATAATTTAATATTTATAATTTAATATTTACACTTTAATATTTATACATGTATATATATTATTACTGTGTACTAAATGTTATTTGAAATTTTTAGGTTATAAAATTTGAACTGTGAGTGAATTTATTTATGCTGAATTATGAAGTTGCTTGCTTAGAGATTATGTACAATATTTGGATTGTTTGTTGGATTTACCATTGTTAATTGAATTGTAAGTTTTACATATCGTCGTCGTTCAGTGAAAACTCACTAAGTCCATTTTTGGCGAAAATGAGTTATAATACGTAAAATAATGTTGAAATTTCAAATTTTCTGTCAAAAAAATTTCAGAGCTATCGAGTAAGTACTTTTAAAGTTATAGAGTATTAAATCTCACTAAATCCGTTAAAACCAAAAAATTCTCCAATGAAAACTCACTAAAAGGGACTTAGTGAGTTTTCTTTAAACGAAAGTTTTGAATTCAAACCAAATTTCTATAAAATTAATATTCGATGACTCACTTGTTTTTGTTATTGTAAATCAAACATGTAGAGACAAGAGTCCGTTAGAAATTCGAAATGCAATTATGTATCAAAATTGTTTTCATTCGATTTTTTAGTTCAATGTGAGTACAGTTTTATTTTAAAGTTAATTATTTATAAAGTGTTTAGCAGAAAAAAATTTAAAATTTTAAAAGTAAATAAAGTGTGAAGAAATTTCAACATAAAAAAATTATGGAGAGTAGAGGTCGAATGTTAGCAGCTCTAGCTTTAAAAGTGATTAAGAAAAAGGTAACAGATAGGTATTTATTTTAAATTAACATAAGCTACTTTTGGAACTTTTTAAAATAGGCTGATGAGAATATAAGTCCAAGGTCGTGCAGAATTATTAGAAAACCCAGTTATTTTGTGGAAGGAGAAAATATTGAGCAAATCCAGAAAAATACTGTATGATATTCAGTTAGCTTTTTGTGGTTTATAAAATTTTTTTGTTAAAATTTTCCAGAGTGTTACTGGAGATGATGATTTCAGTAGTGATGATTCCGTAAAAGATAAAACCTACGCTCCACATATTAGTAGTGATGATGAAAGCGACACAACTATTTATTTTGAACATAAAAAAAGCAGGATGATGTCTAGTCATAAGACTAGTGAAGAACAAAAAAAAAATGTATGTACTAATAAGAAGTACCTACATACATATTCTTAAGATTTAAAAACAAATTAAAGAAAAAATTATTATTTAATAGGAATCTATGGAAACAACAGCGAATTCCAGCGATCAAAATAATGAAACGACAAGGGAAAAAGCTAAAAAAAGCAGATGGACCAAAGCAAATCCTGAAAACTGGAAATATAATGAAACAAAAAAGAAAAGGAATTTGGGCCTTTCTTTTACCACAAAAAAAGGTAAACAAGCTGCTAAAACTCCAAAATTAGTGAATTGTGATAAGTGTGCCTTTAAATGTACTACAAAATTTAATGAAGCTGAAAGATCTAACATTTGCAAAGCATATTGGAGTCTTGAAGAGTACAATAGAAAGAAAGATTTTATACTGAAATACACAGAAGTTTATGCTGTGTCTAGACATCGGCCAAGAAAAGATTGCACAAAACCTCGACTACAATCAACAAAATGCTTTTTATTGAAAAAAGGAGAGAATGTTAGAGTTTGTCGAAAATTTTTTCTTAGTACACTGGCTATTAATAATGGACCGTTTAACACTGCAATAAAGAACAGATGTACAATTTCCGGTAATTTCAAAGAAACTGATCGTCGTGGAAAACATCCTCCTGGAATAAAATTTACAGAAGAAACAAAAAATGTTGTAAAAACTCATATTGAAAGTTTTCCACTTACTGAGTCTCATTACTGTCGTAAGTCATCTAGCAGACAATACCTCGATTCGAAACTCTCAATTGGAAAACTATATGACTTATATTTAGAAAAAGTATCTCAAATAAATAGTAAACCAGTGAGTCTCACTTCGTATAAAAGAATTTTTGGAACAGAATACAACTATTCGTTTTTCAAGCCTAAAAAAGACCAATGTGTCTTGTGTACAAAATACAATTCTGTGAGTGGTGAAGAAAAGATTAACCTTGAAACTGAATACCAAGAACACAAGGAAAGAGAAAGAAGTTCTTTAAAAAGCAAATCGGAGGATAAAGAAAAAGCTTTAGCAGATTCAACCTTTATTACTGCAACATTTGATTTACAAAGCGTTTTACAAATTCCTTGCAGTGATGTGTCACAAATGTATTATTCAAGAAAAATTTGTGTATATAATTTAACACTATATGAGGGCGGCCCCCCAAACAACGCTTTCTGCTTCGCTTGGACGGAAGTCAATGGAAAAAGAGGTAGCTCAGAAATAGGTACCTGCTTGTATAAGTATCTTAAATCTTTGCCAAATCATATCAAATCAGTGTCACTTTTTTCGGACACTTGTGGGGGGCAAAACAGAAACAGAAATATTGCTGCTCTGCTGCTATACTTTGTTAACCACGAACCTGATAATAACATTGAAGTTATTGAACACAAATTTCTGGAATCGGGGCATTCAATGATGGAATGCGATAGTATGCATAGCGCAATTGAGTTGAAAAAAAAATATGCTTCTATTTTTACTATGCACGATTGGTTAAATATATTTCGTTTAGCCAGATCAGAAAAAAGAAATAGAAAGAAGAAATATGAAGTGACAGAACTCAAATACTCCGACTTTTTAGACCTGAATACACTATCGGAAAACTTAATTAGAAATAGAAAAATTGATACCCAAAAGGAATCAGTTAATTGGCTAAAAGTTAAGTGCTTTAAATTTCAAAAAAATCATCCTCAAATAATTCAATACAGATACGATTACACAAGTAACTACCGAACACTAAATGTGTACGGAACCGGTAGACCAAAAAGCACCATATCTATGATACCGCAACTGTATCATCGTCCAAATACAATTTCAAAACAGAAATATAATGATCTGATGCGTTTATGCAAGACAGGTGTTATACCTGAAGAGTTTCATGGATGGTATAAATCACTAAAAACAAGTAAGTCATCAAAAGATAAAAATCCAGAACCAGCTTATGGAAGCGATTCCGGAGATGAAGGTTTCTAAAACACTATTATAATTTATTTTTGTTTATTTTTTTCTAATTTAATGCCAGAAGAGCTATTTTTGTTATTGTTATTGTTAATCTTTTAATTTTAATTTTTATGCCAAAAGGTAATTAATTATACTTTAAATCTTTATTCAATGTTATTTAATAAATTATAATAATATCATAGCACAATAAAAAATGAAAAATTATAATAAAGAAAAAGAGTGCTGCTAAAAAATTAACTAAAAATAATTGTTTTATTGTCTGTGAAAACTCACTAAGTCCAAAAACTGGCCCTAATACCGCTATTTTTCATAGGAAATTTTAATAACTAGATCATATGAAAAGAGGTTAGCATATTTTATCTTTCAAAACAGTTATAGGTTTGAATCAAACGATTTCTGAATTTATAAACAAAATTTTGATTTTAAAGTTCAATTACTCAAAACTTAGTTTTTGGACTAAGTGAGTTTTCACAGAACGACGACGATATATAACTATTTTATATTAAGGTAGTTAATTTATTTTCAAATTTGTATTAGGTTGTCGAATTTATTATTTTATATTAAGTTAGTTAATTTATTTTCCAATTTATATTAGGTTCATTTATATTATATGTTAAGTTGTTTATTATTAATTTTTGTATATAACAAAAAATGGTGATGGTATATAACAAAAAAGTGAGTAAGTGGATTTTAATTCGATACTCGTTTTAATTTATTCTTACAATTATATAATTCAATTTCTTAGAAAGTTTTTAACAATAGTGTATTATAATTCAATTATTTATCTCTATCCAAAAGCTTTAAGCCTTCCCCAAACCGGCGCGTTTTTTTTGCGGCAGCGGTGCGTTTTTTTTCCGCAAAATATTATTACATGGCGGCTTATGAATATGCCCAAACCAACACGATTGCGGCGCGTTTTTACAGCGTTTTTTTTGCGGCAAATATACATAAGAATTTTTTCCGCAAAAAAAACGCGGCTGGCAGCGATTTTTATGCGGTTTCCGCATATAAATGTCAAACATTTTTATTTTTAAAAATAAACAAAAGGACAAAATGGAGAACAAAATGGAAAAATTAATCGAGCTAGTTAAAAAATATCCCATATTATACGATCTATCAAACAAAGATTATAAAAATATAAGAAAAAAAGATCAAATATGGGATGAAATAGGGATTGAATTAAATGAAAATGGTAAGAAATAAGAAATATTTTTTGCAATTGTATTATTTTATAAACTATTGTGTAATTGTGTAATTTAAAAAATTATGTTATTTTTAGCTGATGATTTACGAAAAAAATGGAAAAATTTAAGGGATTCCTATGCTAAACATATAAGGAATCAAAAAACTAAATCTGGTCAAGCAGCCAGTTTTAAAAATAAATGGATATGGGCAGACCAAATGGAATTTTTTAAACCTTTTTTTAAATTTGCGAAAACCAGTTCCAATGTCGCAAATCTGGATATAACCTATTGTGATTTAACTAATAGCAATAGCGAGAATAGGGATGAAAGTAGTTTGGAATTAGATATCACATCACCACCTATTGCTGAATCTTGTAAGATTATTTATTTATTTGTAAATATGTTCAAATAATAAGAGTTTGTGTTATCATTTATATAGCTTTATTGAATAATCAAACAGAAGAGTTACAATTTGTTTTTGAGACACCATCATCTTCTAAAACACCCGTAACAATTCAAGCCTGTGACAAGTCTGCTATAAATCAACCATCTGCATTTGTTCCTGGAAAAAAAGCCAAGAAGAGTCGTCCACCATCACCATCTTCAAATATAGGCAGAGTAATTAATTATTTAGAAGAAAAAAAAAAAAAACAAGGAAGATGAAATTGATTGCCTTATGTTGGCCCATGCAAAAACCATAAAAAAATTTTCAAAAAAAAGGCAGATTATTACCAAAATGAAAATAGCAGAATTAATTATGCAGCAAGAGCTATTAAATTTGGAAGAAAGCACCCGTGATAGCACATCATATGCAAGTGATATATGCTCATCTGAAATATCTATTTTATCTGAGACACCAAATTTTTCTCAATGCTTTAGTTTAGATAATTTTAAAAATTAATAATAAGTTTAAATTTTACCTTTTTTTATTGTTCTCGATAATTACAAATATATATAATTCATTTTATTCTTCTTATAATTCATTATAACAACTTAAAAAAAATAAAAAATATAATATAAATGAAATTTTTTACTTTTACTGGATTTTGTATTACTAGATTGTATACTAATGTCTTGAAAATAAATGACTCAATTGAAGTAATTGACAAATTTGTCTCTAGTTTCAAATGCTATATTTGTTGCTCGTCTTGGATCATTCGTGATATTGGTAAAAGCTCCCAGTTCTGACTCTGGTGGATCTAGATATTCAAAAAAATTATCATCACTTTTTTTTGTTCGTAAAAAATTGTGTAAGACACATGCTGTTTTTATAATTAAAATTGTTGTTGTTGTTTTGGTTTCTATGGGTCTATAAAATATTCGCCATTTTTGAGCCAATATTCCAAATGCATTTTCGACAACTCTTCTTGCAGCACAAAGTCTTTCATTATAATTTTTTTTTGTTGGATCATTTCTTGATTGACGATAAGCAAATGGTCTCATTAAATATGGTTTTAGTCCAAAAGCTTCATCTCCAATTACAACGTGTGGACATCGTTCATTTTGTCCAGGCAAATTTTTAGATTCAGGAACATTCATCATATTTGCTTCAAATTTTCTTCCCATATTGGATTCTTCGAAAATACCGCCATCACTATTTTTGCCATACCCACCAATATCTACACATATAAATTTGTAATCTGGACCAACAATAGCCATGAGCACCATAGAAAATTTATGCAAGTAGCACCAATAATTCGATCCAGTATTATCTGGACACTTGATAGACACGTGTTTACCATCAATACTTCCAATACAATTTGGAAAACGCCATAAATTCATGTACCCTTCAGAAGATTCTTTCCAAATTTCCATTGTTGGTTCTGGTAGATAAATACTTTGCAGTTTATTGCAAATAGCTTCACAAACTTCTACAACAATTGCACTAACTGTTGAAAAACCAACACGAAAACTATGTCCAATTGTGTAGAAACTATCACCAGTAGCAAGAAATCTGTAAAATTATACATATCAAATTTGTAAAAATTGTTTTCATAAACATATTATGTTACAATTTCTCACCTTAATGTAATAACAAGTCTTTCCTCAGATGAAATAGCTTCCCGATAATTTGTATCTACTTTTCGAATATCGCTGTCTATTAAGCTTAAAATTTCATCGAAACACTTACTTGTCATTCTAAAATATATATAAAAACGTTTTTCATCGTTTCGAAGTTGTGGCATCAATGTATGATATTCTCCATACTTTAACCGATCTAGGTTAATATCATGCACCCACTTTCTTTTTCTCCTTAAAAAAAATATACATATTATATATGAGGAGGTAAGTTTCAAAAACAAAAATAATTATTTTCACATTTACCTATTTTCTTCGTCTTCTAGTAAGGCAAATAACAAAAGTGCTTCTTCTTCATCTGACGACATAATTATTTTGTTATTTTGTTTAGATAAAATCAAAAGTATTATTTTTTTTGTAAACAAACACAGGTCACTCGATGTAAACAAAATTTTTTTTTTTTAAATTTATTGACAATACAATAATTTTTTATTTTCTGTTTGACATCTATTACGAATTTTTAAATTTTCAGTGTGGGCACATATGCGGATTCCGCGCGATTTCCGCGCGATTTTTATTCCGCACCGCAACCGCGCCGCTGCCGCAAAACAAAACGCGTCGGTCTGGGGAAGGCTTTATATTATTTTGACATTTACATAGATTTCTAAAATAAACACAAGTAAGTACATATTTAATTATTATAAATCTTAAAATTAATTTTTTATGTATTCAATTTCTAATTCATTTCTATTGTAGGTTTTAGATGAAATTCCAGATGATGCTGCTGTGATGTTCCAGTTCATTTAGATAAGTATAACTTTGTAACATACTTAAGTTAGAATGAAGTTAGAATAAAGTTCTTTGTGTTTTTGTTTTATTTCAGTTTAGGTTGATGTTGCTTGTTTCTGGAACAAATCCAATTTAAATTTTTTTATCTGTAATGAGCAATGTAGCATTTCTGCTACAAAAAGCTAAATCCTTCTCCTGCTCAAAATAAGGATCCTGGGACATTATGCTAAAACAAAATATGTTACTAAGACATAAATTGAACGTTAAGAAATTTTTCAGGTACATTGAAAAAATTGCGCATTGAAGGGTTATGTAAATTAAAAAAAAATTAAAGAATTTAAAATGACCTTTAAGAAAGAAATACATATGTTTTGGACGATATTCCAATAATATTATTTATCCCGAAAAAAATGTTTTTTCATACATCGACATTTTTGCAAAAAAGGTAATTTTTTCGGGAAATTTATATTCTAATGGTAAAAGACTATAGCTTTTCGGCCTATTTTGGGGGGTCCGAGTCACGTGGCTCTCCATTTAATAGAATAAATATTAAAATTTTGCATGAAAGGTATAATCAAAGGTACAATCAATAATCATAAAAATTTTATCAGGAAAATATTTTTAAAAATTTTGTTAGAAACATTATTAATTATTATTAGAAATAAGTTTTTCTTTTAACTATATTGCTATTTTTACAATATTTTGAATGCTTTTTAAAACAATATTGATTTAAATAAATATTTACCCACTATATATACTAATGAATTATTTTTAATTTTAGTAAAATTACATTTTATTGTGGTCTACCCCACAGATCATCGTAATTTTTATTCATCACACAGGTCTTTAAACATTTAATATTCAATCTGTAATACTGGTTGATTGAAAAATTAACTAAAGATTTAAACAATTATTCAGGGAAGTTATTTATAAAAATGTTATTTATTAAATACACTAATATTGTCTTTGTTTTATTTTTAGCTATAAAACTGCAAGAATTGTAATAGCTACTGGAATACTGCAAGTGCCTGTTCTCTGCATCAGAATGAATAATTGGAGAGAAAAAAACAAAATTGAAAGACTGAAGATGGAATCAGAAATAAAATTGGCTAAAGAAAATTGAGTGTGAAAGAAGATATAGGTAAAACCATTTATTATTTTAAAATTGCATTTTAATTTTTTTATTTTTTTTTAGAAAAAAGAAGCAAGGAAAAGGAAAAAATAAAAATAAAATGTTTTTGGTTCTAAATTTAAATGAAATATTCATCGTTATCCATTTTTTCAGCTGTACATAAATTATCCATAAATTTAGCTGTACAAAGTTCCTTGAAAACACAGAGAAGAAGAATTTTTTATATATAAAAATTTTCAAATAAGAAAATAAAGGGTAAATTTAGTCAAATACTTATAGTATGTGTTAAAATTAAGTTTAACTTAAATTAAAAGTTGAAAAATTTTAAAATATATTTAATTTCATAAATAATGTTTATTATGTATATTATATTCACATAGTAAAAAAACCAAAAAAAAAACAAAAATTCAAAAAATAAAAAAGAAGTTCAAATGTTAATAAAAATAATTTTTTTATCTTAAAATTAAATATCAAAATTATCATTTTTTAATATGTAGTCTCATAATTAAAATCCATATTACATTTTATAAGTAGAATATTTTCTAAGTTTCCCAATAGAACTTTTTCAAATCCTTACACAAAGAATTAATTCTAGAATTAGTTGAAAATGTAATAAGTACAAAAATTTTTGTAAAATAGCTGGCTTTTTTCCAATACGGAACTTTTAATGACTGATTTCTGTTGAGAAAATATGTATAGCTCAACATCAAATTTGTGTTCGAACCTTGATCATCCATTACTACGTTTTAACTAAAGCTTTTTAATATTAATTATATTGCTGAGGTACACAAGATTGTGAAAAATTTAAATTTCCAAATAAGTTGTAAAACATATTAATAATCAGATTGTCGTTTTCTATATGATTATCTTTGTGAAATTCATTCAAAAAGTTTTCATACTTAAACAAAAACATTTATAGTAGAGTAGCCTTAAACGCAACAGTATTGCTCACGTACATCTGAAAGAATACCCTGTATCTGCCTATTATTAAACACTATGCACTGATTTTTCAAGTATTTCACAATTTCCAGTTTATCTGGAACTCAACCATACAAATCAAAATATTCTGTGCAACCATGCTTTGGAATATAAAGGCCAAACCAAATGTGTTCCCGGATCTTTTTTGTTGTCATTGTTTATAATTAAAAAAGTAAGGCAGATTATTTTGTATTTGTTTGTAGCATGTGCGAACTTTGAGATTTTATGTGCTTGTATTAAGTTACTTGCAGTTTTATATTGAGTTTATAATTTACAAACATTTACATTCGCTTGAACAAGCTTGTAAATTATAAACGCATTATATAACAACTGCATGTGACTTAATAAAAGCCCATAAAACCTCAAAAGGTCGGAATTTTTTGAATGGCAACATACATGCAGTTTCGTTTTCCTTTTGGCTACCAATGTTGACATCAATCGTCTTTGTTTTGGTGCAGAATTTGAATACCATTTTCTGCTTAAAGATTAAGTTCTTTTATTAATGAACTGTAATTAGAAATAGAACCACATTTCATATCACTACTTTTCATAAGGCAAACCACAAATACATATAACAATGTTGACGTCAATCGTGAATCTAAATTGTCATAGCACTGATGTCCTGTAAAGAATCTGTTACAATTTTTACATAATATGTTAGCACGATCTTTCGAAAAAGCAGATGAATGTTGGCATTGGAGACATGTACCGCCACATCTATGACCATTTTTATTATTATAAGGTATATGACATTCCTCATAATAATACGAACTACAAAAAGCTCGGTTGAGGATGCTAAAACATTATAATCACCCTTTTTTGGTATAATAAATTAAATTTTTTTGCAGTATTATACTCTGCTTCAAAAATGTAGGTCACTTCACGATCTTTAGTTCCATATACATAAACCACAATTTTGTAGTTTTTTAAATAAGATTAGTACACGGTTAAAAATTTAGGTATAAAACTTAATAAGTTTTTTCGTATTACCCTTATGTATATGATTTTTTGTATAAAATTACTATATTCCTGAATTATAAATCACCTTTATCTGATTATGCTTATAAATGTAATATGAAATTCGTATGCATTATGAATTAATAAGCTAATCTATATAAAATTAATAAATACTGTTATTAAATTTATATTTTAAATATATTAATTCTGATAAGCCAAATTTATAAATTCTTTTTATAATCTGAAAATATTATTATAATATAAACAAAGTATAGTATTTATACTTGTTTTATATAAATTTTATAAGTTCACTTTATTAAAAAGTTATTCAAAATTAGTTTATATTAAAACTTTATAAATTTAATAGAATTTTATTATTACCATATTTTTTTCCTTTTTTTGGTAAAAATTCGAAATTCTTCAAATTAGAATTTGTACCACTTTCGTTTTGCTTTGATAAATGGGTGAATATTTTGAAATGAACATATTTGGTGTTCTCGAGCTTTTATCTGGAAAAAAAACTTAAATATAAAAAAAAATTATATTGGTAAATCTAAGTTAGAAGTTGCTTTTTTACACCCTTTGTTAAAATATAAATTTTTTTTAAATATTTTTGCCAGAGATTTTAGCTCAAATTTCCAAAACGTCATTACCATGGCGTGTCACCACTCGATCTGTATAAAGAGAATGGATATTATCTTTGTTTGTTTTAAAAATAATGCTACATTTTAAGTACACAGTTTTGCTAAAGAAAGTTTAACTAAACTAAAAAGTATTTAAAAAAAAAAATTATAATTTAAAACAAACTTTTATATAGCAAATTTCTAAGTGGTCCATTTTTTTTCGTCATTTCCGTGGAAAAAATAATATTGTTTAAAAATTCTCTTTAAAAATTTTGAATCGATTTGATAAGGCGGCTGTAACGATGATAAGGCGATGGCGATGTGTAAGCGATTGATAAGGCGATGTGTAACGACAATTCCCGTTAGTTTTTAATTTGTTTAAAAAAATAGAAATATTTGGTTAGATGTAAAAAATATTTCAAAGTGAATGTTGTTTTTTAATTTGGTTCCAGTTATTTTGTCATTACCAAGGTGAATAATAAATATTTTAATTTTTTAAAAATTTGATTGAAAATATCTTTATAGTAGTTATTTATATAACCTTTGTAAATTTTAAATAATTTTATAATAAAATATGAAATTTTGAGCCTATAAAGCTAAAATTACTATAATTTTCGTCATTACCGTGAAATCATTACCATGGTTTTTTTGTGAACCATGGTGATGACAGTTGTACACGGTAATGACTTTATCATTTCAAAATCAAAGTTTTAACAATTTTTTTATTATAAATAATTTTATCTTTATTTAATATTTTCGTTTAATAAATGGATAAAGGTTTTTTTTAAGTAATTTGTATCAATATGGCGCCACGGAAATCTAGAAATTCAATAGAAAAAAAAATTCACGCGAATAAGAACGTGAACGACGTTTAAAAATAAAAATGATCCAATAAAATCCGCTGAACAAAAAGCCAAAGAAAAAGAAAGATACAAAAAAAGGAAAGAAAATAAAAATATTAAATCAATTAAAGACAAGACCCCAAGAGCCCAAAGAATTCAAAGAAAAAGGTGGGCTCAAAATTCAAAAAACTATAGAAAAAATAAACAAATTCGTAAAGAAACAGAACAGCATTATTTAGACAATAACACACCACCTAGTTCACCCATCACTGAAATAGAACCGAACCAAAATATTGTTGACGTAGCTGCTCTTCCTGTATTCAATACTCCTAAAACGTCACATCCCCATTCCATAGCCAAAAAATTTGAAATAGTCAAGAAACTTTCAAAAAAAAAAACAAAGAGAATTCAATAAAAAACTTATTCAGAAAAATGATGAAATTTTGAAGTTAAAAACTTCATTAAAATCATTAAAAAGAAAACTCTGTCGTCGTAATAGAATATGTAATAAACCAAATATTATTAAGCCTAGTCCTAATACTAGGGTTTTTGAAATTTGCAGAACAAATCCTGCTTCATCAAGCCCAGAAATAGTTAAAAAGCTGTTGTTTGGAGAAGTTGTGCAGGAACAGTTAAATCAAAGCTATAACTTAATGAAAACTTATAAGGAAAAAAGAATATTTCAAAATTTACTGACCGGAAAAATTACAAAAAAATATAAGCTCTTATCATATTGTCGTCGAATAATATTAAATAACCGTATTTTAAGAGTAAGAAATATAGATCGCTGTAGATTAATAAAACAGAACGATTTAAAAATTAAAATACAAAATTTTTTAGAACAGGATATTAATAGCAAATTATGCGCAGGTAAAAAGGAATATGTAACCAAATTAAAACAAACTCACCAAAAGAGATTTCTTACAAATTCTCTTAAACATTTACATAAAAAGTTTTCCCTTGAACAGGAGGGGTTAAAAGTAAGTTATAGCGTGTTTTGCAAAAATCGTCCTTTTTGGATTAAAGATATGAAGGTGGGTAACAGAGACACCTGCAAATGTATAAAACATGCAAACGTTGGGCTTATTACTACTGCACTGAACAAGTATAAAGTTACAAACCAACGCTCGGCAAACGATTTGATAAACACAATTTGTTGCTCAATTTTTAGTGAGGAATGTCTTTTGCGGTTATGTGCAAAATGCAATGATAAAAAAATAATATATAATAATTTTAATGTAGCAGAAAATGGGCAATATTTTCAGTGGGCAGCTTTGAAGGAGGCATATACTGATCCAAAAACGAATCAAGAAAAAACTGTGTCAAAAATGTCAAAAAGATTAATTACCAAGCCTTTAAATCAAATTGTTTTTGATTTTGAACAACTTGTAACGCCTTTCTTGGAACACCAAGGTAGATTTCTTCATCAATACAATCAAATCAAAAATTTGAAGTCAAATTTGAAAAGCAATGAAGCTATAATCCACATGGATTTTAGTGAGAACTATTGCCTAAAATATGCAGAAGAAACACAAGCTTTTCACTTTGGTGGATCTAGGCAACAGATATCACTTCATACAGTTGTAACGTACGTAAAAATTGCTGATATAATTATCCCAAAGAGCTATTGCACCTTATCTGAATGTTTGGCGCATAATCCATCTGCTATTTGGTGTCATCTTCGGCCAGTTTTGGAAGACCTTGCTCAGGAAGTGGATACATTACATTTTATAAGCGATGAACCTGCCACGCAATATAAAAATAAAATAATGTTTTATATACTAGGAACACATTTAAAATCAATATATCCTAAATTAAAAAATGTAAGCTGGAATTATCATGAGGCTGGACATGGAAAGGGAGCTGCAGATGGAGTTGGAGCTGTGTGCAAGAGAACAGCTGATCGATATGTGGCACAAGGTAATGATATTTCTAGCTTTGATTCACTGGTGAGTGTAATTAAACAAAATTGTCCAAACCTGCATATTTACAAAATATTTGAACACGATATAAAAAAATTTGATAAAAATATAAATCAGACTAAAACCAAATTATTCGTTGGAACAATGAAAGTGCATCAAGTGAGTTATACGTAATAATTAAAAATTATTGAATTAATTTTAATTTACAGGTAGTAGGAAACAATGAATCGAGTCACATCTGGCTGCGTTCATTAAGCTGTTTTGATTGCTCTTCAGAATGTAAACATTATCATATGAGATTTCAAGAGTTTTCTGAAATCGAAAATATAAACTCTTCAGTTAGTGATTTCGACGACGAATCATCTTTTATGATACAAAAAGATGAAAATATGATGATGATACAAAGAAAATCTAAACAACGTATTTCATATGATGATGTGTATGACACAAGTTCGGATGAAGACAAATCACTCATGATTTTAAAACAGAAAATTAAAACTGGTATTCACATACTCGTAGCGTTAGAAGGTCAAAAATCAAAAAAAGCAGTTACTGGACATCAATATAGATATGCTGCTATTTGTCAAACAAATTTAGAAGAAAATGAAGTCAAAGTGTTGTTTTTTGAAGTTCAAAAGTTGTTCTAGCACAGCAGAAAACCAATTATTTAAATTGAATGAGGACGATGTTTCTTATGTCAATTATAAACAAATAATTTCAGTTTTACCAACACCAAATTTAATTTTACAAGGCAATCGAGTTTTTTACAAGTTTCCAGGAAAGATTAACGTGAAAGAAGGGCTTTAAAATTAAATACATACTTTTTTTATTTTTTATATGAATTGTTTTTTATTTTTTTATATTTTGTTGAATTATTTTAATTTTGTATTATAAGTTTTTTTACGTTTTAAA
The DNA here is from genome assembly GCA_947095535.1 of Poecilobothrus nobilitatus. Taxonomy (NCBI): domain Eukaryota; kingdom Metazoa; phylum Arthropoda; class Insecta; order Diptera; family Dolichopodidae; genus Poecilobothrus; species Poecilobothrus nobilitatus. The sequence continues at coordinate 25,699,142 of OX352773.1, read as the reverse complement.
TAAACAGAAATTTTTATAAATTTGTTTAAATTTTGTTTTTTCTAATTCATTGTCAAAAATTGTCATTACCGTGTTTCATTATCATTCCCATGTTACAAAAATATCATTTCCATGGTACTTGTGTCATTACCATGCTTAAAAAAATATGCTAAAAACCGTTAAAACAATTCGCCTCCTTTGTTTTTACACCTAAAATTGTGTTATATATCATAATAAACCAAAAAATATTCAAATATAATGTTTTTAACATAGGGTCATTTTGAGTCACCGAATATGGTCATTTCAAAATATTTACCCAAATACTACTTATAAAATTAATAAGATCTAGGTATTAAAATGATACAACATTTTGTTTGTTATTATTTTTTTTCGAACGATGATAAAAGTAACGGAACAACAATAAGCGAAAAATATTAAGTTCATATTTCACGTTATAAAATTAATAAGACTTTGTTATTATTTTAATAAGAACTATGTATTAATTTTATAAGTAGGTATTTATATAAAAGTAAAATTATCTTAAATATTCGTATAAAAACAAGCAAGAAAATATAATATGCGGAATGATGAACTGCACTCTATTTCGGTAATCATTCATTTAAGTGGAGTTAAGTGAGTAATACATATTAAATTCCTGTTAAATAATAATTATATTATTAATTGATTTTTAATTTTGTGTATGTATTAAATAACTATTAATTAATTGTATTTTTTAAAATGACAAAAATATTTGTAACAATTAATATCGACGATGAGTTTAAATTTGTCGAAGTGAAAAAATATAATAATAATTTGGAAGGTCTAATTTATACTCACTTTGTTTTTACAGATAAGTTTTACATTTTTCAATTTTAAATAAGTGATAAGTAGTCTGGTAGTATTTAAATCAAATTTCTTTTTTTATAACATTACAGTATTACAAATTAGTAAAAAAAATATTCAAATTAACTAATAAAACTCTATAAGTATGTAACAAAAAATATTAAATTTACGGTCCATTGCAACAATTTTTTTTTAAGAAACATTTATTTTTATTTTCGATTAAGTGAACTTAATTTTTGTGTTTTTTGTTTTAATTCAGAGTCAATTTTTTTATGTAAGGATAAAATTTCTTAAAACAAATAAATAAATAAACTTTTTGAACAACCAAATTTTTAACACACAGAACAATTTGAAAAGTTGTGCTTCAGTGTCAAGCATCTTGATAATTTATACTGTGGTGTTCAGTATAACATGTAAAATACCTAGATTTTACAAAAAAAAGAACAAAATCAGTGTTACAAAACGAAAAAAATTTTCATAACGTTTCGTATTTTTGAGACGTTATTAATATCTTTAAAAAAAGTTTACTATCTGTCGTAATAAATAGTAAAAATATGTATAATAAATAGTAAAATATGTACATATATAAAGTCAAATTTGTTTTATTTTTTTCGAAAGTAGGTTACTTTTTCTATTGTAATAACTAGTAAATAATAATTAATAGCAAAACAAAACGTATTTAATTCATAATTAAAATACAAATAGATAAAAACAAAAATAATTTCATTTATTCCGTTATTTCTTCTATTTCATTATTCCGTAAATGTTACGTTACACCTAACGTTTTGCAACACTGATAAAATATTAAATAAAACCTTATTTCTGCTATAAGAATTAAATACATATCAATAAATTCAGTTCTATAAAGAATACTTATGCAAATATTTCAGCATTGCAAGATAGTCAAGTTCAATATGAAGACTTTGACTGTTTTTTAAATGTTCATGGAGCTAGAATGGAAGAAGAAATTTTTATGAACTTTATGAACCAATATCTTTATAATCCTTGCTGCTGTTCAAGTTTGCTCCAACGTGTTAAAAAAAATCTGTTTTAAATCTGGACATGCCATATTTTCAAACACAAATACAAGTAAATGAATCAGATTTATTCAACATCACAGTCGATTCACCTGGTCTTTTGAAAAAAACAAATGATGTTGTTGGACCAAGCCTAATTGTCACTTCTGACGTAAAAATGAATTTTTTATAAAACAAATTTAGAGATAATTATTTCTCTTCAAATAATATCTCAAACAGTAATTAATTAACTCTAATCAATTTACTTTTCTTTAAATAGACTCTTAAACAGTAATTTTTAAAGAAGGCTGGTGGTCCGTCAATATTCAACGATTTTGAATCAAAAGGCTTTCTAACAGATAATAATCGAAGAAAAATAGTATCTTTTGTTGAGTTGATTGACGCTATCGTAATTATTTAGTTATTTGTATGCCATGTTGTTTTTGTAAATGCTGTCATGGCGGATGGTTGATAGTCTTGGAATCGGCTGGTTTCTTGAGTTTAATTGGTTTTGTGATTTTTATTTATCTATAAATTTTTCCTTTCCCTTTTTTGCTTATTTCCATCCATTTTTACTTTGTGTTGTGTTTTTCTTTTTTGACCGCTAGGGTGTTTGCTTGAATTTACCTTTTTTGGCCGCTAGGGTGTTTTTCTTTTTGTTGTGTTTGATTGACGCTATCGTAATTTTTAGTTATCTGTTTCTCCTTCTTTTTTTGGTAAATGCTGTCATGGCGGATGGTTAATAATCTTGAGATCGGCAGATTTATATTTTTATATTCAGTTTTTAAGTCGAAGTTTATATTTTTTCCTTTTTTTATTGTTAATATATTTTTCCTTTCCCCTTTTTTTTTTTTATCTGGAGAGAGATGTTTGAGCCGTGTTTTGGTGTCTTGTCTATGGTGTAGCTGCCATCCTACGCACATTTGGATTATTGGGCATCTTGGTGAAGTTTCTTTTTGGTTATATATATATATATGTTATTAATTTTCCTTTCATGAGTATTTGACTGCTATTATTTGTAATTTTTGTTTGGAGTTTTTTTTTTTTTTATTTAACTATTATTAATTTTTTGCTCTTTTTGTTTTAGATGCTGTAATTTCGTGGGCTATTTAAATATGTCTGATGGTGCTTGGTGCGTTTTTGGATACCCTGCCCTTGGATATAGGCAGTAGTTTTTTCCTGTCGCTGGTACCCTGCAGACGTGTGGGCTTTTGTCCCATATGCTGTGGTAGTTTTTGGAGAGGTAACCATGAAATTTAATCAAGATTTTTATGATTATATATGCTCACATGAGTGGGCTTTGTATTATGTTTTTTATATTAAGAATTTTATATTAAGAATTTGTTCAATAAAAAATTTTATTTCAAATAAATTTTGTACTGTTCTAAATTTATTTTCATTTTTTCAGATGTTAAGATTTTATTTTATTTATTAATTCAATGTTATCAAGTTTTTTTAGATCCTTATTAAAGTTTTATTTTACAGATATTAAACAATAGTTATTGAATTTATCCATGTGGAATTATAGGTGTTTAATAAAGATTGCAATGTATTTGTAGTTACCTTGTAAACTAAATATTTTCCACATTAAATTTTTCAAAGTTCGATTAAGGCGTTCTACAATAGATGCTTTAATTTCAGAGTAAGTATGATAGTGATTAATACCCTTCTTTACAACAAAATTTTGGAATACCGATTTTATTTTTTAATTGATTCAGCATAAGCAAATTTAGAAAATATATCTATAACGGTTAACATATATTTAAAATCTTTGTTGAATTTTCCATAAGGAATCATTTCCACTAGATCAATTTGCAACGTATCGTTTACTCCTTTTATCGTTATGTATTTCTTTTACTATTTGAGATCTTGACATGATTTTTACACCATCTAACTAGTTTTAAAAATCCAATATTACATTTCTTTATTTATATACTATGAAAACTTTGAATTTTGACTGGATTCTACTGTCTACAGTATATAACGCGGTTTAATTTTATTGGCAAATCATTTTTAATTCAATTTTGCTAAGATATTTTACAAAAAATGGAACCTGATTCAACAACATTTCCATTTAATGAGGGAACTGCAATAGCCAGTATACAAAATGAGATTCAAGTTGATGAAATTACATCTACTGTAAATGAGGAGGAATTAATGGAAACTGAAGAATTCATACCACCGTTTCAAGTCTTAGATGAAGATACAGGGGAGCAACAAATTTGGGAAATAAATAACCAAGAAGAAGATCCTGACCTGACTAATTTGTAGAATTTTTTAGAAATAATTTATAGCCTAAAATAAAATGTATATGTATCTGTAAGTATTCTATAATAAAAACAAATTAAATAAATTTTACAAATTTTTCACTTATTGTTGTTCTTGACTAAAATATTACAAATTTTATTTTCTAGTAGTACAAGTATTTCAAAAAACAATCTAGAATAATTGCATTGACACGTTGTACTGGAATATATATTTCTTCGTGCAATTTCATAACATGTTTTACTTGACACATTTTTATATATTACACATTTTTTTAATATTATCAAGTTCAATATCAATTAATGTATTATATTCAGTATTACTTAGGTTAATAAGAAATAAGTTAGTGTTATGTGCACAAATTCATAGATGCTGTTTATATTTTTCAAGTGAATGATTTTGATAACCCAAGCAAAAGCTATTTTATTTTGTTTGTTTAAATCTCTAATAAATTATATTTCGTTAATAATTAGATTACAGGAATTCGACACGGTTTATGTGTTGGATGACGTAACCATTCAGGCTCCTCAAATTCCTACAAAAAGAAGAAGATGACGAATATGAACAACAACATGAACAACATGAACTTTATCATGAACAACAACAACAGCAACATTTATTTTATCAGTCACCAGAGCGATTTGCGTGAATATAAAAAAGAAAAAAATGTTAGATTAAGACTTTTAATTTTCATACTTGCACGATATGAATTTAAATAACAAAACTAAAAAAGTTCACTTCAACATTAAACAAGAAATTCACGTTATGAATGTATGGGGGTATGCTTACAGATCAGCACGGAAAGGTCATTGGGAAGAATACGTACGTGATAGAAGTAGATTTCAAAGACGTATAGAAAAAGTTGGTTTCACTATTTCTACAATTTGTTTACATCTTTTTAATTGATATTTATGTTTTTTAATTGTTGCTTGACAGAAGTAAAATTTATTTTTTTATTGGTTTGTTATTGTTAATAATTTTATTAAGATTATAATTTACATTTTGTAAGTCAACAACTATACCTAGATGATCAGAGAAATCATGCTGGAAAATAGAGATGTTTGTATCAGATTTAGGATCATTAAGAAGAACATGCTCCAAGCAGCTATTGGAATCCGATCTTGTTATATCCTTGTGACAAAAATAAAATCCATTGGACTCAACAATTAAGTTTTTATAATATAATCAGTTTTATTTTTAATATTAAAATTGAAATCACCAATAATTAAAGCTTTTTTATTTTTTAGAGACTTAGTGGACATTCTAATAGATAAAATTCAAAGAATATATGTAAGACATTTTACAAGCTATAAAATCAGAATTTCTCGAATAATATGTTAAAGATATTATAAACGATCTTGAACAGCAGGAAATTATTATCACAACCAACAGACGTGCCGTGCCCACCGGAATGCAATAGAAAATAAAAAACAAATTATTTAAAAATACTTTTTGCCTAAAATGGCCAGAAAGGTCAATAATATGATAAAAATTTGCTCTATCTGTAAGGAAAACAAATACGATCGTCACCCCAATAAGACAGAAATATTAAGCACTCCAATTCCCAGCTACGCAGGACACACATTACATATAGACATTTTCTTAACAGAATCAAGATTATCCATCGAGAGTTACCGACAATCTCAATAAATCATTAAATCTCATTAAATATGATCTCGGAATCCGGACTTGTTATATCCTTGTGAGAAAAATAAAATCCATTGGACTCAGCAATTAAGTTTTTATATTATAATCAGTTTTATTTTTAATGTTAAAATTGAAATCACCAATAATTAAGTGGCAGAATATTGTTCAATAATGGTTAAATAATTGTTCAAATTGGTTAAATAATTTTTCTAAATATTTATACATATAATTTTTGTTTATTGTAAAAATTTATTTAATTCTAAAAATTCAATCATTTACAAAAAAAAAAAATTTACTATCGAAATTCTTTTTTTTAAATAATTTTTTATAAAAAAATTTTTGGTTCATTCTTAATTTTAATATATCAATTGTTTTTAATTTAACAATTTGTTTAATTTTAATTTTATCAGATTGATTCAAACACATTCGAACGAATCACTTCTTCATTGATTCCTCTTATTGGTTTACCAATGAATCACAATTTTCTCTTTTAATTTTTACCGATAAAAAAATTTTACCGATTTTTGTCATGAAACATTTATTGAATTGAAATACCGATTGAAATTTTCAATGGGGCAACACGATTAATTTTTTTTATATGACGGTGTGTAATAAAGAATTAATTCTTTAAGCGGTTCCTTCCAAACAAAATTAAGAATTGTTTTTAAAAAAAACAACGAGATTTTAAAGAATTTTACCATATATGGTAAAAATTCTAAATGAAAAAGGAAAAACGGCTCCCTATTTTGTACAACATTTTTTTTTTGAAACGAAATTTGGAATCACTTAGTAGATAGATTTAGATTAGAAAAGGACCTAAAATTAGAAAAAAAATATTTAAAAATTAAATTTAAAAATTAAAACCAAAAAATTTAGTTCTAGTTGATAAAAATTTAAAACAAAAAATACTTACCAATTTTAAGAAAGACTTTTGAATAATTTTTGTTAAATGTTAAAAACTAAATTAAAAAAAAAATTTTGAACTAAAACTTTAATTTTAGTAAAAGTGAGAAAAAAAATTCATTAAACTCTGGTTAAAACAAAGAAAATTTTTGAACAAATTAATTAAAATTAACATTTCCAAATTTTAATTAATTAAAATTAAATAATTAAACAAAAAAAAAAAATATTTAAGCTATTAATTAGACAATAAAAAAAAAAAAAAAAAAAGGAAAAAAAATTATAAAAACTCAAAAACTCAGTAAAGTTCAATTGTGGGAAAAAAAAATTAAATTCCTTAAATAAACTTAAGGATTAATAAAAATAAAAAAAAGGGAAAAAAAAATAACTCGAAAAAAACGAACAAAAAATTATAAATTGATAGAGTGTTCATTATTTGGTTTTTTTTTAACAATCAAATATGTGGATAACTGAAGGGATCAGAAGGATCAGGAAGATGGGAAAGATATAGAAAAAAAAAAAAGATAAAAATTAGAAGATTCTAAAAATAAATTATTTGTTGTTTTTTGTGTTTATTTTTACACTATATATATGTATATATTTTAGGTTCAATTATCTGTATAGATTAAAATTATATATATTATTATATATGTATATAGATTTAAATTATAGATGTGTAGATTAAAATTTAATAACAAAAAAAAAAAAAATTTAAAATTAAATTCTTAATAGCCAAATTGTTCCAGCAGCAGACCTGATGCAGAGAATAATTTTGGGTAAGTTATTTTATATTATTCTTGATTGTGCCATATTTAGTTTTTTTATTATATTTTTGTTATCGTATTATATATTATATTGAATAAAATTTAAAATTTGAAAAATGTTCTTTTTTTTTTAAGAAAAAATAATAATTTTTATATAAAAAAAAATATTCTAAGTTAAATTGTTTTCTTTGTTGTAATTTTGCAATTTTGCAATTGCATTTGCAATTTTTTTCAATTTTTTTCTTTTTTTAATAAAATAAAAAAATTCTGATCATATGTTGTAAGTTGAAATTTGTTTAAAAGGTCATTGAACTTAAGGTAATAAAATAGTTATTTAAATATTATATTGAAAAAAAAAAATTTTTAATTTTTATGATCCCAAATATCATTTTTGTTTTATGACCTGGATTTTGTTGTTGTTTTCAATGTAATATATAAGCGATTTGAAAGAAAAAAAAAAATAAATAAATAAATTTAATAAAATAAAAAAAATGGTACATAGATTGTGTTATTATAAATTTAGAAAAAAAAAATTCTTATAATTTATTATATTATTCTTATATAATATAAAAATAATTTGATTTATTTAGGATGGAGTAAAAAAAATATATTAATTAATTAATTAAGAAAAGAAATATGATAAATATGTTTTGCTATACCCAAAACATAATTTAACCTAGGTAGGGGGGAATTTTATCAAGTATGGGTTACCTAAAGTTTCCCGTGGAGGGATAAGTAACATGGTTGGGAAGGGCCAGGGAGGATATATCAGGGATCCTTCTTGAGTGGATGATTTTTTTTCTTCAAGCAAATGATTTAATGCATTCTCTGTAAATTTATATTTTTTTTTGTATTGGTTTGTTGTGATTTTTTTTAGTTGATTTTGTTAAATATATAGCAGATGGTAATGATGTAACTCTAGGTGAAGAGCAAGAACCCTAAATTTATGATACTACTATAATATTTATCACAAAATATCACATTTGAAGTATACTTAACACTTGAGTGAATGAAAATACAAGCCGCACCACCTCGTCTAGATTTTCTACAAGAGAACACGGCTGAATAATTATTTATATTAAAACATTTATATTCATTATCCAATATCCAGGTGTCGCTAATAATTATAATGTGAATGGTGTTTTTGATGGTATCCAATAAATGAGATATTTCTTCTAATTTGTGTTTTATTCTAATAATTAAACTTAATTCTTAATGTTGAATAACACAATAGATTATAATTTAGCATTTAAAACTCATGTAACTACTGATCTACACCTAATTAGTGATATTTACTTTAAAGATAATAATTCACTAAAAGTATTATATTTAAATGCAAAAAGTTGGCATTTGTGTATACACACATATTTTGGGTTATTTTGTGTCACTGTGTTAGTAGTTTAAAATAGTAGTTTTAAATTTTAGATATTTAGTATGGCTGATAACAATAAAAATGATTATACAGAGTAAGAAGAAAGTTATATGAATATATATTTGGATGAAATATTATCACCAACAGAGATCCGCCAGTAAAAAGTAGTGATAATAAAGGAAGTGGTAATATTGAAGAAGAATACATTCAGGAAGAGGAAATTGATATTACAGAGTATAACTTGGCAGGTAACATCAGCTTTTTTTTTTTAAATACAAACAGGTATTAAGTTGTAAAATTTACTTATAGTTTCAAGAAACATATAGAAGAAATAGAAACAATTTAGAAACTACTGTTCCACCGAAAGTACATGCACGAAAAAGACAAAAAAATTTTGAAAATTGGAAAAGGAATAAGCTGAAAAAATTACACAGGAAGGAAAGGCATATATATTTGCAACAAATCGAGCTATGAATGCTAAAAGTATTAAAACAACAAAAAACTGTCTTAACCTTTAATCGTTAACGTGATGTAAAATTTACCCCTTTGATTCTATTACAGCTTAAAACTCATACTGCAAATGTAGTCAACTTCAAAAAAAATTTTTATTCGCATATTTTTGTTTAATTTGCATTTTAGTGTGCAATTGAAGTGTGCTTTGTTTAGATTATCATATCAAAACGCTGTTTTGGAGTAAAAATTACGTCACCTTACTAATTGTGTGATATTTTTGTGGAAGATTTTTTACCATAGTTCCTTCATTTTTATCGTCAAGTTTATCCACACATATTTGTTCAACTTGCGATAACTATACTACATACAATATGAGGATTTAATTAAACACTAGAGCCGCCTAATGGGCAAGGTGGGCACTGCCCAACCTTGTAAAATGCCAAGCAAACTAAACCCAAACTTTCTTATATACTTATCTTATAGCATTTCATTCATAAAAAAAAAGAAAATTTCATAAGCATTTTTTTTTATATGCAAGGTGGGCAGATTTCAAATTGCCCAACTTAGATATTAAAAATACATTGATTTTGAAAAAGAAATTTTGAGTATGATTTAGTTTTTCTACGCATCAAGTTGTGCACATTTCGATTTGCCCACCTTAGAACAATTTAATATTCTCTTTTCTAATAGAAAATTGTAGTTCGGAAAGACTTTTACTAAAACACTTTTATCTTAAAAACTACAAGTCCGATTGAAACATTCAAATTTTGATAGATTACTAATAAAATTAGTTATGTAACAATGTAATTTTTTTTATTTAATGGTTATTACCGTTTAAAAATTATAGGCTTTGAAACCCTTTTTTTTTTTTTTTTTAGGCAAAAGGACTTTAAAACCCTCTCCTGAACAATTTTGCAAGGAAATTTTTATTTTAATATTATATTTGAATAGTAGAGAATATTTCTGATTTTTTATACGTTTATAGTATATAGCTACCGTAACTTTCATAACCCACTTTTTTAAAAACAAAAAAGTTTACCTATTTCAAACAAAAAATTCCATATTAAGATTCAAATTAATATTCTCAATAGGTCAAACATTAAGAAATTAAATTTGTATAAAGTATAAAAAAACATAAGACAAGCTACGAAAACTTATAATATACCAAAAACGACGTTAATCGACAAGATGAAAAATAAATATTCATCTTCAGCAACAGTAGGAGCACCAACAGTACTTACTGCAGTAGAAGAAGGTATTTTAGTACAATGGATCATTGAAATGGGGGAAAAAGGGTTCCCAGTGACAAAGCCACAACTCTTAGAATCAGTTACTAAATTAATAGAAAATTTACAAAGAGAAACCCCATTTAAGGACGGCATTCCGGGATGTAAATGGTACAATAATTTCATGTCGAGACATTCTGAGATTTCGAAGAGGACACCACAAAGTTTAACTGCTCCAAGAGCTACGGTAACTGAGAATGATCTTAGAATGTGGTTCCAAAGAGTTCATTCTTACTTAGCAGATAACAATTTTTTGGAGGTATTAAATGATCCAAGAAGAATTTTCAATTCCGACGAAAGTGGGTTCTTTTTATCTCCCAAAGAAAAGCAGTATTGGTGAAAAAAGGATCCCGCAAAGTGTACTCTCGCATTTTTAATGACGAGAAAGAATGCTTAACTGTTTTGTTAACAGTAAACGCTAATGGAATTTTAGCTCCACCCATGGTGCTATATCCGTATAAAAGAACGATACCACCTAGTATTCATGCTAAGTATCCCAAGAATTGGGGTATAGGTCGAACAGAATCAGGTTGGATGACAGGGGAAGCGTTCTACGAATATATCACCAATGTCTTTTATCCATGGTTGGAAAAAAGTAGGATTCCACTACCTGTAATATTTTTCCTAGGCGGTCATTCTAGTCACATAAATTTATATCTTTCACAATTTTGCAAACAAAAAGGAATAATACTAACAGCACTTTTTCCAAATTCAACCCATCGTTTACAGCCACTAGATGTTGGTATTTTCTTCCCAAATAAAAGTGGTTGGCGTAAGAATGTTCAACAATGGCGAATGAGTAACACAGGTGAAAAGTTACGCCGAGAAGATTTTGCTAAACTAGTTGAATTATCTCTCAACACAGCTGTAACACCAGAAATTGTAAAAAATGCTTTTCAAACATGCGGCTTATTTCCATTTAACGAAAATAATGTAGATTATTTTAAACTCATCAAGAAAATTAATACCAATTCTAAACCAATAACCAAATCTGTAGTACATCAGCAAAATGATAACTTAACACAAAAGAAAATTACAGATTTACAATTATTATCAGAAATTGAAAACAGATTATGTCCAACATTAATTAAAAAATTTAAATCCGTTGAAGTATGGAACGGTGAAATTGAATATAAAGCCCTTTTCGACTTTTGGAAAAGTTGGGGTCAACAAAAAGAAAAGATACAAAATAATGAAAACGATCACGATATTACGTTGGAAAATAATTTACTTAATTATGATGTAAACATGGAATTAACGGTTGACTGCATCAATATAGACGAACATTTTTGGAATGAAAATAATAATGCTATTGAGGGTATCATTGGTCAAGATGGAACTCTGAATTTATTAGGGTTACCATCAACTTCTACACCAACAACTACTGCTGCAGAAACACCTATCAAGAATATCGAAAACTTCCAAAATAAATATCCAACTCCTTTCAAAACCGCTCTGTATTGGCCAGAACAAAGTGACAAAAACAATTTAAAAAAGAAACCAAAATTAACACCAACGGTAGCAATCAACGATGAATTTATAGAACATCAAAGAAGATTAAATGAAAAAAAAAAATGAAAGAAGAAGAGAAAGTAAATAAAGCCTTAAAACAAATAGCTTGCAAAGATTTAAAGAAAAAAAATAATGTACATAAGGATACTACTGAAAATGAGTTAGTACAGAATAAAGAAAATAAAAATATAGAAAATTTTGATACTGGCGATTTTGTAATAGTTATATATGAGGGAGAATACTTTCCAGGGACGATACTAAGTAAGAACGAAATAACACTGGAAATCAAAACAATGACAATGAGTGGTAATTATTGGAAATGGCCAGATAGAGATGACGTATTTAATTATTCAGTTTCTGATTTAATTTGTAAAATTGAATCTCCAACACTAATGACTAGTCGCGGAACATATAATGCTCCCGAAATTAATACTTTGAGAAAAAATAATTTTTAAAATATTATGTATAAGTATAGTTATCTAAAAAACCGATCAATATGTATATAAAATATCATTATTATTTATATCGTTTCAACATTTCTAGTTTTAAAAAAAATATTTATGAATTTTGTTATTTTATGTTTGTTTAATTTTTGCTATTTAATTTATTAAATATTATGAATTTTGTTATTTTATGTTTGTTTAATTTTTGTTATTTAATTTATTAATTATTTGCGTTATGAAGTTACAATAGTAATTTAGTTTTTGTGAAGTACGTACGATTATTATACCTACCCAACTACTTTTAAGTACTTTTTTTTTAAATATAATTAATAAAAAGCAGTAAAAAAAATAAATAATTAGTGTTCTTTTTACAATTTTTAAATTTTTAAATTTTCAACATTTTCTATAGTAAAATGTATAGGTCGGTAATAGGATAATGAGTGGTCGTTTTAAGGAAAAATGTGTTTATGTGGTCGGAATTAGGAAGATCACAGCCATTTTCCTGTTATCATTTTCAAATTTGGTTTTTATATAAAATTATACATCACAACTACAAAATTAAACATATTTCTTATTCTATAACAAATTATTATTTAAAAAATACTTTTGTTTTGGGGAAAATCACCAATTAATTTCTTAAAACAATAAAAAATGTAATTGCAGACTTTCAGTGGTCGGTATTAGGGCACTTTACGTTATTTAAATTTAATAAAAGAAGAAATTAAAAAAAGTAATTTTGTAGCTCTTCAAGCTGATGAGACTACTGAGATTTTTTGTAAATAGCAATTGGTTTTAGTTTTACGATATGTAAAATGCTCAACACCAGTTGAGAGATTCCTGGGTTTTTTGATGTTAATGACTTGTCTGCAAAAGGGTTACTTGATGTGATCCGAAGTGCAATTGAAATTTATGATCTAAAAAGCAAACTTATTGCACAAACCTATGATGGAGCTGCTGTAATGAGTGGGAGCGAAGGGTGTGTACAAACCATTTTAAGCGCGAATATCCGCATGCTCATTTTGTATACTGTTATGCCCATATGTTTAATTTAGTTTTAAAATCCGATCGTTGTTCAATTAAAGAAGTACGAATTTTTTTGATAATTTATCCGGGTTTTCAACATTTTTTTCTGCTTCTTCAAAGCGAAAAGACTTACTAGTTGAAGTTTGCAAACGAAAGGGATTACCGAAAACTGTAGAAACGCGTTGGAATTTTAAATCGCGAATTGTACAATCGGTTTTTGAAAGTAAAGAAAATATCATTCAGGCATTGGAACAATACCATTAGCAAAGTGGGATGATATTACTATAAGAAAATCTAGTGGGTTCTTAAAATTTTTGAAAGATGACGAGTTTATTTACTTTTTGGATCTATTTTATAAAATTTTTGCGCAAGTTGACATTTTTTATAATGTTTTGCAGTCTCGTAATTGCACCGGTGGTTATGTTCAAGATAAAATAGATAAGTTTACTAATTCAATAAATTCAATTCGCAATAATATACGTATTTCATCTACAGAACAAAATTATGTTAATCCAGCAAAAAGTATTCGCACTGAACGCCGTGGTCTTGATATAATTTCCATTGAAATTTGTGCTTTTATCAATAATCAAATTGACATTCGATTTTCTAAATATGATTTAACTCTCGCTTTTGAAATTGTTAATCCAAAAAAATTTCTTGATTACAACAGCAATTTCCCTTCTGCAAATGTTAAAATTATAGTTAATTATTACACATTTCTCAATTTTGAATTTTTAAAATGTGAACTACTTATTATATATAACAATGAATTGTTTCAAAAATTAAATTCCGTTTCAGATTTATATAAATTTATATTAGATCACAACTTAGTGTTTGATCAGACCAAAAAATTGGTTGAAATAGTTTTAGCTACTCCTATAACAAGTGCAGAATCGGAAAGATGCTTTAGTACACTTAAAAATATAAAAACGTATAAATCAAGTGTAATGGGACAAAATCGTTTAAATTCATTAGCAGTTCTATCAATAGAAAAAGAATTTATTTTAAAAACTCCGAATTTCAATGATAAAGTTATCGATTTATTTGCAAGTCAAAAAGATCGACGGGCAGAATACTTAAATAAAATTATAATTTGAAGTTGCTTTTTAGATTGTTATTATTTAATGAATTGTTATTTTTTTGTTTGTACATATATATTTTATAAATTGTTATGTTTCAATTTTTTTTATGTTTATTAATTTTCATAGTAGTTAATGTGCAATATGCCCAAAATTATCCTAAAGATTTTTAACTTTAGGGAAACTGGACACTTAATTGTAGTTAATGCTTTGGGTGTAGTACCTCAAGGTGAAGTGGAAATCTACACATTATTTTTTCATTACAGTTGTACTACTAAAGTTTGGCCATCCAAAATTTTACACCACGATCCGCCACTGATTAAACACCTGAGAGAATTTCATAAGACGCGAGTAATTTTTAAATATTCTTGTAGAGTTTCTTCATATAATAAACACTTTCAAAACTTATATAAATTTAAACTTCACATAGCTAAACATAAATGTCCAAAGGAAGTAGAAGTAGGTATTCAATCTTCTATGACCAGCCAAAGTAAGAGATTTACAAATGATCAAAACGTTTCTATAAATGAAATTAGCCACACTAATGACTGATTCAACAACAACAGTGTTCATTCCTTCAAAGATGAAATGTTAGGCAATATTAATGAAATGAAAAATTCAATGCAAAAATCTCTTTTTAAAATCAATTTTGCATTGAAACTTCATGAAAAATCTAGTTTTAGTAGAAAAGATATTCCGATAGTGCAAACTTATGTCACAAATTATATTACAGAACCAATTGTTAGTTGTTTCAAAATGTTTTTACCTTTTATAGATTCTAATAAACGACAGGTATTCGAAGAATTGTTATTAGTTATAGAAAATCCATTTAAGAACTTAGAATCGGAATATAAATTATTCAAAATGATGGAAAAACTCGCAATTTATAAACCTCCTTTACGCTTTACGATTACAAATGAATTAGATGAAGTTATTGTACGTGGCAATCCGACTTTAAATGAAAATACAATCGAAGGTTGTCTTTTAAATATTGAATTTCAACTGAAGAGTTACTTTAATTGTCCTAATATTTTCCAAATGACCTTAGAAAATATAGATAAAATAAAATTAAAAAAAGAAACATATAATTTTATAAATGGAAAACTATGGCAATCTGAAATAAAGGACTTCGGAGATAAAATATTGTATTCCCATTGTTTCTTTATTTTAATGATTTTCAAATCAATGACATTTGAGTGAAATTGCTAAAAGTATCAGAACTTACGAAAATTATCGGACTGAATTGAATCAAACTGACAATGAATTTATATCAATTAGGGAAAACTCAATTTTCAATACTATTTCATATAATTGATAATACAGTTTGTGACGTAATGCACGATATTTTTTTAGGAGTTGCTAAGTATAATAGATGCTTAATTTTAAATTATTTTATATTCGAAAAAAAAATTTTTAGATTCATTTAATTACAGAAAGCAAATGTTTCCATATGGATTATTAGCAAACCTATAGAAAAATTCACATAAAACAAACTAGTATTAAAATGAATGCTGCTGAAATGAAAACATTCTTACATTTTATATTATTACGATTGGTGATTTAGTTGATGAATTTGATCCAGTTTATAATTTTTTAGTTTTGTTTATAAAAATGATTGATCTTATTCTATTACCTAGTTTTGATGATGAAATTCTGAACGAACTTAAACATTTAATAAGTAAACATAACCAATTCATAGTAGATTTCTTTCAAACGGCGTTAAAACCCAAATATCACTTTTTATTGCATTATCCAACTATTATTAAAAATCTTGGTCCGCTTAAATTTTTTTGGTGCTTCAGATTTGAAGCTAAACATCAGTTTTTTAAACAGTATTCACATAACATTAATTCACGAGTCAAAATGCTTTATACTTTAGCTGTCAAAAGATCCCTGCTGTTTTCGTCATTATTAATTGAGCAAACCTTTTTTAAAGAGGATTTTGAAAATTTTAATTTTCATTTTCTGATTTTGATTTACAATTAACACGTTATTATAATAATCTTTGTACAAGCTTATCTCTTGTTAAAAAATTCGACAGTTGTCTTTACAAAGGAACAGTTTTCTCAGAAAACTCTTTTGTGAAAAATTAATCATTCAAACACAATTATAAAAATATTATTACTTTTCTATGAAACAAAAAATGAAATACTTTTGGCTGGTCAAGAGATAAAATCATCATTTTGTGAAAAATATCAATCTTATAAAGTTGTTAATGAAATAGATTGCTTTTATCTTAAAAAAATTTAAAACGTATCTATTCCTGGCAAAAAAGTTATTTTAAATAATGGTGACGAAGTCATTAGATTTAAATATGTTAAACATATAAAATAAATAAAATTTTACACAATTAAAAACAGGCTTTATATATATTATAATTATATTATATTGTAATTTGTATTCTATTACCTACAAATTACTATATTGTAATTTGTATTCCATACCTATAAAAATCTTATCTTAACAGAGTGCGTATTTCGTGTACTACTTGCAGACTTCTTTAGTGTTTGTATTCGAGACGAAATACTTGTATCTATGTTAAGATAAGCTACTTTGGTTAAATTAAAAAGAAACTACTCGATTTTACAAAGAAAATTTATAAATATTTTACCAAAACGCTCTAAATATTAAATAAAAATGAATAACAAATTTTATAAACTTGTATTACTACAAACTAATTAATAATTTATACATAAATTACTTTTATAAGAATAGAAAAAATAAATAAAGACATTATTTTTACCTCATATAATATTTGTGATTTTATTTAAATTATATATAAATGTTACATTGGCAAAGCCTGAAAAGCATTGGCTGAAGCTTCAAGAGTGTAGGTATTTATAACAAAAGCTTTTTTTCTTTGAATTAATAAGTACTTGTGACAACAGTTTTCATATTTGGTATATGAACAATTTATGTTCTCGAATTAACAATGTTTGCTTTTCTAATCATAAAAGCAAACCGTTGTTGTTTTAAATAAAAAAATTGTTGTTTTAAATACTTCTGTTGTTATCATGAATCAACAACTTTGTCGTTGTTGAAGCAAGAGTTTAAGTTGTTGGGTACGAAGTAACCAATAAAAGTTGTTAAATTTGAGAATTTTATTCTTGAATTAACAATATTTTTTTCTGAGTGTGCAAAAAACATATTAGAGCAACTATTTGAAAAGCCTCGTAATCTTTACATACATATGTTTTAAAAGAAATTTGTTTGGATATGTGCAAAACGCATTAGTGCACATTTTTTTATAAATGCACGAATTGTTTAAACCTCATAACACAATTTTGTACTAAAATTAAAACGGATAAGTACAATTCGTTAATTAGAAAGTGCTAACTTTTTCAAGTTTCAACTCTAAATAATTTTAATTTTGACATTTCATGTATATTTTCAAGGCCACCTAAATACTAACAGGCCTGCGTATTACATTCAAAATGGCTGCGATATCTGGTTGACAGAATCATTGTTTACAGAAGAAGTTTAAGGTTTTAAATTTAAAATTTTTGAAAATTTTTTTATTTATACGAAAAGAATAAAAGTAAGTATGGGATTTGAATAAATTACATGTATATTTGTTTTGATAAAACAAAAATAATGCTTGGTATTCCAATATTAATGTTTGGTATTGTTTGGTAAAATGAATGTAGTTTTAATATTTTGATAGCTTTAATTTTTCTTCAGGACTCTAAAGTTTACTGAACTGATACATTATAACTACAGCCGCTCATTTTTCTATATTTTCCAAAACGACATTCTAGAGGATTAGTTTGAAATTTACCTAAAAAAACATACTTAAATTTGAGCTCATCTAATAAATAATGAACTAATTCTAAAAATGTGGATGATAAAGCAAAAAATGTTTCTGAAGTTAGTTTTTAAGCGTTTTTAGAATGGAGAGAAAATGGTATTAAATGAGTATCCCAAGAATATAAAAACTAAGAAATTGTTTTAA
Organism: Poecilobothrus nobilitatus; assembly: GCA_947095535.1. NCBI lineage: Eukaryota > Metazoa > Arthropoda > Insecta > Diptera > Dolichopodidae > Poecilobothrus > Poecilobothrus nobilitatus. The sequence continues at coordinate 25,680,608 of OX352773.1, read as the reverse complement.
AAATAGAAAATTTGGCTGCGATTCTGAATGGATGGGTTCGGCATACTCATTTCGTTTATGAATTCCTTTAAAAGGAGTTTTCACATTAACGATATTCCAGCATATATTTATAAGGGATAAAAATTGAATTGTTCTTATTGAATCTGAATCAAGTTCATATTTATATAATTTAAGGGCTTCAATATTTTTTTCGTCAAACAATTTAATGGTATTTGGAACATTTTGCCTTTCAAAATTATTTGAAAATAGAACTTTAAAAGATAAAGCAGGCGCAAGTTTTTTAAAAGTTGATAAAGCAGACGGGACGGTTTTTTTCCTTCCTGTATATATATTGAAGATGATCTAATTTTACACTTTCTTTCAAAAACTTTTACACTTTCTAATGTAAAAATTATATTTTTACCAGCAAACACTACAGCGTTAATCCAACCTCTAGATCAGGGTATTATAAAATCATTCAAAATAAGATACCTTTATCTTACGTACATATTATTTAGGCTGTATACAACATATATTTTTTTGCAGGTTCACTACAGACATCAAATAATCAAAAATCAAAAGAAAAGGGTTTCGATTTGGCAGAATTTATAAAATCTATTTCTCTTTTGGATGCACTTCACATTGTAAAAAGGGCCTGGACTTTAGTATCATCAACGACTATAAAAAACTGCTTTAAGAAAGCAAAATTTTACAAGCTTGAAGAATATTAGCAAGGTTCATCCACACATGTATACATTATTTATATTGAATAAAAATGATGTATTTTTTTAGATGATGATGTTGAGATTTGAGAACAAATTGGACGTAGAGAAAAACATAAGAGATGAATTTTTGAATTTCGTTACAATAGACGACACTGTGGAATGTTTCGGGGATTTAGAAGAAAACGAAATAGTTAATGAAATTTCAAAGCAAAAAAATTTTTTCAATTTGACCGTGTGATGAAGGAAATCAAGATGACGGAGGAAATATAAATATGGTAGAAAAATCTGTTACACGTCAAGGAGCTTTAATATCCTTAGAAATAATAAAAAAATTCCTAGATCAAAATAATTTTTCAAGACATTTTTCATAAAACCCAAAACGTTTAGGAGATTTTTTAAAATTTCAGGAAGTGTTTATTTTAGAAGCGCACAAAATTCTTAAATTATGTGGAACTAGGTGGTTTATACTTGAAAATGTAGTTGCTCGAATATTGGAGCGATGGTCCGTCCGCTATTCAACATTATTTTACCCTATATGTATATGAAGAAGAAAATAAAGCGATTGATACTGAGGCTAATTCTAATTTAGAATTTTTAAATAATTCGGAATCTAAGCTCTATTTGAGGTTTCTTCAATATATGCAAAATTTGATGAATAAAATGAATAAATTATTTCAATCTGAAAAAACTCTAATACGTATTTTAAGATCTTCTTTAAAAAACCATTTCTTTAATATTTTAAAAAAATTTGAGCGCTTAGATATACTTCCTAATTCTAATTTAATGTTAATTAGGTTTTGGGGGCCCGCAAATCATTTAAGAGCCCGAAATGTTTTTTGGTGTAAAATTTTCACAGTATGAAAAATCTTTTGACATTCTCTTTTTTTTACCTACAAATGAAAATGTTTTCAAAGTTAAAAACAACTTTAGAACTATGCAAACAAATTTTAAATCGTTTCGATTTCAATGATGAAAAATTTGAAATTGTTGGAATAACTATATGGATCTGAAGACAACAATTCTACCGTTATTAGATGCTTTCCACGACGCAGATTTAGAAATTTTAAATAATGAATAGAGACTATTAATTGGAAATCAAGACTTAAAATTTTCGGAAGATATTGTTGAAACTTGGGTTAATTTATTAATATTACAAAATAATTGAGAAGAATCTATGTTTAGCTACATTTCCCTAAGTAGTATGGATATGCCATTTCTGGTGCAGGAGGAGCTTTTTTAAAGCTTTTAGTCCTCCTAAAAGTATGAAAAAAAATTTTTGCATATATTCGTCGAAAAAGTATGCAAAATGAGTAAAAAGTATTGTGTCTGTGATATTTTAAATTAAAAAAGCAAAAGCTATAGTGCTGAATATTTTAAATTGGGATAAAAATATGCAAACTTTTTAAAGTTTGTTTAAAAATTTCAAAGTTTGGTTTAAATACAAAATTATTATTAAAGTTTAAACATATTTATCAAACGTCAAATTTACATTCGATTTACATTCGTCAAATTTACAGTCGTTGTTGAAGCAAGAGTTTAAGTTGTTGGGTACGAAGTAACCAATAAAAGTTGTTAAATTTGAGAATTTTATTCTTGAATTAACAATATTTTTTTCTGAGTGTGCAAAAAACATATTAGAGCAACTATTTGAAAAGCCTCGTAATCTTTACATACATATGTTTTAAAAGAAATTTGTTTGGATATGTGCAAAACGCATTAGTGCACATTTTTTTATAAATGCACGAACTGTTTAAACCTCATAACACAATTTTGTACTAAAATTAAAACGGATAAGTACAATTCGTTAATTAGAAAGTGCTAACTTTTTCAAGTTTCAACTCTAAATAATTTTAATTTTGACATTTCATGTATATTTTCAAGGCCACCTAAATACTAACAGGCCTGCGTATTACATTCAAAATGGCTGCGATATCTGGTTGACAGAATCATTGTTTACAGAAGAAGTTTAAGGTTTTAAATTTAAAATTTTTGAAAATTTTTTTATTTATACGAAAAGAATAAAAGTAAGTATGGGATTTGAATAAATTACATGTATATTTGTTTTGATAAAACAAAAATAATGCTTGGTATTCCAATATTAATGTTTGGTATTGTTTGGTAAAATGAATGTAGTTTTAATATTTTGATAGCTTTAATTTTTCTTCAGGACTCTAAAGTTTACTGAACTGATACATTATAACTACAGCCGCTCATTTTTCTATATTTTCCAAAACGACGTTCTAGAGGATTAGTTTGAAATTTACCTAAAAAAACATACTTAAATTTGAGCTCATCTAATAAATAATGAACTAATTCTAAAAATGTGGATGATAAAGCAAAAAATGTTTCTGAAGTTAGTTTTTAAGCGTTTTTAGAATGGAGAGAAAATGGTATTAAATGAGTATCCCAAGAATATAAAAACTAAGAAATTGTTTTAAAAATAGAAAATTTGGCTGCGATTCTGAATGGATGGGTTCGGCATACTCATTTCGTTTATGAATTCCTTTAAAAGGAGTTTTTACATTAACGATATTCCAGCATATATTTATAAGGGATAAAAATTGAATTGTTCTTATTGAATCTGAATCAAGTTCATATTTATATAATTTAAGGGCTTCAATATTTTTTTCGTCAAACAATTTAATGGTATTTGGAACATTTTGCCTTTCAAAATTATTTGAAAATAGAACTTTAAAAGATAAAGCAGGCGCAAGTTTTTTAAAAGTTGATAAAGCAGACGGGACGGTTTTTTTCCTTCCTGTATATATATTGAAGATGATCTAATTTTACACTTTCTTTCAAAAACTTTTACACTTTCTAATGTAAAAATTATATTTTTACCAGCAAACACTACAGCGTTAATCCAACCTCTAGATCAGGGTATTATAAAATCATTCAAAATAAGATACCTTTATCTTACGTACATATTATTTAGGCTGTATACAACATATATTTTTTTGCAGGTTCTCTACAGACATCAAATAATCAAAAATCAAAAGAAAAGGGTTTCGATTTGGCAGAATTTATAAAATCTATTTCTCTTTTGGATGCACTTCACATTGTAAAAAGGGCCTGGACTTTAGTATCATCAACGACTATAAAAAACTGCTTTAAGAAAGCAAAATTTTACAAGCTTGAAGAATATTAGCAAGGTTCATCCACACATGTATACATTATTTATATTGAATAAAAATGATGTATTTTTTTAGATGATGATGTTGAGATTTGAGAACAAATTGGACGTAGAGAAAAACATAAGAGATGAATTTTTGAATTTCGTTACAATAGACGACACTGTGGAATGTTTCGGGGATTTAGAAGAAAACGAAATAGTTAATGAAATTTCAAAGCAAAAAAATTTTTTCAATTTGACCGTGTGATGAAGGAAATCAAGATGACGGAGGAAATATAAATATGGTAGAAAAATCTGTTACACGTCAAGGAGCTTTAATATCCTTAGAAATAATAAAAAAATTCCTAGATCAAAATAATTTTTCAAGACATTTTTCATAAAACCCAAAACGTTTAGGAGATTTTTTAAAATTTCAGGAAGTGTTTATTTTAGAAGCGCACAAAATTCTTAAATTATGTGGAACTAGGTGGTTTATACTTGAAAATGTAGTTGCTCGAATATTGGAGCGATGGTCCGTCCGCTATTCAACATTATTTTACCCTATATGTATATGAAGAAGAAAATAAAGCGATTGATACTGAGGCTAATTCTAATTTAGAATTTTTAAATAATTCGGAATCTAAGCTCTATTTGAGGTTTCTTCAATATATGCAAAATTTGATGAATAAAATGAATAAATTATTTCAATCTGAAAAAACTCTAATACGTATTTTAAGATCTTCTTTAAAAAACCATTTCTTTAATATTTTAAAAAAATTTGAGCGCTTAGATATACTTCCTAATTCTAATTTAATGTTAATTAGGTTTTGGGGGCCCGCAAATCATTTAAGAGCCCGAAATGTTTTTTGGTGTAAAATTTTCACAGTATGAAAAATCTTTTGACATTCTCTTTTTTTTACCTACAAATGAAAATGTTTTCAAAGTTAAAAACAACTTACTATCTTATTATATAGAACTATGCAAACAAATTTTAAATCGTTTCGATTTCAATGATGAAAAATTTGAAATTGTTGGAATAACTATATGGATCTGAAGACAACAATTCTACCGTTATTAGATGCTTTCCACGACGCAGATTTAGAAATTTTAAATAATGAATAGAGACTATTAATTGGAAATCAAGACTTAAAATTTTCGGAAGATATTGTTGAAACTTGGGTTAATTTATTAATATTACAAAATAATTGAGAAGAATCTATGTTTAGCCACATTTCCCTAAGTAGTATGGATATGCCATTTCTGGTGCAGGAGGAGCTTTTTTAAAGCTTTTAGTCCTCCTAAAAGTATGAAAAAAAATTTTTGCATATATTCGTCGAAAAAGTATGCAAAATGAGTAAAAAGTATTGTGTCTGTGATATTTTAAATTAAAAAAGCAAAAGCTATAGTGCTGAATATTTTAAATTGGGATAAAAATATGCAAACTTTTTAAAGTTTGTTTAAAAATTTCAAAGTTTGGTTTAAATACAAAATTATTATTAAAGTTTAAACATATTTATCAAACGTCAAATTTACATTCGATTTACATTCGTCAAATTTACAGTCGTTGTTGAAGCAAGAGTTTAAGTTGTTGGGTACGAAGTAACCAATAAAAGTTGTTAAATTTGAGAATTTTATTCTTGAATTAACAATATTTTTTTCTGAGTGTGCAAAAAACATATTAGAGCAACTATTTGAAAAGCCTCGTAATCTTTACATACATATGTTTTAAAAGAAATTTGTTTGGATATGTGCAAAACGCATTAGTGCACATTTTTTTATAAAGTCACGAATTGTTTAAACCTCATAACACAATTTTGTACTAAAATTAAAACGGATACGTACAATTCGTTAATTAGAAAGTGCTAACTTTTTCAAGTTTCAACTCTAAATAATTTTAATTTTGACATTTCATGTATATTTTCAAGGCCACCTAAATACTAACAGGCCTGCGTATTACATTCAAAATGGCTGCGATATCTGGTTGACAGAATCATTGTTTACAGAAGAAGTTTAAGGTTTTAAATTTAAAATTTTTGAAAATTTTTTTATTTATACGAAAAGAATAAAAGTAAGTATGGGATTTGAATAAATTACATGTATATTTGTTTTGATAAAACAAAAATAATGCTTGGTATTCCAATATTAATGTTTGGTATTGTTTGGTAAAATGAATGTAGTTTTAATATTTTGATAGCTTTAACTTTTCTTCAGGACTCTAAAGTTTACTGAACTGATACATTATAACTACAGCTGCTCATTTTTCTATATTTTCCAAAACGACGTTCTATTAGGATTAGTTTGAAATTTACCTAAAAGAACATACTTAAATTTGAGCTCATCTAATAAATAATGAACTAATTCTAAAAATGTGGATGATAAAGCAAAAAATGTTTCTGAAGTTAGTTTTTAAGCGTTTTTAGAATGGAGAGAAAATGGTATTAAATGAGTATCCCAAGAATATAAAAACTAAGAAATTGTTTTAAAAATAGAAAATTTGGCTGCGATTCTGAATGGATGGGTTCGGCATACTCATTTCGTTTATGAATTTCTTTAAAAGGAGTTTTCACATTAACGATATTCCAGCATATATTTATAAGGGATAAAAATTGAATTGTTCTTATTGAATCTGAATCAAGTTCATATTTATATAATTTAAGGGCTTCAATATTTTTTTCGTCAAACAATTTAATGGTATTTGGAACATTTTGCCTTTCAAAATTATTTGAAAATAGAACTTTAAAAGATAAAGCAGGCGCAAGTTTTTTAAAAGTTGATAAAGCAGACGGGACGGTTTTTTTCCTTCCTGTATATATATTGAAGATGATCTAATTTTACACTTTCTTTCAAAAACTTTTACACTTTCTAATGTAAAAATTATATTTTTACCAGCAAACACTACAGCGTTAATCCAACCTCTAGATCAGGGTATTATAAAATCATTCAAAATAAGATACCTTTATCTTACGTACATATTATTTAGGCTGTATACAACATATATTTTTTTGCAGGTTCACTACAGACATCAAATAATCAAAAATCAAAAGAAGAGGGTTTAGATTTGGCAGAATTTATAAAATCTATTTCTCTTTTGGATGCACTTCACATTGTAAAAAGGGCCTGGACTTTAGTATCATCAACGACTATAAAAAACTGCTTTAAGAAAGCAAAATTTTACAAGCTTGAAGAATATTAGCAAGGTTCATCCACACATGTATACATTATTTATATTGAATAAAAATGATGTATTTTTTTAGATGATGATGTTGAGATTTGAGAACAAATTGGACGTAGAGAAAAACATAAGAGATGAATTTTTGAATTTCGTTACAATAGACGACACTGTGGAATGTTTCGGGGATTTAGAAGAAAACGAAATAGTTAATGAAATTTCAAAGCAAAAAAATTTTTTCAATTTGACCGTGTGATGAAGGAAATCAAGATGACGGAGGAAATATAAATATGGTAGAAAAATCTGTTACACGTCAAGGAGCTTTAATATCCTTAGAAATAATAAAAAAATTCCTAGATCAAAATAATTTTTCAAGACATTTTTCATAAAACCCAAAACGTTTCGGAGATTTTTTAAAATTTCAGGAAGTGTTTAGTTTAGAAGCGCACAAAATTCTTAAATTATGTGGAACTAGGTGGTTTATACTTGAAAATGTAGTTGCTCGAATATTGGAGCGATGGTCCGTCCGCTATTCAACATTATTTTACCCTATATGTATATGAAGAAGAAAATAAAGCGATTGATACTGAGGCTAATTCTAATTTAGAATTTTTAAATAATTCGGAATCTAAGCTCTATTTGAGGTTTCTTCAATATATGCAAAATTTGATGAATAAAATGAATAAATTATTTCAATCTGAAAAAACTCTAATACGTATTTTAAGATCTTCTTTAAAAAACCATTTCTTTAATATTTTAAAAAAATTTGAGCGCTTAGATATACTTCCTAATTCTAATTTAATGTTAATTAGGTTTTGGGGGCCCGCAAATCATTTAAGAGCCCGAAATGTTTTTTGGTGTAAAATTTTCACAGTATGAAAAATCTTTTGACATTCTCTTTTTTTTACTTTCAAATGAAAATGTTTTCAAAGTTAAAAACAACTTACTATCTTATTATATAGAACTATGCAAACAAATTTTAAATCGTTTCGATTTCAATGATGAAAAATTTGAAATTGTTGGAGTAACTATATGGATCTGAAGACAACAATTCTACCGTTATTAGATGCTTTCCACGACGCAGATTTAGAAATTTTAAATAATGAATAGAGACTATTAATTGGAAATCAAGACTTAAAATTTTCGGAAGATATTGTTGAAACTTGGGTTAATTTATTAATATTACAAAATAATTGAGAAGAATCTATGTTTAGCCACATTTCCCTAAGTAGTATGGATATGCCATTTCTGGTGCAGGAGGAGCTTTTTTAAAGCTTTTAGTCCTCCTAAAAGTATGAAAAAAAATTTTTGCATATATTCGTCGAAAAAGTATGCAAAATGAGTAAAAAGTATTGTGTCTGTGATATTTTAAATTAAAAAAGCAAAAGCTATAGTGCTGAATATTTTAAATTGGGATAAAAATATGCAAACTTTTTAAAGTTTGTTTAAAAATTTCAAAGTTTGGTTTAAATACAAAATTATTATTAAAGTTTAAACATATTTATCAAACGTCAAATTTACATTCGATTATAACAATTTGAGTTCTCCTAACCTTATATAAGAAAATTAGTAGGGTGAAGATATGAAAAGTTCTCAAAGTTTGGTTTAAAAGTTTTTAAAGTTTATTATTATTAAAGTTTATTAATTATTCTAAATTTAACTTTGTGGCAGTAACCAGTTATGTTTTAATTTGTAATTTAAAAGGTTTAAGCTATAGTGCTGAAAATTCTAAATTAGGCTGAAAATGTGAAAAGTTTTTCAAGTTTGGGTTTAAAAATTTCAAAGTTTGGTTTAAATACAAAATTATTATTAAAGTTTAAACATATTTACCAAACGTCAAATTTACATTCGATTATAACAATTTGAGTTCTCCTAACCTTATGCAAAAAAATTAGTAGGGTGAAAATATGAAAAGTTTTTAAAGTTTGGTTTAAATACAAAATTATTATTAAAGTTTAAACACATTTACCAAAAGTCAAATTTACATTCTATTATAACAATTTGAGTTCTCCTAACCTTATGGAAAAAAATTAGTAGGGTGAAGATATGAAAAGTTCTCAAAGTTTGGTTTAAAAGTTTTTAAAGTTTATTATTATTAAAGTTGATTGATTATTCTAAATTTAACTTAGTGGTTAGTACATCAGTTATGTTTTAATTTGAAATTTGAAAGGCTTAAGCTATAGTGCTGAATATTTTAAATTAGGATAAAAATATGAAGTTTTTAAAGTTTGGGTTTAAAAATTTCAAAGTTTGGTTTAAATACAAAATTATTAAGAAAGGTTAAACATATTTACCAAAAGTCAAATTTATATTCTATTATAACAATTTAAGTCCTCCTAACCTTATGCAAAAAAATTAGTAAGGTGAAGATATGAAAAGTTGTTAAAGCTTATTATTATTAAAGTTTAAACTTTAATATTTACTTGAAAAAAAAGTTTGATTTGAATAGGTACATAAAGAAATGTATACAAAATAATTTTAAATGAAATTTTTTGTTATAATAAATATATTATTTATAAAATAAATAATAAAAGTTTTCAGCTAAACGGTTGAAATATAATGAAATATTATGAACTTTGAGAAGTTTTATAGTTAAATTAAAAGTTATAAATAATCAGATAAATTAGAATTTTATCTAAACTTTTACTGTCAATTATATTTTTATATTTAACAAACGTTTTTTATTTGTCTTTGGTTTTATTTAAAGTTTTCAACAGCTTAAAAACTTCGCTAAGCTAAAAGTGATTAAACACACTTAAGATTCGATTTTTTTTTTTTTTGTAATAATAAAAAAATAAGTTTGTTCCTGTTGTTTTAAATTATATATTTTTTTTTTATTGATCTTTAAATTATATTTTTTTATTAAAACAAACTTTTTTATATAACTTTATTAAAATTTCGTATACACCTGAATTTTTGACAGTATCTATATATGACAATCAGGTAGAAATTTCGAGATTCGTTATTCGGAACAAATTAGAGAACTTAATAAAGTGGATTCCAAGTCCAATTTTGCCAATCACTTAATGGAAAAAAACCATTCTTAAAATAAATAAACAAAATAATAATTAAAAACATTCTTAAAATAATAAAAAACATTAGTTTAACTTGTCTTCCTCATAGTACTACAGCAGCAGAGCTTTCTTTAACTCAGTTTAATAGTTAATAGTTTATATATCAAAACTGTATCAAATATAATTCTTTCACTAAAATTGATTAAAAAAAGCAATTCAGATATATTTTTCCCTTCCGATGACTTACATAAATATTTACAAATATTTACAAATTTTAAATTTATTAATGGTTGTTATAAAAGATTATAAATTTTCTATAAACCGTCACATATAAAAACTGAGCAAATTAAGTATTGACTTTTTAAAATCATTAGAATATGCGACTAAAATATTTTTTAATATCGCATTTTTAAATTTTCATTAAATAAAAATATTTTCTATTTTTTATACACAATAAATCAATTTCATTTGTAAAAATAAAATTAAGAAAAATAAAAACAATTGAAGAAAATTATTGCAAAAACAAATCTAGCTATAAATTATATTATTATTTATATTAATTAGATACTTAACTTATAAATTTTTTTTTTATATGTTTTTTTATTTTAAATTAAAATGCATTTGAAACGTATGTCACATTTCTATATTTGACAACTACTTTATAGAAACATTTTATTAAAAATTTATAAAATTTCTCCTACCTTTACTAAAGCGTCTTAATTATTTAAATTAAATCTATTTTAAAACACCTACACCATCGGAATTATAAAAAAATAGAAGAATGTGTTGAGTCAGGACCTTCAAAATTTCTAGTTCTCATTAAGTAAGTAATCAACATCATCACCAATGAATGTCTTCATGTTCATCAATCCGCCAATCAATACAAAATCACCCATCAATATCCACAATTTTCAAAACTTCAGAAAATAATTTTGAAAAACTTGAAAATGCCTTAACTAATGTATACATTTTATAAATTCAAATATATGTAGATCTAAGTAATTGTTTTAATGTGCTGCCAAAACTAGAAAGAAAAAAAATATATTTAATGAAAATAAAATTAGTTGAAAAAATGTATTAGTTTTAGAATTAAAAAAGTTGTTAGTTAGATTACATACATATTTAAAAATTCTTATTGTAGAGTCTGAAAATCTAATTTAAAAATAAGTAATATGTAATAAGTTTGATCTATAATTAATTGCATGTACTTACAAAATTTTAATTTTATGCCTTTATAGACCACTTTTATAAAGCAATATACTTCTCATATACTTATATATATATAAGGTAAAAGTGGGTATAGTGTAGAATTTGCTGTTTTTTTAGTAAAACAAGATAATATTAAATGTTTTATGCTTTTAATTTTTTTTAAATGAAAGGTTGAATTTTAAAGCAGATACACAAAAAATATATAAGTTCTATCATAATCTTATTAATATAAAAAAAGTCTTTATTTGTTCCCGGTTTCAAATTTTGTCATTTAGCTTATTGTTTTCTTATAAAAATTAATTTTAAAATAAATGAATAATTTATTATTAAAAAGGTGTATTTTAATTAATTTAATTAAAAAAATCTAATTTTTGTAATTTTAAATATATTTAATTTGTAGTTATCTCCACTATACCAACACATAAATTACTTAAAGTGGATTTAGTGGATACAATCGCCACTAAACATGAAATTTGAAGTTTCAGTTTTTATTAAATAATTTAACAATTTAGATTAGATTAGAAAATTAATTTTATTTCTTACAAGAAGGCTCGCAATATGCAATCAAATTATGAATAATGAAGCAATCATACTATGGCCATAATTCATACTTATATTATATCCACAATGCATGCATAGAATTAAAGAAGAATACCGTAGTATTTAGGCTCTAATTTTTTTCAATAATATTTTAAATAAAATTTTTATTTTATAGGTAAGTAAATGTTTATTTTTTTAATTACCTACATATTTTTTTTTTTTTTGTGTTCTTATAATATAACTATTTATGGATTGTTTATTTTTATTAAACTGAAATATAACTATTAATATTCTTTATTTTATAAAAATAATTATTTAAAATATTATTTTTTATTTTTCTAATAATATTTTTCAAGGAAAATTATTACATCTGCCTTAAACGCTTGTTTCATGTATGCATTATTACTACTTAATGAATATTATAATGTCTCCATTAAACCCTCATTTTGTATAGCCACTAAACAAACAATATTTTTAGCACATTTCCAAACCAAAAATTTGAAAAAATGTGCTTATTAGTTTCACTCTATCCGTCCGTCCGTCGGTTTACAAAACTTCTACACCGTTAAAGATAGAGAAAAAAAATTGTAACCATGAGTAAGTCGCATAAAAAAATTTATTTTGTGGAACAACTTTTTCATGTAGCCCCATCAATTACGGAGCTACAACCCCTCAAACTTTGAAAAAGTCAAATTTTTAAATACATATATATCTCATGTTCTGCTTAAAATTTTTTATACAATTTTTTTAAATTTAGTACATATTTTAATTTACGGTTATGTAAAAACCAAATTTTGCAGCTTTTTAATAGGGAATTGAAATTTTGAGAGCAGAAAGAACTTTTAGAATTAGTATAAGTTTGCTCAGAAATTTTTTTTGGACCACTCCCTGTTTATTAAAGCTATTAGGATTCAAAAATTGAAAATTTGCTATTTTTAAACACTTGTACACATTTGACTTCGGCAAGATATAAAAATTAAAGCTACAGTAATATATTTTTCGGTGTGTTAAACGTTTCTTTTAGTTGGGTTCCAGAGTTACAGCCCTTCAGACTCTACGTTTTACAATCTAAAACCTAAAGCCAGAAGACCGAAAATTTTGTTATCTCCATAAAGCAATATCAAAATTATGCAAAATTTTGTAATTTACTATTTAAATGTACCGTTATCTGAAAATCACATTTTGCATGAAATTTTCTTTTTTCATAGTTCCGGCACGCCTTCAGATAGGAACCTGAAATTTTGAGACAAGAAAAAACTTTTAGAATTAGTATAAGTTTTTGTAAACTATTTTTTTGCACCAATCCCTGTTTAAGAACTATTAGAGCTGAAAAATTTAAAATTTGCTATTTTTAGGCACCTGTAATTTAAGTACCTGTACAAATTTTTCTTCGGCAAGACATAAAAATTAAAGCTCTAGTAATGTTTACGTGTGTTAACGTTATAACGTGTTCTTAGTTAAATAGAGTTCCGGACTTACAGCTCCTCGAAATTCCAGAAGTCTTATTTTCACATTTTTTCTTAATACAAAAAATTACTTAAATTTTTAAATTTTAGTGCAAGTCACAATTCTAAACAGTTTGTATTGTCATTTGGAAATGTGCACTTTTAAAAACCGTTGGTTTACATTCCACCTTGTTTTTCCTATATCCACCAAACCAGCATCGGATAGTAATGTTTAAAATTTAATTAAAAATTAAATATAAATTAAAAAATAAAAAAAAATAAATACTTTATGTTTGAGAAGTTATCAAAGGCTTATTAAAAAATTATGTCGCCACTATACCTACTTTTACCTTAAATACATATGTACAAGCAAAGCCAGGATAAAATTTAAAATTTAAATGTTACAATGTCAAGTCTAAATAAATATCTTCGATTTATTTAATTCTCACTTAGTTCCAATGTTTTCAAATCATACATATATTTTTGACCCTTCTGTCTTCCAAACGGTTTAAGTTAAGAATTTGAAGGTTTGAGAAGAGTTAGATTTTTAAAAATAAGTACCTAAGTCATTTCAGAAAATATTTTTCTGCCGTCCTTCGCTTAGGAGCTGTAACGAGTCAAAAACTGAAAATTCATTATTTTGAAAAACTATTTTTTATTGTAACTTGAACACCTCTCTAAATTTTTTTGTAGCAATATACAAAAAAGAAAGCTCCAACATTAAGTATAATATTTTTATTTCTATTAACAACTTTTCTTAATAATATTAAATAATACAAGGAAACTGAAAATTTATATTTTATATGATATCGATATTCATACATATATGTAATGTACATATTATATATATTTATAACTCAGTTAATTTATTTTAAAATAATGAAAAATTAAAAAAATAATATTATAAGCAAAGTGATAGACTATAATATTGTATTTTGAACACAACAACGGGTTCGAATGGATATTTAAGAGTTGAGAAGGGCACCTGATCCTTCCTCATTTATTTTATTTCTAATTCAAATTCAAATATTAATACATAAATAAATGTTATCAGCCTATAATTGTACTCAAACCTATATAATTCCCTTGACTAGTATGCGCATATTTAACAAAACCAAAGTAAGTATGTAGTTACATACAATTTATTAACGTTTTGGTAGAATACATACAAAATATGTACATATTTTATTTGACTGCTTGAATTTTTAATTATTTACGAAGTATTTTCGTGTAATATTTATTGGTGAAATATATGAGCCTATGTTTTCTCCTTTTTCCTTTTTTTGCGAATTTTATGTTTTTATAGAATATTGAAGTGTTGAGTATTGAGTTTGTATATGAATGATATACATTCATACATATTTATAGAGTTATGTAGTATTAGGTGTCTAGCCTACGTATTTTTGTTTTATGTATGTTAAAAATAAAAACAAAACAAATGCAAAAATCATACTATAAGTAAATAGCCTATACCCTATGCCCTACAATACAAATCATATTCATACATAGAATAGAAAATAAATTAATAAATAATACAGATAGTTAAGTATAGAATACAGATAAGTACACGATGTACATTGAAAATTAAGTAGCTACATGGTAGCTACATAGATATATACACATAATTATGAGGTTTTTTGAGTTGTGAGATGTATGTGTCAATGTGCCCTCTTTTTACTTAAATATATGTATGAATAAAAAAATGAAAGTAATCTTTGATTAGGAATAGTATTCAATTTCTTTTTTTTTTTTATAAAATGTAATGTAATTGAATTCTTTTCAAACAATTTCTTTTTTTTTTTATAAAATGTTATATAGATAATATATAGATAATATTCTATATATAGATAATATTCTATAAATAAAAATTTATAGAATACATAGGTAATATAGAAATAATTATCTATAATTACAATTATAGATAAACGAACACAAAATTTTATTAAAAATAGTTTTGGCAGTTAAAAATTTTTGAATTGATGAATTATTAACTTGAAATGTTAAATTTTAAAAATGTATGGAAAATATTCGTTAATATCGTTAATAACTATCTGTAAATATTTGTTAATTACCGAAGAGTACATGAAATGTAACCGAAATAATTTTTGCATCTGAATGCATGCATCCCATGTTAACTTACCCTAAATTACATTGTAATTTTTTGTAAACATCAAACTTAAAAGTATTATACCTAGTCCTATTCTTAGAAATATTTATTTTAAGGCCAACTTACTTACTTACCTTTATTTTTATTAATAAAAAATACATTTGCATTTTATCTATAAATTTAGCAGTTTTCAGCCACACACTACGTAATACGTATTATGAAATTGCGCTAAGTTTTGAATACAAGTGCATATTTGGATACAATTTTTCTGTTACAAAATCTACATTAACATATAACATGCATATGTATGTATGTTTACAATCATGATTTTTTTTTGTTTTCAAGAATCATCAATAATCAAGACATTTTGTATCACATACGAATTTTTCGTAATTTATATGTAACGGTAAAATATACTTACACATCAGCTACAGCCACAGGGCCCCTAGTATCTTTATATTTTCTAAATTGATAATTTTTAATATCAAAATAACAAATACGAGTATTTAAGGTATCAACTTACCGAATGTTTACTAAATTATCCTTCTAAAATGTTTTTCCTTTCTATACTTGTTAAGAATGTTAAAATGATAATTTAATTTTAACACCTTTAATTATTGCATAAGAATGTAAGTAAGAATACTAATTTTGTCATATAATAAAATCTATATTTCAAAAATAATTAAGAACAAAATAAAATAAAAACAAAAATCATACAATTAGTACTTGTTTACTGTTCCACATTCTTACACAAAATATGTTTGTATAGTAATTAATATACATTTATATAATTTATTTTTAATTTTTATTATGTAAATAAATAATTTTAACACTTATTTACATAATACATTGTTTTTGAAATAAAAATCACTATTCTTCTACTTTCTTTAGTCCCTAATTGAAGCATATGACTTTAAATAGTAATTCAATTTGAATTATTACATTTTTATTATTTTTATTTTTTAAAAGATATTAATAGTTAACTATTTGACCACATCTATATATTTTAATATATATTATATATATATCTATATATTTTCAATTCAATTCAATTTATTATCACTATTCTCAATATATCTTAGATACAAAATAAATATAATTAATTATAGGTATATTTTGCTAATTTAATTTAACACAAATCAAAAATTCACTTTTACTTCATTATAATACAATACAATTCTTAGAATTTCTTAGAAAAACAAATTGTTTGACAGATAATAGTTAATTAATTAATTCTTTATCATTGCTCCTCTTGAGATCGGTCATAGGAGCATAGGATTAATTATTAATATTACCAACTACATACTTAAATTTGTAAGGTAAAATACTTTATATTGCTTGTAATAAATAATAAAATAAAATATTCTTTAACCAATATTAAAATCATAATGTTACTCTTGTTGGATTTCAATGATCGTTTTTCTGACCATTTTCTTTATTTTTTTTTTTTAATTACTGAATGCACGTTAATATTAAAATTTATACTATCAATTGATTTCATTAATTTATTTATAAATAAATTATAATTCAGATTATTATGTATTTTAGTTATTTTTTTTATTTTAAATTTTAACAAAATATTAAAATTAAACACAAATTGATTCAATTTCACATTAAATTGGTAGGTGGTAGTTCATCTTTTATTTATTGCATTTATTTTATTATTCATATTTTTGATTTTTATAATTTATCTGCTTGAAACTTAACTCTATGATTCAACATTTCTCATTCTCAAATGAATAAATATTGAATGTTAATCAATAAAGATTAATATTAAAATATTCTACTAAATACCAATTTTTCCGCGAAAATAACAATAAACGCTCCTAAAAATTTGTTTCTAAAAATGTCAGTATATGTACAAGCCAAATACAAAAAGTAAAAACAAACTTTAAAATTTTTTTTCTAAACGTCATCTGCACATGTCATGTCATATGTTATAAAAGAATTTAAAATCAAGTCTCTTATATAAATTCCATCAAATGTTGCTTACGACATCTACTGGAATTGAAAAACTTTGTAAATATAAAATTTAATTTAAATCATAAAAATACAAACAGATAGAAACAAAAATACAAGATACAACAAATATAAATGTTTGTAGTATTTTGCTAAGAGTAGACAGATTACGAATATTAATGACCATAAGTTAAATTGCATTAGTAAGAAATAACTAAATTTTACCCTAACCATATAGATTATAGATATATTACAAATCGATGGAATGTTGTCTATTTTTTAAAATTTAAGATATTCAATCAAAAAAATTCATATGCATTTGATAATATGATATACATTTCGTTCTCTCAGTTATTCACCAAAATAATGTAAAACAGTTTCTTATAACAAGTTTCATTAAAATTTTAAGTTTTTGTATTACTTAATAATAGATATATTTTGTTTTTAAAATGAAGGTTAATTTAATTAAAGTATTAAAATTTTTAACTACTTGTAAAGTAACAAAATAAATGATAAAATTATAAAAAAAATTATAAATGAAACTCTTTCATCTTTTAGGAAACTAATTCTGAAGAAACCAAAGGCCGATTTTTATGCAAAAATTATCGGCGATTTATCGTCGTTAAAGAAAGAGCAAAATATAGGGTACTATTAATAAGAAAGAGGGATAATAAATATTACGGTATTGACAAAATTTTGACAGCTAAAATAACCTATTTTTAGATAACATATTTTTATGTTTGTATTTTTCAATACCCAATATTGAAATTTTATTTGAAATTTGGAATTTAACATAGTAAATAGTTATTTTATTAATAATTATTACCAATAATTATTATTCTTAAAAATTTGACCTTTATAAAACGCGTACAAAACTTCTACTTTCCCGTACAAATTGTAAAATATAAATATGTAAACATTAATTTTTTGTTTTTTTTTTGTTTGACCCATCAAAATTGAAATGTCAACTTTCAATAAAAATATATAGTGTACGGATTTTTTTATGTGACATTCAATGCTTTTTTCATGTATGTTAGTTTATTCAGAAAAATCGTCAATAAAATTCAGCAAAAAATCCAACTCCAAACAATTTACATGCGATGTTGCTGAATTTTATGGCCGATATTTCGAAACGAGACTCACATCAATTACTTAATTTACTTTGGCCTTGTTTCGGAATAAGACCTAAGTAAACAGGCCAAAAACTGAAAACACATGAATGTAGTTGTGAGAGAACTGCAACCGATTCTCACGTATCGCGCGTATAAATAATTTCATAATTAATGTGAGTCTCGATTATAGCCATTTAAGCGTGTACAAAATTTTAAGTATGAAAGTTGTCTCGACGTGTACTATTACGATATTGCGGCAATTTATCTTAAGAACTTTTAAAAAAAAAAATGTAGAGGAAGACAATTTTTTAAATGAATATTTATGAATCAAAATATTATATTTTAAAATATTTTTCGTTAATAAATTATGTAAAAAAGATGAGAATTTAATTTTCTCTTTGGACCAAATTGAATAAAGTAAATGGTTTTTGTGTTATTTCAAGATTTATAGTCGGCCCCCTATTTTTTTCCATAAAACTGCGTGTAAATTTGTTAAAAGCTGGCCCCTTATTAAGCTCTTACCTGCTCTTACTCTCTGCATTTTTTGTAATTTTATTTCTATTTGTAGTATCAGAGACATTTTTATAAAAATCATCATTTGTTTATCAAAAATTAAAAATTTCAATAATTTTACGTAAATATTTCGTTTTTATTTATTTTAAAATTCAAAATTTGAAATGTCAAAAGTCAAAACGATACGATCTGATATAATATTGACATTTTCAAATTCTTTTTCTCAATAGATGTCTCTATTGAAATAATAATTTTTTTTAATCGTTAAATACAGGATAAGGGAAATTGTACTTTAATGAAACTTAATTTAGCAAAATGTATTACCTGGTATTACGATAAAAGATTTATGATTATTTTGTAGTCTGGTCTTAGCATTTACATAGTAAAATATGACATTTTAATTAATATGTCAGTTGTAATTAAATTACACATGAATATTTAAATTTTATTTTAGAACTGGTTCTAATTCTATCTGACTTTTCTTCTGTTTTTTATTCAGCCATGTCAAATGTAAAATATGTACATAATACATGAAGCGACTTTAGCATTTATATACCATGTTTTTTTTTTATATTTGACATAATAAAACTTTTTCAATAACTTATTTATTTGGAAGCGGCATTTAAAAAAAGAGATTTTTAGGAAAAAAAAAATTTCAATTACAATTTAGGACACTAATTAATCCGAAAGATATGTATATAAGTATGTAACATGAACATACATATGTAGATATATATGTATCTGCAGACTGCATTTACGACTCTATGTATTTATAAATCTAAGCGTAAAATCTTGATGATTACTATTATATAGTATAGACTTTGCCATATTTACCATGCCTTCTTAAGGTATCACAAACGTAATGGCAAACTTATATCATTTTCTTCAAAAAATTTTTGAAAAAGTTGCCTATTTCAGTCTGTTCATTTGTCCGTTTGTTTACAAAACTTCTATACCGTTTAAGGTAGACCAATAAAATTGAAATGAACCATGCATAGATCTTTTAAAAAAATTAATGTCGTAGAAGAACTTTTTTATGTAGCCGCACCCGTTACCGAGCTATAACCCCTCAAAATTTGAAAAATCCTACTTTTAAATGTATATGTCTCAGCTATTGCTGAGCATTTTCTCAATTTAAAAATATTTTTTCAATCTATTCAACTTTTTTTAAATTTGGTATTTAAATTTACCATTAAGTAAACGAAAATTTTGCAAGATTTTGCATTTTTCATGATTGCGCAAGTCTTTTAGATGGAGCTTTAAAATTTAAACCCAAGAAACATCTTTCAGAATTAACATAATATGGTTATTTTAGAATGTTTTTTTGTACCACCACCTGTTAAGAGCTATTAGGGCTCAAAAATATTTTCAATGTTTAAGAACGTGTAACTTAGGCGCACCTGTACAGGTTTTCTCAAGGTAAGATCAAAAAATGAAAGCTACTATTTCATATTTTTACAAAAAATTTAAAAAATTTCCTTAGATATAAGTTTACGAGTTGCAGTCCTCCACATTGGAAATTACCCCTATTTTCAAATGCACATACATCAGGTTCCGCTTAATATTTTTTTAAACTAAAAATTCCAAACCAAAGGACCACTTCTTTATATGTATGTATATAAAAAAATATCAAAATTATACATATTTTTAAAATTTAGTATTAAAATTTACCATTATATAAATGTAAAATTTTGCGAGATTTTACTTCCTTATGTAATTCCTTTGAAAAATCTGCGCCTTTACCTAGTTTTTTATTTAAATCCATTTTACCAAGATTTTACCTAGTTTTTTATAAAATTTTAAAACAATATAAATACAAAAAAAAACTAAATTTATTTATTTTTTATTCATTTATTTCTAATATACACATTTTATTTTATATTGGGCTTGCTTTATTAGTGTTTTGTAAATTAGAAAAATTATAAATAAATAATTAATTAATTAATTTTCATTTTTACTTTAATATAAATATTTTTTATTTAACAAATTATTTTTATAGTTATAACTTATTTATTTTAATATAGTTTTAATATTATTTATATTATTATTATTTATAATTAAATTTCTCTCAAAAAATCTGGCAAAAAATAATATTATGTTTTGTACAAAGAACAAAATTCTCTAATAATATTAAGAAACTACTTAGTTAATAATACTAAGGTTTACAAGATTTTTACATAAATATTTAATTTTTAAATTATTTTTAAATTAAGAAACCAGTTTAAATTTATTAATTTATTCTAAATTTTACATTTTCAAATTCATTTTTTAAATTTTATTATTATGAAATTGATTTTTAAAATTTTCAATTTTTTTCATACATACATATATTTTATTAAATTTTACATAAATGGGAGAGCAGCATAAACATTTAAAAGTACGTTTACAATCTCTTAATATTGGGATATTAAATTGATTTGTTCTTAATATCACCGGTATAATTTTCAAAATTTAGCTGTCAAACAATATCAAATATGTAGTAATTTGATAGTCCCAATAATCACCTTTATATTTAAATAATTCATTCCCGAAATTTTGATTTATTTTTTTGATTTATTGATAAATTAATAAAATATAAGTATTTTTAATTTTAAAAAATTAATTTATTTTTATATTATGTTTATCACATTAATTTTTGTACCAAAATTTTATAAAAAATCTTTTTATTATTAATCAATTCTAAAACAATTAATTTTCTTAAATTTTTTTTTTTTTGAAATTTAAATATTATATATACAAAATATTATATAATAATATAAAATTCTTATATGTATGTATACTCGTAATTATTGAATAAAATTAAATAAAAAATATAAATACATACATATGTATGTACGATATTGGGTGCGTTCAGTTGCGTGTAAAGCTCTTTAAATAAAACTTCATAATTACAAATTTAAATAAATCGCTTTTGAAATTTTCCAGCAAAACAAAACTATGGTTAATTCGAGCAGCGACAGTTTATTTGAAATCTTTAAATATTTTTTTTTTTTTTTTAAGTTTTGCTTTAAAAGATTAAAAATTCTATATTCTCAATCTCAAATAAAATACATATGTATATGTATGAAATAAATATAAAATGTCACTCATGGAACAACTGAACCAACCCAATTAATTTGATATTCGGAAATTAAGTAAAAATGTTTGTAAATATTTTGATACTTAACTTAATATTGTACACTAATAATCTACTTAATATTTGAGATTTTAAACATGCTATATAAACAAATTTTATATTGCTAATAATAATTACATATTTATTTTTGTTTTTGACAAAATTAACAAAAGTAGGTACATACAAATGTACATAATACATATAGGTATGTACATATTTAGTTTAATTATAAAATTAAAAATTTATTCTTAATCTTATAAAAGATATTTTAATAATATGTGAACATAAAAGTATGTAGTTTTGTAAATGTAACTTCTTAATTTTTAATTATTTTAAAGATTAAAATGTTTCTATAAAATATTAATATTAATTTTAAAATATATAAAAAAAAAAAATAATATTAATCATAATTATTTTTGGTCTTTTTGTTGAGTGCACATACAAACAGAATAAATTTTATGCCAAGATATATTTTTATATTATAATAAACTTTAGTAATTGATTCTTTCTAAAAAAAAAAACAAGGTAGAATGTAAACCAACGGTACAAATTTGGAAATAAATATTATCAAGATAAAAATATCAAAAGATTGAAAGTAGGAAAAGGTATTTTTTAAATTATATAGTTGATATAATTATTAATTTTTAATCTTTAAAAGAAAAAGATCCTGATTTACCTACATTTTCTGACATATATTTTAAAAATAACGAACAAAATAAATATTGAATTCCAAGCGGAAAAACCAAGATTTCATATTTTATTACCTACAATTAAAATTTATTTTAAAACAATATTATCAAATTTTATAGAAACTGAGTATATCGAAGACTGCATAATAAATAAAAAAAATTTAAATGATAAAAACCAATTTAAAAATATTTCGGATATATGCATTGGTGCCAAAGCGGAATTAATGATTAAATCTGGTGGAATTCTCTGTTGAAAGTATGAACCCTAAAAAACTTAGACCCAGTTTAGTAAACCTTATTTCACTGTTTCCAAATTTAATTAAAGAAGACAACATCGAAGAGCTTGACAATGAGTGGCATGAAGTTGTAAGACAGTCTGTTGTTTCTAATGAAAAGGATTTAGAGGAATTTTGGTATGAAATTTTTACTATGAAAAATGGATTACAGGAACTAATGTATCCAAACTTAAAAAATTTTATTGGTTCAATTTTATCTTGAACTTCAATTTTAGAAGTGCAACAGCTGAAAGAGTTTTTTCTCAAGTTAGTACTATCAAAAATAAAAAGAGAAATTGTTTGGAAGTAGAAACTGTAAATTCAATATTACTTTCGAAAGATCTACTGGATATAAATAAATCAACATATTGGTTTCCTTCTGATAAACTTCTAAATATGTACCACAAAACTTAAAAAACAGAAAAGAAATTTTTTTTTTTTTAAGTTTTGTTGTATATATTTGGACGTTATCAGCAGAAGGTTTTCGACGTGTTGAGTAATTTTTATCCAATAGCTATTTCGAAACATTTAATTATTCATTATTTCATATTTTCATTATTTCATTTCATATTGAATATTAAGATTTAAGAATGTTTTTGTTTTTAATTGAATATTTTTATTGTTTGTTAATTTGTTTGATAACAAAATTATAATTTTTATTTTAATTTAATTTTATGTTTTTGTTGTTGTATTTCTAATTTTATGTTTGTTAATTTGTTTTATAAAACAGAATGGAAAATATATTAATTTTATCTTGAATAATAAAAAAAATATATAAACTTTGTATAATACTCCTTTTTTTTTGAAAAATACTACCTCTTCAAACAGATTTTCACTCCTGATAAAACGAGATAAAACGAGAGCTCTGATTATAATAGTTCTAATTTTCGTTGTATTAGTTATTGTACTGAGTTCATATATTAGACAAATTGCAATTTGAATTTATTACAGGTGTTAGAATGAATTCTAAATCATTATATATATAATCAATGAACATCAAGTTTATCGATAAAAAAATAAATATGATGATAAAATTCCTTACATTTGTTATAAATTATAATAGTCAATACAAAGTAAGCATAATTTTTTATAACAACACGTTCTCATATGTAAATTCTAATAATATTCACATTCATCCATAATTGATAAAGACTTTGTTTAAAAACTAAAAGTGGTAAATTCAATCAAAACTAAATGTAAGAGTTTATCTTTAAAAAGAGCTGGGGTACGAGCAGTATTTGACGAGGAATGCTTATAAAATAAAAAAACGTGTTGATTCAATAGTTCAAAGCTGTATGAATTAAACACGCGCGAATCAAACCCTCACAAGTTAAAAACGAATTAAACCCTCAAAATTATTCGATATTAATTAATTTGTTTTTAATGCGGAATTGATTGACTTTTTGCGGGATTGATTCGCTTTGATGAAATGGGTGAATTAACACCGCAATTTTTGTAAACAGTGGAATTAATTCGTTTTTTTAGCCAAAACCAGAAAAGTGAATTTATATCGCCCAATACACGAAGTAATTCCGCAAAAAATTTATTGCGGTATTAATTTGTTTTGTGCGGTATTAATTCGCATCGCATGGATTTAATTCGCTCTTAAATTATAGCGAATTAAGACCACAAAATTAAAAATTACCAAATTAATTAAATATGTTATTATATTGCCTTAGTTTCATAAATTTTTGAATTTTATTTTCAATTTGCAACGATCACATCAAGCCAAAAACATATTTTCATAATTTATGGTTCAGAATATTTTACTTTGATGAAAAAGTATCATTAAAAAATATTTGTCTAAACTACTTACTTATTGACATAATAAGCGAAGTACCGGGGCCTGTAATCTTCGAATAAAGTGTTTGACATTTCGTTCAACAATTTTTTTAACGTTACAAGTTTCTAAGTACTCTTGGTTAGTGGATTGTTTTTTGAAAGTGAATTTTTAAAAATTTTAAATCTATTAATATATCGTGTGAAAAACTATAATAAACATAAAACATTTAAAATGGTAATTATAAAGTGCTGTGTAATTGGGTGTAGTGATAAAAAATCAAAAAGACGTCGTTTTCCAAACCCAAAAAAAAATTTGAACAATTTTGTAAAGTGGAAACAATTAATTATAAATGATAATATAGACAATAAAAAATATCACAAATTGGATGATAATAAGATTTATAATAATTTAAGATTGTGTGCATTACATTTTGAAGATAATTGTTATTCTCCAGGTTACGCTAAATTAAACGGAGATGCATTTCCAACATTAATGGTTCCAGGTAAGTTTGTACCTATAACTGTAGGTATATTTATTGTTTTAAAAAAGCATACATATGTATGTATATATAGATGTTTATTATTATACACTGGAAATTATAATTATATATATTTTATACTATAATAAATTCTAATTATAGAATATCTCGAAGATTGAGACGAGGTTCTCGAGGTTTTTGAAAATATGGAAAATTCACATAATTTTGTACCTACAATTGTACCTACAACCTACAATGAACCTACAACCTTAAATGTACCTACAAATAACGTTTTTGAAAAACAAATAAATATATTAGAATCGGACGTATGATTAAATTAAAAGAAGGGAGTCAAAATAAAATTTTTAAATTGACAAACTTATTAAAAAAAAAAACTTCGGTGCTGAATTAAAAAAATTATCACCAACCGTAATAAATTTTATTAGTAACCAAATAAGAAATGCAAACAGGAAATTCAAGGGCGCCGTTTTAATATCGATGATAAAATTTTCAGTTTGGCTTTAATGAAGTCCAAAGTCCAAAAACATCGTTTTATTCGAAAATTTTTTAATTTATCATCAAGAAGTACATTAAATAAAATACTACAAAAAGTCAAAGTTGGAGCTGGTTTTGATAGCAAATTATTTGAATTTCTTCAAAAAAAGGCTGAAAACATGAAACCAATTAATAAATTATGTAATTTAATTTTTGATGAAGTCAGTCTGTCAGCTCACTTAGACTACGATAATGCTGAGGATAATAGGCTTCGAAGATTTTGGACTAACGGAAACAACGTCGAAATTTGCGGATCATGCAATTGTTTTTATGTTACGTGGCGTGGTAAAAAAATGGAAACAGCCGATATTTTATTATCTTGTACAATCTTCATGTACAGCTAGTAAAATCGCCTCAGCAATATCAGTTATAGTGAATACGGCACAAGAAAGTGGTTTCAAAATTGTGTCCACGGTGTGCGATGGAGGATCAACTAATATTGCAGCACTTAAAAAACTGAAATTAAATTCAAAATTAAAAGCTGCCAAAATAGGAAAAGAATTTAAAAGTTGTGGGTTTGATATAAATGAATCAATTATTAATCCTATAATAGACCCCCCATATTTAATAAAGCTGATGCGAAATCATTTGTTAGAAAAAGATTTGATTTATCAAGAAAACAATTTAATAAAAACAGCTAAGTGGGAAAATATTGTCAAATTATTTGAAATTGATTCAGGAATTTCTGGCGTTAGACTGACAAAGCTAACTGAAAGGCACATTTTGCAACATAAAATGAAAAAAATGAAAGTTTCTCATTGTGTACAAGTTTTAAGTGCAACAGTTGCAAATATTATGTCTTTTACAGTTCACCTCAGTAAGTTCATTTTATGAATCTTATATAATTTTTATAAACAAATAAAAATAATATTTTTTTTTGAGATTTCATATAATTATTATAAAAAAAATTATATCTTTTGAGAGTACAAATGAAAAACTAAATACAACTATTTATTATACTTACAGCCAAAAACTGTACCAATAGTAACGATCATTTAGAAAAAAACGCAGAAGAAACAGCAACATGTATACGATTCCTTGATCGGTTATTCGATTCAATGAACGGAAATACCTCGCGAACACCGAGAGGTAAAGAACTCCGTGGGCAATTTAGAATAACACAGGAAAAATTTTGGAATAATGAAGCAAAACCGATTCTTAGATCCATGTTCTTTTTGAAAGGAGCAAAAAAAAATATAAACCCCCTTGTATCAAAAATTTTTAACAATATTGAAAATTTCAACGAAATAGTAAATTGTCTTAAAAAAAATGGCGTCAAATTTATATACTTACGGAACTTAAGATAGTCATAAACTAATAATAGTTCGTGAATATGTAAATAATGCTTTAACATATCCAAATTTACAATTTATTAATAATTTTATATTAATTAATAGATATTTTGTTAATAATTTTTCAAAATTTTGTTTTAAAAATAACATTTTATTAAATTTGAAAGAATATATTACACCTAAATTACATTTTAATAATATTTGTATGGAACACGGAAAGGCAATAATAGATATATTTGTTAACTATTCTTTAAAATTATTAATAAAAAATTATTGCTTAAATATCAACAGAAGATTATGTGGAACTTTATCCAATATAAATAATTGTTTTGATGAAATGCAAAAAAATGCTGTAAAATATCATACAAAAAATTTTGCAAGAAAAAAATTTGAACTAGATTAATTTGTTTAATTTGTTTTAGCAAATTTTTTTTCAGTATTTTTTTAAATTTGAACTTAACCCCCTATATGTGAAAATTATTTTTAGTTCATATTACAAAATACGCAAGATAGCGCCATTCTTGCTAAAATAGCTAAGCTAAACAAAGCTAAAACTAAGCTAAAACAAAGATAGCCATCTATTATACGAAGTATATATATTATCTATGCGAAGTACTAGGTGCATATAAGCTTAAAGAAAGAAATTATTTATACATCATATTTTGAAAAATAAAGAACACGTAAAAAATTAAAAATTCGAAAATTGAATACTTTGGTTAGTGTGTTACAATTTTTTATTTAAAGGGATGAGTGATTTTAAAAATTATCTGGTTACTGGGTTACAATTGTTTTTTTTATAGATATGTCAGATGTGTCAGCTTTAAATTTTAACTGACAACAAAAAATTATAAGAGCTTAGTTTAACGTTTAACATACAATTTGTTTTCAGTTTCATTTTCAATTTCAGAAAGGAAATAAAAACCATACATTACGTTGATTAGAAATTAATCCTATACAATTTAAGTTAATTTTAACAGGCAAACAAAAATTATATTAGTGTATTAGTGAAGTTTAACAAACAATTCTTGTGAGTTTCAATTCAATTTAAGAAAGTAAGCAAAAAACAAAATATTACTTTGATTAGAAATTAATCCAATATTATTTTAGTTGGTTAAAGCCGTCAGGAAGTTCTGCGTAAGAAGAAAATGATAAAGAACTCAATTGTGATTCTAACGAAGTGGAATATTCAAGTGGAAGTTCCAATTCCTGAATCGAGAAAAACAGCGTATTCAAATATTTCCGAAAGGAATTTTCGTGATATTTAGGAAAATAAATATCCTTGGTTAATGATTGATAAAGAAAACGAAAAACTAAAAGAAGTGTTTAGTTTGTGATATTAAAATTACTGGAAGTTCATTTCACATTCAGCGGCACGAAAGCAATATACGACACATTAAATTAATGAAAGTTTCTAAAACTACACCTAAAATAGTCACATATGTTTATGATTTGTTACTACAAATTCGTAAAACAAAACAATTAGAGTTAGCACTTTCTTTATTCATAGTAGAACACAATATACCATTTTCTGCATTGAATCATTTAGAAAAAATGTTAAAGGTTAACATAAATGATTCACCAACAGTGAAAAATCTTACTATTCATCGAAGAAAAGATAAAAACATTTTGTTAAATACTATTCCAGACCACCAGAAAATAAAAAACAAATGATTAAATTGACAAAAGAGAATTATTATTCAATTATTATTGACGAAACTACAAATATAAGTTCTGTAAATAATTTGGCAGTAATTATAAGAGTATTTGATTCGAACACAGTAAAAGACAGATTTTTAAGCCTAATGGGACTTAAAGATACAACTGCAAATTGATTTTTTAATACCTTATTAGATTATCTAAAAAATAATAATATTGATTTATCTAATATCATTTCGTTTACTGCCGATAACTGTCCTGTAATGATGGGATCTAAAAATGGAGTGCAAGTTAAGTTCAAGGAATTAATTCCGAACCTTTATGTCCATGGATGTGTTTGCCATAACATTAGCCTAATATCACATGTAGCTTATTCTAAATTACCAAAGACAATAGATGATATTATGCACTATATTAATCACCATTTTTGCCATAGCAGAAAAGACAAATTCAAAGAATTTCAGGAATATTTTGGGGGTCCGTTTCATGCAATTTTAAGGTTAAGCAGAACAAGATTACTGTGAAGAAAACAAGTTTTAGATCGTCTTCTTGAACAGTGGGACCCTCTTTTATATTATTTTAACTTGGAAAATTTTGAAGAAACTTTAGGTAACAGACAAATAAAAGAAATTGCAGATGCTCTTGCAGATCCTAACGTTAGGGTTTATTTTTTATTTTTGCAATACGCTAAGGTACACTTATACATTTTTAAAATGTGATTTCTGTTTAATCAAATCGCTTGAAACTTTCCTAATAATTGCAGTATTAAAAATTTAAATGTACAAAATAACAATTTGCCTCTGGAAACAATTTATTGCGCAGTAAAAGTTGTGGAATATATGACAAATTTTTCACAAAATGATCGTGAAACGTTTTTATTAAATATTAAAAATTTTTATATTGCCTTTTGTGAAAGTTTCAAAAAAAAAATTAATTAAGATGTTTTCATTGCATTTCCTTTTTCATTAATTAATTCTAAATTTCATACCGAAATTTTCTGCTGACGAAGTAGTGGCAGGAAATACTAATTGAAATATTAATTTTACCAATTATAAAATATTTGTTTCCTAAAAAAAAGGAAATGCAATTTGCTGAGGAATTAAATCAAGAATTTCGGATTAAAATGCTTATATTTAATTTTTTTATTTATTGTACATACATTTTTTTATGCACAAGTCTGAAGTACA
Organism: Poecilobothrus nobilitatus; assembly: GCA_947095535.1. Taxonomy (NCBI): domain Eukaryota; kingdom Metazoa; phylum Arthropoda; class Insecta; order Diptera; family Dolichopodidae; genus Poecilobothrus; species Poecilobothrus nobilitatus. Next base: position 25,650,694 of record OX352773.1, on the reverse strand, counting down.
ATATGTGTTCATTTGTTTTGTTTTTATAATTTATAAATTGTTATTATAATTTATACAATGTTAAATACACCAACGAAGAAATAAAATTTCTTGTTAATTTTTACTAATTTTGTTCTGTTTTACTTATTTTTTTCTGGTACTATTTTTCAAGTTTTGGTACAATTTTCGGTACTTTTTCAAATGAAGCTTATACCAACACTGACATATATACATATTATGTTAATCAAAAATTTCTAAATTTAATTTTAAAAGCAAAAATCAACAAAAAAAATGTAATATATTTACTACAATGAAAAATAAAACTATCTAGTTTATTTTCCACGTAAAATTTTAAAACTTGCCTAAATTAAATGTCAATAAGTTTATATGTGATGTAATGTCATTTTCAAATTTCATTTTCTGTAACGTTGTTTATCGACTTATAATTTGTTTCACCTTTTACGATTTAAAACTAAGTAAATTCTAATATTATTAGAATTTACAATTTAACATAAAATATATAATTAAAAAGTTACGTCATTATTGCAAAATGGGTAAATGGGAAAAATACCAAGAGAAATATAAAATCTGTTGGGAAAATATTCCGGAGTTTAAAGGTTAGTTTAAAATCAAATATAAAAAATTTTACATGTATAAATATGTATAGGTATACATTAATATCGATAAAACGAATTTGTAATTTAAAATTTAAAGGCCATAAGTCATAACTCATAAATGTACAATAAAATAAATGTTACAGGGTGGTTAACACATAGCAGTAAAGGAGAAGGATTTGCTTGTTGCAAAGCTTGTGAATGCCATATTAGAGCTCATAAAGGAGACTTATTAAAGCACGGGTTACCTACGAAATCCAGTAACACAAAATCCAGTACATAAAATCCAGTAACAGAAAATCCAGTCGGGATAAAATCCAGTACCAGAAAATCCAGTAACACAAAATCCAGTCTAATCCAGTAAAATCCAGTCTAAATTATTTAATTATAACAAATACATTATAGAATGAATGAAAATAAAATAAAAATAATTACTTCAAATAAAGGAGGACAGAAATTGTCATACAATGGGTTTATTTATCATTTAGATAAAAAGAGAAACACTTCAAGAAGCTGGGTGTGTGAGAAAAGAAAATCTCTTTTTTGCAAAGCCAGAATGACAACAACTATTGTTGGAACTAATCATGAAGTTAAAATTAAACCAACAGAACATAGTCACGATCCGGAAGCGTCAAGTACAGAACTATATAAGACAAATGCTTATGTGAAACAAAAAGGAATTGATACCAAAATGAGACCTTGTCAAATTGTTTCAGCTTCAATTTTAGATTGTGCCCCAGAATGCAGGAAATATCTTCCTAATTTAAAAGCACAAACTGAAAAAGTACTTAGAATACGAAGAAAATCATGCTTTTCACAACCGAAAAGATTGAACGATATTCAAATTCCTGAAAATTTGAAATCAATTGATGGACAACAATTTTTACAGTCACTACATTTTTTCGAAAATAAATGTATTATTCTTTTTTGTACAAAGGCAAATTTGCAATTATTATCAAAATCCCCAATTTGGTTAGTAGATGGTACGTTTAAAGTTGTTCCTAGTATTATGCGGCAATTATATACCATACATGGCCAAATTGGAACTGGTTCAAATCATATAATTGTGCCATTAATATACTGTTTAATGTCGCACAAAGACAAAAGTAGTTATTCAGAAATGATATTTCAAATTTTAAAAGTTGCTTGTGATTGGGAGATTAATATAAGCCCTAAATACATACTATCGAATTTCGAAATCACTTCAGTAAGAGTTTTAAAATCTTTTTTTCCAGACTCAATATTTAAAGGTTGCTTCTTCCACTTCGGACAAATTCTATATCGGCAGATCCAAAAATGCGGTTTGACTCGAAAATATGGAACAAACGAAGAATTTTCTCTACAAATGAGAAAATTAAAAAGTTTGGCATTCTTATCTCCTGAGGAAATTCCTCAAGCTTACGAAGAAATAAAGACACCCGATAAGGACTTTATGAAAATTGGTAAATATTTTGAAGATTATTATGTGTATGGGACAAAAGAACAAAAACGAACTTTTAAAGAACCGAAATACCCACCATCATTTTGGTCAATAGAAGAGAATATTCAACTTGGGTTGCCAACAACCCAAAATAATGTAGAGGGGTGGCATAGAAGATTGTCAGCCTTAATAGCTAAGAAATATGTTAATATATATGAACTGATAAAAAATTTAAAACAAGAGCAAGTTGTTATAAATACTAGAATAGAACAATTTGAATCTGGCGAGCCTTTAATAAAAAAAAAACTATAATAAAAAAAGAAAAAAAAAAATAAAAAAAGTATTAGAAGAAAAAAATGTTCTTCCGTTTAAGACGTTTTTCATTTCATTTTGTTATATAATTGCAATTAATTTTTTAAGTTTTTTCAATAAATGGATTATCTACTTTGTTCAAATATTAATACATATGTAGTTTTAAATAGTTTTAAATCATTTTTAAACTTCTTAACAAATTTTAGTTTACAGCTCTTTATTTACTACCGCTTTATTTGGTATGTTCCATTTCTGCTCTCTACTCCATTTCAATCTACTCCTTTTTGCGGTATTTTGTGTTACTGGATTTTATGCTTCTGAATTTTATATTGCTGTATTTTGAGGGGCACCCTTAAAGCACTTCAAGAGTAAAACCCATCGACTTAATGAAGACAAAATTCATGTAAAAAATACACGAACTCTAAATGAATGTGGTAATTTAAATCAAATTACCTACACTTGAGAAACTTAACGTCTACTATATATATTTGTGAATTTTTTGTGAATACTTATAAATAATGATGAATCTAAAAAAATTGATTTAATAATAGCGTATTTTATAGCTTGCTATGCCGCAATAAAATCAGTTGATCATTTGGGGGAAGTTATTGCAAGTTTTAATAATTCTAAAACCACTAATATAAATAATGTAAATAATATTAAAATACATCGAACCAAAAGTGAAGCTTTAATAAAGAAAGTAATTGCACGGTCTTATTTGGAAGAATTGTTATTTGATATTGGACTTTCTAAGTACTCAATAATCATAGATGAATCTACAGATGTTTCCGACTTCACATATTTATTTGTATGTATAAGATATTTTTCTATCAATAACCAAAAAGTTACTACAAATTATTTAAGGTTGATTGAAGTTGATGAAACGACAAGTGCTGTATTATATTCTAAACTTTGTGAATTTCTTAATACTTTAAAATTAAATTAACAAAATTTAATTGGAATAGGTACTGATGGTGCTAGCAATTTATGTGGAAACAATAATTCACTTATATCTCGGTTAAAACTTGATTTACCTAATTTAATTGTAGTGCCCTGTATATGCCCTGTTATGTAGTTCAAAAGCTTCAGAAATTCTTCCACAACATTTAGACTTTATTATTAAAGAATGTTTTAATTGGTTTTCTCATAACCCACTTAGACAACATAAATATCGCGAAATATTTTGCACAATAAATAACGATAAAGATCCTTTAAAGCTCATTAAAATGTCTTTCAGAGGTTTTTTCAGAGGTTTCAGTCAAAATTAAAAATGATTTTGTAACACCTCTGCAAAAATGAAAATTTTTACATACAAAAGCATGCAGGTAAGTAGCGTTTTTGATTTGGGAATAAGTACAAGTTTCTTCAGATTTTTGTTCTTGCATTTGGAAAAAGGAGTATTTTTGCTTTTTCCAAAAGTTTTCTTCGAAGTTCACAAAGGTTTGTAACATCTCTGAAAAAAGAGCATATTTGCTTTCCCGAAATAATTAACCCTTTATTTCCACAAAAAGAATCATATTATTCACTTTTCCAGGATGTTTACGCTAAAATTGAAATCGATATTCTTAAAACTTTTTTTGTCAATCTTTTGGAAAAAGCAGTAATTCTGCTTTCTCCAGAGGTCTCAGTCGAAATTAAAAAATTTTTGTAATATGTCTAGAAAAAATACTATATTTGCTTTACCAAATTTTTACGCCAAAAGCAGTAAAATTATTTTGTGAATTTCTGAAAAGAACAATTTCTCCACACATTGGGGAAGATTTTCAATGATATATTATAGCTTATCAAAAACTGTTGTATTCTAGAATTAACAAACTACATTTTTATTATTCACATGAAAGTAGACAAGCGAAGAACTTACATATATATACTCGTAGAAAAAATTTTTAAATTTCTAAAAATCAAAATTAAAATGTTTGAATTTATAACATTTAGTGGAGAAAAAAAAATTAAAAAGTGTGTATACAATTATGAATATTATAAATCAGTGAAGTTAATGCGAAAATATAAAATAAAAATTAGAAGTAGAAAATGGACTTTGAAATTATGGGATCACTAAATTGATTTCGCAGTTTGCAATCCATGGCTTGAATATAAAAAAGATTTTTTAACAATTCACAAATCCCATGCAAATGTGTTAGATCTTCAGCGTTTCGAAATAAAATATCTGAAAATTTAGTATATTCCATTCAATATCGACAACGTGGCCGAACTTCAACCGCAACAAATTCAAGTCCGGTGAAAATTAAAAATGCTCGATATAAAAGGCCACCCGTTGAAACTTTGCGCTTCGATCAATTTAATCATTGAGTAATTGATTCGGAGAAAAAAGGAAGGTATAAATTCCTGGGCTGCAAAAGTTTTCAATATATGAGTGCATAAATCGCCAAGTGTATTTATGCATGGCTTCCTTAGATAAAAACTGTTTTATGCACTATCATCAAAAGTAACAAAGTTTTTTTCTATACAGTTACTGAACTATACTTACAACATATTTTTTATCAGTTATTTTTACATAAAGAAATTTAATTCAAATAAATATATAATTTAATTTTCAATATAATATATTTTATTATATTTACGTGAATTTTGAAATGTTGTAATCTTCATTTAGTGTAAAGGAATTTGTTAATTTATTTAACGTTTGTTTTTTTATACATATTTTTAAAAAATTACTCAAAAATATTACCAATGCCGAAGAACTAGAAAATTTAATCCAAACAAAGCACCAAGAAAACAATCATCGTGGGATTAACGAAATTATCGAAGAAATGAAAAACGAATTTTATTATCCAAATTTAAAACTTAAAATTTCAGAATTTATAAACAACTGCGAAGTGTGCAAGTCATCTATCCTGTCAACTTAAATTCTTTTCAACCAACATAATTTTATTAAACAAATTCTTTCTTTAAATGCAATTTTTTCTTACAATGTTATTTGATATTAAAAGTACAGTTTCGTAAATATTTTATAACAATAATGCAAAAGTGATGATAATGCAAATTATTAACAACTACAGTAATAGCTAATTATGTTTGTATCTACTCGTGGCAGTTAGAAAAAGCTCTCGAAGTAATCAACACCTTAAATTAAAAAGGAAAATATAAATAAAATAAATTTGCGAAATGAAAAGATATTAAAATTGAATAAAATTATAAATTATAAATAATATTATACATTATAAATAAAATTATAAATAAATTAAATTTGTGAACTATAAAAATATAAAAAATTAAAATTGAATAAAATTACTATTAATCATAAGCATAAAAGAATAACATTGTTTTTTTTAATCTAACTCCCAAGGTGCTTAAAGGAAAAGAACTCATTAATGTGAAATTATATAATACGTATAAAGTGATTAACGTATTGTATAAACCTGGCGCAGTCGGTAGGATGTCGACGATAAAGTTAATATAATATTTAATACAAAATAAAAAAAATTTTTTTCTTAACACAAAAAGTGAAAAATAAAATAAAACAAAATAAAACTTTATATTTCGATAAATAAATATAAAACAACATTTTTGTGTTAAAATAAAATTAAAAATAAACTTACCGTTCCTTTATCAAAAGGAATCTCATCGGCAATTTTTATATTAAATATATCATTCAGAAATTTATAAAAATTAAACAAAATAGTTGTGACATTTCGGGATAATGTAACAGAAAGCCAGATCTGTTGAACCATTCACCGAAGCCAACTCGAACGAGCTTAGCTACTTCTTACAAGAGGCTGATTCGTTATTGAACGAGCTAACGGATATAAACGAGAGAAGCTATTTTAGCAGAATTTTAACTACCAAAATTGTAGGCCAAGCAGCAACATCTATTAGGAAACTATTAGCAACAACGGTAACGCGGCAACAAATAAAGGGACAACTAATTAAATCATTTGGAGTTAAGGAGAACTATTTAACATTGAATGAACAAGCTGATACAATAAGAATGGTCACGGTAAGTCAATATTATTCTGAACTAAATGAAATGTTAGATAAACTAAATATTAAATATAATTTAGATATAAATAAACCTATAGACTTCAAGCCCGAGAAGAATTAAAAAAGTATTCTCGAGAAATTCTTAAATAAAATCAATGGACAAGATTCTATGTACCTTAGAACAAAAAATGTTACTTCCTTAGAGGAAGAATATAATGAACTGTTACAAATTGGAATTTCTAGTAACAGTTATAATTCAAATAATTCATATCATGGTAACTATAAAAATAACAACAAATTTAATAATAAAAATAATAATCGTTATAATAGTTATAAAAATAAGTATAATAAATATTTTGTATGAAATAGTAAAAGATGTTCCAACCGAATTCAATCAATATGCTGATATGGTTTGGAAAATCTTAAAATTAAAAAATAAAAAATTTAATGCCATACTAGGGCAAAATATCTTAAAAGCAATAGGCGCGAAAATTGATTTTGGTAATAATACCATTAAAATTATAAACAAAGTTACTAAATTTAAAGACTCATGTCCATATGACGAGGTTCATGAGTTAAATTCTATAGATTTAAAAAACAATAAAATTATTAATTACATTAAAACCGACCAATGAAGAAGAAAGGAAAAAAGTTAATGAAATCGTTTCGAAAAATAGGGATTTATTTTATCAAGAGGGCGATAAATTAACAAATATTAAAGTAATTAAACATCAAATAATTGTAAAAAATAGTGAACCAATATATTGTAAAACATACCGATTTCCCAAAATCCACGAAGAAAAAGTGGAAAAGCAAACATTAGATATGCTAGCCCAGGGAATTATTAAGCATAGCAATTCGCCTTATAATTCACCTATTTGGATTGTTCCAAAGAAAATGGATCAATCAGGCAAGCAAAAATGGAGAATTGTTGTCGACTACAGAAAACTCAATGAGATTACTGTAGACGACAAATTCCCCATTCCAAATATAGATTCATTGTTCGACAAGTTAGGTCGATCCCAATATTTTACAACCTTAGATCTTGCCAAGGGCTTCCATCAGATCCTAATGAACGAAAAAGATCAAGAAAAAGATGTAAAACGGCTTTTTCAACGCCTCGAGGTCACTACGAATTTGTCAAGATGCCATTCGGATTAAAGAATGCTCCTGCCACATTCCAACGTACGATTAACTACGTTTTACGTGATTTCATTAATATTTCTTGTGTAGTACATCTAGATGACTCATCTTCAGTACATCACTCAAAGAACATTTGGAGGTTATTTCAAATATTTTTCAGAAATTAAGAGAGTTTAATTTAAAACTTCAAATTGCCAAATGTACATATTTAGCAAAAGAATTTGAATATTTAGGTCACTTTTTAACCAACAAAGGTATCAAACCTAACCCGGCCAAAGTGGAAGTAATAAAAAAATTAAATTTACCAACATCGAGAAAATCAATAAAGAGCTTTTTAAAATAACGATGTATGTATCAAATAAATATATAATTTAATTTTCAATATAATATATTTTATTATATTTACGTGAATTTTGAAATGTTGTAATCTTCATTTAGTGTAAAGGAATTTGTTAATTTATTTAACGTTTGTTTTTTTATACATATTTTAAAAAAATTACTCAAAAATATTACCAATGCCGAAGAACTAGAAAATTTAATCCAAACAAAGCACCAAGAAAACAATCATCGTGGGATTAACGAAATTATCGAAGAAATGAAAAACGAATTTTATTATCCAAATTTAAAACTTAAAATTTCAGAATTTATAAACAACTGCGAAGTGTGCAAGTCATCTATCCTGTCAACTTAAATTCTTTTCAACCAACATAATTTTATTAAACAAATTCTTTCTTTAAATGCAATTTTTTCTTACAATGTTATTTGATATTAAAAGTACAGTTTCGTAAATATTTTATAACAATAATGCAAAAGTGATGATAATGCAAATTATTAACAACTACAGTAATAGCTAATTATGTTTGTATCTACTCGTGGCAGTTAGAAAAAGCTCTCGAAGTAATCAACACCTTAAATTAAAAAGGAAAATATAAATAAAATAAATTTGCGAAATGAAAAGATATTAAAATTGAATAAAATTATAAATTATAAATAATATTATACATTATAAATAAAATTATAAATAAATTAAATTTGTGAACTATAAAAATATAAAAAATTAAAATTGAATAAAATTACTATTAATCATAAGCATAAAAGAATAACATTGTTTTTTTTAATCTAACTCCCAAGGTGCTTAAAGGAAAAGAACTCATTAATGTGAAATTATATAATACGTATAAAGTGATTAACGTATTGTATAAACCTGGCGCAGTCGGTAGGATGTCGACGATAAAGTTAATATAATATTTAATACAAAATAAAAAAAAAAATTTTTTTCTTAACACAAAAAGTGAAAAATAAAATAAAACAAAATAAAACTTTATATTTCGATAAACAAATATAAAACAACATTTTTGTGTTAAAATAAAATTAAAAATAAACTTACCGTTCCTTTATCAAAAGGAATCTCATCGGCAATTTTTATATTAAATATATCATTCAAAAATTTATAAAAATTAAACAAAATAGTTGTGACATTTCGGGATAATGTAACAGAAAGCCAGATCTGTTGAACCATTCACCGGAGCCAACTCGAACGAGCTTAGCTACTTCTTACAAGAGGCTGATTCGTTATTGAACGAGCTAACGGATATAAACGAGAGAAGCTATTTTAGCAGAATTTTAACTACCAAAATTGTAGGCCAAGCAGCAACATCTATTAGGAAACTATTAGCAACAACGGTAACGCGGCAACAAATAAAGAGACAACTAATTAAATCATTTGGAGTTAAGGAGAACTATTTAACATTGAATGAACAAGCTGATACAATAAGAATGGTCACGGTAAGTCAATATTATTCTGAACTAAATGAAATGTTAGATAAACTAAATATTAAATATAATTTAGATATAAATAAACCTATAGACTTCAAGCCCGAGAATAATGAAATAAGTATTCTCGAGAAATTCTTAAATAAAATCAATGGACAAGATTCTATGTACCTTAGAACAAAAAATGTTACTTCCTTAGAGGAAGAATATAATGAACTGTTACAAATTGGAATTTCTAGTAACAGTTATAATTCAAATAATTCATATCATGGTAACTATAAAAATAACAACAAATTTAACAATAAAAATAATAATCGTTATAATAGTTATAAAAATAAGTATAATAAATATTTTGTATGAAATAGTAAAAGATGTTCCAACCGAATTCAATCAATATGCTGATATGGTTTGGAAAATCTTAAAATTAAAAAATAAAAAATTTAATGCCATACTAGGGCAAAATATCTTAAAAGCAATAGGCGCGAAAATTGATTTTGGTAATAATACCATTAAAATTATAAACAAAGTTACTAAATTTAAAGACTCATGTCCATATGACGAGGTTCATGAGTTAAATTCTATAGATTTAAAAAACAATAAAATTATTAATTACATTAAAACCGACCAATGAAGAAGAGAGGAAAAAAGTTAATGAAATCGTTTCGAAAAATAGGGATTTATTTTATCAAGAGGGCGATAAATTAACAAATATTAAAGTAATTAAACATCAAATAATTGTAAAAAATAGTGAACCAATATATTGTAAAACATACCGATTTCCCAAAATCCACGAAGAAAAAGTGGAAAAGCAAACATTAGATATGCTAGCCCAGGGAATTATTAAGCATAGCAATTCGCCTTATAATTCACCTATTTGGATTGTTCCAAAGAAAATGGATCAATCAGGCAAGCAAAAATGGAGAATTGTTGTCGACTACAGAAAACTCAATGAGATTACTGTAGACGACAAATTCCCCATTCCAAATATAGATTCATTGTTCGACAAGTTAGGTCGATCCCAATATTTTACAACCTTAGATCTTGCCAAGGGCTTCCATCAGATCCTAATGAACGAAAAAGATCAAGAAAAAGATGTAAAACGGCTTTTTCAACACCTCGAGGTCACTACGAATTTGTCAAGATGCCATTCGGATTAAAGAATGCTCCTGCCACATTCCAACGTACGATTAACTACGTTTTACGTGATTTCATTAATATTTCTTGTGTAGTACATCTAGATGACTCATCTTCAGTACATCACTCAAAGAACATTTGGAGGTTATTTCAAATATTTTTCAGAAATTAAGAGAGTTTAATTTAAAACTTCAAATTGACAAATGTACATTTTTAGCAAAAGAATTTGAATATTTAGGTCACTTTTTAACCAACAAAGGTATCAAACCTAACCCGGCCAAAGTGGAAGTAATAAAAAAATTAAATTTACCAACATCGAGAAAATCAATAAAGAGCTTTTTAAAATAACGAGCTATTATCGTAAGTTTATACGCGATTACGCGAAAATAGCTCAACCATTGACTCATTGTTTGAAAAAAAATAATAAAATTGATGTAAATAATAGTAAATATGTAGAAGCTTTTGAAAAATTAAAACGGCTAATTACTGAGGATCCTATTCTTAGATATCCTGACTTCAAACAGAGATTTACCCTAACAACCGACGCGAGCCAATAAGCAATTGGGGCCGTTTTATCACAAAATGGTCACCCTGTTTCTTTCGCGAGCCGTACTCTTAATGAACATGAGATTAAATATAGTACGATTGAAAAAGAACTTCTTTCAATCGTATGGTCTACAAAATATTATAGGCCATACTTATAGGGCGTTCAATTTACCATTAAGACAGATCATAAATCATTGGTCTGGTTAAACTCATTAAAAGAGCCTAACTCTAAGCTCCAAAGATGCAGAAGTTTGACTTTAATAATGAATATTTAAAGGGTAAAGGCAAGAAAATCGCCGAGTAGAATTGATGTGGAATTTATATTGAGTAGAATTGATGTGGAAAACAATGAAATTTATGCTATAGATAATATGAGCGATAGAGCTACAATTCATAGTGCTATCGAAAATTTGGATAATACTATTCCTATTGTAGACAATATTGTTAATAAGTATCTTTCTCAAATACACCTCGTAGAGAATAAATCTGAAGAAATTGTAATCAAATTTAAAAGATACAGAAAGTTATATATTTCCACAGAAAATCTCAAAAATGAAAATTACTTAAATGACGTTCTAAGAAGATTTTTCAAAATAAACTTTTTAATCTGTTTAGTAATAATTCCAAAATAAAATTTGTAAAATGTTCAAAACTGACCGAAGATGTTTAAAATGAAGAAGATTAAAATTAAAAATAATAAAACAAGTACATGAAAAACTAACCACCGCGGTATATTGGAAAACTTTACAGAAATAAAAGATTTATATTATTTCCCAAACTTAAAAAACTTTATTTACAAATTTGTCAATAACTTTGACGTTTGCAATCTAGCTAAATATGATAGACATCCAAATAAATTCAAGTATCAATTATCTGAAACTCCTTCTGAGTTAAACGAAATCGTTCACGCTGATGTCTTTTATTTGCAAAAACAAATATTCTTAACTATTGATAAATTTAACAAACATTTAACAGTATCCAAATTAAACGACAGAAATAGCATAACTATAGTATAGACCTTAAAATTTAGAAATTCTCTTTTCGGAAAACCAAAACAATATTCGACAATGAATTCGATAGTCTAAACGTTAAAGACTTTTGCAGATTAGAAGAGATTGAAGTTCATTTTACATCACCCAGAAGCCGTATGGTAAATTTGGATAGAGAAAGAGTTCATGGAACTATATTAGAACATATTAGAATTTTAATCTTACTGAACCTGATTTAGATACTGAAAGTAAAATCACGGTTTTAGTAGTGTAGTGTTTTCCAAATTGTTTCAAATTTGCATCGCAAAGGCTTTTTTTCATTCTCTTTAAGAATAAAACGGAACGGAACACATCGACGCCACGCATAAATTGTGATCTAAGCTTTATAATAATATGACATATATTCTAATTGGAAACTGTCAAATTACATATATCAATGTGCTTTTCATTCGCAGTAAGTTAATTTGAATTGTGCAGTAGTTAATTTAATAAATTTAAATTTATGGCAGTTAATTTCATCTATGCTGATTTTGTATTTTTAATTTATTATTGTAAGTAATTATTACTATTCAAAAATTGTAATATAAATGATAAATCTAATAAATTTGTAGATTAGATAATCTAAATATAACCTACAAATTAATATAAATCAAAATTCAAAATCGTTTAATCGTTTAAAATTTTAGTCCTTGGCGCTTGATATAATGAAAAAAATAAGGTGCAAAGAAAAAACTGTTTATTTACATCATTCCAATCGAATTGGTTAATTAACGAAAATTATAAGAACTGGATTTCAAAAGAAAATGAGTACACTGCTAAATGTAAATTGTGCCAAATATTATTTACAATTAAATATGAGAGAGAAAAAGCAGTTAAATCTCATTTAAAAACATCTCGACATCAAAGTAATTTTAATGCCCAAACCTCTAGTCAACTTTTAAGTTCATTTTTCACGAAAGATAATTCTTCAGAGCAGATAAACACTTCAAAAGCGGAACTGTCACTTGTATACCATGGTGTTAATCATCATTTAAGCTATTTGAGTACAGATTGTGGCATAAAATTAAATACTCTCATCTTTAAAGACTCCAAGCTTTCAAAACAAATACATTGCGCAAGAACAAAAGCAGAGGCTATTGTAGAAAATATTTTGGGTCCAAAGGCAATAGAAATTGTTAGAACACAACTGAAAATTGACGATTTTAATAATAGCAAGCAAGCATATTTTTCAATAGCAAGTGACGTCTCAAACAAAGGTAATGTGAAACTTTTTCCGCTTATTGCAACATATTTTTGAAAACAGATTGGTACTCAAAATAAAATTCTAGATTTTTATTGTGATGATTTTGAAAATGCTGAGTCGATTACAAACAAAATTATAGAAACTATTAATATGTCAGGATTATCTATCAACAATGTCGTGTCTTATACAGCTGATAATGCAAATGTTAATTATGGTGCTTATAATTCTGTGTATCAAAAATTGATTTTAATCAATCCTTCAATTGTAAAGAGCAATTGCAATTGCCATGTGGTACATAATGCTGCAAAATTTGCATGTAAAAAATTATCATATGATGTGGAAAGTTTTATAAACAAAATATATTCCGAATTCTCATCCAGTACAACTAGAGTAAGGGAATTGAAATCTTGTTTTGAATATTTTGAAATGGAATTTTCACAGATGTTAAAAAACATTTCTACAAGATGGATTAGTTTATCAAACGCCGTAGATAAAATTTTACTTTGCTATCCAGCAATTAAACAATATTTCATTCAGAAAGGATGATTCAGAAGATGATTGTGATATATTAATTTGGAAATTTGTGAAAGATCAAGAAAATGAATTAACTGACGATCTGACTAATCCTTCACTCCCTGAATTATATTTGTACTTGGTTCAACATTTTTTAAATATAATGAAGCAAGTTGTATTAGTATTACAAAAATACGAGCTTACAAGTACTGAAGTGCATGATGTAATGATAAAGCTGAAATTACAATTAGAAAAAAGATTGGAAGATAATTTTTTTGGTGCTAAAATACACACTTGTATAAAAAATTTGAATACCTATGACAAGAAAAAATTTTTAGGTGAAGCTATTACTGTATATAAACGTGCCATTTCATATCTAAAATTGTGGTATGATTTTGAAAATTCTCCTCTTCAATATTTATCTGCACTAAATATAATTAAAAACAGACTAGATTATCTTGACATAATTAAAGCTGCCGAAGTTTTGCACTGTAACGTAGATAAAGATATTATATATCACGAAATTGTTATAATAAACCATGAGCTAGAAAATATTGATAAATCGAAATTTGCTCTTTCAGATTTGTGGTGCCACATCTTTAAGTCATCAGGAAACTTTTCGGAGATATTGCAAGTTATTGCAAGTTTTAATAATTCTAAAACCACTAATATAAATAATGTAAATAATATTAAAATACATCGAACCAAAAGTGAAGCTTTAATAAAGAAAGTAATTGTACGGTCTTATTTGGAAGAATTGTTATTTGATATTGGACTTTCTAAGTACTCAATAATCATAGATGAATCTACAGATGTTTCCGACTTCACATATTTATTTGTATGTATAAGATATTTTTCTATCAATAACCAAAAAGTTACTACAATTATTTAAGGTTGATTGAAGTTGATGAAACGACAAGTGCTGTATTATATTCTAAACTTTGTGAATTTCTTAATACTTTAAAATTAAATTAACAAAATTTAATTGGAATAGGTACTGATGGTGCTAGCAATTTATGTGGAAAGAATAATTCACTTATATCTCGGTTAAAACTTGATTTACCTAATTTAATTGTAGTGCCCTGTATATGCCCTGTTATGTAGTTCAAAATCTTTAGAAATTCTTCCACAACATTTAGACTTTATTATTAAAGAATGTTTTAATTGGTTTTCTCATAGCCCACTTAGACAACATAAATATCGCGAAATATTTTGCACAATAAATAACGATAAAGATCCTTTAAAGCTCATTAAAATTTCTTTCAGAGGTTTTTTCAGAGGTTTCAGTCAAAATTAAAAATGATTTTGTAACACCTCTGCAAAAATGAAAATTTTTACATACAAAAGCATGCAGGTAAGTAGCGTTTTTGATTTGGGAATAAGTACAAGTTTCTTCAGATTTTTGTTCTTGCATTTGGAAAAAGGAGTATTTTTGCTTTTTCCAAAAGTTTTCTTCGAAGTTCACAAAGGTTTGTAACATCTCTGAAAAAAGAGCATATTTGCTTTCCCGAAATATTTAACCCATTATTTCCACAAAAAGAATCATATTATTCACTTTTCCAGGATGTTTACGCTAAAATTGAAACCGATATTCTTAAAACTTTTTTTGTCAATCTTTTGGAAAAAGCAGTAATTCTGCTTTCTCCAGAGGTCTCAGTCGAAATTAAAAAATTTTTGTAATATGTCTAGAAAAAATACTATATTTGCTTTACCAATTTTTTAAGCCAAAAGCAGTAAAATTATTTTGTGAATTTCTGAAAAGAACAATTTCTCCACACATTGGGGAAGATTTTCAATGATATATTATAGCTTATCAAAAACTGTTGTATTCTAGAATTAACAAACTACATTTTTATTATTCACATGAAAGTAGACAAGCGAAGAACTTACATACATATACTCGTAGAAAAAAATTTTAAATTTCTAAAAATCAAAATTAAAATGTTTGAATTTATAACATTTAGTGGAGAAAAAAAAATTAAAAAGTGTGTATACAATTATGAATATTATAAATCAGTGAAGTTAATGCGAAAATATAAAATAAAAATTAGAAGTAGAAAATGGACTTTGAAATTATGGGATCACTAAATTGATTTCGCAGTTTGCAATCCATGGCTTGAATATAAAAAAGATTTTTTAACAATTCACAAATCCCATGCAAATGTGTTAGATCTTCAGCGTTTCGAAATAAAATATCTGAAAATTTAGTATATTCCATTCAATATCGACAACGTGGCCGACCTTCAACCTCAACAAATTCAAGTCCGGTGAAAATTAAAAATGCTCGATATAAAAGGCCACCCATTGAAACTTTGCGCTTCGATCAATTTAATCATTGAGTAATTGATTCGGAGAAAAAAAGAAGGTATAAATTCCTGGGCTGCAAAAGTTTTCAATATATGAGTGCATAAATCGCCAAGTGTATTTATGCATGGCTTCCTTAGATAAAAACTGTTTTATGCACTATCATCAAAAGTAACAAAGTTTTTTTCTATACAGTTACTGAACTATACTTACAACATATTTTTTATCAGTTATTTTTACATAAAGAAATTTAGTTCAAATAAATATATAATTTAACTTTCAATATAATATATTTTATTATATTTACGTGAATTTTGAAATGTTGTAATCTTCATTTAGTGTAAAGGAATTTGTTAATTTATTTAACGTTTGTTTTTTTATACATATTTTTAAAAAATTACTCAAAAATATTACCAAGGCCGAAGAACTAGAAAATTTAATCCAAACAAAGCACCAAGAAAACAATCATCGTGGCATTAACGAAATTATCGAAGAAATGAAAAACGAATTTTATTATCGAAATTTAAAACTTAAAATTTCGGAATTTATAAACAACTGCGAAGTGTGCAAGTCATCTATCCTGTCAACCTAAATTCTTTTCAACCAACATAATTTTATTAAACAAATTCTTTCTTTAAATGCAATTTTTTCTTACAATGTTATTTGATATTAAAAGTACAGTTTCGTAAATATTTTATAACAATAATGCAAAAGTGATGATAATGCAAATTATTAACAACTACAGTAATAGCTAATTATGTTTGTATCTACTCGTGGCAGTTAGAAAAAGCTCTCGAAGTAATCAACACCTTAAATTAAGAAGGAAAATATAAATAAAATAAATTTGCGAAATGAAAAGATATTAAAATTGAATAAAATTATAAATTATAAATAAAATTATACATTATAAATAAAATTATAAATAAATTAAATTTGTGAACTATAAAAATATAAAAAATTAAAATTGAATAAAATTACTATTAATCATAAGCATAAAAGAATAACATTGTTTTTTTTAATCTAACTCCCAAGGTGCTTAAAGGAAAAGAACTCATTAATGTGAAATTATATAATACGTATAAAGTGATTAACGTATTGTATAAACCTGGCGCAGTCGGTAGGATGTCGACGATAAAGTTAATATAATATTTAATACAAAATAAAAAAAAAAAATTTTTTTCTTAACACAAAGTGAAAAATAAAATAAAACAAAATAAAACTTTATATTTCGATAAACAAATATAAAACAACATTTTTGTGTTAAAATAAAATTAAAAATAAACTTACCGTTCCTTTATCAAAAGGAATCTCATCGGCAATTTTTATATTAAATATATCATTCAAAAATTTATAAAAATTAAACAAAATAGTTGTGACATTTCGGGATAATGTAACAGAAAGCCAGATCTGTTGAACCATTCACCGGAGCCAACTCGAACGAGCTTAGCTACTTCTTACAAGAGGCTGATTCGTTATTGAACGAGCTAAGGGATATAAACGAGAGAAGCTATTTTAGCAGAATTTTAACTACCAAAATTGTAGGCCAAGCAGCAACATCTATTAGGAAACTATTAGCAACAACGGTAACGCGGCAACAAATAAAGGGACAACTAATTAAATCATTTGGAGTTAAGGAGAACTATTTAACATTGAATGAACAAGCTGATACAATAAGAATGGTCACGGTAAGTCAATATTATTCTGAACTAAATGAAATCTTAGATAAACTAAATATTAAATATAATTTAGATATAAATAAATCTATAGACTTCAAGCCCGAGAATAATGAAATAAGTATTCTAGAGAAATTCTTAAATAAAATCAATGGACAAGATTCTATGTAGCTTAGAACAAAAAATGTTACTTCCTTAGAGGAAGCATATAATGAACTGTTACAAACTGGAATTTCTAATAACAGTTATAATTCAAATAATTCATATCATGGTAACTATAAAAATAACAACAAATTTAACAATAAAAATAATAATCGTTATAATAGTTATAGAAATAAGTATAATAAATATTTTGTATGAAATAGTAAAAGATGTTCCAACCGAATTCAACCAATATGCTGATATGGTTTGGAAAATCTTAAAATAAAAAAATAAAAAATTTAATGCCATACTAGAGCAAAATATCTTAAAAGCAATAGGCGCGAAAATTGATTTTGGTAATAATACCATCAAAATTATAAACAAAGTTACTATATTTAAAGACTCATGTCCATATGACGAGGTTCATGAGTTAAATTCTATAGATTTAAAAAACAATAAAATTATTAATTACATTAAAACCGACCAATGAAGAAGAGAGGAAAAAAGTTAATGAAATCGTTTCGAAAAATAGGGATTTATTTTATCAAGAGGGCGATAAATTAACAAATATTAAAGTAATTAAACATCAAATAATTGTAAAAAATAGTGAACCAATATATTGTAAAACATACCGATTTCCCAAAATCCACGAAGAAAAAGTGGAAAAGCAAACATTAGATAAGCTAGCCCAGGGAATTATTAAGCATAGCAATTCGCCTTATAATTCACCTATTTGGATTGTTCCAAAGAAAATGGATCAATCAGGCAAGCAAAAATGGAGAATTGTTGTCGACTACAGAAAACTCAATGAGATTACTGTAGACGACAAATTCCCCATTCCAAATATAGAGTCATTGTTCGACAAGTTAGGTTGGTCCCAATATTTTACAACCTTGGATCTTGCCAAGGGCTTCCATCAGATCCTAGTGAAAGAAAAAGATCAAGAAAAAGATCTAAAACGGCTTTTTCAACGCCTCGAGGTCACTACGAATTGGTCAAGATGCCATTCGGATTAAAGAATGCTCCTGCCACATTCCAACGTACGATTAACTACGTTTTACGTGATTTCATTAATATTTCTTGTGTAGTACATCTAGATGACTCATCTTCAGTACATCACTCAAAGAACATTTGGAGGTTATTTCAAATATTTTTCAGAAATTAAGAGAGTTTAATTTAAAACTTCAAATTGACAAATTTACATTTTTAGCAAAAGAATCTGAATATTTAGGTCACTTTTTAACCAACAAAGGTATCAAACCTAACTCGGCCAAAGTGGAAGTAATAAAAAAATTAAATTTACCAACATCGAGAAAATCAATAAAGAGCCTTTTAAAAATAACGAGCTATTATCGTAAGTTTATACGCGATTACGCGAAAATAGCTCAACCATTGACTCATTGTTTGAAAAAAAATAATAAAATTGATGTAAATAATAGTAAATATGTAGAAGCTTTTGAAAAATTAAAAGAAAATCAATAAAGAGCCTTTTAAAAATAACGAGCTATTATCGTAAGTTTATACGCGATTACGCGAAAATAGCTCAACCATTGACTCATTGTTTGAAAAAAAATAATAAAATTGATGTAAATAATAGTAAATATGTAGAAGCTTTTGAAAAATTAAAACGGCTAATTACTGAGGGTCCTATTCTTAGATATCCTGACTCCAAACAGAGATTTACCCTAACAACCGACGCGAGATAAAAAATAAGCAATTGGGGCCGTTTTATCACAAAATGGTCACCCTGTTTCTTTCGCGAGCCGTACTCTTAATGAGCATGAGATTAAATATAGTACGATTGAAAAAGAACTTCTTTCAATCGTATGGTCTACAAAATATTATAGCCCTATAAGTTCAATTTACCATTAAGACAGATCATAAATCATTCGTCTGGTTAAACTCATTAAAAGAGCGTAACTCTAAGCTCCAAAGATGGAGAAGTTTGACTTTCATAATGAATATTTAAAGGGTAAAGACAAGAAAGTCGCCGACTTTTTGAGTAAAATTGATGTGGAAAACAATGAAATTTATGCTATAGATAATATGAGCGATAGAGTTACAATTCATAGTGCTATCGAAAATTTGGATAATACTATTCCTATTGTAGACAATATTGTTAATAAGTATCTTTCTCAAATACACCTCGTAGAGAATAAATCTGAAGAAATTGTAATCAAATTTAAAAGATACAGAAAGTTATATATTTCCACAGAAAATCTCAAAAATTAAAATTACTTAAATGACGTTCTAAGAAGATTTATCAAGTCAGGTACTACAGCTATTTATACTAAATTAAATGACAATCTATTTGCAATTTTTCAAAATAAACTTTTTAATCTGTTTAGTAATAATTCCAAAATAAAATTTGTAAAATGTTCAAAACTGACCGAAGATGTTGAAAATGAAGAAGACCTATTAAAAATAATAAAACAAGTACATGAAAAAACTAACAACCGCGGTATATTGGAAAACTTTACAGAAATAAAAGATTTATATTATTTCCCAAACTTAAAACTTTATTTACAAATTTGTCAATAACTTTGACGTTTGCAATCTAGCTAAATATGATAGACATCCAAATAAATTCAAGTATCAATTATCTGAAACTCCTTCTGAGTTAAACGAAATCGTTCACGCTGATGTCTTTTATTTGCAAAAACAAATATTCTTAACTATTGATAAATTTAGCAAACATTTAACAGTATCCAAATTAAACGACAGAAATAGCATAACTATAGTATAGGCCTTAAAACTTAGAAATTCTCTTTTCGGAAAACCAAAATAATATTCGACAATGAATTCAACAATTGACAATTGAAGATAGTCTAAACGTTAAAGACTTTTGCAGATTAGAAGAGATTGAAGTTCATTTTACATCACCCAGAAGCCGTATGGTAAATTTGGATAGAGAAAGAGTTCATGGAACTATATTAGAACATATTAGAATTTTAATCTTACTGAACCTGATTTAGATACTGAAAGTAAAATCACGGTTTTAGTAGTGTAGTGTTTTCCAAATTGTTTCAAATTTGCATCGCAAAGGCTTTTTTTCATTCTCTTTAAGAATAAAACGGAACGGAACATCGCAAAGGCTTTTTTTCATTCTCTTTAAGAATAAAACGGAACGGAACACATCGACGCCACGCATAAATTGTGATCTAAGCTTTATAATAATATGACATATATTCTAATTGGAAACTGTCAAATTACATATATCAATGTGCTTTTCATTCGCAGTAAGTTAATTTGAATTGTGCAGTAGTTAATTTAATAAATTTAAATTTATGGCAGTTAATTTCATCTATGCTGATTTTGTATTTTTAATTTATTATTGTAAGTAATTATTACTATTCAAAAATTGTAATATAAATGATAAATCTAATAAATTTGTAGATTAGATAATCTAAATATAACCTACAAATTAATATAAATCAAAATTCAAAATCGTTTAATCGTTTAAAATTTTAGTCCTTGGTGCTTGATATAATGAAAAAAATAAGGTGCAAAGAAAAAACTGTTTATTTACATCATTCCAATCGAATTGGTTAATTAACGAAAATTATAAGAACTGGATTTCAAAAGAAAATGAGTACACTGCTAAATGTAAATTGTGCCAAATATTATTTACAATTAAATATGATGGAGAAAAAGCAGTTAAATCTCATTTAAAAACATCTCGACATCAAAGTAATTTTAATGCCCAAACCTCTAGTCAACTTTTAAGTTCATTTTTCACGAAAGATAATTCTTCAGAGCAGATAAACACTTCAAAAGCGGAACTGTCACTTGTATACCATGGTGTTAATCATCATTTAAGCTATTTGAGTACAGATTGTGGCATAAAATTAAATACTCTCATCTTTAAAGACTCCAAGCTTTCAAAACAAATACATTGCGCAAGAACAAAAGCAGAGGCTATTGTAGAAAATATTTTGGGTCCAAAGGCAATAGAAATTGTTAGAACACAACTGAAAATTGACGATTTTAATAATAATAAGCCACGATATTTTTCAATAGCAAGTGACGCCTCAAACAAAGGTAATGTGAAACTTTTTCCGCTTATTGCAACATATTTTTGAAAACAGATTGGTACTCAAAATAAAATTCTAGATTTTTATTGTGATGATTTTGAAAATGCTGAGTCGATTACAAACAAAATTATAGAAACTATTAATATGTCAGGATTATCTATCAACAATGTCGTGTCTTATACAGCTGATAATGCAAATGTTAATTATGGTGCTTATAATTCTGTGTATCAAAAATTGATTTTAATCAATCCTTCAATTGTAAAGAGCAATTGCAATTGCCATGTGGTACATAATGCTGCAAAATTTGCATGTAAAAAATTATCATATGATGTGGAAAGTTTTATAAACAAAATATATTCCGAATTCTCATCCAGTACAACTAGAGTAAGGGAATTGAAATCTTGTTTTGAATATTTTGAAATGGAATTTTCACAGATGTTAAAAAACATTTCTACAAGATGGATTAGTTTATCAAACGCCGTAGATAAAATTTTACTTTGCTATCCAGCAATTAAACAATATTTCATTCAGAAAGGATGATTCAGAAGATGATTGTGATATATTAATTTGGAAATTTGTGAAAGATCAAGAAAATGAATTAACTGACGATCTGACTAATCCTTCACTCCCTGAATTATATTTGTACTTGGTTCAACATTTTTTAAATATAATGAAGCAAGTTGTATTAGTATTACAAAAATACGAGCTTACAAGTACTGAAGTGCATGATGTAATGATAAAGCTGAAATTACAATTAGAAAAAAGATTGGAAGATAATTTTTTTGGTGCTAAAATACACACTTGTATAAAAAATTTGAATACCTATGACAAGAAAAAATTTTTAGGTGAAGCTATTACTGTATATAAACGTGCCATTTCATATCTAAAATTGTGGTATGATTTTGAAAATTCTCCTCTTCAATATTTATCTGCACTAAATATAATTAAAAACAGACTAGATTATCTTGACATAATTAAAGCTGCCGAAGTTTTGCACTGTAACGTAGATAAAGATATTATATATCACGAAATTGTTATAATAAACCATGAGCTAGAAAATATTGATAAATCGAAATTTGCTCTTTCAGATTTGTGGTGCCACATCTTTAAGTCATCAGGAAACTTTTCGGAGATATTGCAAGTTATTGCAAGTTTTAATAATTCTAAAACCACTAATATAAATAATGTAAATAATATTAAAATACATCGAACCAAAAGTGAAGCTTTAATAAAGAAAGTAATTGTACGGTCTTATTTGGAAGAATTGTTATTTGATATTGGACTTTCTAAGTACTCAATAATCATAGATGAATCTACAGATGTTTCCGACTTCACATATTTATTTGTATGTATAAGATATTTTTCTATCAATAACCAAAAAGTTACTACAAATTATTTAAGGTTGATTGAAGTTGATGAAACGACAAGTGCTGTATTATATTCTAAACTTTGTGAATTTCTTAATACTTTAAAATTAAATTAACAAAATTTAATTGGAATAGGTACTGATGGTGCTAGCAATTTATGTGGAAAGAATAATTCACTTATATCTCGGTTAAAACTTGATTTACCTAATTTAATTGTAGTGCCCTGTATATGCCCTGTTATGTAGTTCAAAAGCTTTAGAAATTCTTCCACAACATTTAGACTTTATTATTAAAGAATGTTTTAATTGGTTTTCTCATAGCCCACTTAGACAACATAAATATCGCGAAATATTTTGCACAATAAATAACGATAAAGATCCTTTAAAGCTCATTAAAATTTCTTTCAGAGGTTTTTTCAGAGGTTTCAGTCAAAATTAAAAATGATTTTGTAACACCTCTGCAAAAATGAAAATTTTTACATACAAAAGCATGCAGGTAAGTAGCGTTTTTGATTTGGGAATAAGTACAAGTTTCTTCAGATTTTTGTTCTTGCATTTGGAAAAAGGAGTATTTTTGCTTTTTCCAAAAGTTTTCTTCGAAGTTCACAAAGGTTTGTAACATCTCTGAAAAAAGAGCATATTTGCTTTCCCGAAATATTTAACCCATTATTTCCACAAAAAGAATCATATTATTCACTTTTCCAGGATGTTTACGCTAAAATTGAAACCGATATTCTTAAAACTTTTTTTGTCAATCTTTTGGAAAAAGCAGTAATTCTGCTTTCTCCAGAGGTCTCAGTCGAAATTAAAAATTTTTGTAATATGTCTAGAAAAAATACTATATTTGCTTTACCAATTTTTTAAGCCAAAAGCAGTAAAATTATTTTGTGAATTTCTGAAAAGAACAATTTCTCCACACATTGGGGAAGATTTTCAATGATATATTATAGCTTATCAAAAACTGTTGTATTCTAGAATTAACAAACTACATTTTTATTATTCACATGAAAGTAGACAAGCGAAGAACTTACATACATATACTCGTAGAAAAAATTTTAAATTTCTAAAAATCAAAATTAAAATGTTTGAATTTATAACATTTAGTGGAGAAAAAAAAATTAAAAAGTGTGTATACAATTATGAATATTATAAATCAGTGAAGTTAATGCGAAAATATAAAATAAAAATTAGAAGTAGAAAATGGACTTTGAAATTATGGGATCACTAAATTGATTTCGCAGTTTGCAATCCATGGCTTGAATATAAAAAAGATTTTTTAACAATTCACAAATCCCATGCAAATGTGTTAGATCTTCAGCGTTTCGAAATAAAATATCTGAAAATTTAGTATATTCCATTCAATATCGACAACGTGGCCGACCTTCAACCTCAACAAATTCAAGTCCGGTGAAAATTAAAAATGCTCGATATAAAAGGCCACCCGTTGAAACTTTGCGCTTCGATCAATTTAATCATTGAGTAATTGATTCGGAGAAAAAAAGAAGGTATAAATTCCTGGGCTGCAAAAGTTTTCAATATATGAGTGCATAAATCGCCAAGTGTATTTATGCATGGCTTCCTTAGATAAAAACTGTTTTATGAACTATCATCAAAAGTAACAAAGTTTTTTTCTATACAGTTACTGAACTATACTTACAACATATTTTTTATCAGTTATTTTTACATAAAGAAATTTAGTTCAAATAAATATATAATTTAACTTTCAATATAATATATTTTATTATATTTACGTGAATTTTGAAATGTTGTAATCTTCATTTAGTGTAAAGGAATTTGTTAATTTATTTAACGTTTGTTTTTTTATACATATTTTTAAAAAATTACTCAAAAATATTACCAAGGCCGAAGAACTAGAAAATTTAATCCAAACAAAGCACCAAGAAAACAATCATCGTGGCATTAACGAAATTATCGAAGAAATGAAAAACGAATTTTATTATCCAAATTTAAAACTTAAAATTTCGGAATTTATAAACAACTGCGAAGTGTGCAAGTCATCTATCCTGTCAACCTAAATTCTTTTCAACCAACATAATTTTATTAAACAAATTCTTTCTTTAAATGCAATTTTTTCTTACAATGTTATTTGATATTAAAAGTACAGTTTCGTAAATATTTTATAACAATAATGCAAAAGTGATGATAATGCAAATTATTAACAACTACAGTAATAGCTAATTATGTTTGTATCTACTCGTGGCAGTTAGAAAAAGCTCTCGAAGTAATCAACACCTTAAATTAAAAAGGAAAATATAAATAAAATAAATTTGCGAAATAAAAAGATATTAAAATTGAATAAAATTATAAATTATAAATAAAATTATACATTATAAATAAAATTATAAATAAATTAAATTTGTGAACTATAAAAATATAAAAAATTAAAATTGAATAAAATTAATATTAATCATAAGCATAAAAGAATAACATTGTTTTTTTTAATCTAACTCCCAAGGTGCTTAAAGGAAAAGAGCTCATTAATGTGAAATTATATAATACGTATAAAGTGATTAACGTATTGTATAAACCTGGCGCAGTCGGTAGGATGTCGACGATAAAGTTAATATAATATTTAATACAAAATAAAAAAAAAAAAATTTTTTCTTAACACAAAAAGTGAAAAATAAAATAAAACAAAATAAAACTTTATATTTCGATAAACAAATATAAAACAACATTTTTATGTTAAAATAAAATTAAAAATAAACTTACCGTTCCTTTATCAAAAGGAATCTCATCGGCAATTTTTATATTAAATATATCATTCAAAAATTTATAAAAATTAAACAAAATAGTTGTGATATTTCGGGATAATGTAACAGAAAGCCAGATCTGTTGAACCATTCACCGGAGCCAACTCGAACGAGCTTAGCTACTTCTTACAAGAGGCTGATTCGTTATTGAACGAGCTAACGGATATAAACGAGAGAAGCTATTTTAGCAGAATTTTAACTACCAAAATTGTAGGCCAAGCAGCAACATCTATTAGGAAACTATTAGCAACAACGGTAACGCGGCAACAAATAAAGGGACAACTAATTAAATCATTTGGAGTTAAGGAGAACTATTTAACATTGAATGAACAAGCTGATACAATAAGAATGGTCACGGTAAGTTAATATTATTCTGAACTAAATGAAATCTTAGATAAACTAAATATTAAATATAATTTAGATATAAATAAATCTATAGACTTCAAGCCCGAGAATAATGAAATAAGTATTCTAGAGAAATTCTTAAATAAAATCAATGGACAAGATTCTATGTAGCTTAGAACAAAAAATGTTACTTCCTTAGAGGAAGCATATAATGAACTGTTACAAACTGGAAT
Source organism: Poecilobothrus nobilitatus (assembly GCA_947095535.1). Classification (NCBI taxonomy): domain Eukaryota; kingdom Metazoa; phylum Arthropoda; class Insecta; order Diptera; family Dolichopodidae; genus Poecilobothrus; species Poecilobothrus nobilitatus. The sequence continues at coordinate 25,624,216 of OX352773.1, read as the reverse complement.
TTCTAATAACAGTTATAATTCAAATAATTCATATCATGGTAACTATAAAAATAACAACAAATTTAACAATAAAAATAATAATCGTTATAATAGTTATAAAAATAAGTATAATAAATATTTTGTATGAAATAGTAAAAGATGTTCCAACCGAATTCAACCAATATGCTGATATGGTTTGGAAAATCTTAAAATAAAAAAATAAAAAATTTAATGCCATACTAGAGCAAAATATCTTAAAAGCAATAGGCGCGAAAATTGATTTTGGTAATAATACCATCAAAATTATAAACAAAGTTACTATATTTAAAGACTCATGTCCATATGACGAGGTTCATGAGTTAAATTCTATAGATTTAAAAAACAATAAAATTATTAATTACATTAAAACCGACCAATGAAGAAGAGAGGAAAAAAGTTAATGAAATCGTTTCGAAAAATAGGGATTTATTTTATCAAGAGGGCGATAAATTAACAAATATTAAAGTAATTAAACATCAAATAATTGTAAAAAATAGTGAACCAATATATTGTAAAACATACCGATTTCCCAAAATCCACGAAGAAAAAGTGGAAAAGCAAACATTAGATATGCTAGCCCAGGGAATTATTAAGCATAGCAATTCGCCTTATAATTCACCTATTTGGATTGTTCCAAAGAAAATGGATCAATCAGGCAAGCAAAAATGGAGAATTGTTGTCGACTACAGAAAACTCAATGAGATTACTGTAGACGACAAATTCCCCATTCCAAATATAGAGTCATTGTTCGACAAGTTAGGTTGATCCCAATATTTTACAACCTTGGATCTTGCCAAGGGCTTCCATCAGATCCTAGTGAACGAAAAAGATCAAGAAAAAGATCTAAAACGGCTTTTTCAACGCCTCGAGGTCACTACGAATTTGTCAAGATGCCATTCGGATTAAAGAATGCTCCTGCCACATTCCAACGTACGATTAACTACGTTTTACGTGATTTCATTAATATTTCTTGTGTAGTACATCTAGATGACTCATCTTCAGTACATCACTCAAAGAACATTTGGAGGTTATTTCAAATATTTTTCAGAAATTAAGAGAGTTTAATTTAAAACTTCAAATTGACAAATTTACATTTTTAGCAAAAGAATCTGAATATTTAGGTCACTTTTTAACCAACAAAGGTATCAAACCTAACTCGGCCAAAGTGGAAGTAATAAATAAAAGAATTAAATTTACCAACATCGAGAAAATCAATAAAGAGCTTTTTAAAAATAACGAGCTATTATCGTAAGTTTATACGCGATTACGCGAAAATAGCTCAACCATTGACTCATTGTTTGAAAAAAAATAATAAAATTGATGTAAATAATAGTAAATATGTAGAAGCTTTTGAAAAATTAAAACGGCTAATTACTGAGGATCCTATTCTTAGATATCCTGACTCCAAACAGAGATTTACCCTAACAACCGACGCGAGATAAAAAATAAGCAATTGGGGCCGTTTTATCACAAAATGGTCACCCTGTTTCTTTCGCGAGCCGTACTCTTAATGAGCATGAGATTAAATATAGTACGATTGAAAAAGAACTTCTTTCAATCGTATGGTCTACAAAATATTATAGCCCTATAAGTTCAATTTACCATTAAGACAGATCATAAATCATTGGTCTGGTTAAACTCATTAAAAGAGCGTAACTCTAAGCTCCAAAGATGGAGAAGTTTGACTTTCATAATGAATATTTAAAGGGTAAAGACAAGAAAGTCGCCGACTTTTTGAGTAAAATTGATGTGGAAAACAATGAAATTTATGCTATAGATAATATGAGCGATAGAGTTACAATTCATAGTGCTATCGAAAATTTGGATAATACTATTCCTATTGTAGACAATATTGTTAATAAGTATCTTTCTCAAATACACCTCGTAGAGAATAAATCTGAAGAAATTGTAATCAAATTTAAAAGATACAGAAAGTTATATATTTCCACAGAAAATCTCAAAAATTAAAATTACTTAAATGACGTTCTAAGAAGATTTATCAAGTCAGGTACTACAGCTATTTATACTAAATTAAATGACAATCTATTTGCAATTTTTCAAAATAAACTTTTTAATCTGTTTAGTAATAATTCCAAAATAAAATTTGTAAAATGTTCAAAACTGACCGAAGATGTTGAAAATGAAGAAGACCTATTAAAAATAATAAAACAAGTACATGAAAAAACTAACCACCGCGGTATATTGGAAAACTTTACAGAAATAAAAGATTTATATTATTTCCCAAACTTAAAAAACTTTATTTACAAATTTGTCAATAACTTTGACGTTTGCAATCTAGCTAAATATGATAGACATCCAAATAAATTCAAGTATCAATTATCTGAAACTCCTTCTGAGTTAAACGAAATCGTTCACGCTGATGTCTTTTATTTGCAAAAACAAATATTCTTAACTATTGATAAATTTAGCAAACATTTAACAGTATCCAAATTAAACGACAGAAATAGCATAACTATAGTATAGGCCTTAAAACTTAGAAATTCTCTTTTCGGAAAACCAAAACAATATTCGACAATGAATTCAACAATTGACAATTGTAGATAGTCTAAACGTTAAAGACTTTTGCAGATTAGAAGAGATTGAAGTTCATTTTACATCACCCAGAAGCCGTATGGTAAATTTGGATAGAGAAAGAGTTCATGGAACTATATTAGAACATATTAGAATTTTAATCTTACTGAACCTGATTTAGATACTGAAAGTAAAATACTTAAAGCTGTTCAAGCTTACAATAGTACAATTCATTCAACAACTGCAACAAAACCTATTGACTTTATTAACGGGAAAGTTCTAGATTTTAACATTATTAAAAATAGATTATTAGAAAATAAAAAAAAATAAAAAATAAAATTATATCAAAATTAAACGGAAATAAACTTCGAAATACCAAATACCGATAAATTACTTATAGAAAACCCCGCCGCAGTTCGTCATAAAGAAATACCAAAATATAAAAAAATTAATTGAAATAAATTCAATAATAAATTAATCGATAACAAAAAGAAAAATATCCATCCATTTAGAATTAAACGAAACTTTAAAAAATTTACAGGTAATAATTTTGCTATAATGCTAATTCAAATAAACCCCTGTCAAGCCTTAATTAACATTCAAAAGTTAGAAACTGAAGCTGAATTTACAATCATACAACAGGGAAACATTCAAATTATAGAAAACTACCATAAAATTTATTCATAAAATAAACCTTGCAGAAATACAAACGGCCATAAATCTTATAGAAAATAATATCAACATATCATTTAACCTACCAGATGATGAAATTCAAATGAAAACCTTGAATAATAAAATTAATAATATTAAACATACCTTAAAAACTTTAACTACTTTTAGATATATGAGAGCTCTAATCAATCTTGGTAGTTCAATTCTGAAATGGATATTTGGAACCATGGACGAAGATGATCGAGTAGAAGTGGAAGACCATTTAAAATCAATTGATGAAAATAACCATACTTTAATAACAAACACTAATAAACAAATTAAAATAAACGGTAATATCGAAAATAATTTAAAACTAATTCAAAAAACTATTAACAAAAACAACTTAATGATTAGGTAATAAACTTACCTTACCTATCAATTAGATAACAAAAAACTAATCAAATAATTTCAATTTTTCCAAATCTTAACAAACATAAACCTCCTAAACGAAGAACTAGAGAAAATCCAAGAAAATATAATTTTTTCTAAACATCAAACTATGAGTAGATCTATTCTTACATCGGAAGAAATAGACATATTCGAAATAGATTCATTTAAAATTCAGAAATAAAAATTTCTCTAGCAATATATGATACTAATCTAATATTCGTTCTGGAAATTCCAGTCACAAATAACATAACAGCTAACAAATTAAAAATTTCACCAGTTCCAAACTCGAATTTCTAATACTTAGTATTGATACTTTTGATTTTATTTCATATAAAAATAATATTTACTTTTATTCTGAAGAAAACCAGTGTCAAATTGTATTCAAAATTTATTTAATAAAACTTATAATGATTGTACAAAAAATATTGAAACTAACTTAAAACTAATTGAAATTGATACTGGGATTATTTTAATAAAAAATGCAAAAAACTTAAAATTAAATAACAATATTTTAATAATGTTGAATATTTATTAAATAAAAATTATATATTATCTTTTAAAAACTGTTCAATTGAAATAAATAATATAAAATTTTCAAATAAACTTAAAGAATTTAAACAAACTATTGTAATTCCAAGTTATATTAAAATGAATAATGTTTCTAAACTATAATAAATCTTGAATATTTAAATCATAAACAAATTGAAAATTTTGATAAAATAGAAAATATTAAATCTGAAAAGAAAAAAAAAAAAAAATATTAATGTATGTTAACAGTTCTATAGTATTAATGTTTGTAATAATATCAATTATAATATTTTTAAGATAAATAAAACAAAGGCAACAATTAGTGGCAATTAACGTAAATAATAAAGAAAACATTATTCAGGAGAACAATGATCTTAAGGATAGGGTAGTCATCTATCCTGTCAATCTAAATTCTTTTCAACCAACATAATTTTATTAAACAAATTCTTTCTTTAAATGCAATTTTTTCTTATAATGTTATTTGATATTAAAAGTAGAGTTTCGTAAATGTTTTATAACAATAATGCACAAGTGATGATAATGCAAATTATTAACAACTAAAGTCTATGGTTTTAATTAATAAGATGTTAACTGCAAAATCATCAATTTTTACATTTTAATGCCATTCAACATAAAAAGTAGTTCTTTATAAATTTGCATACTTAGTTTATTTTAAATACTATTATTAACAAGCCGAATAACCAATTAATTGCAAGTTTTCTTAAATTTTTTTTTCAAAATAACAATACAAATTAACATACCCAAAATACTTATTACAAATTTTTTCGCATAAAATGCCAAGATAACATACAATGTTATTCCAACAAAATAAACAAATTATTTTCGAATTGTTTTTTTTTAAAAACATGTTATCTCAACATTGCTTGTTATATTTTACTATTACCGATAGAATTCTTCAAAATAACTGTTTATTCTTAGCTGATTTATTTGCAGTTATCTTTTTGTTAAAAAATAAAATTATTATTCTGTTGCATTTAAATCATTCTTATTTTAGTAGCGAAAGTGAATGAGTTAAGAATTTTAACCAGTTGAATTAATAATAAAATTAAATTTAAATTAAAAGTGATAAGTGAATACAAAATTAACAAAACAAACAAAGTGACGGAAGTTAGTTCAAGTTTTAATAAACTTTATTAACTAATTTAAATGAAATAAAAACTTAATAACATACATAATAAAATAATAATAATGGAATCTAATGACTGGGCCAAGGAATTCTTCCTTGATGAAGAATCCGAGTACTGTGAAATTGTAGAACCAACACCCATAATACCTATCATAATTTCGGATACAGAAGAAATAGGATTGGGCAGAATTCTAATTAATTTAGATTCAGTTAAAAACGGTAAGTAAATGGGTTTTCAATATAATTTTAAGAATTAACTATATTATTCTAATTTAATAAGTTTGATATTAAAATAATTGAAAATGGAATATGTAGTTATTTTTTGATTAAATCTGTTTCATATGAGGATAAAGAAAATAATAATAAAACAAATATAGAAGGTTTAGATTTATTTGAGGGTTCTTCTACAATCAGTGACTTAGAACTGCCAACAAATCAAAATAATCTCCAAGAAAACAATATGATCAATTTCGAATCGAATCCAAATGGTAAGAAAAAAATTCTAATTAATGTATTTTTTTTTTAATTTTTATTTTTTTTTACAGATGCACCTAAAAAAGTCCCTAAAGAAGTACTTCAAGCCAAAAATAAAAATAAAAGAAATTCTGGAGAGGAATATGTTTCTCTTATTAGTGGAAAAACTATTCCTAAAAGAATAAGTAAAGAATTACCAGATTGCAAATTAAATTGCAAAACGAAAATAAATAATGAAGAAAGAAAGAAGCTTTTTGATGAATACTGGGTTGGAGGCACTTATTTATCTAGAACATCTTACTTGAACCGACTAATAATTCCTAGCAAAAAAAAAGAATAACCAATTTAAGTTCTCCAAAGAAAGAGAGACTTTATACTTTCAAATACCAAGTAATTATAAACGCCCTACCTTTTACAGTTTGTAAAAACTGTTTTATGATTATTTTTGGAGAAACAAGGTCATTCTTGAAAACTTTACAAGATAAAATTATTAGAAAACAATCTTTGGAAGATAAAAGAGGTAAACGTATTGGTATGACATTACCACAAGAAAAAATAAATGCTGTAAAAGAGCATATTGAATCATTCCCCGCTTACATTTCTCACTGCGGAAGGTCTCATTCTAACAAAAAGTATTTAAGCGAAGATTTAAATTTGAGTATGATGTACAATTTTTATATAGAAAATATTGACAATCCAGTAAGTTTAAGCATATATAGAGAAGTTTTTAAATCATTAAACTTAAAGTTTAAAAAACCAAAACTGGACACTTGTTCAAAATGTGACAAACTTGATATGGCAATAAAGGTTGCTGAAACTGAACAATCAAAAAAGAAGCTGATTGAAGAAAGAGACGAACACCATAAGTTCTCTGAAATAGCACACGCAACAAAAAAGAGTGACAAAGCTGATGAAGGTAAAACAGTAATATGCATGGATTTACAGCAGTGTCTTCCAACACCATATTTACAACCTTCTGTCGCGTTTTATAAAAGGTGCCTTTGGACATTTAATTTTACAATAAGAGATTGTAGAAGCAATAAGACGTATTGTTTTCTATGGAACGAAACAATAAGTGGACGAGGAGCAAACGAAATTGCTTCATGCTTATGGAAATTTTTCCACTTGAAAACAGATTTTAAAAAGCACGTAGTGATATATTCTGATTCTTGTTCTGGGCAGAACAAAAACAATATTGTTACTGCAATGATGGTTCTTTTAATTAATAAAGAATAATCTCATCTCATTATCACACTCATCTTGAGTGTGATAATGATCATAGTATTATTGAAAGAAAAAAACAATCAAAATTAGAAATATTTCATCCACATGATTGGGAACAATTACTAAGAACATGTGGAAGAAAAGCAAGCAAATTTGAGGTAATCAGCATGACATCCAGTGACTTTTTGAATTTTTCTTCTACATTCGGACACCTTTTCAAGAAATCAGTAAAAAACATAAATGATGGTAAAGTAGAATGGAGAAACATTCGCATATTACAATATACAAAAAACAACATTAGCTATTCGTACAAAAATAGGTATGATGGCGAAATTTTAAAAGTAAAATTTAGAAAAAATTCATCAATTACAAATGAATTAATTGAAAATTTCTCACCAGAAGTATTACATACTGGGAGTACCGCAATATCTTTGAAGAAAAAAAAGGATCTTCTTAGTTTACTTCAATTTGTACCTCCAGTCTTTCATGATTACTATAAAAATTTAAGAGCTGTTAACAACGTTACTGATACCATTTATATTCCACCAGAGGAATAAAATACCTTATAATATATTATTAATTTTGTTATAATTAAAGTAATATAATTCTTTTTCATTTATATTTTTTGAATTTTTTATTGTGTTTTGTCTCAATTTTTTGAATCAATAAGCTTAATAATAATATTAATTTTGTCATTTTGCGTAGTAAAAATCCAAATTTTATTGAAATTATCTTTTTTAATAATCAGTTATCTGCAGATAACATAGTTCTTAAACCAAGCGATTTCTTAAAAATAATACGTTATCTGCATTTATATTTTTATTATGAATAAAGGTTTACTTTAATTTACATTAGTATAATCAGTTAAGTGCAATAATTATATAAAATGCCTATTTAAAACTATTCGTGACAACAAAAATTAATAGAATAACTCCAAATATCATAAAAAAAATAATATAATATTATTTTCGTTAGAAATTGCATTATTAATTTGATTTTTTCTAGTAAAAACAGTGTTTTTTCTCGCCTGTGAAAAATTACGATTTTGCAGTTAACATCTTATTAATTAAAACCACAGAAGTAATAGCTAATTATGTTTGTTTCTAATATACTCGTGGCAGTTAGAAAAAGCTCTCGAAGTAATCAACACCTTAAATTAAAAAGGAAATTGTAAATAAAATTAATTTTGCGAACTAAAAAGATATTAAAATTAAAATTGAATAAAATTATAAATTATAAATAAAATTATAAATAAATTAAACTTGTGAACTATAAAAATATAAAAAATTAAAATTGAATAAAATTACTATTAATCATAAGCATAAAAGAATAAGATTGTTTTTTTTATCTAACTCCCAAGGTCCTTAAAGGAAAATTATATAATACATATAAAAAGTGATTAACGTATTGTATAAAACTTGCATAAGTTACGTGCATCTGCATTTTACACACTTTTGAAGGATAAAAAGCCAGATATTATCACTATTTCGTTCGACTGTCAAAAAAACAGAAAATCCGGCAGAAATTAAAAATCAACTAAAATTTTTTAAAAGTTGAAAGATTAAAAACAAGGATATCAAGAGAACAAAATAGAAATTCACATATATTTCTTGTACAAGTTTCACCAAATAGTGAATTGGAAAATGTATATAAAATAAAATAAACAGTGCAAACAGTGCTATAATACAACAGTGCAAAAACTGTCAAAGGGCTAGGGCACAATCAATTTTGCAATACAATACAGATTTGTCAAATGCAATGAAAGTCATCAAGTAGTGCAATGCGAGATTAAAGAAAAGAGGAGCTTCACCTCCGCACTATGTAAAGAAACGGGGCATCCAGCTTCATATAAAGAATGTAAAGAATACGTGAGAATTAAAAAAAAAAATTTAAGAATTAAAAATAAATGAAGAAAAACAAAGATTATTAAAGAGGAAAATGTATCAAAATTATACACTAATCAATCAATTTTATTTTCAAATGTAGTAGGTAAAAACCATAATAGTACTAGTGGAAAAAAAAAATTTTTTATAATCCTAGCATTCTTTTTTAAGAATTTTTAGGCAATCATCTTTACTTTTAATAAGAAAAAATTTTTTTTTCAAAATGGCAAATGCAAATCATCAAACCTTAATAACGATGAATGACCTTATTAACGAAGCTAGAGCCGTTCCTGTATTTAAAGGAGACGACTCATATGAATTATCTAACTTCATTCGTGAAGTTGAACAAATTGAAAACTTGGCACCTAATCAAGTCGCAAAAAATTATCTAGAAAATATATTATACAACAAAATACAAGGACCAGCAGCAGTAGCAATACGTAGGATAACAAACGCAACATGGACAGAAATAAAACAAAACTGAAAGAGATAATTTGGTATTCAGGAAAGATATTTAAAATTGAAAGAGAAATCTGATTCTACTCCATATAACAATGTAAGTCAGTATTATTTTTCACTATTAGAAATATTAGATAAGCTTAATTTAAAATACAAATTAGATGATACAAACAATGAAAAATCTATATTAGAAAAATTTTTAAATAAAATTCCTCGGAATGATAGTATGTTCCTTAGGATACAAAACGTAACTACATTGGAAGATGCTTATTATCAGCTCATCCAAACCGGTATTAGTAGCTACGAAAATAAAAATAATAGAAATACTAAAAATTTTAACGGTCGTTCTAATAATTTCCAAAAACAAAATTCGCGTAATTTTAATAATATTAATAATTTTAACTTTAATAAAAATTTTTCAAATAATCCTAATTATAATAATAATAATTATAAAAACAATTCGCGGTATTTTAACAACAATCATAATAAAAATAATAATTATAATAACCGTTTTAATAATAATAATGATAATAATAATCGTTCTTATAACAATTCAGGGAATTTTAGAAATAATCCATCTAACTATACTAATAATAATAATAATAATAATAATAGAAGTGGTAATTTTAATAGAAATAATTATCAAAATTATAGATGTATATAGAAATGAATAAGAACCAATGGATGTGGTAGATTCTACTGAACAAAATTTTCACATAGGACGGTCGAAAATAAGCTACCAATAGTAGATTTTACAATATATAATAAAAAATTAAATGTTTAATTGATTCAGGAGCTCCGATCTCCATATTAGAAAAAAATGTATTTCCTAAAATTAAAAGAAAAAAAATAAAATAGCCAATAGAAATCTTTACATTGACAAATAAAATTAACATTTACATCGTAACCCAAGTCCCATTAGAATTTAATCAAAATAAGACCTATCATCGATCACCTAAATAAAAATTTCCAATTAGCCTACGATTCCGGTGAATTTTTATCAGTGGATGAAATGCTCATTCCTTTTAAAGGTCGATCTTCCATTAAAAATTATTTACCAAAGAAACCAAAAAAATGGTGTTTCAAAGTTTGGTGTTTGGCCGGTATAGATGAATTCGTGCATAAGTTTGAACTCTATCAGGATGCTAATTCGTCTGAAACTCAAATAATTGGTATCAACAAGTGTGGAAATGTAGTTGGCCGTCTGTGTTGTGATATTTTTAATAAAAATCACAAAATTTATGCAGATAATCTTTTTAGCAGTTTGCCTTTAGTGCAATATTTACAAAAAAATAATACTTATTATGTCGGAACTATTACAGTGAATATGTTTCCGGATGCAATAAATAAATTGAAAACTGAAAAAATATTAAAAAAACAGAGCCGAGGTTCTTCATCAATTGTCACTTCAAATGATAATATTTCTATTGTTCGATGGTTTGACAGTAAATGTGTACATGCCATTTCATCGTTTGTTGGTATTGGTGAAGAAGAAGAAATTACTAGGTATTGTCGAAAAACTAAAACAGATGTTAAAGTTAACAGACCAGTTAATAATATCATCTTATAATAAATGTATGGGTGGAGTAGATTTAATGGATTCCCTAGTAGCGAGGTATCGAAATCATCTACAAAATCGTAGGTGGTACATGCGAATATTTTACCATTTTTTAAATGTGTGCACTGTAAACGCATGGATCATGTGGAAGCAAACTTATGACGAAAAACAAGATTGGCTTGCATTTAAAAGCGAAGTGGCAAATGCTCTAATCCAAAGTGGATTAAAAAATATCAATATATTGAAAAACGGTAAACGTAAAGCTGGACGACCTTCTGAACAATCGCCTATTCCACAAGAATCCACTTCGAAAAAAACTTGTGTTAGCGATTCACAACGTTTCACGAATAACAATCACTGGCCTAGACATGCTTTAAAAAAAAAATGCTGATCGATGTCGTTTAAAAATTTGTGTAAGAAAAACCAGATTTATTTGCTGTGGTTGTAACATGGTGCCCCTTTGCCCAGAATGTTTTGAAGCCTTCCACACAAAATAATATTAAAATTATTTTCTATTCTTTTACAATATTTATATTTCTTTGTTTTATTTTTATTTACTGAATTCATTTTTTTTTTTTATTAGATATATTTATGATGTATGTACATTTGTGTTATTATATTTTTTGTTTTATTTTTTTTTCTTTATTGTTTTTTATTAGATGTATTGAATGTTAACTGAGTAGTTTTTACTTTTATTTTAAATGCAATAATGAATTAAATGAAACTAAATTAAAAAAATAAATGGACTGTTTTAATTATGACGATGTAACTAAAATTTGTACAATTTGTTTAAAAACAGATCCTTTTAGACACTTTGTCCTCATATGAGGACAACTCCTGTTGAGGTAAAAATTTCTCACATTTTCAAATCACATCTCAATTTTTAAACACATTTTTTTACTTAATATGACATCGCTGAACACGAAAATCAACATGAAAAAATTCTATGATACATAAATCTACTACCTACCCTGGGAGGGTTAAATTTAAAAATTTATTTATAAAAATCAAATAAGCTACGAAGAGGCTGTTAATTTTTTACATTTTATTTTATTAAAATTTAGAATTGAATTTAATATTATCAAAAACTTTGTAAATATTTAGAATATATTTTTTTTATTCTTTAAAAATAAACAGTTAGAGTTATAGTATGAAGTTTAAAATAACATTAAATCAAACTAAAAAGTGAAACTACACGTCATTGATAGTGTTTAAAATATAATGCAATAAACTTAAAAATTTATTAAAATACCAAATTAAGCTACGAAGAGGCTGATTATTTTTACATTTTTATTTTACATAATACATATTATTATTTTAATTTTCATATTATTATTTTGATTTTTAATTTAATCTAAAATAATATTTACAAATCAATAATAATGTATAAAAATTAATTTTTCGATTATTGTTTTATTTCATACATTTTAGTAGAAAATTTCAGTTTTTTTTTTAATTTAATAATAACTTTGTCTGTGTTATTCGCCTAAACTCAATTAATATTTTGCTCTAACAACAATAAGTTCTTATTTAATTTATCAATATTTTTTAAAATTTTATAGTGCTCTATAGTAAAGCATATTTTTGCCTTCAAGCCTATGGAGCAAACATTTTTTTAAAATTTTACAAGGTCTTGTAATATGGAGCAATGAGAAAAATGAATGATTTTACTAAAGTTGGAATATTGTAAAAACTTTTATCTTATCCAAAGCTCAAATTTTGAATTATAACAGAGAAAATGTGTACTATTTTGTTCATAAAATAGAAAAAAATCCTATCGCCGATAGGCTATCGGACAGATTTTTTTTTATTGTTTATCAAACTTTCTTTTTCAGTTTTCTCGAGTTGTAGTGCTTGGCGTATGGAGCACACGAGAATTCAGCCGACGATGCTAAACAGATGTGTTTTTATAATTTACAAAAAAAAGATTAGAATAAGCAATATATAGAAAGTAAGAAAAATTGTAACTTTATAAAAAAAAGAAAGTTTTAAGTAATATTCAGTTCATTTGTAACATCTAAGAAACAAAGGTTAATAAAAAAAAATAAAAATAAAAATTTTTTAATAATTAATTAATAAAATTAAATAAAATTTTTATAATTAATTATTTCCTTATTAATTGGCGCATTCGGTAGGATTTCAAAATAAAGGAATTCAGTGATAAAGAAAACGAATAATAATAATAAATAAATTCAAAATAATTAAATTATAATATTATAAAAAAAAAATTTTTTTTGTGAAATATAAACTATTAACTAATTAAGTGAACTCAAAACTGTTCAACTCAAATAACAGTAAAAATAAACAGTATAATAAAAAAAATTTATTTAATTTAAATCTTAGAAGCCGTAAATTATTGCAAAAACAAAATAAAAAAAAAAAACGAGGAAAAAAAAATATAATAAAATTTATTGAAAATTAAATAACTATTGATAGACTTGAATTAAAATTTTAATGTGTTACTGTTATACTGAACTACAATAGTGTTTTATTGTGAACAACATAGCATCAAAGTTAAAACATTCTTTTTGTGTCACTCACTAAACAAGGAGATTATGAATCCATCACTTCAACCATCAGTGTTAGTTAGATGTTGTAGTACAGCAGAATCAACAAGAAAATCAACAATAAGATCAACAGCAAAATCAACCCTTGGTGTTAAATCAACCATTGATGTTAAACATCGACCCGCTGAAGTACATTGAAACTATACCAGAGTTCAATGGTAAAGTTAATGATCTCTTTACATTTTTAGATTTAGTTACTAATATAGTTCCTTTATTATTAAGATATGATGCTTCCAGTCAAAAAATATTATTAAGTAGAATTAAAAGTAAACTGACTGAAAAAGCAAAAGAATTAATTGAAATAAATAATAATGTTAATAATTGGTCCGACATGAGAACAATATTAGTTAATAATTTCGGTGATAAAAGAACTGCTACACAAATATTTGACGAACTAAGCTCCGTGAAATTTAATTCAACCAGTGTAGTATTTTAAGAAAATTGAACAAAATAAAAGATGAACCTGAGAATTTTAATAAAATTAGACAAAATATCGACTCTAGTTTACAAATATTCAAAGACAAATTACCCAAACCAATGCGTTCTATAATTTTCAGTAGAAATCCAAGTACTCTTGAAGACGTTATGGACATTTTACATGAGAGGAATTATGCTGATTATAACCCGTTTAATAATTACCAAAATAAAAATTGTAACCATACTAACAATAAAAATGAAATTAATAATACTAACAATACATTTAGAACTTCAAATAACCAAAATAATAAGTTAGTATATTAATAATAAGTAATAGTTAAAACTTTTGTATGGTAGCTTAAAATTACAAAGTTTAGTTTTTGTTTTCGTTTTAGCAATTTTTTTTGCTGAATTTTTAATTTTTTAATTGAACTGCTCATGTGTTCAATTTGGTTTATTAAAAAATTTGTTTTGTTTATACACCTACAATATTATAATTTTCTTTTTAAAATTCATTTTTATATATAAGAAATTCCTTCAGCTTTAATAAATTTTTGAACTGTCAAATAAAACTATAAAAACGTTGTGTGAATCGTAATTGTTATAACATGTTATACAATCGCTATTTCGGAACTTATACTTAATACATACATAATAGATAGTAAAATAATAAATAAAACATATTATTCGATAGTTAATTAGATGCATATTTTTAAATTTAAAATTTCAATGCTTCAGTATTGCGCAATCAGCATATGTCTGGCTAATAAATTCTCTATTCTCTTTTCTTATTTTTCTTTTTCATTTCTTTTACATTTTTCATTTTCATTTCAAAGCATATTTTCAATAAATGTGCTGTATATTTCATTGTGGACACTTCTTTGTAGACTTTGTAGTATATGTAGAGCGTGTCGGGAGCATGAGTTCGTTCATTGTAAATGGAGCATAAGAAAGGTTCAATAAAGAAAGTATACAAAAACTAAAAATACGATTTTTTTTTAAGATAAAATATTCAAAATTGACGCAGTCGGTAGGATGTGTAGAGGCAGTTATTAAAAGATTAATAATTGTTCGTCTATATTAATAGTTTGTGACACACCGCGAATTAGTTTTATTTATCTATAATTTAAAAACCAGCAGAAGTGATAACTTATAACTTAAAATTTAATAAAAATAGTTTTTTTTTTTTACTTGAAAAAAAATTTTGTGAACATTTCAATTCAATAAAATTAATATAAAAACTCAACATATTATTTCTATGGCGTCAGGGTAAAAGAACATAAGCCATTTTTTGTCAAAAATGGTTTATATCACCAAAGTTTTAAACATAGTTTTCCTGAATTTTTCACATTAACACCTATGACATTTTCTTCGAAAGTTTTTTCATAAAAGTTAATGGTTTTTATCATTCATAAAAAGTTTTGCTTTTCTCATTATGCGTAAATATCTTAAGTCGACTTAAGCCTTTTAAACCGTTTCAATTTTTAAAACAAATTTGACTCAAGCGGTTTATACCGACCGTTAAAATTTTTGGATTTGTTTTGTTTTTGTTCGTTTTATTTTGATTATTATAAAGAATTTGGTCAGTACGAATTAGAATATTGTCAAGTGCAAACGTTTTTCAAATTTTTTAAGTGTTTAAATCACAATATATATATAAATATTAAACAACATAATTTTGTTAAATGGCTTCACGCGGTAAAATTCTAGTGGATCTGGTTTTAAAAAAATCATCCAGTTTAAAAGAATCTAGTAAGTTTTTAATTTTTTTCTTTTTGAAAATTAGAATAAGTAATAATTTTACAAAGTAACTTCTTATTCTCTTTATTGTTTTCTAATACCTACTAATTTTTTTTATTAAAAATATTTTAAAGTTTTTATTTAACAAAGAACGTTTTTCTATTCTCAATAAAAGTAGGTACATACGACTAAAAACATTTTTTTTTGTTAAATTTAAATAACCACATACATAAAATACAAGTATGTAAGTATGAATTTAATATAAATAGGAATGAAGGTATACCTATTGGCTATTATTTAAACCATATTATATTGTTATATTATAACTAATAGGTGTAATACTAGTATGTAACAAATTTAAATATTTACGAGCTTCCACCCATTCATGGTTAATTTTTTAGATATTTTGAATTTTGCGAAGAATGATGTGCCAACAAATTCAAAATATTATCAAAAACAAAAAGAAACCGATGTGGGAAAAATCTTCGAATGATTTTAGCGATGATGATGTATGGAAATGGAATGACCCATTGTATTGTCCTCCAAACGATTATTGTGATGGCAGTTCAGATGATGGATTTACCAAAATTAATGACAATTTTATTAATGCTGATTATATTGGTAATGCATCTATCAATATAGAAGAACATTCTACAAATGCTGAAGATGCAGTCCCAAATAAAAAAAATATGAACAGTAATAATACGAGAATAGCAAGAAAGAATAGGAAGCTTAATAGAAATTTCGGAAAGTCTTACGTAACGCTGAAAGGTAAAACAAAGCCAGCGAGAACACTGAAACCTCTAACAAAATGTAGAACTAACTGTAAAGATAGAATTAGTGAAAATAATCGACAAAATATATTTAATGAATATTGGGGTCTAGGAAGCTATGACAAACGGGCATCTTTTGTTGCAGCGATGATGACAGTTACTCCAACTAAAAATCATAGACCGCGAACTACAGATCCTAAAAAAGCAAGATCGCGACTAGAAACGTTTGCGTATCATTTACAAGTCGACGGCGCAAATGTAAAATTTTGTTTACAATGCTTTTTAAAAACTTTAGGCGAAAGCCAGAATATGACTAAATTGATAGGTAAAAAAAAAAAAACAGTATAAGTGGTTTAATAAGCTCTGATAAAAGGGGTAAAAGGAGTCCTGTGAATAAACATTCCGAGATCAACTTAGTCGAAGTAAAATCCCAAATTTTGTCTTTCCCTAGTTACGAAAGCCATTACACTCGTAAAACGAATGATAAGAAGTACTTAAGTTCTGATTTGACTTTAAATAAAATGTATGATCTTTGTAAGGAAGGATGCGAGATACCTCTATGTTTAACGACTTATAAAAATGAATTTCATAAATTGAATCTTCGTTTTAAAAAACGACAACAGGGTACATGTTACCATTGTGATAGATTTAATATGCAATTAAAAATGGCAGAGAATGAAGCGCGCAAAAAAGAAATTGAAGATTTGAGAAACGCACATCAATTTAACGCAGACTTAGCTTACGAAAAAAAGCGAGCAGATAAAAAAGAAGCTACTGAAACAGACGGATTAGAATGTTTCACCTTTGATCTACAACAGTGTTTGCAAGCACCGTCCTTGTCGTCATCGGTTGCGTTTTATAAAAAGCAATTATGGACCTTTAACCTTACCATTTGCAATAATTCGAACGGTAAATCTGAACATTTTGTGTGGATGAATCTGTTTCAGGGCGTGGCGCTAATCAAATTGCGTCCTGTTTGCATAAATTTATTTGTAAATTGCCGAAAAATGTTGAACGCATTATTCTATATTCTGATACTTGTGGAGGCCAGAATAAAAACTCGCATACTGCAGCAATGTTCAGCTACTTAAAGAAAGGTGTACAAACATTAAAATAATTGATCACAAATTCATGGTTTCGGGCCATAGCCACATGGAGGTAGATGTAACGCATGGAATTATCGAAAAAAAAAAACAAAAACGAAAATTGAAATATTTCACCCGTATGATTGGATTCAATTAATAAAGTCTAGCAGTGATAACTTTACTGTAACTGAAATGCAGTCATCTGATTTTTTTGACTATGCTTCATTGTTAAAATCAAAAAATTCACTTGTATTACGTAACAAAAATGAAGGCGAGGTATATAAGTGGAATGACGCGCAATGGCTAAGGTATTCCACTGATAAACAATTTGGCGAAATACAATATAAGAAAGGATTACAAGTTGAAGAAGAATTTAAGATACTATCTTTGATACGACGTACTTCAACCAATAATGTAAAAATTTATCCTATTACTGATAAGCCAATTCCAATCAGTGTAGAAAAGAAAAAAGACTTGCTATCTTTGCTTGATCTTATTCCTAGTGTTTTTCATGATTTTTATCGAAATCTACCAAAAATACAAAAGAAAAATATAGACCCTGACTTGGAAGAATTGGATGAATAAGTCCTTAATAAAAATATTTTTTAGGAGGTACGAGTTAGTATTACATACTATTTTGTTGAGTTCCTAATAATGTAACACTAATAACTTTTATTTTTACTTTGTTGTACAGGTCAACTGAAATTACGTAGCTACAGATCAATCGAAATCTCAATGTATATCACTGGATTTTATTAATTTATTTTCAATATATTTTTTTTATCGCAAGCAAGGAATGCTGTTTTGTTAAAAATGAAAAACTATCGTCGAAAAATATATAAAATATTAAAAATATGTCGAGAAATAGATTCTTTGAAATAAAAAGGAATTTGTATCTGGCTGATAATGAGAAACTCGACAAATCAGACAAGTTTGCAAAATTAACCCCTTTTTTTGATGCTTTAAATGAGCGCTTCGTAAAATTTGGCATTTTTTCTCACAACTTATCTATTTATGAGCAGATGGTGCCTTATTATGAGCACCACTCATGCAAAATGTTTATGAAGGGAAATCCTATTAGATTCGGCTTCAAAATTTGGGCTTTGGCTTCTTCAGCTGGATTTTTGGCTGGAATCTTGGGCTGGATTCTTCTGGAATCTTCAGCTGGAGCAATCTTGGGCTGGATTTTTGTTTCAATTTAGACCATATGGGGGTGCTAGCACTAATAAAGGAAAACCAGCGGGCTTGAAACTTGGAGAATCTGTTGTTATGGATTTGCTCTCACTAGTAAAACAGCCATCAGAACATAGAATATTTTTCGACAACTTTTTTATCAGTCATTCGCTTATGTGACTTCTTAATGAAAAAGGATTTTTCGCAACTGGTACTGTAAGGGAAAATAGATCAGCTAAGTGCCCTTTACCAGTTATAAAAAAAAAATCTGTATCCAACAAACGAGGAACTTATGATTATGCGTTCGATGAAAATAACAAAGTTTTTTTTGTGCGCTGAATTGACAATGCGGCAGTTACTGTAGCAACTAACTGCAGCTCTATAGAGCCAATTATTCAAGCAAAACGTTATGATAAAAAATCTAAAAAAATGGAGTCATATCCACAGCGAGACGCAATTACCTCTTATAATAAAAGTATGTGTGGAGTCGATCTCCACGATAATGGGGTTGCCAACTACCGAATAAAGGCAAGAGGCAAAAAATTGTGGTGGTGCTTATTTATCAATGGTTTAGATATAACCATTGTAAATTCCTAGAGATTTTACCAAATGGTGACTGGCAACAAAATATCACATTTAGATTTTAGAAGCCAGCTTGTGTTGTCACTTATGCAAGCTAATTTTTCAAACGAAGAAGAAACTCAAGATCAATCACAGCCTTCAACAAGTAAAGGAAGACCACATGCTAATATTCTTCCTGATTCAGTTAGAAAAGATAAAACTAATCATATTATATCATCAGTGGATAAAAGTAGAAGACGTTGCCGATTATGTAAATCCCAGACAATTTTCATATGCTTAAAATGTAAAGTGCCATTACACACAAATTGTTTCCAACTTTTTCACGAAAAATCAAAAATATAAAAAAAAATAATAAAATAATAAACATTTATAGCTTTGTTTTTATTTATTCATATTCATTTCCCAAAGTTGCAAAAACGCAACATTTTTTTTCAAGGTCATCGAACTTTTCTACATTTTTTTGTTTTTTGCAAATTTAGGCCTAAATAACATTATCTATATAAAAAATTCTCAGGAAACAAAATTTATTAGGTCATTGGTAATAAATGAGTTAAATATATCATATTTCAAAAATATTTCGCAAGTATTGTAAATTAATTAATCAGCAAATCGATTCAATATAAATTACCTAAATTTTAATTAGTAAGATCAGTATATTTTGTAATACCAATATTAAAGGTTCTAACTTAACCCTTTGAACCCTAATGGTATTATACATCCCAACAAAATTTCAAAAATCTACTTTAAACTCATTTCTCTATTTAATTTCGTTTAAAATTGTCCCATTCAGTAGTATAATTTGTTATCTAAAGAAAATCCGTTATCTGCGTTGGGTGTCATGTTTTGTTTTGTTTTAGTTAGTTGAAAACTTAATAAGGTATAAGACGTGTATGTAAATTTTTGCTGCTTTTTTTTATTTTTAAGTAATAGAAAGTATTAGTAATACTAATAAACAGTAATAAAATAATATTGCATTATTTTAAAATAACGTAAGTGAAAATAAATATAAAATTATAAAAAGAAATCATGATTTTGTGATGCTGAGATGTATAATCCCACTAGTATTGTGTTAACAAATATTTTTGGGAATATCCCAACAGTTTTGGAAAGTGTTTTTTTGATGAAAATTATTATATTGTAGAATGAATAACAGGTATTATACAGACAAGGAATTGGTTGATTACTTAAATGAATTCTCTGATGAAGATCTTGAGAACAGTGGATCAGAATATTTACCAAGCTGCGATGAAGATTCTATAAATGAGGGAGAGTTAGATCAGCGAAATGATCAAGAAAAATATTTGGATTTTAATGAATCAGATATCAATGAAGAGAATGGAGCAGAAGAAAATGAACCAGATAGCAATAAAGAGAAAGAAGCAGAAGAAAATGAACCAGATAGCAATGAAAAGAATGAAGCTGGAGATTTACCTTCAGTTCGCGATATGTGGTTCAGTCCGAACGATTATAATCATTTTATTCCTAGGTTTCGAATACCGGATTACAATAATCCAAACTTGTTGGCGAATCTTGATCGTAGTAGTAATGATTTGGATTGTTTTTTGAAAATATTTCCAAAAAGTCTTTTGATGCACATTGCAGATTGTACTAATAAACGGTTAAAATTGTTGTCAAAGAATAAAAATAATGACACTGACTACTCAGAAATAATGATCGTAATAGGAGTGACTTTGATAATGTCGTACAATTACCCGTTATGTCTTCTTATTGGTCAAATAAAAAAAGTCGTGGAAACCAAACAATCATACAAGCAATTTCGAGAGATCGATATTTACTACTAGCAAGTAAACTGTATTTTGCAGACCCGGAAAAGCCTCCAAATGGTACAAAAACGTACTATATTGATGATATGACGTCATATTTGAAATACACATTAAAAAAATGTAGACAGGAATCTACTCTGCAAAGTATTGATGAAAGCATGGTAAAATTCAAGGGTAGATCTTCTTTGAAACAATACTTACCTATGAAACCCATCAAGAGAGGTATTAAAGTTTGGGAAAGATGCGATTCAAGAACAGGATACGCGTATGATTTTAACATTTATTGCGGAAGAGAAACTGATAAAAGTGCCACCGACACATTAGGTGAACGAGTTGTAAATCAATTAATTTCAACCGTGAACCCCTCCAACATTAGTTTTTGTTTCGACAGATTTTTCACATCAGTTAAATTGATAAACACTATCGAATTTCCAGCTGTAGGGACATGCATATCAACAAGAAAAAATTAGTCAGAATTTCCAAGAAAAATGAGGAGAGGAGAAAGTATTGTAATGGCTAATGGCTACGGAACAGCAGCAATAGCTTGGCAAGATACCAAACAAGTAATTTGTTTGACAAATTGTCACGAAGGGAAAATTGATAATGTTCAGCGAAAGAATAAAACTGGACAAAAAGTCGATGTTCCCTGTCCTGATGCCCTCAAATTTTATAACAAAAACATGGGTGGAATTCAACTTTCCGATCAAATGGTATCTTTGTACGACATTGATCGTCGTTCCAATAAATGGTGGAAAAAGGTATACTACATATACTCCTTCTAAAAAAAATTAAATTATCTCATGATCATTTGCCAACAAAAGGATCAAGCAGACGTCGTTGCATAAGATGTTACAAAGATAAACGTGGGAAACCAAAAGATAGAAGAACATATTATACCTGCAAAGAGTGTGCAGTTCCGTTATGTTATGATTGTTTTGGGCCATTTCATACTTAAAGTTTTATTTATATACTTTAAAATATTATTTTGATTTTCTTTCATTTACCTATGTTTTTTATTTATTTCCTTTTGTGATGTTAATAGTACTATGGGACTATTTGACCCAAAAAATAATTATTTTGATTACTGGTGGGATGTATTATCCCAGGACCTTTTAGGACGAAAGGTCCTTTTGTTGAATTCAAAGGCAAATTTATATGTTTAAATACTGCAATTCTTTATTTTACATTATTGCAATATACGAAAAAACAATCAGCGCAAAGTCGGGTTCAAAGTGTAAGTTAAAACCATTTTAATAAATTAAAAGTTTAATCTAAAGGTTAATGTGTTTTTATTTATGTTGAAATTTTTTTTTATTGTCAACCGAAATTAAATATAAAAATCCCATCAAATACTTAAATGGTTTACCAGACTTTAACCAAGATTTCAAAGACTTAGTATCTTTTATTAGCCTTATAGACAGAGTTAACCCAATAGACCTTTTTACTTAAAAATCAATAAAATGTAAAATCAGCTGTTATTAACCCTTAGAGGACCGGAAGTGTCTATCGGACACATTTTAAAATTTATATATGTATATACATATAATCTCTAGACATATTAAAAAAAAATGTATAAGCGTTCATGTGTACACACTAGTATAGTAAAATCATTTATAAAAAAACTAGAAATTATTTTTGTAACTGTAAAATTTTTGCAATTAAATTTTAAAAAACGTAAAGGTCCGCAATGTGTCCATTAGACACGCGAATAAAATTATAAGTAAACCCTAATATATTTTTTTTCCCAAATAGGGAAATCACCATATAAGAATAAAAATTCAATAAGTAAAGTTAAAAATTTTTTTTGAAATTGGGAATTCACCATACACGAAAAAAATTTCAACGAATAAAGCTAAATGATTTTTTTGAAAAAGGAAATCCCCGATAATGTTACGTCAAACAGATTTTATTAGAGTTTTATATGGTTTTATTCAAATTGTTTTTATACTCGACTGAGTGCGGTTAGAAATAAATAAAATTGAAATATTGACAAAATAATTATAATATTGTTTATATTGGATTTATTACGCATAAGGTAATATTAGTAATTTTGTTCTTTAGAATCAAACGTTTTTTATTTTTGTACTTATATAAAACCTACTCTCTAATTAGCAATGGAGAGAAAAAGAGGACTAACCGAAAACGAGATTATTCGAGCTTTCGTTGATAGTGAAAATGAAAGTGAAAATGGAATTAATATTTATATAGCAGACGATGAAGCTGACCAAAATGTCGCTTTTGATAATGTATCAGATAGCGAAGAGGAAATAATAGAAACCAATTTGGATGAAGAAGATGAGCAGGTAGGTGACGCCACCGCGGAAGACGAACTTCTGGACGAAGTTGCAATTTATGTTAGCAGTGATAGCACTCAATGGAATTCTCATCCACTTCCAAATAATATTACGGAATATGCTATAAAAGGGGCCTCAGAAAAAGTTGTACTTCCTCCAAGTAAAATAATTGAGGACCCAGTAGATTGCTTCAATTTATTTTTCGACAATAATATTTGGGACATAATAGTAAAATATACTAACCTTGAAGCGACGCTAAAATTAGGAACAGAGTGGAAAAACATTGATCGGTGTGAATTACAAGCATATTTCGGACTTTTATTGTCATCTGGCGTAAACAAACAAAGCAAGGTTAATATTTTAGATTTTTGGGATCCACTTTTTGGAAATCCCATTTTTCGGGCAACAATGAGTAAAAATCGTTTTAAACTTATTGAAAGAGTTATCAGATTTGATGACCGAACTTCCAGATCTGAACGCAGAAAAAAAGATAAATTGGCACCTATCCGAGACCTTTGGGAAAAGTTCAATAACAACCTGAAAAAAATGTACATACCAGGAGAAAATTTAACCATTGATGAGCAGCTTGTTCCTTTTCGAGGCCGGGTATCATTTAAGCAATATATTCCAAGTAAACCTGATAAGTATGGTATGAAGATGTGGTGGATATGCGACAACGCTACAAGCTATCCACTCTTCGGCATACCATATTTGGGAAAAGAAGGTTCAACGAGAAGTACAAACCTAGCTCAAAATATTGTAGAAAGATTATGTCAACCGTACTTTAACACAAATAGGAATGTAACTTTCGATAATTTTTTTACCAGTATGCCTTTGGCAGAAACTTTATTGAAAAATGGCTTAACTTCAGTTGGCACACTGCGTAAAAATAAAAAGTGCATTCCTAAAAATTTTCTTCCTAATAAGAATCGATTTCCAGAGAGCAATGTTTTCGGATTTCGAAGCAATATGACTTTAGTTTCATATGTTCCAAAACCAAATCGTGCTGTAATTTTACTTTCAACAAAACACAAAACTGCCACCATCGATAAAAATAATAAAAATAAATCGGAAATAAATTTGTTTTATAATAAAACAAAAGGCGGTGTTGATACGCTAGACCAAATGGCTCATAATTATACAGTTCGTAGAAGAACAAACAGATGGCCTTTGGCATTTCTACAAAATTTAATTGACGTTGGAGGAATTGCCGCACAAGTAATATGGAAAAATTTGTATCCAGAAAGTAAACTGTCCCGCAAATATTTTTTGAGATCAATTGCTCGAAATTTGGTGACACAACAAATCAAGAGACGTAGTTTGAAAGGCGTACGTGTCGAGCAGCAAAAGGAAATACTAAAGGTACTTCAAGTTGAGGCTCAAGCTGGATCAAGTACTTCTACTTCTGATTTGGAACCTCAACAGAAAAAACGAAGATGTCATTATTGTCCGCCAAAAATTTCAAGAACTTCTAAGCAAATTTGTGAAAGTTGCAGCTTACCTGTTTGCATGTAACACTCTAATAAAACTATTTTATGTACTAAATGTGTAAAATAATAATTAAAATAAAAAAAAATTAAAAAAAAACTTTTATATATATAAATAAAAACTTGTTTCCTCTTGTTATTCATACATGTGTCCGTTGGACACTAGCGGTCTTTAGCGTTATTTTTTTTTCTGGTCTTCTAAGGGTTAAAGCCGTGGGCCATATAAGTATCTTCATTCAAAATATTCTTTCCCGCGTTTTGCATGGTTTCAGAATTTAAAAAAATTGAGAATAGATTTTTCTTATTTAGGCCGCTGTTAGACTTCAATGTTTTATGTATCGTAAAAACTTTTGGTATATATAATTTATGTTTTGCAAAAGTTTTTATTATGTTTGAGTGGTTAGAAGTTATGTCACCCTGTAATAAAACAATGTTTTGAATATATTTTTATTTTCTTTCACACGCGCAAACTTACTTTTGCGCGCGTCAACATATTATTGTAACTTGTAACATGATCCTATCTTAAAATAACTGTACATTCCAAACTTCAATAATAATTTTCTCAGCACGTTGCATTGCAACGTGACTTATTAAGAATGTAAATATTCTAATATAAAAATGCATTGATTCTGCTACTGGACGTTGGTTCGATCAGAAGTTGTTTTGTTATATAAAAAGTTGAATAAATAAAAAGAAATTGTTTTGTTATATATAAAAATAAATAAATAAATAAAAATCTAATGTAAAACAAAATAATGTTATATATAAAAATAAATAAATAAATAAAAGTCAAGTATAAAACAAAACAAACAATATTTTTATTATTTCGCTTAATTATAAAAATATAAATGGCGCAGTCGGTAGGATGCGTCAACTAGTGCATACTTAAAAAATAACAAAAACAATAAATGAACGAAAATCATAAAATAATAAGTGAATGAAAATCACAAAATAATAAGTGAACGAAAATCACCAAAAAACAAAAATTGTACATACTATACAAAGTGCACCAGTTAGTATATGTCAATATACTCAAGGACGCAGAAAAAGAAAAACCTAGCAATCATCCGGCCGAAACAACAACAACAACCAATAGCTGAATCGAAGAGTACCAGGGCAACAACACCAGCAGTACAACAACCAACAAACCGTGAGTTTTTATTTTTCCAAGTTTTACCAATATAATAGATTAAATTAATAGAAGAAGTATATTTAAGTAAAT
Organism: Poecilobothrus nobilitatus; assembly: GCA_947095535.1. Classification (NCBI taxonomy): domain Eukaryota; kingdom Metazoa; phylum Arthropoda; class Insecta; order Diptera; family Dolichopodidae; genus Poecilobothrus; species Poecilobothrus nobilitatus. Next base: position 25,598,168 of record OX352773.1, on the reverse strand, counting down.
CAAAATTCTTTGTGTTTTAAAGAGAATATTTTTTTTTTATATATATAAACGTGCTTTAAATATCATCTGGGTAAAACTAAATTAAAGTCTATTTGAATCAAATAAATTTAAAGTAATCACTATTAGCAGTAGCACTAAAATTTTAAAAGAAAATATATTTTTTATATTACATCAAATTTATTTTTTTTTCGTACGATAAAATCAAATAACCCAGTGTTAACTTATTAAATAAATTTTTCCAAGCGAATATATTACCTGAAAGAAAAAAGAATAAAATTAAAATCAAATAATAAAATATTAAAACCATATGAAATATTAAATAAGTAATAAGTAGATATTAAATAAAAAAAAAAAAAAGGGGAAGCGTAAAATAATAAAAGAAATAAGTAGTATTAACTTCCAAAAAATAAATAAAACAATTTTTTCTTCATACTATTACTAATAATACAATTTTGTTTTCATATTAATAATTACTTTAAAATACATATTCCAAAATATATATATGTTCGAAAATTTACAATCTAGCAAAAAAAATTATAATAAAAATAAAGCTTAAATAAATATTACAAAAAATAATTACATACTTATAAAAAAAAAATATATACAATAAACAATTTTTAATCAAAAAAAAACTATTAAATAAAAAAAAATAAAATAAGAAAAGAAAATAATAAATTACCTAATTTTAAATTTATACTTTTGATGAGAAGTAAACAAGAATTACAACCAGTCAAATTAAATAAAAATTACATTTCATAAATAAATTTTGTATAAATCGAATTTCCTTTTCATATAGTACTAAACTTTCATTTTGCCGTTTATGTCACAACATTTCGTAGCTATCGGAGTTGTTGACATACTTATAGAAGAATTATCGAAATTAAATTTAAATAGAAATACAGAAAATCGAATCATGACAGACCCAAAAAGCCTTACAATTGACCCACTTAAATATTTAGAACGTGTACCTGAATTTAATGGGAAATTCGGTACCTTACAAACTTTTATCGATTTAGTAGATCGGATCACACCTTTACTACTCCAATACGACGAATTCTCAAAAGGAATTTTCTCTGACATAATTAAATCAAAATTAACTGGAAGTGCCAGAGAAGTTATCGAAATCAATCATCAAGCTACCACCTGGGATGAAATTAAAAAAGTACTTAATAACAATTTTGGCGATAGGCTATCCGCTGACCAACTTTTTGACCAGTTAAGGGGCCAAACTTTTAAGACGAATGCTGTCGAATTTTACAACGACGTGAAAGCTATACTTAGAAGACTAAATACAAAAACACAGTTGGAATACCAAAACAATAACGACGAATTAGAAAGATATTTAAAAGCTAACGTTCAAAGTGCTTTAGATACTTTTAAAAATAAAGTTCCTGAACCCTTGAAATCAATCCTATCTTGCAGAGATCCTAAGACGTTAGAAGATGCAATGAAAATTTTATACGAATCGGCTACGCTTTTTCGAATATCAATGTCAATCATAACTATACCCAAAATAACCATAACAGTAATCGTAATCGCCATAATAACAATAATCGTTACATTAGTAACAAAACATCCCAAAATCGTTCAAATAACATTCAAGACAATCCAAATCGTGATAATAATCGTAATTCTATTCGAAACCCCTCTAATAATATTAATAATAATGGTAATCGCTCAATCAGATATTTCAACAATAATACATCTCCAAATACAACGCACCAAAACGGTACCTCTAATCCCAACATTCTTCATAATAATAACAGAAGCCCACCTGGTGTGTACAATCATATAAATAATCAACGACCATTTTACAATAATTGGCAACCAAACCAGAACAGAAATTCTCACTACAACCCCAACTACCAAAACAATTACAATTCGCAAGTAGAACCCATGGATGTTAATAATCAGCAAACCATCGATATAGGAAATTTTCGGGAGACTGGCCAAACCGACTCACCTACATAAAAATAAAGGAATACAATTTTCTAATCGACAGTGGCGCTTCAAGCTCAATAATCCGACCAGACACTTTCAAGGAAATACCTAGAATACAACTAAAAAATTCAAAAATTTTGAGAGCATTGAAAAAAGATGTCTTAATAAATCAAGCAATAAGTATAAATATTTTTGAGGAATTCAAACCAAACAATAATGAAAAATTTGTATTTTTGGTTCATGATTTTCATGAAAAATACCATGGCCTTATAGGTAATGATATACTAATGCAAGGTAACGCTGTTATCGACTACAAAAATAAAATTCTCATGATGAACGACACTCCAATAAAATTATACTTTAGTCACCAACCAGAAAATACCATATACCAAATCGAACCTGGGGAATATTATTATAAAATCCCTGTCAAACAACAAAAAGGTGACGCAATGATAGAAGAAACTAATTTAAATGCCGACGTTCGAATTCTAGAAGGTATTTATGAAGTAAACGACTTTCAAGCAAAAGCCAAAATACTTAACGTATGTGACCAACCTAAAATGTTCAATTTCAACGAACCATTCCCGTCCGCAGAAATAGACGAAATCTTAGATTTCAATAATTACGAAACAAACGAATACTTAACGTACAAAGACAGTAAAATTATTCCAGAAAAAATTAAAACCGACCACTTAAATAAAGAAGAAAAACTTCAATTAAATCATCTTATATCTGAATTTAATGAAATATTTTCTGAACAAATACCTCTCTCAGTTACCAACAAAATCAGACACAAAATTAATACTATAGACAACATACCAATAAAAAGCAAAATTTACAGATACCCATATATCCACAAAATAGAGATACAAAAGCAAATTCAGGAAATGTTGGAAAATGGAATTATCCAACATAGCAATAGTCCGTACAACAGCCCAGTTTGGGTTATTCCCAAAAAATTAGATTCCTCTGGCGAGCGGAAATACCGTCTTGTCATAGACTACCGTAAACTTAATGAAAAGACAATTGACGACTCTTATCCAATCCCTAATATTGAAGAAATATTGGACAAATTAGGGAAAAGTACGTATTTCTCTGTAATAGATTTAAAATCCGGATTCCATCAAATAGAAATGGAACCGGAAGACATACAAAAGACTGCATTCTCTGTTGACAACGGACACTACGAATTTAGTAGAATGCCTTTTGGGCTGAAAAATGCCCCTAGTACCTTTCAACGCCTGATGGACAATATATTGAGGGAAAATATAGGCAAAGAATGTCTAACGTACATGGACGACATTGTAGTGTTCTCAAACGGTTTAGAAGAACACATAAAAAACTTAAAAAAAATTTTCACAAAAATAAAATCAGCTCGACTTCGAGTACAACTAGACAAATGCGACTTTCTAAGAAAAGAAGTCGAATTTTTAGGACACGTTATCAATGAACACGGAATACATCCCAACCAAAAGAAAATAGAGGTAATTAAAAACTACCAAATTCCAAAAACTCCAAAGGAAATAAAAAGATTCCTAGGTATCGCAGGATACTATAGGAAATTCATAAAAAATTTCGCCGAGATAGCAAAACCCATGACTCTATTCTTAAAGAAAAATTCTAAAGTAGACATAAATAACCACAAATACATCCAAAGTTTCAACGATCTAAAAAAGAAATTAATATCAGCACCAATTCTTATCTACCCCGATTTTGAAAAAAATTTCGAAATAACCACAGATGCGAGTCATTATGCCATAGGTGGCGTACTATCTCAAGAAGGAAAACCAATCTCATACGTGTCTCGCACACTAAATGAGCACGAAATTAATTATTCAACAATCGAGAAAGAGCTTCTCAGTATTGTATGGTCACTTAAACAATTCAGACCATATGTTTTCGGTAGAAAAATTAAACTCTTCACAGATCACAAGCCCTTAGTTTGGTTACACAGTCTTAAAGAACCAAACAGCAAATTAATAAGATGGAAATTGCAAATTCAAGAATATGACTATGACATATCATACAAAAAAGGTTGTGAAAATAAGGTAGCTGATTTCCTAAGTAGAATAGACATAAACCAAAACGAAAATATCCCATTCCAAACTAATATTATAGAAACAGTTACGCCTTTAAATTTATACAAAAATCAAATTATAATAAACAAAATTAATTCGGGCTCTTTGCAAATCAAAACACGAAATATATTTAACAAAACCCTTAAAACAATATCCATAAAAGTCTTAGACGATATCACATTAAAAATGATTATCAAGAATCATTTTGACCCAAAACGAACTAACGCCATATATGTAAACGACGAAATATTTGATAAAATAAATCCTATCCTTCGCGAACATTTTATAAATTACAAAATTATTAGGAGTAAAAAATTACTGAAAAATATTACCAATGACGAAGAACTAGAAAATCTCATTCAAACAAAGCACTTGGAAAACAATCACCGTGGCATTAACGAAATTAACGAAGAAATGAAAAACGAATTCTATCACCCAAATTTAAAACTTAAGATATCAGAATTTATAAATAACTGCGAAGTGTGCATTCTAGAAAAATATGAAAGAAAACCCCCACAGATTCCGTTAAAAATATCCGAAACTCCGAATAAACCTAACCAAATAATCCATATGGACATATTCTATTCCATAAACAAGTCATTATTTGTCACTATGATCGATAAATTCAGTAAAATCGCCATGTTTACTAAAGTACAAAATAGAAGTGAGGCAGAATTCAGAAGAGCAATTGCAAAGTATATTAGCACATACGGTAACATAGCGAAAATAGTTACTGATAACGAATTAGGAATGAAATCCCATTTAATGAGAAAATTTTTGGAAGAAAATAATATCACAATCCACTACACTTCCAATTCAAATCACAACAGTAACGCAGACATAGAGCGCTTGCATAACATCATCAACGAGCACCTCAGACTATTAAAACATACAAAGAAAAATCTACCAATCGAAGAGCAAATGATTTTAATAAACGGGTATTACAACAATACGATACACTCCTCAACAAACAAGAAACCAATAGATTTCATTCAAGGTAAAATAACAGAAAGCGAATACGAACAAATCTACAACAAAATATTAGAAAAGAAAAACCGCGTTATTGAAAAAGCAAACGAAAACAAAGTCGACATATCTTTAGAAGCAGGAATCAACTACATTAAAGAAATAAGGGGAGGAAAAAATCATTCAAAATTCCGAAAAATAGACACCGAATTAACTGATGAAGAACACGTAGTCGACAAAGACACTGGCCATAAATATTATAAAACCCACGTTAGAAAACGAAAAAAGTTCCAAAACCCATTACATATCAGACTTAAAGTAAACACCAAAGGAAACTTAACAAAACATAGAAGTAAAATGAAAAATCTTATCTCAGGTCATTCAAGACAGAATAACAATTTATAAAATCCTACAAAATAACTATAAATTACTATTTACTAATATTTCCTTTTTTAAAAAAAAAAAAAACAAATCTCTTTTTAGGACCTTTCCACCATGAAAAAGTACAGCATACTAAGTCTCTACATTCTCTTCGAATTTGTCAATCTATCAACATCTCAGATAATAGATATTCAAGACTTGAACAATAATAAAAACGGACATATTAACTTAAAACTAGGAGAAGTAAAACTTATAACCAACTATAACAAAATCCTACACATAATCAACATTACAAAGTACGAAGAAACCCTTCAAGACATATGGACCAACATACAACCATTTTCAACTGAACTGAGTTCGAACGGACCAATATTTAATACAATAACTCACAACTACAAATCACTAGTCTCTAAAATAAAAAACATTATTCCTCACAAAAGAAACAAAAGAGGACTTGTAAACGGAATAGGAAAAGTGCTAAAGTACATAACAGGCACGATGGACAGCGACGATGAAATTCAAATACGTAACAAACTACAAGCTTTAACAGATAACAACAAAATGTTAATAACAGAAAACAATAAACAAGTTAAAATAAACTCTGACCTAATTGAACAAACTTACAACATTACAGAACATATCAAGAATCAACAACACACAATAAGAAAATTCGTAACAAATTTAACTAATGAACTCAACAATAAAATATCTAAAATGGAACACCAAATGGCACTTATGGAGTGCATGTATCAAATTAATTACGACATTACCTTACTCAGAAATCACATTGACGATATTGAACAGACACTACTAATGAGCAGATTAGGAATACTATCAAAAAATATACTAACAGACGAAGAATTTAACATAATACAAAACTTGGACATTCTGACAAATATCAAAATTAATATAATAACATTCGGAAACGAAATAGTCATAATTCTATTAATACCAAATTTTACTAATAAACTCTATTCTAAAATCTCAATAGAACCTTTACCTACTAAAGACAATAAAATTTTATATATAGGAGAAAAGGAAATTCTGATTGATGAAAATAAAAATATTTATCACTCAAATGTAATTCAAAATCTAAAGAAAAACTTAAAAGATATAAAAGATAACTGTACATATAATATTTTTAATAATAAGGAAGCTAATTGTATGTTTAAAAATTTTTTCGAACAATCTATTACAGAAATTAAAAATGGTCTTATAATTATAAAAAATATTAAAAGAACACAGATATTCCATAATTGTAATAATTTTAAAACCTTCATTGAAGGTACTAATTTAATAAGATTCGAAAAATGTCAAATTAGAATTAATAATTTAACATATAAAAATTTTGAAATCGAAATAAAAGACCATATAATTTTACCTACTTTAAATGTAATTATAAAAAGAAATGTCAATAATAATGAATTGTTAAACTTTGAAGAACTGCATGTAAAAAACATTAAAAATAACAGAGAACAAATTAAAGAAATCTTGTATACTAATAAAATTGGAAATATTGTAAATTATGTAACTAAAATAATAATAGTAATAATTATAATTATACTATTAATTCAAATTGTAAAGTTAAAAAATTGTTATAAAAACAAAACAATCAAGATAACTTCGTCGGAGCCTCCGTCAAAGGGTGGGGAAGTTATGTCACCCTGTAATAAAACAATGTTTTGAATATATTTTTATTTTCTTTCACACGCGCAAACTTACTTTTGCGCGCGTCAACATATTATTGTAACTTGTAACATGATCCTATCTTAAAATAACTGTACATTCCAAACTTCAATAATAATTTTCTCAGCACGTTGCATTGCAACGTGACTTATTAAGAATGTAAATATTCTAATATAAAAATGCATTGATTCTGCTACTGGACGTTGGTTCGATCAGAAGTTGTTTTGTTATATAAAAAGTTGAATAAATAAAAAGAAATTGTTTTGTTATATATAAAAATAAATAAATAAATAAAAATCTAATGTAAAACAAAATAATGTTATATATAAAAATAAATAAATAAATAAAAGTCAAGTATAAAACAAAACAAACAATATTTTTATTATTTCGCTTAATTATAAAAATATAAATTATAATCCCGAGAGGGGGGGGGGGGGGTCACACCCATTCCTCATAAAAACAAGAGGGAGCCCAGGATGTCACCGGAAGGAGGTCCCAAAAGGAGCGCAAGTTACGCCACAGCTGGTAACCCTAACCCAAAATAGTATAACTGACCTTCAACAGAATTCACTTTATAAATATAAAACATAAAATAATAATATTCTTTAAATAAAACAAATTAATTTTATTATTTCTTTTTTTTCTTGTTTTAACTTTTTTTAACTCTTATACAAAAATGCAATTAAATACATTTTTGTACAATCAGCATAATGAGTTCAATTGCCTTTGAACCTTTTTTTTCATTAAATAAAATAATATAGTAATTTGATAAAAGACATATGTTGAAATTATGCCACACAAAATTCAGTACGATGATTTGTTAACAAATATACATATTGTAATAAGTAAATTTATTTTTGTAACTCGATACTGAATTTTGTTTCGAAAGATAATTTCGATTAAAAAATTATAATTAATGTCAAGATAAGTAAATTTCATTTTTTTTTGGTTTTAGAATAAGAGTTGAATAAATATTAATATTTGTAATATGAAACCAATATTATTTAACATGAATATAATATGTACACAAATTTAAGTTCGAACAATATAATATATTATAAGTACTTGTAATTCGAACTCAAATTTGTTGTGAAAGATTTCTTTTAATTTAATTAGTTTTAAGATATATATATTAGTTTTAAGATATAAATGTTTGTAAAAAGAAAAGAAAAGAAAAGTCTTAAGATTTCATTCAACCAAATAAGTTGGATTTTAATAAAATTAATTTAAAAATTAATAACTTTGTGTTTCAATATTTAAATATTAACCAAAAACGTAATTGGCGAATATAACTCAAAAGAGAATAGATCCAATGAAAATCGAATCGAAAATAATTAACTAATTGAAAAAAAAATATAATAAATTAATAAGTAAATAAGTTTAAACAATTTATTAAATAAATTTAAAGAAAAAATATTACAAAAACAAATTAATAAACAGTTTTTTTTTGTAACAAATTTGTGTCCAGTGTTTTTCGGTTACACAAATAATAATAACAAAATTTAAATTTAAAACTAAATTTAAATATTAACAATATATTATAACAAAATCAAAAAAAAAATAAAATAAATTTTTTTAAATAACATAAACTATATGCCTAAAATAAAAACAAGTGTTTTTGAAAGACGTCAGGTTTATACTATACCAGAAAATAACAATAATAATAATAATAATAGTGATCTAAGTGACATTAACGGTATAGTATTAAATATGTTGAATGATAGTGTAACAGTTTCTTCTCCGAGCACAAATGATTTAATAAAAGATGCTCAGAGAATTCGTGAGTTTAGAGGAGACGGCGAACATGCCCTCGCCTCATTTATAAGAGAGGTTGATACACTACTACCTCTACTAAATACAAATCAACCCATCAAGGAATATGTGTTCCAGAGAATTATCATAAATAAAATCCAAGGAGAAGCACTAGGCGTGATGCGATGTTTGGGTGATGCAGATTGGAGCCAAATTAAAAACGCATTAATCGACACATTTGGTGTGAAAGAAACATATCATCAGCTGTACCAAGAGGCCCTGTTACTAAGAAAAACAACCGTAAGTGAATATTTTTATAAATTAAGAACAATATTATCTAAGCTAAATGAAAACTATGAACATGATTCATCTAACCCTGTGGAATTTGAACCAAAGGTTAATGAATCAATAATTCTTAAAACTTTTGTAAACAATATTGAGCCATTTTAAGTAGAGATATAAAAAATTTAAGAGAGGCATATAATTTATTAGAATATTCAGGACTAATAAAAGATAAAACAAATTTCCAAAATAATAATTTTAACAAAAATAAAAATGTAAATAAAAATAAATATTATAATAATTCTAATTCAAATACTTCTTTTAATAGAAATAATAATAATTATAATAACCAACATCAAAATTATAATTCTAACAATAGATTTAACAATAATTCTAACAATAGATATAACAATAATTTTAACAATTATAGATATAACAATAATTCTAGTAATAGGTATAACAATAATAGTGGAAATTTTCATAATACAAATTCAATTCGACACAATAATAACAACAATCCTAATAGAAATTCAACACAAACCAGATATACTAACAGACAACAACCCATGGACGTTCAACATGTTTCAGAGTAAGTAAATTTTCTCTTACAGCCTCGGAAATTAACTTACCAATAGTACTACTTACCGTTGACAGAACCAAGCTTAAATGCTTAATAGATACTGGGTCCTCTACGTCACTTCTTAATGAAACTCAGTTACCACAATACAAAAGAAAACCATTGAAAAATCCTATTAGTTTTACTACTCTAAATAATAAAATATCTGTGAAGAAAGAAATTAAAACTGACTTACCTTTAGAATTTAACGAAGATGCTCTTATGATTTGGAAATTGACAAGTTTCCAAAATAAATGTTTCGATTGCTATAATAGGTCAAAATTTACTGAAACCTATAGGTGCTGTAATCGATATGGAAAAAGAAGTCCTAAAAATTAATAATAATGAAATAAAATTTATAAACAGTTGTCCATATAAGTTCGATGAAATCCATCAATTACAACAAACAAATCTTAATAATAATCAGTTTAAAATCCTTTTCCAATCTTTATATAAAGAAGAAAGTAATACTTTAAATCATTTGACAAAATCATATAATGATATCTTCTATAAAGAAGGTGATCAATTAACTTCCACTTCAAACATCCAACATCAAATAATAACTAAAACCGATAAACCCATATTTTCAAAAATATACAGATATCCACGTATCCATGAGCAAGAGATATCCATACAAATCTCAGACATGCTTAAGCAAAATATAATAAAGGAAAGTAGTTCTCCTTATAACAGCCCTTTATGGATAGTGCCTAAAAAGGAAGATAACTCTGGTAAGAAAAAATGGCGCCTTGTCGTAGGTTATAGGAAGTTAAATGAACAAACGATTGACGATAAATTTCCTATACCTAATATTGAAAATATATTAGATTAGTTAGGAAATTCGCAATATTTTACTACACTAGATTTGGCTAAAGGTTTCCACCAAATCTCAGTGAAAAAGGAAGATCGTCCAAAGACAGCATTTTCCACACCTTATGGACATTACGAATATATAAGGATGCCGTTTGGATTAAAGAATGCTCCGGCAACTTTCCAACGCCTTATGAATAATGTTCTTAAGGACTATATCAATAAAATATGTGTATGTTATTTAGATGACATCCTTATCTTTTCTACTTCTTTAGAAGAACATACAAATAGTATAAAAAAAATATTTAATACTTAGACAACATAACTTAAAAATTCAAATAGATAAGTGTAAATTTTTGGCCAAACAGACTGAATATCTAGGTCATATATTAACTCCAGAAGGAGTAAAACCAAATCCCAAAAAAGTGGATGATATTTTTAAATTAAAGCTTCCAACCACACAAAATCAAAATCAAATCAAATCAAATCATTTCTAGGTATAACGGGATATTACCGCAAATTTATCAAAGACTATGCCAGATTGGCAAAGCCTTTGACAAACTATCTTAAAAAAAAACCTAAAGTAAATATAAAAGATTCAAATTATATAAATGCATTCGAAAGCCATTTCTGGAAGAAATAAAGAAGACATAATTTCCACTTTGCCTTCATAAATCTTAAAAGAGATGTGCATACATTTTACTTTTGGCTCGACAACTGCGCCGTCAAAATAAAAATTGGACATTATTCAGCTTTTTTATTTACATTGTAAATTATTCAGTAAATGTAAAAGAAATTCACCTTAAATATTATGAGCCTGGACACACTTATATGTCAGTGGACGCTTTTCATCACCAAGTGGAAAGTGATTTAAAGAAAAAGCGAAAAGTTTACGACTTTAAAAGACTGTGTTCAGGCAGCTAATTCTGGTAAGGTAGAAATTATTGACATGTTGTTGGAAAACTTTTATAATTGGAAAGACTGTTCGTCACAATATAAATTAAAACGAGAAAATATCAGAGCATATTTAAAAGACATGGTTTACATCAAGTTTTGCAAAGGTGATCAATTTCTACGGTACAAAACCGATTTCAATGGTAGTTTTGTGGAACTAAATTTTCTACAAGCTAGTGCTGTAAAAAATGGAATTTTAGCTTCACCCAATAGAACTGTAGCAAGAGGAATATTAGGGAAAAGGAAGCAAGAGCTTATAGAGAAACTTGAAAAAATTTTACCACAAAATCGTTTAGCTTTCTGGAAAGCTCTCCCGGAAAATGAAAAACAACCAACAACAAATGAGGAAGAAGAATTTCTTTAAATTTATGTTTTCTTCTTTAATTTATTTTTCTAATCTTTTTTATTAATATCTAAGAAAAAATTGCTATGAATTAAATTTTTTTTGTTTGTTATTTTTCTTTTTATGCGAAATGAATAAAATTTTGTTAATATATTTTTAATTTGGTTCCTTTTAACTAAGCTTTAATAACTTAATAAATCTAGTATTGCTTAGCAAAAAAGTCGTATGTCCAAATTAACTATGAACGCCTAATATTATCTTATCTCTAGTAAGTTCAAAAAAATTGTTTTTCTTTATTTAACATATTTGTTTTTCAAAAATGCAAAAATAATTCAACAGTGCACTCCAATGGCGCCAAGATAAGTATTCTTAATTTATTTAACAACATACAAATTTTATTTTTATTTTTTTACACTTATAAATTTAACTACATATTAATTTTTTTTTTTAATTTAATTTTTGATTTATTTTTTATTTTTTTCGAACTATATTAAATTTAAATAATTTTTAATTTTTCGGATTCAAATTATAATTTATAATTAAACGCGCTTGGTTGGTTTTGTTTACATTAATTTACTTTTCTTTTTTATTCATTTCATCTTAATATCAACTTGTCGTAAACAAAAGAATTATATATCCATCTCCCTCCCACATGTATGATGGATGCTGGTGTTCTTCTTCGACTCTCAATTCGCTCAATTTTTTTTAATACCACCATAGTAATTACCGTAATCTAATTGATTAATTTCTGGTGGTAAGTTTTCTTTTTGGTGAGTCTTTGGTTGTACCTGCGTTCAATAAAGTCACTTAAAAGTGTATGTTAAAAACTTTTGAGCGTTGTTATAAACCATTTGCTCACTCAAGGCAAAATATTGAAAAGTATTAATGTTGATATAAAGTATTGATATTGACATTGATAGTAATTTATTTTAAGATGTTGTCAAGTTCGGGTTATTTAAATCGTGCACTTTTACTTTTGATTTTAATTTTGAATAAATTTTAATTTTTACTTTAATCTTAATTTACATACTTTAATTTATCTTAAGCCTAATTTTGATTTTGATTACAATTGCAACTCTGCTTTCATTTTAATTTTGCTTTTGATTTTAATTTTAAACTACATTTCAAACTACAATCAATGTTAAATATTATTATTTATTATCTTAACTTTTCTTTTATATTAATTTTTTTCATCAAAATTACCAATTTTAATGTTAATTTCTGCAACATACGCGGGTTGCAAACGAAATTTCATGCCGTCGATTGCCATCTTAGTTCAATTACACCAGCAATCTTAGCCCTATGTGAAACACAAGTCAGTAACCACAATGATAACTTTAATGTTACCTGCTACTTACTTATTTCACACTTCGTACCCAAAAGAGGTATCGCTGTCTATATAAAATGACATCGCTTTCAACACACTTCCAAAATATAAATGTTCTAGCCCAACCTTTCATTACATTTAAGTCAAAATTCTCGTTGCGAAGCACGTCATACATTTCTGTTTCCTATACAGATCATCCAACTCAAATGAACAAGAAACTGCTATGGAAATTGAAAATCTATCGAACCAGATCAATGAAATTTTGGACGCATCTCCAGAAACTGAAATTGTTCTGGCGGGAGATTTCAACATTCATAACAGGGACTGGCTTCAATTTTCTAGCAACATCTCCCCGAGTCAAAACTCAATTGGGAAACAAGTTGAATTTTTCTCCACACTATTCCACTTTTCTCAACCTGCTGATCATGAAGGTCTGTTTCTTCCTCTTGGATCTGTTTCTCAGAAGGTCCTCTTGGATCTGTTTCTCACCACACACCCTGAAAAATATGTGGTTTCAGTTGGTTGTCCCCACGGTAATTCCGACCATTGTTTGGTTAACACAAGTTTCCGGGTAAGCCCAATCTCCAACCAGAGGTCCCCTCCCAAAAAATTAGTTTGGCGTTACAGCCATGCTGACTGGGAGGGCCTTAACAACTTTTTTAGAGCCTTTGATTGGTCATTCTGCTTCCGCAACAGAAATGTTAACTTTGCTGCAAATGCAATTAGTGAAACTATTTTATTTGGAATGAGGTTATTCATCCCTCATTTCATGAAATCTGTTAAGAGGAGTCCCAAATCTTGGTTTAATCGTATTTGCAAAGAAACTATTTCTAGAAAAGAGGAGGCTTTTAAACAGTACCAAAACAATAGGTCGGAGGCTCGCAGGGCCAACTATATAGTGGTGAGAAACAGATGCAAGAGAGTTATCAATAAGCAAAAATTCTTGTTCAACCAAAAGTTGAAATGTAAAATCATCTACATGCCAAAGAAAAGCAAATCTTTTTGGTCATTTGCCAAAAGTCTAAAGGAAGACGTTAGAGGGTCTTCCTTTCCACCACTTATTGATAATAATAACAGAACCGTATCACATTCTAAAGAGAAGGCGAACTTGTTTGGCAAGCAGTTCGCTTTCAATTCGACACTATCACAGTCAGCTCAGGTGCCACCTTCTGTTCCAGGAGCTGGCTGCTCCTTCGGTAAAATTTACTTTAGGACGCGGGCGGTGATGAAAATTTTAAAAAATCTTGATACAAATAAGTCAGCCGGTCCAGATGGTATAACCACCATGGTGCTTAAAAATACCTACTCCACCATTTCAAAACCTCTGCGCAACCTTTTCTATCTCTCCTTCACTTTGGGTATTCATCCTACCCAATGGAAGGTGCACATTTTTTCCCAATTCCCAATTCCCAGAGGAGAAGTCTTGCAGCATTCAACGGATTTAAACATGCTGGGCATCGGGTTAAACCAGAAATTGATTTGGTCAAATCACATTTTTGGTATAGCTAAGGATGCAGCTAAATGTTTGGGTTTTTTGTATCGCTGCGAAACTTACTTTTCCGCATCTGATCTTCTCAATATCTATAAAACGTACGTTAGGCCGAAAATGGAATATAATGCACACATTTGGGCTGCAGAGCCTCAAACAGCACTGGGTTATTTAGATAATGTACAAAACAGAGCTATTCGTTTGATCAACGACCCCAGTGTAACTTCAATGCTCACTCCACTCAACCACCGTCGCACAGTTGGGTCACTGACGTTGTTTTATAGGTATCTCGTAGGGATTAACACTTGTTCCAAAGAAATAAAACAATTAGTGCCTCCACTCAAAGTTTTTCAACGAGAAACAAGGAGGGCAACAGATGCTCATCCCTACCATGTTGAGTTATCAAGATGGCGAAATACAGCTTATGGAAATTCGTTTTTCATGCGCACGTCCCGTTTGTGGAACCATATACCATCGCATGTGTTCCCTTAAGTTGGTAATTCATATGTGTACGATTTACTTAAGTTTAAGAAGAACATTAACATCTTTCTTCAAAATGTCCCTCCAAATTTTCCTACCTATCCCCCATAATCCAAATTTCCCAATTCCAATTTCCTCAATTATCCTTCCCACATCCCTATCCCTAAAGCCAAACTGTACATTTGTATTAAAGGTTCCATCCTAACGTTTGGTTTTAAAAGGGGGGTGATTTTGGTTGGTTAAAGTCCAACACTATCCTGAGGAAGCACGTGCAGTTCCTCTTGGTGACTTTCGAGTTTTCCACCAACCCTCGTAAAAAAAAAATTTAGTGGTGCAATTACTGGAATGTGAGTGGAATCTATGGCGCCTAATATTTGAGGAATTCCAGTGATTTTCTTGAATTCACTTGATATTTGTTGCGTTTCTTCTGGCTTTGGAAATTTAATATGGGATGGTGTTAAATTTTTTATAACACTCCAATGAGGAAAACTACTTCCAGTTCTCCTAATTTTGCATATACTTATAATTTAAAAAAAATTTCCTTTAATAATAATTTTTAGTTATAAAATATAGTTATGTACTATAAATCAAAATTTTTTTCTTATCAAATTACTATTTTCACATTTGTGGCTAAGTACGATAAGAACACTTGCTACAATTGTCAAACTCGTTTTGACGTTAGTAACTCTAGTTAAATTAAGTACAGTATAAACGCGACAAATGATCCCCTAATTCATAAGAGAAACAAAGAAAAATAGTGCGAATCAGTTATTTTCCCAAAAAAAAAAAAAAAAGTTATATTAATAAAACGAGGAAAAATATTAACTAACGCGAATACATAAAACTTTAAAAAAATAAATATTAGAAACTTTAAAAAATTAAATACAGTAATAACCCGTGTTACGTACACTCGTTTTACGTACACTCGCACTTACGTACATCTCATTTTTGTCCCCATTTGCCCATTATAAGTACAATGATTCACACTTACGTACAAGTACATTTTTTTACTTACATTTTTTCTGGTTTTGCAATTTATGGAAAAAAAAATTATGTACTAGAATAACAAATTGTGAATGTACACTTGTAACAACGTGTTTTTGTATGTGTGTACATTATTTCTATGAAACCTAAATTTTGTTATGAGTGAATGCATGTAGAAACAACTCAAAACAAAATCTATGTAAAGTGGAATAAGAACAAAAACGAAACTTTTGTAGAAATAAATCAATATAAAAACCTTTGTAAAATATAAATACATAATATTCATAATTAATTCGATTTTAGAAGAATAAAGAATAATTTTTTCTATTTTGATTTATGTATAGTTTTTTTCTTTGAACAATAATTTTATGAAATATTAACTTGCACAGTAAGTAGAAATACGTTTATTTTTTTTTTTAAATTCTTAAAATAAATTTTTTTTCTAAGAAATGGCAGATAAAAAATTAAAAAAAACTCGAAATGTTCTTTCGCTGAAAGCCAAAGTTAAGATAATTAGAATGTGCGATGACGGAACTCCTCAAGCTGAAGTAGCGCGCCAACTAGATTTGAAACGTTCTACTGTAAACACTGTAGTCAAGAACAAAGATAAAATTCTTTTTGCAGTGAAAAATGCTACACCAATAAATAGTACCATCATAAGAAAAGAACACGGTCTTGTTGCAGATATGGAGAAATTACTAGTGATCTGAATAGAAAATCAAACAAAACAACACGTACCCTTAAGTCAGGCTATTATTCAAAGTAAAGCGCAAACATTAAAGTCACCAGTGAAGCAGCAGCTGCAGATGTTAAGGCTGCAAAAATATATCCAGAAAAACTCGCAAAAATTGTGAAAGAAGGAGGATATACAAGACCAAATTTTTAATGTCGATGAGACAGGTCTTTTTTGGAAGAAGATGCCAGCTCGAACTTTTATTTCTAAAGAAGAAAAGACTATGCCAGGATATAAAGTAAATAAAGAGAGAATTACTCTTTTATTAGGTGGTAATGTCGCAGGAACGTATAAACTTAAACCCATGCTTTTGCATCGCTATGAAAACCCTAGAGCGTGAAAGAACTATGCGAAAGATAAACTGCCAGTCTACTATAGATCTAACCCTAAAGCATGGGTTACTGCATATATTTTTGAGGAATGGTTTAAAAAATGTTTTACAGCTGAAGTTAAAGAATATTGTAGAAGCAGAAAAATACCGTATAAAATTTTATAAGTTATCGATAATGCTCCCGGTCATCCGCAAAATTTAGGCAACGATAATATTCGAGTTGAATTTTTACCTCCAAACACCACATCTATCCTTCAACCCATGAATCAGTGTGTTATCGCGTCATTTAAACTGAACTATTTAAAAAAGACATTCAGTAAAATAATTGCTGCAATTGACAGTAAAGAAGGTTCAGGTAGGGAAGTTTTAAAAAAAGTTTAGGCGGAATACAATATTTTAGATTGCATAAAAATAATTCGAGACACCTGGAATGATATTTCAGTTTCTACAATGAAAGAGGCCTGGAATAAATTATTTCCGCAGGAGACAAACGATAGGGAAGATTTCGAAGATAATAACGCTGAAATCATTGGCAATATTGTAGATATGGCGCAACATCTTGAGTTAGAAGCAGATTCAAATGATGTAGTTCAACTTGTAGCATCCTACGATGAACCTCTCAACAATGAAGATCTTTTAGAATTAAATGAACAGATACAACCTGAAAATTTAGAATGCAATGTCGCAGAAAAATCCACTCAATCTGAAGGACTAACAATCAAAATTTTATCAGATGCTTTCCAATGTTTTCAAAATGGAATGGCTCTTTTTGAAAAATACGATCCAGATTTTGAGAGGAGTTCAAAGGTTAACAAAGACATTATGGACGCATATTCCTGTTATTCAGAATTATACAGGGAAATGAAAAAACATAGTAAAAAAACCTCTTTAAAAGATTTTTTTGCTACAAAAACTATATCAAAATCAAAAGAAAAATCGGAATTTGGCATCCACTTCAGGAAGTCGCAAGACTTTTTCAATAAGTTCATCTACATCTCCTGACTCACCAGCAAAAAAGCGTTTAGCGGTTGATTACATCACTTATGAAGATGAAGATGATACATCATTCTCTACGTCATCGAGCAATTAAATTTGAATTACTACATTATGATTTATATTTAAATTATGTATTGATGAATTTTGACGTTTATGTTTATTTTTAAATTTTGTTTAATATGTATGTATATGAATTTGTTTTTTGTTTTGTTTTTTTAATACACGTTAAGTATTAAATATAGTATAAAAAAGTATGAAATAAAAGTATAAAACTACATACATAATATCCCTCTTTTTCTTTTTATATATTTATATATTTATTGTTTTAGTTTGTTTCAAACATATTATTCATCAATAAAAGCAGTAGATTCATTTTACGTACACGCTCCGGTCCCAAAGTGTACGTAAGTGCGGAGTATTACTGTATTAGAAGCTTAAAAAAAAAAATACCGAGACTGCTAATAATGTTGAAATTCCTGAAGTTAGTGCAGCTGACAAATTAAATGCAATTGATTTATCGAATTATACCATGGATAAAGTGGCTAATTACTTAAAAACCATTTTTCAATTTCAAACTCAAATTTACTAAAATAATATAAAATACTTAAGCTTAAAGCAACAACAATAATTATAATAAATGTAATCAAAATTATTAACTATTATTTTTCCATTAATTATTTTATTAAAAAAATTTTCACAAACTACTCTAATATTTACTTTTATTGGAAAAAAATACCATCAAAAACTTTTGTGTCCGAAGGAACGAAAAATGCTCCAGGTCATAAACCTGCAAAGGAGAGAATTATGTTACTATTAGGTAGCAACGCATCCGCTGATTTCAAAATGATATCCCAACATAAAAGGTAGGTACTACTATATATGGACATCCAACAAAAAAGGTAGGTATGATAATAAGTATGATTTTATTTATGTAGGTATGCATTGTTAAAAATAATACAAGAACATAATTTTTTAGGTTAGATGACAAGTGAATTATTTTTATACCAATTTAAATAATAAATATTTCAAAAACAAAAATATTGCGTTCAAAGTGCTATGTGGACAACGCTCCTTCTCATCCAGCTATGTTAAACCAAAGAACTAGTGATGTGTCGGTGATGAACGACTCGTATGTTTTGAACGGGTCAGTTAAGTGACCGAAATGACTCAAGTCACTGTCACTTATTTCGTTCATATCGGTCATTTCGTTCATTTCAGTTTTTAAAAAGTAAAAATGAAAACAAACGAAAACAGAATACATAAAACACTTGTAAAATGTCTCTCTCATTTATTTGTGTGTATTTGCATTTAGCGCTGCATGTTTGTACTGAACGATTTGCAGCAAAACTAAATGACTAGTAACTTTGTATGACATTTCGTATATTTTTCTTTTATTTATTTATTTGGTTTTTTTTTTTTTAAATATTATATTTTTTATCTCTCAATTTAATAAATTTAACATAAATTTTTGACATTAAATGTAAACACATAAACGTTAATAAAAAGTAACTACATAATTTAGCGCAAAATTTTCTTGCTGCAAAATTCATGTAGGGCTAGACAAAAAAAATCGTTTAATACAAAATTTTATCGAGTGCTGCAGTTTTTTTGTAGCGCTGGATGTTAATGAACGCGACCACTAACCCACAGAAAAGATTTATCACATATGTATGTAAATGTGATCCCGATTCAATATTCATTATTCATATACATGTAAATTCAAATAATTTAATCCCGTTTCGAGTATTATAATAAACTATTTTACTTTTAAGAAATGTAAATAATAACGTTTTTTTATTACTTTTATTAACTATTATTCATTATTAACTTTTTTATTATTAAATTTAAATATACTTTGCTTATATATACTTTGTTATCACTTTTGATTTTTTTTTTACTATAATATAACTATTTAATAAATATAAATAAAATATGGAGTTAAATAGAAAAAGAAGTGCTGCTTGGAATTCTTTTTCAATTGAAAATAAAATTTAAAGCTAAATGCAATTTTTGTCAAGCAATTTTATCATATAAAGGGGGTTCGACAAAAAATTTAATACGGTATTTAAGTTCTAAACATCCTGGAGTACACGATTCAAGACTTCAAAAATTCCAAAAACTTCAGAAACATCCAACCAAGAATCAAATGTCAACCAAAATCTGGAAACTATAGCATCAGATCCAGATGTTATAATAAATAGTGAGAGCCAGAGTAATAATAATACCAATCAAATAATAAACCCAAAACGCCGTATAGCAGGAATAGAAGAATATTTAAAAAGACCTTTACCTATAAGCAGATCAAAAATATTGGATTCACAATTAATAAGATTAATAGCCAAAGAATACCAGCCATTTTCCATAGTTGAAGACAAAGAGTTTAAAAAATTTGTAAATTTATTAAACCCTATTTATAGTTTGCCCAGTCGGAAAACTACATCAACTGGTTTAATACCCCAAACTTATCAAAACTAAAAAGAATCCGTTAAAAATTCCCTTGGAACAGCTTAATATGTATAGTTGACTACTGATGGATGGACATCATTGAATAATCAGGCATACATAGCAGTTACTGCTCATTATATCAATGATTAATGAATGATCAATGAATGATCAAACGTGTATCTATCTATCACAAGGGATAATGCACCTAATGTAGTAGCTGCTGTTCATTTGGGGAACTGGCATCACATTCCGTGTTTTGCACATACTATTAATTTAGTTGTAAACAATGGTATTAAACCAATAGAGTCGATAAGGATGAAAGTCAAATCCATTGTAGAGTATTTTAAAAAAAAGTCCGTTTGCAATGAAGAAATTTGTTTCTGTGCAAAAACAAATGAGTGGGACTGAAAAGAAATTGATTCAGGATGTGCCGACTAGATGCAATTCAACCTATGATATGTTTCAGAGAATTAGAGAAGTTAAAGAGCCCTTATCTTATACATTAACACAGATTGAAATTAATTTTACAATTCTTATAACTCAAGACTTGTTATTAATAGAACACACTAGTGACGTGCTGAAAGTATTTAAAGAAGTGACAGAAGAAATTTCGGCAGAAAAAAATGTTTCTCTTTCGAAAGTAATACTTTTCAACATATCTCTCAGGAATATTTAACAAAAACTAAAAATTCTTGTGACGATAATATTCCGGAAGAAGTTAAAAATATGGTAACGGTTTTACAGAATGAAATGAGAACCAGATTTTCAAGTTTAGAATTAAAATATTTATATGCTGAATCAACTTTTCTTGATCCAAGATTTAAAAAGCTGCCATTTAGCCAAGAAGGACTAAAAAAAACTATTGAATCGATTTCTGACAGATCAAAAAAAGTAGTTTTAGAAAATGACAGAAAAGAAAGCGAAGTTTCTGCGCCAGTTCCATGCTGCAGTAAATCAATAATTTGGGATGATTTCGACTCGGAAGTACAAGCTAACGCTGTATTAAATCCAGTAGCAGCTGGAATCCGGGAGTTAGATAAATACAAATCCGAGCCAAATTTAGAACGTAATGCAAATCCGTTAAAATGGTGGGAAGAACAGAAACTATTATATCCACATATTTTCGAAATTATGAAAAGAAGATTATGTATACCAGCGTCATCTGTGCCTTGCGAAAGAATATTTTCAAAAGCTGATCAACTTATGACAGAAAAACGAACACGTCTTGCCGAAGAAAAACTTTTAATGCTTTTATTCCTTAATTCTAATTTATAATTTCGTTTTTTAAAAATAAGTTTTTTTATTTGTTTTTGAATTTTTTTTTTCTAGTTTATAATTTATATTGATTTATAAATTTTTTTTTTATTTCTATTTAATAAATGAATTTAATCAAATATTAAATAAAAATGTACCTAATTCGATTTTAATATCCCAAAAAAATTATAATTTATCTTCTTCACATAACTTTACTCAAATACTCTAACAACCTAAATGTACGAAATGTCTCAAATGACCTGAATGAACGAAATGACTCAAATAACCTGAACATACCACTTTATTAATTTAAGTCCTATCCACTCGTTTCTTATATATGGACTTCCGCATATAGCTAAAATTTTGTTTGTGTTATAATCTGTATAAGTATTAAGTTATCTTTTATTATACAGACATTTATAGTATTTATTTTCTCAAAAAACTAATTTTCTCATTTGTATATGGATTTTTAGGGTTGTTGGATAAAAATAAATACATGCAAATTACAATTACTCAAATGACCTGATTGTGCGAAGATATGTATATAGTTTTAGTAACTGACTCAAATGACCTAAATGACCGAATCTTTTATTTGAGTCATCACGTTCAAGTGACTCGTATGACCTGAGTCAGTCAATTGACCGAAACAGCCCATCACTACAAAGAACATATAAATTTTGAATTTTTTTTGAAATAACTAAATTATAAGTCCTCATTGGATGTTTAAAACAGTTCTATCAGGATAAAATCAAACAAAGTACTAAAATGTTTAATACCGTTAATACATACACAGGTTCATAGCTCCTATATAGTTCTATATATAGAGATTATAGACTGATTTTATAATGGATTTTATTTAACTAACGATTATAGATAGTAAACAATTTTCAATTAATTATTTAAAAACATATAGATACATATGTACTTACGTTTTACTTGAAAAAATCTTAAATCCAAATTTGTTTTCCCTGTAGAATTGCAATACTTTGCTATACATTTCAAACTACTCTTATTTAATATTTTTTTACCGATGATTTTTTGCAAAAAATAGTTGACGAATATTCTTGTAAAAAAAAACCCAGATAATACATTTACTCTTTCATCAAATCTTCTGGAAAAATATTTGGAAATTCTTATAATGATATCCGCTGTATACGTACCAGATATAAGAAAATATTGGGCACCAGTCGTAGGTAACTCAACGATAATGGAAACCACGACCATAAAGGATTTTCAAAAAATTCGTAGTATATTGCACTTTAGCTCAAATACTACTATAGTGCCCGAACTGATGCAAAGCTCGATAGACTCCATAAAATTAGACCAATATTGCATCATCTCACCAGCAAATTTTCAGGTATTCCACTTGAAGAATGCTTGTCTCTAGATGAGCAAATTTGTGGAACAAAAATTAAAAGCTATCTAAAACAATACATGCCAGTCAAACCGCACAAGTGGGGTTTTAAATGGAGTTACTGGTTTCACGTATAATTTTGAAATTTATACAGGAAAAGATGAAAAAGAAAATATTTTTGATAATGAAATACATCTGGGTGCAAGTGGTAATGTCGTTACGAGACTTACTCGTGTGGTGTCACAAAATCTGAACCACAAAATTTTTTTCTACGGGTTCTACACCACTGTTCCACTAGTTGTAGAGCTTGCTAAAAATGGAATGTACTCTCTTGGCACTATACAGCGAAACAGAGTACCAAATTGTAAACTGCCTACTGAGAGTGAATTAAAAAAATTGAAAGAGGATTTAGCTCGGAATGTTTTGCAACAGTTGAAAACACTGATGTTTGTTTGTTAACATGGAAAGATAACAAGCCCGTTAATTTGTTGTCTACTTTCGTAAGCTGTAAGCCAATGGATACTTGCAGCAGATTTGATAAAGTACAAAAAAAAAAATGTAATTCTACAATGTTCAAATGCCATAAAGCAATATAACAAACATATGGGGGGTGTTGACTTGGTGGATAGTTTTATAGGATAAAGATGAAGTCAAATGGTATATGGGTCATTATTTTTTTTGTTGGATATTGCTGCCCGTCAAGAATTGTTCTTTATAAAATTTTTTAAAATAAAATTTAATAAAAACTTAAGTGTGTTTTAAATACCTTTACCCTTTTGCCTTAAGTCGCGTTGCTTAAAATTTTCGTAAAGTTATTTTATATGCCAAAATTTTCAAATTTCGTATACCACTTTTTTTTTTATATATGAAAATCCACTTGTCCCACGCACATATTTTTAAGTTTTCAATATAAGTTTCATTAATTTTTCGATATTTTAACACTATTTAATTATTACACTAAATTAAATTTTTTAATTTTTTCCAGAAATTTTAAATTTGTTCACGAGAATTTTATCGTTTTATTTGGTTTTTTATTAAAAAATAAACTGTCCCAATTTTTTTCCACTGCGTTACTCCACTGTGTTACCAGTTTAAATTTGAAAATTAACGGCCGTTTTTTAAGCGGAATTTGTATTCAATGTTTTTCGAAAAAGAAACAAATCAAAAAAAATTGAATGCAAAAAATTAATTTAAAATAGTTCGATCGGAATAGTTAATTGAGTAGGACAAGTACGGGAGTATATTTTTAATTATTCACCTGTGTTACGGGACTTGTGGGCGTATTTAAAAAAAAAAATAAAATATTTTAAATTAGTACATAAGAAAAATATTTAAACGAAATAAAAACATTAATAAAATTTTGAGTAAGTATTATTTTAAGAAATTTATTCCACTTTTAAGTAAAAAACTTCCACTGCGTTACGTGTCAACTGCGTTACTTTCATGTAGTAACGCAACTGACATTACTGTAACAGAGTGGAACTTATTCTTCATTTTGTTTAAGTTCTACTTGTAAACATTCTTTTAACTAATAACTTTCAGATAAAATGCCACTGACGAATGCGGAAAAACAAAAACTTTCTCGTCAGCGATTAAAAAATAATCCTGAAAAATTAAATGAACAACAAGAAAAGGCTAGAGCCCGGTATCACAAAACGAAGAAGCTTATCAACGAAAAATCTAAAAGAGCTCAAATGTTAACCAGACGAAATTGGCGCAAATATAAAAAAGAAGAAAGACAAAGAAATGAAAGACTATCCGCTATTGTAAATGATACTCCACCTTCATCACCAGGAAGTTTCGAATGTATAGCAGGCCCAAGTAATTTAACTCGTAGACGGAATCAAAAACGACGAGATAGAACAAAACTATACAGAGAACATTTAGCTATAATAGAGGAAAATAAAATATTGCAAAACAAAAGTAGAGAAATATAGAAAACGTTGCCTAAGATTAACACATAAAAGAAATAAGGAAGATAAAATTACTAATGAGACTCATAGATTGCTCAGAAAAAGTTTTTCTACGACTAGTTCACCAGAAAAATAATTAAACCTTATCTACTAAAGTATTTCGCTTTAATTGATTCTTTGAAAGAAAAATATCGAACTGAGGCTAATGTATCATTAAGAAAACATATGAAGTTATTATATTTGAAAAATATTATGAAAAAATATAAACTTACTCTATCAGCTGGATCTAATTTCTTAGGCTTAAAAAATATTCCACGAATAAGAGAAAAAATTCGGAACGGCGAAAAAATAAATAATTTGAAAGAGGGGCTTAAAAAATTCTATCTTCGAGATGATGTAAGTAGGGCTACTGCCGGGAAAAAAGAAACTGTGACCAAGTTGAAAAATAAAGTTCAAAAAAGATATTTACAAGATAGCTTAAAATCACTTTATAAGAAATACATTGCTGAAGTTGGAATTTGCTCATATTCGTTTTTTACACAAAATCGTCCATTTTACGTTGTAAACCCATCAATCAATTTACGCGAAACTTGTGCTTGTAAAAAGCACTGTAATTTACAATTAAAAATTGAAGCTTTAAAAAAAATGTATGTGGTATGCACTACGGAAATTTTATTACTTGTGAAATCTGTCGTTTGCGATTCCGAAAACAAAGACTGTATGTATAATTCATGTGTTTCAAGACAGGTCTTTAGTATTAGAATTGGATGATGACTGTGCTACTGTAGAATGGTATGAATGAATGGTAAAATGGTATGAAATGGTACTTGACAAAATTTCTGGTAAACTAAAAGAGAGCGTACTTATGAATGGTACAATAAGAACATGGACCAGCTTAAAAGAACTGCTCATAAGAGATTTCGAAGAAAAACTCCAGTCGAAGACTTTGTAGATAAAATAAGACTTTGTACATGCGATTCTGCAATAGAAATTTTTTTAAAAAAAAAATAAAATCTATTCTTTGTAAAATCTATTTGTAGTAAACTCTTAACGGGTGAAAATACTAAAGAAGAATTAAATTCAAATGATAGACTAGCTTTAAAACATTTCATAAACAATCTTCCGCCTTTGGCCAAGAACTTAATAGTATGCAAAAATCCAAGTACCTTAAGTGGTGCCTACGATGAATTACAAAAAATTGGTTATTTATTTCCCCCCAAAATATTCAAAGCAGTAAATTCTCACAAAACAGGTAATTCACAATAAACAACTGCTCAGTCCTCAATAATAATAGTAATTATAATAGTAGTTTTAGAAATCTATTTGAAGATGATGAATCATTGATTTATCATTAATTCTGGGTCTGTACATAGTATTATTAATGAGAAGTAACCAAAACAATAAATCAAAATGGAGAAGTAACCAAAAATGAGAAGTAACCAAAACAAAATGGAGAAGTAACCAAAACAATAAATCGATCACAGTTTTAATATTACAGTAAACGCTCACTATCGTTTCCCGATTTTCCAAGAATTTAACGAGAATCAGGACTATTTTGTAGATTTTCTGGAATATAATTTCCACAATTATTTTGACGGTATAATTGGAAATAATATTCTTGTTAACTTAGATGCAATAATAAACTTAAAAGAAAGACTTCTATTTACTAGAAATTTACGCCTTACCCAAAGTATAGGGGAAATATACAAAAAGAGGAAATATACAAAAAAAAAATTGCTATACGGACCACAGTATAAATATTTTTAATAACGAATATCATGACAATAAAATTCCAATCGAAAATTTTCTAAACATTTAAATAATAACTGCCGCAAAAGACTTGAGAAATTACTATTATCATACAAGGATGTGTTTTATAAAGAAGGAAATAACCTCTCATTTTCTTCTAAAGTTAAGTATAAAATTAACTATAGCTGAATCTGATAGACCTATTTATAATAAATTGTACCGTTATCCAGGGATACATTACGCAGAAGTTGATAGGTAAATAAGGGAAATGGTTGAACAAGTAATAATTAAAGGAGTGAAAACGTCAAATAACGATTATAATAATATTACATTAATTCTAACAGAACTTGAAACAAAAATGTCCAATCTTCGCGAAAGTTTCAAAACTTTAGAAAGCCAAGTGCAAAATCAATCAATGAGAATTGACTTTCTGTATGAAAATCTATATGAATATTAATGATAAACAAAAAAATCAATTTAATATCAATTAATGTAAATTCATGCAGATCATTTAATAAACAATTGCCATTAATTGATTTTCTAAACAAAAATGATCCAGATGTTGTTGCATTTTGTGAAACAAAATTAAACTAAAAACATAGCATACACTTTAAAGAATTTAATTTTATTAGAAGAGATAAGAATACTAATAGTATGGCAGATAGTCAGAGCTGAACTGGCCTACCAAGCTACCGAGAGTTTCCCGGTGGGCCGTACCGAAAAGGACCGTTGTCTAAATCAAAAATGTTTCCTTTTAATAATTTTTTTTAAGAGTGGGAAAATTTTTCATAAAAAATAAAAATGTTCCCACAGAAAAATAAAATTACAAACATTTTTATAAATTTTCCATAAAAACAGTAGTAATTTCAAATTTTCTTAAAATCAATGTGTTAAGTAAACAAGAATACTTCAGAGCCAGGGCCTGTAATCTTCGAATAAAATATATTTTTCTGTGATTTAATGCGGAATTACAAAATCCAGATGGCGCGGCGTGTTTGACATTTCGTTCAAAAATTTTTTTTAACGTTACAAGTTTCTAAGTACTCTTGGTTAGTGGATTCTTTTTTGAAAGTGAATTTTTAAAAATTTTAAATCTATTAATATATCGTGTGAAAAACTACAATAAACATAAAACATTTAAAATGGTAATTATAAAGTGCTGTGTAATTGGGTGTAGTGATAAAAAATCAAAAAGACATCGTTTTCCAAACAAAAAAAAAAATTTGAACAATTTTGTAAAGTGGAAACAATTAATTATAAATAATAATATAGACAATAAAAAATATCACAAATTGATAATAAGATTTATAATAATCTAAGAGTGTGTGCATTACATTTTGAAGATAATTGTTATTCTCCAGGTTACGCTAAATTAAACGGAGATGCATTTCCAACATTAACGGTTCCAGGTAAGTTTGTACCTATAACTGTAGGTATATTTATTGTTTTAAAAAAGCATACATATGTATGTATATATAGATGTTTATTATTATACATTGGAAATTATAATTACATATATTTTATACTATAATAAATTCTAATTATAGAATATCTCGAAGATTTAGAAATCGAGGTTTTTGAAAATATGGAAGATCACATAATTTTGTACCTACAATTGTACCTACAACATACAATGAACCTACAACCTACAATGAACCTACAACCTTCAATGTACCTACAAATAACGTTTTTGAAAAACAAATAAATATATTAGAATCGCGAATGAGACGTATGATTAAATTAAAAGAAGGGAGTCAAAATAAAATTTCTAAATTGACAAACTTATTAAAAAAAAAACTTCGGTGCTGAATTAAAAAAATTATCACCAACCGTAATAAATTTTATTAGCAAATAATAAGAAATGCAAACAGGAAATCCAAAGGGCGCCGTTTTAATATCGATGATAAAATTTTCAGTTTGACTTTAATGAAGTAAAGTCCAAAAACATATCGTTTTATTCGAAAATTTTTTAATTTACCATCAAGAAGTATATTAAATAAAATGCTACAAAAAGTCAAAGTTGGAGCTGGTTTTGATAGCAAATTATTTGAATTTCTTCAAAAAAAGGCTGAAAACATGAAACCAATTAATAAATTATGTAATTTAATTTTTGATGAAGTCAGTCTGTCAGCTCACTTAGACTACGATAATGCTGAGGACAGGATAATAGGCTTCGAAGATTTTGGACTAACGGAAACAACGTCGAAATTTGCGGATCATGCAATTGTTTTTATGTTACGTGGCGTGGTAAAAAATGGAAACAGCCGGTATTTTATTATCTTGCACAATCTTCATGTACAGCTAGTAAAATCGCCTCAGCAATATCAGTTATAGTGAATACGGCACAAGAAAGTGGTTTCAAAATTGTGTCCACGGTGTGCGATGGAGGATCAACTAATATTGCAGCACTTAAAAAACTGAAATTAAATTCAAAATTAAAAGTTGCCAAAATAGGAAAAGAATTTAAAAGTTGTGGGTTTGATATATATGAATCAATTATTAATCCTATAATAGACCCCCACATTTAATAAAGCTGATGCGAAATCATTTGTTAGAAAAAGATTTGGTTTATCAAGAAAACAATTTAATAAAAACAGCTAAGTGGGAAAATATTGTCAAATTATTTGAAATTGATTCAGGAATTTCTGGCGTTAGACTGACAAAGGCTAAGTGAAAGGCACATTTTGCAACATAAAATGAAAAAAATGAAAGTTTCTCATTGTGTACAAGTTTTAAGTGCAACAGTTGCAAATATTATGTCTTTTAGAATTCACCTCAGTAAGTTCATTTTATGAATCTTATATAATTTTTATAAACAAATAAAAATAATATTTTTTTTTGAGATTTCATATAATTATTATAAAAAAAATTATATCTTTTGAGAGTACAAATGAAAAACTAAATACAACTATTTATTACACTTACAGCCAAAAACTGTACCAATAGTAACGATCATTTAGAAAAAAACGCAGAAGAAACAGCAACATGCATACGATTCCTTGATCGCTTATTCGATTCAATGAACGGAAATACCTCGCGAACACCGAGAGGTAAAGAACTCCGTGGGCAATTTGGAATAACACAGGAAAAATTTTGGAATAATGAAGCAAAACCGATTCTTAGATCCATGTTCTTTTTGAAAGGAGCAAAAAAATATAATCCCCCTTGTATCAAAAATTTTCTAAACAATATTGAAAATTTCAACGAAATAGTAAATTGTCTTAAAAAAAATGGCGTCAAATTTATATACTTACGGAACTTAAGATAGTCATAAACTAATAATAGTTCGTGAATATGTAAATAATGCTTTAACATATCCAAATTTACAATTTATTAATAATTTTATATTAATTAATAGATATTTTGTTAATAATTTTTCAAAATTTTGTTTTAAAAATAACATTTTATTAAATTTGAAAGAATATATTACACCTAAATTACATTTTAATAATATTTGTATGGAACAGGGAAAGGCAATAATAGATATATTTGTTAACTATTCTTTAAAATTATTAATAAAAAATTATTGCTTAAATATCAACAGAAGATTATGTGGAACTTTATCCAATATATTTTTTGCATATATGTTTTGATGAAATGCAAAAAAATGCTGTAAAATATCATACAAAAAATTTTGCAAGGAAAAAAAAAGTTAATAAAACTAAAGATTTGAACTAGATTAATTTGTTTA
Source organism: Poecilobothrus nobilitatus (assembly GCA_947095535.1). NCBI lineage: Eukaryota > Metazoa > Arthropoda > Insecta > Diptera > Dolichopodidae > Poecilobothrus > Poecilobothrus nobilitatus. Next base: position 25,567,613 of record OX352773.1, on the reverse strand, counting down.
ATTTGTTTTAGCAAATTTTTTCTCAGTATTTTTTTAAATTTGAACTTAACTCCCTATATGTGAAAATTATTTTTAGTTCATATTACAAAATATGCAAGAATGGCGCTATAGTAGCTAAAACAAAGATAATGGATGGCTATACGAAGTATATATATTATCTATGTTCATAGCCTACTGTGATATCATTTAAAATTTAAATTTTAAATATCAAAAATCGTAAATAAAATTTAAACAAGAATATTTCATAGCCTACTACAATTTCATTTAAATATCATAAATCTCGCCTACGAAATTTTCAATAGTTTGCTGAAGACTTTCATTCAATTAGGATTGTTTGTGATTTTAAAAAAGTTAAAAAATTAAAAATATTACTATTCAAAAATATACTATATGTCATTAAAAACGATGAAGTTATTGATACTGTAAAAGAAAAAAGTAGTCTCTTGAAAAAATTATTAACTTAAAGAAAATAATATAGTACATATAATCAACTTATTATTAAAAAATTTATAATTAAAAATTGGAAATGAAAATGGAATTTATTGAATGGTTTTTTTTGTTAATGGGATTTCATTTAAATTTATTTGTTCATTTTCATTTATTTTATGTTAAGTTCATTTTTGTATTTTCTATCATATTCAATGTTAAATCATAAAAAGCATAACAATTAATTTAAAAAAAATTTACAATTTTGATACACTTTGATTTATCTCATAAATTGATAAAAAAGAGTAGTTATTATTAAAGAAAAAAATAATTAATTTTTAAAGCAAAAAAAACTTTTTTTAAAAAAATTATTTCAATACATGTTATACAATATATTAGGACCAAAATGTTTAAATTTCCCGGTCCTAAATTCAATCCCAGTCCAAACCTGGAGATGGTACAGCCATTCTCATCAAAAAAAAAATAGATTTGAAAAATTTCAAACATATCTTTCGAAATGTGAAATTAAAATACCCTTGCAAAGAAATAAATATTTAATTATTGTGGCAATGTATGCCTCAATGCGACATAGTGAATATTTCCAGACAGATTTTATCAAAGTATTCGAAACATTAAATTTAAAAAATTTAATTAATTATTATCTTTATATTTATATTATTTATGTGGTGATATTAACGCAAAACGTAAAAACTGGGGAAATAATAATTATAACTCTAGGGAAAAATTTGTCGAAAATTTTATCCTTAAGAACAACTTCCATTATAAAATAGAAATTTATTCTTCTTTTACTCTATCATTTGCTAGAGCTAACTCGTTTTTAGATTTGATACTAGAGGATTCAAGACTGTCTTTGAACCAAATCCAACCAGGTAAATTAAAAACATTACCATATGATAGCGATCAAGCTGCAATTATTACTGATATTTCTTTAATAGGAAATGAAGATATTCTATTCGAAGCACCAGTAAGGAACTTCAATCGGCAATTTAAAAAAGCAAATTGGAAAAAGTTTCAAAAAAACATCAATGAAAAGGTAGTATCAAATCCAAACAATTTCATTATACTTGTAAATAGAAATGTAACAATTAATGAAATAGAAAAAAAATTGGAAAGGTTAAAAAATATAATACAAGAGGGAATGCACGTTTCAATCCCAAAACTTCAGGTAAACTCTAATAGTATAGATATATATTTAAATCCTTTAATAAAAAATTTAAAAAATCAAAAAAGTAAGTTAAGTAGTAACCACAAAATATAAACTTTTCTCAAAATCCAATCCAAGTCCAATAGTTATTAGAGTCAATTCTTTGCTGAAAAATATATCTAAATACTTTAATAAAGGAAATTTAAAAATCTCAAATAATAAATACTGGGAAAATAGAATAAGAAAAATAAAAATTTCAAATAAACAAAGCCCATTTCCAAAGATAAAAAAAAATTATAGAAAATTTAACAAAGAAAATATTTCGCAGTTAAAAATTCTTCTCAATAAGGTTAGTACCTTACGGTTAGCTGGTACTGATATCACAACATTGAAAAACGATAACAATAATAATTTCATAATTGACTTATTTCAAATACATAGGAAAACAGCCCAGAGAGACACAAAGATTAACATTATAAATTTGACAATAAATAATTTAAGTAATGTTCTCCAAAATAACCTGAGAAATGATTATACCCTCGTCAAATTTAATGATCAGTTATTCCATCCACATAAACTTACAGTGAACTGAACTAAAAAAGACTACTTTACGACAATGATCACTCTCAAACAATTTTTTTCAAATCTAAATAATAAAATCTACGCAGGTTTGGATAACATACCAAACATTGTGTTAAAACATTTACCTAACATTCTAATTGAAAAATATTGTATATTATTAACTGCTTAAATAGGAGCTATTTTCCAAAAACTTTGAAAAAAGCCAAAGTAGTTGCAATTAAAAAACCAGGTAAAACTAGTAACAATCATAATGAATACAGGTCTAAAAGTCTTCTACCAATTATCAGTAAAATGTTAAAGATACTGGTTAACAGCTAAACTGAAACTGAATTATAGAAACTGAAAAAAAAAATATAATTCCCCTAAATCAATTTGGTTTCCGTTTTACACATAGCACTACACACGCCATGACGAAACTGTCGTCGGAGTAGGCAAATAAACGGTCAAAAATACATAGCAGCATGCTTTATGATTTAGAAAAAGCATTTGACACTGTTTGACTCGATGATTTGGTTTGCAAAATGTTAAGCTATAAATATCCTATAAATAATATATATATCCTATAAATAAGCTATAAATTGCATCTTGCGTTTTTAATCAATGATATGATTTGATATAGAACTTTTAGAGTAGCATCTTCCAATAAGAAATACTCTAAAGAGTTCTATTTAGACAACAGGTTCCAACAAGGAACGGTAAATTCGCCGATATTATTTAACATCTTCCTAAGCGAACTTCTGAATTCCCTAAATAATAATTTGGAGCCTAATTACAGCATACATTCGCAGATGATTTAACAATATTAACGAAAACTTATTGTTTTCGTTAATATAGTGAAACAATATTGTTTCGAAACACATATGCAAAGGTAAATAGCAATGTAAGAAAAAACTGGAGAAGATTTAATATTAACACTCCAAACGGACCCAAAAGTAAAAATTCAAACAGTGTCAAATACTTGGGTGTACATTTTGATTATCTAATGAAGTTTAATACGCATTTATGTCGTTGAAAAAAATGTTCTATTCGAAGTTTCTTTATAGCAAACTGAAAACTTTATGTTACAAAAGTTTCATAAGCCTTATATTAACGTATGGCTGTCCTATATGGTTTAAAATAAGTGCTTCATACATTTTCGCTCGAATTAAACTATTTATCAACACAATAAATTAATTAGAATTGATAACTTTATAATTCTGCTAATCTGAAATCATATACATAGGAGTAGTCGAGTTGAAGAAAATTCTGTAATATACCTGTCGTGGTATGAAAATGAGGAATACCTAATAAAAACTCTAGAATCTGGTTTTACTCCACCCGAGAGCTTTATTTTACTAGATAAAAATAATTTAATAGAAAATACAAATAAAATACCAATAATTTATCATTACAATAGACATTCACTAGGAAAAGAAATACCAATAGATTTAAATGGACGTAATATTAATGATCAAAGTGTATTTAAATTTGATATGTTTATTCCTAATAAAGAAAAATTAATAGAAAAATTTTCTGGAAACAATAGGATAGGCTTTAGGTTAGTTAGAATAAGTTAGAAATTAAATTAGTTTTAATTTTTTATTTTAGTTCTAAAGAATTTAAAAAAATCATATATAAAGGATTCGTTTTTGTATAAATTTTCCAAACAATAAAATTAAATATATAATCACTAGATTAAATCAATAATTCAGTTTTTCTTAGATATTACTTAAGTTCGTTATACTTGAAAATTATAAGTATAGATAATAATTGTAAATAAGAGTGCTAGTTAAACTAACAGCGTAAGTGCATATGAAATCTGATTTTAAGTTAAATTCAGTTTGGTTTATTTTGAATTGTATATTATAATAAAGAAATAAATAAAATAAACCCAGAAAAGGCTGTGTAATTTCCTTGCCCTTTTGCAATAAAAGACTCTAACGGTAACATGAATTTTGTTGACAATTTATCAATTTATAAAACATATGCCCGATGTGATAGAAAAGCTCAATCTTAAAAATTTTACACGCAGCATTTATCAAGATCTCTTGGCACTATCTTACATTAATAGGCCAAAACTTATTCAATTTTAAGGAATTCATCCAGATCTCCTGTTGCAATAAAAAAATTAAATAAACAGTTTGGAAGGCAGTAAGCATCAACCTATACGCGGCAGATCTAGAAGATGTGCCCGATGTAGCACAAAATTACAACCGGTCCGAACGATTTTACAGCGTACAGCGTACATTGCATATTCCGCTTTTCTTGTGAAAAGGAAAAACGTACTTTCAAAATTAAAAATAAATAAGTACTTACTAACATAATATTATTTCAAATGTACATATGTATGTATGTATGAATAATATGATTTTTATTTAGTAACGAATTTTTATGAAGGAATCTTGAATTTTTTACTTTATTAATATTTTAATTTAATTTATTATTTGTTGAAGTTCTTAATTTAATTTAATAAATTTATTTTTAATTTAACTAATCTAAGTAATAAAGCAAAATTTAAATAATCGGAAAATTAATTCAAATAAAAATAGAATAAATTTTAATATGCGTTTATAAATTCCTAATGTACCGGTGGTTAATGTAAGTAACCACCCGATTTCGCCAAACTTCGGAAATTTTTACATGTTTTTTAGTTTTTTTATGTTTATTTAGGTGATAAATAGCACAAAAATTTTACTTTTGCCAAAAAAATATTAGCTATGCAAAACTGTGACTCAAAGAAATGACAAGTGACAAACCAAACTTATCCAAATTTCACAATTTCATAACATTCAAGAGGTTACGAGTTTAAAAAAAGGTAAGAAACGTTAGTTTTCGAAATTTTCGAATGCTTTTTATTATTTTTAGCACATTTCCAAAAAAAAAATTTGTCAGCACATTTGTCAGCCTGTTTCACAGTGCTATTGAATTCGCCAAAATATACGTATCAGTGTCAGTGCATGAGTGGATAAATATCTTTAAAATAGCTCATTCAAAGAGAGCTAAAAATAAAAATATAGATCCATATGAAGTACAAGAACTACAATTTTTTAATATGTGGGATCTGAAAACATTAGTTGGAGGTATTTTAAAAAACAGAATCTATATATCTATATATATCAATAAAAAAAAAAAAAAAGCTGATTTAATAAAGTTATGCGAAAAAAAAAAATTATAGTAGAGGAATATCATTCTTACCAACTGCTGCAAATAAGGAAGATATAGCTGCAGAATCTGAACGTGATACCGAAACAAAGAAGTCTGATTAAGAATGTAATTAATGAAAGTCTGATTAAAAGTTATAATTATTTTGCTATTATTTTTATAACCAAAAATATTTTTAATTTTTTTTTTATGTTATGTTGAATTTATCTAGATATAGTTATTTTATTTGAATGTTATTTTTTTAAAGTTTTGATGCTAAGAATAAAGGTTATTTTGGATTTATTTAATTAATTTTGTTTTAATAATAATAAATATTGCGTAAGTATTTTTATAACAAATTTGATCAAGACACCAAATGTTAAAATATTTAGCTGGGATAAAAAACGAACTCCAAAAACTCTCTAAAACCATAAATATTTCAAACTTTTTAACTTATTTAATAACTTCACTTTGAAAACCAAAAATAATCTGTCATTTATCACAATTCTTTTTATCAGTTCCATTTATTTTCGATTTCATTTTCGGTTTTTTCAAGACTTAGAACTAAATTTGCTGCAACCCTCCAAGAAAATTAACGAGCCGTTTTTGTTATAAATTTGCTACATATGTAAATGAACCGCTTTCACGGTGTAAAAGCGGAACGCCTTAGCGGAATAAAAAGAAAACGAAATTACATTGCTTTTATTGTCATAGGTACATATAATAAATATTTTAATTGTCGTCATCGTAGACATTTTATTTTTTTATCATAACCATACGAAATTTAAAAAGTTTAAGGAAAAAGTTTATTTATTATTGGTAAATATTTTATACATTTTAAATAATTGTTAGTTACAATTATTAAAATGGACAATAAAGCATATTATGAAATGAAATGTGAAGTGCAAAATGTATCTGCTAATTTAAAAAACTATGAAGAAACTATTAGTAGAAATTGTGAGAAAAATGTATTCATGTTGATAAACAAAATATAAATGATCAAGCTAATTCGCACAAGAAAACAAGATGATAGTGATATAAGGTCTATATATATAAGTTCAATAAGTGATTATAGTGACTGTGAAGATGAGAATAATCAAAGTATGTAATTATAAAATTGCAAATATTTGCGATGACCAAGTAAAATGGAGTATTGTATTTAAGATTTCTGAAGCAGTTTCAAACGGATTATTGAATATTTTGCAAAAATACATAAAAAATATACTAAAAATATTAAAACTTTTAAAAAAAATACCAATATATTCTACAAATGATATTATGCCAGTCTGAGAAGGATTTTATTCACACATTGGCATTAGAAAATACATCGATAATTTTCTGAAGACAAATTTTTTCAAAAAAAATACAATTGAAATTGATATTGGCATTAATGGTGCGCCTTTAACCAAAAGCTTGAATAGCCAATTATGGCCAATTCTTGATAACATTATTCCTTTTAAAGAAGTTTTTGTAATTGGTGTTTTTCATGGGCACCAAAAAGCTTATTGTGCAGGTACTTTGTTATTAGAGAATTTGAAGATATTCAAAACAATTCAATTATTTTCAATCAAAAACGTATCAATGTGAAAATCAGATAATTCATATGCGATGCTTCAGCCCGTTCTTATATTTTAGATAAGTAAAAACTTTATTAAATAAATAAATTTTAATATTACACAATTAATGAAATATGACAAACTTATTTAAAGTGTAAAATCACATTCGGGCTACAACCGTTGTACTACTTAAGTGCAAAATAAAAGGAACGTATTATCGTAACATAAAGCGTGTTTTTCAAAATCTGAATATTGTCTGAAGACGGACGACGATTTTAGTTATAAAAATGATAAAAAACATCATGTTAGGTTGCATACTGTTTTGGAAAAGTTAAATATTAGATGCTTTAGCCAATTTCTATTGATTATATGCATTACGTGTTACTAGGAGTCATGAGGCAGATGTTATTATGCTTAAACCATTTACTTTAAAGAAAAATGCCATTATTGCTATTAATTCGAATTTCGTTACCCTTAAAAAAATCAGTTGAATTTTTGAGAAAGCAAGAACTTTGCGTGAACTAGATCATTGGAAAGCAACTGAATTTAGAATGTTTGTAAGTTACACTGGCATCGTGGCTTTAAAAACAATTTACAAGAAAAATATTATTCGCATATCCTGCTGCTGGTATGCGCCATTCGTATTTTAAATCATCCATAAGATTCTATAAGAAATAATGATTGTGCTGCACACCTTCTAAAACTTTAAAAGAAACAAAATATATCGTATAATATACACAGTTTGCTAAATGAGCATATCTCTTACAACAATTAATGAATAATAGATTAAACGCAAAATATTACTTCTTTAATCCAACAGGTGAACCTATATTTTGCTTTTTGTTAACTTTTTCAAATATTTTTCCAAACAACTATTGCTTAGTTAAAGAAAATATTTTCAAAATAGAAGAAGTGAATAACAATTTTATTAAAGGACATGCTTTATTGAACTTAATAAACTTTTCTGAGTATCCTATATCATCGTCAGTTCTATCAATTATATAATATTAATAAGTATAAGTGAAATCATTAAAATTGTTAAACTAAAATTAAATTCACAATTTCTTTATATTCCATTATAACACTTATAATGTATGCGTTGTTGAATTGATACTTAGCTATCGCTATCGAAGAAAGTCAAAAATCTGCTAAAACTAAAATATGTAAATTTATTGAATGTTATATGAATGTTATTAAATGAATGTTACACAATAATTGTTCAATCAATTGAAATTTAAGTTAAAATTTCAGAATAATATTTTACTCTTTTATAAAACGAATTTAAAGCATATGTTATTTTTTATTTTTAAAATAATAAGTATTAAATATTTTATAGAAACATTTTATTAAAAATTTATTATAAAAAAAATTTAAATTTAATATAATTTAATATAAAAAATTCTCCTACCTTTACTTAAGCATCATAATTGTTTACTTATATTAAATTTAGCATAATTGTCAATTTTACAAATAACTTATAAATAACTAATAATTTTATGAACTCCAGGAAGTAAATCTTTATAAATCCAAAAATAGTTGTTTTTATATGCAGCCAAAACTAAAAAAAAAGATAAATATATGATTTAAAAATGTATGAGCACTAAAAAATTTAATTAATTAGTTATTTAAGATCATTTTACAAGTATTGAAATCCAATTCAACAACAAATAAAATAATTTAAAGTTCTCTATAACTATATAATAATATGTTTAGTTTTATAGACTGACTGTTTACATTTACAAAAGGAGATATTACACTTTTTATACTAGAAAAGAGACAATATAGTTTTAAAATTTCAATCCTAATTTGCAATAGCTTTGTTCCACATACATTACATACATATCTTACTTTAATTATATCTTACTAGTATTTCTTCGACTGATAATAATTATCTATGAACAAAATCTAGCCCCAAGTAAATCTATAATTAATAGGGGCTTTTCTGACTTATGTTCTTATCACTTTTTATGGTTAATGTGCTAAATATATATGTATGTACATATGTAGATACATATACAATATTATATTCAGATACATATGTAGATGCATATATTCAATATTATAAAAAGTATAGGTAGGTATATGCTGTGCAAATATTGTGTTAGAATTTTATAGTCTATTAATTCTCAATTAGTCAAACTTTCAATGTTTATACAAAAATACAATAATAATAACAAAAAGCACAGCACCCTACAAATACAACATAACAAAAATATGAAAACCAATCAAAAACGAGGAAGAGCGCAGTAGAGTAGTGTCCAATATGAACGTAATATATGCTGTTTCCAGCTTTAGGAAGTTCTAAAAGGTGCAAGAAGCCTGAACTGGGTGCTGTAGCTAGACCAACCAAATTTTACAAAAGTTGTTGCCATGTAACTCCACACCTCTTCACTAAATTTCAAATATGTACCTAGCTTCAATAAACATTTACAATTTTATTTTTCTTTGTTTTCTTAGAAGTATTTGAATTGTTTTTTATATTAAACTGAAATGCATATAACCACAGATAATAAACTATATACAGATGTCTCATTCCCATATAAAAAACCGATGTACTTAAACCGACAAAAAATTGTTTGTATATAAATAGAGAAAACAAATTCAAATGCTTGTATTAAATAACAAGCTTTTGTAGATACACGTACCACCAAATACGTTTGGAATGTATTTCAATAATATATCTGAATACTTACAAAAAAAAAATGTAGGTCTGTTTTGTATGTGAAAAGTTTTTAAAACTTTTTAAAACTTTAAAAAGTCTCGCAAGTTTCCATGCAAAAACTTTTTACTTTTTGATGGATAAAGAGAGAAAAATGTGACGTCACGATGACGTATGCACTTCCCCTTATTTTAAAGTTTTAAAAAGTACAATTTTCTACTTTTAAAAAGAATGAAAAGTGTCAAAAGTTGTTGTTGGGTAATTGTCAAAAATTTTAAATAGTTTGAGGTTAGAAATTATAATAATAATAAAAAATGTTTGATTGTTTGTTTTTGCGAGTACGACATTATTAATTTTTAATGTTAATTTAAAAATTAATTAAATAAAATATGTTATGATTAATGTAAAAAATATATCATTTTTTTTTTTTTTTTGTTTACCTTTTTAAATTTCAACTATGAATATAAATTGTCAAAAATCAAAATACTAAAAAGTTTTTGCAAGAAAAGTGTTTGGTATATTTTACTTTCAATTGAGAGGAAATGACACTTTTATATCTCCTTTTTTCGAGTCACGTCACGTTGCTCACTTTTTAAAGTTTTTGCAAGTTTTATACCAAACTGAGACTCACATCAATTATCAGGCTATGAAATGCAGAGAGTAAAAGCTTAATAAGGGGCCAGCTTTTAAACAATTTACACGTAGTCTTATGAAAAAAATAGGGGGCCAACTATAAATCTTTTGAAATAACACAAAAACCATTTACTTTAATTCAATTTTGTCCAAAGAGAAAATTAAAGTCGCATCTTTTTTACATAATTTATTGAAGAAAAATATTTTTAAATATAATATTTTCATTCATAAATATGCATTTAAAAAATTGTCTGCCTTTAAATTTTTTATTTTAAAAGCTTCTTAAGATAAATTGCTTCAATATCGTAATAGTATACGTCGAGACTACTTTCCCTATCATTTTTTAAACTTTTGTACACGCTTATATGGCTATAATCGAGACTCACATCCAAGACCTAAGTAATTGTTGTGAGCCTCGATTAAACAGACCTAAAAAATTATTTTAAAAAATCAGATTTTCAAAATACCATTAATATACGAAATGGTTTCTTTATCTTATACAAGGTAGGAACGTAATAAAGAATATAATTGAAAATATAATTTAAATTTTTTTAAATTATTAGCAACATTCCTACTAACATTTATTGAAAATATCAAAAAAAATGTAATTGCCAAAAATGTTTTTGAAATTGAGCACTATCTTGCTCATCTTGCTAGTATTAAATACTATTATGTAATACCAAAGACATTAAATACATATTTAATATCTTTGGTAATACATACTATATTACGATCACACCTCACCTGGTCACAGGCTTATAAAATTAATATCTTATCTGCCGCAAAAAATAAAAAAATAAAACAAAGTATAAACTTAAAATAAATGCCCTTTTTCAGTTTATAGTGAGCGATTCTGATATTTTCACAAGTTAAAACTGGAAAAAAAATAAAGTAAAGTCTTAACAAAAAAATTCAGCTAAATAATTTTTTTCAAATGTGTATGTACCTACATAATATGCAAAATTCAGTTTTAAGACACAAGAATTTTAAACAAAGGATTAATTTTCTTTTTTATAACCAAAATTCAAGCAAAATTATTTTATAAAATGATACTTATGTTTTTATATTTCGTAAAATTACAATTTTTAAGATCAATAATAAATATTTATGGGAGATCTACTTACTGATAGTATAAAATAATATAAGATTGTTGATTGTTCCTTGATTTTTTCCCTTTTCTTTATTACGTACACATGTATTTAGAATGTAACTTCATTTCCTTAGAATAGGAACTTACATTTTTTTTTAATAGTCATTATTTAAAATAAAAATCACTAAGTTAAATCTTAATTCAATTTGAATCGTATATATAAATTATCTTCAACTTAATATCAATTAATCATTAAATATAAAACAAATTTGAATATTACTTATCATTCTAAATACATTCTTCAATACAAATTTACATTTTATAATTTAGATCTAAGTTTGCAAAATTCTAATAATTATCTCAATACCAGAGGCCAACTCTGAAGGAGATGACTGATTATTGTTTGTCCACATTTTGCCGTTTGTTTATATTTTCACAAATGTATTAGTTTGTAACAAACAAATATATGTTTGTTGTGTTGAATATTAGCATTGTTTTCTTTATATTTTTCAACGGATATCTAAAAAATTTGGTTGTTTCTTTTTTTTTCCGGTGCTTTTTTTACCCATTTTGTAAATTATGAATATTCTGTAGGTCCATAATATGGTAGTTTGATTGCAAAATAAGTAATATTTTTAAAATTATACTACGTACATTATACATAAATACATGTCCATATATAAAATCAAATCATTCATTATGAATGCAAATTTTTTATTTCCTATTTTATTTCTAAATTGTTATTCAGATTATTCAGACACTTATGCATTTGCATTTTACATATTAATTAATCCTTTAAAATGTTTTCAATGAAAATATTATTTTAAAACTTTTATTACAAATACACAGTTATTCAATAAACAAATTATAAGGTTTCACATTCTTTATCTTCAATTTTATTTTAATTTAATTTTCCCAATTATTTTTTTTTTAAATCTAATATTTAAAAGGAACTTTCCAAATCTTCTCTGCAATGAATATATGATAAATTTGAATAAACTAAGAATACATATAAGTATTTCAATTTAAACTCTTATTTTTCGAAGTAAATAAATAATAAAAAAATAAACATTAATTATCTACAAATTTGTATTTTTATTTTTCAATCCGTGTAAACAAAAATAAATACATATTAAATTTTTTTAGCTAAACGTCATGTGGATTGTGCTTTGTGCGTGTGCCAAAGCCTGAAAGCCACCATGATACTGTCACTACACACAACCACACTAGGTGGCTTAGATTGTGCACATGTCATGTCATCTATTTGAAAAGAATTTAGAAATCGAGTCTCTAAAATAAATATCAGCTTTGTTCGCAGACAGCAGTATGTCTGGAATTATACTTTTTTTTAAAATTATTATTGGATAATTTTTTATTATTTACTGAATAAGTAATGAAGTGGCCCTGATTATACATTTATCGTGTGTTTTTATTATTCCTCCAGAATGAACAGAATATTCTTTTGCGTTTTTTTTTATTCATTCCATGCGCGTCTTTTTATTCATTCTGTACATTCTAGACGAATTATGTTCATTCTGTCATTTAAAAGCAGCATAAAAGCGAAATAAATGAAATAAAGTTTTTTTTTAAATCTTGACGTTTGCTTTTATGCTAAATACTGCGTTATAAATTTAAAAATAATTGATTGCTTATTTTAAATAAAATTAGCAGCACTTAAATCCATTGTTTTATTATAAGATATTAAATATTTTTTAAGGGTAATTTTCATGAAGAAAAATATCGGCGATATTTGTTAGAGCATAGGCAGAAGATACAAAAATACTACTTGTGTGACAGAGAAAAAACACAAAAATATCGGACGAATTAATAATAAAATTGTACAAGCGTTCAGAAAATATCGGAGATATACCAAAATATCGGATAAAATTTAGCTCTGAAGCTAAATTTTCTACAATTATCTCCGATATTTTTAACACATCCGTAAAAAATGTGTATGTACACAAAAACCAAGGTGCACACTACTAACATTCTTATGGATACATGACATTTGAATTCATTATTTTTCTCCCTCTTTCCTATTAGTAGTATTAAATATATTTTGCTCTTTCTAAATACCCGATATCGGATGAAATTTTTTCCATGAAAATTAGCCTTTAAGCATAAAATATAAACAATTTACTAAAGCAAAATGTTGCCAATAGCATAATCAAATTTTTATTCCTTTAATTCCTTTGCACTTTTATATCCATTCCATTTATTCCGGAATGAATAAAAAAATACACTATTAGTTTTTCAGTCAGTGGTAACCGCAGACCCATATATTGTTTTTTATGTATATTGATTTTATTAACTCAATATTTATGTCTTATCCAGCCTATAGTCAGCCATATAATTCAAACAATTGTTAATATACGATAATTCTTTCATAAGTACAGAATTTACCGCTAGGTGCCGTGGTTCTGATTATCAATTAAAAGTTACAATAATTATCAGGCTATGACAAGACAATGACATTTCTCCAAATTCAAAAAAAAATTTACAATGAGATAACAATAGTTGTGATTTTGCGAGGGAAATCTTCGATTATCGAATGTTTTTTTTTTTTATTGTAAATTTTTAATCTTTTCTATAACTGGTCGAAAATGCAGATTTCAAATCAAAATTTTTACTTAATTTTTAACCATTTAACTTTTTAGTCTTTTATGCTTATTTTTGCTGATTTTTATCATTTGTCAAAAATAAAATGAGAGTACATCTATAATTCTATACTCACATTAAAAGTTCAGAAGCTTTAGTTGCAAAATTGATCGACGTTTTTTTAAAAGAATTGTTGAATGAAAATATTAAAATTTTTTAAATTTTATAAATCAAAAATATTATAATATTAAATAAACTACATATTATATTTATTATTTATAAATCAAAAAAATTTGAAGATGCGATTTTATGACCACCTTTGGACGAAATCATTACCTACAATAATGTTTTCCATTATTGTTGGCTCTGACGAAATTTAAAAAAAATAATATTTTTCTAGTTATAACGATTTTTATCAGCCTCTTATGGAAAGCTCCCATAAAATTACGTGTAATTTTTTTTTTTAAATCAGCTCTTATACAGCTTTTGTGTCTTCATTTCATGTCACGGCTCATAATCTACATTAATTTTTTAATTTTTTTACATACATACATATGTGCATATGTATGTACATACATTAATTTTAATTTTTATTAAATTAAAATAAATGTATGTTTACCTCAAGTATTTTTATTAAATTAAAATTAAAGTTATGCAAGGCCTGAAAAAATATTGCTACTTGCTAGTTATGTATGAATATGTTTTCAGTCAATTTCGAGAAACAACTGAGTGTACCGGCTTATGTATTATTTTAGTTTCTTCAGAAATAGTTTTCTAAAAGTTAAAATAGTGTCATTTCTAATTTGTTTAGGAACTGTATCACTTATTTCGATACTTTATAAATAATTAAAATTTTTAATAACTTTTTATTTAAACTGTTTAATTAAATTTCAATTTTGAAAATAAAATATTTCAATTATTAAGTATTAAAAACTTTCGTTAAATGAACGAAATGTATGCAATTTGCACACATAGATATAATAGGTGTGTTTATTAGTCAGCTCAGCTCTAGTACTACCTAGAACAACCTAGAGCAAAAAAGTTACATTAGTTTTAGAAACGGGTTTCTTTTGTTCGAAAGTGATCTAGTTTTGTGTTCATTATGTTGTTCTAATTTGCTTTAAGTTACACTTTTCTGTTCTAGTTTTAAATAACCTTAATTAAATTTAATTTTAAAAACAAAATACATATATCAATTATTAAGTAATATAAAAACTTAAAATCTCTGAATGAAATTGGTTATGAGAAACTGATTTACATTATTTTAATAAATATAAACAGCTGAGTGAACGAAATGTGTACATATTATAAAATGCATATGGATTTTTTTGACTGAATACGTTAAGATAGGAAAACACATAAGCGGAAAAGAAATGACTATACATAACTTCCCATCTATTAGTTATTAGTAATATATTTCTATGGATGCATATGTATTTTTTTAACTGAATATTTTTAAGATAGGAAAACAGTTTAGAAAAGAGACGACGACATTTTTCTTCTCATATATTTATAATACATCTATAGTATTAGAAACCATTTGAAAAACAAATATCCATTTAAATTTTTTTTTGTCTAAAATAGCTTTATTAGTCACAAGTAATTTTGGAAACATTAAATATTCGGGGTAGGTATAAAGATTCAAAAATTCTGTTCAAATTTTTAGATATACTTACTATAATGTAGTTTCTGCTCCTTTTAATTTCCTTTTTGATATATGATTATATATCTATATGAATACATAATATATTATATACATACATATATGATTCTATATATAAATACCTGAATATATTCTGATATGATTTATTCTCTAACCGCCTTTTAATTTTGATTAAAATGAAACTCTATTAAAGAAGTTTTAAGCATTGTTAAAATTATTGTATTTTCAAATTCGTCACTTCAGGGTAAAAAAATCTCTAAAAAATAAAGAATAATTTATCTGTTATTAAAATTGATCAGTTAGAACAAAATTTTAAAATAAAACTCGGTTGACCATCATAAAAACCAATAGATTTATTCCTATAATATTTTGATAGATAAAATAATATAACCTGTAAATTTAAGATACCATATAAAAGAAATTTTAATTTGTTTTTTTTTTTATATCTCTTTTATTTATTCAAATTTCCATATTTAAGAGTTTGAATTAATTTTTATTACAAAAACAAAAAACAAATAAATATTAAAATATTGTTTTGTTTTTAATTTTGAAAAATTATTTTTAATTAAAATTTTAAACAGATTTCGTTAATCGATTTATGATATGTTATTATACATAATTTGCAATAACATTTAACAGAAAGAAATCATTTTTTATTATTTATATTTATTTCCTTATTATATAATTAATATAAATTTTATTATGTACTGAAAATAAAATCTAATTAGCTATTTAAGTTTATTTATTTATATAATTATTACAAAACCATAGGCTACTAAGGAAGGCCATTTACTATTATAAATATATACATATGTATATAATATAAATTGGTCGAAAACTATTATTAATTTATACAGTAATATTATTTATTTTGTTCATATTATACATACATATGTACATATGTATGTTCTTAACTTATATATTACACTATATTTGATAGCAATTGGTGAATTTGTTGTGAAAAACTACTTTTTTCACTAATTTTTTTTTACAATTAAAAACCCTTGCTACTTGAATAGGGTGTGAAATGAATATATCAGCGCAGTATAACTTATATTAAATTTATTTTAATAATATGGTAAACATTTTTTAATTTAAAAAAAAATATATGTAATATATTCAAGTATTTTAAATAAAAAATATAAAATGAATTACATAAATGACAGTTAATTGAAATAAAATGAAGTTATATGTATGTACATATGTACATACCTATATAGTTTTATTTTTTTTTAAACAAATTTAATTGACAAAGTTTTTTTTTAATTTTTTAAAGAAATTTCTTATTTTAATTTTTTATTATAATATTATTACTTACAACTTATAATTATGTAATTAATAAAAAATTTATTTTTAACATGGAAAAAAAATGATTTCAAAATAAATGTTTCAAGTTTTATACATTTTGACATTACGATAAAATCTGCATAATGTACAAACATGTATATATGTATAGATATGTAAATCTTAATTATAAAATTATTAATTTTTATAGATACCTAGTACCTACTTACATACCTTTAAACTTATACATACACATTACATATTTTTTTTTTAATTATAATTTAAAATGTTTCTATAAAAAGCAATTTTATTATATAATATATCATAGCTAACAATAATTTAGATTATTACTAAATTATTGTTAGCTATGAATATACCTATTTATTGTATGTAAATATACATACATATATAACAAACATAACATGTATATTATAAAAAAATTTTTTTCTTAATTTAAAATATATAAAAACATATGTTCAATTTATTGTGAAAAAACCGAGTTAGCAATATTTTCATTTTCAATATATTCGAAAATATTTCGTACATACATACATATCACAAATTTCATTTAGTTTTGGCGATTCTAAGTTACATTTTTGCATAAATGCATTATTGCTTTAAATTTAAATTTACCTAAAACGCTTTTGTTATAACAGTTTATTTAATATTATAAAGGCATATTAAAAATCTTCCACAATTCAAAATTCGCATCTATTAACTTGCAAATCAGGAATGGAAAATCTAACACGATAGGGCTTTTCTAGCCCTATTTGGGCATATATTAACACTTAACCCGCCCGCTTCCTATTTCCAATCAAAAATGAAAACAACCTACCTATTTACAAAAAATTTCATCAAAACTGAAAACAAATTGAATAATTTGTATATTGTAATATTAATAATTTGTAATTTCATATCAACAGATCACAAATTAAAAAAAAACATGGCATTGGTTATTAGATGTCATTTGTCATTTGTCAATTTCAAATTTTGAAATTTCACGAAACGAACAGTAAGTTAATTTTGATTTGTTGTGATTTCATATTGTGGGTTATGGTGACGAAGTGTTTAAAATTAATTAGAAAACTTGATATTACTAAATTAAAGACAATGAAAAGGTAATTTTACAATAAATTTAATATGAAAAATAATTTAATTTACTAACAATAGCTAGTATAATTCAATTTATATTTAAAATTTAGATATCTTATCAAAGTGGTTTCTGGGAAAAAAAATCAGGCTGAGCGATTCTGTGAAACAAAATAAGTAAGTGCATACCTACCTACAAATATGTATTTACATATTAACTGGTCAAAACTAAAATAAATATTTGTTAGTATAAATATTGAGAAAAATCAGAATAATAATGAAAACAACCAGGAAAAAACTACTTCTGAAGAATGTTCTTTTTTAAATGTATAAGTTTATATTTTTATTGTTTTCGTTAAGAAGGTTTTTTTAATTCAAAACATTCTTCTTACTTTTATTCTTACTTGGCAACCCTCTAAGAAACTTTAAAAAAAAAAATGACAATGAGAACAATTTACAAGAACAAAGTTTAGAATAAATCGTCGCCCTAGTATTAAAGTAGCGTATAATAGTTATACACCGTTTTTTGACTATATCACCATCGGATTACTCAACCTCAATTCTATAGGTATAACTCTTTACACTTCTATGTTTGATTGATTGTAGCCATTTTTATAGCAAAAAATAAAAATATTATATATGAAAGAATAATAAATCGTTTAGTATAGAAATTGTGTAAGAGATTATACTTTTGTTTTATTTTAAAAAGATTTTGTTTTATATAAATGAATAAGTTTTTAAATTATATACACCATTTTATAACCAAATATTTAATATTTTTTTTTTTTCATATGATTTAAAGTAACATATTTCTATTTACTTAACTCCATTTGACAATTTTTATTTTTAATTCAAATTTTTTAAATAATGTATAAGGATCATACATCATTTCAAATCTTATTAGGATTAACATTTTTTTTTTTATCTAAGAAAATGAAGTATTGTAATGTTTTATACACTATTTCATTTGAAGTTTTACATTGTTTTAAATTTAAGTTAAAATATTTTTTTTTTTTAAATTGCTTAAAAATCAAAGTAATGTATTCGACTTAGGGCATGCATTTTGTTTATGTTTAAACATAAAAAAAAAATCAGAAACAAAAATTCAAAATTCAAATTGTCCGTTATAGCAAAATATATTTCTATTTTAAGTTATCTATTTTGATCATTCTTATTTAGAAATTAAGATGAATAAGTTATTTTTAATTGAATTGAATTAAAATTTGAAATCACAAGTAATAAAATTATGAATGAAAAAAATAGAATTAACGACGTTGTTAGTCATAGTGAGATAATAAAATTATTAGATGATGATAGATCCCTGGAAGACTTTTCAAGTGGTTCTGATGACAATTATGAACCCAGTATTTATTCTAATGAATCAAGCAAATCAAGTACTAACCTAATTGAACAAAATGTTAATAAGCAGCAGCTATTGTTATCAACTGTCCAACAAGATGAAGAATCAACCAACATAATTGAACAAAATTTTGATAGGGAGGTGCTATTGATATCAAATGTCGAACAAGACGAAGAATCATCCAACAAAATGGCAAGTAATACAAGAAAACGTATACGGAAAGAAAAAAGTTGGGATCAAAATAAAAGAAAATACTTAAAAAATTCCGGTCAAAAATATACAACAAAAAAGGGTAAGGTTGTCCTGCGAAAAGATCCCAAAGTAATCGTCTGTAATTGCAAATTAAACTGCAATAAAAAATTTAATGAGGAAACACGAATGGAAATGAACAGGTCATATTGGTGATTAGAAAACTTTGGAAAACAAAGAATGTTTATAAATAACAGTGCTCTGCGAAAAGAATGTGTAAGAAAACTTGTAAAAGGCTCAAGAAGAAATTGTACCTTTGAGTATATTTTTAAAATGAAAGAATTTGCAAGAAATTATACTTAGCAACACTAAATGTTTCAGATGGAGCAGTGATGAGTGTAAAAGCTAAAGAAAAGTTAAACATAGCAGTTGATAAAGATCGTCGAGGTCAGCAAAAAAATGATAAGTCTTTATTTGAAGAAAATTACAGAAGTCATATTAAAAACAAAGAACTCGCCAGAAATGAAAAGATTGCAGATAAAACTATGGCTAAAGAAAACAATGAATTAAAAGTATACACTTTTGATTTACAGTCTGTTTTGTAAGCTCAAATGTCAGTTCTTTTTATTATACAAGAAAATTTTGATCGTATAATTTAACATTATATGATTTAGCTAACAAAAAAGGTTTCTGTAATTTTTGGATGGAGATCGACGGTGAAAGAGGTTCCGACGAAATAGGTTCGATTTTATTTAAACATTTACAAACACTTTCTGCCTCTGTAAAGCACGTAATTCTCTATTAAGATTGTTGCGGAGGCCAAAACCGTAATAGGTAATGTAACATCTAATTTTTATTTTTTAAAGACTGATTTTATAACATAAATTTTTTAGGTTTATCGCTGCATTACTTATCTACTGCGTTCATTATTTAGCCATTGAATGCATTGAAATAAAATATTTGGAATCTGGGCACACCCAAATGGAGGTCGATAGCATGCACTCCACCATAGAAAAAGCTAAAAACTAATAACTCGCCTAAAGAATGGCCAACAATTTTAAGAATTTCAAGGCGCAAGAATCCATACACAGTCAATGAATTGACTTATCCTGATTTTTACGATTTAAAGAATCTATTTTCTGGCTTGCAACATGATTTGAAAACTGATTCTGAAGGGAATAAAATACCTTGGTTGCATGTAAAATGCTTAAAATTCAGCAAAGAAACACCTCATGCTATACAGTTTAAAACTAAATGGGAGCAAAAGAACTTTTCACTAATTGATCTTAACCAAACGCGAAAATCACGTCTAAGTAGAGTATCAATTGATAAATTAATACTAAAACAAAAATATGACAAGAAATTAGAAATAAGTGAAGAAAAGAAAAAGGATTTAATGTCTCTTTGTAGCGATGGATTATTGCCTAGAAATGTGTTGCATTTTTACGAAAATCTTCCAGTTAAACAAAAACGAAATTGCTTACCACAACCTGATTACTGCGAAGAAGAGGAAAATATGTAGAGTATACAAAATTTAATATTAAAAATGTTTGTTTGTTGTTCAATATGTTTAATTTAATCTTTTCTGACTGAATTCCAATTTATGTTAATTTTATGGATATATTTTATTTTATTTTTATATGAACATTAATAATTAAAAAATTTAAACGTAAACTATTTAAAATGGTTTTTTATTAATATAAAAATGTATAATAAATCTTCATGTAGGTTTAATTTTATAACAACATTGTAACATGTTTATAAACTATTTCATTTAGAAGTAAATACTTTGAAAGTTTTTGTCAAAACAACATAAAATTAAAAATAAAATGGTGTATCCCATACAATTGAAATGGTGTAAAATACTTTACAATTAAATTAGCGAAAAAAATGATTGAGATTGTTTTGTTTAAAATTATATTAATATTTGTAAATGTTTGTAACATTTTAATAACCTAATTAATTTTACTATTGTTGTTTTCTTATTCATTTTATTATAGTTTTCTAAGAAAAATCTGTAAATCTTGTAAAATTTAAATGTATTTTAATAATGTATTAGCAAATGTATCCGGCGTTGCTCGGTACAATTTTTAATATATACATGTAAAATGTTTAAATTATTTAAATTAATAAATAATAAATGAGCAACTGCTGATAGTACAAACTTTATTTAATATAATTCCAAACGTCAATGCGAAATTCCTTAAAAAACTTTTATTTTACAGAATTTAAAAGCATTTTAGGGCTAACCCTTTCTAGTCCTTCACGAAGTAGATTTTACCCCTTTTGAGAAAAAACGATTTTCCATCCCTAATTAATTTTTAGATATTTAACTACTGGAGAATCACAAAGAAGCTTGTCATTAGCTTCCAAGTGTTCACCGACAGCAGTGCTCATTAAGGAAACAATTATGGCGATTGTCTGTGCTTTGAAAGGTAAAGTGTTTCCGAATATTAATCAGCAAACTTTCAGAACAATTACTGAGGGGTTTGAAAATGAGTGGAATTTTCTTCACTGCATCGGAGCAATTGATGGGAAACACGTCATAATTCAGATAAGTTAATTGACTTACATATTTGTAAGATAAAAATATATTTGAATTTTACAAAAACATTTCAGGCTCCACTGAAATCAGGCCCGGATTATTTCAACTACAAGAAAACATACACGTTGCTACTTATGGGTATTTGTGATCAAAGTGATGGAGGAATTTTCCGAAATTCCGCATTAGGGCAAACATTTTATTCAAATTCTTCTCTGCCGCAAGAAGATAAATAGCATTTTTTTATAATTAATAAATATTTTCTGTTTTTAGAATTCGATTATCATCTGATATCTCTGAACAATTTAAGGAGTTACCATAAGTGTTTGTTGCAGATGACGCATTTGCTTTAACACCCGTCTAGCACCAACGCAATCGATTAAAATATTTGACGTTAAATTTTCAAAAAGTGGTTCTTGTATACATATACGTTTTAATGTGCATTGTTAGTCTTACGTAATAATTTGATCGCTCTAATAATATGTAAAATAATTATATTTATATTAATTATTAATTATAAAATATAAAAAAAATTACGAAAGTATAAAGTGATAAAAATTTTATTAATTTCAATTTGTTAAGTGTTATACCTAATGTTATTTTTTTAAAATAATGAACAGTATATTAACTTGTTAAATAAAATAGGAATAGATGTAAATTTGATGGACTTCCTCTATCTAAATCATCAGAATTGTCACTATGGCCTATTTTAAAATCCATCGGTGGGTTACTGCCAGATCATTTATAATAGGAGCATATGTTCGTAAGAAAAACCACTTGATGTAGATAATTATATGCAAGATTTTCTTTATGAGTATGAAAATTTACAACAAAATGGTGTTATTTTCCAAGGCCAAAAATATTTTCCAAAAGTTTGATTATTCTGTTGCGATGCTCCAGCTCGATCATTTGTATGTTGTAGGTCACCAAGCATTTAGAGGCTGACAAAGGTGTTGCCTTTATTTAATTTAAATTTATTTATGCTACAAGAAAACACTGAAATAGATGAACTTGAAATAGAAAAACCTTGAAACAATGAAAACATTGAAATAGATGAAACTGAAAGAGCACAAACACCAATAACCCAAATAACAAATAAATTAGCAAAAACACCTGATAATTGTTCCACATCTGAATAATTGTTCGACACTGATAATTGTTCCAAACATGATATATTAGATAAAAAACTTGATAATTGTTCCTTACTAAAAAATATAATATATATTTCTAGAAGATCAGAAAAACGACAGCAAACTATAGTTTCAACACCAACTAGGGTAGTATTTCAAAATGAAGGTGTAGATGTCAGTCAACAAACCCTTGCTAATGTTCTTGTGCTATTGTTGGCATTGAACAATGAAATTTTGGAAATAAAGCAGCAGAATTCAGATATTAAGAATGAAAGTAATAAAATTTAAATTACAAATAAATTTATTCTACATTATTACTTTTTTAATATATGCGGTAAAAAATTATGATTTTGAGCTGGTAGAGTTTGAAGAAACCATGAAAATAATCATTAAATATGCCCATCGAAGAATTGATTCAGTGATCTTCCGCAAAAGGGAGAAAACAAAAAAAAATTGGATTAATAAATAATACATACATATGTATGTACATATGCAAATATTTTTAAATTTTATGTACTTACTTGTATTACAAAAACATAACTTAGAATTAATTTTTTTTTATAAAATATTAACCTTTTTTATTTTTGAATTTAAACTGGCATAAAATTTTTAAAACCTTTATAAAAATATATTTTGCTTTGACAATTAAAAACTATTACTGAAAAAATTGATTTTAATTTTATTTTGATAGAAATTTTGCCATCATTTAACAAATATTGCTGTCATTTATTGCTATGCTATTTTATAGAAACAAGCAATAAAATTTTTTTTTGAAACTGAGTTAGCTGAAAGTTTAAAGTTTTAATAAATATATTTTTTAAAATAAGTTAAATTATAAAATGGATAGCTTGGAAATTTTGGATAGCTTGGAAGATCTGTTACTGCTGAAATTGATAAGTAAAAACCAAAAAGAGCGAAGCACCAATAGAGGAATAAATGATAATGATAAAAAACTATTATTGAATTTAAGTCAAGAGAATCAAAAAATCCAGATTTATTTTTAAAGTTAGTTCGTATGGATTATTTGCAATTTAAAAGTTTGCTAAACTTAATTAGACCTAAATTGGAGAGATTATCTCGAAGAAAACCAATAGATCCAGAGAGACGATTCTATATCACTGTGTATTAAGTATAATCAATTTATTTTAGTCTTTTCAACAGTGTAATGACATATGGAATTGAAGTATGGGGTAACACATATGCAAAAAATTTAGATGCGCTTCGAAGGGTACAAAATAAAGCTATAAAAAATTTGTATCAACTAAACAGAAGAACACCAACTGACGTAATTCATGGTATCTATAAGTTAATTAAATTAATCGATTATAAATACTTACCGCAAGTATGTCATATACACAATATAACCCAGAACAATATAATTTCGAACACAATTCTAACAGCAAATAATGATTTACATAACTACAACACCAAAACAGCTCATCATATGCGTATAACTTCTGAACACAACCTGTTGGGTTTAAAGTCAATATTTAACACTTCTGTCAAAGCTTATAATAGTTTGCCGTCAAACATCAAAAGTTTACAAACCCACTTATTCAAAAAAATTAAATAAATACAGTAGTTAGAAAAAATTAATCAAATACATAAACATTTGCAAATTGTTATATTTTGCAAAGTATTCTTGCATACTATAATTTTACTATAATTTTATTAGCCTTTATATATAATTTATATAGATAACATCTTTATTGGTTTTTAATTTTTTTTTTTTTTTTTTTTTTATTTTATGAATTCGATATTTTTTTTTTATTTTCACATTTGTTTTTTTTTCCTCTGTTTTTATGTTTTTATGAATTTTGTTTTTAAAGAATTTTAAAGTTGTTTACTATTTTGAATTTATTTTTGTTGTTGTATATCTTTTCTTTTTTATTCCTCATTCTTACTTTTTTTTGCACTGAATTAGAATTAGATTTAAGTAGTTTATATAATGAAAATACTGGATTATTAAATTAAAGTAATACACTCTATACGAGCAATATTGCTCTTTTGAGATCTGGTCAAAAAGGTGTTTATACTGTGGGATCGACTACTCAACAACAATATACAATCGATTCTTTGCAGTATATAAACAGTATTTTAGAATTTCACGGCGAAGCGGAAGAACTAAAGAACTTCATCGAAGCTGTGGATTTGGTTTGGTCGTTCATATTGAAATTTGATGAAACAGGGCAGAATTTTATAAATAATAAAAGAAAAATAAAAGGTGAGGCACAAAAATTTTTGAATATTCATAATTCAAATATTTGAAAGTTTTAAATTTTTTCGGGCAAGGTAAGTTTTTATAATTATTTTATCTGTCATAAATGTTACTTATGCCAGTTTTCTTCTAAATCTTTTTAAATATTATTATATAAGAAGATATAAAAGATTTAAAATATAATTTATAATATCATTTTTATTGTACATACATAGATTAATAGTTTAGAATAATTGTTTGCCCATTAAAAATGGTATCTCCAGCCCAAAAGATATTGTCATTAGCTTTAAATGATATGTATTGATAAGATAATATATTGAAATAAAGATCTTAAAATAATTGAGGAACAAAACTTCAGCTTGTAATATATCTTGTTGTTAATGCCTCAAAATGAGAGAAATTAATGTAGAAAATATTTTATTCAGCGTTATTTCCAATGAGACAAATGTTACACTTCTTCGTTCTAAGAAGGAACAAAGAAAAGGTTATTAATTACATACTTCAATACATTATAAATCCTGAATTCATAATATTCGCTAGAGGTAAAAAAAAACCGTATTTCTTATTTTAAACTTTTAGTATCAAAAATATTCTATTTTTTAAAAGTTCCCGAACTTCCTACAACAAGTGTCCCAGCAATAAATGTCACCCAGCAATATACAAAACAAATAGATCAGGAAACTCCAGAACGAATTGAGGACCGTTTTTTCAAAGTGAAACAAGTGAGCAAAAGTCAAATTTGAGATATGCATATCAAATGAAAGATAATTTGAAAACCTTTCATTTGATAAAATAAAAATTTGTCAAAGTCAAATAAATCTCATACAATTTCCAAAACAAATTTAGCAGTTTTAGCAAAGTGAAACAAAAATACGTAGTTTACGTTTTCGTTACAGCAAACCTCAACAAGAATTTATTATTATATGAGAGAATTATTATATTATATGAATACATGAATCGTCATGTTAATTATTATATCATTATTGTTATTATCATATTTGGAAGTGGAAACCTTGAAAAGTTTCCCTTTTTGTGCTATTTTTTATATAAAGTATTATAAAAATAAAAGGTTAAAAAAAAACTATTAATCGGAAACTAAAACAAATAATAAAATTAATTATGGGCTGATCAAAAAAATATATGAATTTTAAAAACCGTTAGGTACTGCATGTGTATGTATATATTATTAACGTAGTATTATTCATTTAATCGAATTGGATTTTTAAAATAATTTTAGTTAGGTACTGCATGTGTATGTATATATTATTAACGTAGTATTATTCATTTAATCGAATTGGATTTTTAAAATTATTTTAACGGTTTTTAAAATTATTAGACATTCACTCGTTGGCTTCACTCGTTTTATACAAATTAAAAATTTTAAAAATTTTAAAAATTGAAAGTATTTCAATATGGATTATTCTAAGGCGCCTGTTGAAATTAAATCGGGTAGAAAAAATAGAAAAAAAGCCGTTAAAAAAATATCATCTTACTCTTTAAGTAAGCATGAATTTAAGCATGAATGCAAACATATCCGTCAGACAAAACCTAATATTTGTAATGCACATGTGATTGCAATTAGCGACGTATCTTGTAAGTAAATGGCTAAATATTTTCAAATTTAAATTTTAATATGATTTACGTTATAATATTAAAACTTTCAGTATTTTCACATCACTTAAAAGGAAAAGTTTCGAAAATAAAAGAAGATGAATTTCTTCTGAAACACATGAGAATTACTTATCCAAAACACAAAATAAAAAAAGGATTAAAAAAGCCTCATGCAGTTAAAATCAAATATTTTATAAGATTACGCAACAATCATCTTGTTCCAGTATGTGCAGAATATTTCAGTAATGTTACAGGTATACTAACTAAATTAATTTAAAATGAGCTTTCATCATATTTATGATTTTAAATAATCCTCAGGAGCAAAAAGGAATAGGCTTGCTTTGATAGCAAGATATTTTCTTCATAACCCGGAAACACCAATTGAAAGAAGAGGAGGAGATAGATAGATCCACAGAATTTGCACGCTGTATGGCTGAAAATATAAAAAGTCATATTAAAAGTTTCAAATGTCGAGAATCTCATTATTCCAGAAGTAAAATTCAAAGGGAATATCTGCCACCAGAACTAAATATACAAAAAATGTACGATATGTTTTGCACTGAAAGAACAACAAAAGGCGAAACAAGTTGTTCGCTATCGAAATATAAAAAAATTTTTTACAACTACTTCAATTTGGGGTTCGGAAATCCACATTCAGACACCTGTTCAACATGTAAATTGTTTGAAGTTGACATAAAAAAGGAAAAACAAAATTTTGAAAAATTGAACATTATTAGAACTAACAAAAAATTACATATTCAACGCG
Organism: Poecilobothrus nobilitatus; assembly: GCA_947095535.1. NCBI lineage: Eukaryota > Metazoa > Arthropoda > Insecta > Diptera > Dolichopodidae > Poecilobothrus > Poecilobothrus nobilitatus. Next base: position 25,539,932 of record OX352773.1, on the reverse strand, counting down.
CAAAAAAGTTTCACCAATTAATGAATAAACCGGAGGCCGAAACTTTTGATATTGTCTTTGACTTACAGCAGAACCAACCACTGCCTAAATTATCAGTTGGAGAAATATTTTATTCCAGGCAAGTTTGGATGTACAACTTAGCGATAATGATACACAATAAGAAACAAACTAAAGAAAACATATATTTTTATACGTGGTTGAAAACACAGTCTAATCGTGGAGCAAACCAGGTTGCATCTTGCTTGCTTAATTTTCTATATAGATTCGAAACTAAGCTCAAAAATGAAGGTATGGAATCTTGTAAATTGCGTTTGTTTTCAGATTCTTGTGCATCACAGAATAAGAACACTATTATGATGACTGCCATAATGTACTTATTAAAGAAGAGTTCACTCTTCTACGAAATAAAGCATATATTTCCTATTAGGGGACACAGTTTTATGCCACCTGATAGGGTTTTCGGAAGACTAGAAAAGGAGTTTCGTAAAAAAGAAGAAATAATTGCACCATTAGAATATTATAAAATTATGGAAAAACATGGTCAAGTGAAAAAGATTTCTGAAGATTGGAAAGTTTATGACATAAAAACAGAAGCCAAAAAAATATTCAAATGTAAACTTCCATTTAAAATGGGATCAGTTCGAATTTTTCGCTATGAAAAAATAAAAGAAAAGGACCAAATCAAACTATCCATAAATAATACATTTTTTGGATCATTTGTAGAAGTACAACCTTTAAAAAAATCAATAAAGAAAGTAACCGAAATAATAAATAAATGGAATGTTTTACCACTAGAAAATAGAGTTTCTATAGCAAAAAAAGAAGATGTACAAAAACTAATGACTTTTTTTACCATTCCTGAAGACGCACAAGACTTTTATCAAAATATACTTGGGGCAAATATTCAGGAAGATATTAGTAACATTGAAAATGATTATGACGTAAATGAAGAGCCTTTTATTTAAAACCTAAATAATAATTTATTAATATTTACTTTTTAAATTTTTTAAAAAGACTCAATATATATATATATATATATATATATATATTTTTTTTAATTTATCATATTTGTTTTTAGTGATGTAAGCATTAAAAAATACTAGTCGAGGTTTTCTTCACTAAATTTATTTATTATTTTTGCAATATCGATATATTGGAAGCAACTTACTCCTTTTATCAGTGCTTGCGACTAATCACTGATGAAGGAAGTAAGTTGCTTCCGATATATCGATATTTCCAAAAATAATAAATAAATTTAGTGAAGGAAACCTCGACCAGTATTTTTTAATTTATTAATATTTATTTTTATTAATTTTTTGTTTTTGATAAACTGAATTAAAAAAATTACATTATATTATATTTTATATTTTTTTGTTTAACTTTGAAAAAATGCATTACATACGTTTACCCATTATATTTGTGTTTGAAAAAACGGCCATTTTTTACAGCTGTATACAATTTTTGAATTATTTTGCATTCTTTGAATTTTAAGCTTATGCGTAGAAAATAATCATATAAACTAAAATTCTATAAAATTGAATTCCTTAAAAGTCTATTTTTATTTGTACATAAAAAAAACCTTCTACTGATAATTTACAAATTTTCACTTGTTTCAATTGCAATTGATTGCCCAGTAATTTCAACATCTTTGGTTTTATTTTGAACATTTTTTCTTTTATATTATTTTATAAAACTTAAATTATATAGGTATATAAGTTACCAAAGTTAACCACAATCTCCTAATCTAAAATTTCAATAATATTTTTATCAAGTAAAATTATCATATTTCTTTTTATTGCAAAATGCATGATAAACAAAAATGTTTTTAAAAATTAAATTAGAACAAAGAACTCTGTAATTTCAAAATAACAACTTTTTATTTTATCAGTACAAAAACGCAAAATGCGCTTTGTAAGCATTTTTTTATAAAGTGACACTTTCAAACAAGAAAGTAGAGGTACAAAAATAAAATTGTATTTTTTTTTAGTCTTAATATTATTGTCATGAAATAAAAATCGATTTTATAACGAAAAAAAGGAAATCTTTTTAATTAATTTTTCTATGAACTTTCATTCCAACCAGCAGCAAACTTAACTTATATATATATATATATCGGGGACGAGGCGTCCATAGAAACAAGCAAAGCAGTACTTAACTTTAAAATCTTTGAAAATTTTCTAAAAAATAAAAGTTCATAAACATTTTTTCTCCTTTAAAATAAAATCCAGAAACAAATTTTTTTTTCATACATATTTTTTTTTACAAATTTATCACATTTATTTAAAATTTTTTTATCTATACTTTTTTTTATAATTCTACAAATTAACTCAACATATACAACAGCGACGGTGAACCTATGACCCACGCAAAGATTTCAAGTGACAAAAAAGTCGTTTCAATTTTGTTCGCAATGTTATTAACAACGGTAAGAAGTAGCCAAAAAATAAAGATTTTTCACCTTGCAAAAAATGTAATGCTTCTGCAATTGGTCGCATTAACATACAATAATTCCTCTAATTTATTTAATAAAAATAAATTAAATCATTGTGCGAAAACTTTGTTAAGGAAAATACACTGCATAAATTGTTTAATTTTGCTTTTACAGATAAAATTTTTTCAATAGCATCATATAAAGAATTCCATCGTGTTACTACAGGGTACCTTAAATTGACGCCAAGTACTTCACACACAATTTCATTCGATTTAGGTCGACTTGATTTATTCCATAAAGCGGAGCGGCCTGAAAAATAATTTTTTTTACACAGTTAAAAAAAATTTTTTTTTTACATTTAAATGAGTTGCTTCTATTAAAGGATGTTTTTTCAAAATTTTTAAAAAATCTGCTGACGCTACAAGATTAAATGTGTGGCTTGCGCAGCGTAGATATTTTGGTAGCACTTTTGTTAGCAGCTCTGAAGATTCAAAAGTAGGTACCTCAATTTCATCTTCATTAAAACTTTCATCTTCTAAAAGCTCAGAAATTTCACAATTAATAAATTTGTTCGATGTTTCAATTCCAAATTCCTTGAATGCTTTAACAAAATTCGAAGCATTGTCCGTTATTGTGAATGTAATGTTAATGTGATTCAAGCCAAAATTTTCATTTATTTCACACAAGAAATTGGTTATTCTATCAAAAGTATGTGCTACGGAAAACAGTTTACAAGCAAGTGCTGCAGACCGCCTTTCAAAATCAGCATTAAGCCAATGACATGTATACCCGAAAAAACTTTTTTTATTAGAAGACCATATATCAGCAGTTGTACAGAAATGTGTCACTGATTGCATCTCTTTTTTATTTTATTTATCATAATAATAAATCTTTCATCAAGTAATTTTGTATACTTTTGCCCTTTGCCTACTTTCACTGTATGATCCGAGAATAAATTGATAAAAGATTTTTTTTCTACTATTGAGATGGGTGATATTGTTTCGGTTATAAAATCTATTATTTTTTCATCAAATTTTTGTTGCGGATTTTTATTACGAGAATTTTCAAGATTATTTTTCTTTGTTTTCATATAAAATTCAAATTGTTCCTGATGGCTTCGTTTTAAGTGTTTTATAAAGTTAGATGTAACATATATGGAGCCTTTAATATTAATTTTGCAAAAGTTACATCTTGCTGTCACAGTGAATTTATCCTTTGTATTTAAATTTGGGTCTGACTATGAAATTAAATTTATAATTAAAAGACCAATAAAAATTTATATAAAAAATACCTAACTGAAAATGATTTTTACATTACTACTATAAATTACCTCGATTTTTTTTACCTCTAAATAATAAAAATCATATACGTACAAATTTGATTACAGTAAATATTCCTTAAATAAAATTTTCCCTTGCATCTTTTTCAAAATGTCATCATTTTCCAATACTGAGTTACTGGAACTATCATCTATGTTATTACCCATTCTTGCTTTCTTAGATCTAAAGATCTCTGATTGATATACCCTTTACGTGTTTTACGTTTCTCAGGCTCAAAACTTGGATCAATAACCGAATTATCTGAGTCAAAATCATAATTTTCTATTTCGTTATTCTCATAGTTAGCCATAACAACTATTATTTCTCTAACTATTTAATGTAGATATATAAGTAAAAATTTTTTTGTAATGATACAAGTACAATTATTAAGAAACAATAAATTAAACTTATACTGAACTTGACACGTTAAACTTTACAAATCGGCAAGCCAGGCAAAAACAACAGAGAACCGGTGTGGCTGAACAGTGAGGTGAAGGCCCTGACCAGGGAGAGACACAGGCTCTGGCGAGCCTTTAAAAGATCCGCGGAAGATGTATCACTGGTGGTGTTGCTTAAGAATACCCAAGCTCTGCTCAGGAAGTTCTATTTCAATTCAAGTTTAATATTTTCTAATTATAAATAATAATACTTTAGATATATTTAGTATCTCAGCGGTTAAGAAACTTAAGTTGAATGATACGAGTTCAAGACCATATCAAAAATAATGGTTTGGAAAATACGGTGTTGTTGAAATAAGTAAGAAAATTCTTTGTATAATTTGTAAGGAGAATATCACGTCTCGAACTTACAATGTAAAACGACATTTTGAAAAGATACATAAGTAGGTAATGGCGTGGGAATTTTGTGCGAGCAATAGATAGCATAAAATATGGATAGTATGTCAATGAGCTCACGACAAAGGGGTTTGAACTTTTAAGGAATGTTGTTGGCGCGTGCGCATAGGAATGTTATTAAGCTTTATGCAAATGAGCTCACGACAAAGGTGTTTGAACTTTTAAGGAATGTTGTTGGCGCGTGTGCATATGGAAAAGTTGTTTATTGTGGATAATTGCATAATAGATTGAAATGTTTTTTTTTTTTGCATTATTAAAATGTTAGTTTGAAAGCTTTTTTAACACAAAAATGCAGTTGTTATTTATGAGATAAATAAATGCAGGCATTGACCTTGATATGTATGCGTAAAATCGTGAGAAAAAAAAGTTGTATTTAGTTGTATTTTAAACAAAAAATGCAGGTGTTTGACATGGAATGATTTATTATATTAATTACTTTGGATTTTGTAATCGCAAAAAAAAATTCAGTTATTGGTAAATTTTCTGCTAGTTACTTTGTATAATGTGAATTAAATTTTTAGTTATTGTACATGCAAGTTAGAACATTATAAAATTAGAGTATTGAATATATTATGTTAACTACTTTGTATTGAAATCGCGATTTTAAAATAAAATGGAATGTGTTGACATTTAAAATTAATAAATCATTCGCCACAGCCTACATTCTATTGTCAATTAGCTAGTTTGTATTGAAATTAAACTTGAAATTAAATAGTATAAAAATCGCAATTTTTAAAAAGTGGAATGTACATACAATTAAAATTATTTAATAGGAATCGTGACTTTTAAAAATAAAATGGAATGTTATTATTTAAAATTAATTATAAATTAATTAAACATTTAAAATTCCTTATTTATTTTTTAAATTACATTGTTTCAAAGTATACTTTGGAATTCCAGCTCAAACTTTTGTGCTTTACCTGTGAATATATGTTCAGAATAAACTCATTTCCAATAACAATTTGTTAGAAGTAAAGAATGTCTAAGAAAATATTACTTCAAAAATATAAAAGTATAGCCGGCGCTTCGACTTTCTCGGGCGAATTGAACGACCACTACAATATTATTAAGGATCAAATATTCAACATTAAAAAATTTAATGTAAGAAGAAGGGAAATGGAATTTCAACTAAAATAGGTGCCAGAGAATGCAGAGGCAATAGCCTGGATAAAGGAGGCTATAAATGAAGTAATAGCATATGGCACCAAACACATTTTACGCACAGATAAAGTGGGTATAACCTTCTGTGGAAAAAATTTTGAAGAGCGGGGTCCTGGTTGGATAAATTCAGAGACGCTGCTATAGTTAAATTTGAGGATATTTGGGAAATGATAAGTAAAATTTTCCAAAGTAATTCCGAAGGTAAGTGTATTACACATAAATATATATGTTTAGTAACTATATTTAGGTATATTATAATTTACAGGATTGAGTACTGATACTTTTTGCCTGGGGATAACTACTGTGCGGTTATCTCAAGGTCGTGGAAAACGTGGTAGGAATTACCGCCTACACAACTACTCAGACTAGTCTTAAATTATATAATTATCTCCGTCCCCCGGTCCCTGAAATCAAAAAATATTAGGCGCAATCAGAAAAACGTAAATTCTTCGATGATTTCTCTTCTCAACCTTTTGGATATAAAAGAGTAAGAAGCTATTAAATAATGTAAAATCTGTTAGAGAGCTGTAATTAAATATTTTATATAAAAAGAAAACGAATGTTTTTTATTTATTTATTTATTTTTTATTTAGCATCCTTTAATTAGTATTTACAGAAATCGAAACAAAAATTTATTATTTTTCATTTTGCAATTATTTTGTCATATATGTAGGTTACAGTAAATTGATTTTTTCCATCTGGACCTTTCTTTTTTCCCAGCCATCTACAATTCTTCCTCAATTCATGAATAGTGACATCCTTTTTTAAGTCGGGACAATAAAATTTAATATTTTGAATATCCATACGAATGCACAAATATTCGTAATAATTGAATTTAAATTGTCCTGAAGACAGTCACTTAGCTATTGATATTGATTTTAGTGATGGTGGGTTCATATCGTACGTTTATCGTTTTGTGCACAAATTGCGATTAATTTATTTTTATTTTAAAAGATTTATTTATATTCTCCCAAAGTTGCAAATTCTTCATAAGTAATAAAAAAACTTAATTACGTGTATTTCTGATGTTGTCTAATGATAAAAAATTTAATTTAAAATTCAGTATTGTAATTTTATCTTTAAATAATAAAAAAATTCAGGTGGGGAAAATTAATATCATTGCTCAAATCATATATAAGGGTTATAAATTTATAATTTCTTCATACTTCTTTCAATAACTGGTATTATATTAACTATGGTAAGTAAAACTTATTAATTAAAATTTAATATATAAATTATTTTTAATAAAAATATAGATTTTATATGGTTTTTTTTCTTTTTTAGTTTTTTTAAACAATTTAATTGCCGCAGGAAAAGGGGAACAAGAGGTGTACCAGGCAATCGACCCACTTACTGTGGGAGTGCATTATGATGTGTTAAATTTGTGGTTTTTAAAAACCAAAAGGCGCCAAAGAGTTCTTCTGGCAAAGGTGCAGGACCCGTCAACTAAAAAATGTATAACGTTCTTTTTGCCAGAACGTTTTTCGAAAAAGGTAACAACGGAGGCGGAGCTGCAAGAGGTCAATTCCAAAAAATTTAAATTTAAATTTACAGCGAGAGATACCGCCAAATGGAATATATTTGATCTAATTCCGGAAATTTAGAAAAGCATAAAAATAAATATAGAATTACAAAAATTTCTTTTATTTTATTTTTTTAAAAATTCAAGTTTCTTTCTTTTTACAGGTTCACTCTTTGGTCTTATACCAAAATTAAAGAATTAAAAATAAATAAAACATAAAAATTCAAATATTCTTCTTTTATTTAATTCTTTTTACATCCTTTTCAATTGGATGCACGGTAAATTTTTTAAATTTATTGGTTGGAATAAATCCAACTCTGTCTCTAATTGGAAAACTTCATATTTTCCAATTAGGTATTCAAAGGGTTCCATTGAATACGTTTTAGACATGACGCACTTATTTTTAATAAAATTATTATTAGATAATGTAGATTAATTTATACTAAATTCATGTTGCATTAAAAACAACTTTCTAAAATTTTTGCAGGTGTGTATTAGAATATTAAGATTATATTTGTTGAATTGCAATAATATATTTACAGAATATTTATTAAGTTAAATAATTTAACGGTGCAGTATTATAACGCCATACGCAATAAAGCCATAATGTCTTTAATTCGCTTTTGAGTGAGAAATAAAGCCATATCGCATCGTTTTCTAAAATTTTACGAAATAAAGCCATATAGTAAAATTAATACAAATTCTAATTTTATAGTAAACAAAGTGAAAAAAATAGAAATTGATAAAAAAGTGCAGTTATAAATGATAAATAAAATGCATTAAAACTAGTTCCAAAGAGAAATTTATTTTTTGGAACATAATAATAATTGTTATTTAATATTATTATCTCAGTTTGATTTTAAATTTATTTGGAGTAAGTTAGAACATTACAAAATATTTATTAAATATATTAGTGCAAGTGAAAAAATTTTATAAATTGAAAGTGAAGATGGTTGATGGGAATCAAATATTAAAATATGAATTGATAGCAGGTTTAAGGAAAAATAGCAAATTACTACTAATATCTGAAGAGAAGCAAATTTATAAGTATAAATATAAAAAACATTTACAAAATATTATGTATGCTATTTAGAAAAATGTCCAGTAAATGTTAGCTGTTGATTTTAATAAGCAAAATTTTTGTCGTAAAACAAGTTATTTAAACCACAACCATGAACCGCAAGGGGAATTCATTGTGCGATTGAAATTAATAAATAATATCAAGATAAATTGTGAAAATATTTCATTAAAAAGGACAAATATTCGTGAGGTATTTGACGAAACTTGCAAAAAATTTAAATTAAGTACAAATAGGTTAATACAATTTGGTAAAGTTAGAAGAAACTTGCAGCTCTTTTTCAATTATGTTAAATTATTCATTAATTGTTTTCAATTTAAAAGCATTTAATTGTTTCACTCATGTATAAAATTGTTAAATAAAATGAAAAAATTAAAAATATATTTAAAAAACAAAAATTACTTGTTATTAAAACGTTTATATTCCAGAATATTTATGTATATGTGTATGTCAGATTGTGCATTAGGAGGGATTTTAGAGTTGGTTTCAAATTCAGAATTATAAGCCTTTTACAGAATATTTATATTTATGTATGTGTGAGATTCTGAATTAAGAGGGATTTTAGAGTTTGATTCAAAATCAGGATTACCGCTTTTTCCAGAATATTTATATTTATGTATGTGTGAGATTCTGAATTAGGAGGGATTTTAGAATTGGATTCAAAATCAGGATTACCGCTTTTTCAAGAATATTTATATTTATGATAAAATTCAAGATAAATATTGATAATTATTTTTGTTTGAAAAATTAAATTGCTTCTATTTGAACAAATAAAATTACATGTTTAAAAACGAAATAATGCCATATGGCTTTGTTTCGCAATTATATGCGAAATAAAATCATACGCGGAAAAAAGTGCTATATGGCTTTATTTCTCATTCAAAAGCGAAATAAAGCCATTATGGCTTTATTGCGTATGGCGTTATTTCACGGCGTCTAATTTAACATACATAATATATTATGTTCAAATTACCTTGAATTTTATTTCGGTTAAAGATTTTTTTATTGACATCCGATAAATCTTCCAAAGAATACGGCAATTTGAAAACGAGCAATATTAGTATTAATGTTGGCAATATTGGTATAATCTGCAACTTCAAAAGTTAATTCTCTCAGAAAATACTGATTATTATTATTACCGAGAATAAACAGGTCATAGCTTTATGCAGGTCATAGCTATTACTTTACTCATGTTTTTTAATTGACTGCACATCATACAACCCTTTATGTATAATATTTAATTTTCTTTTATTAAAAAAAAAAAAATGTTCCACTGTATACAATTTGAAACTACCCACTATGGTTGATGAAATCAGATATAAATAACAGACTACTGGCTTATTTTAATGTAGTAACGCATAAAATGAACACCAGGAAGGCAGTAGCTGATCTACAGTTTATTATTGGAAATAATAAACAATATTTCTTGAAGGAATTTTCTTTGATAACTGAAGGGTCACTGATACCAATGCTGTTTATGTATAAAGCACCTTATTCGTTCTTCTCAAATAAAGAAAGATTTAAAATGTGCCGAAATGTATTCAATTGCTTTAGGTGAGAGCACGGACATAAGTGGTTACGCACAACTTCCAGTTTTTGTCAGATATAAATCAGGAAGTATAATGAGAGATAAATTGGTCAAATTAATAACATTGACGGGAAGAACTACTGGTCTGGATGTTTTTAAAGAATTCGCTGATACATTTTTGAAAATGAATATTGATTTACAGAAAATTGTTTTTGTAACAACTGATGGCGCTCCTAGCATGATAAACAAAAATATTGGATTTATTCAGGAACTTAAACAAAGTATCCAACATTTACAAAATTGAATTTCACTGCCTCATTTACCAAGAAGTCTTGTGCAAAACAAGGATTAAAAATATTTTTGAACGTAATGCCAGTTGTAACAAAAATAATTAATTTTATAAATGCAAGAACTCTAAATAAGCGAGAATTTGCCAAATTATTAGAGCAAATTGAATCTCAATACTCTGGGCTTTTAATGTACAATAATGTTCGATGGCTCAGTCGTGGTCAAGTTTTAAATAGATTTCTAGATTTATTAGAAGAAATAAAACAGTTTTTGCATGAAAAAAATAATGTTTATGGCGAATTATTAAATATAGAATGGCTAAATGACCTAATGTTTTTCTGTGATATCACTCAGCATTTTAATGAACTGAATAAAAAACTCCAAGGATCTGGTCAAGTTGTATTAACCATGTTTGAAAATATTAAAACATTTATGACAAAACTTGATATATTTAGTAATGATTTTAACATGAAAATATTGAAATATTTTCCATATCTGCAAAAACATTTTCAAGCAACTGAAAACTTTGAAAATAGTATTATTACACAGGAACATACAATTAAAAAATATTTAACCATTCATTATACAGGAAATAAAACAAGTTTTTCTGGATAGATTTAATTAATTTAAGTATTTAGAAAAAACATTACAATTTATATTGTATCCACACAAGATAGAATTTAAGAATTTGAAATTAGACGAGTTCACTTGGTTAGATATTGTAAATTTAGAAATGGAATTAGCAGAATTTCAAAACAGTTTTATATGGAAAAATAAATTTGACAATTTAATTACAGATTTACAGAAACAAAGTTCAGAAAATATTTCTAACAATAAGAAAAAGGTATTCGAACAAAGAACTGATAATTTAATATTAAAAGGGTGGGATTCTTTACCAGATACATTTAATACAATGAAAAAACTGGCAAATGCTCTTTTAACAATGTTTGGTTCAACATACGTATGCGAAACTTTGTTTTCATCAATGATAATTATAATCAATAAATTTAATTATAATATATATCTAATTAATGTATAATAAATAAAATCATATTCTATTTACATGAATTTTTGTTATATTTTTAATAACTAAAATAATACAAGACCCGTAGGTTGATATTTTCAAAAAATAAATTCAATTGTGACCCGCTTGTCAAAAAGGTTCGCCATCGCTGATATAGAATAAAATAAGCCCAACACTGAATGCCACACAAAAAACAAAACAAATTTTGTGTATCTATTTCTTTTTAATCATTTTTATTTTCTGTATATTAACATTTTGTCATGCTTCCCTAGTTTCAATGTATTTCTATATTTACTATGATGTTGTTGTTGTTCAAATGGAAATGGATAAATTTGTAAAAATATTTAATATAGGGAAGCTAAATGAATTTTTAATATATGAAAAATTTCATATAATATTTTGAGAGATGAGAGAAGAGAAATTTGTTTGCAAATTTAAATTTTGCTTTTAAACAATTAACGAACATAATTTTTTCTGTTTATTAAATTTGTGCATGTACATATGTCTTACAGTGTGCTGTATAAAATTTTTAACTTATTCAAATTTTCAATAGAAAAAAGTTTTATTCTTGTATTGATTATTTATTATTAATAATAATACCAATTTTACCTACATATATTGTATTTTCATTTTAAACACATAACAAAAAATTTGTGCAACCTGCCATTTGTTTATAACAAATCAAAATATTTCAACTTCGTATTAAAGTTTTTGACTAAATTTAGTAGGTAAGTTGTAAGGCGGTAAAATTAAATTATTATATATTATGAATATACTGTATAATATTTACACAATATTTTTTTTTACAATATTACTAAAATGAAATTAAAAATATAAAAAAAATTATGACAGATTGCAATTGTGTAGTAGAAATTCTTTTTGAAAAATCATTTAACCGAATGAATTTTGATGAAAAATTTACTCTTATTAAACGAGGAAGACCAACACCAAATTTAACCAACTTAAACACAAAAATTAAAACATGTATACGTCGGTTTTCAGAAAACAATTTTGAAAAAATTAAATGGCTTAAAGGTTGTGAAAAAATGTTCTTTTTTGTTGACCTTGCTTATTTTTTCGAAAGAAAACTCAGTTTGGAATTCTTCTGGATTTGTTGATATAAATAATTTTCACAAAGCAGTAAAACGTCATGGAGAATCACAAAATAATTTGCAAAACAGAATTCCATTAAAAACATTTGGAGCAACAAGAATCGAAAAAGCACTAGACTTGAGTCGTAGCATTTCGTTTGAACAATTTATTAATAAAGTAAGAAATAATCGCGAAATTTTAGAAAGTCTCATTGATATACTGTTTGCTTTTTGGCAATGCAAGGGCTCGTTTTTAGAGGAAGTGATGAAAGTCAAGATTTTTCTAACCGAGGTAATTATGTTGAACTAATCAATTTATTAGCACGACATAATTCAGAATTGGCAAGTCATTTGGAATTTTCTACAGTGTTTTCTTATTCTAGTGATATCTAGTGATATTCTTATATCTAGTGATTATCTAGTGATATTCAAAATGATTTAATTGATTTGGTAGCATTTGTAATGAAAAAAGAAATTCAAAGTGAACTTGATCAAGCCAATTTTATAGCATTGATTAAAATATAGCATTGATGAGGCATCGGATGTAACAAATAAGTCTCAACTAGCTATAATTTTACGTTATTTGGTTTCAGTTCGTTCGTTAATATTATCGAAAGATATATTAAATTTATTGATGTTTCTGCATATCGTAGTTCAGACGACATTTCTTTAATATTAGATATTTGTTTTGTAAGTAATTTTATATTATCTTTTATTTCTAATTCTATTCTAAGTAATTCTATATAATAGAAATTTCATTTTTGTTTTGTAAATGTTCCACTTTTTGTGTGATTTTATTTATAGCTTCTTCGTACAGGTCTAAGTTGATAATATACATTATTTTCGTATAATTGTAGATGATATTTATTTTAGAATCTTGTACGAGGATATACCTGTTCCCATTTTGTAGTTAATTAATTTCGATATAAGAACATGCAATTACATTATAAGAAGACAAAGTAGAAGCATGCTGATGAAAATAGTTCCTAGTAAATAATTAGTAAGTAAATAATTCCTAGTAAATAATAAGTAGTAATAAAGTAAATAATTTCAGTTTTACTGATTGTCCGTAATTCATAATCATTAGTATTGTTATCTGTTAGTAAAAAAAACATATTAAATGTATGTGTCAAAGTGTAATTCCGATTACCAGTAAAAACTGCGAATAAAGTAATCAAAAGTGTTATCTTAAAATAGTTGGAGTGTCAGATTGACTTAATTCAATTTTAATTTTTAACTTTTGTTTATTTTTTAGTTTTGTTTAATGGTTAGTTTTGCTTTAATGCTTAAATTTTTTTTTTAAATTGGCTGATATATCTAGATAAGATTTCATTATTGGAAATGATTCTCACTTTGATTTTTTATTTCAGTTTTTTATAATATGGTTGAAGTTTGCTGACTCGGTTAAGTTTTAAATGATTTGATGCTTTTTCTTTTTTTCTATTTTCATTAAGTTTCTTTAATTTTTTTGTTTTTGATTTTATCAGACTTTCTTGGATAATAGGATATTGCGCGGATGAAATTGTACCATTAATGAAATCAATGGGTCTTTGATTGGTTGAGGAATGGATTGTCTCTTTGTAAGTTTTAACAGCTTTGACAACAGGATCTTCATCTGTTGGGAAGCCTTCTTCTTTTCCAATTATCTGTAAAATTCTAAGATGTTAATTTAGGGTATTGTGGAATTTTTCTATATCCGCGTTACTACTATGGTTATTTGGAGTAGTAAAGTGGATATCATTCCTTCATTCATCGGCACCGACTGCGCCAATTATGGTTATTTGGTAGTGAAGTGGATATCAATTCCTTCATTCATTAGCACCAATTATATCTGTTCAACTTAGTTTTTAAAATTTTAAAATAAAACACGTTGATTTTAATTTTAAACGTCTTTATTAATTTGCTTTAAGAAAAGAACTACTTAAAAATAATATTTTTTCAATACAATTATTTTTTTAATACTACAAAGGTTTTACAGTTGAAAAATGCTAATTTTGCATTATCAGCGTTTTTCGATAATTGTTTAATCATTTTTTTTTTAGTTCATTTCGTACATATTGAATATTGACCTCATATGATGGCGAAATGTACGATCAGCTAATTTATTAATCTTATTTAAAAAAATGCGTTTAATTATTTATACAAAAGTTAAAAAGCAACGATCGATTGTGAAACAAGACACTTAGATTCAAGGGAGTTTAAAGAAAATGGAAATGAAAGAGTGCAAGTAATAAAATATGAAATTAAGTTTTTATTTTAGAGGAATGGAGTTTTTGTCCCTGTTTAATTCCATCCCTTTGTACAATATTGTTTGGTACAATAGTGATGATCTTATCAGCATGGGATGGTGTGGATGTAACTATATATACTTAAAATCTAGCTTTAAATATATATTAACTTATAAATACTTAATTAACTTATAAATACTTAAATGAATTTTTTTCTTGAAATTTTATTTTTAGAACACTCCAAACCGGTTTATATACTGCTAATTTTGGTATATCTTATGGCTATTTCTAATATTTCTCGTGGTAAATGTTTTTCTAGATCATCAAAAATAGAAGCCTTAGAATCTTTTGTTAGATGCTATAATGTAAGTTATTTTTTTAATTTTAAAGTAATATTATAACTATTTTTTAATCTTATTATTTAAAAAACAGCTGTTTTCGTTTCATAAGAGGAGTCGAGATTAAGAGAAAAAAATTATAAACAAATAGAGAAAAAAAATAAAATAAAAATAATACAAAAAAATAAAATAAAATAATAAATATACAATAACAATTTGTGAAACGAAAACATTATTATTTAATAATCATATTTCACCAAAGTGCCTTCAAAAAATTAGTTGATTTTTTATTATATTTTTAAATCATTATTTATTTTGATTTTCTTTCCAGTCATTAGCCGGAGCTGAGAAAAACGAGAAAGAAATTATTGTATCTACTTCAAAAAATAAAACACAATTTCGACCAAACTTTATTTTATTGGAACACCAGTAGAGTTAGGCATCATTGATATTCTCGGCAAATCAAATATAGAATTATAAATATTAAAGAGGCTCTTGAAGTATATTTTAGTTTATATTTAGCTTTAAATATAGAATATCCCGTACAAAGCCAGAAAATACATTTTTTTATTCAAAAATATATTTTAAAAATTAATACGCCCTACGATACAGTAGATATTAAGACATCGTGAAAAACTTTTGGTAAGGATTTATTACTATTGACTTGACTTGTTTCATTTAATTCGTTATTTGTTTAAAAAAAATTCTCATAATAATGTTAAATTTAAAATTACAACTACAAAGACATATTAAGAAAACATTAAAGACATATTAAGAAAACTAAATATATATATAATATATAGTTATATCACCTTCCACTTCAAATACAAATACTACTCTACATGATTACCCGTTACCAATAGATTGCCCATTACATTTATAATCAACTCAAATAATTATCTTATCAGTTTTCTAATTTTAAATATTATTTTATATTTTTTCATAAATTCTTTTTATGTTATTCTCACATATGTTTTAAAATTCTTTTTCGAAATTTCTTTTAATATTTGAGGACCGTTTTTTCAAAGTGAAACAAGTGAGCAAAAGTCAAATTTGAGATATGCATATCAAATGAAAGATAATTTGAAAACCTTTCATTTGATAAAATAAAAATTTGTCAAAGTCAAATAAATCTCATACAATTTCCAAAACAAATCTAGCAGTTTTAGCAAAGTGAAACAAAAATACGTAGTTTACGTTTTCGTTACAGCAAACCTCAACAAGAATTTATTATTATATGAGAGAATTATTATATTATATGAATACATGAATCGTCATGTTAATTATTATATCATTATTGTTATTATCATATTTGGAAGTGGAAACCTTGAAAAGTTTCCCTTTTTGTGCTATTTTTTATATAAAGTATTATAAAAATAAAAGGGTAAAAAAAAAACTATTAATCGGAAACTAAAACAAATAATAAAATTAATTATGGGCTGATCAAAAAAATATATGAATTTTAAAAACCGTTAGGTACTGCATGTGTATGTATATATTATTAACGTAGTATTATTCATTTAATCGAATTGGATTTTTAAAATAATTTTAGTTAGGTACTGCATGTGTATGTATATATTATTAACGTAGTATTATTCATTTAATCGAATTGGATTTTTAAAATTATTTTAACGGTTTTTAAAATTATTAGACATTCACTCGTTGGCTTCACTCGTTTTATACAAATTAAAAATTTTAAAAATTTTAAAAATTGAAAGTATTTCAATATGGATTATTCTAAGGCGGCTGTTGAAATTAAATCGGGTAGAAAAAATAGAAAAAAAGCCGTTAAAAAAATATCATCTTACTCTTTAAGTAAGCATGAATTTAAGCATGAATGCAAACATATCCGTCAGAGAAAACCTAATATTTGTAATGCACATGTGATTGCAATTAGCGACGTATCTTGTAAGTAAATGGCTAAATATTTTCAAATTTAAATTTTAATATGATTTACGTTATAATATTAAAACTTTCAGTATTTTCACATCACTTAAAAGGAAAAGTTTCGAAAATAAAAGAAGATGAATTTCTTCTGAAACACATGAGAATTACTTATCCAAAACACAAAATAAAAAAAGGATTAAAAAAGCCTCATGCAGTTAAAATCAAATATTTTATAAGATTACGCAACAATCATCTTGTTCCAGTATGTGCAGAATATTTCAGTAATGTTACAGGTATACTAACTAAATTAATTTAAAATGAGCTTTCATCATATTTATGATTTTAAATAATCCTCAGGAGCAAAAAGGAATAGGCTTGCTTTGATAGCAAGATATTTTCTTCTTAACCCGGAAACACCAATTGAAAGAAGAGGAGGAGATAGATAGATCCACAGAATTTGCACGCTATATGGCTGAAAATATAAAAAGTCATATTAAAAGTTTCAAATGTCGAGAATCTCATTATTCCAGAAGTAAAATTCAAAGGGAATATCTGCCACCAGAACTAAATATACAAAAAATGTACGATATGTTTTGCACTGAAAGAACAACAAAAGGCGAAACAAGTTGTTCGCTATCGAAATATAAAAAAATTTTTTACAACTACTTCAATTTGGGGTTCGGAAATCCACATTCAGACACCTGTTCAACATGTAAATTGTTTGAAGTTGACATAAAAAAGGAAAAACAAAATTTTGAAAAATTGAACATTATTAGAACTAACAAAAAATTACATATTCAACGCGCAAAAAAGTTTCACCAATTAATGAATAAACCGGAGGCCGAAACTTTTGATATTGTCTTTGACTTACAGCAGAACCAACCACTGCCTAAATTATCAGTTGGAGAAATATTTTATTCCAGGCAAGTTTGGATGTACAACTTAGCGATAATGATACACAATAAGAAACAAACTAAAGAAAATATATATTTTTATACGTGGTTGGAAACACAGTCTAATCGTGGAGCAAACCAGGTTGCATCTTGCTTGCTTAATTTTCTATATAGATTCGAAACTAAGCTCAAAAATGAAGGTATGGAATCTTGTAAATTGCGTTTGTTTTCAGATTCTTGTGCATCACAGAATAAGAACACTATTATGATGACTGCCATAATGTACTTATTAGAGAAGAGTTCACTATTCTACGAAATAAAGCATATATTTCCTATTAGGGGACACAGTTTTATGCCACCTGATAGGGTTTTCGGAAGACTAGAAAAGGAGTTTCGTAAAAAAGAAGAAATAATTGCACCATTAGAATATTATAAAATTATGGAAAAACATGGTCAAGTAAAAAAGATTTCTGAAGATTGGAAAGTTTATGACATAAAAACAGAAGCCAAAAAAATATTCAAATGTAAACTTCCATTTAAAATGGGTTCAGTTCGAATTTTTCGCTATGAAAAAATAAAAGAAAAGGACCAAATCAAACTATCCATAAATAATACATTTTTTGGATCATTTGTAGAAGTACAACCTTTAAAAAAATCAATAAAGAAAGTAACCGAAATAATAAATAAATGGAATGTTTTACCACTAGAAAATAGAGTTTCTATAGCAAAAAAAGAAGATGTACAAAAACTAATGACTTTTTTTACCATTCCTGAAGACGCACAAGACTTTTATCAAAATATACTTGGGGCAAATATTCAGGAAGATATTAGTAACATTGAAAATGATTATGACGTAAATGAAGAGCCTTTTATTTAAAACCTAAATAATAATTTATTAATATTTACTTTTTAAATTTTTTAAAAAGACTCAATATATATATATATATATATATATATATATTTTTTTTAATTTATCATATTTGTTTTTAGTGATGTAAGTATTAAAAAATACTAGTCGAGGTTTTCTTCACTAAATTTATTTATTATTTTTGCAATATCGATATATTGGAAGCAACTTACTCCTTTTATCAGTGCTTGCGACTAATCACTGATGAAGGAAGTAAGTTGCTTCCGATATATCGATATTTCCAAAAATAATAAATAAATTTAGTGAAGGAAACCTCGACCAGTATTTTTTAATTTATTAATATTTATTTTTATTAATTTTTTGTTTTTGATAAACTGAATTAAAAAAATTACATTATATTATATTTTATATTTTTTTGTTTAACTTTGCAAAAATGCATTACATACGTTTACCCATTATATTTGTGTTTGAAAAAACGGCCATTTTTTACAGCTGTATAAAATTTTTGAATTATTTTGAATTCTTTGAATTTTAAGCTTATGCGTAGAAAATAATCATATAAACTAAAATTCTATAAAATTGAATTCCTTAAAAGTCTATTTTTATTTGTACATAAAAAAAACCTTCTACTGATAATTTACAAATTTTCACTTGTTTCACTTTGAAAAAACGGTCCTCATTTGTAAACAAAAAACCCACTCTAAATTATGTTGACCGACTTGAAATCGTTTATGTTGCATTTTTATTTTTATTGCTATCAATACTTTAACATCTGGTTCGAATATTGATTCTTTTATTATTTTAAGTATTACTTGGAAAATCTAAAAAGCATTTTTATCTTTTATTTTGTAATATTTTGTAATTTGTACTAGAGTTTTTGAAAGTAAGAATTAATAAATTTTGTATTTGAAAATTCTTTTTTAAAAAAATTGTAAAATAAAGAAAGTCAGTTCACTTGTAAACAATAAACGTTTAATTGTTTATATTTTTTTTGTTAATGCCTTGCACATTTCTAGCGCAGTCGGTAGGATACAAGCTAAAAAGAGTGTAAAAAAAAAAATTAAATAATTAAATAAAAAGTGTACTCACAACAAATAATTTTGAAAAAAAAAAATAAAAAACATGAACAATATTGAAAAGAACAATTTCTTTTTTTCAACTGTTAATAATTAAAAATAAAAAAAAGGGAAAGTGAAAATTAATTAATTTCTCAACAAAATAATAGAACAAAATAGAATTTTATTTATTCAATAAACAAGTGAAAGTTCATTAAGCATATTAAGATAAAAGAACGAAATCAAATATACAACAGTAATACAGCAAAATGGCAAACAACAATAATCCAACAACCGTATTAAACAACAATAACCCAGCACCCGTAGTAAACAACATCAACAATCAAGCTCCACAGGTTCAACCACTGACATTTACGCTCAACCCGTTGACGTAAATAGCTGATCTCCCTGAATTTAATGGTACGTCCGAGGAACTTTATACCTTTGTAGAATTAGTTGAGAATATAATGCAACTTGTGTCAAGTTATGACCAAGGTAGTCAGAATATTTTAGTTAATAAGATTAAATCTAAATTAAACGGAAACGCTAGACAAAATATTGAAATAAATAACCAAGTAATGGCTTGGCCTGAAATGAAAAAGATTTTAATGGATAATTTTGGTGAAAAGAAAACTCTTTTACAACTTTTTGAAGAGTTGGAAAGTTTAAAATTCACTACTACCAGTCGTGATCTTTACGCTCAAATTAAAAATGTGCTAAGAAGATTAAATAATAAAGTGAAAGATGCACACAATTCAAACAGCATTACGAGTATTTAAAGAAAAATTACCAGAGCCAATGCACTCTGTAATTTTTAGCCGTAACCCGTAAATCGTGTAATAGTAGTACTAATAACATTAATAGAAATTATAGTTATAATAATAATAGTAACCCTAATATTAATAATAACAATAATTATAGAAATTCTAATCAAAATAATAATATTATCAAATTTAATAATTGCAAAATTTCAGTTGGCCCTTTTCGATATGAAAATTTTGAGAAGGGATATTATAACAAAATACTGCCTTATTGGTATGTGCAACATAATATCAGTGTTAAAAAAATTATTAATGAGATTCATCTAGATACCAAACCAAACATATTCAGGAAATAAAATTCTATAACACCTGGAAAGGATATACAGATCTTATATCAAATACTGCAATTATAGGTGTTCTTATTTTTATTGTGCTTTTTATTGCAATTTTCTTATGCAGACAGTTTAAGCAAACAAAAATTCGTAACATAAACGTTGAGTTAAAAAATATAAAAATATAAAAAGCTGTTATGGTTCTCCTACAAGGTGCATCTTTAAATATTGCAATTTTTGAATTGGACTCAGAGAATCATATTGGTGCACCATTGTTCTAAAAAGATCATAGAAGGTTGGCCATTTTTTGTAGTCACCATCGAATTTATCAAGTGAGACCTTTGGTAACTTCAAGACGCACTCCAGAGTGATTCTCGACTGGTTGGATTGTATCATGCTGTTCTCAATCTCCTTTGATGCGTTTTCCGCAAAGTCGGCTTCATATCGCCTTTCAATTATTTCGTAATTATTGTTGAAATAATCTTCCACCTCAGCATAGATATCATCTTCAAAGTAATTATAACTCTTTTGGATTCCCTTTTCCGATAACCTTTGAATTATTAATCTTTTATGCACACTGACAAATGTATCCCAATGGCCTTGGAAAGCTGCTAACCTTCTTCGATAGAACCCTTTAGTGCGTTTATCCTTCCTCGTCTTTTTATAATTATTAAAGCAACTTTCAAGGATTTCCTTTTGTGCCATCTGATCATTAATTAAGTCTACCATCTTTCTTTTAGTTATTTGACTCAACTGAAACACCCACCAAATTCAGATCAATTTTTAAGATAAAAAATGTAACCCCTCGTACAAGCATTTTTATACCACTTCCTGAAATTAATAGTAATTATTCGAAGCACGTTCTGTTCAGAAATTAAAACCCTGAAGCAACTTCTTTTTAAAAAAAAAATAAATATTTTTTATGTTCAAATAGGCATACCATTCAAATACGTATATAGGTATATTTAATGTACACTATGTAAATATAATATTTAAATATCCAAAAAAAATCAAATATAATAATGTGCAAAATTGTGTATTGTCCGAAAAAATATATTTTCAAATATTTTAAAATATATATAACCGTTTACTCACCCTAATTCTGCTATTCTGGAACTTATCGCGTACCCGATTCGCGACATTACCGAACCGAAGATTTTACAATTACACCACACCACATCAATGTTCTTATAGCTTTTGTTTTATTTTTTACATATAGCACTCTTATAGTTTATAGTTTTATTCCCTTTTTTTTTTTTAATAGATTTTTTTAACCACTACAAAATTTTTGATTAAAAAAATATTTTAGATTTCCACTAGATTAGGTTTATTTTTTTTTTTGAACTATACCTTTTTAATTTCAAAATGAGAATTGTTAACTTCAATATGAGAATAGTAAACTTCAAAGTGGAATAGTAAATTTCAAAATGGAATAGTAAATTTCAAAATGGAATAGTAAACTTCAATATGAAAATAGGCAAATTCAAAAAAAGAATATATATATAGTAAGCCTTATAATGGTTTTCAAGAAATTTTTAAAAATATTAATAAGAATTAAAAAGAATTCTAATTGAATAAACGTGTTTTATAATAAAATTTACAATTGAAACATGAATAAAAAATCAGAAACAGAACAAAAAAAGTTAAAATTACTTGCCATTTGAAATGCTAATGGAGACTGGAGGCAACTTGCACGTGAGATTAATATT
Organism: Poecilobothrus nobilitatus; assembly: GCA_947095535.1. NCBI lineage: Eukaryota > Metazoa > Arthropoda > Insecta > Diptera > Dolichopodidae > Poecilobothrus > Poecilobothrus nobilitatus. Next base: position 25,517,565 of record OX352773.1, on the reverse strand, counting down.
CCACAGTCAACGGCATATCGTTGGGTATCAGAGGGAGTAACCCAAGACAAACGAGGAGGAAAGCGATTTCAAAACATTACACAAATCCATTTAGATTATTTTGTTGAAATGATAGAAAATAACTGCTGTATTACACTAGCGGAACTTACTGCTGGCTTTCAAAATAAATTTACGATTTCCATTTCAAAAACAACAATTTCCAAAAAGCTTGATTCTCTCTGCTACTCGCTGAAAAATGTAAGACACGAACCTGAAAGAGCAAACTGTGCTGAAAACAAAGAAAAGAGAAAGGAGTTTGTTGAAAAACTTTTAGAATATCAGTCGCAAAATAAGCCAATCTTGTTCATGGATGAAACAAATTTCAACATCCACATTTCAAGAGCACAGGGAAGATCAACGAAGGGAACAAGATGCACTACTGTTTCAACCGGGTCTAAAGGTGCTAATGTTCACGTTATAGGATGCATAAGCACAATTGGATTTATAAACTATGAAATATGAAGAGGTTCATTCAAAAAAGATAATGCAAAAGCATGGATGAAGACCTGCCTTCGTAAATCACTGATTAAACATGGTGTACCTATTGTAATGGTAATCGACAATGCACCATGTCACAGCAAAATTGAAGAAATATTACAAGAATATGAATTTAAGAAGAACAAAATACTTAGGCTTGCACCATATAGTCCGATGTTTAATCCAATTGAAAATATATGGTCGGTGGTGAAAAGTCACGTGAAAAGAGAACTGTCCAGCAAGTTATTAAGTATACTTAATAATAGAAATACAGATCTAACCATAAGCGAACAGAGAGTAAGAGCTTTAGAAGGCCTCATGGAAGAAGGTCTGCAGACAGTTACACCAACTAAATGCGCCAATTGCATTGCAAATATTCAGGGGAAAGTAACTGCTGCTCTTAATTTAGAAGATATGGAATATTAATAATAATAAAATTAATTAAATATATTTTGTAATAAATTAATTACCTGATATCAATACAAAAAAGAAGTTAAATAAATTCAATTTTTAAATTTTTATAAATAAAATATATTAAAACACAAAACAAACAACAATATTCAATATCACTATTTATTAATTATTATATATTTTAGGAAAAGAAATAAACTAAAATTAAAAATTAAAAAATTAAAATTGCCTTAAATCAAAATTTAATCATCAAGAAATTAAAAATTCTCATATTTAAATTTACTATTCTTATATTGAAATTTACTATTCTCATATTGAAATTTACTATTCCACTTTGAAGTTTACTATTCTCATATTGAAGTTTACTATTCCACTTTGAAGCTTATTATTCTCATTTTGAAATTAAAAAGGTATAGAGCTAAACCACTAAAAATGTATTAGGTTAGTTTTCCGAATAGATTTTAAGCACTTTTATAAAGTTTTTTTTTTTTTTTTTTGAACTAGATATTAACCACTAAAAATGTTTTAGGTTATTTTTCCAAATAAGATCTTTAATAAATTTTTTTTTTTCGAATAGCTTTACCACTACAAATTTTCATGCACACTAGATCACACTATCCGGCTCGAAGGACCATGTTTTGGATTGAGCTGAATACCAATTTTCCTTGATCAGAAAACATAATACGAACACATAAGTTTTTTTTCTTAGATGCTTTTTTTTTCTTTTTTATTTTTATTTCATTATATAAAAAATATTTTATAATTTACAATTAAATTTTAATTTCATTATGTAAAAAAGATTTATAATTTCCAACTGAATTTTAATTTCATTATATAAAAAAGATTTGTTATTTGAGACTTTATAAAATTAAACTTGTTCGACGATATTTCGGTAACGATTAAACTTAAAAAAATAGAAACTATCATATTAATTTTTATTCTAAAGCATAGTACTCAGCCCGAGAGAAATGCTTAAAAAATGTTTATCCCATATAAAATACATGTAAGAAATGTCAAAATTTTGCAAGAGAAATCGAAGAGAAATAATTTTACTCAGTCAGCCAGTACTCAGTTCGAGAGAAATGCTTAAGAAATTTTTGTTATTTAACTATCCTCCAACAGATGTCTTTTAAAAAATCCCTTCGCCATTGGTCGCGTTAATTAAATGTACGAGAAATGTAAGAGAAATAATATATTGATGTTTGTCAAAAATTTTATGACAGCCACAACAGTAACAAGATCAAACTATCAAACAAAGGACAAATAAAAAATTAATTTATTACAAGTAATTTAAAAAAAATTTAAAACAAATTAAAAATGGATTTAGAAGACCAATACGTATTCGAGGATGCGTACGTAAATGAGGAGATGTTGGAGGAGGAAAATTTAAACCAGGAAAGGTTTGAAAAAAAATGAAGAAAAGAAAAAAAAAGTAGGAAAAAAAAGAAAAAAAATAAGAAAAGGATGCAAAACTTCTTATAATTGGAAAAAAGTCTCGTGAAGGAAGTACAAAAAAGAAGTTTAATTTGGGATATATCAGATAAAAAGAATAGTAACATCAATGCGGTAGAGCTTGCATGGAAAGAAATTGCAAAAATTTTTGAAAAACGAGGTAAACACATTTTTTTATTTGCATTTATTCTGTTTTACAAGATTTATATACTTATATCTGTATTTTTTATATTTTAAGCGCAAGAATCTAAGAAGGCATGGAGGGCATTGAGGGAAAGCTATCGATATAGGCTAAAAACAAATAAGAAGGGTAAATCGGGAAGTGGTGGCGGGGAAGCAGTTGATGATCCCATTTTGGAAAATGAAAATAGCAATATCGATTGGGAAATGAACGAAGACCTTTCATTTTTGCTAAATATATCCCAAAAAAGAACGTATGTATCGAATATATTATAATTTATAACTATTGAAAATTTGATCTATTGCGTTTTTATAGAACTTTTACTTCATCTACTGCAATTGAAGATTTCCCGAATATTTCCAAAAACGAAGTTAGGTTTAAATTTATTATTTCTTCCTGTAACTTTTCACAAATAGCATTACATACTAAGTCAATTATAGGACCAATATGTTGCTTACTAATGCGATAACATGATGAAATGTGACGCTGCAAATCTCCTGATGCAAAATATCTGTAAAATAAATACATTTATATTGTAACATGCATAACATGATATAATATAAAATTACATACTCTAAAGCAACGGCTAATGCTTGGGAGATATAAAATCGTATGGCCGGGTTTTAGATTTTGGAAGCAAAAGCGGCTCCAAATTATTGAATTACTTAAGGGAAAACATTGACAAAATTAAACTTACATCACTGCTAAATCTTCCTTTAAAATTTCTTTCAAGTAAATATGAATTTACTCTGTATTTTATTTCTCCTTTTTTCTCTGAAAAACGATCAACACCACAACATTTGACGCAAGAATAATTATTGCACTTAAGTTATCCATTTGATTGTAAAAAACTAATTTGTAATTTTAAAAACTTAATAAATAAAATAAGTATTGAAATTTGTTTTGTTTATTTTATTTGTTTATTTATAAATCTTGTGACAACTAACAATTTGTTTTTGTCAAATATTTCTCTAAGTACTGTCAAAATTCTTTGAGCATTTATCTAACCAAAAATTTCTTAAGCATTTCTCTCGGGCTGAGTGCTATGAATAACTGAAAAAAATACTATTAACATTATAATCATATAGTTTCTTATGTAATATAGTTCATTGACCTTGACCTGAACAGTAAGAATTGCAATTTAACAAATTTTGGGATTTTAGCATTTGGCATTTTGTGGCGATCCCAACAAGAACTACAAAATAATTAAATCAAATTAAACATGCAATCGTTCATTATAACAACCGTCAAATAATTTTTATTGTTTTAAGATTTGGAGGCTACGTTTATTTTGCTAGGTTAATTTTTAATTTGAATTTTTTGAAAATTCCACGAATAATTTTTTATTATCAAAATTAAAAGGATAATAGTTAGATTTAATATTGAATAACAGTCCTTCTTAATGACTTTCATTTTCAATAACTGTGTCAAAAATATTAACATATTTCATAATACTCATCTGAAGGAGTCCGTGGTGATCCGAAATCAGTTTGCATTTTAAAACTTTTAAAGAATAGTAAGTACATATTTGTTATTATTGGTCATTGAAGCTATTTCTGTATTGAGTAAGTTTTTAGCGCAATCAGGACAACTCATTACATATTTTTTTAACATTTTCAGCATAACACACACCAGATACATATAGTAGATATTTAAAAATCTAAAAATAAGTAATTGCTATTTAACTAAACAAAATATAACACCTGCATATATTTCATCTTAAAAATAATTGTACCTATTTGCAATTAAAAATTAAAATTGGAAATTTTCAATAACATGTATTTACCATTAATGACTTCAATGTTATGTTAATAATCGATATCACGTAATATTTTTAGAAAATTTACCAAACAGGTAAAACCTGTGATTATTTATTTGTAGGTATACTTTTTCACTTTACCTTTCTGAAAAAAAAAACTCTGAACGGATAAAATTGTTGACTTGAAAAGGTGTTCGAAATAAGACATTCATATTAGGTATAATTAATATTACCAATTATTAGCAAAATAAAAATTTTAAATTAGAAAAATTTGACAAAATTGTGGTAAAATAATACGAATCCTTTTAAATTCACCATTAGCAGGCATTATTTTAAAGAAATTATTATTATAGGTTGGGTATGGGAATTAATCCAATAGATTCAAATACTTATTCAGATGCAAAAGGAATTCAAATTAAGTTTTTTGGTTCTTAAGTAAAGAACAAGGTTTATATTAGGTTCAGTTTACATATACAGATATTTAGATACAGATACATATCGTAGATATTTAAATCTAAAAATAAATAATTGCTATTTAACTAAACAAAATATAACACCTGCATATATTTCATCTTAAAAATAATTGCAAAGTACCTATTTGCAATTAAAAATTAAAATTGGAAATTTTCAATAACATGTATTTATCATTAATGACTTCAATATTATGTTAATAATCGATATCACGTAATAAAACAATTAATAAAACAAAAAGAATTATAATCGATATTACATAAGAGACATATTATGATCATAGTACATAAAAAATCTATTCAAAAGCGATGATTAAAAATTAATTAAATTAATATATTATCCTATGACGATCACATCTGGTGACGAATAGAGTTAATAATAAAGTTAATTAACTATTATACTATGTGTTACAATTATGAAATAATAATAATAATTTCTTTTAGTAAAAAAGAGAAAGAAGATTTCGGTAATTATTGATAATTAGAAGTAAACATTAAATGCAGCAGTAACAATGTAATAAAACCAAAATATTAAAAATAGAAAAAAAAACATAACATATTAAATTTTGTTAATATAAAAGTTATGTGAAAAATCACCAGCAAATTTTGGATCATTATTGGTAAGTTTAAGCATAATAAAGAAATAATAATTGATTTATTTTTAGGTGTTGATTGTTGGTTCCTTTGTGTTAGGTGTTGATTGTTGGTGTTGATATGTTGAGATCTTGGATGGTGTAACTCAGGATGATTTTAGATAAGTATATTTATTTTGTTTTTTTTTTTTCTATGGGATTGTTTTCAATCTCTTTTTAGGTTAACGGCTGCCCAGGACGCAATGTAAAAAAAATTAAATATTTAAAATATAAAGAAAAAGGCTGTATAGAAATTAAAAGAACACATGATTACTTTTATCAAATTCAAGGTCAATTACATACAGGGTGGGCCAAAAGTCACCATGGGGTTTAAAAATTTAATAACTTTTTCGTTTATATATTTTTAAATTTTTTTTTTTCAGATTATATAAATAACACTTGGAGAATAAATAATGGAGAGATTCACAAATGAACAAAGTGTAGTATATCTTGACTGTACTGTAATTACCACAACTGCAATCACCAAAATAACTTTAAAAATAAAATTATTATCTATAATAACAATAATGCTGACCTAAGATTTTGTGTGGTTATAATTTTCAATTGCTAACATCTGTTTGTATTTTACAATAAAAAGTGCATTCACTTGTTTAGTAATAATGAAAATAAATAAAGATGATCGGGTTACAATTTTTGTACTATATTTTAAATAAGCATAAAATAATTGTATAAAAATTTTGCATAAAAATAATGTATTTTCGATAATAATATTTTGATTGATAATCCGTACATATGGTATTTATATTGTAAATGAATGCTAGATCAAGATATTGCTTTCTTTTGTCCCAAATAAAATTCTTTATAACAAAGCAATAAATTATTATAATTGTCTTTGATAAAAATTTGTATTGGATTTGGTAAAATCCAAATAGTATATGTATAAAGCTTTTGTAAAATAAAATCAGATATAATCATATCACAAAACGAAATAGTTAATTATTTTCTACTATTAATTTAATAATATTTTATACAAATTAAATAGCTATATATATAAATATATCATTTTTAATATTGGCATGCCGTGCCATTATAATACGAAAAAGTAGGCAATTAGCTTTGTCAGGTGACAGGTAATTTCTTCTTGCCGTTACAATAAGAGAAAAAACTTTCTGCATCAAAAATTTAGTGAGCATCTAAGTATGCTCATATCTTTCTGATCAGAAAGAGTTATGGAATATAAAATTAATTTATGACAATACACCAAACTTATTACAAAAGAACCAGAATTATAGGATTTTATTATTTAAATCAGCGATCAATTATTTTAACGCAAAGAGCATGTCGTCGCCATTAACGTATAACAAAAAATGAATTTTGTTTATTCGGAGTGTGGACTGCCAAAGACTTTAAAATTTATTCGAGTTGAAAAGGAGGAAAAATTTTTTTATTTAAAAATTGAAGAACAAGTTAGAATATTTTTATATTCATTTCTTATTATTTGATCCTTGTATACCTACAAATATGACAGTAAGGAATGCGTAACTTCTTTGATTTATAATATTAAATTCTAAAAACTAAATGAAATATTTTTTTGAATTTATTCAAATTTTCTAATTAATATACAATTATCGTAAATGTTAACTATTAAAAAATTTTATTAAATGTTATTATGTAAATAAAATTAATCAAAATTGTAATAAAAAAATTATATGTTTTTATTATTTCTATATTTGCATATGTATGTACCTACATACCTAGATAATCTTTTTTGAAATTTGTTATAAAGTATTTACTTTTATTTCTCCATTTGTGAAATTGTCCACAATTCAGGTAAAATTTTATTTACTATGTTATAGAAAAAATGTATACAGATTTCAAATATATAATTTTTATATGAATTTAATAATAAAAAAATATCATTCTATAATTTAAACAAATAAAATTTAATAAATATCATGCCATTTCAGCTTTAAAAGCATTTCAACGTTTAAATCATTTACCCAATGGTTTTATCTAACAAATATAAAATTTTATAATATCTGTATGTCTAAAATATGTACTTATATCAAAAAAAAAATATTATGAAAGAATTTTTTTTTTTAAGTGCCTATATGTATGGTATATGCTTACGGATACGTGATACGTCGTACATACAATTTATATATTATCTTATGTATCTGATTGCGAGAAAAAAATAGAATACTATTTACACACAATCAAGTTGAACGTAAGTATAATTGTATTTAAAATTTTAAAATTGTGTGTATGTGGTGTGCATGATCAATAGATAAAGCGAAAAATGTATGAAAAAATTAAAAGAACTTTTTGAGCTTTGAAAGCTTTTAATTTTTATATTCACTAATGCGTAGGCGAATTTTTACATGAAGTTTGAGTTCGACATAGCTTTTAACCTACTCTTAAATATTGCCAATGGATTCTTGCAATAAAACTAGTTTTCTTATTTATTAATTAGGTTGTTTTCATTTAAGTGCAACAATAGTACAAAGACAATGTTTGCTTTTGTATATATCTTTTTTCAACAATAAGTTATTGAGATTTTTCTTTAGCTGTACTATAAAAAAACACAAACTCTACAAGTCTATAATACATTACAATAAGCAAACATTCATATTTTGCGGGTGACACTGGACACAGTTTTTTTTAATTTACAAAAAAATTACACTATTGTACACTATTGTATTGTTCTTTCAATCACCGTTTAATTTTTTTTTATTTTCTCTTTTTACTTTAACCCTCTCTGCATATACCTTTTATCGTAAATTTTTATATTGTATGTAACATAATTTAGGAAAATTTATTTACTATACTGCATGAACATGTCTTTGGGGAAAATTAATTCAGCGAACCCTCATTTGACAAATGTTGTACAAACAATAACAGAATTTCATAAATTAATACATTCGGATGATATATCAATATCGGATATATTTGTTGCAAGCGAACATCAGATTTAGATTAGTTGGAAATACAACTTTCCAGAATTAAATCCTGTTCTTAAAAACCAATCTTTAATAATTGGAGCTTTTAAGTAAAATTGGAAAAATCTTCTATATTGCGATGCGGATTCTATGATTTAAGCTAAATACGGGTAATATTTATAATTATACTCTTACTTTATAAAACTTTGTAAACAAAAAGTTTTTCTTATTATTATAGGAAACTTTCTAGGAAATTTAACAAACGAATTTGCATCTTATGGAAAAAATGTTTACGGTACAGAATTTGTATCGACAGGCCCTAAAAGTTACTCATACCATTATTATAACCCTGATACAAATGAGTATGATGAGACTGTAAAATGTAAGGGAACAACAAGTAATAAAAGTGGCACAACATTAAATTTTGAATATATGAAAGAAATAATTACTGATCCTTTTGGAGAGTGCAACTTTTATTTCACAACTGCAAACAAAATTAAACGTCAAAAACATTTTGAAATAGCATCAAAAGATGAAATAAAAAATTTGGATTTACATTTACAAAACGTGTAGTAAATCCATAAAATAAACTTTGTAGCGACAATTTCGAAACAATTCCTTATGGCTTCTTAAATAACTAAAAAACCATTTTTTGTAAGAAACATTTTTATATAAATTAGTAATTTCATTAGAATAAAAATTCATTTTTTATTTTAGATATGTACAAGAAACATGACACAAAATTTTTTAATAGTCGACATGCAATTTGTCATCGGAAACGATAAACAACATTATCTAAAGGAAATGGCTACAATTCATAATCACTCAATTATGTCTATTTTATACAACTTTAAACCTCCGTATCCTAGGGAGGAACTTGATTTTGCAGTAAGAAAACTAAACAATTACAACCAAGGATATATCAATGGTTTGAATTGGAGTAATGGTCATATTAATTACAGTGATATTCCTGCAATCATGGAAAGTTTTTCGACTTACGATAAAATTTATGTAAAAGGACTTCAAACGAAAACATTTTTAGAAAAATATTTACGGAACCAGATTATTAATTTGGATAACAATATACCACCTTTAACCAAACTAAAAAATTATGAATCATTCTATAAACTTCCTTTAAAATCAGATAAATATATTCATGCATTTATTAAAACAAAATAAAATTTAATTCAAAAAAATATGTTTATTTTTTTATTTTTGTGTTACATTAATGTTATATTAGTTAACAGTCATCAATATTAAAATTATTCGACTTACAAAAAATCTAATTAAATAAAGTTTAATGCTCTTATCAAACACGTTAACCTTTTATTAACTAACAAAAAATTAAATTAAATTTGAAACATTAAATAAAGTTTAATGCTCTAATCAAATATGTTAATTTAATCAGCTTTAATATCATTGCACAATATTAAATCCATTCATTGTATTATCATTATTATATTAATAATAATATAATAACCTGTAATGTAATGCACTTATAACTTTTAATAAAAGAAATGTAAAAATTGCTGCGTTATCAATAATTTAACCTACATTAAATGTATAAAAATTTTAGTATTTTAAAAACTTTTTTAGAATAAAATTTAGAGTGAAATTAAACGCTTGTTTTTTTTATTTTCATTAACTTATATTTCAGAATCATTAATTAAATTCAGATCATACAAATAATAAAATATTTCTTCTGCCATAAGCATACGCAAGTTACACCACAGCTGGTAACCCTAACCCAAAATAGTATAACTGACCTTCAACAGAATTCACTTTATAAATATAAAATCTAAAATAATAATATTCTTTAGATTTTATAAAATAAACAAATTAATTTTATTGTTTCTTTTTTTTCTTGTTTTATTTTTCATATTTTTAACTCTTATACAAAAATGCAATTAAATACATTTTTGTACAATCAGCATAATGAGTTCAATTGCATTTGAACCTTTTTTTTAAATAATTAAATAAAATAATACAGTAATTTGATAAAAGACACATGTTGAAATTATGCCACACAAAATTCAGTACGATGATTTGTTAACAAATATACATATTGTAATAAGTAAATTTCTTTTTGTAACTCGATACTGAATTTTGTTTCGAAAGATAATTTCGATTAAAAAATTATAATTAATGTCAAGATAAGTAAATTTCATTTTTTTTTGGTTTTAGAATAAGAATTGAATAAATATTAATATATGTAATATATGTAATATGAAACCAATATTATTTAACATGAATATAATATGTACACAAATATAATATATTATAAGTACTTATAATTCGAACTCAAATTTCTTGTGAAAGATTTCTTTTAGTTTAATTAGTTTTAAGATATTATTATAAATATGTTTGTAAAAAGAAAAGAAAGTCGAGTCTTAAGATTTCATTCAACCAAATAAGTTGAATTTTAATAAAATTAATTTAAAAATTAATAACATTGTGTTTCAATATTTAAATATTAACCAAAAACGTAATTCGCACTTCATAGAATAGTCTACTGTAATTGCATTGATTAGGTGAAAACTGCATTGGCATATAAAAATCTTCCTGCGACAGCTGAATGACTCCTTTTTCTTTATATTTTACAAATTATTTGTGAATGTATGCTGCAACATTATCACTAGCACTGTTATTATATGACATTACAGCTTGTATGTAATCCAACATTTCATTTAATTTTCTTCTTGTTGAATATCAAAAGTTATTTTATCTTGTTGGTTGAAGTCCAAGATGTTACAAAAAGGTTCACTTTGTTTCTGATTTTCGTTAGCCATTCGAACAAATTCCAACATTTTGGCTTTTTTGTAAAACAAATGCCAATCATTATAAAAAACTTGAACGGGTTTTTTGCCATTTCGATGAAAAATTATCTTTGACTTGAAAATGTCGCAGTCAAATCCAATGACTATTTTACATGTTTGTTTCGTATTTAAAAAGTATGTGTAAGAAAGTAGTATCTGTTTAACTTTTTTTTCTGGTTTGTTGGATGAAGATGCTTTTTTTTTCGAAGACATTGTAGAATATAGAATGTGGTATTTATACCTTTGAGGCAAAATATAATTTTTGTTGCATCTTTGTTTGTTTTTGATACTTGAAAATTTTTGCAAACAATTTCATAACAGTATTGTCATTGAAGTTAAGATTGTTACAGCTAAAAATATCCAAAAACCTTGACATGCTATGACTTTTGCACCTGTACCATAAATATACGCAGTAATATTGACCACAAACTTCTGAAAAATCACAAAATCACTCTGTAATATTTTATTGCATACAGTGCAGAAGTTTTCTGAATTTTTTTTTAAAACTGATGAAGTTCTTTCTGAACAGGAGTTTGGCCATAAGAATCGAAAAATTCTACGCAACCATTTCCAGGCACAAAAATGCATATCCAATGTTTACCTGACTTGATATAAACATCTGTATTTACTACTAGAAATGCGGGTTTTCGAATATGTTTAGGAAGTTTATCTAGAGGAAAAAAACTCCTTCAAAAAATTTCTTTGTTTGATGATTGCATGTCAATACAGTTTTAATTTGAAGAGTATTCATAATGCTTATTAGTTGTTTGTTCAAAAGAAGCAAAATCATAAATTTTTGTAATTCCTCTTAAGTAGTGTTTTAGAAAATCTTTGTTGTTGAAATAAAATGATATCAAATTTCTCCATTAATGTGACAATTTCTTTGTTTGCTTGTTCGTTAAATACATTTCCGAATTTATAGCTTTCAATAGTATTTGGTATGAAATCTTTTGTAGAAAATTTGTATTTTATTTCTTTAGTGATTATTTTACAATTTTCTTTTATTCCCGGTAATGTAACATTTTTAATGAAAACAAAATCGCTATCGTCAGAACAAAACGTCAAATTGATGAGTGCACTCACAATTGATGAGTGCACATTGTTTAGACATGTTTGCTATGTGGGGTATCATATTTGATTAATTTAAAGTATGTACGTAAGGCGCCAGTTATAGCTATCATTGAAATGCTTCCGGAAAATGTTTATTTTCAATTTTTTGCACCAAAGACAATATATAAAATTTAACAAAAGTGTTGATTTAATGATTAAATAATTTCTAAAGAATAAATTCTGCTACGAATTTTTAAATTTTAACTTAAATATTTTAAAAAACAATCAATTTTATGATTTTCAGGATTGGTAATCATTTTCCTGAACAAATGACCAGTAATTTTGCTAATGAAACAAAATTGTTTCAATGACATATGTTTCATTTCTCCCCATTTCAGTTTGTCATTGAAAAAAATTGTGATGTATTTCATTATCATTTTGTATTTAAATAAGTTTAGACTTAAATTTTATTTTTTTATTATTTTGTTTAAGTTTAATTTTAAAATGGAAATTTCAGTAAAAAAAAAATTAATTCTAGAAAATTTTTACTTTTTTATTCTTCTCAATTCAGCCAATGTCATTATTAAATTAAAAAAAATTTTTTTGATCCTTTATGAGTACCAATTGCTATCAATAATAATTAAATAAATTAAAATAATAAAACTTTATTTTGCAAACATCGAAAAAACGCTAACAACAATTTAAATTTAAATTACATTTATTTTTATTTTTCCTTCATTATTGTCATTTCCCATTTGACAGATTATTTAACTGACAGTTGTCTCTGATTGCTATAATCGCCTATACAGAAAAAAGTATAAGTTTTTAATGAAACGTTTTTTTCGGAAGCATTTCAATGATAGCTATAACTGGCGCCTATAAGTATTTTGCTATTTATAGATTTGTATAGACATTGCGATTTTTATCTATTTGCACGTTTGCATCAAATTCTCCATAAACTAGAGCTGTTAATGTTGATGAAATTGGTTTTGATAATCTTGCCTCGATTCATACAGTTCCTTGATAAAGTAATCCTTGACATATTTCATTACCTGATGCATCTGATACTAAATCAAAAGCCAATAAAAAGAAACCATTTGTAAACATAGATTTTATTATTTGTTGACCTCTACCGTTATGATAGATTCATGTTCCAGAGAAGAGTGTATGATAAGCTCTAATATTGCAATTATTATCGTCAGAAAACTTGTTTCTATTGCTGCATTTGGCACCTGCACACCATTAACATAAAGCATAAATTGTGAAATATCAAAATGTTAAAAATTGTATGGATTTTTTGATCGTTTTCCCGCATTTTCGGTCATAATCCAGCATTTTCGGTCATACAAAAAATAATTGTATTTGGTAATTGACCAATGAAAACATTGTCTAAAGAAATCGAAAAGCTGTTGTTGGGAATCGTGAAATTTTTTACTTCCACTCTTTTATAATGATATTTAGCATTTCATTTTTCTAGAACTGGAATTATGGGCTAGTAATACGCTAGGATTTATTGTTACATGTCGCATAAATAAGTTAGCTTCCAAAATTTTCAATTGCGATTCATCAGAGTCATCGGCAAATAAGAAGAAATCTGGTTTTTCTAGCGTAAAAAGTAATTCGAATATCCACGTTATTTATTAACAGTGTAGGTTGATTAAACATATCTACATGAAGTTTAACAAAATTTAATAATCTGATTTTTCAAAATTTTCCAATTATGCTATACATATTTTTAATTATTTATTTTTGATTTTATTTTCATTTAGGAATTCGTAGACATTGCCTCATAGCAATCGGAAAAGGCGAGCAAGATAGTTACAAAACAATAGATGCACTGGCGAAAAACATGATGTACGAGGTAAAAGAATGGAAATTTCTAAACACCAGAAGGGGTCAATAAGCGGTTCTCTGTAAAGTAACATGCCCATTGGAGGATTCAGGTAGCAGCATTACTTTTTTTTATGCCGGAGCGGTTCTCCAAAAAGGTTGTTTCGGAAAAAGAATTAAAAGAACTAAACCGCAAATTTTAAGTTTTTGGAGCGAGATCCAAATAGGTGGAATATGGCTCTGTTCGAGTTTATTCCAATTACAAGTATAGACTCGCAAGAAAAATTATGAGATAAAAAAAATGCAGATATTGACCTTGTTATTGTATCTTAATTTTAAATTAATTTAAAATAAACGTTGTATGTATATAAGATTGATTTTAAGCACAACTCAAATATTTTTTTTTATATAGAACCCAATTTATTTATATTTAGTTTCAATTTACTTTTTATTATATAAAAGAAAATTGAAAAAATTATTATTATTACAATACAAAAAAAAAACGTTAATCGTTGCTATTATCCACGTCCACGTATCTTCTGGTCCAGTTCTTCTTTTCTTTTCCCCTTTTTATAAATTCAAACTATTGACTATATCACGGTTGAACTTGAAATTTAACCTGATGATTCTCATCTTGATTGATTGATTGTTCACTTTCGATTATCGATATTTCGGCAACATTTGTAATTCGTAGCTGTTAACGTAAGTAGTAAAGTGGGTACCTGGGCGTGGGAAAATAATTATGTAAATTAGGTCATATATTAGGCTTGTATAATTAGTTTCCGGATAAAGCTTTTTTGAATAAATATAGAAGGTCAACTAGAAAATGTAGAATAAGTAAGAGCAATAATGTAACAGGTGTTAGTATTTTCTTCGCGTGTAAAATAACACAGACCATGTAAATATAATATGCAAAAATTTATTTTATTTTTTAATAAAAAGCTTTTACGGTGTGTTTTGTAAATAATATAGAAGGTCAACTATAGATAATGTAGAACAAGTAAGGGCAATGAATTTGTTAACATAGATTATTGTAAATAATAAGAATTTATCTTATTGTTTAATAAAAAGTTTTCATGGTCAACCATGCAGATATTGATCTTGATATCCGGCGTTGTTATTAAGTAATTTAAAGTAAAGGTCGTATGTATAAAATCGTGAGGAAAAAAAAGTAGTATTTAGTAATCTATCGTTGTTTAATTGAAAAATAATTTGTTATGTGATGATGTGATGTTGGAAACAACTATGTATAATGCAGATTAAAATTTAATATAGAATAAGATTTATTATGATGTTTTAAATTCCTTTGTATTATGCAAAAATTTAATAACGAATTTGTAAAAATAAAACAAGCAAATTAAAATGAATTATCGAATATGTTGTCCATATATAAATAAAAATTTATATGACACCTTTTCAATTGACTATTTGAAAGTTATCGCAAGAATAAATCATATGTAGGTAATTAATTGTTCAATTGAAGTGTTTATCCATCATGTTATATCAATTTTATATTTAAGTTAATCTTAATAAGATTAGATTGAAATTTCAAGGACGATCAGAATATTATTTTTAAACTACTTTTTATAATGCAAAATAAAAATCTCAATTAACAAACAATCGATGTGAATAAATTTTCTTGTCTTAGAAATACAGTTCCTGATTGGTAACTTTTGCTAATGTATTGTGCAGATAGTCAACAAAAATAGAATAGACTGATAAATAAAACGAATTATCGAATATGTATAATATAAAATTTGTAAATAAAGATTTATATGACACCTTTTTAATTGACTATTGCAAAGTTATTCCAAGAATAAATCTCGTGTACGTAATTGTTCAATACATATTGGTAACTACATTGTGTTATGCAAAATTACCCATAAATTAAACAAAAGTAACTTGATGCAAAAGTATATGTAATTAACCCTCAAACGGATAATGTGTGTCGAATGGACACATTTTCTAATTCTAACCATTTTTAACATGTTATTTATCAAAATATATTTATATGGTCAGCATGTATTTTCTTTATATAAATATCTTTTTCATTACAGCAACGAAAAAGAGTAGAAGAGTTTTATTTTGAAAATTAACGGTATATTTCTTAAAATATAACATAAACTGATAATGTGTGTCCAATGGACATATTTTTAGTTTCTAATTATTTTATAGTGCAGTGGTAAGTGTTAATAGATTTTAATAGTAGTTTTCAATAGGTTTTATAGGTTTAAGTATTGGTTAAATTTAAAAATTAATTTTGACCAAAAAAAATACAAAAAAAAAACAAAAGAAAAGCTAAAAACAAAAAAAAATTGAATTTTCCGGGATTTGAACCACGACTTTAATTCACTTGTTTTTCCGATAAAATAAAATTTTTCTTTGAAAAATAAAAAGTTCTGGAAAACTTATATAAATACATATCTTAGAAGGTGAGGTAGGTATGAAAATAAATAAGTATTTTTAAGTAATAACAACAAATCTGTGGAAATTTGCCAAAACATGATAAGTCGATTTTTTGATCTTTTTAGCTGAGTATTGCAAAAGAAGGCTAAATAAGATATCCTTCATTTGCTAAAATCAGATAAGTCTAAAATTTTCATACTGCATAGAAATATTATAAATGTCAAAAACGGACAAATTTTTTTGAAAATATTTAGCTTTTGCCAGAAATTGATAAACTAACTTATCTCATTTTGATTAAAAGGACAAAGTTTTAAGAAAATTTTCGAATTTTACCAAAACATGATAAATATGACTTATCATGTTTTGGCAAAATATAAAATTTGTATCAACGTTTTTTTATGCAAGCTTATATATGCTCTGCCTATGTATGTATCTATTTTTTTATGTGTTACTTTTTTCGTACATGTTTATGCGAGTTTCTTGTATATTCTGTTTTATATATCTCGGTTTTTGTTGTTTTTATTCTTTATTTTGAAATGATTTATAATATTGTTAGAAGCTCATACTAATTAGAAAATTCAATGCGAAAAGTTTAAAATATTTTTGTTACAAGTGAATATTAATTTCATAATATTAATATAATGTCTGAGCGTGTAAAACGTATGGTAATGTTGGCTTTGGCAAGTAAAACAGGTATGTATTTTAATATTATATTGTTTATTAATGTTAATAGGTAATATTGATTAGGGCAAAATATTGAAAAAAATAAAAACGAAGAAAAAGCTGTAAATTCAAAATTTTTGGAAAAAGAAAATATTTTGGAAACTAGTTTTATTAGTGACACATCTATAGAAGACTTTTTTGCCTCAGAATCTGAGTATGTCCCTAGAGAGCATCATCAATATCACTCACACAAACAAATAAAGAACACGAGCCAAAGCTGGTTGAACCACATGAAGAGTCCACATTTAAAGCCAAATACAATCGGCAAGAAAACATTAAACGTAAGGTCAAAGGGCAATCTTATCTAACACGACAAGGTGTTAAAAAAAGTGAAATTACTTTTAGTTGCATTATCAGTTGCACTTTAGTTGCATTAAAAGTGTCAGTTGAAATGCAGAAGAAATTGTTTGATGAATATTACTCCCAACAAAACCAAAATCTTCAAAATCAGATTTTAAGTGCTGGTATATCAATATCACCCAAAAAAATAACAAAAAAACGTAAAGGAGAAAAATTAGTAAAACAAAGAGAAGTAACTGCTACTTATAAAATAAAAAATGAAAATTTAATTGAAAAAATTAAAGTATGCAAAATTTGTTATATGAAATTATATAAAGTAACCCGGGCTAAAATAGATATTATTATTCAAAAAATCAAAAAAACTCCTAGTGGAATGATAGAAGAGGATAGAAGGGGTAAGCATGTTCCTTTTAATTAATAATTTAATCCTTTTAATTACATGAAGATCACATACAGCAAATTTTGTCACACATTAACAGTTTTCCATTATATGAAAGCCATTACTCTAGGCGTCATACACAAAAGAAATACCTTCACGCTGATTTAAATATCAGAAAAATGGTTGAATTATATAACGAAATGCAAAATGAACGAAATAGGAGAGTAATAAGCTACAATGTCTATAGAAAAATATTTAAATCCACCGGCTATAAGTTCAAAATGCCGAAAAATGACACTTGTCAAAAATGTGATCAATTTATTATTAAATTAAAAGAAAAAAACATTTCAAGTGAAGAAAAACAGGAACTTCAAACTTCTTTTGATCAGCATAAAGAATTGGCCCATGATGCTTATAAAAAAAAAGCATGCGATAAAGAAAAAGCTCTATCTAATTCCAATATACGTGTCTTAGTTTTTGATCTTCAACAATGTCTTCCAACGCCGAATTTAAAATCAAATATTATTTTTTACAAACGTTTATTTTGGGTATATAATTTTACAATAAGAGATACGTCACAGCAGCAGACCGATTGTTATATGTGGCATGAAGGTGTTGCTGGAAGGGGGTCCGATGAGATTGCATCGTGTTTATATAAAAAAATTATGTCATTACCAGAAACAGTTAACTACATTATCAGCTATTCTGACACATGCGGTGGTCAGAATCGCAATATCAATATGACTGCTATGTTGAGTTGGCTACTGTCCGAAAAACCATCGTTGGAATATATTGACCAAAAATTTCTTACTCCAGGGCATACACATTTAGAATGCGATGCGGATTACGCACGTATAGAGCGAGCGAAAAAAACATCAGAGGTAAAAATTTATATACCAAGAGATTGGTTTAACTTCGTTAGAACAGTTCGGGGAAAAAAGCCTTTATACGTCCATGAAATGGAAAGAGTAAATTTTAAAAACTTTTCGTTTCTTTATAAAACACATCTAACAAAAAGAACAAAGGACGTGAATGGTGATCCGATTAATTGGTTAAAAATGCGCTGGATCAGGGTAACTAAAACTTTTGGCAAAATATATTTTAAGTATGATCTTGATGAAAGCACTGAATTTAAAGAAGTGAACTTTAATAAAAGAACAAGAGCGTCATCTTCAGATGATAAAATCAATGTTCCGAATATTAATGGCGATGTAAATTTGGTAAATCCGCAAAAAAAAAGATCTTCTTTCTATCCTTCATCTAATAGATTCTGATTGTCACAATTTTTACCAAAATCTTAAAACTGCAAATAATGCAAATTATAATTATTTAACAGATGAAGATGATTCTGATGAATAAATACCAAATTAAAAAGCTTTTTTAATAAAAAAAATCATTTTCATATTAATATAGAATCTTTTCTTCAAACAATTTGTTATTTTTCATTATAATTTATTTAAACCATGTTGAAATTACGTAACTATGTTTCTGTTTTTGTTTTTTTTTTGAAATAAGTATTTTATGTTTTTATTTTTTTATTTTTAAATAAATGTTTTATGTTTTTATATTAAATTTTTATTATTTACTTATCTTAATACTATTCTGGTAAAACATGAAACACCAGTGAAAGGATTTTATTAAATTGCCAAAAGATGATAAAGGCTTCCCCCTCTCTTACTTTTTGAATGCCCATTGCTCAACTTGTAGATAATAAATTTTTAATCAATTTCTAGAAGAAATATACAATAGAAAATAACTTTACGTTGGTATACTAAATATAATATTACCATTTAAAAAAAACAGCCTATGTAATTTTTTAAAATTTACTCTACTGAAAAATGTTGATTTTTACCTTATCATGTTTTGGAAAATTTCCACAGAAATATAGTATGAAGTAAAAAGAAGATCTACTAAAAATAAAAGAATGTTACGACCTGAAGATGTAGAAGCCCTTTTGCAACGGTCCGACGACGATGAAATTGAAGAGTTGGAAGATACTGATTTCGAAACTGATTATGAAAGCGAGTTTTCTGAAGAAAGTGACGAACAAATTGCCGCAGAAGATGAAGAAATACTACAAATTAGTATTGCAACCAATAGTAATGTGAAATATATAGGTATAGATAGAATGGAGTGGATTTCACAACCACCAGTTGTTAGAAGAACTACAAACCACAATATTATTCGTGGACCACAAAATAAAGTTATTTTACCACCAGGTAAATTACTAGAAGAACCCTCAGATGCATTTCATTTATACATAACTGATGACATTGTGGGTGATATAGTTAAATTTACTAATTTAGAAGGAGAACGTGTATTAAATGCATTAGGAAAAAATTGGAAACCAATCGACCATATAGAATTTCGTGCATTTTTAGGAATACTTATAACTGCTGGTCACGAAAAGGACCATGATGTTGCGATTGAACGAATGTGGCACAAATTTTATGGGCGTATAATTTATAGAGGTGCCATGGGTGAAACAAGATTTTAAAATATTCTGCGATTTCTTCGTTTTGATAATAGAGAAACGAGAACAACTCGTCGAGTTGGTGATAAGTTAGCACCCATTCGAGATATCTGGGACAAAGTACTTAATAATTTTCGGTAATTATATGTGCCTGGACCTAATATAACTGTCGACGAACAATTTTTTCCTTTTCGTGGTCGATGTGGATTCAAACAGTACATACCGTCCAAACCAGATAAATATGGATTAAAAATATGGTGGGTTTGTGATTCAAACACAAGCTATCCATTAAATGCAATCCCATACGTTGGAAAAGAAGGTCATACTCGAGCTACTTCACCAGGATGTGTGCTCAATTTGTGTGAGCCTTACTACCGCACAAATCGAAATGTTACATGTGACAATTATTTCACAAGTATTGAGTTAGCTGAATCTTTACAAAGAAATGAATTGACTATAGTTGGAACAATGCGGAAGAATAAAAGATGTATTCCCCGTGAGTTTTTACCCAATCGCACAAAACAAGTGCATTCTAGTATTTTTGGGTTTACAAAGAATTATACATTGGTGTCATATGTGCCGAAAAAATCAGCTGCTGTTTTATTACTCTCCAGTATGCATCATTCAGATGAAATAGATTTATCACATCCCAAATGTAAGCCGGTAATAATCCTTGATTATAACGAAAATGAGGTGTAGATACGCTTGATCAAATGGCACATGCTTATACGGTAAAAAGAAAATGTAACCGCTGGCGCGTTACTTTTTTTTTAATATGATAGATGCTGCTGGTATAGCTTCCCATATTATATGGAAAAATAAGAATAACAATGATAAATATAAAAGTCGTTTACTTTTTCTTCAGGCAGTTGCGCAATCTTTAATATTTCCATCATTACATCAAAGAAAAGCTAGAATTTCAACGCGAAGTGTTTCAACAGCTATATCCAATACTCTATCTGTAATAAATCAAAATGAAAGTTTACCAGAAAATGTAAATAAAAGTTGGAAGCAAAAGAAGCGATGTTACATATGTCCATCACAAAAATCCCGAATGCAGCGTCAACAATTTGCCAAATGTTTCAAAAATGTTTGCAATGAACATTCTTCCAAAAAAAAAATTTGTCATAATTGCAATAACTAAATTTTATTAACTATAATTTTTTTATGTATATTTTTTTTTTTTTATATCTATTTAAAAACGAAGTGTTGTTTTTTTTGTCGTATTTTGTTTTTGTTTTATAATTTACTTATATTAATAAAAATATTGAAAAACTAAAATATTGATCGAAATTTTCTTATGTGTCCATTGGACACACTTTATCCGGTTATGTATGTAAAATAGGTTATCCGTTTGAGGGTTAATAATGAGTATATAAGGTAAGTTGTAAGGGTATACACTATCATTATAATGTATATAGAACACTATCATTATAACAATAATAGAAATACAATGGCAACAAAGGCCATTTGTTGCCATTGTCATTTATCAAATTTTAGATAAATATCTAGAAAAATAATCGACATAATTTGAAATTTTAGAAGAAGAAGCACGAAAATTTGGCGTAATGTGAAAAAAAAAAATCTTTAAAATAAAGCCCTGTCTCAGATGAAGACAACATGCTTCCCTGGACAAAGGAAGAAATTAATCAAATTAACTTAAAACATTTAAGTTAGCATTTTATATAGGTATTTATCCATGTTATTAAAATTATAATATTGTTATATAAGCAAACTGCATATTAGATAATTCCTATTAAATTGCAACTGTACTTTATTAAAACTGCATATTAGATAATTCCTATTAAATTGTAACTGCACTTTATTATTTTGTTCATGTACAATCTGTACATTTTATTAACCCAGTAAATTATTTTTTTAACTATCAAATTTCATAGACGCGAATATGAAACAAACAACTCGATTATAATCGTATGATTCTAATTCAGTTGTTGTATATTTGTATGTGTTTATACTGGCATGTATCACGTTGTAATGAAATGCCAACATGCAGATTGCTTACGCAGCGCATTTCCTCTCTTGTTTAAATTATTTGTTAATTAGAAATAAGTAATAATAAAAAATAAGTAATAAAAAAATTAGTTTGTAAGAACAACTCAACCATAAAACACAGAGTTTTATTTTTATAAAACTGGCGCAGTTGGTGAAGATACTTTAAAATACAGTAAATTGTTTTTATTTTTTTTTTAAGAAAAAAAATAAAATAAAACTTTAAAATACTGTAAGAAAAAAAAATAAAATAAAATTTAAAATACTTGCACAGTCAAATTATTATACAAAAAAAACTAATAAGGAAAAACTTTGAATAAGAAATGCCATAACCAAAATATCTAGTAAATAAAAAATTTAAAATTAAAAAGAAACTAGAAAAAAAAAACTATAATAAAAAAAAATTTTTATTGAGAAAAATAAAACAAAAGCTAACAAAACATCAGTACGTTTTATCAGCGCTTTAAATCCATCATCAACAACGATTGCTGCTACAAACGCATCAACTCATCAAATTATAAATAAAAGTAAAAAATAATATTCCGGTTTGGATACACCAACTCACCTTTACAACACCATCATCATCATCAATATAACAAGAAATGGAATTACTATTAATTTTCCTCTTCATTTCTCCAGTATTCCTTCAATCTATACAAATAAGCCAACTTAAGGATGAAAATGGGTTTGCCATCATAAAATTGGAAGAACAAAATATAATCGAAAATTATACGAAAACTCTACATATCGCGAACATTACGGAGTACCAAGAAATAATAAAAAAAAATTACATAACAATTTCAATTTGTTTAATTTAAATACAACAACCACAGAATATAAAATTTTAACGACAGAACTGTCAACCTTACAACGCACTTTAAATTCCTTAGTACCTAAACTTACTGGAAAAATAAGACACAGACGCGGGCTTGTCACCGCTCTAGGTGCCACAATGAAATTTTTGACAGGCACAATGGACAGTGAAGACTCAGAACAAATTTTCAACCAATTGCAAAACTTAAACTTAAATAGTCGACAAATGATAAACACAATCAACGACCAGATAATTATTAACAAAAATTTCGACAAAAATATCCACACAATAGCCAAACATGTTAATAACCAACAAATAGAAATTTCTCAATTTCTTAACAAAATTGAAAACCAGACTAACAATTTCATAGCAAAAATATCACAACCTTCCTTCATACTTGAAAATTTACTCTACTGAAAAATGTTGATTTTTACCTTATCATGTTTTGGAAAATTTCCACAGAAATATAGTATGAAGTAAAAAGAAGATCTACTAAAAATAAAAGAATGTTACGACCTGAAGATGTAGAAGCCCTTTTGCAACGGTCCGATGACGATGAAATTGAAGAGTTGGAAGATACTGATTTCGAAACTGATTATGAAAGCGAGTTTTCTGAAGAAAGTGACGAACAAATTGCCGCAGAAGATGAAGAAATACTACAAATTAGTATTGCAACCAATAGTAATGTGAAATATATAGGTATAGATAGAATGGAGTGGATTTCACAACCACCAGTTGTTAGAAGAACTACAAACCACAATATTATTCGTGGACCACAAAATAAAGTTATTTTACCACCAGGTAAATTACTAGAAGAACCCTCAGATGCATTTCATTTATACATAACTGATGACATTGTGGGTGATATAGTTAAATTTACTAATTTAGAAGGAGAACGTGTATTAAATGCATTAGGAAAAAATTGGAAACCAATCGACCATATAGAATTTCGTGCATTTTTAGGAATACTTATAACTGCTGGTCACGAAAAGGACCATGATGTTGCGATTGAACGAATGTGGCACAAATTTTATGGGCGTATAATTTATAGAGGTGCCATGGGTGAAACAAGATTTTAAAATATTCTGCGATTTCTTCGTTTTGATAATAGAGAAACGAGAACAACTCGTCGAGTTGGTGATAAGTTAGCACCCATTCGAGATATCTGGGACAAAGTACTTAATAATTTTCGGTAATTATATGTGCCTGGACCTAATATAACTGTCGACGAACAATTTTTTCCTTTTCGTGGTCGATGTGGATTCAAACAGTACATACCGTCCAAACCAGATAAATATGGATTAAAAATATGGTGGGTTTGTGATTCAAACACAAGCTATCCATTAAATGCAATCCCATACGTTGGAAAAGAAGGTCATACTCGAGCTACTTCACCAGGATGTGTGCTCAATTTGTGTGAGCCTTACTACCGCACAAATCGAAATGTTACATGTGACAATTATTTCACAAGTATTGAGTTAGCTGAATCTTTACAAAGAAATGAATTGACTATAGTTGGAACAATGCGGAAGAATAAAAGATGTATTCCCCGTGAGTTTTTACCCAATCGCACAAAACAAGTGCATTCTAGTATTTTTGGGTTTACAAAGAATTATACATTGGTGTCATATGTGCCGAAAAAATCAGCTGCTGTTTTATTACTCTCCAGTATGCATCATTCAGATGAAATAGATTTATCACATCCCAAATGTAAGCCGGTAATAATCCTTGATTATAACGAAAATGAGGTGTAGATACGCTTGATCAAATGGCACATGCTTATACGGTAAAAAGAAAATGTAACCGCTGGCGTTTTATTTTTATAAAACTGGCGCAGTTGGTGAAGATACTTTAAAATACAGTAAATTGTTTTTATTTTTTTTTTAAGAAAAAAAATAAAATAAAACTTTAAAATACTGTAAGAAAAAAAAATAAAATAAAATTTAAAATACTTGCACAGTCAAATTATTATACAAAAAAAACTAATAAGGAAAAACTTTGAATAAGAAATGCCATAACCAAAATATCTAGTAAATAAAAAATTTAAAATTAAAAAGAAACTAGAAAAAAAAAACTATAATAAAAAAAAATTTTTATTGAGAAAAATAAAACAAAAGCTAACAAAACATCAGTACGTTTTATCAGCGCTTTAAATCCATCATCAACAACGATTGCTGCTACAAACGCATCAACTCATCAAATTATAAATAAAAGTAAAAAATAATATTCCGGTTTGGATACACCAACTCACCTTTACAACACCATCATCATCATCAATATAACAAGAAATGGAATTACTATTAATTTTCCTCTTCATTTCTCCAGTATTCCTTCAATCTATACAAATAAGCCAACTTAAGGATGAAAATGGGTTTGCCATCATAAAATTGGAAGAACAAAATATAATCGAAAATTATACGAAAACTCTACATATCGCGAACATTACGGAGTACCAAGAAATAATAAAAAAAAATTACATAACAATTTCAATTTGTTTAATTTAAATACAACAACCACAGAATATAAAATTTTAACGACAGAACTGTCAACCTTACAACGCACTTTAAATTCCTTAGTACCTAAACTTACTGGAAAAATAAGACACAGACGCGGGCTTGTCACCGCTCTAGGTGCCACAATGAAATTTTTGACAGGCACAATGGACAGTGAAGACTCAGAACAAATTTTCAACCAATTGCAAAACTTAAACTTAAATAGTCGACAAATGATAAACACAATCAACGACCAGATAATTATTAACAAAAATTTCGACAAAAATATCCACACAATAGCCAAACATGTTAATAACCAACAAATAGAAATTTCTCAATTTCTTAACAAAATTGAAAACCAGACTAACAATTTCATAGCAAAAATATCACAACCTTCCTTCATACTTGAACTGTTCACAAAAATAACTTCAGTTAACAACCATCTTCTGCAAATTAAAGATATTATTCTATTAAGCCGCTTAGAAGTTCTCGCACTCGACATACTTACGGATGACGAAATTCAAAGCTATAATCGAACCATCGACGTCATGCCTTACATAAAAAGTAGTGTTTTGTTTAATGACGGCCTTATAATAATTGTTCTATTTCTTCCAAACTTTACCACCGAAAGTTATTCTAACGCTTTAATAATACCATTTCCAAACGAAAACCACGAACAATTAGAAAAGATAAAGAAATTAAAAGATAAAGAAATCTTTAAATATAATAATGAAAAATGTTTGTTGAAGAAAAAAATAATTATATATATAAAA
The DNA here is from genome assembly GCA_947095535.1 of Poecilobothrus nobilitatus. Lineage (NCBI taxonomy): Eukaryota > Metazoa > Arthropoda > Insecta > Diptera > Dolichopodidae > Poecilobothrus > Poecilobothrus nobilitatus. Next base: position 25,491,178 of record OX352773.1, on the reverse strand, counting down.
TAATTATAAATATCCCAAAAATAATTGTAAAAAAAATTTTATTAAAAGAAAATAATACATGTAATTATAAAATAAATAATTTAAAATCTGTAACACAAATTAATTATGAAATAATTGTAATTTTAAATTCAAATAAAATAAAAATTGTACAAAATTGTATAGATCAAGAAATAACTATTAAAGGAAATAATCTAATTAAATATAGTAATTGTAAATTGAATATAGAAAATAATCAATTTTCTAATAAAATCAAAAAGTATAAAGATATACCTATTATACCAATAGTAAATGAGTTAAATTTAATAAAAATTGTAAAAAATTTTACTTTAGAAAATATTCACTTAAATCAAATTAAAAATGTTAAAACCATTGAATACCTAGAATATAAGTCAATTGTTAACCACAGTATTCTATTGTCAACTAAAATTTTAATCATAATAATAATTTTAATTGTTATAATATGTTACTTTTGTAAAAAGTTAAAGAAGAATGTTAAAATAAACCAAATAAATGTAAAATCAAAGGACCTGGAAACAAGTCCTTTTTAAATTTAAATTTTGGAGACCAAAGTTTCTTGGGGATGGAGATGTTATATAAGCAAACTGCATATTAGATAATTCCTATTAAATTGCAACTGTACTTTATTAAAACTGCATATTAGATAATTCCTATTAAATTGTAACTGTACTTTATTATTTTGTTCATGTACAATTTGTACATTTTATTAACCCAGTAAATTATTTTTTTAACTATCAAATTTCATAGACGCGAATATGAAACAAACAACTCGATTATAATCGTATGATTCTAATCCAGTTGTATATTTGTATGTGTTTATACTGGCATGTATCACGTTGTAATGAAATGCCATCATGCAGATTGCTTATGCAGCGCATTTCCTCTCTTGTTTAAATTATTTGTTAATTAGAAATAAGTAATAATAAAAAATAAGTAATAAAAAAGTTAGTTTGTAAGAACAACTCAACCATAAAACACAGAGTTTTATTTTTATAAAACTATGTATATTTTTATTTAGAATTAGTATAATTTTTATAATTGTCAATAAAACGTGATATGTCAATAAAACTAACTGTTCTAGTAAATAAATCATGAAACTAGAACAAGAACTAATTTATGTATAATCTTAGAACAAGATATAAATTTCCTATAACTGCATTGTTTAAAGGAATTTGTTATGCACATATATATATATAAATACTTTCCAATTTTTGTAAAGGTAGGGATAGCAACGGGTTGGGTACGAAATCTCGTTCCTCAAAATCTCGTTTTATCAAAATCTCGTTTTTTAAAATCTCGTTTCTTAAAATCTCGTTTTATCAAAATCTCGTTTTATCAAAATCTAGTTTCTTAAAATCTCGTTTTTTTTATTTTTTTTATCATAGGTAATCTTTATTTTTAACAATTTTATCTTGGGTTACCTACGAAATCTGGTTTTTTTTAATTTTGTTCTTTAAAATCTTGTTTTTTTAAAATCTTGTTTTTCAAAATCTTGTTTTTTTTAAATCTTGTTTTTCAAAATCTTGTTTTTTTTAAATCTTGTTTTTCAAAATCTTGTTTTTTTAAAATCTTGTTTTTGTTTTATTTAATTTTTTAATTTATTTGGGCGCCCAAATAAATTAAAAAATTAAATAAAACAAAAACAAGATTTTAAATATTTAACAGTTAATATCAATTATATCATTAACAATTAAATACAATATTATTGTTTATTTATGTATTTATTTAACATTACATAATATTATATTTCTGATGCATTTACGTATGTCAATAACTGCACCCTAAATAAATAAATAGAAACTGACAAGTGTATATTGTGAAAAAACCAATAAATAAATTTTTTATCTCATATGTTTTTTCACAATGTGCTTATCATTGCATTAGTTTTGTTGTTGTTATCATTGCATTAGTTTTGTTGTTGTTATCATTGCATTGTTATTATAATTCAGTTACTATAAACTTCTGTCAAAAAAATTATTTTGTAGTTAATTATTTGTAGTTAATTATCAAATTTATTTTTGCGAAATAAAAATAATTTTTTTATAATACGAGATGTCTAATATTGTTATATTAGTGCCGTCTAATAAAGGTAAAAATAAATTAATTTTTCGTGGTTTTGCCTATCATTTAGAAAGAAAATATAAAGAGAACTTCAGATGGGTATGTGCAAAAAATAAAAATAGTTTTTGTAAAAGTCGTCTTGTAACCACAATAGAAAATAATATGCACAAAATATTGAAACAAGGAGCTGACCATAATCATGCTCCATCATCAACACTCTTTGCTTTCATTAGACATTAAATACAATATATAGGATATAAACTCTTGTTTTTGTTTTATTTTATTTCATTTTTTAATTTATTTGCGCGCTATATATTTAATCTGAAATTAGTCTGGAAAAAGCGCAAACCCTGATTTTGTATCCCAGGGTCATAAGTCTCCACAAATTGAGTCATAACCTCCTTAGGGACTTTTGACACTGGGACTTGTGACACGAAAAACCCTGCTCTCATTGGTACTGGCCTATAAAAAAAACAAACAAGATTTAGCAAGATTTTTATGAAAGCAAGATTTAAAAAAAACAAGATAAAAAAAAACAAGATTTTCTTAAACAAGATTTAAAAAAAACAAGATTTAAAAAAACAAGATTTTAAAGAACAAGATTAAAAAAAACCAGATTTCGTACCGCTCCCTTTTATCTTACATTTTCATTTTTTTATTTCAAATGTTTGTCGATTTATTGGAAAAATATTGATTGTAAAAATTGTAGAAAAAAAATTTAACAAAAAAGATTCAACATTTCATTCAAAATAGTACATACAAATAATATGGTAATATATATATATATATATATATGATATTAGATATACACATATATTTATATATGCATATTTATTTATAAATATTCTGGAAAAGGGAACAGTCCTGATTTTAAATCCAACTCTAAAATCCCTTTAAATTATTTTTTTTATATATATATTTTAAAAACAATTAACTTAAAATAGTTAAACCCCCGCTAAACAAATTATTGAAACCCTGATTTTGTAACCAACTCTAAAATCTCTCCTACTTCAAAATATTGCATATACATTTACATAAGTACATATTCTGGAAAAAGCGTATAACTCTGATTAAATAAAATAATAACAAAAATAATATTATATACTTTTAATTATATTATATTATATTAATTATATACCATACTTTTTTGTATATATGTATATATATTTTTTTTAATTTTAACATTCAATAACTCATATTATGTACATAGTAAATAATGTGTTTATATATAAAATATTATTTTTCATGTAAAATATAAAATTTTTTACAAATAATATTAAAAATCACGGACGTGACGACACTAATTTTTTGTTAAAAAAATGCATCGTTATTAATTAAATATTCTAATTAAATTTTATAAAAACCACAACAAAAAATAATTTTTTTTAAACACCCTGTACCTGAACTTTGTGAAAACTTTACTTTTCGAGATTTATTTACTTAAATGTAAATAAACCTATGTTTTGAGATTGAGAACAAGCAAGGATTTGATGGAAGGGAAATTTTTATTTTATAATTTACAAATGTGCTTTTTGTATAATTATTATTGAAAGCAATAGAAAAAAAACTCATTTAAAAGTACAATCTAACTTTTTAATATTTAATATTATTGTTTATATAGTTACGTTATTCATGCCACGTTCAAACTAATATAATTGTTCTTTTGTGTCTTATAAAAAAAAACCCCGCCTAATAGATTTGTATTTCATCCGCTTTTGTCTACACTTAAACATGTTTGATAAGTACTGTTACTAAATACTGCAAAATTTATCATTAAACTTTTATTTTATTATGATAAAAATTAAAAACAAATGCAATTATTACTATTTCAATGATACAGTGCATTTTTGTCGGTCACGTACCTCATTTGAAATTTTAATAATTATATTTAATAATATACAACTTTAATAATATAACTTTAATAATATAATTTAATAGTTTTAATAATATAATATAAAAGTTAAGAAAATTTAATAGTGAAATGGAAAGTGAATTGTTAATCTTACCTTCTAATAAAGGAAAAAAAAAATTAATTTTTGATGGTTTTAGTTTCCATTTAGAAATTAAACATCGTGATAGATTTAGATGGATCTGTACAAAAAAAAAAAGTGAATTTTGCAGAGGTCGTTTAATAACAGTAATGGAAGGTGAAGAACACAAAATATTTAAGGTAAGGGAGCGAATCACAATCATGCTCCATCGGCTTATGACAAGGAATTAGTGCGAATCAATAATAATACCAAGACAAGGGCACGTGAAACTCTAGCTGCTCCTTCGCAAATTATACGTAACAAATTTTTGGAATGTCAACCAAATTGTCGCATTTACTTGCCTCCAGAAAAAGCCCAGAAACAAAGAATTACAAGAGCGCGTTCTGTTTCGGCTGTAAAGGAACCCACTAGTATTAATGACATCGTAATACCAGAACACCTAAAATATTTAGAAGGTGAATTATTTGTTCTTTCAGAAGATGATTTTAATGGTGGAAAGAATATCATATTAGGTAATTTATCAAAATGATTAAATTATATGGCTTTGCGAAATAACATCAATAAAAAAAAAAACAAAAATTTAAAAATGAAATAAAATCTAAAAAATGTAAAATTTCTTTAGAAATTATTTCATTTATTTTTTGATCTATATTTATTTTCTTTATTTTTAGATCTTTACATAATGAAAGACAATTTTAATTAACATTAATTTTTTTAATTATACATATTTAAAATCAATTTTAATTATCATTAAAATTAAATTAAATTATCAAAAAATTTAATGATAATGAAAATTTAATGTTAGTCTAATTCGCCAAGACTCAAAACAATAAATAATTTTTATTTATTTCCTTTCCTTATTGTGTGCAACTTCTGTTTATTTAGGCACAAAATCAAGTTTAACACGTTTGTCACAGGCAAACTGTTGGTTGATGGACGGTACTTTTGACATAATGCCACGAATTATGCGTCAATTTTTTACTATCCATGGCAGAATTAACACCGAAATTTCGCCACTAGTGTTTTGCTTAATGAGCTCAAAAAGTGCAAAGGCTTATAAAGCATTTTTTTTAAGACTTACTCAGCTGAGTCATGAATTCAATATATCACTTAATCCTAAACGAATCATTGCAGATTTTGAGAAAGCCAGTGTTGCTGCTGCGAAAATTCATTTTCCGTCATCTGAATTTAAAGGTTGCCTTTTTCATTTCGGGCAAATTATTTGGAGAAGAGTTCAATCAAACCACCTTGTAAAAAAATATGGTCAAAATGAAAATTTCAATCTGAAAATTCGGATGATTAAAAGTTTAGCATTCGCGCCTGAGAATGAAATCTTAGATTATTATTCTGTTTTGAATAATAATTTAAAGACAGATAAAGATGCCAAATCCATTTCCGATTGGTTTCAAAAAAATTATATAGGTAATTTTTCTGAAAACGCAATCGAGAAAATTGTTAATCCGAAATATCCCGGCTCATATTGGTCTGTTGCTGGGTCCGAGACACTATCACCCACATTCTTTTAGTCGCTTCATACGAAAAAATCCGCTTAAGCGATCAATTTCTATTCTTCTAGACGTATAAGCGGTACATTGTACTTAACGCGATAATAACTGTCAAATGCGTCGCTTGTAGTATTCTTTAAGACTTTTGCTACGAAACGATAGCCATTTTATATCACCTCTGTTTGTGTAACCGATAAGTATCGCTTCTAGAATAAAATTTTTTTGTTTCTTTGTTTTAATTTAAAAATAAAATGGAACTTGCAGAAAAGTAAATAAATTTTTGTGTTTTTGTTATGTTATTCATTTATTTTATGTTATTTATTTAGAAAAAAACTTACCAATGTACGGCAATTTGAAAAATTAGTGCAGTTAATGGAGGAAAATCCTGAAATTGCCAAAGGTTTTTGTTCTTTTTCAAGTACCAAAATTGAATATAATCGTGTGTGAAAGGATTTTTCAAAAATACTTAACACACATGGTCCAACATTTAGGGAAGGAGAAGGGTGGTTAAAAGTAAGTTTGTTACAAAATTAATATTCATTTATATATATGTATATCTTTTTCAGGTTTGGAATGATTTTAAAACGAAGATAAAAAAAAACTTATTTTAAATAAAAAAGAAGTTAAAACAACGGGTGGTGGACCTAATGCTTTTCACCAATTTCAAATTTAGAAGAAGCTGTGATAAGACTGCTGGATTTAAAAAAGCTTGTTACACCTAGAGGTGAAATTTTTGGCGTAACGAATACAAGTAAAGTTATTTTTTTTTAAATTAAAACAATTATTAATAATTTTATTATTTTGTTTTAATATTTTAGCTTCTCAACTTCAACCCACAGCCATGGTATCAAGTGTCTAACATAGACCAGAAGAGGAAGAAGTTGCTGAACACCCAGCAGTAGAATTAGTAAATATTATAACTCCTAGACCATACGTATCACAAAAAAAGGAAAAAATGGAGTTACTACGAACTCAAACAAAATATCTGAAAAGCATTGATGTAAATATTAGAAAAATTTATGAATTAAAAAAAAAAAAATTTAAAGTCTACGAAAAAAACTTTGAAATTAACAGAAAACTACTGATTGAAAAAAATCAAATGAAAAAGGAACTTCTTACAATAACCAAACAAGAAGTTACCTTAAGATTATCTCTAATACATCTTCTTAAATTCAAATCTTCTGTATCTTCATCATCCGAAGAATCGTAAAACATAAACGATGACATTTTATTTACTTTTATTTTTACTTTTTAAATTAACAAAAAAACAAAACACTACTTAAAATTTAAAAATCTTGACTCTTCATTTTGTTTACTTTTCAAAGCAAGAAAAAAATTCAAATTTTAGTTTAAAAAACTTTTTTTTTCTTTTTGACAGCAGCGAAGTACTACCAACATTTAAAAATTTTATCGCCTGTCTAAGAGAATTATAAATTTAACTAGAGGCGAAGTGATGAATTTTTTCATCGTTTGAGAGATGCGTCTTGAAGAATTAGGGTATATATTTTCCGAGAACACAAAATAACGTTGAAGCTTGGCATCGTCGCCTTCAGGTAAATAAAGAATTGATGATGAATTGAATTAATACTAAAACAATTAACTATATGTTTTATACATTTTAATAGAATGTAATTGGAAAACGGCACATTGGATTATACAAACTTATTTCAGAAATGAACAAAGAGCTATTGATATCGATGTCGAGAATTGATAGAATGGAGGGTGGAGAACAGCGTTTACAAAAAAAAACAGCCACAATAAGAAAAAATAAAAAAATTGAAACACTAATAAAAAAAAGAAAACATATGGATAAATTGGATTTAGCAAAACATAATATTACATTGAAATTTTTATAACAATTCTTTATAACTGTTTTATTTTTTTTTTTTATATACAGAAAATGTTTTTATTTTATAAAATTTGTTTAATTTGGATGAAAAAAATAAAATATTCTTCGATAAAAATTAAAAATTACAATTTTTTATATTTTCTGTATTTTCTGAAAAAAAAAAAGAGATTTACCGAGATTTTTGAAAAAACGAGATTTTAAAAAACGAGATTTTGATAAAACAAGATTTTGATAAAACGAGATTTTAAGAAACGAGATTTTGAAAGATTTTGATAAAACGAGATTTTGAGAAACGAGCATTCGTACCTCTCCCGATAGCAACACCAAAAGCAAAAATTTTAAATTGTCATTAAATAAGTAATCTCTCTTACTAAAAAGTTGAAAACACTCAAATAAAAACCATAAAATTATGGTAAGTAATTATACTTATTATTTTACGTAATAAGCATAAGTTACTATTGTTTTTTATTTCTTTTTTAGGCTTTCAGTCTTATAGGGGTAGGCACAGAAGAGCAGGAAGTGTTTTGAAATATCGACATTTTGGAAATTAACGTGGAGTACAAAGTTCTGAACTGGAACTTTTTAAAATCAAAAAGAGGGGTAAAGTTGTTGTTGGCCAAGGTGGAATATCCAACAAATGAGCAAGTAATAACATTCTTTTTGCCGGAAAGGTTTTCCAAAAAAGTTACAACTGAAGCCGAGCTTCTGGAATAAAATTCGAAGACATTTTTATTTACTTTACAGGTCGTGACACGTTTCGATGAAATATGGCACTTTTTGAACTTCCTCCCCAATGAAAATTGTATTAATTGTATAAATAAAATTAAAATAAAAGTAAATAATAAATTTAAATTTAGTTTTTTATTTATTTCTTCATTTTTACAAGTTAAAATTCTAGTTCCTTTTGTCTTTTTCTTTGTTAAAAAAATCTTGTTTGGATGTAACTAAAGGCAAAGCTATAGTAGTGGGGGTGTAAAATATGCATTATAAATACAAGGTCCAGCGTGACTTTATGGCCATTATAGGCGATTGCCGAATTACAATTTATTATTGGTAAAATAACCAATACTTCTTAAAAGAAATTGATTTTGTGGCAGAATCATCGTTAATACCTATACTACATGTTTTCAAACCTCCATATCCGAAAGAAGAATTATGTGAAAATATGAAAAAAACAAAGTAGTTTTAATAAAAGAAACATAAATGGACTTTCTTGGGAAGAAGGAAATATCGAATATTCTGACGTTGGAAGTGTTTTAAGAAGCTATTTAGGATCATTTTGCACCATCTACGTAAAAGGTTAACAGAAAAAAGATTTTTTGTGCAAATATCTGCCAACTTCGGTGGAAATTATAAATCTTGATCCATCTCTTCAGAAGCTGCGAAAGTTTTCAAGTTTTTTACATGACAGTAATCAATTAAGGTGCGCTGTAAAAAATGTAATGAACGTATATATATATGCATTTAATAAAAGATAATGTTTTGTTTTAAAAATACTTGTTTTATTCAAAAAATATTTGTTTTATTTATTGCTGCAAAATATATTTTTGTTTGCAAAAATAGCAGAATTTCATAAAACGGCCTAAGTAGTAGGAGTATGGCGGAACCGCACGGAGGAACTTTTATTCATCCTCCAAAGCTTATGCAAAAAAATTGATTTGCCTATGCTTATAATATATTATTATATTGCTTTGCCTATATTATAACATAACTTTGCATACCTATAAAAATCTGAGTAAAATAAAAAGAAAACAAAAAAATGTTTATGTATTTTAATATATTGCAAAATATTTACAATTAATATCATATTACGAATAAATAATATCTTGTTTGCAGGCCCGGTTTTAAGCGTAGGCGACATCGGCGACCGCCGACGGCGGCACTTTACGAAGGCGGCATTTCTATTTTTTGGCGAAATATATGAGCCTTTGTTTTCCTCCTTTTTTCATTTTTTTTTTCCCGAAGTTTATGTTTCTATACAATATATGCTATTGTTATACATATATGTAGTTTGAAATTTGAATATGAATGATATACATTATACAAATGTATTTATAGAGCAACGTAGTGTTAGGTATCTATATGGTGCTTATTTTACAAAACGTAAACGTAAACGTAAACGTTAAAGTTTAAACTTGGTATTATGCAAAACGTAAACGTAAATGAAAAAAGCAACCGTACGGTTGAATTTTTAAACGTACTGTTTAGTTCGCGTTTCTGAAGTTTGTATATGATTTTTTATTTCTTTTTTGTGTTTTAAAATTTAAAATAAACGAGCTTAAACTTTTTTTTTATCTTTAAAATTTAAAAAAGCGTATTTACTTATTAAAAAAGATAAACGTTTATATAAACGTCAATATGCATTTTGATACAGACGTCAATTTTGCATTTTATCACAGCGCAATAATATAACAGAGGAACAAACTTGTACAAAAAAAAGGTCGATTTTTCGTTCCATATAAAGTACAAATTTCTAATGGCTCCACTCCAATACATTTAAATATGATGTATTTATATGAAAGCCGCAAAGAGTTTGAGAGAAATTGAAATTTGTTGTCTTCTTACAAAGGCAATTAAATATTAATATAAATAACTTGATGTGATTGTGCATTGTGCACTCTCATATAAAATTTTTTTTTAAAAATAAAACCCTAATATGGCTTATGATGGGTCTAATTCTAATATCATCATTCATCATATATTAATACACGTTAACAAATATATACATACATAGTAACAAAATGCTCATTTGAGAAAGATTTATTTATTTTTATTTTTTTGTAATACTTTAAAGAAGGGCAAGTGAAATTGAATTTGAATACAATTTACTTTACAATTTATTTAATTACTTGCCAATTTATTTGAACATTGCGAATTCTATAGACAGAATGTTCAAAATATTTGTATAAAAATGAAATAGAAAGAACATTAGTTCAAAATACATTGTATAAAAATGAAATAGAAAGAACAATAGTTCAAAATACATGGTATAATAAATTTGAAAGTGACTGTAACATTATTTTTCGTTTTTGAAAAAATCGAAATCTAATAAAGAAAAAAAGTACCTACATTTAAAATTACTAGCATATAAATAAAATAATACAAATAGAGAGAGATGTGTAAAAAATATTGCAACAACACAACAACTAGTTTAAAATATTTTCAATATTTGTGTATGAGGTTGTTTGTTTTGTATACTTGTAATAATATTTATTTTATTAGATATATTGGTTACAAACTTACAAACACTTTTGGTTTATGTGTATGATGATGGCAATTTAGGCGAATGACGATAGAAAAAAAATTTTTGAGAGATAGTAAAATGAGCGAAACACATACATTCAAATGGGGAGCCATTAGATAGAAATATAATTTTATAATAAAGTGCAAAAGACTAAACAGTGGTTTTTTAATCAGTTTGACAGTCTGTATAATTGTAGTTTGTGATTTAATTTACAAATTTTCTTTTGCTCAACATTTTGTATTTATTTTTGTGTCAACATTCAAAATGAGGTTAGTAGAAATTATTATTGTTTAATTAAAATTATTTAAAAAGTTGTTTTAGTTCTTTAGAAAAAAAAGAACCACAAATGGTGAGCAATATAAACTTTTAATAGAAACAATGCAAAATAATCATGATATTGCAAAATCATTTTGCAAAAACAAAACACAAAAAGAAATATCTGAGTTTTGGGATAAGCTGGCTGCCGATTTAAATGCGTTGGGCCTTCCACGTAAATCTTCAAAAGAATGGAGAAAGGTACAGTTTGGCAAATTTAAACTAAAAGTAACACAAGTTATTTATTATAACAAAAAAGAATTTCTATATTTAAACTGTTTACTTATACTAAAATATTTTATCAACAGGTATGGACCCATTATAAAGCCTTTATAAAAAAAAAATTAAGTCATAATAGAGTGGAATCAAATGCAACAGGTGGTGGCCCAAACAAAAAAATTAAATTAACTAAACAAGAAGAAGATGTTGCAGAAATTTTAAATTTGAATGAAACAATAGTTGGAGTTCCTGGAAGTTCGTTTGGTTGTACCACTATTGGTGCGGAAGTGCCAGGGGTAATTGAGGATTCAGATATCATTATTGAGGAAATAATTGAACCTTTTGAATTAAGTTCATCAGCACAACCAATTACGCCGGTGCTTGAACCAACCACTCCAACCACTCCAAGGAGAAGGGTTTTGCCAAGAAGGCTGTAAATAGTTTTAAAAAATTTTGTGATATTTTTTTGCCATGGAGGCTTTTTAGTTTTTATTATTTTTTGCCAAGAAGGCTGTAAATAGTTTTAAAAAATTTTGTGATATTTTTTTGCCATGGAGGCTTTTTTGTTTTTATTTTTTTGGAAATAGTTTAAAAAATTGTATGTTTTTTTTATGCCATGGAGGCGTTTTTATTGAAAAAATTTAAAATTAAAACATTAAAATAATATTCATATACATATATATTAACATTTTTTATTTTGTTTTTAAAAAGAATTTGTTATTTGCCTTCTAATTTCAATAGTTTCGTTATTGTAGGATGAATCAGAACTATTGTTTACTTGAATTCCATCTTCCTCTTCATTCTTCTTCTTTATTTATATAGCTACAGACACTGCTGGTAGTAGTAATAGTACCGCTTTGGCATGGGAAAATAATTATGCAAATTAGGTCAAAGTAATAGTAGCGCTTTGGCATGGGAAAATAATTATGCAAATTAGGTCAATGACCTTGGGCGTTTACTTTGTTGTTGAGAGCTTTTTTAAGGAATGTTGTAGTGTAAAAAAACAGGTAGCAAATTAGATGTCGTGATTGGCGTTTGCATAATTAGTTTCCGGAAAAGTGTTTGTAAATAATATAGAAGGTCAACTAGATAATGTGGAACAAGTAGATAGTGCAATGACCTAAACAGGTGTTGTACTATAATAACATAGACTATATAAATAATATGCAAGAATTTATTTTATTTTTTAATAAAAAGCTTTTACTAAGTGTGTTTGGAAATAATATTGAAAGGTAAACTAAATAATGTAGAACAAGTAAGTGCAATGATCTAAACAGGTGTTATAATATCTAGTATTTGTTACCGGTTGCATAATTAGTTTCCGGAAAAAGCTTTTGTAAATAATATAGAAGGTAAACGAGATAATGTAGGATAAGTAAGTGCAATGATCTTGTTATGATAGTATAGTAACATATAGGTTATTTTAAATAATAAAAATGTATCTTATTTTTTCAATAAAAAGCTTTCACGGTCAACCAGGTATTGTAACATAATATTAGCGCAAAAAATACAGTTGTTATTTATGAGATAAATAAAATGCAGATATTGAACTTGTTATTGTATCTTAGTTTTTATTTTAATCTGAACGATATAAAAAAAAAAAAAAAAAAAAAAAAACAAAAAATAATTTATAGTATAGGTTGTATGTATAAAATCGAGAGAAAAAATTTGTATTTAGTGATTAATTGTTATGTTTTATAAAAAAAAAATAAGAAAAAATTTAATATAGAACAAGATTTATTATAGATTCTTGTAAATTACTTTCTATTATGCAAATTTGAGATATGTTATTAATAACAACTATGTATTATGCAAATAATTTAATAATGAATTGTAAAACGAAAAACACGTAAATTAATTTTTATATAATATGAATTAATATAATTGAAATATAATTTGAAAAATTTTTATAATATATAACAAGAGTTATTATGTTCTAGGAAATTACTAGTATTATGCAAATTTGAGTTGTAAAATGTAAACAAGCTGTAATGTGGAGTGGCAATGTTAATTTTATTGTCTATTTGATTCATTTCCTAGTTTTTAAAAATATGTATGGAAAATTTCCTATCTCTTTTAATATTGGTATAAAAACATGGTTAATTAGTTATATATTATCATTAACAAAAAAAAAGTCGTATAAACATACCAAATCAATACTGAGAAAAATGGCCAAGAAACAAATATTAGAGAAATATTTAGAGGAGTCTTCCAAATTCATAATTATAGAAGAAAAAAGTCAGTTTTTGAAAAAGTTTGAGTTATGTCGAGAAAAATTACATTCAAAATAAGAAAAGCTCCAAATGAAGAAGATATATTGGCATATACTAAAGAAACCATTAATCAAATAGTTATATATTCGGTGGAAAACGTTGAAACGAATGATCTCATTGGTATAGTATTTTTTGCTGATAACTTTCAACAGAGAACTCCAGGTTGGATGAATTTTAAGCTTGCAAGTTCAGTGAAGTTTGAAGATATTTGGGAACTAATAAGTAAAATATTCCAAAGTAATTCGGAGGGCCTGAATACTGATTCTTTTCAACTAACAACTACAACTGTACGGTTGCCTTCTGGAAGTGGACGAGGGAGAAATTATTTTACTTTCAATGAAGAAAGTTTAAAACGAAAAGGCATTGTTGTCATTAAAAATAATGATAATCTTTGCTTACTCCGAGCTATTGTAGTAGGAAAAGCTTTTATAGATGGTGACATGAATTATAAAAAAATTCGCCAAGATACACAGAAGATGCAGAAAAATCTAGCATTAGAGCTGATGGTAAAAACAAAATTAAATATAACGCAAAGTGCAGGAATATCTGAACTTAAAAAATTACAGGATTATTATGGGGATGAATATAACATCGTTGTTTACGATTATGCTAATAACAAAAATATAATTTTTGAAGGTAAAAACGATGGCAAAAGAATTAATTTATTATATTACGAAAATCACTTTAACGTTATTATTTCGCTGACAGCGGTTTTTTGCATTAACCATTACTGTAAAAAATGTAATGTAGGTTACGCAAATTATCATAATTGTGAAGGTATCTGTATTTGTTGTCGACAGTCTCCTGCATGTAATAATATACCTACAACTATTACATGCAACTATTGCAAACGATCATTCCGAGGTGGAAAATGTTTTGAAAATCATAAAACAGTTACTACATGTCAAAAATTTCACAAATGCTTAATTTGTTTTAAAACATATTTTAGAAAGATTGATTCACCACATAAATGTGATACTGTTTTTTGTAAAAATTGTAACAAAAATGTAGAAAAAAATCATTTTTGTTATATTATTGTAGATAAGAGCAAACCAAAAATTAATGATTTTGTGTTTATCTTTTACGATCTAGAAACAATGCAAGAAAAAACGCTAGTTAAAAACAATAATGAAGATATTAAACTACATGAACCTAATTTATGTGTTCTTAGTATAAGATGTCATCATTGCATAAAAGAAGAGAAGTTACATTTTTGTTCTAAATGTGGTTTTAGAACAACAGTTTTTGACACAAATGTAATTCCAAATTTAATTGATTACATTTTTAAAATGGCTAAAAAATTTAAACAAGTTGTTGTAATAGCTCATAATGGACAAAGTTTTGATCACCAGTTTATTTTAAATGAATTGCTGCATAAAAGTGAGATAGAGCCAAAATTAATCATGAGGGGTACAAAAATTATTCAGATGCAGATTAAAAATATAAGGTTTTTAGATTCTATGAATTATTTTGCAATGCCACTATCACAACTTCCTAAAGCTTTCGATTTATCAACTGATTTAAAAAAAGGTTATTTTCCTCATTTGTTCAATACATCAGAAAATATAAATTATGTTGGGCCAATACCACTTATGCACTACTATAGTCCTGATACAATGACAGAAGAAAATCGAAAAATGTTTATTGATTGGTATGAACAAAGCAAAAATACCGAGTTCAATATGAAACGTGATTTGATAGAATATTGCAAAAATGATGTACATATTTTAACTGAAGCCTGCATTAAATTTAGAAAACTCCTATTGGAAGAAAATAATGTATGTCCTTTCACTGAGGCTACAACCATTGCTTCAGCATGCAATTTAGTTTTTCGAAGAAATTTTTTGAAACCGGAAACTATAGGATTGATACCCAAAAAAGGTTACAGATTTGCAGACAATCAATCAAAAATTGCTCTTCAATGGCTAATTTGGGAAGAGGATCAAAGAAAGATTAATATTCAACATGCAGCAAAGAAAAAAGAAGCAATTATAAAAAATATAAAAGTAGATGGTTTTTGTAGGAAATTACTAGTATTATGCAAATTTGAGTTGTAAAATGTAAACAAGCTGTAATGTGGAGTGGCAATGTTAATTTTATTGTCTATTTGATTCATTTCCTAGTTTTTAAAAATATGTATGGAAAATTTCCTATCCCTTTTAATATTGGTATAAAAACATGGTTAATTAGTTATATATTATCATTAACAAAAAAAAAAGTCGTATAAACATACCAAATCAATACTGAGAAAAATGGCCAAGAAACAAATATTAGAGAAATATTTAGAGGAGTCTTCCAAATTCATAATTATAGAAGAAAAAAGTCAGTTTTTGAAAAAGTTTGGAGTTATGTCGAGAAAAATTACATTCAAAATAAGAAAAGCTCCAAATGAAGAAGATATATTGGCATATACTAAAGAAGCCATTAATCAAATAGTTATATATTCGGTGGAAAACGTTGAACCGAATGATCTCATTGGTATAGTATTTTTTGCTGATAACTTTCAACAGAGAACTCCAGGTTGGATGAATTTTAAGCTTGCAAGTTCAGTGAAGTTTGAAGATATTTGGGAACTAATAAGTAAAATATTCCAAAGTAATTCGGAGGGCCTGAATACTGATTCTTTTCAACTAACAACTACAACTGTACGGTTGCCTTCTGGAAGTGGACGAGGGAGAAATTATTTTACTTTCAATGAAGAAAGTTTAAAACGAAAAGGCATTGTTGTCATTAAAAATAATGATAATCTTTGCTTACTCCGAGCTATTGTAGTAGGAAAAGCTTTTATAGATGGTGACATGAATTATAAAAAAATTCGCCAAGATACACAGAAGATGCAGAAAAATCTAGCATTAGAGCTGATGGTAAAAACAAAATTAAATATAACGCAAAGTGCAGGAATATCTGAACTTAAAAAAATACAGGATTATTATGGGGATGAATATAACATCGTTGTTTACGATTATGCTAATAACAAAAATATAATTTTTGAAGGTAAAAACGATGGCAAAAGAATTAATTTATTATATTACGAAAATCACTTTAACGTTATTATTTCGCTGACAGCGGTTTTTTGCATTAACCATTACTGTAAAAAATGTAATGTAGGTTACGCAAATTATCATAATTGTGAAGGTATCTGTATTTGTTGTCGACAGTCTCCTGCATGTAATAATATACCTACAACTATTACATGCAACTATTGCAAACGATCATTCCGAGGTGGAAAATGTTTTGAAAATCATAAAACAGTTACTACATGTCAAAAATTTCACAAATGCTTAATTTGTTTTAAAACATATTTTAGAAAGATTGATTCACCACATAAATGTGATACTGTTTTTTGTAAAAATTGTAACAAAAGTGTAGAAAAAAATCATTTTTGTTATATTATTGTAGATAAGAGCAAACCAAAAATTAATGATTTTGTGTTTATCTTTTACGATCTAGAAACAATGCAAGAAAAAACGCTAGTTAAAAATAATAATGAAGATATTAAACTACATGAACCTAATTTATGTGTTCTTAGTATAAGATGTCATCATTGCATAAAAGAAGAGAAGTTACATTTTTGTTCTAAATGTGGTTTTAGAACAACAGTTTTTGACACAAATGTAATTCCAAATTTAGTTGATTACATTTTTAAAATGGCTAAAAAATTTAAACAAGTTGTTGTAATAGCTCATAATGGACAAAGTTTTGATCACCAGTTTATTTTAAATGAATTGCTGCATAAAAGTGAGATAGAGCCAAAATTAATCATGAGGGGTACAAAAATTATTCAGATGCAGATTAAAAATATAAGGTTTTTAGATTCTATGAATTATTTTGCAATACCACTATCACAACTTCCTAAAGCTTTCGATTTATCAACTGATTTAAAAAAAGGTTATTTTCCTCATTTGTTCAATACATCAGAAAATATAAATTATGTTGGGCCAATACCACTTATGCACTACTATAGTCCTGATACAATGACAGAAGAAAATCGAAAAATGTTTATTGATTGGTATGAACAAAGCAAAAATACCGAGTTCAATATGAAACGTGATTTGATAGAATATTGCAAAAATGATGTACATATTTTAACTGAAGCCTGCATTAAATTTAGAAAACTCCTATTGGAAGAAAATAATGTATGTCCTTTCACTGAGGCTACAACCATTGCTTCAGCATGCAATTTAGTTTTTCGAAGAAGTTTTTTGAAACCGGAAACTATAGGATTGATACCCAAAAAAGGTTACAGATTTGCAGACAATCAATCAAAAATTGCTCTTCAATGGCTAATTTGGGAAGAGGATCAAAGAAAGATTAATATTCAACATGCAGCAAAGAAAAAAGAAGCAATTATAAAAAATATAAAAGTAGATGGTTTTTGTTCAGAAACAAAACAAATTTTTCAATTCCATGGGTGCTATTTTCATGGCCATCCAAAATGTTTTCCATATAAGAGGAATGAATCAATACAAGGGAACAAACATGATACTCTTAATATCAGATTTGAAAATACCATAACAAGAACAGAACGATTAAAATCATTTGGATATCAAGTGATCGAAATGTGGGAATGTGATTTTAGAGAACAATTGATAGAAAAAGAAGATGAGATGTCATATCTTATAAATCACCCCCTTTTAAAAAACGTTCCTTTAGAACCACGAGATGCTTTTTATGGAGGTAGAACTGGAAACACTTTTATGTATTACAAAGCAAAAGAAAATGAAAAAATAAAATACATAGATATTTGCTCATTATATCCCTATGTGTGCAAATATGGGAAATTTCCAGTAGGACATCCTGAAGTTTTAGTGGGCCATGAAATATGTTCTAAAGTTGACTTAGAAAATACTAATGGTTTAATAAAATGTGATATTCTTCCACCAACTGATTTGATTCACCCTGTTCTTCCAATAAAACAAAATAATAAATTAATGTTTACGCTTTGTTTCACTTGCAGCCTTGAAACATATCAAGATGAATGCCTTCATTCTGATAAAGAAAGAACTCTGACAGGAACTTGGGTTATAGACGAAGTAGTAAAAGCTGTAAAAAAGGGGTATAAAATATTTGAATTTCATGAAATTTGGCGTCATAAGGTACAACAATATAACAAAGACAACTGTGAACCTGGATTATTTACAGAGATGATGGACAAATTTCTTAAAACTAAACAGGAAGCTTCTGGATGGCCTAAAGATTGCAACACAGAAGAATTAAAACAAAATTATTTGGAACAATTTTTCCAACAAGAAAATATTAAACTTGATACAGAAAATATTTACAAAAACCCTGGAAAAAGATCATACAGTAAGCTTATATTGAACTCTTTCTGGGGAAAATTTGGTCAACGAGAAAATCAGACAAAAACGCAAATAATAAAAAGTCCAGCTACTTTTTATTCTATATTGACAAATCCAAGCAAAGATGTATTGCACATAATGATTATCAATTCTGACACGGTTTTAGTTAACTGGAAATATAAAAATGAAGATTTAGATTCATTGCGTACAGTGAACGTATGTATTGCAAGTTATACAACTGCACAGGCTCGTTTAAAATTGTATGAATATTTGGAAAATTTACAAGAACGAGTTTTATATTATGACACTGATTCCGTCATATATGTGTCAAAAGAAGGTGAATATGAACCTGTCATAGGCAATTTTATCGGAGATATGACTAATGAACTAGAATCATTTGGATCTGACAGCTACATAAAAGAATTCGTTAGCGGTGGACCAAAAAATTATGCATATAAAGCATTTTCTTCTGACAAACAAAGCGATGCAGTAGTTTGTAAAGTAAAAGGAATTAAACTAGATTATAATAATTCAAAACTAGTCAGTTTTGAAAAAATTAAGGAAATGGTTTTATTGAACGATAAAGCCGGTGTAAATATTCTGTACAAAAATTTTCGAAGAACAAATGATCATAGGGTAATTACAGTTCCAGAAACAAAGATATACAGGTTAAAAGCAGAAAAACGAAGGTTTTATGAAAATTATAGTTCTGTACCATTTGGATTTAAAAGAAAAAAATAAAGTTTTTTTTTAAAAAGAAGTTTAATCAATTTTTTATTTAACTTTTTTTTTATTTATACTATTTTTCTTGCGAGTCTATACTCGTTTTTGGAATTAACTCAAATAGAGCCATATTCCACCTATTAGGATCCCGTCCAAAAAATTTGAAATTAAAGCCCAGCTTGAAATCCTATAATTTATAACTAATACGATTTAAAAAGAGTGGAAAAAAAAGGGGAAGGGAGCCTTTAGCAGTAGCATAAACCGATACCGGACCCTCAAAGACAGATACCGGACATCCGGGGACCCCATCCAGAATCAAGAAAAGGGGCGCCTGATTCAGGCCCCGCTTTAAAGAGACCGAACCTCAGGGGACCGGATATCGACTCTCCAGAAACAAGGGTTGATTTAAATGGATTAACCTGGAAAAAAAAAAAAACGTGCAAAGAGTTACAAAAATCTTGCTGACTAATATTTTAACTCCTCTACATAGTGATTTTTATATTGGTAGCTACAAAGTATTTTAAATCTTAGACATAGTTTAGAGAATATAC
Organism: Poecilobothrus nobilitatus; assembly: GCA_947095535.1. Classification (NCBI taxonomy): domain Eukaryota; kingdom Metazoa; phylum Arthropoda; class Insecta; order Diptera; family Dolichopodidae; genus Poecilobothrus; species Poecilobothrus nobilitatus. The sequence continues at coordinate 25,471,129 of OX352773.1, read as the reverse complement.
AGTCATTAATTATTAATGAAAATGCAAAAATATAATTTGAATATTTTAGAAAGTATTATGTATGATGCAAAATATTATGTATGTTGCATAAAAAGTATAAATTGATTTAAGTTTTTAAATTATTTTTAATTAATAATGGAAGTACAGGAGCCGTTTGAAGAAATAATTGGAAAATGCGATATTTTCCAATTAGAAAGAACATTAACATTCAATTACGAAATTGAATTTAAGGACCTTTATAGAGGAGCAGCAAGTAGCAGTGATAATGGCTCAAAATTGTTATGTACAGAAAAGATGCCAAGTGAGCACGACTTGGATGTGCTTACCAGACTTATTTGCAAGGAGAAGATGCCTGTTGAGACCGACCTAAAATTAAAATAATAATAAAAAAGGTAATGCCCGAACTTTGCTACTTCCAAAAACAGAAGATTGAACTATATCTGAATAAATCAACACCATTCCATTCAATTCATCTTTATTTTTAGCAACAGCTAATTTGAATAGTTCAGGTAATTTTGTTTTGAAATTTTTTATATTTTTTTTCTGTTGAAATAATTCAGTTAATAATGTTTTTACATTATAACTCTGATTAACTTTTATATAAAAACTATCTTCATCAAAAGTCTGCGATATTCGAATTAAGTCCCCTCGGTTAGATTCTGACACTTTTTTAAATGTTACATCATCATAATTTTTAGGATTAGAAATATATGTCAAAACTTCATTAAAAAATTCAGTAAAAACTTGGTTTCGAGTAAATCTGGGATTAGGAGTTATATTTTTAATAAGCGTTGGCAAAAAATTAAACTTCCAATCATCTAAATGTAATTCCGAATCGTTATATGAATAATATGTGTAGCCTATAGATTTGGTTACTTTGATTTTTTCAAGAGGTTTTTCAATGTTTCTTACATAAACATTATACTGTCCAATATTAATAAAAGCACAATTCTCTTTGTTAAATTGTTCTGTTTGTAGGAAATCGTTCAGATAAATTTCTGAAAGACCAACTTTCCAATTACCATTTCTTAAATCAAAGTGAATAGGTAATTTATTTTCGAATGAAGCTAAAGTGTTGTCTGGAAACAGTTTTAGATTATCATTACTAAACAATGTTACATAGAAGTCATCTTGACTATCCATCTTTGTTAACTTCTTCTAAAACATAAAATGTTGTACTATTTATATGTTGTCCACTCCGGTGTTGATGAAGTTCTTAGTTTTGGACTTCTTAGTAAAGGTTTTAGTTTTCGTTTTTTTGTTTCAGGAAACTGTGAAAGTATAGTTGAGGAAATTGAACTACCAGCCGATCTTAGTGTCTTCTTTTTTTCAGGAGATGGTACAGCAACGGTAATTACATCACCACTTGGTGTTTCAAACATTCGATAATCAGAGCTTAGAGATGGTCTTTCGACTAATTTTTCATCTTTCAACATTTCAGTTTGAGCTAATTTTTTAAATGAATTTTCATCATCTAAATCGTAATTTGTTAAATCAACATCCATATTTGAATGTTCTTTTTTAGGGTCATATTCAAACACATCATCAGTAACTAATGGTAAAAATTTAGTTTGTGTTGACGTTGATTTGTATTTAGGTAATTCAGTTTCTGTATATGCATTTCGCTTAGAAAAGAATTTTGTTTGAGTACCTGTATTAAATGTAACATTATTTAACTTTTCTGGTAATTTTTTTGTATGCCTTTTGTTAATTCCGTATTTAATGAGATTTTGACGATATAAATACCATTTTTGCAATGGTTTTAATTTTTTATCATATAAAACTTTTTTCATTTTTTGATCCAATAAATCTAAGTTTTTATCATCTTGAAATAATTTGCTAAATTTTGAAAATATTTCTGGTGACATAACAATCATTCGCTGCATTATGTCTTACTGAGAAGTTTTCCTATTATACCAGATAATATAGTACCAATTAATGTAGGTAAAAATCCTCCATGTTGAATTAACATTTTTCGTTTAGCTTTTATACCTTTTTGTGGACACGCTAAGAGTCTTAATTGTTTTTTATATTTTTTTAGTTTTGTTTTTTGTGATGGTGATATTTTATTGTTCCCGTTTAACACATTAATTGCAATTTCAGCAATAGTTTTTATTATATCATCATCACAATATTTTAGAATATTTTTACGAAAATTCTTGTTGTTGCATTTTTCTAGTACATGTAACATATGTCGGTTTTTCTTCAACCGTTTCATATTTTAAGCAATTGTTTAAATCTTTGGTAGCACAAAAACAAACGCAATATTCCTCTGAGAATATGTTGGTTCTAATTCGAAACAAATCGCTAATGTCTTGTGTTAAATCTAATACAATATAACCATGTGGGTTTGATGTTGACTCATTATATACCCCCAGGAAGCCTTTTATATTTTCCGGATATAGTTGTCTAGCTAGAGGAAAAATCTGTGATTTATCTCGAGGGTTTTTAAAAAGTACCAAATATTTACAATTTAATGAAATATCTCGTGAGAATTTCCCCTGATGAAAAATGTTTTGCGTTAATAATATAATAGACAAATTACGGTGGTGCGAACCTTTAGTAAAAAGTTCACATACTTGTTTGTTTGCTGAATCTAACATTAAATCATCTAAAACAATTAAAGTAGGTTTATTTTCATTTTCACTAAGCTTTTCCGGAATGCCGGCATAAAAATCTATATCAGGGAAATCTATATTTCTTGGAACCGCAGAAATTTCTGGGTTACACCATTTTATTTTTTCAATTTTGGGATGTATCAATCTAGTAATATTTTTGATCAAGTTGCAAACAAATGTTGTTTTCCCACATCCAGATGGTCCCGCCACCATCATTGTAAATGGATGATTAAAATATATCATTATTGGTTCGCGTTTTAAAAGTCATTGAAAGGTAATTAGATTTGCTCTTCAAATATATAAAAGCAAAAACGTGTATAACTTATTCTCAATTTAAAAGATGGAGGTAAAAGAAGTGGAAGAGTTTTTAAAATCATATTCCTCTGTGTTATTAAATGAGCATAAGCAACGTATTTTTCACATGTATAAATACATTAAAGAATTTTCAATAACAGAAAAATTTACGTCACTATACGGAACTCATTTTGCTCTTTGTCCTTGGGCTTACGACAACTCGTCATCTGGACCGGATACATGTAACTGTTGCTCTATAGAAAATTATAAAATAGAATTGGAAAATCTGATTAAATGGTACAAGTATAATGTCACGGGCACAAATAGTATCGGAAATACATAGACCAGCCAGACGAAACTTTCGTCGAAGAAAATTTAATCAGAAAGGTTTAAACGATACATGGCAAATTGATTTAGTAGAAATGATTCCATATGCAAAGTATAACAAAGGAAATAAATATTTATTAATTGTAATAGACATCTTTTCGAAATATGCTTATGCTGAACCAATTAAAACTAAAAATGCTAATAACGTTTTACTTGGTATGCAAAACATTTTCAAACGTGCTGGAACACTCCCAAAAAATATTCAATCTGATCAAGGTAAATAATTTTTTAACAAAGAATTTAGAAAACTTATGGAAAGAAAAAAAATTAATCATTATCATACATATTCTGAAATGAAAGCATCCATAGTAGAACGTTTTAACCGTACTTTAAAAAATTCAATGTGGAAGCAGTTTAGTTTTCAGGGTAATTATAAATGGATATCTATTTTACCCTCACTTATTGAGAAATACAACTCAACATATCATCGGACAATTAAACTTCAACCTAAAAAAGTTACAAAAGCAAACGAGAAATATATTTTGAAGAACATTTACATGCAACCGAAATTTTATCAGAAAGCAAAATATAAAGTTGGAGATTATGTACGCATAAGTAAATACAAAAGAAACTTTGCAAAAGGTTATCAACCAAACTGGTCAACAGAAATATTTACAATTAAAGAAGTAAAACGCACAGATCCAATTACTTACAACTTACTTGATTATACAAAAACACCGATTTCAGGTTCTTTTTACGAGTATGAACTTACTCGCGTCAAAAATCCTGACACTTTTCTTGTTGAAAAAATATTGAAAAGAAAAGGAAATCAGGTTTTTGTTAAATGGTTAGGTTTTGATAAAGATCACAATTCTTGGGTAAATAAAAACGATATTATATGAAACTAATTTGCTTTTTTATTTTTAATTTTTTTTTTTTTTTTGCACATTTATAGCTAGCCATAACTCACTTCAAATTTGCAATGTAAAAATACTAATAGTTGACGTTTATTTATTCGCAAAATACAAAGTAGTTAATATAATAAATCAATTAACATTAACATAAATTTTTCTCAAACACCTGGATTTTTTCTTTAAAAATTTTTTCTGCAATAAACACAACAATTAATCAATAAATACATTTTTTTTAAATTACTTTAAAAATAAGATACAATATCAAGGTCAATATCTGCATTTTATTTATCTCATAAATAACAACTGCATTCTTGTGTTAAAATAACTGATTGACCGTGAAAGCTTTTTATTAAAAAATAAAATAAATTCTTATTATTTACAATAATCTATGTTACTATATACTATCACAACAAGATCATTGCACTTACTTGTATTATTTACAAAAGCTTTTTCCGGAAACTAATCATGCAACCGGTAGAAATACTACACACCTGTTTAGGTCATTGCACTATCTACTTGTTCCATATTATCTAGTTGACCTTCTATATTATTTACAAACACTTTTCCGGAAACTAATTATGCAAACGCCAATCACGACATCTAATTTGCTACCTGTTTTTTTACACTACAACATTCCTTAAAAAAGCTCTCAACAACAAAGTAAACGCCCAAGGTCATTGACCTAATTTGCATAATTATTTTCCCATGCCAAAGCGCTACTATTACTTTGACCTAATTTGCATAATTATTTTCCCATGCCAAAGCGCTACTATTACTACTGCTGGTTATTATCAGGCAGTCGCGTAGAAAGAATTTTGACGAAAATTTCGTTCGATACTGTTTCGTATTGAATCGTTTTGTTCTCTCTTTTTTTTTTTTTTTCAAATAATTTCAAATTAGTTTGTAAAAAACAATATATCGAGTAGGTTGTGTCGCATTTTTTTCGTAAATATATTTTTATTATTATAGAAAATAGGGTAAACTGTCAATATTTTTACTATTATGAAATTCTATTCTTTTGTAATTTAGTCATTATATATCTTTACATCTTTTTCGAATAAATTTTTTCTTTGTTTAGCAGTTAACTAAAGTATGTTTTATATGTATGCAATAATTATTGATAGTTATTTTTATTCTATGTAGGATTAGAAATAAAATGCCACTTTGTTGTATTGTAAAAGATTGCTGTAGTAATGGAGAAAAAAGAAATATTTTTAAATTTTCAAAAAATAAAGCACAGGCCGCAGAATGGGTCAAATCCATTCCAAATATAACTAAATATAACTCTTCGTCCGCAGTTTGTGTAAAACATTTTACTGAAAACTGTTTAAAAAAATTCAAATGCAATGAAAACAAAATACCAGCAAAAAGGATTCGTCTTGTTAAAGGTGCAATTCCTTCTATTTTTGTAAATAAAGAAAATTGTACAACAAAACGGGAAACCTCAAGAAAATGCATAACAAAATTAAATAATTTACGAATGGCAATTGATAGCGACTTAATAAGAAATTTTTATAATTTAAAAACAAACGCATCAAAAATTTTAAAACTTAAAGACTTTACTATTAAAGTGATAGATGAAGATTTACTTTATTTCAAGTAGTCAAAGACGATCTCCAGTTTTTAAAAATAAAAACTACAATTTTTATTAAAACAAATTTTACAGTGAGTGTAAAACATAATTTAATAGAACAAACTTATAAAGATTTACCTGATATTCTACCAAAAAATCTAAGAATAACTTCATGGTCTGAAATTCAAAGTATAATTGATAAATTTAGTTCCTTAAAAAATAATTGTGATAATGTTAACCTAATTAAGTCATATTTAGATATAAGTTTAAATTATTTGAAAAAACTGTTGATATAATTACCGAAAATAATTTAGATTTTGAATATAAAAATAATTTAGATATTTTAGCTGACCAATTAGTGCAAATTTCGAATGTTAGAAAACGTTATAATATAAACACAATAGTTAATGCTTTTACTATTTATTCATATTCGTCATCAGCTTACGATATAATTAGAGACAATAACATGTTAATACTTCCACACAAAGCCACTTTGCAAAAAATTTCTGCATTTCAAAGCATTAATTCAGAAAATGATTCTTCTAATTTAAATTATTTAAATAAAGTAATAAGTAAATTGTCGCCTCTAGAAAAAAAAGTTAATTTGCAAATAGATGAAATATATATTAAAAAACAAATAAATTACAAATCCAAAAATATAACTGGTTTTTCACATAACAACATTGATTCACCAGCTAGTACTGTTTTAGCTTTCATGATAAATAATGTATTTGGAAAAATGAAAGAAATAGTCAGTTTAATCCCAGTAAGTAATTTAGTTGGTTTGGAGATTCACAAGTTCACGAAGAATATTATATCAAAATAACAAATTTTAGGATTTCAAGTCATTTCCATTACAACTGACAATCACAGAGCCAATCAAAATATGTTTAAGCTTTTTTCAAATAATGATCACAAATTTTTAAATCCCGATTATCCCGACTTTCAAATTTATCTGGTTTTTGATTCTGTTCATCTTCTAAAAAATATAAGAAATAACTGGGTTAATAAATTGGATAGTGAAAAAACATTTTATTATCCAAATTTTGAAACAGGCCTAATTCAGTTAGCATGTTTTAAGGATTTACGTGATCTTTATGAAAAAGAATCAGTTCTAGTATTAAAAAAGGCACATCGATTAAATTTTAAAACTCTTTTTCCCACAACCATAGAAAAGCAAAAAGTTCAGCTAGTTACCAATATTTTCAATGAATCAACAATAGCTGCATTAGAATCAGAAAATAATGACAATTTAACTGGTACAATAGATTTTTTAAAAATAATTTTTAAATGGTGGAAAATCATTAATAATAGATTAGTTTTTAAAGGTATTACTAGTAGAGATAAATGGACAAATCCAATATGCAGTGCTTCAGATGAACAAGTTTTATTTTTACATAGATTCAATGAATGGCTACTTAAATGGAAAACCTTAAATATTTTTACTGGTTTTCTAACAATTCCAACATACCAGGCATTACTTCAAACTAATAGCGCAATGCTTGAATTAATTAATCTTAGTTTTCTTAAATTTGATATACAATATTTTTTACCTGGTAAGATCCAAACAGATAATTTAGAAAAACGATTTGGTCTCTATAGAAGATTAAGTGGTTGTAGTTATTTAGTGTCATATCAAAACATTATTGAATCAGAAAAAAAACTTCGTATAAGAAAAATTGTAAGACGCTATTCTGATAAAATGTATTGTGGAAATAATTATGACACATTAACGAATTTATTAGAATCAAATATTAGCGAATATTTACATGTCTTAGATTTAAAATATTTAGAAAATTTCAGTAAAATTTTTGACCAAAATGCACATTTTTATGTATCGGGCTACGCTGCATTTTCTGTATCAAAAAAATTAGATTGTCATATTTGTAAATTATTAATTGTGGAAAACAAAGGAAATTTAAATACCGAAATTAATTATTTCAATTACATTCAACGAGGTGGTTTAGTTGTTTCCACTAGATGGGTACAGAACATATTATTTCATATGAATGCTATTTTAAATAATTTAATGTTGTTAGATAAATTTAAATTTCTTGCTGATACAAATCAAAAAGGAATTATTTGCGCTCTTACCTACCAAAGCATTAATTCGATAAGTTTTGATATCCCATTAGATTCCTCATGTTCATGTGGAAAGTCTTCTATTGAAGTTTTTGTACATATTTTTTCAGTTTTGTCAAATATAGTATTATCTAATATATGTAGAATGGAAAATAATAAACTGTGTGAAAAAAAAAAAAATGAGCAGCTCTTTTAAAATTCAAAAATTTAAATAATTTTGTTTTTAATTTTTATACTTGTTTATATTTGACGTTTTCTTACTTTAATTTTAATTTTTAGAAATATTTATTTGTTGTTTTATATGAATTATTATTTTTTTTAAGAAAATGCTTTTATTAATGAATTAAAAAAAAATCATTTTGTTTCCTTTTATTGAAATGTATTTTCTTTAATTTTTTCATTTAATAAGAAAGCCTTTGTTTTTTGTTGAAAAAATGTTTTTTATTTCAAAATTATTTTTTTTTAAAAAATGATTTGCACCATGATTGCCACGCTTACCTTATTAAAAATTGTTCTAAACTAATTCAGAAAATAAAAAATTGATATACGATATTTATTTTTATTTTAGTATGCGTTAGCATGTCAATGAAGGTTGTTCCACGTTAGTTATTCTGATGAAGGGTTTTTTTTAAACCTTAATTTATGAATGAAAAGTATACATTGCACTATATTTTTCTTTTACAACTGTTAGATAAAATTCCAAAATTTATTATTTTATAAAAATTTTTTAATTTTTCTAACGAGAAGTATATCGAAACATAGAAGGACGGTGAAAAATTAAAATTTTTCATACAAAATTTAAGAAATTGGTGCTTATTTAAAAAAAAATTGAGAATTTCTCTCTCTACGCGATTGCCTGATAATAACCAGCAGTGCTACTGAGATAAGTATCTATTCTATAGTCTATGGCTATACGTATTTTTTGTTTTTTATGTTGCTATACAATATACGCTATTGCTATACATGTAGTTTGATATGAATAGTATAGATATGTATTTATATACGTAGCTATGTTATTTTAAGAAATACATACATATTTTTTGTTTTTTTCTGTTTTGTGTAAAGAATGAATGTGAATATAATATTATGTAAGTATGTATTAGGTATATGATGTACATTGAAAATTGTATGAGATTTTTTGAGTTACAGACAAATTGTGTATGAAAGTACATTTTGTAAAAATAAAAACTAAAAAAATGTGTGCATTGTATATAAAAATTTGCTATTATTAGAATGAGTATTTTTCTAATAAAAATTCGTCGCTTCCATTAAGGTAGGTACATCCATACATATATAATATAATATGAAAAATGATTTGTATTTTTTTATTTTAAAAATTGAATTGAATTGTAAACCAGTAAAAAACAAGTACATATATATGAATTTTTGCAATTTTTTTAAGAATAAAATTTAAGGGTAGATTTTTAAAATTTATAGGTAATATCTACCTATGTATATGTACAAAATAATTTTCATGCAATTCACAAAATTATTTGTTGAAGTTTGCGTCAAAATTAATATTATGATACATAATGTACCTACATTACATATGTATATTATTTATGCATCATAAATTCAATATATTGCACTTTTTTCATTCAAATCAAATTTTTTTTTTCTTAAAAATTTGTTAAGAATTAGAAATCTTATTGCGGAAAATAAAAGTATTTTAAAATAACCGTTCAATAAGAGGTCTATTTATAAATTAATTAAAATATGTGACAAAGTTCAAACCATACCAGAAAATATTTCGCCAGTCCTTAAATTTTATTTTTAATAAAATTTCAAACTTACTTGTTTTTCAATTTCAACAAGAAAAATAAAATGTTTTTTTTTTACTTCTGTTCTACAACATTATAATAATTGCAACTTCATTCATATTTTTCCCTGGTATTTTTTTTTTTAAATAACGAAATTATTTTGCTTAGGCGGCGGTGCGTTTTCCGGGAACGTTGTAATTTTTTTACATAAATATACCGTATTGTAAATAAAAGTGTTTGTATGGATATTTCATATTCGTTTTAAAAGTCGAAGAAAAAACATTAAAAATTGTTTTTACAAAGTTTTATAAATATTGAGTATTCAAGTGTATAGTGTTGGTGTATTATAAAATCAATATTTATTAATTATCATATAGTATATAGATATATATCAAATATCAATATAAAATCAATATTAATTATCACATTAATATATTATAACTTAAACTTTTAATTGACATGTAAGTAAATTAATTAAATATAAATAATTGGATATAAATTCTTTATTTTTTGTTTAAGTTTAAATTAAACCTATACAATATAATGGACCGGACAACGCTTGTCCGGATCACAGTACAAAAAAATTAGGCTTCAACGTGAGTCATATTCTGCCAAACAGAAGAATGCTTTGATGCAGTTTTTGAGAAGTTCGTCAACCAGTACAGCACAATCAACTATAGTAGCTTTAAACCAAAATGAATGCGAAATTGAAATCGAAGGTGGCGGAGCAGTAGAGTGTGCGGAGAATGTTATTGAAGATAGCGATTCAAATTCTGATTACGAAAATACTGCTATACAACCAGAAAAATTTAAATGAAGTAGAAGTTATTTCCAATTTAAATAAAGTTGTTGCACAGAACGTCGATGGTATAGGACAAAAGGAAAATAATGAAGATCAAAGTGATCAAGACTCCAATAAAAATTTGCCTCTTAATTTTAATGATCCGGGAAGTTGGCCTAAAATAGATGGTAAATTTAAAGCATTGCTGGTAAAGTATGGTCCGATTCAGAAAATTCCGGTATCATTTCACGAGGATGAAGATGGTAGAAAATTTTCCTGTTTTCATTTTTATCGCCGAATGTCTAACGGTGATAAAATTAAACGCACTTGGCTTGTATACTCCAGTACAAAAGACGCTGTATTTTGCTTTTGCTGTAAAATATTCATCGCGAATAAATTCTCCTTGTCATCGAACAACGGATGCCGAGATTGGAAAAACATTTCTGTTATTATAGAACGACATGAAATATCAAGTGCCCACACTACTGCATATTTAAATTGGAGAGAGCTGGAGGTTAGACTTAAATCTGGGACTACCATAGATGACATTAATCAAAAACAAATTCAATCTGAAACGCAACATTGGCGAAAACTTTTGGTAAGAATAATAACATTAATTAGGACTCTTGCTGGACAAAATCTAGCATTAAGAGGAACCTGTGAAAAGCTTTTCGAGCCAAATAACGGAAATTTTTTGAAATTTATTGAATTCTTAGGAAATTATGATCCTATTATGAGTAATCATATTCGACGAATAACAACAAGTGAAATTCACACCACCTATCTCGGAAAAACAATTCAAAATCGTTGAATTGCTTGCCAATAAAATCAAAGATCACATCTTAACAAAACTAAAATAAGCAAAGTGCTACTCAATTATTTTAGATTGTACCCCCGATATAAGCCACAAGGAGCAGATTACAGTTATTTTTAGGTTTGTCAGTGCAACTGAATCATCTTCAGAAAAAACAGCTGAAGTCATAGTTTCTGAACACTTCGTAACTTTTCTTGAATTACATGATACAACTGGAGCAAATATGACAAAAATTGTAATCGATAAATTGCAGGAATTATGCGTAAATCTTGATGACATGAGAAGACAAGGGTACGATAATGCAGCCAACATGCGTGAAAAATATAATGGTGTTCAAGCCAAAATTCGTCGACTAAATCCCAGAGCTTTTTTCGTACCCTGTAGTGCCCGCTCTCTGAACTTGGTATTAAACGATGCAGCTAATAGTTGTATGGAGACTATCGCATTCTTTGATTTAGTTCAATGTATTTATAACTTTTTCTCAGCATCAACGCACCGTTGGAGTGTATTATTAAAGCACGTACGCGATATTACTGTAAAGCCGTTAAGTGCCACTCGTTGGGAAAGTAGGGTAAATGCCGTTCGGGCGCTTCGATTTCAAATTAGTGGAGTTTACGATGCCCTACTTGAAATACCTGAAGACAACACTTTAACAACTCCACCACAAGTAAAGAGTCGCGTAGAGGCTAAAGGAATAGCCAGAAATATTTCAAACTTCAAATTTGTTTGCTCCTTGGTATTGTTGTATGACATTTTATTCCAAATTAACATTGTCAGCAAAATGCTGCAATCACAGCATTTAGACTTGTCTCTGGCTTTAGAGCATTTAAACGCTACCAAATCTTTTCTATGTGATTATCGTTCTGATACAGCATTTGCAGAAATGATTGAAAAAGCTAAAAAATTAGCAATTGAACTTGAAATTTTTGAAGGATTTTGTGAGGAAGAATCCGTACGCGTTCGCAGAAAGAGTAGACAATTTTTATACGAAGGTCGTGATGAACCGATAGTAGCACCAGAACTAAACTTCAGAGTATGTTTTTTTAATCGGATATTGGACATAGCAATTCAAGCAACAAATGAAAGATTTATCCAATTATCGGAATATAGCGAGTTATTTGGGTTTCTTTACAATATCGGCAGTAAGAGATTTACGGATGACGAATTATTGAAACATTGTAAATTCCGTCTCATTAATTCAAATTTTTCCTCAGAATCAAATACTTTGTTAACATAATCTAAATTATCTTTATCTAAATTCCTACACAATGAGTCAAAACTTGAAGCCATAAATCTAAAATTATCAAGAAAGCGTAAGTAAAAACGGTTGTTTCTGCCAACTTTAATTTGTTTAGAAAGTGAAATGTAAAGTTCTTTATTCAAAGGTAATACAGTAATAATACATATCTTCAATTTCATTCAATGTCCTAAACAATAAATGACAATCGTATTTGAAATATTATGAAAAGTATAGGAAAAAAAGTGGGTTGTCTATATAATATATTACACGATTACAATTATTACCTCTATATATGCTTGTAAAATGGCAATGGTCTCTTACTCTATCAATATAATCTAAAAACTTACTACAAATGTGGCAATTCCTCTCTGTTAATTGATGTAATTCTTCACCTAATGTTAGATTTTCCATTGATTTAGGTAGCATATGATGATTTTCAAAAATATTAGTACATTTAATAACCAATGATTCTATAAACTGCTTATCACAATCCACTGCTGTAAACTCCTTATAACAACTCAAAGAATCATCGAAAGAACATTTAAAATAGTATGAAAACGCTATTGGTACATGTTTATGTTTATGTGTATTTGTAGTTAATGAAATTTCTGGTCACATGAAATAGGTGATAAAATGCATCTGCATAAATGACAAAGGGCACTTCCATTTGTTGTTGGTAATTTTTATATTTTAGTGTTGTTATCTTCAGTAGGAAGTCTTGCAACAATTTTTTTACACTCCTCTTTGTGTATAACAAGCTGTTGTGAATCATAAAAATGTTGCAGATATACATATATTATATTATGTATATATATAATATAATATAATAATGTAATATATATTATATTATATTATGTATATCATCGAATATATATATGAATTACATATATATATTCGATGATCATGATTTGTAATAGAACTCCGTATCATCTTCGAGAGATAACTTATATACACAAAGTGAAAGTTTTCATCTTTTTCAAGTAGGAGTAGGAGTATCTTTTTTCTTCTTTGGTTATATAAAAAGATCCGACAATTTGATGTTGCTTATTTTTGTACTCCAAACCAAATTATATTATCATTAAGTTCTTCAAATAGATGTAAATCACTTAACTCTGTTGTAAATGTCATACCCTCAAAATGAAAAATTGAAAATTAATAGTTGTTGATGTTATATCATTAATTTTTTATAACGATGGTTTATATCCGTAGTGTTATGATGCAAATGCTTGTATTGCTGATATAACCCTCCACTTGAAACAGAAAAGATCTTCATTACGTACATTAATACAAGCTCTTTTTTGTTCAATTGATGGTGGAACGGCAATATGTGATGATCGGATTGGTTGATATTTATTTATATTTATTTCAACCCGCAAAATTTGTATTATTGCCCAACCGCTATCTTTTTCCTGAAAATCTTCCGCTTGTTGTTGGATTTTTTCTTTTACATCATCACACACAAGGTTATCTGCACGTGTAAGAATTTTCATTTTAGTATGAAAAGACTCAGTTGAAAAGTTCTCTATATCTTCATCGGTCGGCTTTACATAATCTCCAAAAAGTTCAAGATTGAATTTAATGGCATTATGCTTTCTTACTGATTGTTCTAGTAATTGAACAACCTCATTTTTGATATTTTTGATATATACACAAAGTGAAAGTTTTCATCTTTTTCAAGTAGGAGTAGGAGTATCTTTTTTCTTCTTTGGTTATATAAAAAGATCCGACAATTTGATGTTGCTTATTTTTGTACTCCAAACCAAATTATATTATCATTAAGTTCTTCAAATAGATGTAAATCACTTAACTCTGTTGTAAATGTCATACCCTCAAAATGAAAAATTGAAAATTAATAGTTGTTGATGTTATATCATTAATTTTTTATAACGATGGTTTATATCCGTAGTGTTATGATGCAAATGCTTGTATTGCTGATATAACCCTCCACTTGAAACAGAAAAGATCTTCATTACGTACATTAATACAAGCTCTTTTTTGTTCAATTGATGGTGGAACGGCAATATGTGATGATCGGATTGGTTGATATTTATTTATATTTATTTCAACCCGCAAAATTTGTATTATTGCCCAACCGCTATCTTTTTCCTGAAAATCTTCCGCTTGTTGTTGGATTTTTTCTTTTACATCATCACACACAAGGTTATCTGCACGTGTAAGAATTTTCATTTTAGTATGAAAAGACTCAGTTGAAAAGTTCTCTATATCTTCATCGGTCGGCTTTACATAATCTCCAAAAAGTTCAAGATTGAATTTAATGGCATTATGCTTTCTTACTGATTGTTCTAGTAATTGAACAACCTCATTTTTGATACCATCAAAAAAACTCTTTAGGATTTAAAATGGAATCATTTTCATTCTCACGGAGATATGTCTCCAATCTATTGCCAAATGATTGATTAATTGTTTAGCTTATGTATATTAGTACATAAATGTGAAATTTTTTGGATACATATTTTTTTGCAGGGCGTACAAAAAAGATATTGTTGCTTATCTTTATGTATAATATTTTTGTTTTTTTAAATTATCTGCTCTTGTAAATTGCTTCGAACAAATTTCACACGATAATTTTAATTTTTTGTTTGGTGGTGAACTCATTTTTTTTTTGTTTTTAATTTTTCTTTTTTGTTAATTTTGAATAAAAAAATTTTATGGTATATATACTTTAGTTGCTATACTTGAACTATCTATATGTAGTTACAAAATTAATTTGTGTGTAAACAACAACAACTTCTAATGAATGCAACAAAGTTACATATTTATTTTTAATAACTTTTTTATGTACGTTTAATAACTTTTTTATGTACGGAACCACAAAATCAACAATCAATATAAATTAATGAACAAAAAAACAAAATTTGGCAAATTTATATAAAATGCTGTGTGTTAAAAATTTTAAGTATGTTAAATCACACATTTGGTTAATGAGTCAAATGAGTGCAACAATGTAATATGTAAAATAGTCAAATCAATGTCAAATGTCAAAAAACAAATTTAATGATATTATGTCATGTTAAAAACATATAGTATACCTAGAGGGAAATCCTTAGTCTAGTATTTTACAAATGTATATAAACTGATTAACTTACTTTAAAATTAATCAGTTTCGAACAGTTTGGTACAACCACAACAAAAAAAACAAATATATAATATTATAAAAATGGTAAGATTTTTTTTTCCCTTCTTCTTCTTAAATTATTTCTATATTATTTTCTATCGATACATATATATAATTTCAGGCTTTTATTGAAAACTTAATTTCTTTGGAGAAGGATGAAAAAGAACAATATCGTAACATCGATTTTTTGGCGAAGGATAAAATGTATGAGGTGATATCATGGAGATTTTTAGACACCAAAAGGGGACAAACAGTAGTACTGTGCGAGGTGCAGGACCTCTTGAACAAGGAAATAATTATATTTTTCATGCCAGAGCGATTCTCCAAAAAGGTGACAATTCAGCAGGAATTGGCGGAATTAAATAGAACTTATTTCTATTTTAAATTTATGGAACGTGACAAGGAGAGATGGAATATGGCATTGTTTGATCTGATTCCTGCAACAGATATAAACTCTCAAGAAAAAATATTAAAATAAAAAAATATATAACTAAAAGTTTTTTATTTATTTTTATTTAATCTAAGTAGCGACAAGCTTCGCTGTCTCACTTCCGGCAGACCGGCTTCAGAAACAGACTACAAAGGACCGGCTCTGATAACGGACTTTGAAATTTGTTGTATTAACTTTTTTTTCGTCATTTTAAAATTGAACACATATGTAAATACAATGTGCTCTGCAGCAAAAGTTAGTTTCGAATAAAAAAATATTTTTAGAATATGAAAGCACTTTTTTTTATTTATTATAAATTATTGCCTTTGTTCATCCAATAATTTTAATGTATAATTTAACTTATTTTTAATGCTTATGTACAATGTATTATCATATTTATTTTTACTAAAATGTACTGTAATACTGTAATACATTGAACTCTAATACATTGAACTCAAAAATGTTGAACGATTGCAATCTACTAATATTGTAATTGTAATATGATCAATCTTAATTGTAATATTCATAATTATGTTATTAAATGTAGATGAGCGATTGCAATAAATTAATATTGTAATTACAATTTGATGAGTAATTTATAATATTCAAAATTATATTAAAAATGTTAATAAAAATTGGAAAATAAAAAATCAGTCAATGAATAAAACTCAAAAAACAAAGATGGTTCATTTGAATATCTTTTAGTATTTCATTTTGTATTTCGTGAATTATTACATTGGTGTCAGGTGTGGGGTAGAATTAGTAAATTTGTTCTACCAATATAAATTCACAGATTAAAATAAAAATAACTTAAGTCATATTTACTTATAAAAATATAAACTACAGCTTTAATCATACAGCCAGCTGCAGCCAAAATCATAAATTAAAAATCATAATTATAATAAAATAAAAATCTTAATTAAAACTAAATAAATAAATAAAAATCATAATTAAGACAAATTGTTGTAAATAAAAAAATGGGGGGACCAGTACATTATCTTGGGCGACTACAACGCCAGAAGTGCTATGTGGGGGGATGCAAAGTACAATGCGGCTGGTACCAAGGTGAAAAACTGGCTGGAAGACAACCCGCAACTGCAACTCCTAAATGACGGTAGTCCAACAAGGAGGCGGTCAGCCTCCCCAAAACTCTAAGAACAGCAGCAAGCAGCCACATACCACAGATCAAGCCCGGCAAAAACAACAGAGAACCGGTGTGACTAGGCAGACTCCATTCCACACACTGATCTGCAACAAAGTCAGAAAATATAAAATAGGGCTTGCAGAAACATGATACAAACCAGCAGATGATACACACAACGGCGCATAGCCAAGGAGACTTCGCAGATGCGGGGCTGGAAACCCTCAGCACCTGTTTCTCTACCTACGAAATTGCTAAACTAAAACATAGCAAGCAGTGAAGCCTGGGTCACTCTACTTCATAGCTCGTAAACACGAGTTAGCCGGAGTGGAGTCGCGGGGGACGCTGACCTAGACACTTTCTTGGCAGGCAGACTCCATTCCAAACAAGGTCCAACATCATGAAACATCAGCAGGAAAACCATTGGGCACGTGCAGATAGATGTAACCCAAACAGGGCCATCACGGCCGTCTGAAACCAGCAGCCTACATGTTGTTTTTTCTTCGTAGTCATAAGTTTTAAAAAAAAATCTTGTTCATTAATTTTTAATAATTCTGAATTTTTTATTTTTATTTTTACTTTTTTTTTTGTTAAATCATCTGTTTAAGTTTTTGTTGTTTTGTTTTTTATCCTTACTTTATTATTTTGCTTATTTTTCTAAGTTATTAAAAGTGCCAAGAAGGCCATACTTTGTTTTTACTATTCTAATTTATTGTTTCTTGCACCAAAAAAATGATGTAGTAGATTATATATATAAACTAATGTATATTGTCGTTGGCCCACATCCGCAGGGAAAAGGGCCCATCACTTTGCGGGGGCATTGTATGCCCCTGGAAAGAATAGATAAATAAATAAATAAATACATAAACGGGGGCCAAGAGCGCCGTTTAATTACAACAAACGAAAAGGAAAAGTTCAATTCAAGGAAAAAGGAAAAGTTCAACTGAAACATCAAATCAACTAAATCGGAGCATCAAATTCATAGCATCAACTAGATCGGAGTATGAAAAAATATTTATTGTCTTTTAAAAATAATATAAGTAATATTGACTCATTATATTATAGGTATATAAAAAAAAACTAAAATTTAATTTTATAAAAAAAAAATATATGTCAATAAAAAAAATATCAATCAATTATCTCAAGATTAAAATTTAAAATAGAAATAAATTACTATTTAGTAGGTACATAAAAAAAGAAAAGTTAATTATATTTTAGTATTTAATAATAAAATATTTTTTTTAATAATTTTTAATTCTCTAATAAACTTTAATTCAAATTTCAATAATAACTAAATAATAACTATTAACAAAAATATTATTATATATTTGTTGGATCTAGGACCGAATCGGACCTCGCCGAAGTTATTGGGAGCATGTATCAACGATCTTAGATTTTGAATAGACTCAAAAATATCCTATAGTATATTGTGAATGTTTATGGTTTTGCGATAAAAAATGTTAATTAAATGCATTTTAACTTGATTATTTCAAGCTATTTTAATTCTTTTTTAATACAAAGCATGGAACAGGTGTATTTTGTGCGGTTGTATGACGTATAAAATCTTGATTAAAATGATCAATGAGTACTGAACTTAATCATGAACTTAATTTAATACAGAATTAAATACATGCAAATTGAAAAAAGGTTTTTGAGATAAAAGTATTTTATTAAAATCATATAATAAAATATAAGTTAATAAACTTTACTAAAATAAAAAAGCGAAACTAAAATGCAGAAATAAAAAAATTAAAATATTTTAAATATGTGTAGAATATTAAGTAATAACTTCTTTGTTTATCTATGAATCATGCTTTTTATCAAAACCAAGCCATCTAACTAAAACTTGATTTCCTTTTCTTTGCTGTTAATTCAGGCTCATTAAAAGAACCGGTTATTGGATTATTTGTGTAATCAAGTAAATTGTATGTTATTGGGTCAGTTCTTTTAATTTTGCATTTGTAAATATTTCTGTTGACCAGTTGGGTTGATAACCTTTGCAAAAATACCTTTAGATTTGTTTATACGAACATAATCTCCAACTTTACATTTTGCTTAACGAAACACATTTAATTTATTGTAGACAGTTTTTAATAGTAATTTTTCGGTTTTCTTTGTAATTTGTTTAGTTTGAAGTTTAATTGTACGATGATATGTTGAGTTGTATTTCTCAATAAATGAGGGTAAAAGAGATATTTTATAATTACGTCATTTATAATTACGCTGAAAACTAAACTGCTTCCCCATTGAATTTTTTAAAGTACGGTTAAAATATTCTACTATGGAAACTTTTATTTCAGAATATGTCTGTTAATGATTAATTTTTTTTTTACATAAGTTTTCTAAATTCTTTGTTGAAAAATTCTTTACCTTGATCAGATTGAATATTTTTTGGTAGTGTTCCAGCCCATTTAAAAATGTTTTGCATTTTTAGTTTTAATTGGTTCAGCATAAGCATATTTCGAAAAGATGTCTATTACAGTTCATAAATGTTTATTTCCTTTATTAAACTTTTCATATGGAATCATTTCTACTAAATCGATTTATCACGTATCGTTTAAACCTTTTTGAATAAATTTTCTTCGACGAAAATTTCGTCTGGTTGGTCTATGTATTTCCGATACTATTTGTATCCTTGACATTATGCTTGTACCATTTAATCAGATATTTTCAATTCTATTTTATAATTTTCTATAGAGCAGCAGTTACATGTATAGTTAGGGATAGGGCATGAGTTAAAAGTATGTAGCAATAGAACATAAGTTAACTCTTCCGCCCTTAAAGTCAAATGTCCACATTTGACAAAATATTTATTTATTTATTTATTGCTTTATTATTTAATCCCTTTTGTTTCTTACTTACAGCACATTTATTGTATTGCATTATAATACAACTAATGTTTTTTATTTAGATCATTTTTTTTGTACATTTTATAGATAGTAATTTAATGCTTTTATGTATTGTTAATAAAAAAAATTTATTTTTTTTTTAATTTTACTTCTACGTAATAATAAGATATTTATTTACATTTTTTTACATAAAATGTTAAATTGATTGTCATTATATGTATGTACATATCTGTACAAATATCATATTTCAATTTTTTTGTTAAAATGACGTTGTTATTGTAGTTTGAATAATAAATTCATGATAACAATAATAATAATAATAAATTAACTTTTTTTATGATTTAAGTTATTATTAATTTAGTTTTAAGTCATTGTTTTGTTTAATTTTAATTATAAGCATTAATTTAAGAATTTTTTTTGTAACGACCTTGTTTTGGTTTTGTTTAATAAATAAAATAAAATAAATTATTAACATTAAGATTTTTTACAATAGATGTCGAGACTTTATTAAAAACCCCATAACGATACTAGCGCTTTATTTAATGAGACGAACTAATTTTGAATTTAAAATTTTAAAACGTCAATCTTTTATTTTGAATGTTTTTTTTTTGTAATACTTAATAGTCAAAACAAGACCTAAATAAATTAATAAATTAATTGATGTGTTAATGTGTAAAAAAAATTTTCATTATAATCAATAAGAAAGATACTAGTTGAGTTTGTTGGAACATACTATAAAAAGGTAATTCTTTAAAATTTAATAAATGCAAATAATTGTTTTATTTTTAGGTTCCAACAAAAACAAACAAAAAAAAAATGTATGCACAAGAAGCAGAGAATATAAGTGAATATAGTATTAAGTTAATGTAGTTTTAAGAGTATTATTATTTTAAGTTAATTTTAAGTATTATTAATATTAAGTATTACTTTAAGTTTTTAGGGGATATATATGTAGGTAGGAGCAATTAGATAGTTTGATATTTTTTTTGTTTTGCTAATTTAGATCTATAAATTTTTCGGTTCTTATTGTCAATATAATAATTTTTATTTAGTTTATTAAGAGATACTACCCTAAAGAGAGGATCAAGTTTTGTAACTCTTAGATTTTTTAGTAACTTAGGATTTTCGTCTTGATCTGTTCTATTTCTATTTAGGTTCGCTATTGTTTTTTCTTTTTGTTTTTTAATTTTACATGATAGTGTTCGAATTTCTTCTGAGGATAGTGATCCATCCTGAAAACTAATAGGCCTGTGCCCTGTGGATGAATAAATCGTATTATTATAATACAATAATGCATCTACCGCATAATCACTATATTCTCTTATTTCTTGACCTAACTTTTCTTTAGTTTTCATATTCTAATATGCTCATTCAGTGTGTTATGAAACCTGTCTATATCGGAATTTCCTGTATGAAATTGAGGAGTAATTAAATGTAGTTCAATATTATTGTTTTGAAAAAATTTTTACAACTTAAACTTCTAAAACCTTTTTCATTATATGTAATTATTTTTTTTGGTTTGCCTATGTAATGTTTTATGTAACGTTTAATCCCTTTTTCAATGTCTAACGAGTTTCTTGATTTAATGGAAATAATTTGAGCATATTTAGAAAGTTTATCGATAAATGTAAGATAAGCTTTATCTTTTTTCAAAAACCAAATATCCATATGGATTATTTCATTCTCGAACGATGGTGTTTCCGTAAATCGGAACGGTAGTTTTAGAGGTTTTCTTTCGTATTTCGCTGTGTTGCAAATGCTACAATTATTTTATTACAAGAACTACTTATTTTAAGCAGAACCAAACTAAGTCTGCGTGGCTTTCTAAAATATTCCCTTTTATATATAAAAAATTAACGGTACTTAAATTATATTTTCCTAAGCCATTACCTTATATCGTAATGGTAAAAAATAATAATGTAGGAACAAATGGGAATATCATATAACTAAATAGGAATAGGGCATGAGTTAAAAGTATGTAGCAATAGGACATAAGTTAACTATATACATGTAGGGTTGTCTCAATACAACCCATAGATTAAGCAGGCAAGATAAAAGAACTCAATTTATTTTAAGATGATAAAAAAATATTGCAACCATTTATTATTGTAAAAAAAAATTAAAATAAAATTAAATTCTAATATTAAATCCTTTCTTTTTTTCTTTGTTCAAGCAAATATATAAATTCCCCTTTTTTTTAGTTTTGTTTTCTCCATATTATTTCTTCTCCGATTTTTATAATTATTTTCTTTTCTTCCTTTCTTCATATACAATTCTTATCCTTCACTTATTGACTGTACTTTTTGACTTTGCCTTTAATACAATTTTGCGCCTCTATTTATACTAAGAAAATTAGCTGTATAAAATTAATACATAACATAAAATAGTACACAGTATAAAAATACTAACGTTAAAATTCTAAACGCAATTCAAAATATAAAATTAAAACATAGGCTTGACATACAGAACATAGCTGCATTCTAATATAAAAGTACAGAATTAAGAAAAAGTACAGAATATAAAAAGAACAATTGCCTTATTTGTCAATTTTTGAATCAGTATTTGACAATTCAAAATTTTAAAACAACATAAAAGGTAAACAAAATGTTTACATATAATAATAAATAAAGAAATTTTGAAAATTATATATAAAATATAATTAATAAATACAGATCCATAGACCATGAATTATGAAGAAATTCATTGCTGGACGGATGACCCGACGGGTGGACTACTGGATGACCTGACCGCATCAGGTAATGTTTTGTGTTTATTTGTTACTAATAGACAAGTATTGTTATATTTTTAGGAAACAATTCATAAGCTTCAACATATATATATATATGTTGGATTAATTTAAATTTTAAATATAAATAAAAAAAATCAAATTGTATTTCATATAATTTAAATTCATTTATTGTTCTTATTATTAGTTTTGCTTTTTAAAAAATTTATTATTATAAGTTAAGATTAAGTTCAATTTCAACTATTTCAAGAAAGAATTACACTTCACTATTACAAATTATATTTGATATTTTAATTGTTTTACTTTCAATAAAAATAAAAATTATTATACTGAATAAAAATTATTTCTGATTCAAATTACATTTCAAAAGTATTATTTCTTTGAATTAAAAAAAATTTAAGAAACTAATATTACTCTTCCACGTTCACGTATATCTGTCCTGATTATCCTTTTTTCTTCCTATTTTATACCTTTGGGCATAACTGCTATTCTAAAAAAAAAACCAAAAGGTTAATGACTCTTTGAACTTGAAATTTTAAATTAATCAATCTCCACTAATTGATTGATTTATTATTTATGTGATTTCGACTATCGATAGCTAGCTCCACTAGCGGCTAACTTCATCATATATTAATTAATTTGTTACGATGACAACTGTCAAATAACAAGTATTTTAATATTTTTGTAAACAACATGTTTACAAAAATTATTAAAACAATAATTCTAATTCTAATTAGAATTATTAAGAAGAAAGAAGACTGGATATCTCTGAGCTATTAGAGATAAGGAAATTAAAGATAAGTATCCCCTTTTTTTAAAATATATTATGTTATATTAAACAATTTCTTTTTTAGGTGCTGTGATGTAAAAATAATGTTGGATGTAATTTCGCTTTCTGGTGAGTTGTTTATTTTTTTTTTATTTGTTATTATTTGTAATCGGGGAAAAATATCCACCCCACATATATATATTGATTTCTTCGTATAAATAATGCTAACATTTTTAACATTTTAATTATACTCTTGTAAATATTGCTATAAAAATGTTTTTAAATTAATTAAAAAAATGGATGATATTGAGCGAATAATATGCAACGAAGAAAAAACTCTGCCAAGAGAACTATTTCGTTTTATAAATACTATTCTCATCAATATTCCAAATTTATTCGCAGGTAAAAATTAACAAATAAAATTTTTATTTATAAAATGCATATATATATATATATACATATTTCTTAGGTGGTTTTCCAGCGTATATGGCAAATGCAACACACCATTGTGAGGACCTAGATATCTTTATTGAAGATAAAAATGGTGAAATTTTGAAGACGATTAAAACCAGATTTTACAACAACAATGACAATGAAGAGGAGAGACCGTTTAATGAAATAATAAAAATAAAAAGAGGTATTTTAGATTTCGAAATAATATTTTACCAAGACTCTTAAGAGACTTCGACTTTGATATATGTAAATTGAATGGTTTTGCAAAGATCAAAAAATGTTTGTGGACATACATATAAAGAAAAACTCAATTTTTTTCTAATTAACAATTTTATTAAGAACTTATGTCTGTTATTCACTATATCAAATTCAATTAAATCCTAATTATCTTTAATTTATTTATTTATTCTTAATTCAAAAATATTAGTAATTTTAACATTAATTAACTTTCAAAATGTTTCCTTTTCGGTGACTCGGTAGCGATTAATTCAAAAATTCTAACTGCAAAAAAAGGTTATTACCATTATAATCATATAGTTCCTTATGTAATATAGTTCATTAACCTTAGCAGTAACAAATTGCATTTTTATTATATATTAAACGAATTATACTCGACATTATATAAGAGACATATGATTATAGTACATAAGAAATCTATCCAAAAGCGATGATTAAATATAAATTAAATTAATATCTTATCCTATCACGATGACATCTGGTGATGAATAGAGCTAATAATAAAATTACTTAACTATTATACTATGTGTTGCAATTATGAAACAATAATAATGATTTCTTTTAGAAAAAAAAAGAAAAACGATTTCATTCATTATTACTAATTAAAAGTAAACATTAAATACAGCAGTAACAATATAAGATGTGGAATATTTAACATTTAACAAATTGTAAATTCAAAAAAAAATAGTGAATAAAATTTTGGAATCTTCTTGGTAAGTAAAAATCTAATAAATAAATAATAATTGAATTATTTTTAGGTGTTGATGGTTGATTCTATGGATGTTGATTGTTGTATGATATGGACCCCAGATGATTTCAGATAAGTATTTTTATTTTGTGAATGACGGTTCTTTGTGATGTGTTCTTTGGTTTTCTCTTTTAGGTGCAGGGCGACTGAACCTTGAATATATGGAAATGGTTCATTAGCGGTGTTTAATTCTAGACAAACAAAAATGCGTAATATACAAAGAAGTGTAAAATATAGAGATGCGGAGAAATGAGGATATATGTTTTGAAACATTTCAAGGTGAGATATGGCCTCTACCGTTTATACAATTAAATCTAAAACTTTGTAATATAATCGAAAAAATAAATGAACTTGTGATATGAATATATGAATGTAGAAATAGTGAATAAATGAATATATGAATAAATATTTTAATATACTTTTTGAAAATTTATTTGACTTGGTTTGGGCATGTGTTTGTCAACAAAGACTTCCCATATAGCTGCACACACTTCTCTAACAAATAATGATGTGGTGCTATGAGCCATTCCATAACTATAGGCTAAGCTTCTATATGAAATTCCAGTTGACAAAAATCTGAAAATTAATGTACATTAATTTATGTAGTATTTTTTTTAATACGTAGGTATTTCATTTCAGATAACGATATTAAAAAACGCTGGAAAAATTTAAAAGACAACTACAGGGTAGAGCTCAAAAAACAAAAATTACCGAAATCAGGAAGTGGTTGTCCTGTAACCAAACCAAAATGGCAATTATTTGAGAGTTTAAATTTCCTTAAAGATATTATAGGTGAAGGACCATTACAAGGAAATCTTTCAGAATCTGAAGTGGTTATTGTAGAAAATGAAATATTATCGGAGACAAATACCGAATTTCGTACATCACAAGAAAATGATGCTTCAACACCGATCATTCTCACAGCTTCTTCAACATCAAAGCCGAAAAAAAGGTGAAAATTGATGCAAAAGAAAGTTTTCTCGACATTGAAAGAGAAAAACTAAAATTACTTAAAGAAGAAAAGGATTTAAAATATGATGGTGATTACAATTTACCTCATATGAGAAATATGTCAGAAGTTTCAAATTTTAAATTTCGAACCGAAATGAGTAAAGTTTATTAAACAAGAAGAATTACGTTAAAAAACGCCTGTACCATCATGTTCATGGGACGATACGAATTTTTCTTATGAAGATTTTGAAGTAAACTATCGACTTGAAGATTATTAGTTTTTTTTTAATATGTTTTTTCAATTTTTAATGTTTAATTTTTATTTTTTCAATGAATAGATATTTTAGAATAGATATATATAGAAAAGATATTTTTGCTACATAAATGCATTTTTCTTACCTTAAACAAACAGAAAGTTTTTCAGCAGGAGTTATGTATGCAAATGAATTACTAGAATAACTATTTGCCAACTTTTCTTTTATTCCATTTAAGATGAAATCAAATGTATTCGAACTCATTCAATAATAGCCATGAAAATTTTCTTCATCGTTTCGCATTTGGACATATAACTTATGGAATTCTCCATTTTTACGACGATTTAAAAATAGTGGATTGGTTTTAGTTTTCTTAAATAAATTTTTGTATTTTAAATAGTTTTTTTCTAATAAGAATAACTTGGAATTCAAAGATAATGCCATTTTTATTATTTTGAATCTTAATTTTGAAATTAAATAAACACAATAAAATAGAACTTTATCTGATGACATTCAGAAATTAATTACAAATAAAAACAATTGTAAACAATAATTGATATTTCAAGCATGTATACGTTTAAATCAAAACCGTAAAAACACGTTTACACGCTACACACTACACGCTCCAACTCGCTTACACGCTACACGCTTACACGCTACACGCTTACACGCTACACGCTTAAATCGTAACCATCGCCTAAGAAACAAAGTAGTGTTTCCTGGTGTAAAAATGAGCAAACGATCACGATCATTTGGGCCGCCATTTTTCTGCACAGCATATGTACCAGTACTTGCTTTTGAAAATTGATTTAGACCCAAAATGTTTAAAGGAGAAAAATCATGATTATGGTCGAAGTCTCTTAAGACTCTTAAGAAACTTCGACCTCGATATATGTAAATTTTTGATGACCCAAAAGTTTCCATTTAATATTCCAATTGTTATTGATAACAATTTATTTTATTGATAACAATTTATTTTAAAATGTTGTCAAGCTAGGGTTATTTAAATCGTACACTTTTACTTTTGATTTCGATTTTAATTTTGATTA
The DNA here is from genome assembly GCA_947095535.1 of Poecilobothrus nobilitatus. Lineage (NCBI taxonomy): Eukaryota > Metazoa > Arthropoda > Insecta > Diptera > Dolichopodidae > Poecilobothrus > Poecilobothrus nobilitatus. The sequence continues at coordinate 25,443,963 of OX352773.1, read as the reverse complement.
AATTTTAATTTTTGTTAATTTCAATTTTGACTGTAATCTTAAATTACATACTTTAATTTATTTTAATTCAGATTTTGATTTTGGTTAATCTTTAATTCAATTTCAATTCTGTTTCTATTTTGATTCCGATTTTGATTATAATTTTAAATTGAATTTAAATTTTAATGTTATTCTGGTTTTTTTTTATTGCTTTTTTGTTTTGCATTAATTGTTTTCCAACAAAATTACCAATTTTAATATTAATTTCTGTAATATACGCGGGTTGCAAACGAATTTTCATGCGGTCGAGTGCCATCTTAGTTCAATTAAACCAGCAATTTTAGCCTTATGTGAAACACAAGTCAGTAATCATAATGGTAACTTTAATGTTACCGGCTACTCACTTATTTCACACTTCGTACCCAAAAGAGGTATCGCTGTCTATATAAAAAATGACATTGCTTTCACAATATAAATCATAAATCTTCTAGCCCAACCTTCCACTACATTTGGGTAAAACTTCTCGTTGGAAAGCATGTCATACATTTCTGTTTTCTATACAGATCACCCAACTTAAATGAACAAGAAACTGCTATGGAAATTGAAAACCTATCGAACCAGATCAATGAAATTTTGGACGCATCTCCAGAATCTGAAATTGTTCTGGCGGGAGATTTCAACATTCATAACAGGGACTAGCTTCATTTTTCGAGCAACATCTCCCCGAGTCAAAACTCAATTGGGAAACAAGTCGAACTATTCTCCACACTGTTCCACCTTTCTCAACTTGTTAAAATTCCCACTAGAATCCCGGACCGTGCTGATCAAGAAGGTCACCTCTTGGATCTGTTTCTCACCTCACACCCTGAAAAATATGTGGTTTCAGTTGGTTGCCCCCTGGGTAATACCAATCATTGTTTGGTTAACACAAGTTTCCGGGAAAGCCCAATCCCCAATCAGAGGTCCCCTCCCAAAAAATTAGTTTGGCGCTACAGCCATGCTGACTGTAACAACTTTTTTAGAACATTTGATTGGTCATTCTGCTTACGTAATAAGAATGTTAACTTTGCTGCAAATACGATTAGTGAAACTATTTTACTTGGAATGCCGGTCAGCCGGTCCAGATGGTATAACCACCATGGTGCTTAAAAATACCTACTCCAGTATTTCAAAACCTCTGCGCAACCTTTTCTACCTCTCCTTCACTTCGGGTATTCATCCTACCCAATGGAAGGTTGCACATGTTTTCCCAATTCCCAAAAAATGTAATAAAAGCGATCCCTCCAACTACCGCCCTATTGCTATAACTTCGGTCCTCTCCAAAGTAATGGAGAAAATTGTGAACCAAAAGCTTCTGAAATACCTGGATCACAAAGGTCTGCTTTATGATCGTCAATACGGGTTCAGAGCCCGTCGTTCAAACGGTGATTTCATGACTTACCTTTGTGGAAGCTAAGCATCAGCCTTCACCATTCTGGTGAGTCGGATGTTGTGGCTCTTGATATTTCTAAGGCTTTCGATCGAGTTTGGCACGATGCTTTATTGGCAAAATGCAAAGCAATAGGTCTAGGCAGGGTCTTTCGAAAATGGATTGGAGATTTCCTTTCGAATCGTATGATTTGTGTACTGGTCGATGGATATTCATCTGACAAATTCAAAATAAATGCTGGTGTCCCTCAAGGATCAGTTTTATCCCCCACTCTTTTCTTAATATTTATCAATGACCTACTTTCTTTAACCTCCAATCCGATCCATAGTTTCGCAGACGATCGCACCCTTGTAGCTTCCTATGAATTTCATAGCCGCTGTAACACTAATCACCAGATTTATATAACCGCAAAAAATTTCACTATTAGTGAGCTAAATAACGATTTTTTCAAAATTCAAAAATGGGGTGATGTCAACAGAGTTGATTTAAACACGAAAAAACACAATGTTGTCTGATTTCGCGAAAAATTGCCACTACTATTCCCAACCTATTGTTTCAGGGAGAGGTTTTGCAGCATTCAACAGATTTAAACATGTTGGGTATCGGGTTAAACCAAAAATTGACTTGGTCAAATCACATTTTTGGTATAGCTAAGGATGCAGCTAAATGTTGGGGTTTTTGTATCGCTGCAAAACTTACTTTTCTGCATCTGATCTTCTAAATATCTATAAAACGTACATTCCGCTGAAAATAGAGTATAATGCACACATTTGGGCTGGAGGCCCTCAAACAGCACTGGGTTACCTAGATAATGTGCAAAACAGAGCTATTCGTCTTATCAACGACCCCAGTGTAACTTCAATGCTCGCTCCACTCAGTCATCGTCGCACAGTTGGGCCACTAATCTTGTTTTATAGATATCTCGTAGGGATTAACACCTGCTCGAATGAAATAAAACAGTTAATGCCTCCGCTCAAAGTTTTCCAGCGAGAAACAAGGCGGGCAGTAGAAGTTCATCCCTACCATGTAGAGATTTCAAGATGGCGAAATACAGCTTATGGAAATTCGTTTGTCATGCGCACATCCCGTCTGTGGAACTATATACCATCGCATGTGTTCCCTAAAGTTGGTAATTCTTTCAATTCTCAAGTATTGTTATATTTTTAGGAAACAATTCATAAGCTTCAACATATATATATATATGTTGGATTAATTTAAATTTTAAATATAAATAAAAAAAGTCAAATTGTATTTCATATAATTTAAATTCATTTATTGTTCTTATTATTAGTTTTGCTTTTTAAAAAATTTATTATTATAAGTTAAGATTAAGTTCAATTTCAACTATTTCAAGAAAGAATTACACTTCACTATTACAAATTATATTTGATATTTTAATTGTTTTACTTTCAATAAAAATAAAAATTATTATACTGAATAAAAATTATTTCTGATTCAAATTACATTTCAAAAGTATTATTTCTTTGAATTAAAAAAAATTTAAGAAACTAATATTACTCTTCCACGTTCACGTATATCTGTCCTGATTATCCTTTTTTCTTCCTATTTTATACCTTTGGGCATAACTGCTATTCTAAAAAAAAAAACCAAAAGGTTAATGACTCTTTGAACTTGAAATTTTAAATTAATCAATCTCCACTAATTGATTGATTTATTATTTATGTGATTTCGACTATCGATAGCTAGCTCCACTAGCGGCTAACTTCATCATATATTAATTAATTTGTTACGATGACAACTGTCAAATAACAAGTATTTTAATATTTTTGTAAACAACATGTTTACAAAAATTATTAAAACAATAATTCTAATTCTAATTAGAATTATTAAGAAGAAAGAAGACTGGATATCTCTGAGCTATTAGAGATAAGGAAATTAAAGATAAGTATCCCCTTTTTTTAAAATATATTATGTTATATTAAACAATTTCTTTTTTAGGTGCTGTGATGTAAAAATAATGTTGGATGTAATTTCGCTTTCTGGTGAGTTGTTTATTTTTTTTTTATTTGTTATTATTTGTAATCGGGGAAAAATATCCACCCCACATATATATATTGGTTTCTTCGTATAAATAATGCTAACATTTTTAACATTTTAATTATACTCTTGTAAATATTGCTATAAAAATGTTTTTAAATTAATTAAAAAAATGGATGATATTGAGCGAATAATATGCAACGAAGAAAAAACTCTGCCAAGAGAACTATTTCGTTTTATAAATACTATTCTCATCAATATTCCAAATTTATTCGCAGGTAAAAATTAACAAATAAAATTTTTATTTATAAAATGCATATATATATATATATACATATTTCTTAGGTGGTTTTCCAGCGTATATGGCAAATGCAACACACCATTGTGAGGACCTAGATATCTTTATTGAAGATAAAAATGGTGAAATTTTGAAGACGATTAAAACCAGATTTTACAACAACAATGACAATGAAGAGGAGAGACCGTTTAATGAAATAATAAAAATAAAAAGAGGTATTTTAGATTTCGAAATAATATTTTACCAAGACTCTTAAGAGACTTCGACTTTGATATATGTAAATTGAATGGTTTTGCAAAGATCAAAAAATGTTTGTGGACATACATATAAAGAAAAACTCAATTTTTTTCTAATTAACAATTTTATTAAGAACTTATGTCTGTTATTCACTATATCAAATTCAATTAAATCCTAATTATCTTTAATTTATTTATTTATTCTTAATTCAAAAATATTAGTAATTTTAACATTAATTAACTTTCAAAATGTTTCCTTTTCGGTGACTCGGTAGCGATTAATTCAAAAATTCTAACTGCAAAAAAAGGTTATTACCATTATAATCATATAGTTCCTTATGTAATATAGTTCATTAACCTTAGCAGTAACAAATTGCATTTTTATTATATATTAAACGAATTATACTCGACATTATATAAGAGACATATGATTATAGTACATAAGAAATCTATCCAAAAGCGATGATTAAATATAAATTAAATTAATATCTTATCCTATCACGATGACATCTGGTGATGAATAGAGCTAATAATAAAATTACTTAACTATTATACTATGTGTTGCAATTATGAAACAATAATAATGATTTCTTTTAGAAAAAAAAAGAAAAACGATTTCATTCATTATTACTAATTAAAAGTAAACATTAAATACAGCAGTAACAATATAAGATGTGGAATATTTAACATTTAACAAATTGTAAATTCAAAAAAAAATAGTGAATAAAATTTTGGAATCTTCTTGGTAAGTAAAAATCTAATAAATAAATAATAATTGAATTATTTTTAGGTGTTGATGGTTGATTCTATGGATGTTGATTGTTGTATGATATGGACCCCAGATGATTTCAGATAAGTATTTTTATTTTGTGAATGACGGTTCTTTGTGATGTGTTCTTTGGTTTTCTCTTTTAGGTGCAGGGCGACTGAACCTTGAATATATGGAAATGGTTCATTAGCGGTGTTTAATTCTAGACAAACAAAAATGCGTAATATACAAAGAAGTGTAAAATATAGAGATGCGGAGAAATGAGGATATATGTTTTGAAACATTTCAAGGTGAGATATGGCCTCTACCGTTTATACAATTAAATCTAAAACTTTGTAATATAATCGAAAAAATAAATGAACTTGTGATATGAATATATGAATGTAGAAATAGTGAATAAATGAATATATGAATAAATATTTTAATATACTTTTTGAAAATTTATTTGACTTGGTTTGGGCATGTGTTTGTCAACAAAGACTTCCCATATAGCTGCACACACTTCTCTAACAAATAATGATGTGGTGCTATGAGCCATTCCATAACTATAGGCTAAGCTTCTATATGAAATTCCAGTTGACAAAAATCTGAAAATTAATGTACATTAATTTATGTAGTATTTTTTTTAATACGTAGGTATTTCATTTCAGATAACGATATTAAAAAACGCTGGAAAAATTTAAAAGACAACTACAGGGTAGAGCTCAAAAAACAAAAATTACCGAAATCAGGAAGTGGTTGTCCTGTAACCAAACCAAAATGGCAATTATTTGAGAGTTTAAATTTCCTTAAAGATATTATAGGTGAAGGACCATTACAAGGAAATCTTTCAGAATCTGAAGTGGTTATTGTAGAAAATGAAATATTATCGGAGACAAATACCGAATTTCGTACATCACAAGAAAATGATGCTTCAACACCGATCATTCTCACAGCTTCTTCAACATCAAAGCCGAAAAAAAGGTGAAAATTGATGCAAAAGAAAGTTTTCTCGACATTGAAAGAGAAAAACTAAAATTACTTAAAGAAGAAAAGGATTTAAAATATGATGGTGATTACAATTTACCTCATATGAGAAATATGTCAGAAGTTTCAAATTTTAAATTTCGAACCGAAATGAGTAAAGTTTATTAAACAAGAAGAATTACGTTAAAAAACGCCTGTACCATCATGTTCATGGGACGATACGAATTTTTCTTATGAAGATTTTGAAGTAAACTACCGACTTGAAGATTATTAGTTTTTTTTTAATATGTTTTTTCAATTTTTAATGTTTAATTTTTATTTTTTCAATGAATAGATATTTTAGAATAGATATATATGGAAAAGATATTTTTGCTACATAAATGCATTTTTCTTACCTTAAACAAACAGAAAGTTTTTCAGCAGGAGTTATGTATGCAAATGAATTACTAGAATAACTATTTGCCAACTTTTCTTTTATTCCATTTAAGATGAAATCAAATGTATTCGAACTCATTCAATAATAGCCATGAAAATTTTCTTCATCGTTTCGCATTTGGACATATAACTTATGGAATTCTCCATTTTTACGACGATTTAAAAATAGTGGATTGGTTTTAGTTTTCTTAAATAAATTTTTGTATTTTAAATAGTTTTTTTCTAATAAGAATAACTTGGAATTCAAAGATAATGCCATTTTTATTATTTTGAATCTTAATTTTGAAATTAAATAAACACAATAAAATAGAACTTTATCTGATGACATTCAGAAATTAATTACAAATAAAAACAATTGTAAACAATAATTGATATTTCAAGCATGTATACGTTTAAATCAAAACCGTAAAAACACGTTTACACGCTACACACTACACGCTCCAACACGCTTACACGCTACACGCTTACACGCTACACGCTTAAATCGTAACCATCGCCTAAGAAACAAAGTAGTGTTTCCTGGTGTAAAAATGAGCAAACGATCACGATCATTTGGGCCGCCATTTTTCTGCACAGCATATGTACCAGTACTTGCTTTTGAAAATTGATTTAGACCCAAAATGTTTAAAGGAGAAAAATCATGATTATGGTCGAAGTCTCTTAAGACTCTTAAGAAACTTCGACCTCGATATATGTAAATTTTTGATGACCCAAAAGTTTCCATTTAATATTCCAATTGTTATTGATAACAATTTATTTTATTGATAACAATTTATTTTAAAATGTTGTCAAGCTAGGGTTATTTAAATCGTACACTTTTACTTTTGATTTCGATTTTAATTTTGATTAAATTTTAATTTTTGTTAATTTCAATTTTGTAATCTTAAATTACATACTTTAATTTATTTTAATTCAGATTTTGATTTTGGTTAATCTTTAATTCAATTTCAATTCTGTTTCTATTTTGATTCCGATTTTGATTATAATTTTAAATTGAATTTAAATTTTAATGTTATTCTGGTTTTTTTTTATTGCTTTTTTGTTTTGCATTAATTGTTTTCCAACAAAATTACCAATTTTAATATTAATTTCTGTAATATACGCGGGTTGCAAACGAATTTTCATGCGGTCGAGTGCCATCTTAGTTCAATTAAACCAGCAATTTTAGCCTTATGTGAAACACAAGTCAGTAATCATAGTGGTAACTTTAATGTTACCGGCTACTCACTTATTTCACACTTCGTACCCAAAAGAGGTATCGCTGTCTATATAAAAAATGACATTGCTTTCACAATATAAATCATAAATCTTCTAGCCCAACCTTCCACTACATTTGGGTAAAACTTCTCGTTGGAAAGCATGTCATACATTTCTGTTTTCTATACAGATCACCCAACTTAAATGAACAAGAAACTGCTATGGAAATTGAAAACCTATCGAACCAGATCAATGAAATTTTGGACGCATCTCCAGAATCTGAAATTGTTCTGGCGGGAGATTTCAACATTCATAACAGGGACTGGCTTCATTTTTCGAGCAACATCTCCCCGAGTCAAAACTCAATTGGGAAACAAGTCGAACTATTCTCCACACTGTTCCACCTTTCTCAACTTGTTAAAAATCCCACTAGAATCCCGGACCGTGCTGATCAAGAAGGTCACCTCTTGGATCTGTTTCTCACCTCACACCCTGAAAAATATGTGGTTTCAGTTGGTTGCCCCCTGGGTAATTCCAATCACTGTTTGGTTAACACAAGTTTCCGGGTAAGCCCAATCCCCAATCAGAGGTCCCCTCCCAAAAAATTAGTTTGGCGCTACAGCCATGCTGACTGTAACAACTTTTTTAGAACATTTGATTGGTCATTCTGCTTACGTAATAAGAATGTTAACTTTGCTGCAAATACGATTAGTGAAGCTATTTTACTTGGAATGCCGGTCAGCCGGTCCAGATGGTATAACCACCATGGTGCTTAAAAATACCTACTCCAGTATTTCAAAACCTCTGCGCAACCTTTTCTACCTCTCCTTCACTTCGGGTATTCATCCTACCCAATGGAAGGTTGCACATGTTTTCCCAATTCCCAAAAAATGTAATAAAAGCTGTCCCTCCAACTACCGCCCTATTGCTATGACTTCGGTCCTCTCCAAAGTAATGGAGAAAATTGTGAACCAAAAGCTTCTGAAATACCTGGATCACAAAGGTCTGCTTTATGATCGTCAATACGGGTTCAGAGCCCGTCGTTCAAACGGTGATTTCATGACTTACCTTTGTGGAAGCTAAGCATCAGCCTTCACCATTCTGATGAGTCGGATGTTGTGGCTCTTGATATTTCTAAGGCTTTCGATCGAGTTTGGCACGATGCTTTATTGGCAAAATGCAAAGCAATAGGTCTAGGCAGGGTCTTTCTAAAATGGATTGGAGATTTCCTTTCGAATCGTATGATTTGTGTACTGGTCGATGGATATTCATCTGACAAATTGAAAATAAATGCTGGTGTCCCTCAAGGATCAGTTTTATCCCCCACTCTTTTCTTAATATTTATCAATGACCTACTTTCTTTAACCTCCAATCCGATCCATAGTTTCGCAGACGATCGCACCCTTGTAGCTTCCTATGAATTTCATAGCCGCTGTAACACTAATCACCAGATTTATATAACCGCAAAAAATTTCACTATTAGTGAGCTAAATAACGATTTTTTCAAAATTCAAAAATGGGGTGATGTCAACAGAGTTGATTTCAACACGAAAAAACACAATGTTGTCTGATTTCGCGAAAAATTGCCACTACTATTCCCAACCTATTATTTCAGGGAGAGGTTTTGCAGCATTCAACAGATTTAAACATGTTGGGTATCGGGTTAAACCAAAAATTGACTTGGTCAAATCACATTTTTGGTATAGCTAAGGATACAGCTAAATGTTGGGGTTTTTGTATCGCTGCAAAACTTACTTTTCTGCATCTGATCTTCTAAATATCTATAAAACGTACATTCCGCTGAAAATAGAGTATAATGCACACATTTGGGCTGGAGGCCCTCAAACAGCACTGGGTTACCTAGATAATGTGCAAAACAGAGCTAATCGTCTTATCAACGACCCCAGTGTAACTTCAATGCTCGCTCCACTCAGTCATCGTCGCACAGTTGGGCCACTAATCTTGTTTTATAGATATCTCGTAGGGATTAACACCTCGAATGAAATAAAACAGTTAATGCCTCCGCTCAAAGTTTTCCAGCGAGAAACAAGGCGGGCAGTAGAAGCTCATCCCTACCATGTAGAGATTTCAAGATGGCGAAATACAGCTTATGGAAATTCGTTTGTCATGCGCACATCCCGTCTGTGGAACTATATACCATCGCATGTGTTCCCTAAAGTTGGTAATTCTTATGTGTACGATTTACTTAAGTTTAAGAAGAACATTAACATCTTTCTTCAAAATGTGCCTCCAAATTTTCCTACCTATCCCCCATAATCCAAATTTCCCAATTCCAATTTTCCCAATTATCCTTCCAACATCCCTATCCCCAAAACCAAACTGTACATTCGTATTAAAGGTTCCATCCTAAAGTTTGGTTTTAAAAGGGGGGTGGTTTTGGTTGGTTAAAGTCCAACACTACCCTGAGGAAGCACGTGCAGTTCCTTTTGGTGACTTCCGAGTTTTCCACCAACCCTCGTAAAAAAAAAAAAAAATATTAAAAAATTTTTAAAAGGCTTTATTTTTGGTTTTATTAAAGTAGAAATGTTATTTCTGGGGCAATAAATTAAAACCGCTTACGTCGAGATAAGAAAAAAGTGAGATTTTTGTAGCACTGTAATCAGTGAAAAATATACTATATTCTGGCCAAATTTAGCGTTTATATCATTTTTTTTATTTGAAATATTTAGGAAAATATTTCCGCTTAAGTCACCAATTGAATTGCCATTTAAAATTAGAAATATATCGGCCATTAACCTTTAGCTGAATTTACATTATTAGCATTAATTATTAAATTAATATGAATGCATTGACCGACCTAATAAAGATCAATTTGATATGTATACAATGTTATATCTTAATACACTGTTAATCATTTCTTTGTTTAATGCCAATAACCCAAGGAATGCAATTATAATTATGCTATGCTTTGTTAAGTATATCAATTAACGATAAAAATGTAATTGATATCGATTACCCAAATAATGGTAATCTATGGAATGTATTAATTATTAGTATTATATTAAAGTAACTTTGTATTAGTATTAGTAGCGTTAGTAATAAGTTATAAATAGTGAAAGTAAGTAAAATAAAGAGTCAGTTAAGATAGAAACTTAGAATAATGCTTTTTAAATGATATCCCACGTATCTTACATGGGGACCGTGACAGTAGTTTTTCGGGTTCGGTAAATTTATAAATTTATATTAAATATTAAAATGAGAAAAAAAAAGAAATTTAGGAAAAAGTGAAAAGTGGGTGAGAAAATGAAATGTTTTTTTTTTTTGGCTAAAAAATAATAATAATAGATATAAAAAAAAGAGAACAGGAAATTTGTGGAAAACTATTTTATATAATAAAAATAAATTATATATATATATAATAAAAATGAAAGAATATAAACTAATTGCAGTAATTCTGGACGAAACATTCTTTAAATTAAGTGAAACTCGAGACATAGAAACCTTCGGAAAAGAAGAGAAATGCGAAGTGTTATTTTATGTGAAAGTAAAAAATAACGAAATAAATAAAAAACAAAATAATAATAGTGACAATAATTTAGCCAAAGAAATAACAAATCTAAAAATATAAAACAAAAAAAAAAAATTTTAAAAGTGATTAAAACAATGGATGGATCAAAGTGCAAGCAGGACACTGTAGAAGACAACAACAACAGCATTATAATTGAAACACTTCAGGATAACCACGATAGCACTAAAATATTTATCATCATAATCACCGTAGTAAAATTAGTAGAGCTGCTCAACATCATATACCAACACCACAGGAAAAATATCAAGCGGAGGTATCAAGTTCGAGTGCCGTAGGTAGAATATAAAAAGATAAGTGAAATTTATTTTTTTTTCTGTAATATAATTTGCTATTTCTTAATAAATAATTAAAATTTGTTTTTTTAAATAATAATAATTAAGTTATGTTAATTAATTAAATATATACTGAAAAAGCATAGATCAAAAAACCCAATTACTTTAGATAAAAACAAAATAAGAATTACTAAAAGCTATAATAAATTGATTAAGATTATACAGATAAAAAGCCGAAAACAAGAAAAATTTATTAGAGCATTTCATTTTTGCCAGAAATAAACTAAAAACGGTTTACAAAATATTAGAGTGTGAGACAAAAATACCCGATAATGTATATTCTCTAATTGATATTTTAGATGAAGAAAATTCTGAATCTAGTAGTGAAGACTCAATAACTGAAACAATGGTGTTATCTAACCCAGAATTTTTAAAATTAGCGTCGTGCACCATAAATAAGAATTATAATGGTGACCCTCTAAGTTTACAATCATTTAGTGATTCAGTGAACTTATTAGAGGAAATGGAAACAAATGCCACTCTAAAAGCACTTTTAAAATCATTCATACTATCAAAACTCGAAGGAAAAGTCAGAGAATGTATAACAGATGAAGATAATACTGGCAAAATAATTGAAACACTAAAAAGGAAAATTAAAAGTTCTAAATAATAGAAGAAGAACTATTATTAGAATGCAAGACTTAAAAACAGACAGAATTCCCCTACAAAACTTCGCTAAACAAGCAGAAAGTTTAGCTGAAAATTTTAGAAGATCCCTAGTTATGGAAGGAATCAGTGCAAGCAAAGCAGTTGAGTTGTCGGTTGAAAAAACAATCGATATTAGTAGAGCTTCAGCTCGCTCTGATTTGGTTAAATCAGTGCTCGCAGCTTCTAAATTTGAAGATCTTAAAGAAGTTGTAGCTAAATTTATCGTAGAAACCAATGCAGAGACAAAGAAAAACAATATTTCAACACAAAATCTCAAAATCATAATTTCAGGAATAAAAATTTTAACAGTAATCTTAATTATAAACCTAGTAATTATAATAATTCTAATAAAATAAATTTAGAAATAATCAGTCAAATTTTAATAAAAATAGGAATAATAATTATAGAAATAATTTTATTAATAGCAACCCATAATTTAATAGTCAACAATATAGAAATAATAATGATGGTAATAATAATAGAAATTATAGAAATGTACGCTATTTGGAAAACTCTATAGCCCCACAATGGCATGGACAGAGAGGGGTAGAGAAACCAGAAGTAGAAGAGGAACAGTAAAGCAAATAATAATAAAAAATGTTTATACGTTAAATCTAAATTTTTCTGACTACGTTAAAATTTTTACAAAATTAAATACTTCGAAACTCAATTTTCTAATAGATACTGAAGCAGATATTTCGTTAATAAAACAATCTTCTATTAATAATGTCTATAAATTAAATAAAAATCAAAGGTATAACTCATACTTGTATTAAATATTTGTGTACAGTGCATACAAAAAACTATATACAAAATAACAAATTACCATGCAAATTACATGTAGTACCAGAAAATTTTGATATACCAACTGATGGTATACTCGGTAAAGACTTTATAAAATTTTACAAATGCAACATTGATTATGAACACATAATAGTTGCTATAAAAACAAATTATGATATTTTAGAAATTCCAATTTTAAGTGACCCTAATACTCAAACAATAGTATTAACGTGTTCAACAATCTGAACGTGCCAGAAGTTTTAAGGAAATTTCATCTTGTGTTACTTTTGACATTGTAAATAATAATATTGCTATACAATCACTTAATTATAATTTTAGACTTAATGATAGAGTAAGACAAACAAGATACACGAAATTTTTGGTGGAATATAAACACAGTACTGTAAGAGTTTAGAATTGTATTTACTACTTTTTTAGAATTGTACTTTGAATGACAATATTGTTTTGTCCTAATAAAAATTATGAATTGTCATTGAATTTGAATTGTCAAATGATATAAAAGAAAAAGTAAGTAGTAGCTATTGGAGCTTTGTGCTGTAAACTGCTTTGTATTGAAAGTAGTATATTTTTTGATGTTAAATAAATTGGTAATAAAATTGGAAGAAAAAAGAATAAACGTGTTTTTATATTTTGTTACAAAAAATTAAGCCATCTTGAATTAAATAATTACAATAAATTATAAAAGTCCCCCCTACTGTACAGAATACGGAAGAAATGAACCGATAAACAGATGTTGTATTACATTCAATAAAATCAGTTATCTCTATTCTTTAACAATTTCCAGAAATACCTTCAAGAACACTTTACATCAACACTTTTTCAATTTAATGAACTCAGACAATTAGTTCTAACTAATTCATAAATATACTTTTCATAAATTTATTCAAATGTATAATTTTTTTTTTGTATTAATTTTCACAAAAAAGTTTTTGTAATTTAATTTCAAAAATATGTTCGTACATTCATAATTCTACATTAAGTATTTAAAGGTTTTAACAAATCGATTGTCAATGCGGTCGGACGTGTTTTTAATTGCGGAAAAATTAAAAAAAAAAAAAAAAAGAAATAAGAATAAGAAAAAAAAAAAAATATTTTCTTTTGTTATTATTTGTTAATATTTAATGCCGCTATTTTGCAAATTGACGAAGACGATTTTATGTTTAAAACATTTAAAAAAATAGGTAAAAGTTGTGAGAATTGTTGTAAACGATTATCAAAAGATAATCAAAGTATGAATATGACGGAAATTTTAATTAAATTGAAGGAATATGATAACTTAAGTAAATATCCAGTTCTAACATGGCCTTCACAAAAATTTTTTGAATATGTCGCCTACATGTGAATATTTTTTCCAAATATTTTCAACTATTACCATACGAACAAGATTTAAAACAAAATATTGTGAAACAATGTATTAAAATAACAAATATTCATTTTCCTGATTGGTTCAATATGAGTAATGAATGTTATGAGCATCGAATAATAATAATAGATTTCTTAATAGTGGTTTTATTATGGAAAAATAGTAAATGGGTTCTTGATAATAAAAATAAGCAACCAAAAAACAAAATTAAAAAATTACAAAATGTTATGAATGTTTAAATTTCTATTAAAAACTTACTACATAATTTACTGGGTACACTATGTACATATTTTCTAAAAAACATTTTTTTATATTTAAAAAATTTTTTTTAATTGTATATACTCTTATGTACATACATATACATATTATTTTATTAATAATATTTATTAAAATTTCCATATTTTCCAATACACTGGCATTTTTCTAATGTTATATATTATATATAAAATTTGATTTATTTGATTTTAACGTACAAACCAAAAAAAATGCTTAATTCTTTTAATTTTTATGTTTGTGAGCTTTTTGTCAGTTTATAAATAGAACATCATTTTTTTATATAGCGATGAGACATCTGTATGTAGTTTATTATATGTGCTTATATTGTAATTTCTTATATTGTGAATGTAAATATTATAAATTAAAAAATGAATAATGAAATATCTATTGTGCGTTCAAATAAGGGAAAAGACAAATTAATATTAAATGGATTTTTATACCATTTGCAAGTGCAACACAAGGACAAGTACAGGTGGAGATGTACAAAAAATGATTTTTATAGAGGTAGGTTGATAACAACAATTTTAAATGGCTAAAATACAATATGTAAAACAGGTACTGACCATAACCATAGTCCAACGACTTTTGAAAAAGAAGTTGCACAGACCAACAATTACGTCAAAACAGCAGCAGTTGAAACTGGATTACCACCATCCCAAATAATACGTGATAGTATTTTGAATTGTGAAAGCAATTTACGTTTTTATTTACCAAAACACCCAGCACCCAAGAGTATGGACCAAATAGAAATACCAGAACATGTAAGATTTGTAGAAGGTGAACTTTTAGTTTTATCTAATTTTGATTACGATGGAGGAAAAAATATTATATTAGGTATGTTAAAAAAGGGTTTGCTACGAAATCTTGTTTTCGTTTTCTTTTATTTTCAAATTCTAACTTTGATTAACTTCTTTTAAATTACTTACCCAATAATTTGTTTGTTCAATTCAATAATTTCGAAAAAGTATATGTAAAATATAGTTTTTGCATATAACTAGATAGGTAGGCACTTGGGCCAGACAGGTCAGTAGGTCAAGGTCACCCGGAAGTAGGCCAAGGTCACCCAGAAGTAGATCAAGACCACCCGGAAGGCCAGAAAGGAAGTATGTCAAGGTCATTTTAAAAGTAGGTCAGACTGGCGGCGATCGTCAGTTGTTTATAAAGATTGTATACTTGGTTTAAGTAATAGGTATGCAGGAAAATAGTAGGAAAAAAAAAATGCTTTTTCATACAATGTAAAGAGAAAAAAAATGTACAATAGGTTTCTTTAAAATTAAAAAAAAGTGCAAACTGGTTTTTTAAATCTTAGATAAAGAATCAACAAAATTAATGCAATTTTGAGATGCATTTTTTTTCTTTTTTTCTTGTTTTTTCTTTTTTTTATGAAGTATTTAAAGAAGAGGAAATAAAAACCATTAATTAATTGCGAGTATCACCGTATAAGATTTTATTGTTATGTAAGAATGTTGACAAAAATATGAATAAAAAAAACAAACAGGAAATCAAAAATATCTAACATGTGGTTTAAGTAATAAACGTGAATGGGAATAGTAAGAAAAAATGCGTTTTTATAAAATGTAAAGAGAAAAATTTAAACAAATTAAGTGTACCTATGCGAATTTTTAAAATTAAAAGAAAAAAGTGCAAAGCTGGTTTTTAAATCTGAATTTTTTTCTTTTCTTTTTTGTTCTGATGAAATATTTAAAGAAGAGGAAAGAAAAAATTATTAGTATTTTTTAGATTTTATTGATAAGTAAGAATGTAGAACAAAAAAAGATGTATTCTTATGTTGTGTTAAAAAAAAATAAAACAAATTTATTTATATGTTTGAAACATTTTTTTCTTATTATGTATAAGCATTGATTAAGGATTATATAGTATAAGTAATTGTAAAATGTAAAAAAATTGTTAATAGAGAAAAATTCGAAGATTAGAAACGTTCGCAGTCGGTTCTTTCAAAATAAAAATTGAAAAATATAAAATTATAATAATAATTAATAAAAATTTAATTAAAAATATAAAAATGAATACAGAAAAATTCAATATTATATCAATTAAATCAGTGAATGTAAAAAGATTCAACATTTTTTGAAAAAAATTGGAGTTTGCAATAAATTCAGTACCAGACAACAAAGATCCAATAGATTGGATTAAAACTGGTATTGAAGAATTATTTAACAATTTACTTGAAAATGTTGATCCTAGTGATAAAATTGGAGTTACTTTTGGATGCCAAAGTTTTCATGAACGTGGTCCAGCCTGGATCAATTTTAAAGATGCAAAAGATCTTGACATTTCGGAAATTTGGGACATCATTTCAAAAATTGTTCAAAGTAACTCCGAAGGATTATCTACAGATACATTCTGTATAAATGTAACGTATGTACGACTTCCAGCAGGAAGGGGTAGAGGAAAAAGATACAACAATTTTGAAGAGGAATGTAATAAAAGAAAAGGCATAATTACAATTAAAAACAATGATAATTTATGCTTACCACGTGCGTTAGTTGTTGCTATCTCTTTCATAGAAAAAGAAATTGACTACTGTAAAATTCGAAAAGATATAGGTCAACTTCAATTGAAAGGGGCGTTACAACTAATAAGAAATTCAAATGTATGCATTCCAGCAAAAGGAGCAAGTATCAATGAGCTCAAAAATTTTCAACTTTACCTCTCAAAATATCAAATTGTAGTTTTTGATTTCAGAGGAAAAGGAAAAATGATTATTTTTCAAGGTGAAGAACCTAAGGAAAAAAGATTAAATTTGATATACAATGAAGGTCACTTCAATGTAATTACATCACTAACAGCAGCATTTAGTTGTGATTACTTTTGCCAAACATGCAATGTTCCATATAACAATAGATTGTCTCACCGATGTGCACAGTCATGTTTCTTCTGTAAATCATCTCCGGCGTGTGACGTAAATTTTCCAAACATTAAATGTGATGTATGTAATCGAATTTTTAAAGGTCAAACTTGTTTTGATAATCATAAAGCAACATCATCTACAAATAAAAAATCTATTTGTACTCTTATAAATTCCTGTAAAAAATGCTTTAAAGTATACAGAGCTGATGTAAATCATATATGCTATGGACATTTGTGTAAAAATTGTAATACAAATGTAGCTTCAGACCGCCAATGCTTTATTACACCATGTAAAGAATTAGCTGAACTGAAGAATATATTATATATTTTCTACGATCTCGAAACAACTCAAGATGATATTATTGAACTTCATAAGTACCATCTGCACGCCGCGTTTTTGTTTCGGTATATATCCTTTCACATTCTTTCTCTTCTTCTGTTTGCAAAACAGTGTTTTGCACTTCTTCCACCTCCCAAAAAGATTTTAGCTGCTTTTCTAGATTTAAGGATAAATGAAAATTCCTTATGGTTACATTTTGTGGTGCGGATTCATGATTCTTGCTTGATAAAATCCAACCAAATATGGTTTGCTGTGCGATCGGCATACCTGGTTCCCCCTTCATTAAACCTTCTAACAAAATTTGACTGAACACGTCAGCACCCAAAAGTACATCGATCTGACCGGGTTCGTAAAACTTCGGATCAGCTAGTTCTAAACCTTCTATGTGTTTCCAAAGTCTATTTTGTATATCAGTTTGAGGTAACAAATTTGTAAGCTTCGGTAGTACCAAACCTTCCACATTGATCTCAATATCTTGATGAAGAAATTTCAAAGGAAATCTAACACGTGACTTGACAGAGTGTACTTTTTCTCGACCAATACTTTGGATTGTAGCGTTGATTGCTTCCTTTGTTAATCTATACCTTTGAACCACCTTCTCTGTTATGAATAAAACCTGTGATCATTGATCTATCAGGGCTCTCACTACACCTTCTCCGGTTGGGCTTAGAATTCTTAATAATGCTGTTGCAAGTAGAATTTGATGAGCTCGACCTTTATACCCAAATGAGTTATTGTCATTTGTGCGATTGTGATGAACTGACGGTATAAATTCTGGACTATCAACATTTAATATGTGGTTTGTCGCTATAACTGTGTCATTTTGACGTGATGTGGAAGGACTGGAGACTGCTCTGGTGCCACCATTGGAATGATTGTCCACTATAACATTATTCATTTTGAAGTGGATGAGAGTATGATGACGCTTGTTACAATGAACACATGTATGCTGACTTGAACAGTCTTTCAGCATATGCCCAGCTCCCAAACAATTTAAACATAGTCGTTTTTCTCGTACAATTTCTGACCGTTTTGAAGAATTTAATGCTAAAAATTTTTGACATCTTCTTATAACATGGTGGGCATTGCACAACGAGCACATCGAATTTGTTTGTAAATGGAAATTCTTGATTGTTGGTTTAACTTTGGTATTACTATTTGTATTTTTGAATTTTGCTTTTATTGGTCCTCTTGAATTTACTGCTTCCAACGCTCTAAATCTGGCTTCTAAAAATTCCTTTGACGTCTTAAGGCTGGTAATTGTTTTAGTTTTGCTTCTTTCTTGTTCCCATAACTGATGAGTTGCTTGCGGCAATCTTTGGGTGACGATAAACGTGACTATTGGATCCCATGTTTCTGTGTTTATATCTAAATTATTTATAGCTTGTAAACATTCAAATGTTGTATCCAACAACCCCTTAATGCCCTGTGCATTCTCATTGATTGTCGTGTTGTGGTTCAAAAGCCTCTTTAGTTGATTGTTGACGAGCACCCTCTTATTATCATATCTCTCCATCAACAATTCCCATGCAGCCGTATAATTCCTTTCGGTAACCTGAAAATGACGAAGTAATTGCTCAGGTTCACCGATTAGCTGTACTTTCAGATATTGAAGTTTTTGTACATCCGATAGCGATTCATTATTATGTATCATTGTTGTGAATAGAATAGAATTTTTCAAATGAAATTTTTGGAAGTTGAATTCCGCTATCAATGTATTTCCGATTCTCCTTCGATGTGTTTGCTATGGTTACTGGAGTTTCGACAAAAGTCGTATCTCTCTTCACCTCCTCTTGGTATTTCTCCAACATGGCATGATAATTGTTGTCAAAAAAACTCTGTGTCTCCGCATGCACGTCATTCTCAATATATTCATGGTTAATTTCTACTTCTTCGCTCACACTGAAGAATAGAATGGATCTGTGACCCTCTTCGAAAGCGTCCCACATAGTCTGGAAATCCTTTAATTTTTTTTCGTAGTATGGTCTCGTTTTCCTCACTGAGTCATCTTTCTTATAGTTAGTTATGAATTTTTCCATTAGCATTTTTTGAACCTTTTGTTTGACGATCATTTGCTCTATTCTTTTTGCGTCGGCCATTTTTTATAATGAATTTGAATATAATAGTGATTATAATAGAATATAATAACGTAATAAATATAATAGATTTTAACTTAATAATGTATTTGTATAATGTAATGAATTTAAATTATGATTGATTCCTTTTTTTTTTATAATTTTATTGGTAATTTGATATAATATCTTTTAGCTTAATAATTTAATATATTCAAGATGAAAATTTCTAATGTTTAATACAAAAAATATTTTTTTTTTTTTTTAGAACTGAAAATTCAACAACACACTTACCAATCTGACCTGATGTTGCCCTTTACTGTTCGCGAGACGGTTTGTTATACCGCGCGCGCTTTTTGTATTATTATATTAAATTATATTATGTTTAAAATCTAGTTTTTATATTATTACTTATAAATAATTATTGTTATATATTATTATTATGTAAGTTTATAAGTTCAGATAGTTTATAAGTTTATAAGTTTATAATAGTTTTAGTTCAAAATAATTTTTTATTAATCACACACTCTCTTTGTTTTTTTTTTTTTTGATCAAAAATTTTTTTCCAATTTCAAACACAATTTTGATTTATATTCAAATAAAGGTTAATTCTTTTTTAAAGCAGAAGCACTTAAAATCATAAGTTTTTTTTTTTTTATTTAATTTTCAAATTGGGTTTTTTTTTTTTTTTATTTTTTAAAATATTCTGTGATGGAAATTTTGAAATCACCAGTTATCTTTATTTTATTTTAAACGCTATTCTGTGTTAGAATATGCGGTTTTAAAATCACAAGATTTTATTTTATTTTAAACGTTATTCTGTGTTAGAATAGACGGTTTAAAATATCACACTCTTTAATGTAAATCACAAGTTCTTTATCCCTTTATTTTAAACCACAAGTTTTTCAATATGTTTTACTTAAAATATTCTGGCATAAAAATTTTACTATCACAAGGTTTTATTTTATTTTAAACGTTTTTCTGTGTTAGAATAGACGGTTTAAAATATCACACTTTTTACCTTAAATCACAAGTTTTTTTTTATTTTATTTTAAACGTTATTCTGTGTTAGAATAGACGGTTTAAAATATCACACTTTTTACCTTAAATCACAAGTTCTTTTTTTATTTTATTTTAAACATTATTCTGTGTTAGAATAGACGGTTTAAAATATCGCACTTTGAAATATCACCTTCACAATATTCATTATATTCAGATATCCGGTTCGAAGGACCAAATGTTTTTATACGTAATTAAAAAACTTTATTTTTTTTTTAGATTTCTGAATTACAATTTACATGTTTTTCTTTCGAACGTTAATCAACGATTGAAATAAAAAATTCTAAAACAATCTAACATTAAACTTATCTTTACAACTTGTTTAAAATATAACCGTTCGAGGTCAATGACTTTTGTTTAAAATTTAAATCATTTCATAGTACATAATACAAAGTACATAAGAAAAAAAATATAATAGCATCTGTTATAACAGTTTACATTTTTATATACAATTATTTAAAGTTCCACATTCCAGTTGAAGTTTACAGAATTAACATTATAAGTTTTAAGTGTACAGAAATAATTAACATTATGTTCTATAATAATATTCTATGATTATGGATCAGAGCCATCTATTAGATTTAATGTAAATATAATCTAATAATTTATTTCTATAATTCAATTTTAATATTTAACTAAGTGAAACAATAGAAATGAAATATTATTGAATAAAAAGTAATTATTGTGAATTAATATGTGACATAACAATATTTGTCACATACATTTAAGGTAAGTAAACAATAAACACATAATAATATGTAAGTAATAAATAAAATACTAAATTATAATATTATATTATAGAATAGGTGATCGGATAAATGCGCACACGAAAACTGCGCACAGACATAAATGCGCACACGAAAATTGCGCACACGGAAAAATGCGCACATGAAAAAATGCGCACATGGAAAAATGCGCACTAGGAGACATTTATTGGAATTATAGCTAAATAAAAATATTTAATTTTGAAAATATTTTTCTTTTCTAAATAAAATATATTATTGAAGAATTTAAAAAATAATCTATATAAACAAATGGAAATTTTAGCTTTACTCATAGCACAAACAAAGTATACCAATCGTAACATAACATAACGATATATGTATATAAAAGTATATTCTTATATTTATATATTCAAGTATTTTTTACAGAGATGACAAAAATATGATTTTTCAATATTTTTTGAAATGTATAATTTTAGGATTTACAATTAAGATATCAGTTTTTCTGATTGAAATTCAAAAATTTTAAATATAAATTACAATGAAATTTTAGGTAGATGAAGATGTATAGGAATTATCAATATAACTTTGGAAATTTTTCATCAACTTCATTTACCTATTAAATATTTATTATAAATTACACAAATACCATTTTTTGGGAAATTCAATCATATGAGGTATACTTATTCATTAAAATAACTACCTAATTTATTTTATTATACATAATTACTTTGTTTATGAAATATTGTGATTTCTTAATGGAAGAAATATTATTAGTAGATAAACAATAGATAGATACACAAATATTAGATTTGGATTTTATTAAAACGAATTAGGTATGTAGTTATTACCTCTTATTACAGCTCATGAATGAATTTGCTAATTTTATATAAAAAACAGGGAATCCCGCTTTTCTCATTAGTAATTCAAATCCTTTGTGTCAAGGAGTCAAGGTAGAAAAAAGTATTAAATTCAGTTAAGAATTTCTTCAGAAAATATCGCACTAGAAAAGCATAAAAGATAAATATTTAGTAATTCAAATCCTTTGTGATAACTGAAGGTATAGAAAAAAGTATATAAAAGATATAGTTAAATATTACTATTAATTCATAAGTAAATATTATTGTGACGTAGGCAGAAGCATAATTTTTTTCAAAAAATCAATATAATTCAAGCATATATTAAAAGTTTTAATTAATAAGCAAAAAATTAAAAAAGGTATTACATTTTATTTCAATTATTTTTAGTTATATATTTTTTTAATAAATTTTTTTAAATTTTGTTTAGGTTAAATATTACAATGGAATACTCTGTAACGCAAAGAGGACATCGAGTGTTAATATACAAAGGTTTTGAATTTATTCAATTCCGTGTAATACGTGGAATTGTAACATGGAGATGCAGAAATAATTGGGCAACAAAATGTCATTCTGTCATGATGACAAAAGACGGAAATATTATAGAAGAACCAACACAGCATTGTCATGATTCTTGTCCTCAAAAAATTGAAGTCAATGCAGTTAAAAGAAGAATGCAGGAGGCAATGAGAGCGGTTAGTGCAACACCACGAAATGTAATGGGTAATGTTTTGACCGATGTTAGCACTGAAGCATTGGCGTACATGCCAAAAAAGTCTTGATTGTCGAGGAATTTACTGCATTATAGGAGTAATGGACATCTTCCAGAACCAAACACAGTTAATTTTGAAATTCCTGAAAAATACAGGGATTTAGTTCTGCATGATTCAGGTATCAATGACCCAGAAAGAATCCTTGTATTAGGAAGCAATAGTTTGTTAAAACATTTAGATAACGCAATAATATTTGGAGATGGAACTTTCGATAAAGTTCCAAAAATGTTTTACCAACTATACACATGGCATGCTCAGGTTGGAAACTCATATCCACTCATATATCGCATTTATCACTGAACCTACAGAATAATATTAATACATTATACATTATTGTTGGTGAGAGATGACTTGCTCACTCGGTGACATGGTGACGACTCAACTCCCATATTTCAGATAAGTATAAATTTAAATATTTTGTTGATGTGTTTCTTTATGTTTTCTTATTTTCAATTGTAGGTGAATCCATGTAATGCGCCGACGGAACATTCAGGTTTAAAACTTTTCAGATTCAGGTTTAAAATAAAAGAGATGGAGCAAGATGCTCTATATCAAATTAAATAAATTATTCTTTTTATTTATACAGTTTCTTAATTTTTCAGATTCAGGTTTAAAATAATATAAATAAACATAAAATTTAAAATAAAAAATTTTTCTTTTTTATTTATTTAGTTTCTTTATTTTTTCAGATTCAAATAAATTTTCTTTTTATTTATTTTTCAGATTCAGGTTTAAAAAAAAATTTTCTTTTTTATTTATTTAGTTTCTTCATTTTTTCAGATTCAAATAAATTTTCTTTTTATTTATTTTTCAGATTCAGGTTTAAAAAAAATTTTCCTTTTTATTTATTTAGTTTCTTTATTTTTTCAGATTCAAATAAATTTTCTTTTTATTTATTTTTTCTGATTCAGGTTTATAAAAATTAAAATTACATGTATTAATGAAAATTAGTTTGAATTGTTTCTTTGACTGTCCTATTCTGCATTACATTAAAAAGTCCTCCATATCTCAACAACTTCGTATAAATATTGGGTTTTAATTTGTTTTTCATTCATTCCTAACAAAACTCGACAGAAAGAATTTAAAAGAAAAAATGGACGCTGATTCCACAACATTTCCATTTACTGAGGGAACTGCAATAATCAGTATACCAAATGAGATTCAGGTTGATGAAATTACATCCACTATAGATGATGAGGAATTAATTGAAACTGAAGAATTCATACCACCGTTTCAAATCTTAGAAGAAGATGCAGAGGAGCAACAAGTTTGGGAAATAAATAACACAGAAGGTATTCCAGAAATTTGGGATACCAGTGATGAAGAAGAAGATCCAGATTATTTAGAACAAGTTTGGGAAATAAATAACCAAGAAGGTATTCCAGGAATTTGGAAATATCAGTGATGAAGAAGGAGATCCAGATTATTTAGAAATTATACCAAATTTATAAATAATAAATTATACCTAATTTATAGATAATGAAATAAATAACATATATAGTTACAAAATTGTTTTATTTAATATCTTTTTTTGTAAAAATACAGGTATTTCATAAAAGAGTCGAGAAAAATTACATCGTATATTAAATTTTTGAACCGGAATATAAATCTCTTCTTTCAACTTTGCAACATTCTTTTCTTCACAGGTCTTTATGTATTTTTTAACATATTCCTTTACATTTGGCTCTGCAGTTTTATTATATGCAAGTAGGTATAGGGACAAGTAGGTGTAGGTATAAACACAGTTAATTTTGAAATTCCTGAAAAATAGAGGGATCTAGTTCTGCATGATTCAGGTATCAATGACCCAGAAAGAATCCTTGTATTAGGAAGCAACAGTTTGTTAAAACATTTAGATAACGCAATAATATTTGGAGATGGAACTTTCGATAAAGTTCCAAAAATGTTTTACCAACTATACACATGGCATGCTCAGGTTGGAAACTCATATCCACTCATATATCGCATTTATCACTGAACCTACAGAATAATATTAATACATTATACATTATTGTTGGTGAGAGATGACTTGCTCACTCGGTGACATGGTGACGACTCAACTCCCATATTTCAGATAAGTATAAATTTAAATATTTTGTTGATGTGTTTCTTTGTGTTTTCTTATTTTCAATTGTAGGTGAATCCATGTAATGCGCCGACAAAACATTCAGGTTTAAAACTTTTCAGATTCAGGTTTAAAATAAAAGAGATGGAGCAAGATGCTCTATACAAATTAAATAAATTATTCTTTTTATTTATACAGTTTCTTAATTTTTCAGATTCAGGTTTAAAATAATATAAATAAACATAAAATTTAAAAAAAAATTTTTCTTTTTTATTTATTTATTAGTTTCTTTATTTTTTCAGATTCAAATAAATTTTCTTTTTATTTATTTTTCAGATTCAGGTTTAAAAAAAAATTTTCTTTTTTATTTATTTAGTTTCTTCATTTTTTCAGATTCAAATAAATTTTCTTTTTATTTATTTTTCAGATTCAGATTTAAAAAAAAATTTTCTTTTTTATTTATTTAGTTTCTTTATTTTTTCAGATTCAAATAAATTTTCTTATTTATTTTTTCTGATTCAGGTTTATAAAAATTAAAATTACATGTATTAATGAAAATTAGTTTGAATTGTTTCTTTGACTGTCCTATTCTGCATTACATTAAAAAGTCCTCCATATCTCAACAACTTCGTATAAATATTGGGTTTTAATTTGTTTTTCATTCATTCCTAACAAAACTCGACAGAAAGAATTTAAAAGAAAAAATGGACGCTGATTCCACAACATTTCCATTTACTGAGGGAACTGCAATAATTAGTATACCAAATGAGATACAGGTTGATGAAATTACATCCACTATAGATGATGAGGAATTAATTGAAACTGAAGAATTCATACCACCGTTTCAAATCTTAGAAGAAGATGCAGAGGAGCAACAAGTTTGGGAAATAAATAACACAGAAGGTATTCCAGAAATTTGGGATACCAGTGATGAAGAAGAAGGTCCGGATTATTTAGAACAAGTTTGGGAAATAAATAACCAAGAAGGTATTCCAGGAATTTGGGATATCAGTGATGAAGAAGGAGATCCAGATTACTTAGAAATTATACCAAATTTATAAATAATAAATTATACCTAATTTATAGATAATGAAATAAATAACATATATAGTTACAAAATTGTTTTATTTAATATCTTTTTTTGTAAAAATACAGGTATTTCATAAAAGAGTCGAGAAAAATTACATCGTATATTAAATTTTTGAATCGGAATATAAATCTCTTCTTTCAACTTTGCAACATTCTTTTCTTCACAGGTCTTTATGTATTTTTTAACATATTCCTTTACATTTGGCTCTGCAGTTTTATTATATGCAAGTAGGTATAGGTGCATTTTGGCCAGACGGCCTTGACGTCATCACGTAATGTATGGGGCCAGTGTTATAGAAGGTCAACTAGATAATGTGGAACAAGTAGATAGTGCAATGACCTAAACAGGTGTGTAGTATTTCTACCGGTTGCATGATTAGTTTCCGGAAAAAGCTTTTGTAAATAATACAAGTAAGTGCAATGATCTTGTTGTGATAGTATATAGTAACATAGATTATTGTAAATAATAAGAATTTATTTTATTTTTTAATAAAAAGCTTTCACGGTCCATCAGTTATTTTAACGTAATATTAACACAAGAATGCAGTTGTTATTTATGAGATAAATAATATGCAGATATTGACCTTGATATTGTATCTTAGTTTTAAAGTAATTTAAAAAAATGTATTTATTGATTAATTGTTATGTTTATTGCAGAAAAAATTTTTAAAGAAAAATTCAGGTGTTTGATAAAAATTTATGTTAATGCAAATTTGAAGTGAGTTATGGCTAACTATAATTGTGCAAAAAAAAAAAAAAAATTAAAAATAAAAAAGCAAATTAGTTTCATATAATTTCGTTTTTATTTACCCAAGAATTGTGATCTTTATCAAAACCTAACCATTGAACAAAAACCTGATTTGCTTTTCTTTTCAATATTTTTTCAACAAGAAAAGTGTCAGGATTTTTGACTCGTGTAAGTTCAGGCTCGTAAAAAGAACCTGAAATTGGTGTTTTTGTATAATCAAGTAAATTGTAAGCAATTGGGTCTGTGCGTTTTAGTTCTTTAATTGTAAATATTTCTGTTGACCAATTTGGTTGATAACCTTTTGCAAAGTTTCCTTTGTATTTACTTATACGTACATAATCTCCAACTTTGTATTTTGCTTTCTGATAAAATTTCGGCTGCATGTAAATATTCTTCAAAATATATTTCTCGTTTGCTTTTGTAACTTTTTTAGGTTGAAGCTTAATTGTACGATGATATGTTGAGTAGTATTTCTCAATAAGTGAGGGTAAAATAGATATCCATTTATAATTACCCTGAAAACTAAACTGCTTCCACATTGCATATTTTAAAGTGCGGTTGAAACATTCTACTATGGATGCTTTCATTTCAGAATATGTATGATAATGATTAATTTTTTTATTTCCATAAGTTTTCTAAATTCTTTGTTAAAAAACTCTTTACCTTGATCAGATTGAATATTTTTTGGGAGTGTTCCAGCACGTTTAAAAATCTTTTGCATGCCCAGTAAAACGTTATTAGCATTTTTAGTTTTAATTGGTTCAGCATAAACATATTTCGAAAAGATATCTATTACAGTTAATAAATATTTATTTGCTTTGTTATACTTTGCATATGGAATCATTTCTACTAAATCGATTTATCATGTATCGTTTAAACCTTTTTGAATAAATTTTCTTCGACGGAAGTTTCGTCTGGCTATGTATTTCCGATACTATTTGTGCCCTTAACATTATGTTTGTACCATTTAATCAGATTTTTCAATTCTATTTTATAATTTTCTCTGAAGCAACAGTTACATGTATCCGGTCCAGATGACGAGTTATCGTAAGCCCAAGGACAAAGAGCAAAATGAGCTCCGTATATTGACGTAAATTTTTCTGTTGTTCAAAATTCTTGAATGTATTTATACATGTGAAAAATACGTTGCTTATGCTCATTTAATAAGACAGAGTAATATAATTTTAAAAACTCTTCCACCTCCTTCACCGGCATCTTTCAAAATGAGAATACGTTATACACGTTTTTATATATTTGAAAAACAAATCCAATTATCTTTCAATGACTTTTAAAACGCGAACCAATAATGATATATTTTAATCATCCATTTACAATGATGGTGGCGGGACCATCTGGTTGTGGAAAAACAACATTTATATGCAACTTAATTAAAAATATTAACAGATTGATACATCCAAGAATTGAAACAATAAAATGGTGTAACCCAGAAATTTCAGCTATTCCGAAAAATATAGATTTTTCTGATATAGACTTTTATACCAGTATTCCGGAAAAATTTAGTGAGAATGAAAATAAACCTACATTAATTGTTTTAGATGATTTAATGTTAGATTCTGCAAATAAACAGGTATGGGAATTATTTACTAAAGGTTCACACCATCGTAATTTATCTATTGTATTGTTAACGCAAAACGTTTTTCATCAGGGCAAATTTTCGAGATATTATTTCAAAGATATTTTATTAAATTGTAAATATTTAGTGCTTTTTAAAAACCCTCGAGACAAATCACAGGTTTTTGGTGATGTAATTACCGTTGTTGTACCATCTCCTGAAAAAAAGAAGACACTAAGATCAGCCGGTAGTTCAATTTCCTCATTTTATGTTTTAGAAGAAGTTAACAAAGATGGATAGTCAAGATGACTTATATGTAACATTGTTTAGTAATGATAATTTAACACTGTTTCCAGACAGCACTTTAGCTTCATTTGAAAATAAATTACCTATTCATTTTGATTTAAGAAATGGAAATTGGAAAGTTGGTCTTTCAGAAATATATCTGAACGATTTCCTACAAACAGAAGAATTTAACAAGAGAAATGTGCTTTTATTAATATTGGACAGTATAATGTTTATGTAACAAATATTGAAAAACCTCTCGAAAAAATTAAAGTAACCAAATCTATAGGCTACACATATTATTCATATGACGATTCGGAATTACATTTGGATGATTGGAAGTTTAATTTTTTGCCAACGCTTATTAAAAATATAACTCCTAATCCCGGGTTTACTCGAAATCAAGTTTTCAAAGAATTTTTTAATGAAGTTTTGACATATATCTCTACTCCTAAAAATTATGATGATGTAATATTTAAAAAAGTGTCAGAATCTAACCGAGGGGATTTAATTCGAATATCGCAGACTTTTGATGAAGACATAACTATATAAAAGTTAATCAAAGTTATAATGTAAAAACATTACTAACTGAATTATTTCAACAGAAAAAAAATATAAAAAATTTCAAAACAAAATTACCTGAACTATTCAAATTAGTTGTTGCTAATAATAAAGATGAATTGAATGGAATGGTAATGATTTATTGAGATATCATTCAATCATCTGTTTTTGGAAGTAGAAAAGTGCGGGCGTTGAGAGCTATTAACATAGAAAATTGTAGAATACCTACAAATATTGAATTTGAAAATGTTCATTACATAGAAAAAAATTGTTTTGAAATAATAGCAATTAAAATTTGTAACCAATACGGTGATGAAATAAATTTTGTTTCCAGTTACTATCCAACAAAAATTGTATTACACTTTAAAAAGCATTGATTCCCCAAAAACAATATAAATACTACTACTCAAATATGGTATCCTATCAAACATGGAAAGAGCTTACGTGAGATATTATTCCTCTCAAGTAGGTGGAGGAGTCAACGATATTGGGCCTTTATTACAATTTTATCCAGCTATACAAAGAGGTCGTGGTTTTGGAAATATATTCGGAAGTTTAATTCGTTACTTAAAGCCAGTTTTTACATCAGGTTGGGACTTAATTAAAAAAGAGGCTGTAAACACAAGTAAAAATATTTTTAATGATATAGCATCTGGTGCAAACATAAAAGAAGCTGTAATTGATCAAAGCAAAGGCGGTATAAAAAATTTACAGAAATCAGTAGTTAACCAACTGCATTCGATGTATGGTGGAAGACAAAGAACTATAAAAAGACAAAGAGCTATTAAAAGACGAACAGTTTCTAAAAAGACACATTTGACGAAAAAAGCAAAGTAAAACCTCCGACATATTCAATTAAAATGGAATGTATGAAATCTGATTACCCGTACAAACAAGTATTTTGCGTTCAGAAGAGGTAGTATACAATCCTTTACCTTCTTTAGAGGCATCACCGTCAACTATTGAATTTGTTTCGCTTGGAAATGGAGATACATATCGAGATTTATCCTCAACCTATATAAAATTTAAAGTTCAAATATTAAAAAAAGATGGATCAGTTTGGAGTGCAAATGATAAAGTAGGAACTAAAGCAAATAGTAAAGTAGGTCCGCAGCCCAGTGTTGTAAATAATTTATTACACTCTTTAATTAAACAATGTAATGTAACTCTAAACGGAAAAAACATCACTCCTTCAGACTCCTTATACCATTATAAAGCATACTTAACTACTTTACTAAATTATGGTACAGATTCCAGTCAAACACATCTGGAAGCATCTGGTTGGGAATTGGATAAACCAAATGTAAATGATTTTAATAATTCTGGTTCTAAATCAAGACAAAAATCATACAACAATTCTACAGTAGTAGAATTAATTTGAAAATTACATGTAGATTTCTTCAATACTCCTAAATTACTTTTAAATAATGTTGACATTCGAATTTTTTTAGCCCTAGAAAAACAGGATTTTTTTATTTTCTTTAACGATGCCGATGAAAGCTATTTAAAAATTTTCAAAGCTACGTTATACATGAAACATTTAACAATTAATCCTAGTATATTGATGGCACATAATACTGTATTGGAAAAGGCTAACGCGAAATATTTTTATACCAGAAGTGACATCAAAACATTTACAATTCCAGATCTAACATATCATTGGATCAGATCTAACATATCTAACATATCATTGGATAATATATTTACAGGGCAAATACCAAAAGCTCTAGTATTTTGTATGGTTAATAATGAAAATTTCAATGGTAAGAGATCAAAAAATCAATACCATTTCGACCATCAAAATCTCACACAATTTCAATTATATGTGAATGGAGCGCCTACACCAAACTCTGCAATTGAAACAAGTTTTACACCGAATAATTCTTGTAATTCTCGAGCATATTTAACATTATTTAGCGGAACAGGTATACATCATTCTGATAGAGAACATCAAATTTCAAAAGAATTATTTTCAAAAGGTTATACAATACTGGCTTTTGATTTATCACCAGACGGCTCGGGAACAGATACATGTCAGAGTTTATTAAACCAGGGAGTAGTAAAGATTGAAGCAAGACTCAGCTCTTCATTAACTTCAACATTAACTTGTATTGTATTTGCAGAATTCGATGCTAATATCGAAATTGATAAAAATCGTAACGTCTACGTGAACATATAAAAGAAAGTTTAGTGAACCATCTCTATTCATTTCAAAATGACATGTGCTCTAGTAGATTTATCGTTCTGTACGGACGATAACAATACAATATTTGTAAAAAATATTGCTGTGGCTGGTATAAAAGAAAACTGTAAAACTATTGTAAAAGAATTAAAGTATAAATTTCCTGTCAGAGATTTGAAAAAAACAGATATTGAGAATTACTCTTTTGGACATATCGATAACGAAAAAATTACTAATAACTTAATAAATTTGCTTGAAAAATTCGATATAGTCTTAACAAATGGAAAACTTAAAGCAGAATTTTTGATAGCATTTATACGAGGAAATACTCAACTAATTGATATCTCACGTTTGCAAGATAATGAATACACTTCAGATTTCAAAGGTTCTGAAATGTAATAAGTTAACACATAAAATATTTAGAGGCGTTTATGCTCTTGATAAATTACCAAAACAAGTTTTAAAACCTAGTATTTTGGTGGTAAATACCGATAATTCTAATGAAAAGGGAAGACATTGGTTAGCAATATTTGTTCCAGTTCAAGGGTGTGCAGAATATTTTGATTCATTTGGAAATCCCCCGTTTCACAATGAGATTATAAAATTTCTACAAAATCAATCAACATGTTTTGTTTTCAACAATAAGCGTTTACAAAGTAATTTAACATCTGTTTGTGGACATTATTGTTGTGTATATCTATGGATGCGAAGTTCCCGTAAAAGCATAAAATATTTTCTTAATTTATTCGACACATCATCCCCACTTAAAAACGATAAAAAAATACAAAGAATATTTCGAAAAATTTTTAAAAAATGTGGAAGAAAAACTATAAATACAAAATTCTAAAATAGAATTCATCAGTTAAACCAAAACAAAACAATGGAGCAATCTACAAATTCAGAAGTATTTAAAACAGAAAAAGGTGAGCCACCGCAGAACCTTTTATTAAGCTATATTTATTTTTTGGATAAAAAACAAACAATAAAAATTCAAATTGGATTTAATATTGACAATTTTGCTGCATCAATAATTTTCCAACGACAAAACAAAGTCATAAGCGAAATGAATTATTTGGAGTGGTATACATTTTATCACGACTTTAAAAACAGTCAAACAAAATTAAATGCAAAAGGATTTTCGCTAACATTTAATCATGATGAGCGCACTAAAAAACTTGTATTGCAGTTAGATGAGTACACTCGTTTTTGTCTTATGTTAGACTTTATACCAGCAGTGATGTTATATAATAACGGAGCTGAACTTAATATAAGAGAATATGTATTCAAATATTTTGAGAGATGTATTGAAAAGAATAAACTAAGATTGGAACAAGAAGATTTCTACATTCCAATGAATTTACACATAGCTCAGTGTAATTATTCCAGACTATTTTATGAAATACATATGTTTTTGTCAGAAAAATTATCTTGATCAACAATAAATAAAACAAATATTTTTTAAAACCAATTATTTTCTTTTATTAAATACATATATAAATTCATACAATTTTTTACAGCACATCTTTTTAAATTTTCAGTAATGTTATGGTGAGGGCAAATGGTTGTGAAATTCCTTAGTTTTTGAAGAGATGGAATGTCATTATCTAAGTTGATAACTTCTACTGAACGCGAAACAAATTTATCTAAAAATTCCTTTTTCTGGTACCCTTTTACGTAAACGACGTCGAATGAATTTAAATGTTCCTTTAAGGTATTTTTAATTGCTGAATATTCTATAAAGTCATCATCCCAGTCAAGACCATTTATTTGTGTTTTATTGAATTTATTTTGCCGTTTAACATCAGTATTTAACTCTTCGAACGAATAAGGTGCTTTAAACATAAACAGCATTGGTATCAGTAACCCATCAGCTATCAAAGCAAATTCCGTAGAGAAATATTGCTTATTACTTCCAACAATAAATTGTAAATCTGCTACTGCCTTCCTGCTGCTCATTTTGTGCCTTACTATTTTAAAATACCTTGAAATCCTCTAATTTATAACTAATACGATTTAAAAAGAGGGGGAAAAAATCAATGAGAATGGGTAACTTTCAAGGAACGAAACCGTGCCTTGAAAACTTCACTATTTCCGAAATCGCACCTATGAGGACCGTATTTCAGAACTCCGGGGACCCCATCCAAAATCGGGAAACGGGGTCGTCAGAACAAGGCTCCATTTTAAAGGGTGCCGGACCTTCGGGGACCGAAATCGAGCTTTCGGGGAACGAAATCTGATCTTCGGCGACCGAAATCGGACCTTCAGACACAAGGTCTGATTTAAATGGATTAGCCTGAAAAATATGAAATACAAACAATTTTTCAATTTAAAATTACAAATTGTTGGTGACTAACATTTTAACTCCATAATAATTTAATTCTTAGGCATAGTTTATAAAATGTACAGTGATTAATTAATGAGAATGCAAAAATATAATTTGCATATTTTAGAATGTTGTAATTATGTGGTATAATCTTATATGCAATATATTTAATGTTGCATAAAAAGTATAAATTAATTTGTGTTTTCAAATTATTTTTAATCTAAATGGAAATACCTGAACCATTTGAAGAAATAATTGGAAAATGCGATATTTTCCAATTAGAAAAAACATCAATTTTAAGTGACGACATCAACCTTAACGCCCTTCCTAGCCCTTAGAGGACCGGAAGTGTCTATCGGACACATTTTAAAATTTATATATGTATATACATATAATCTCTAGACATATTAAAAAAAAATGTATAAGCGTTCATGTGTACACACTAGTATAGTAAAATCATTTATAAAAAAACTAGAAATTATTTTTGTAACTGTAAAATTTTTGCAATTAAATTTTAAAAAACGTAAAGGTCCGCAATGTGTCCATTAGACACGCGAATAAAATTATAAGTAAACCCTAATATATTTTTTTTTCCAAATAGGGAAATCACCATATAAGAATAAAAATTCAATAAGTAAAGTTAAAAATTTTTTTTGAAATTGGGAATTCACCATACACGAAAAAAATTTCAACGAATAAAGCTAAATGATTTTTTTGAAAAAGGAAATCCCCGATAATGTTACGTCAAACAGATTTTATTAGAGTTTTATATGGTTTTATTCAAATTGTTTTTATACTCGACTGAGTGCGGTTAGAAATAAATAAAATTGAAATATTGACAAAATAATTATAATATTGTTTATATTGGATTTATTACGCATAAGGTAATATTAGTAATTTTGTTCTTTAGAATCAAACGTTTTTTATTTTTGTACTTATATAAAACCTACTCTCTAATTAGCAATGGAGAGAAAAAAAGGACTAACCGAAAACGAGATTATTCGAGCTTTCGTTGATAGTGAAAATGAAAGTGAAAATGGAATTAATATTTATATAGCAGACGATGAAGCTGACCAAAATGTCGCTTTTGATAATGTATCAGATAGCGAAGAGGAAATAATAGAAACCAATTTGGATGAAGAAGATGAGCAGGTAGGTGACGCCACCGCGGAAGACGAACTTCTGGAAGAAGTTGCAATTTATGTTAGCAGTGATAGCACTCAATGGAATTCTCATCCACTTCCAAATAATATTACGGAATATGCTATAAAAGGGGCCTCAGAAAAAGTTGTACTTCCTCCAGGTAAAATAATTGAGAACCCAGTAGATTGCTTCAATTTATTTTTCGACAATAATATTTGGGACATAATAGTAAAATATACTAACCTTGAAGCGACGCTAAAATTAGGAACAGAGTGGAAAAACATTGATCGGTGTGAATTACAAGCATATTTCGGACTTTTATTGTCATCTGGCGTAAACAAACAAAGCAAGGTTAATATTTTAGATTTTTGGGATCCACTTTTTGGAAATCCCATTTTTCGGGCAACAATGAGTAAAAATCGTTTTAAACTTATTCAAAGAGTTATCAGATTTGATGACCGAACTTCCAGATCTGAACGCAGAAAAAAAGATAAATTGGCACCTATCCGAGACCTTTGGGAAAAGTTCAATAACAACCTGAAAAAAATGTACATACCAGGAAAATTTAACCATTGATGAGCAGCTTGTTCCTTTTCGAGGCCGGGTATCATTTAAGCAATATATTCCAAGTAAAGCTGATAAGTATGGTATGAAGATGTGGTGGATATGCGACAACTCTACAAGCTATCCACTCTTCGGCATACCATATTTGGGAAAAGAAGGTTCAACGAGAAGTACAAACCTAGCTCAAAATATTGTAGAAAGATTATGTCAACCGTACTTTAACACAAATAGGAATGTAACTTTCGATAACTTTTTTACCAGTATGCCTTTGGCAGAAACTTTATTGAAAAATGGCTTAACTTCAGTTGGCACACTGCGTAAAAATAAAAAGTGCATTCCTAAAAATTTTCTTCCTAATAAGAATCGATTTCCAGAGAGCAATGTTTTCGGATTTCGAAGCAATATGACTTTAGTTTCATATGCCATTATGCTTTAGTTTCCAAACCAAATCGTGCTGTAAATTTACTTTCAACAAAACACAAAACTGCCACCATCGATAAAAATAATAAAAATAAATCGGAAATAAATTTGTTTTATAATAAAACAAAAGGCGGTGTTGATACGCTAGACCAAATGGCTCATAATTATACAGTTCGTAGAAGAACAAACAGATGGCCTTTGGCATTTCTACAAAATTTAATTGACGTTGGAGGAATTGCCGCACAAGTAATATGGAAAAATTTGTATCCAGAAAGTAAACTGTCCCGCAAATATTTTTTGAGATCAATTGCTCGAAATTTGGTGACACAACAAATCAAGAGACGTAGTTTGAAAGGCGTACGTGTCGAGCAGCAAAAGGAAATACTAAAGGTACTTCAAGTTGAGGCTCAAGCTGGATCAAGTACTTCTACTTCTGATTTGGAACCTCAACGGAAAAAACGAAGATGTCATTATTATCCGCCAAAAATTTCAAGAACTTCTAAGCAAATTTGTGAAAGTTGCAGCTTACCTGTTTGCATGGAACACTCTAATAAAACTATTTTATGTACTAAATGTGTAAAATAATAATTAAAATAAAAAAAAATTAAAAAAAAACTTTTATATATATAAATAAAAACTTGTTTCCTCTTGTTATTCATACATGTGTCCGTTGGACACTAGCGGTCTTTAGCGTTATTTTTTTTTCTGGTCTTCTAAGGGCTAGAGGAGAAACAGGTGGCGGTGATAGAGGCCAAAAATTACTCTGTACTGAAAAGTTACCAAGTGAGCACGATTTGAATGTGCTCAACAGAATTGTTTGTAGGGAAAAGATGCGGTAGAAAAAATTAATTTATAATAAATTAAATGTAATTAAATAAAAAGAATTAAGTACACTAAATTTTTAATATTCTTTTTCTTTTTCTTTAAATTTTCTTTCATTTTTTTTATTATTTTTAAATTTTTAATATTCTTTTTCTTTTTCTTAAAATTTACCAATTAAACAAAACAACAAGTTAATGTTTTCTTTGTGTCACAAATGCGGAGAAGAAAAAAGCCAAAATGATTTTTGTACACACTCTAATGAAGAACGAGCTTTAATCGGAACATGGGTTATAGACGAAGTTTTAAAAGCCCTGGAGAAAAACTATGTAATACTGGAAATTTATGAAATATGGGAATACAATGTTGGTCAATAAGACAAACTAACCAATTATGATGGTTTATTCACTAAGATGATGGACAAATTTTTAAAAATGAAGACGGAGGCATCAGGGTGGCCTTCTAAATATATTACAGAAGCAGACAAAAATCAATATATAGCAGATTTCTTCCAAAATGAAAACATTCAATTAGAATTTTCTAAAATTATTAAAAATTATGGTTTAAGATCCTTCGCAAAATTGATGTTGAACTCATTTTGGGGTAAATTTGGTCAGAGAGAAAATCAGCAAAAAACCAAAATTATAAATGAGCCCTCAGAGTTATATACTATGCTTACGAATCCAGCTTTAGAAATATGTCATATATTGTCCGTTAACGAAGAAAATCTCATTTTGAGCTGGCAATATAAGGAAGAAGCGACAGATAGCCTTTCTACTGTAAACGTTTGTATCGCAGCATATACAACAACTCAGGCTCGCTTGAAATTATATAATTATCTAGAAGGTTTAAACAACAGAGTGTTATACTATGACACGGATTGGATTATATATGTATCCAGAGAAGGTGAATATGACCCGCCGACAGGAGAATTTATCGGAGACATGACCGATGAGTTAGACTGCTATGGAAATCAAAATTACATATCAGAATTTGTAAGTGGTGGCCCAAAAAATTATGCTTTTAAAGTACATTCTACTAGAAATAATACAGAAAAAATTGTATGTAAAGTAAAGGGAATATCACTTAATTATTCAGCATCGCAAAAAGTCAATTTCACTACGATCAAAAATGCTGTGTTGAATTATAATGAAGTGGAACCTATACATATTTTATCACATAATATACGCCGTACTCAGAATCACGAAGTAATTAGTGTTCCTGATGTAATACGCCACTCCAATATACTAAAATCATAACAATAAACATTATATTAATTTTGTATTTCTTTTTACTTTCAATTCCTTTTCTTTTTAACTATAAATAAATTAGGTTAAAGCATGAATAATGTAACATATGGTTTACATATGTTTAAAATTAAATATCATATTGCAATAATGAACCAAAATATACTAACTATAAATAATGAAGGTTACTTCAAAATATATAAACAAAGAAAGTAGAATTAAGTTATCATATTGCAATATTGAACTAAAATATTTTGTAAATGCATACTGGTTTACAACTTCTGGGTTTACATTAACCCTTTTTCTATATTACAAAATATTACATTGGTGTCAGGTGTAGGATCTGGAATGTGTTGTTCTAGACGTCAATAAGTTTCAAAAAAAAAAAAAAACTTTTTTATCAAAAAAAAAAAAAAAAATGCAATAGTTATACGCTACATCTATGGATGTGCTGCAAAAAAAAAATTTAATTTAAAATCTTTATATAATAAATTTTTTTTTAATAATAAATTAATAGCTTATAATAACTTTAATAAAAAAAAAAAATATAAATAAAAAAAAAAAATGGGTGAATTTAGCATACTAATATTTAAAAAAAAAAAAAAAAGTGAAAATAATAATATGAGCCATTAAACATCATAATTTTGTGTAAAAAAAAAAAATTTTTTTGAAACGGGGGCCAAGAGCGCCGTTTTCAATCTACTCAATGGGTTCAGCACAGAGTATCGTCCAAACTCTGAATAACAGCACCGAAGAGGTTTTAAAGGAATTTTGTATAGCAGCCAGAGTAGTCATCATCTATGAAGTTTTAAAGCACTGCGTCATCAAGAAAGCCAGAGCATCTCAAGATTCACCGGTATAAAAAAAAAAAGTAAGTCAATTTTTTTAATATAAAGAAAAGAAAAAAAAAAGAGGAAAAGTTTTTGAAAGTGAATAAAAACATTTTTAAAAAAAAAAAAAAAAAGAAGGTTTTAATATTTAAAGAAAACATAGTTATAAATAATAGTACAAATAAATTTTTACTATTTTCAAAAAAAAAAGGAAAATTATATTTTATAAAAATAAAATAATAAATATAAAATTTCTTTGCTATTTTGTTTTTCATGTAAAATGTATTAAAATGTATTTTGTTTGAAGAAGAAAAGAAAAAAAAAAAGGATTAAATTAGTTTTTTTTCTCAATCCTACTATGTTGTCAAAATAAAATATTACTAAATTAAATAAATAATATATTTAAATAAAATATAAATATAAATAAAAGTCAAAATAAAATATTTACATTAAATAAAATATTTGCATTCAAATTTTGCTAAATTATAAAAAAAAAAAAGAAAAGAAAAATTTTTTTTGTATGAATCTAAGTTTAAGAACTAGACAAATTCCTAAATCAACTGACGAAAAACCAGTTCCTCTGCCTATTTCTCGTTCTCCAACGAAGCCTTCGACTTCCACAGCTAAAGTTAATACAGACCCAGTAATAAATACTGGACAAGACATAATTAAACAAAACGATCAAGACCACTTAGACAAAATGTCTCAATTCGACATCGATGCAAATAAAATGATTCCCGTATTTAGTGGAGATTCTGCAGAGTTACACAGATTCCTGCAACTCGCAGAAATACAGTACGAAAGAGCTAAAAGGGACGAAAATCTAACAGACGAAAAGTAAAATCTTCTTTTTGGAAGTCATTACCTCTAAAATTTCTGGGCGTGCATATAACGCCACAATAAGGTACCAAAAAACTCGATGATTGGGAAAAACTTAAAACTTCCCTTATAGAGAAATTTTCAAAATCCAGATCCACCCAAATAATTCAACTTGATATATTTTCAGTAACTCTAAGGGAACAGTAACTCGCAGGTAACTCTAAGGGAACAGTAACTCTCAGGTAACTCTAAGGGAATAAGGGAATCAGTAACTCACTATTCAGAGAGAACTGAAAGGCTTTTAGATGAATTAAATATAGCCAGTGTTAAAGATTCAATGACAACCGATGGCGTGCAAGCTATATATGAATTAAACAAGTCAATAGTAATGAACAATTTTATAAATGGATTATTGGATCCCCTAAGAATAATTGTTCGCACCGCCAGGTTGCCCTCATTAAACGAATCTATAAATTTGGCGATCAATGAGGAAAAATTAAATGTTTCCACCAATTATAAGGGTAGCAATCAAAATAGGAATTACTATAATGGTAATAATAAAAGTAACAGAACTCCTTACTGTAATGTGTGCAAAACAAATACCCATCATACCAGAGATTGTCGAAAGAGCAGTCAAAATTTTAATCCTAATTTTAATAAAGTAACTAACCTAAATAATTCCGCAAAATTTAATAATGTTCCGCGGTATATAAACCCAAGTGCTAGCCCGCGAGTCAATACACTAACGCAAGAAAAGATTTGTCGTTACTGTAAAAATCCTGGACATTACTATTTCAAATTTTACACTGTAAGGGTGTAAAACAAATAAAGTTAAATAAAACAACTTCTGTGTTTAAATTAACCCTTTTTCTATATTACAAAATATTAGATTGGTGTCAGGTTTTATTATCGTTTATTATCATTATTGTTTTTGTTAAATTTTGATTTAATTTTGAATTTGGAATTTCGCTTGATTTAGAATTTTGATTTTGATTTGATTTAGAAGTCGATTTAGAATTTGACATTTTTATTTTATTTTATTTTATTTTACAAAACCTAAGCAAGGTCGTTACAAAAAAAATTCTTAAATTAATGCTTATAATTAAAATTAAACAAAACAATGACTTAAAACTACATTTATAATAACTTAAAACCTAAAAAAAGTTAATTTATTGTTATTGTTATTATTAATTTTTTATTTAAACTACATTAACAACTTTATTTTAACAAAAAAAATTGAAATATGATATCAGTACAGATATGTACATATATATAATGACAATCAATTTAACATTTTATATAATAACTTATGTAGCAAATTAAACGTAAATAAATATCTTATTATTACGTAGAAGTAAAATTTTTTTTTATTAACAGTACTTGAAAGCATTAAATTACTATTTATAAAATGTACAAAAAAAAAAATTAACTAAATGAAAAACATTAATTGTATTATAATGCAATGCAATAAATGTGTTATGTTTAAAATTATATCATAATTAAAAAAAAAAAAAAAAATTTTTTTTTTGCTTAAGTAAGAATTAATTGTCTAAGGTCATTAAATTGGAAAAATGTAGTTGTAAAATGTGTTTGAACGTATTTCTGGAGATAGATGTAGAATAGAGATCACTAATTTTGTTAAAAGTAGTACAACATCTGTTGATGGGTTCATTTCTACCGTACTCTGTATTATGTTTGTAGTCCATTAAAAATTTAGTATTTCTAGTTTGCCTAACACTAACGTTAAGTCTAAACTTGTTATTAAGAGATTGGATAGAAATACTATTATTCAAAATATCAAAAGTAAAGCATGATGACAATAGTTGTCTACGTAAAGATAAAGAAAGCAAGTTTAATGAATTAAGTCTTGTGTTGTAACTAGGTAGATTAGCAAAATCAAAAGGGTTATATTGATTCCTTAATGCAAATAAAAGAAATTGCTTTTGAACTAATTCGATTCTATTGGAATGAACTGCAAAGGCAGGATCCCAAACAATGTTACCGTATTGTAAGATAGAACGAACTAGGGATTGGGATTTATTCGATTTAGTATTTGATTTTTAGAAGTCGATTTAGAATTTGGCATTTTATTCGATTTAGTATTTGATTTAGAAGTCGATTTAGAATTTGGGCGCTCTATTGCTCTACCCGATGGACCAGGCTGCTGGTAGTTTTCCTCATTTGTATAAGGTTGAGAAAGGTTATTACTATTCTTTTTATTTCTATTGAATGCTAATTTTTTGCATTCATATATGGTATGTCCATTATCTACTTCTGAATCAGGTAATATATATATACTAACATTTCAAGATTTACTCACTAAATTTCTGTTAGCTAACCCTATCCCTATCTAATCAGGAAGCTGTCACGGTAGCAGACGCTTTTGTACGGAAGATCATTTGCATTTTTGGTACTCCAAAAATAGTTCTAACTGATCAAGGTACTAATTTTATGAGCGAAGTATTTAAAAGGACTTGTTCATTATTAAAAATTAAAAAGATAAACACAACTAGTTATCATCCGGAATCCAATGGTTCCCTAGAAAGAGCACATCGTTCTTTGGGAAATTATTTGCGTTGTTATGCAAATAAAGATCCTGATAATTGGGA
The DNA here is from genome assembly GCA_947095535.1 of Poecilobothrus nobilitatus. Taxonomy (NCBI): domain Eukaryota; kingdom Metazoa; phylum Arthropoda; class Insecta; order Diptera; family Dolichopodidae; genus Poecilobothrus; species Poecilobothrus nobilitatus. The sequence goes on along the minus strand of OX352773.1, from coordinate 25,401,712 downwards.
TACGTGGTTAGACTTTGCAATTTTTGCACATAATACAACTTCTAGTACTTCAACAAAATTTACGCCGTAGAAAACCTGAATTACCATCAGCCATATCCAAAACTATTGAACCATTATATAATATCAACGATTATGTTCTAGACTTAAAATCACGTCTTCAAAACAGTTATACTGAAGCCAGAAATAATTTAATTCAATCAAAAGAAACAAATAAAAGAATCTATGATAAGAATACTCGATTATTAGACATTATTGTAGGACACAAAGTTTGGTTACTTGATACAGTAAGAAAAAATAAAAAATTAACTGCATGTTACTTAGGGCCTTACGAAGTCATAGAAATAAATTCTCCAGAAAATACTACTATTAAAATTGGTAGGAAAACAAAACTGGTTCATAACAATCTTTTAAAAATATTTGTTGAGTAAATACAAATTGCATATTAAAAAAATTTTTTTTTTGAGCTTAATTTGATTGTCTTTTTTTTCTTTTTCCAATAAATAAACAGTTTAATTTTTGGTAATATATAAAAAAAAAAAAGAGGAAATATTATTAATTATAATTACATAATGAGGAATTTATATATTAAACAAAAAAAAAAAAATAAAAAAAGAAAATTTATATAACAACAACATTTTTGTTAAAATAATGTAATGTAATTTGAGTAAACATAAACTAAATATCATAATAATAAGAAAAAATAAACAACCTTATATTATAAGAGAATATTTTTATTTTTATATATATTAGATCAGTATTTCTCAAACTGTGAGCCGCGGCTCCCTTGGGGGCCGTGGAGCTCTGACAAGGGAGCCGCGAAATATTTAAGTAATATACTCTTTAAAAATTTTTAAATTCGTATTTAAAAATATAAATAAATTTATATGAAAAATTATTTCTACATTTATACTTTTCAAAACCGTTATTTTTTTAGATAGCAACTTAGGCTTAGATACATAGCAACACATAAATATACTTTTAAATTTTAAGAGATTTTTAGAAAATAATCGTAGTATCACCATTTGTTGATGTATGTCGTTTCAACATTGTCAGAATTTGTAGTGTTTTGTAGGATTATATTAAAAGTTAAAAGTGTTAAAAAAGTTAATTTATTAAAAAAAGTTTATTTTTTAAAATATTCTAAAATTTATATATATTCGAGGTAATTATTATTTCTTTAATTATCAAATAACTTTAATTTCTTAAACATTTTAACAATTCATTAGTACCTTGAAAAATGGATAAGTGGTTAATAAAAACACATAAACAGCGAGAACATAATGAAGATATAGAAGCATCGGCAGAACCAACTTCTGCGACGGACTCAACTATACCAGAAATTCCTCCACTAATATTAACATTAACAACTAGCAATAAAAGAAAAATCCCACCAGATAATAATAATACACGTCAATTAAAAAATCGTAAATATGATTCTGATTATTTGAAATATGGATTTATTTCGTCTACAATCAATAATCAAGAAAGACCTATGTGTGTAATTTGTTTCACCCAACTATCAAACGACAGCATGAGGCCAGGAAAACTAATTCGTCATTTAGCTACTTTGCATCCTGAATATAAAAATAAGCCACTTGATTTTTTTCAAAGAAAGGCAGCCGCTCAAAAGGGACAAACAAGTTCGCTTTCAAAATATACCAAACTAACAGACGACCTGTTAAAAGCATCATATGAAGTTGCGCTATTAATTGCAAAGACAAAAAAACCTTATACTATTGGAGAAGATCTTATATTACCAGCAGCAATTAAAATTTGTGAAATTATACACAACGAAAAAATTGCTAATCCTTTAAAATCTATTCCTATCTCAAACGATACCATGAAAAGAAGAATTGATAGCATGGGAGATAATATTAAAACCCAATTAATATCTCGTATTATACAGAGTAATTTTTTCGCAATACAACTTGATGAATCGACTGATATAACAAATTAAGCACAATTAATGGTTTTTGTAAGATATCAATATAACAACGAAGTTCATGACGATTTACTTTTTTGTCGAGAGCTTTTAACTACAACAAGAGGTATTGATATTTTCGTAAAAGTAGATGAGTTCTTTTCAGAGAATAAACTTGAATGGTCAAAATGTGTAGGAGTTTGCACAGATGGTGCAGCAGCAATGACTGGGAGAATTTCGGGATTCAAAGTAGTACAAAAGAAGAAGTACAAAAAGTATCGCCAAGTGCCCAACATATTCACTGTATTATACACAGAGAACATTTAGTTTTTCGTCAAATGTGTTGCGAACTCAGTGAAATTTTGAGTGGAGTTACAGCTATTGTTAATTTTGTAAAAAACCGTGCTGTAAACTCGAGATTATTTAATATTTTATGTAAAGAGATGGGATCAGAACATATGGTTTTATTGTATCATACTGAAGTAAGGTGGCTTTCACGTGGTAAAGTTTTAAAAAGAATTGTTGAACTTAGAGATGAGCTTCGTATATTTCTTTTAGATAAAAATCCAAATCTTGTTTCGTACTTTAGTGATGAAAAGTGGATGTGTCTAGTATCCTACTTAGCAGATTTTTTTGATAAAGTAAATGAATTAAATCTTTCTCTGCAGGGAAAAGATACCAATATTTTAGTATTGAATACAAAACTTATTGCTTTCCAACAAAAGCTTTGTTTATGGTCAAATTATATTAACGAAGGAAATATGGAAATGTTCCCATGTCTAAATGAATTTCTTACCACCAATGAAATATTAATCTCAACTTCAATTAAAAAAATTATACTGTAGATTTTAATCCACTTTGTAAACATAATTTTGAATTTTTAATTGACTGCTTGGAAAATTTTTTATGAAATAGGTCATAAAATTTACACCATTCATGATATTTTAAAATAATTGGTTTCATTCCAATCCAATGAAAAACACTTGCAACTTCAAAAAAATCTGTGTCAAATCCGACAATTATTTTTAATGTGTGACTTCTGTTGAGAAATTATGTATAACTCAGCAACAAGTTAATGCTAGGACCTTGCTCTTCCATTATTTTAATTACACTAAAGTTTATTATTAAATGTTATATCTCTTAGGAAGACATGATTGAGAAATATTATAATTTTCAAATATATGGTGAAAAGTATTTATTATATTTTTGTCATTTTCTATATGATTTTCTTTATTAAATTGTTTTGAAAAAGCGTTCATATTATAACCACAACATCTATACCACGTATAAACACAACAATATTGCCCACAAACATCTGAATAGTTACTTTGTAACTGTTTCTTATTAAAAATTATACATTGGTTTTTTAAGTAACTTAAAATTTCTAATTTATCTGGTTTTGTACCAAATGAATCAAAATATTCAACGCAACCATTCTTTGGCTTAAAAATAGCTAACCAATGTGTTACGGGGTCTTTTGATTTATCAGTGTTTACAATTAAAAAAGTTTGTTTTTTAATTATTCTGGGGAGTTGATCCAGAGCAAAAACTCCTTTAAAAAATTTACGTGTGTGTTTGTTACATCTTAATACGTCACTTATCTCTAGGGTGTTCATCAATCAAATTGACTCAAGTCATATACTTTAGCTGTTTCTTTAATGTAGTTCGACAAAAACTCTTTTTTGATTTTTTCATTTGTTATAATAACATCAAATTTTTCTAGTATTTGACAGAGCTCTTTATTTATTTTATCGTTGTACACAGTTCCAAAAGAGTAATTTTGAAAATTATTATTTATAAAATCTCTAGTTGGAAATTTATACTTGAGCTCTTTTACAAACTTTTTACAAGGTTCTTTAATACCAACTATACAAATATATTTCGCAAAAAAGGTATTATTATCATCACAACAAAATGTTATATCCAGAAGTGCACAAGACAGCAACATTTTGTCTAATATTCATATTTACTTTTATGTATGCTATTTATAGGTTTGTGAATATATTTCGATTTTTATCAATTTGTAAACTTGCATCAAATTCCCCATAAACAATAGCACTCAGTGTAGATGTAAGTGGTTTTGATAGCCTTGCCTCAATTCTAACTGTAACCTGGTTTAATAAACCTTGACACACTTCATTTCCTGATGCATCTGGAGTTAAATCAAAAGCTAGTATAAAAAACCCATTACTAAACATAGACTTTGTTATCTGATGACCTTTATCATTATGGTATTATCATTCCAGTTCCTGAAAAAAGTGTACTGTATGCTTTTGTACATCAATTATTTTCATCTGAAAAACTGGTTTCAATTGCTGAATTAGGTATTTGAACACCATTTACGTTTAACACAAATTGTGAAATATCAAAATGTTTTAAATTGTATGGGTTTTTTGATTTTTTTCCAGAGTAAGCTACATTTTCTGTCATACAAAAAATTATTGTGTTTGGCAACTGTCCAATAAAAACATTATCAAATGATATTGATGAACTGTTCTCTGAAATGGTAAAACTTTTTACTTCTACCCGTTTGTAATTGTATTTGGCATTAGTTTTTTCCAATATAGCATTATGAGCTAATAGCACACTAGGATTAATTGTTACATGCCTCTGTTAAATAATTTGGCGTTAATAAATTGTTAAATAAAGTGGCTTCTAAAATGTTCAGTTGAGATTCATCAGTATCATCTGCAAAGAGGTAAAAATCTGGTTTTTCTAATGTTAGGATAACTCGAACATCGACATTGTTTATGAGAAGTGTAGGTTGGTTAAACATATCTAAATGTAGTTTACCCATAAGTTCTACTACATTGCTATTTTGATATAATTTTTGACGTTCTTTTGAACCATTATTATCTGATTTTCCTATATTTGGCTTATCTAACATCCATCCACCACATTCTAAATGCGTTGTGGCTGCATCCGTACCATAATTTAACAATGATTCAATATAAGCTCTGTAATGATAATTGCCATCTGACGGAGATATATTCTTTCCATTTAGTTGAACGTTACATTGTTTTATTAATGAATGTAAAATATTATTAACTACACTTGATTGTTGTATAGCTACTCCATCACTTTTTTTATCTTTTATCTTTATCTTAGACTAAACAATTTATCTATAATCGAAAAATTCAAAATTTTTTTAATGTAAGTTAAAATAAATTTTATAAATACCTAAATACCCATATGTACATATGTACATACATATTCTGTAAAAGGCGTATTACTTTAAATTACATTTTTTCAGAAAAAATAAGATTATTGAAAAAAAAAAATTTTTTTTTTAAATTTTATTCATTTTTCTTTCGGAGAGAGATGTAATATAAAATATACATGGCTAAAGTATAGCATAATGAATTGCCCTTTAAAATAAGAAATACATCAGTCATTAACCTGTCGCTGAATTTGCATTAATAGCAGAGATCGGGACTTCATGCAAATGCATATATTTTCATATATTTGTATATTTTTAGAAAATTACTTAATAAATGCATTTCTTAAAGTGTAAACTATAAAAATAAATGCATATTTTCAACAAAATTGAGAGTTTTTTAAAATTTTTGTTTAAATTCTACCAAAAAACGCCTTTCTTTTCTTTTCATAATCAATTTCCAATAATTGTACTTGAAAGATTCAAAGCGTAAACTCTGCTGAAGATACGATTTGACAATTGTCAAAAAATTCGTTTAGAGTTTTGTCAAATAGTTTGTTTTGAAAACATATTCAAATTTCCAAATCATTTTTTTAAAAAAGAAGGTAAATTCTTTTAATATATAAATAATATTGTTTTAATTAAGTAAATAGCTTTTTTCCAACTTTAAATAGATATTTACTTATGTTTAGAAATATATATATAAAAGTTATAAATTAAAGATGCCGAAAGAAAAGGAAAGTGTATTGTGTCGTTTAAACTATGTAGAAAAATATGGAAATAAAAATTTCAAAACAGATGGCCGCATTTTGCTGCGCACAATATGTGAAAAGAAAGTTAACCATGACAAAAAATTTTTAATAGAGCAATATATAGCTTCTAAGATTCATAAACAAAACGCTAAAAGAAAAAGCACTCAAAAACAAACATTATTTTCATTGCAAAATTAGTGCATATTTTACTTTTAAATTGTATGAAAAAACATATTTTTTGAGTTTTTACTACATATTTAAAAACATATTTCGTTTTTTTTAAGAGCATAAGTGCATGCATATTTTCAAAGTTTTTAAGTGCCTGAACTCCCGGTCTCTGATTATTAGCATTAATAATTAAATTAATATGAATGCATTGACCGACCTAATAAAGATCAATTTGATATGCATACAATGCTGTATCTTAATACACTGTATGCAATGCAATGATTAATCATATCAAATCATTTTTTTGTTTAATGCCAATAACCCAAGGAATGCAATAATAATTACACTATGCTTTGTTAAGTATATCAATTAACAATAAAAATGTAATTGATATCGATTACCCAAATAATGGTAATCTATGGAATGAATTAATTATTAGTATTATATTAAAGTAACTTTATATTAGTATTAGTAGCGTTAGTAATAAGTTATAAATAGTGAAAGTAAGTAAAATAAAGAGTCAATTAAGATAGAAACTTAGAACAATGTTTTTTAATGATATCCCACGTATCTTACAAACTATTCTACAACTTATAAATTGTTGGAAACTCTGTCACAGAAAAAAATTAGTGCAATTGGTATCGCTAGACTGAATAGGTTCATAATCCACCGTTTTCTGATTCAAACACATTCAGAAAAATGGGGCGTGGAAATTGTGAAGAAAATATTGTTCTTACCAAATGGTATGACAATTAAAAAGTACATGTAGCTTCCAAGTTTATTGGTATTGGCAATTTAAATAATGTGGAAAGAAACTAAATAAACTCGAGCGCGTGGACTTTCAATTATAAATTAACAATAGTAAAAAAGGTAAAAGTTAATAATTAAAAATAATAGTTATGGTGAATATTAATAATTTAAAGTTAATATAATTTCATTTTTAAATAATTTGGTTTATGTATAGTTTTAGAAATTTGATTTTTAAAGCGGTACACAATATGTAAATAATTATATTTGTGGGTAGTGCCTATTTACATAATTTATGTTAAATATTTAACATAAACAAGTTTAAATAATTTAAAATTTATAAATTAACTTACAGACAATTAAATTAAAGTGTAAATATAAAATAAATTTAGTGGATTAAATTTAGTTATACATTGAATATGTAAATAGTGTACCTATCTACATAGGTACTTATATTTATACTTAAATATTTAACATAAACAAGTTTAAATAATTTAAAATTTATAAATTAACTTACAGACAATTAAATTAAAGTGTAAATATAAAATAAATTTAGTGGATTAAATTTAGTTATACATTGAATATGTAAATAGTGTACCTATCTACATATAAGTGTCTGCCTTCATACATAAGTGCAATTATTTTCAATTGAAGGGCAATTAATATTTGTAGTTAGTTTTTGTAATTAAATTTTAGTTAGGTTTTGTAAATAAATTTTAGTAGTAGCTAAATTTTGTAAATTTGTAATATTTTAAATTTTGAAATAAAATTTATGACATACTTTTAGTTGTGATATGCATAATATTAAAATACCACAAAGCATAAATAAGCTAATTTATGCTTAGTGATATTTAAATTTTAATATTGAAATAAAATTTCGTTGAATGAATTATATATTATTTATTTTTTTTTTATTTCATGTGAAAATGACATGGAGCTTTAAAACTAAGGAGATTATACAGTGAATGAGTACATAATGGAATGCATAAAAAAGGATATGAATGTACATATTTAAATATGAATATACATATTTTGTTATTTTTGTTTAAAATATTTTTTAATTTTTTTATATAAATTGTTTTTGTTAATTACATATTTTGTGTTATTTTTTTTCAAGAATAAAACTTTTTAATTTTGTTTTATTAAAATTATTTTTATTAATTTATTTTATAAAAAAAATTAAAATACATATAAATATACATATTCTTATCTGCAAGTTGTATACCTAAAATACATTAAAAAAATTGAATTAAAATGAAAGAAAAAGAAGAAATAATTAAAATTTAATTAAAAAAACCATCAACAGAACAAAATATGTAATTAACAAAAACAAAACAGAATCAGATTTAGTGGATACTAAGTTTATTATTCAAGACATTTTTTTTCAACAATAATTCTGTATTCAAACCAAACTTTAAAATCAATATTAAAAGCTGTTACAGGTAAATATAAAAACCTTCGAAAAACTTTTTACTAAAAGCTGTTTCACATTGAAATCCACAAATCCACATTGAAAATTTTCCAACAATTTAGTATAGACACAGACCAAATGTGTTTAAATTAATATGATTCAAAAACAAATGTTCAAAGTTCAAAAATGTTTAATTCAATCTAATATAAAAATGAAAATTCACTGTAGTAAATATATGCTAGTTTTAAGAATTTATTTACTATTTAATAGTATGTTTTAATTTTTTGTGATTGTAACGACAAATAGACTGATTTTTGTTTTTATTTAGTATTTAATAATACTTGACTTTAATATTTAATTTATATTTGACTTAATTTAATATTTTATTTATATTTGTCAACATTTTTGAGGGAAGTTTTGTAATATGCAACAACCAACCCAAGTAGATTTGGGTTGAACTATAAGCGGATGTAATAATATCCTCCGGGCTAAAATTTCAAAAGTGCTTTCTACAATTCTCCGCGCTCTTGAAAGTCTGAAATATAAAAAATATATTGATATGAAATCCAAACCAAATCATAAATGATAAATTGTGGAAAATAAAACCATGTATTGATCCAATTTTAAAAAAGGGTCAGACATAGCCTATATCATATTATATATACTGCAATTGATGAACAAATGATACCGTTTTGTGGCAGATGTAATTTTCGACAATACATGTCAGCAAAGCCAAATCCTCTGGGATTAAAAAGTTTTATTTTAGCCTCAAGTGATAGGCTGGTATTAAATTTTCAAATATATACAGCAAAAGAATCTGCTTCAGAAAGCGATATGAAAAATTTAACTCTTGGGCCTTCTATAGCCAAATTATTAAGTTCAACCATAAAAAATTAACCCTCGGTGTTTACTGTGTATTTAATACGCTCTTACCTTAATATGTGTATTTAATACGTTCTTATCATCGAGCCATCGAGGCCCCATGCAATTATATTTTGATAATGTTTTGGTTGATTATCACATATGGAAATAATATCGTAGAACGATACTAGGTCAATATATTTTATTGTATTTTTGTCCCAAATAAAATTCTATGTAACAAAGCAATGAATTAATATGATTTATTGTGCTTGATAAAATTTGTACGGATTTGGTAAAATCCAAATTAGTATATAAGGATTGATTTTTGAAAATAAAAATCAGATATATTCATATCACAAAACTAAGTAGTTACTATTAATTTGTACAAACCAGCAATTCACTTTGCAGGAACGTACAAATTTAATGGCTATATATATACTTTTTTACAGACAAATACAAGAATTTTTCATAAACATTCAACATTTTTTCATCCAAATTAAACATTTTGTCATGTACATTCACAATGTTTTATTCAAATTAAACATTTTTTTTAAATTAAACATATTTTTTAAACAAATTTACTATAATAAATGAAATCTATTATAGTAAAAATAAAATTTATTATTTTGGAATTATTATTTTCAAACAATTGCATTAAAATTTCAGCTTGAATTTTATGGATTTATTTTGATTTGATAACCGGTTTTTTATCATACGATATATACATACCTACTCTTTTTTTGTAATTAATTTTTTTATTTATTATCAAATGATAAATGCATTTGATAGTTATCAAACAAATTATTTGCAAACAATTTGTTGCATTTTATAAAACATACATCATAACCAAACTATAAAATAAAACATTTTTTAATTTTTTTTTTAATTATAATAAATTTTTTGAGTTTTTTTACTTATGATTAAAATTAAATAATGTCTGATAATTCTGAAGGTAATAGAAATAATACTCGAGGTAAATATAAGTCCATATCTAAAGACCAAAAATATATTTTTATAAAAAACTATGACGAAGGAGTACATATAAAAGAGATTGCGAAAATAGCGGGGATTAATTACAATACAGCCAGATATAAAGCAATATAAACAAAATGGAGAAGAACTTATTATAAAAAAGGAAAGGTGGTTCTCGAACTGTAAAACTAACGGATGAAGTTTTAAGAGAAATCGAAAAAATGATAGAATACAACCCAACTATCACATTATTCGAAATTAATAGGAAGTTTGCTGCGAGAGGTACGGATATCTCTCAAACAACAATTCATAAAGGATTAGCATAGTTAAAAATAACTTTAAAAATTGCAAGATATGAAAGAGACATAGTAAATGCACCATCAACACTAGGAAGTAGGAAAAGATATGCCTCAGAATTTCTGCATTCGGCATCATTAGAGAAAAATAATTTACACTTGAGAAGAACAAAAGCGAGATCACGCGTTGGTACTCCAGCTAATGTAATTATTCCATCAATTAGAGGAAGGAATACGACTTTAATTGCGGCTATTAATAACAATAAAATATTACATTTTAAAATTATATCACAATCTACGTGTAATTCCCTGAAATGTTGTTCGTTTTTAAGGGAATTATTGGATATATTGAAAAAAAGTGAAAGTGAAATGGAGGATATGGAATGCTCGTGGCTAATTTTAGACATGCCTGGATACACAAAACAGCCGAAGTACGAGATATTCTCGCTCGAGCCACCAATTAAAATTCTTATCGCCATACTCACCTATGTTAAATCCCGTTGAAAATGTATTTTCAAAATTGAAACTTAACGCACGAAATAGTTTAAGTGACCCAGACTATAATGATTAATGATACACTACCAAATTTAATCAAAGAATGTTTAGATACCATAACAAACACTGATTTGAATGCATATTTTAATAATATGGAAAATAATTTACAGCAACCTCCAAACCCAAACTTTTGGTTATTGTTTTTGCTTTGAGTTTGCTATTTTTGTTTGCTTTTTCTATGTATATATTTTTCTTGCTTTTCTGCGTTTGTGAAGCATTTTTAATTTTTGTCTAATGATATTTTCTATTTCTGGTCTGTGCTTGCTGTTGCTTTACTTGTTGAAAAAATTTTTGCGGATTTGATGGTAAAGTTTGGGTCTGTATTTAATTGGTTATTTTTGTTCTAATTTCTTTGGTTTTCGAAATTTTGTAATTTGCACTGTTTTCTATGTTGATTAAACTACTTTTTTTTTTTATTTGGTTTTTCTGATCTAGGTGCTATGATGTTGTGTTGTAATCTTCCTTTTCTTTTTTTAGATTTTTTTATAGATACTATATATAGATACTATTCTATGTGGTGGAATTAGTTTATATTTATCCTATTTTTGGGAGTAATTTCGGTATGGTGGTATTCTTAAAAAGGTATTGCTTTGTTGTTGTACTTATTACATATTGTGCACGTATAAATAGAATTTCTTCTCTTTTTTTTTTTTAGAGAATTTCTCTTTTGTTATATAGATAGATAATATTTGCCTTAAATATTATTGCAAATTATGTACGTGTAAGAAAGAATATTTGCCCATAGCTAGATGATATTGTTGAAGATGTTAATAGTTGGTCTATTGTGTTTGTTATTTTCATGCATCATTATCCAAAATTGCATATATACTATCTTATTTTTTTAGCTGGGATGTATTATCGTATGCTTTGTTATCTTTTTAGGTATGTTTTAATTATTTAATTTTGTTACTATTATATTTTATATGTTATTATTTTTTAATTTTGTTTCTTAAATTATTCTTTTTAGTTTTGCATTTTGAGCTTAAAGTAATTATGTATGCTTAATTAAAGCTTAAAAAATATGTTTAATTTAAAAAAAATGTTTTAATTTAAAAAAAAAAATTATTAAATTGACGAAACATTGTTTAAATTGACTGAAAATTTGCTTAATTTGATTAAAAAAATGTTTAATTTGAATAAAAAATTGTTTAATTTGAATAAAATTTGAATGTACATATATGAAAAAATGTTTAATTTGGATGAAAAAATGTTGAATGTTTATGAAAAATTGTATTTGGCTGTAAAAAAATATTATAAATATATTATTTTATTATTGGCATGCCAAAGGTATATAATATATATAATACCGTGCCTTTATAATATAGTAGCCAATTAGCTATAGTGAGCATCTAAGTAAGCTCATATCTTTCTAATCAGAAAGTGTTAGGGAATATAAAACTAATTTATGACAGAAAGACAAAACTTATTACAGTACATTTAAGTTTTACGATTATTATGAACAGTAAAAAGAAATTAAACAAGTACGTTTTAAAGAGGAGTAAAAAGTTTATACTACTGTAAATTAGTAAATCGACATGTTTTTTTTATACGACAAATTAATATAACATTAGTAAAAAAATAGTTTTGTATAACAAATTTGTTGACATTCAAAGAAAAGAGATGAAACATTTTTAATCGTTTGACAATTAGTAATACATTGGAAAGTAAAAAAAAACAACATTGGTAAGTACAAAGCAAATGGTTTTGTTTTTTAATTTTAAATTAATATTAATGTTTGTGTATATAAAAAAAAATATTCTATATGATTTCAGCTTAATGTTGATGTTGCACAATGATTACATTATGGTTAGATGTTGGCTAGCTGTTCATATGGATCCAAATCAATTCAGATAAGTACCAATATTTTTGTTTATAAAAAAATGTGATGCTTTGTGATGTATTTGTTTTTTTTTGTAGGTTGTTAAACAATTGGTCATTGATGACGCCGGAACAAAGTCAGCTTCAAGAAAACACTATTACATTCACCGCGGATAATGAAGAATTAGCAGAAACCGAAGATTTATGGTACCTATTCAGATAGATGAATTGGCAAATGTAGACCAACAAGAAGATCAATTTGCTCAAATTTGGAATATAAATAATCAAGAAGGAGACCCTAATTATTTTAATGATTTAATAATGTTAATTAAATTTATTTAAAAAAAAAAATAAACAAAAAATATTTGTCTATCTAAACATAGAAATAAAAAAAATGAAACTAAGTAGTATACTACTTATATAATCTTTGGTTATATATTATAACTATGTATTATGATTTATTTTAATTGTTATTTAGAAATTATACCGCCCAAAATTACTGTGTATTATGCATGAACGTAAAAAGAAATTGCATTCATATCTGATTTTGTTTTTTTTTTTTTTTATAATTTTGTATGCACATATTATTATATATTATGTATCTATAAAATAAATTTAATTGTTTCTTTGGATTTTTTTATGTTAAATTAAGTAGGTAGACAGTGATTTTAAACACAACTTAAATATTTTTTTATATACAATTCAATTTATTTAAGTTCAATTTATAGTTTATGAAATGAAAGCAAGTGATTTTGTTTTGTTTCGGTTTTTGCATTTACAGATGTCTGACGCAAAAAAGGATAATGAAAAAAATTTACTTAAATGGCGAAATATTGTGTGGTTCAAATATCAGAAGGAGCTTTTGTTCCAATTTCTTTTTAAAAATACAAGGAATCAAAATTTTTCATTTCAGAAAAGTATAACTTGTTCAAAATTAAATCCTGGAAAGCCTCACTTTAGTTTGAATAACTTTATTTCGGAAGCTCTTCATTCTTCGCCAGTTAATATAACTTACATGAAATACAAAAATTTAATGGATCTTCTTATATACATACCTCCTATACACCATGATTTTTATAAAAATTTAGCGCACGAAATCTCTCGAACAACAAAAGGTCAAGAAAAAAATATGCAAAGTGAAATAATCTCTGAGGACGAAGAAGAAGCTAATGAAAGTACCAGAATAATTTTAGATTCAGATTATGAATAAAATGTTAAAAAATAATAAATTATGTTAATGAATAAAAAATGGAAAAAGTGAATAAAACAAAATAAAATCTAAAAAATTTCTGATTTTGATACCTATTATTTTTAAAAAACGAAACATGGGTTTACGGTAGCAAAAGGGTATAAGTCCACTTTTCTGCTGAAATTTACATGATACAAAAGCAGTATAAGGTTCTTTTGAAACCTACATTCGATTTATATAAAACGCTTACAAAAAAAATTTTACAACTGTTCTTCAGATTTACTGAAAGCGTGACAACTTTGACTTAATATTCTGAACAATTTTATTTTAAGCACTTGTACCCTTTTGCTTCTAACCCCTTCATAGTTTAAATATTTTTTTATACACAATTTATTCAATTTATTTCAGTTCAATTTATATTTAGTTTCAATTTACTTTTTATTGTACAAAAGAAAATTAAAAAATTTATTGTTATTACAATACAAAAAGAAACTGTAATCGTTGTTTATTATCCACGTCTACGTATCTTCTGGTCCAGTTTTACTTTTCTTTTCCCCTTTTTATAAATTCAAACTATTGACCATATCCCGGTTGAACTTGAAATTTAACCTGATGAGTCTCATCTTGATTGATTGATTGTTCACTCAATATTTAGAAAATTTTTGTAATTTCTGCATTCAGGTAAGACATTTTATATTAATTATTAATGTAAGTTAGTGTATTTTCTGATGGTGGTGGTTAGGAAAAATATCCTACCCACATGTATGTAAGTTATTTTGGTTACATAATTTTTAAATTGAAGTGACTAAGCGAGACCAAGAGGTATGTATAATATTCTGTTTTATTTAGAATATTAGAGATTTATTTTTAAACTAATTTAAAAATGTTAAAAGTTATTAAGATAATAATTATTATATAAAAAATAATTGATCAAAGCATGGTTTAAACTAACGATTTACTTGAATCAATTTTGCTTTTATACTTTTTTACATGCGTAAAAAGCAGGCTTTTATTTGTAATTTTAATTCATTTCCATAATTTTTTGAAACAGAACTTGAACCTCAAAAATTAAACTTATTTAAAAGCACTTGTAACAACACATGGAATGGAGCGTTAGAAGATAAAAATCTATATATTTTCTGGCGAACCATTAAGTCGAAATTAAATTCCAATATTATATCAAGTGATAAGGATACCAACAATAATGCTGTTGAAATTGTAGAATCTGATAACAATGAGAACATGGAAAATAATTTTTCAATAGGTGATACTACATTTGAACATAATTTTATGGATTATGATGTCCACATTTTAAATCAAGTGCTATGTGACAATGATTTAGTTGAATTTGAAAATAATATTTCGCCAATAAAACAAAATTCGCCAAAGACTTTACCCAAGGCAACAGAAGTTTTGCAAAGATCATCTTTGCCTACTATACAAAATTCACCAGTAATACAAACATCATTACAAATTATAGACAATCTCGATTTACACAAACCATCTACATCCAAAGGCCTAATTAATTTAAAAGAAAATGTTCCAACTCCTTTTAAAAAATATTTATATTGGCCAGAACCAAAAATTGACAAAACCTCCAAAAAGGAAAAGATACCTTCAGCAATTATATCCGATAAATGGATTACTTATAAGAAAACACAAAAAAAAAAGAAGGAAAAAATAATTGAAGAAAGAATGAAGAAAAAGCTATTACGTCAAAACAAGAACCAAAAGATTACTGAAAAAATCCATTTAAAAAAAAATAAAAATAAAACCAACAGTGCATCGAGTACTATAAATTTTGACACAAATAATGATGACAACGTTGCTTATAATCAAGGACAGTATGTAATTGTAGAATATGAAAATTAATATTTTAAGGGATTAATTTTAGAAATTAATTTCTCGAATGGTGATGCTTATGTAAAAGTAATGCAAATGGGAAATGGTCATTGGAAATGGCCTGAAACAGACGATGTTCTGTGGTATGAAAAGAAAAATATAATCCAAGTGATAAAAGAACCAGTATTACTAAATTCCCGCTGCTGGTATTTAGTTGAAGAAATTATGACAATACAAAGAAAAAAATATAAATTAAGTACTTAAAGAATACAATTCATTTTAGAATTAAAAGAAATTAAAAGAGTACAATTCATTTTAGTGTGATAATCCATTAAATGGATATTTAGTTTTATTTAATAATTTTTATTTATTTTTATTTTTTTAAAGTTTATTTTTTATATTTTAATTTTAATAATTTAATTTTTTGAAATGAATTTATTTAGTTTCGTTTAGCAAACATTTTCTTAAATATATACAAAGTAGAAATTTAAGTGTGATAATCCAATGAATGGATATTATTTTTATTTAACGTTTTTTAATTAATTTATTTTTATTTTTTGATTGAATTGAATTTTACTGAAATACAACATATTTATTTAAAATAAAATGTTAATGATTAATTTAAAAAACATGATTAATTGTCTTTATATGAAACCTCTTTTTCTCCCTATTTCCACAATTGGGACATACTATGTCCATTATAGGTTCATCAAAAAATAAATGTATCTCCATTAAAGCAGCAATTGACTTTATTTATTTAAAACACAATAACTAAATGATTTTTTAATGTTTTGCAAAAAAAAAAACACAAAATATGAAAGTAAAATAACCATAGAAAATAATAAAATGAAATATTATTACTTATTTATCAGTTATATTTACTTAATACAATCTTAAACTCTTAAGCCGAAATTATATTTCCACTACTGGTACATTTACGTTATACAAGTGATTAATTATAAATCGAAAAAAGATTATGTTATTCAGATTTATCTATAATTTTACATTTTTTATATAAATATAATTATATTATATGTATAGTGTGTAAAGTAATTTGTCTAGATTATTTTAAAATGTATAAAAATGATTGTACTCTTGATTTTTTACTTTTATATACATATTATATGTATATTTATTAAAAAATAATAAACAATAATAGCCTTGAACTTGAATTTTGTATTTTTACTTCTGTAATCTGATATGCACTTGTATGTTTTTATGAAGTGATAATGTATATACATATTTCATTATTCTGCCTGTGTTATAAAAGATCATTAATTAATTTGTTATCAGTTTGTATAATATAAAATATATGAAATTCATAATAGTTGTTTTTAATTTTTAATCAAAAGAAAAAATAAAAAGTAAACATATTACAATTATGTATAGGTACATATGCAACTTACAATGTAATAATGCACTTTTACACCTTGTTGTATTACACAACTTGATAACATTAAAATAATTAATTTATATTTATCATATTATATGACATTTTAGGTGTAAAGTGCAGAGTAATCAAAAATTTTATATAAAACCCCTAACAGTTTTAAGAACAATATTAAATATAAAAATCCTTTGTTAAGGAAAGCTAAAAAAAAATGAAAGTTCAAATAATTTTCGTAACAATAATTTTAATAATCAAAATTATGGGTGCGATGCAGGTATTCAACTACAAAGATATCTTTAATTATAAAGATACTGTAGTGAATGGGGGGTCGTATATAATTGGTAACCAGCATAATATACATCAACCTGAACAGCAAGTTATAAAACCGATCCCGTCACCACCGATATACTTGTCATCCATTACAACCGCAAGGATCAGCATAAACGATCAACTGTTGATCGATCAAATACGGGGTAGAATAAGTCAAGGTAAAATTAGAATAAGAGACATTGTTGATGCTGAGGAAGGTAAAGCGGGGAGCGGATATCACAGCCTTTATTAATAATATGTAACAATTGCAAAATATAGTAGTAAAATAAATTTTAAATTTAAAAAACAAAGTTTCTTATTTTACATATTTTTTATTTGCTTTTAATTCTAGGTCAAAAAAAAATATAAAATAAAAAATATTAAATAAATAAAAAATATGTTTTTTTTATTTTTTTTATTTATTTAAACTGAGAGAGCAATAATGCTCGTATAGAGTGCTTATATATAAAATTTTAAATTTCAACAAATATACAAATTACAAAAAATATTTTAGAAAAGAAAAAAATAATTAAAAATATATACAAAATATAATTCAAAAACAAAATATTATAAACTAGAAATCAAACTTGTAATCCAAAACAAAAATTTTAAATTCATATGTGTACGTTTACGTATGAAAGTAACATTATAAAAGTGTGATGTAATACAAATTAATTGACAACATCAGCAGAATGTACCAAAAAAATTTTATTTATTTATGATGTAGTTAGGTATAAAAAAATATTACATTTTAAATAATTTAAACAATTAATTTTAAAAATCATATCAAGGGTTAGATTACCCAAAGTAGTTTTACACAAAAATTAGAATGAATGTTTTAGATGAATGTTTATCAGTCTTTCTTCTTTAAAACTTTAACACTATTAATGTTATAATTAAATAAAATAATATACTTTACATTAATAATACATAAAAAATTATCAAATTCAATTCATTGTCATATACATATAAATAATATGATACAAACAATAAATACATTTCATTTATATATTTAAATACATTTCAATTAACTCTTTTAAGACAAGTTTTTTATCATGTTTTAAATTATTTTCTTATACCCCAAAAATAATATTGCGCAAATGCAAAATGCAAAAAAAAATTTTGCTAAAGTTTTTCCATTTATAAACATTTACGTTTCATTTTGTTCTTTATTTCTTTTCTCTTCACTAGCTTAATCAATCTATTTAACACATAAAATTCAAATTTCATTATAAGTAAATTTTGTTAAAAATTATCAAGTTCAATTTATTTCTACGACATCTAAAAATTAGTTTAATGGTGAATGGCCGTACAATATTATTATGATTACATAATTATTATTATATTGCACAATGTACGTTATATTCCGTTGACATCATCATTAATCGTGGATAAAACATGTTTTATACTATCAACATTTAGCCAATACATTTCACAAAAGAAAATAATTAACCATTTATTAACATTCAGCGCTTTCAATGAAGACAATAAAGCTTTCAATGAATGAAAAGCTTTAATTTTTACCTTCTTTCGTTCTACATAGATATACGGAATTAGATCACACCAAGAAAAATAGTTCTATGGCATAGGTGGTTATGCGGTTGGTAAGTTTTGTTAAAAATGAAATATATAAAAAATGATCAAGTTCGATTCATTTCTGTGGCGGCTTAAAAAAATGGTACAATATGTATGTGGTAATAATTATGATCATATATGTCGCATAATTCAATTTACATTAATCTCCGATGACGTCATCCTTAATCATGATGCGTTATATGTATTACATAAGAGGTTATTAGGTATCATATTTAGTCAGTCACATTATGCTTAGTCAGCATTCCATTTTATTCACCTAATTCATCTGACTGCCTAGATCTGGCGCCATCATATTCAGCTAACTGTCTGGCTCAACCGCCCCATTACCTACTAGTACACGTTTTACAAGAACAAAAAAATAAGAACTATTAACTAAAAGAACTATTATTATTAAAAAAGACTTATAAAAACAATCTACATAGAAAAATTAATCATATAAAATTTTATTCATAAAAAAAAATATAATAAAAAATATAAATACAAAATAAAATTAAAACTTAAAAGAAAACAAGAAAACAAAAAAAAAACAACGAATACTAATTAATTAATTACTAAAATGGGCAATAAAAAATCAAAAATAGACAATACAGGAGAGATAAACAACACCATCATTGTAGAAATAGTACAAGAGCAACACGATAATATATATTGGATGCTGTTAGTGATTGCAGTAGTAAAAGTGTTGGAAGCAGTTAACATGATATACAACATCAGGAAAAATATCAAGCGGAAATATCAAGTATGAGTGCCGCAGGTCGAGTAAAAGGAAAAAAACAGATAAGTCAAAATTTAATTTCTTTTATTTTAAAATTTTTCAAAATTATTATTTATCAAATCTCTAGTTGGAAATATATACTTGAGCTCTTTTACAATCTTTTTACAAGGTTCTTTAATACCAACTATACAAATATCTTTCGCAAACATGATATTATTATCACCGCAACAAAATGTTACATCGAGAAGTGCACAAGACAGTGACATTTTGTCAAATATTCCTTGCCTATATTCTAATTGTACTCTGGCCTAGTAAACCTTGACACACCTCATTTTCAGGTACTGAAATTTAATGATAAAAATTCTTGACTATCATTCAATTATTTATCACTTTGTAATATACCACTCCAATTTACTATTATTTTACTTTACTTTCAATAAGTATAAGTAGGTTAAAGTATAATGTAACCATATGGTTTACATATTGTTATTTTTATTTTGTTCTTTTAAAAACTCTAAATAAAAAGAATAACAAGGTAATTTTTTAAATTTATAAAAGTAGAACTAATTGCTAAGAAAAGAGGTTATTTTTAAAGTATGAAAGTAGAATAAGAATGATCACATTGCAATGAATTTAGTTCTTTTTAAAAAAGTCCTTGAATATTTTTGGAAATGCTGATTTGCATTTCTATTTTTGTAAATTCTATTCTTTTGTATATAAGAAAATAAGTTTATAAAAGTCTTTTTCAATAATAAGAAAAACATTAGAAGTTAAGCAGTCGAAGTACTAACATACTTTCGATTAAAATAATAAATAAGCAAACATTAGAAATTAAGAAATAATAAATATAATAAAATAATTATTAATAATATTAACATTTTGAAGTTTTTACTTATAAAAGAATTTATAAAAATTTTACAACTTTAAACCACCATACCACGCAGAAGAATTTAGTCAATAGGTAAAATCTAATAATCAATATTGTGAGAATAAAATAAATGGACTAAAAGAGGCTAACGGGCTAATTGATTATTTGGGTGTTAAACTTATATTAAAACATTATTTAGAACCAGCAGAAAAAAATTTATGTCAACGGAGAACAAAAAAAAACTTTTCCTTAAAAAGTACATGGACAGTAATAAAATAGAAGATCTAATCTGAGATTTCCCTTCATTATTAAAAATTGATAATTTATAAATCAACATGTCCTATACGTTTATCAAACAACAGTTTTAGATCTGCTGTTCCAAATTGTTAAAATGTGTACATGTATCTTTTGAAAAAAAATTTTAAATTAAAACCTTCAATTTTCATACTTGTACGATATGAATTTAAATAACAAAACTAAAGAAGTTCACTTCAACATAAAACAAGAAATTCGCTTAATGCATGCGCTTACTGATCAGCACGAGAAGGTCATTGCGGGAGCAATACGAACGTGATAGAAGTAAATTTCAAAGATGTATAAAAAAGGTTGATTTCACTATTTCTAGATCATCGCAAAATTAAAGAAGATTTTTTAGTTAAATAAATTTTTATATATAGAAAATTTCAGGTTTTTTTTTTAATTTAATAATAACTTTGTCTGTGTTATTATAAAACAATGAACCACAAATGTTTATGAAATAATTGTAACTTAAAATAAAACAAATTATTTTACGCCTATCTGGCATATCTCTAAATTCGGAAATATTGGAAAAATGTAATCAATAATTTTGAAAATTGTAATCATAAAATTTCGTATAAATAACTTCACTTTTTAAAAAATAAAATATAATCAATCCTGAACTTGACAAGACAGGCCAAAAAGAAAACAATTAATAGTTTTATTTCAATTAGACTGATAGACTAAACTCCATATTAGGCATAAGCGTTTAAACTAGGAGTAAATCCTATATGTTTTAATAAGACATATTTTACAACATTCTACATAAAAAAAAACAAGAAAATATTTATCAATTTCTGTTTTAATGATTCGTTTTAAGAGATGAATGCAACAATGTAATATGTAAATAGCCAAGCTCGTATATTTTTTATTTATATGTTGTTGTCATTTATCTGATTACATAATGTTTTATATATTAATAAGAATTAATTTTTACATTGAATGGTTCAAGTGTTAAGAAATGATTTTGTCACGATTAGATAATGATGATTATTCTATTCAATAATTTATTAATTTTAACCAGAAAGAATTTCTAACTGGGTTAATTGATGACATTATAAATTTGATTGGATTAGAATTTAATTGTAATGTAAAAAACATAGTCGGGTTTACATATAAATTTTACTTACTTTAATCATTGTACTAAACTGTAATAAACAAAAAAAAATAATAACTTACAAAAGGAAAATGGTATTATAATTAATATTTATTTATTTATAATTTTTAATTATTATATTTTTTTTTCCTCGATATTATTTTAGGCCTTTATTCAAAATTTAATGTCAGTAGCAAAGCGCGATATTGATCAATACCGAAACATAGACTATTTGGCCCAAAGAAAACTGTACGAGGTAATTTCATGCAAATTTTTAAGATACAAAAAGAGCACATAAAATTGTGTTATGTGAATTTAAGGACTATTAATTCTAATTAAAACATTATAAAATATATCAGAATGTATATTAAGTTTAATTTAGATATACATAAGTCAACATCAATTCCAAGGTTAAATCATTATTAAAACATTAGCGATATGACGAAATTAGTTCTAAGAATAAAATAATATAATTATTAAGAATTTTCATATTAATTGCTGATTTATGTAAAATTAGTTGCTAAAATCCTAGTATAAATAGAAGATAAAAATCATTGTAAGATCAGTTCCAGCCTGGCTATAGAAGCCCCAATTATAATAATAAGTTGTAATAATACATTAATTAGTGAATTTCAAATAAAATAACTGTTTAGAAATAAAACAAGTGGTTTTTTTATAAATAAAAAAATCAGTTATAAAATTGGCGCAGTCGGTAGGATACATTAACCCTTTCGACCCGGATGGTACATATATGTACCAGAAAGAGTTTAAACATCCCTGAAAGTCAGAAATTTTATATTATTTTATATTATATTGTACCACTTCGTTTCAAAAGAATTTCTTAGTAAATTATGCCGATATATATTGCGACTTGTTTTTTCTTGTCTGATCAGTATGATTTTTTTGTCGAACAGTTAAGACCGAAATTGCTTTTTTTAATAGTTTTTATTACATTTCAAGTAAATTTGAAAAGTAAATAATAATAAATTCAGTGTAAAATTAAGAAAATTATACTTAGCAATTATTATCAGCACAGAAGGTACGAATATTTACATAAATATTACGTTTTTTTGATAATTTTAGCTAGTGGTACACATATGTACCAGCAATCTCTTTTGGTGGTACATATATATACCAGCAGGGATCTGTAACTACATTTTTTAAACGTATTTTGCACATAATAAATTTCACTTTCTTCAAATTTATGTAGATATGGCCAACTCTATGAAGCCGGAAGAAATATGGAAGACGGTACGAGAGTCCAATAGTGACAAGGATGACTTTTCGTCAGGAAGTGACGTCATCTACGTACCAAACGAATTGAGTGAAGCGGAAGTAGCTGCTAGTGACACAGAAAATGATGATGAAAATAATGACTTTTTGTCAGGAAGTGACGACATGTACTTACAAAGCGAAGGAGGAAGTGGAAATGAAGATGGCGATGATGAAGCGAAAGTAACGGCTAGTGACACAGAAAATGATGATGAAGCTGAATTATTGGATGAAAATAATGAAAATGAAAATATAATTAACCGGCAAATAATAAAAGGTAACGCATTGATTTGGAATCCACCCAACCAAAACTTTGTACCAAAACGAATTCCAAGTGCTACTCGGAAATGTAAATTAGGATTACATATACCACACACATCAACTGCTCTGGAAATTTTTCATAAGTTGCTACCGAAATCAGCTTTTATGTACAATGCACAAATGAACGTATTCAGATTTATGAAAATGCCCAACCAAAAACCAAAAAAATAAAAATTACTCCAACAAACGCTGGTGAAATAAAAGTAATTGTTGGATGTATGATAATTATGAGTTGCAGCCGAGTACCATCTATCAAAGATTATTGGTCAGGTCATAAATCATTAGGTAATCGATCAATTCAGGAATCAATTGCTCGTGATCGTTTTGCTTTTATTACATCAAAAATGTATTTCGCTAAGCCGGAAAAACCTTCGAATTGTAGTAAGACTTACTACTTGAAAGCAAATTTTCAAAAGTGTAGACAAGATAGTTCCTACCACAGCATTGATGAATCAATGACTAAATTCAAAGGTCGTAGTACGTTGAAACAATACATGCCGCTCAAACCAGTCAAGCGTGGTATAAAAGTGTGGCTTCGATGTGATGCCTCAACCGGGTACACGTACGATTTTAACATCTACTCCCGAAAAGAGCTTGAATTAACTGTAGGAACACTTGGAGAACAAGTCGTTAATAAGTTAGCTAGTTCAATCATAGAACCAGATGTCACATTATGTTTTGACCGTTTTTTCACATCTGTACATTTATTAGACACAATCTCGTATTCAGCTGTAGGAACTGTAATGTGCAACAGAGAAAATTTGCCGGTTTTTGATAAGAAGAAAATGCTACGAGGCGAAGCAGTATTCATGAGCTCGTTATCTGGTCTTTTGTGCGTAAAATGGCAGGACACCAAAAAAGTTTTGGTACTAAGTAATTGCCACAAATCAGAGATGACACTAGTTACAAAAACATTAAAAACAGGTGAAAAAATTGAGGTTGAATGTACGGAACAGATTCAATTTTATCGTGAAATCATGGGAGGTGTAGATCTGGCAGACCAGATGAGTGGACTGTATGAATATGACAGAACATCAGATAAATAGTGGAAGAAGGTTTTTAATCGTTTGCTAATGATGTCAGCAAAAAATGCATGGATTATTCATTCAGAGTTCAATCGTAAAAAGGTACCATTCAAAAATTTTTTAATAACTCTGGCAGAGGTATTGATCGAAGAAGGATTGAAGACTACGGCTGTTCGCAGGTCAATGAAACCCGTCGCAGATCCCAAAAAACTCAAGCAACTAATCATCTTCCAATTGAAGGAAACACTAGACGGCGATGTACTAATTAGTGATCGGCACTATCGAATAAAAACTATCGGTTTATTCGATAGTTGAAAAAAATTCATTTATTCGATAGTTTCTTAAAAACTATTCATTCACACAAAAAAAAATCAAAATGATAGAAAATTATTTTTAAGTTGGGAATTGTGTGTAATGTGTATACATGTGTACTGTATACTGCACTATACACTTGTCATTTATATAGCATATTATGTAAATAAATATATAATATAATTTTAAATGTGTTAACTTTTATTATTAATATATATGTTTCAGAATTTGGAAAAGAGTGTAATAAAAAATGTTCTCTGAGAAATTTACATTTAGTTTAAATGGGATAAAGTAGTATTAGTAATTTAGGTACTAATACAGTTTAAAACTAGTCGAATAAATTTATATGTAGTAGTAATAAATTTATTCGAATAGTTTTAAAAACTATTCGAATAGAATAAAACTAAATAGGTACAAATGTCAAATAGTTTAAAACTATTCGAATAGTATAAAACTAAATAGGTACTAATAGTTTAAAACTATTCGAATGAATTAGGAATTTATTATTTATTAATTATTATTATAACTACAAACAATTTAAGTAAAGATGGTCAATAATAGATATCACTTCATTTTTCAACTTTATTGTATTATATAACTTTAATTTTTAAATTATGTCTCACATCATATGATCATCCCTTATGTTTAATTGGTAACTATAAAGTAATTAAATGCAAGAATATTTTAAAAAAAAAAAACAATTCAATGAAAAAGTTATTTAAAAAAACAATGTTTAATGAAAAATATTGGTAAGTATGTTTGTTTTTTAATACAAGAGAATTTTAAAGAAAAAAAACAATTCAATGAAAATGTTATTTAAAAAAACAATGGTTAATAAAAAAGTTTTGGTTTGTTTGTTTTTATGCAAAAACAATTTTAAAGAAAAGAAAACAATTCGAAGATAAGACATTATGAACTTCTGTTTTTAAAAAAAAAATATTCCTAATGCTTCATTTCATTTACATTTTACATGTCCTTTGGTTCATTGTTTTAAAAAATTAATATTAAATAATTACTAATAACTATTATATTTGTGTTCAATTAGTATTCTTTTCAAAAATGTAAGAGGTATAAATATTAATTGTGTAATTTCATTCATTTTATCTTTAGTACAAAATTCAAAATGCGCCCAGGCTTAAAAAAATCTAATGTGTGGGATATTTTTAGTAAAATTGAAAATAACCAAGCTAAATGCAGTCTGTGTAAAAGAAATTTTAAATATTCAGGCAATACGTCCAATTTACACGATCATTTACGTCGTGTACATACTGCATACTTGAAAGATGACCAAGATCCTGATCCAAAAAACGTAAATGCACCCTCCACATCTAGTCAAAACATTAATGCACCTTCCACTTCAAGTGAACAAAGCACAAATTTAGCTTCTACATCCAATCAACAAATTTCAAATTTACCACAAATTTCTTCACAAACAAATGATCAAGATGTCATTTTAGTTTCAGAAACCTTGTCTGCAGGTGTTCCACCAAAACGAAAAAGACCGCTTCAAACCAAATTACTTGTTAAAGATAGCAGATCTGAATTGTCAGAAGCAAAAACAAAACGTATGGATAATTTAATTATTAAACTTATAACAAAACATTTACATACGTTCACTTTAGTGGAAGAAGAAGCATTTATAGAATTGATTAAAGAAGCAGAACCGTTATACAAATTGCCTAACAGAAAACTTTTATCAAATACTTTGCTGCCACAAAAATATCAAGAAATCGTAATAAAATTGAAAAACAATCTAGAAAACGTTAAATATATAGCAATCACAACCGATATATGGACCTCCGATAGTAATAGATCATTTTTATCAGTAACAAGCCATTACGTATTGGATCATGAGCTAAAATCATCAGTTTTATGTACAAAAGAAGTCTCTGAAAGCCACACAGGACAGAATTTAGCGGAAATTCTAAAAAATATTTTCGAAGAATGGGGCATTGAAAATAAAATTGTAACAGTGGTTACAGATAACGGTGCTAATATTG
Source organism: Poecilobothrus nobilitatus (assembly GCA_947095535.1). Taxonomy (NCBI): domain Eukaryota; kingdom Metazoa; phylum Arthropoda; class Insecta; order Diptera; family Dolichopodidae; genus Poecilobothrus; species Poecilobothrus nobilitatus. The sequence continues at coordinate 25,374,822 of OX352773.1, read as the reverse complement.
AAAACGCTGTTAGAGACGTTTTAAAAAAGCATCATCATCCATGTGTCGCACATACTTTAAATTTATGTGTGAAAGATGCAATAAATCAATACAGCGAGATCACAGAGCTTTTATCAAAATGTAGGGGAATAGTAACACATTTCAGCCATAGCGTTGTTGCAACGGAGAAACTAAAAAACATGCAAAAGCAAATGGGTGTACCAGAGTTTAAGCTAAAGCAAGATGTGGCTACGAGGTGGAATTCTTCCTTAATAATGTTAGAAAGGCTTTTTTCAATTAAGGAACCACTATCTGCCATAATTAGCTTTCTGAACAATCCGCCGACATTTTTAAGTGCGTCTGATTGGGAATTTATACCTGATGTGATTTCAATTTTAAAACCCGTAGAAGCGATGAGGGTAGAGCTTTTGGGTCAGAAATATCCCACGTTATCATCTATAATACCCCTAATCAGAGGATTGCAATTTCAACTGAAGAAATTCCAAAGCTTTAATGTTATATCTAATTTATTTAGAAATAATCTCTTGGATGTTATTAATTAGAATGATTAGTTATTCTCGAAGGTGACAAAACGTGCGTAAAATCTACATTTTTGGATCCTAGATTTAAAAAACTTGGATTTGGAAATGAAACAAACGGTACAAACGCGCAAAAATGGATGAATGAGGAAGTAGCGTTAATATATGCCAAAATAATAGAAATTCGAAAACTAGTATTAATATAATTCCAGAAGCGCCTGAGAAATCTTCTAACTCATTATGGGATATGATTGATGAAAAACTTTCCCAAGTACAAAGGGTAAATAGTGCTGCACCAACAGTTGTGGCTAACCTTACAGTGGAGCAGTATTTAAGAAGCGCTTATCTTGAGCGAACAAAAAATCCACTAGTTTTTTGGTGTGAACACAAAAACTTGTATCCTGAGTTTCAATTGCTTTCAGAAAAGTATTTATGTATTCCAGCAACATCAGTTCCTTCTGAGAGATTGTTTTCATTAGCTGGAATAGTTATAAATCAAAGAAGAAATCGACTAACAAGCGATAAATTGAACCAAATTCTCTTTTTGAACAGTAATTTTGATTTGTAAAATATTTAATTTTATATTTAGTTACTACTATTAATTTATATCCGTTTTTTAAATATTTTTAAATAGCATTATAAGATTTTTTTAGATTTTTAAATTTGCAACATTCATTTTGATGAAAATAATTTTTAATTTTTTTAAGTCATTTTTTAATATTTTAAAAATATAATTTAATAGTTTAAGTATTATAAGATTATTTTTTTTAATTTTAAAATTTTCAATATTCGTGTTAACCCTTAATAGTAGAGGTGACGTAAAATTTACCCCTTTACAACAACAACATAAAAAAACATATATTTCTGTTGTAGTTGGCCGTGAAATTTTTTTTTTATTCTAATATTTTGTTGTAATCTATATGTCAGTGTAATTTAAGCGTGATAAGGTTAGAGCTTATATGAGAAAAACTGCTTTTGGGGTAAATTTTACGATACCTCTTTACTTGTAGGATTTTTGTGAAGAATATTTTTTACGTCATCTCTAGTTTTATGTAAGTATTCGTAAGAAAATATTTGACCTCATCTCTTTTATGGCGTGCATTTTTCCGTAGAAAATTTTTAACATCATGTAGGTAATAATGTAGACTTAACTTAATGTAGAAATAATAACTTAATGTAGAAATACGAATTCCTCGTCTACCCGGAAGACAAGTTCATCGCTGCAACATTGATGTTGAAAATCCTGAAGAGTATTATCGTATTGCCATCTTCATTCCTGCCATTGCCATTGCCATTCCTTCATTCTACAAAGATGCAAATTCACGATCGGTTTCTGAAACATAAAAATATATTGCAAAGTTTTATGTGTCTTTTGCCAAATGAACAAAACTTTTCATCAGAGCACGAAAATTCTGCAAAAATCCTTTTAGAAAAATATAATAGTATTACAAACTGTAGCATAGTTGAGGGCATTGGTGAGCTGAAGCTATGGTGGCGCCATGTTTTAAATTCTTCGAATACACCAAAAAATGTTCATAATGCATTTTTAGCATGCGACGATTCAATTTTCCCAACTGTTCGAAAATTACTTAAAATATTTGCTACACTACCAGTTACAACATCAAGCAGTGAACGATCTTTTTCAACATTGAGACGACTTAAAACGTATTTACGCAACACAATGAGTGAAAATAGGTTAAATGGATTAGCGTTTCTTAATATTCATCGTAATGTCGCGATTTCTACAGATGCAGTTCTAGATGAACTAGCAAAAAGTTCACGTAAATTAGAAATTCGCTTGGAGTAGGTAATTATGGATAGAAAAATCTTTGAACTTCAGTCATAATTTATATCGCTTTTTATTTTTTTCAGAAAATAGTCTTTTTGCTGAATATGCAATTTTTATTCTATTTTATAAGAAAACAATACATAATTTTTAATATATGTATTAAGTTTTCTTATACAAAGATATTCATCATATGTATAATTTTCTATTAATTTTTCTTGCTTAATTTTTTATTAATTTTTAATATATAAATTTTTCTTATATAACTTTTATTAATTTTTCTTGCTTAATTTGTTATTAATTTTTCTTATATAATTTTTAATATATAAATTTTTCTTATATAACTTTTATTAATTTTTCTTGCTTAATTTTTTATTAATTTTTCTTATATAATTTTTAATATATAAATTTTTCTTATATAACTTTTATTAATTTTTTATTAATTTTTCTTATATAATTTTAATATATTAATTTTTCTTATATAATTTTGAATATGTATATAGTATATTACTTTTTTTCTAATAAAACTTTTATATTAATTTTTCTTATAATGTATAATTATTATTCATATTTCTTAATAAATTTTTATTTAGTTTTCTTTACAATTTTCTATAAAAAAGTTGAGAGAAAAATATACCTATAGGTAATTGTTTTTATATTGAAATAAAGTGAAATATAATTTGAATATAATTTGGTAAATAGTGCTAGCTATTACGTGAAAAAATAAAAATACATATACAAAATATGTTTTCTGAAACCCCCCCCATGGATTCATCCTGCGTACGCGCCTGCTTGGCGAAAATGCTAATCTATCTACTAACGAAAAATGGATTGATTATTTTAAATTAAACGATAATACTGAAAATATATATAAAATCGTTAGTTTCATTTTTTCAATTCCCCATTCGAATGCCACATCTGAAAGAATATTCAGTTTGATGACTACCGCTTGGCGTAAAGAGAGGAAAAAGTTACTCATTCAAAATTTAGAAGCCGAATTGATGGTGAAGGAGAACTATAAAATGAGCTGCAAAGAATTTAGAGTTTTTTTAAAGACTGAAAATGCTCAAGGAATATTAAAAAAAGCGCATCAAATGAAAAATATTAATAATTTAATTAGTTGTCAGATGAAATTTATTTAGTTTTTTAATTTTCCTTTTTTGTTGCCAAAGAACTTAATGCAATTTTTATTTTATTTTATTTATAGTTTTTTATTATTAATGTTTATTTTTTTAATATTAAATGTGATTTATTTAAATAATTAAAAAAGAAATTTGAATTGAAATACTGAGTTTTTTTTTAAATATGTACATATAGGTAATTTTTTTTTTTTTTTTCTTTAATTTTTCTTCTAAAATCCTGATATGTCATTTAGAAAAACTGGCAACCCTGCTCAAGATGCTTTGGAATCAAAATCAAATACATCATGTAATAACACCAATGACAATTCATTACTTATTGAAATTTTTCATTGTAGTTTCAATTTGGCTATTTTACCATCTACATCCTCAGCTTTAGAATCAACAGAAGAAGTTCAACACAGTTCTACTACTAAGAAAGTTCGGGGTGTTCTTCCAAAAAATAAAGATATTAATACTGTCATCGAGCAAAAATTAACTAAGGATCATCATGAACCTGTAACTATCCTATACTTTTCTAATTTTGCTGCGTCAACAACTTCTAGTTATCTTAATAAATTTTTAAAAAATACTTTTAATTTAAATAGTGTTAAAATAGTCAATATTACTCCTAAGAATCTTAAATGTAAACCGAAATACAAATCTTTTAAAGTTAAGTATTGTACCTATATCCAAAGTTTGCGAAATAATTAATTACAAGCGATGGAGTTTTATAATGTATGTAATACTATTATCTGAGTTGTATATACTATTATCTCAAATATGCATGAGGATGATTCGATTTTCGTTTTTATCGATTTCAATCGTCTTAATATTTCTTTTATGGATGGTTCTGATAACTTGTTATAACCAATTAACTTTCAAGATGATATTGATTTCAGGCTTATCAGTGAGTTCTATTGCAACGACCTTCAACAAATTATTAATTATCCAAACAGCAATAATAAGTGGTTAGATCTTGCATTCTCGAATGCATATGATAGAGTTGTGGTAAAACTCGCAGATGATGTAGACACTTTCGAGTTTACGACCAATGAAATTGTGTATGATTTCCGCAATACAGAGTATCAAAACATTAATTATGCTTTGTCACTTATCGACTGGAATGAATTGTTAGCTCAACAAGATATTAATTCACTTAAAATGTAAAATTTTGCAAATCAAACGTTACAGACACTTTGTTGAACTACCACATCCGAACAAATAAGCATAAAACTAAAGCGGCAGAAGTAATTAGATCGAATATTAGACATATTGATGAATGTTTTCAAAATATAATAGAAACGTTTATTAGAGATAATGATGATGAAAGCATACTAAACCCATCAAATATTCTGGAAAAGGCTCAGACCGATATAATTGAATTGTTGATGCAATCACTAAAAAAGCACAACGCTATAAAAGTAAATCTTGAGCTTTTTGGTGAATATATAAAGCCAGCAGAAGAGTTTGAAAATATATCAATTAAATCTTTTCCAACTCGAATGTTTAGTATTACACAAGCAGATAATCTTAACGATTTTTTTGAAAAGGCTAAAGAAATTATTCAACAACTAGCAGAAGACTTCCAAGAAAAAGACAGTGGCTGGGCATTAATCAGGATTTTACACATTGAAATAAATATTAATAAATTTGAGCTAATACGTGTGTCTAGTTATATTAAACTACCGAAAAACATAGAAAACAAAAAAGCATGCATTAATATTCAAAATAAAGATAACTTCTGTTTCAAGTGGTGTTTAGTATCAGCTTTACAAACTTGTATTCAAAATGCTGAACGAACATCTTCATATAAAATTAATAATATTTCTCTACGCATAGTCGAGCTAGAGTTTGGCGATGTACGACAGCTTAGTTTTAGTACTATGCAATTTCCAGCTAAATTGAGCGAGTTAAATTTATTTGAAGAACTAAATAGTGACATAAGTATTAATTTGTTTGGACTGGAAGTCATTAATAAAAAATATGAGGTTGTAGGACCATTCTATTTAACAAAATGTGAAAAAAAATACCATGTAAATTTATTGCTTTTTTAAAAGGATGATAAATTTCATTTTGTCTACATAAAAAATTTATCAAGATTAATAAGTAGTTCTGTAACAAAACATATACATGAAATTTATATTTGTGATATGTGCTTGCAACATTTTTATACATTACAACAGCGTGATTTACACAAAACCGAGTGCAATAAAGTCGTTACAAAGCTTCCATCTATTGAGAAAAATACACTAGAGTTTAAAAATTATCAACAACAATTAGAAACACCTTTTGTTATTTATGCCGATGCTGAAAGTATTTTTTTTTTTTTTCTTTATTTTTAATAATCTAACATATAATTCAGATATAAGCTATAATACTTATATATTTACATTGTATATTTACATTAATTATAATTCTTATATATTTACATTGTGTATATTTATTTTGTTACGACCGTAGCATAAGCTGTCCGGTCTTATAATTTTATTAAATTTCTTTTTTTTTCCTTTTTTTTCCTTTTTTTTTTTTTTACTATTTAATTTCTACAATTCCATTTCAACTTTAAGTTTCATTTAATTTAAATTAGTTTGTATTAAATTAGGTTAATTTCTTCGTTATAAAATTCTATTAATTCTTATTTTCTTTTGTATATACCTCTTTTTTTTTTTAAATTATGTATCGTATATGTATTGTAAAAATACCACGATATTTTTCTTAAAGAGACTAAGGCTTATTTCGGATTTTAACTTCGTTGGCAATTCATTAAAAGACTTTAAACAAGCATAAAGACAATTTAACTTTTGTTTTCCCGTCCTAAATAGAGCAAGATAAAAGTTTAATTTATTTCTAGTATTGTACATATGTATATCAATATTCCTATTCAGTACAAAATTATGTTTAATCAAATTATTTATAATCTTGAAGGCTAATAAATATGTTTCCCTTTTACAAATGAAGTCTAAGCTTGGATATTGTGCTGAATATAGTTCATTGGTAAGATGCAGTATAGGATAATTGTGAATTATCTTTATGGCTTTCTTATGAAGTATATTAAGCCTTATTAAGTGGCATTTAGTGGTTCTACACCAAATAGGATTTAGGTATATAATATTGGAATAGATATATGAAGAAAAAATGATATGTAGTGTTTTATTGGCTAAAAATCTTTTTAATCTGTTTAGAATGAATATGTATGGAGTAATTTTCTTACAGAGAAAATCAAGATGATCATTCCATTTAAGCGTACTATCAATTACTAAACCTAGATAATTAAAATTTTTTACAATTTCAATTTTATGGTTGTTATATAGGAATGTAGTATCTTGAAAAAGTTTGTTTTTAAACGCGAGTATTTTAGTTTTTTTTTAAGTTTATTGCTAGCCTGTTTTTCATTAACCAATTATCTATTATTTTTAGATCATCCATAATCGCAGATTTTAATTCTATTTCGCTGTTTTCCGAGTATTTTAGTCCCGCATCGTCTGCATATAGTTGTAATTTTCCTTTAAGATTGAGGTGTGCCAAATCATTAATATATATTTTAAATAGGTCGGGTCCTAAAATAGATCCCTGAGGCACACCTTTTATAGTTACTCTAGTACTACTACAGGTATTCCCTATTTTTACCCTTTGAGACCGACCAATTAAGTACGTTTTGAAAAAATTAATTAACTGCCAAGTAAACCCCATCTTTTTTAGCTTAAGAAGTAGAATATCGTAATCCACGCAATCAAAAGCTTTTTGCAAGTCGATAAATGTACATGCGGTATATTTTCCCTCATCCATGCTCCTAGATATAAAATCTGTAAGTGCAAGGCATGCCGCAGTGGTGTTCGAGTTTTTTTCGAAGCCGAATTGTTCTGAATATAGCAGACAATTTTGCGTAATAAAATGGTTTAACCTATTTTTAATAATTTTTTCAAATATTTTTGAGAAGGTACTCAGGACTGATATAGGTCTATAATTGGTTGGATTACATGCGTTATCCTTTTTATATATCGGTGTTACTACAGCTATTTTTAAAGATTCCGGAAAGATAAATGTCTCAAATGAAATATTAATGAATTTAGTTAGAGTAGGTATAAGTTTATCAGAAAATTTTTTGACAAATTTAGACGAGATTTTATCATACCCGGTTGCTGAATTAGGTTTTAACGACGATATCGCGGCTTCCACCTGTTCAGCTGTAGTTGGACTAAGTTCAAATGGAGAATAGATAGTGTACATGAAGTTGTTGAAAAAATTTTGATCAACGGTTCCATCCGGAATTTCCAAATTGTTTGTTATATTAATAAAGAAATCGTTCATATATTCACAAATGGTCTGCTGATCAGTAATAATTTCATTATTATGCTCCAGGATTTTGATTTGGTTTTCTGGATTATTAGGTTCATTATTAAACATAATCTTTTTGTATAGCTACCACAGTTTTTTGCTGTCATTTGGATTTTTTGCTATTTCTTCGTTACAATATCTAGCTTTAGCTTTTTGAATTAAGATTTTAACTTTGTCTCTATAAGAATTATAAAGGTCAGAGATCTTAGCATCCTCTGGATATTTCCTTTTGTACTTCATGAAAGAATCGCGGATTTTCATCATCTTAAGAATTTCATCGCTCATCCACTCTTTTTTTTTACGTTTATTATTCGGAGTTCTAGTTGTATATTTGCTTATTAGTAATGTTAGGTTATGAACAAAAATATCGAAGGTCTCAAAAAAATGAATATTGTCCCAGAACGAGTCATTAGATAATCTGTGATAATTCAGAACTGTCTTAAAATTTTCTACGTTTTCTCTGATCGGGCTTAGGTTAATACTAACTAAGATCAATTGGTGGTCAGATAAGGAAGTATCAGTAATATGAAAGTTGTATTCGTATTTAAAATTATCGGTTATGAAATGGTCAATTATTGTTTTTGTTGTTTTACCTATCCTAGTTGCAAAAGCTTCCATTATTTTATTCCCTATGATAAAACCATTGATTAGTAAAGTGTTAGAATAGTGCACTACGTCTCTGTTTTTCTTTTCCAGTAGATTAATATTAAAATCGCCGAAGATCCATGAATTTTTAAACCTCGATGTATATTCATCTATTTTATCGATGAAGAAATCTATGTTTGAATAAGGCGCCCTATATACAGATATAATATTTATACCATGACGTAATATTTTTACAACTAGTACATTACAATTATCAAATTCTTCTTCAAAAATAATGCTAGAACTAAGACAGTCATTTACAAAAATCGCAACACCTCCATACGAGTTTTGCCTATTGGAAAAGTGAGCTGTATAGCCTGGAATATTGAAAAACTTATTTTCACTTTTGCTAATTCAGATTTCTGTAAGCACAAATAATGTCCATATCTGCGTCAAAGGAATTAACTAATAATTCTAAATCGTACACCTTATTCCTAATACTTTGAATATTTAAGTAAATAATATTTAGTTTGTTTTTAAATTTTGACACAATACTATTATTCAATACTGTAGACCATTTAATATTTAAACTACTATTGATATCAATCATTACTCTTGAAAATAAATAGTATTAATATATAATTATAAGTAGGATATAAAATGTTAAAATATTTCTTATAAAAATCGCCTAATAAATTGTTCATGTCTACAAAAAATTGTACTATAAAATTCATTTTAAAATTAATAATATATTCATTCTTATCTATCTCTGTTCCTGTTATTAATGTTGCTTTAAAAATTTGTCTAAGTGAACTACAATATATATTATGCGTAAAATAGAAAGAGCTGAATAGAGAAATCTTTTTTATGTCATTACTAAATTTGGTAGTACTGATATTTCTGTGATCAGTCTCTTTTTGGCAGCTATTAGTAATATTTTCTTTTCTTATTTGTTCTGACATTGTTGCTTGTTTGATTAGTGAATTTTTTTTTTTTTTTCTTTTTTTGTTATAACGAAAAAATTAACAATTAAAATTAGCAATATTAAAGATTGTAAATTAAAAATTATTAAACCAATACATATACAAAAATATAAGTTAATAATTAAAAAATTAGTTTTTTGTTGTAGAAAAAAAATTTTTAGATTTAAGTGTGCTATTATTTTTAATATAATATTAAAATTAATGTTAATGTAGCAAAAATGATGTATATATAATATAAATATAAAATTGAAAAGAAAAAATAAATTAATTTCAAAAAGAATACAAAAATTGTTTGCTTCATTTTTACCATGTGCTTATGTGAATGAGTTCTTTTGTTGGTTTTTTTTATTTCTTTTGTACTTTTGTTTAGTTTAATGCAACATTGGAATATACTTATAAAAATGGAGTAAATTATGCCTTTAACTATTGCAATAGTTTTTTCTGATTTGATTTTGAATTGACCAAAAAGATTAAGAAAATTGTTATTAAAAAAATTGTTATTGTAAGAACGTGTGCTTGTGTAAATAATTAAATGTATATGATAGGTTATAGTTATTATTTTTTTATCATAGTCATAAGTGATGTTGTAAAAATTATTAAGAAATATTTTAAATATTAAAATTATAAAGCTAGAGTAAATTAGTGTAAAAAATATATTTTTTAAGTTTAAATTTAAATTTAATGGTGATACAAAAAGTGTTAAATGTCGAAGAAAGCAAAGTAAATAAATTAAATTCGTAATAAAAAATTGAATATGTAATTTTCTAAAAAGTAGAAAATATGTATGTTTATGAATGTTTATTACTATTGCAATTGTTATTTCTGATTTGATTTTGAATTAACGAAAAAGATTAAGAAAATTGTTATTAAAAAAATTGTTATTGTAAGAACGTATGCTTGTGTAAATAATTAAATGTATATGATAGGTTATAGTTATTATTTTTTTATAATAGTCATAAGTGATGTGGTAAAAATTATTAAGAAATATTTTAAATATTAAAATTATAAAGCTAGAGAAATTTAGTGTAAAAAATATATTATTTAAGTTTAAATTTAAATTTAATGGTGATACAAAAAGTGTTAAATATCGAAGAAAGCAAAGTAAATAAATTAAATTCGTAAAAAAAAATTGAATATGTAATCTTCTAAAAAATAGAAAATATGTATGTTTATGAATGTTTATATGAATTTTACAACCTATTGCAACATGCAGTTCTAATGCAATGATGTATTCAACAACAAATATTCATCAACATGTTCCAGTAGTTTTCTCGTACTACATTAAATGTTCTTTTGGTGATAGTCTAAAGTGTTACAAAGAGTTTGTTGGAGCTAACAGTGCTAAGGAATTTGTCATATCCTTAACGAAAACATGCAGTGAATTATGTAAAAAAAATTTTATGATGCCAGAGCCAGTAAATCTGTTAACACTTGATGAGCAGATTCAACAATTAATTCAAGAAAATTGTCACATATGTGGTAAGCATTTAGATTTTAATGATAGAATTAGAGATCGTTACCACTTTACTGGTAATTATAGAGAACCGACTCATTCTAAATGTAATTTATTATATAGGCAGCCAAATTTTTTTCCTATATTTTTTCACAATTTTTCCGGCTATGATTGCCATCTTTTACTTAAAGAACTAAACGAAGTGAATGGACATATTGGTGTCATCCCTTTGAATAAAAACGAACGTTGAATAAAGAAATATTTCATTATCTAAAAAAATTACAATAGATAAAAATCATTCATTTTATTTACGTTTTCTCGATAGCTTTAGCTTTATGGCTTCTAGCCTTGATTCTTTATGTAAAAATAAACGATTTGTTTCATATAAAAAAAAAATTCAGTATTTATTTTGAGTATTTAACTTGAAAAAAAGTTTAGCTTTACAAGAAGCTTTTACTAATCAAATGGCAAACACATCATGTTCCGATGAAGACTACATTCATGCAGTTAATGTATGGAATACGTTTGATTGTCAAAACTTATGGGACTATTTAAAACTTTACCTTATAACAGATGTGCTTATTTTGACTGATGTTTTTGAAAACTTTCGAAAAATATGCTACAAAATCTATTCTTTAGATTCTGCAAATTTTTATACTACCCCAGGTTTGTCATGGGCAGCTATGTTAAAATACACAGATATCAAATTACAATTATTAACTGATACATATCAATATAATTTCTTTAGAAAAGGGATACGTGGTGGAATTAGTCAGTTTTAGTCAGTCATTAGTCATTAGTCAGAATTAGTCACTTAGACATTCAGTAGCAAATAATAAATTCATGGGAGAATCTTATAAAAGAAACGAACCTTCCAATTTCCAAATACATAGTATATGAAGACGCTAACAATTTATATGGATGGGCAATGATCCAATATTTACCACTTAAAGATTTTCAGTGGGTTGACGTTACTGAAAATATTGATGTGCTTTCAATTGCCGATGATTTGGAAACTGGTTACGTTTTAGAAGTGGATTTAAATTACCCTCAACATTTACATGATTTGCACAATGATTTTCCTTTTTGTGCTGAAAACAAAATTCTACCAACAGGTAAAATTCCCAAACTCTTAGTTGACTTAACAAAAAAATACAAATACATAATCCATTATCGAAATTTAAAACACTGTCTTCGAAAAGGTTTAATTCTTAAGAAAATTTAGAGAGTGCTAAAATTCACACAAAGAAATTGGTTAAAAAAATATATTGATTTAAATAACTCATATAGGTCAGTTACTAAAAATGATTTTTTTTAATTATTTTAAATTAATGAATAATGCCGTTTTCGCTAAAACCATGGAAAATGTAGATGAAAGAAAAAATGTTAAAATAGCTACCTCTTGGGAAAGTCAAGGAAGACATTTAGGTGCATGAGCATTAATAGCAAAATCAAATTATCATAGCTACTCTAGATTCACTGAAAACTTCATAGCCGTTCAGCTTAATCATACAAATGTATAATATACTTGCCGAAAAAAGGAATTAAATTAAAATCAAGTTTCTTTTATATTTTATACTTTTTTTTAAATAATTTCTAAGAATTTATAATTTATTGTTCTGTTTTGTTAAAAAATTTGAATTTAATATTTTATTTCTTTTTCTTTTTTATTGAAATATATATTGTTAATATTACTTAAGTCTTTTAATTAATTTTCTCATTATATTTCTAAGTAGGCCAATAACTGTTTCAAGCGGCCAATAATTGGTTTTATAATTAGGACAATAATTAAAACAGAGACCAATAGCCGATGTGGATATTGATTAATTATGTTATATTTTTTAATAAATAGGAACCAAATTAGTAAATTTTTATAGAAGTCAACTCAAAAAAACATATTGAACTATACTATAAGCATTTAACTGTAATTCCTCTATTCAATTTATATCTAATTTAACTAAACATTAAATAATTGCCTCGCTTATAGGTGGCCAAAAGTGTTATTTTACCCTATTTATTGCAGTTGAATAAAATATTAAAAAAAGCACCTTATTACTACAAGTATAGGTAATAAAATTCTTATAAAAATAAAAGTAAAGGTTGTAAGTTTGAAATACAAAATTTTTTTTTTAGTTTAAGTCATCAATATAATTATTACATTGTACTTTTTTAAAATTAAGTTATTTTTTTTTTTTTTTATTATTGTATTGTCTAATAGTAAATTGAAACATTAACCTTGTTTTGGTTGATAAATAAATAAATAAATAATAACGAAATTGTAATTATCCTATTTACTATTAATACCAAATTTCTCAAATTTGAGAAAGATTCAATTTCAATTTTAAAAATCATTTTTAAATTTTTTCTTCTTAGGATGGCAACGCTGAGAATAAAGAATATTTGATATTTTATTTTGCCTTCTTTTCAGTTCAGTACGGTTCAGTGCCACTCAGTGCGTAAAATCAAGCCGATCGAGATCAGTGTTAGTACAAGTGCATTGGTTTAATAAATAATAAAATTTGAAAAAGATATAATTCGTGTTTTTTTTTGCGTAGTTTAATTAAATAAAATTTTAAAGAGAAATAATATCCGTTTCTGCTATTAATCAATATGTAAGTATTTATTCAAAATGGGCACTTAAATCATATTGCTCAAAATAATTTCGTTCATTGCTTAGTAGATCACATTTTCTTATTTGGGCGGCGTGCAACTGCACAAGTGTTTGACAAATACGCAAAAGCCAGTGAGTATAAGTAAGCCAGTGACAAATATGCAAAGCATAGAGTTCAGAAATTTTTGTTTCAGAAAATTCTGTTTATTTAAAAATGTAATAATACCTTAAAACAATGAAATAATTTACAATGTAATTTTAAAATAATATTATAATTTTTTAGGACTACTTATTATACCGATAGAAATAAAAAGAAAAATCCATCAGGCAAAATATATGACAGATATTTCAATATGAGATTTGGGAACAAATCCGGACGTAGTATCGAAACTAATTTATCAGAAGACCATTCACTTGATAAAGTTGTTTCGGAGAAAGCTACAGGTACTAATTTTTACAATATTTTTCTTTATAATGAAATGTGATGAAAATGGGATAAAATATCCGAATATTGGGGAAAACAGCTGAGTTTCGTACAAACTCTTTTAAATCGTCTTCTAACAATTTTGAAATTTTATTAAAAACCTGGCCTCGTTACAACTATTTTAACGGCTCTAAATTGGTATAAATTAATATTGAAATTTACATATTAAATTAAATTAAATCTAATTAAATTATTTTTTTAAGAAATAAATAAATTGAAATAGCGGAATTTTAATAGATAATATTGCAAATAATTTACTTTACTTTTTATGTGCAATTAATTTTTCAATTGTTACAGATTGACATTGACTTTAAATTTATGTCTCCAAATCGCAAACAAAATTTATCTGAAAAGTATGACTTTATAGACCAAATTACTACCGCTTACAAGGAAGACATTAAAGATAAACATAATAAAAAATTATTTATTACAGCAACCGACTCTCAACTTGAACAAAGTTTTATTACATATTCTATTATATTGTTATATCAAATTTATATTTACTACTTAGTTTTGCTTTTTAGATTCTAAAGATTATATCTATGCATTATTACTTAATGCGATTCTGCAACCAAAACGAATAAAGAAAAACTTTAAACTAATTATTTTAGACGGGCAAAACGATTTTGTGATGCGTGTTTGTTCAACAAATGATTTAAATAGAAAAATTGAAGAAATTAAAAAAAATTATGCAGAATAAAAAAAAAATTCAGCCATTCATTCAGACCAGAGTCATTAGTGTTAGAATTGATGAATTTTGATCCAACTTATGTACATTATCCAATGTTTATTTTTAACAATTATATTAATTTAGATTTAAAACAAATTTTCGACTCATCAAATCAGGGGTGGAAGCAAGTATCTCTGTTTCACAAAAAGCGTTTCCTTTTCTTTCAAAAATGGCAGCACGTAACTTTGAAACGCTTTTTTCCATTTTGAATAGCTGTTTTGAATTTATGTTTTGTTTTTTTTTTGTACTACGTATCTACGAAACGCTTTTTTAGCGAATGTATCGTTTTTATTAGCGATAGTAAATTACTTGACGCTTTTGAAAAGCGTAGTTGCGAAGGAAGAAAAGTTAGGATTTTAAAGAGTAAAGAAATAAAATTAGAACAATATTTTAAATTTTTAGTAAAAATAACAAGAAAAAAAGTGATTTTAAAAATGTTTAAAATTTTAAAACAAAAATGATATTTTTTGATGAAGAAACTTGGTCAGATGAAGAATATACTTTATTAAATATAATAGAAAGGCGCAGATTGAGAGATTTGAGTAACATTTTTGAATTGTCATCAACAGAGTAGGATTTACTTTAAGTTAATGCAAAATTCATAATAATTTTCTATGTAACTTTATTATTTTTAGATTTATGAAACACTTTAGATTAAATAAAGAAGCGTTCAAAATTATATTGGCTCAATTTAAAGAAATTAAAAGAGCCACAGGAATTCCACCGACCCTACAGTTAACAATTATATTTTTGTTAATAAGTTTAGGTACCTATATGAAACTGTTAAAATTAAGGACAATAAAATATATAATGAATTTATAATATACGTCGGACCCGCTTATAAGCACATAGAAAAATGCAAGGTTTTGTTGCTTATGTAAAGTTTTTCTTATAACGGTTTACATACATTTTTATAAGCATTACCTACTATATAAGTATGTACATATTTTTATGAATTATTTTCACAAATATATTTTTGATGCATGCGATAATGATGACAAAGACCAAAGTTATAATTAGAAAATATAAAAAAAAAACAAATTGAGATTAGAACATAATAGAAATGGTAGCACGTAAGTTGTTTCGCTTTTCAGGCGTTTCGCTAATTTTAGCGTATCAAGTTACATGCTACAACCAAATGTTCTGACGCTCGAAAAGCGAAACACTAAAAGCGATTGTAAAGTTAGTTACGTGCTTCCACCCCAGCTTTCCAATGTTTATTAGAGTTATGCAAGAAGATTTGCAAGCTCCTTTAAAATGTTTTGGATTAAATCCAATACATAAATTGTGCGCAAGTATTATTATTTTTTGCAGAAAGAAGCTCACAATATGGCACTGGCAATGATTACAATGTAGCAATTGCTCAATCTACTTTTCCCAAAGTGTTGAGTCAATGTTTGAAAATATTTCAAAATAAAGTATGCTCATTAGAAGCATACTTTTCGCAGAAGTTTCTTCCCCATCCCCATAACACACATTGAAATTGCAAAAGCAAAAGAAGAACATTTTCTTTACTATAACAGAAAAGGCTTTTACAGTTTAAATGTTATAGTGGTACTCGTATCTATATTATTATTTTTGGTTTTTAAAACTAAATTTTTAAAATTAAACTTTTATTTTAAGGTCTGTGATAATCTTATATAAATTAGGTAGATAATAATTGGTTCTTTGAGCAATATTTTTATTTGCCATCAATAGTTCAAATAATTTTGCATATTGAGCTTGACTACCTGTTATTTTTACCCTTCAAAAGATTTAAAAAAATTTTAAATTATTTATTTTTATAAAACAAAGGTAACTAGGTACTTACATTTTTATTTTGAAGTTTTTTATTTATGTGTACCGCTGTGAACTGAACACTAATGAATATGAATGTGAAATACGAAAAAATATTTCTTTCGTAGATTTTTGACGTTTGCTTTACGTTAAGTAGGAATTGAGAATCGCCATATTATGAAACTTCGAAAAAAAAACTTAGAAATTTTTTTTTTTCGGAATTGAGAATTGGTTTTTCGTAGATTCTCTCCGGCTTAGCTCTACGATTGAATTTAGAATAACGATGTTTGTTCCTACAGGAGTACACGTTTCAAATTTATTGAAAAAAACTGTTAAGGGGCATATAAACAACACAAAAACTTAACCAGTAAATTACAAACAGTTTTAACCCACAGTTTATTTTACAACAAAAAAAAAAAAAATCAGAATGACGTATACTGATATGAGAAATTAGGCTAAAGCAATTCAGAACTGCTTTCCGACCGAAACCGATGTAATTTTTTTTATTATATTATTAATTAATATTTCAATTTTTGTTAAATTATGTAATTTTAGGAAACTTATTTTATGGATCGAAAACATGGAAAAATAAATCCCACTAGAAAACTTCATGGCAGATGGTGTAATTTAAGTACCGCATTCGTTAAATTTCTTCCCAGCAATAATTTTCCAGATATTGAGAAGCATATGCAACCAGATCAATTAACAAGTGGAAAGTTTCAATTTACATTCAGGATTCTATATATAAAAGAGTTTTGAATCATTATATTTTTATTCTAATTAAATTAAACTGTTTTAAGTATTTAATTAATTACAATTAATTATTCAAAATTATTCACAAAATTATAGAACATTAACAAAAAAAATTAGTTATTATAATTTTTAATACTATTATTTTAACTTTAATTATTTATTTAAATTTTTTATATTTGAATATTCAAATTTATAAATTTATTACAGACATAAATTTAATTGATCTTAAGTGCAGGGTAAAAAATAATTGTTTGCAATGGGAAATTGCGATTATTTAAGAAAAACCTCCCAAATTAGAATACCAGAATTCCAAAAAGAAAATGAACTGAGTTTAACTGATCTTTTAAAAGAGTGGACACGCTTTAATGATGCAAACGGTTCAATTCGGAAATACCAAAATTTTCTGCATTTTAATGTCAAATTGTTTTTATATACATAAGTAGTTATTTAATTTTATTTTTAAGATTGAAATAGATTTCTAAAATTTATACCCGGAAAAAACCAATTTGTTACTTTCAACTTCAACAATTTTGTGACTAAAATTATTCCATTCTACGATGAACAAATTAAAGATAAGCTAGCAAAAGATTTACTTTTGTTAGCTAAATCAGAAAATACATGAAAAAGTAAGTTGTTTGGAATCTCAAATTTTTCTTAAATGTTGCTTCAAATTTGTTAAGAGATAATAAATAATCTTTTAAAATTATTCAAGAGATTTTAGATATTCTTTAGATATTCAAGAGATTTTAGATATAGATTAAAGAGATTGCATTCTTACAATTTTATTAAATTCAATAATTCACCCGCAAAGAATTTCTATAAGAAGCACAAACCAACAATTCCTGATGCGCAGCTTGATTTTCTTCTTCAAGTAAGCAATGTGAACGACCAAAGTAACATTGTTTACGTGAAGACAAAGTAACAACAACCAAAGTAACGAAAATTATTGTTCTAGTTTCGGTATTACACGACTTGAAAGAATTCTACATTTTTTGTGATGGATTTAAATATAAATTATATACATTTAGAAAGTGTTTGGATGTAATTATAAAATTATTTTATGTTTATCAGAATAAATATTAACATGTAAGCAAGTTAACTTGGATATTTATGGAACAGTTTTTTTTTTGATTTGAAATTTGAAAAATTGTCAGAAGTTTCTAAAAAAAACATGTCTGAATTAACTTGTTTTATGTGTAATACAAATTTTTCGTCATCCAAATTGTTAATTAATCATATGAAAGTGTTTCATGGTATTCCCGCCATTTATAAATTTAAATGTGAACAAAGACAGAAATTTTTTTTTGTATTTCTCTGTCCCATAAATGTGGACAAGAAATTGCACAGCCTTCCCTGTTCAGGCGTGGCTGTAAATGTCGTAAGGGGGAATAACTCTTACGACGTGTGTGGGATTCGAACCCACACTCCCTCGGTGATTACAATGTTTTATACGCTCTTACCCACTAGGCCACCGACGCCCCCAAAGACAGAACTTTCAAAATATTTATTCATTGAAGAAACACATTAAGAAACATGAAGTAGAGACCAATGTTTTACTTAATAAAGACAAGATAGGTTCATCTGTTATATTTCAAAAAACTGGTGATGATGTAAATGAAAAAGAAAACGTCAATAACTTTGTACAGTTTGAAAATTTTTCAGACTCCAACCATTCAGAAGATATTTTAAAATTTAATGAATCGGTGTCAATATTTACTTTAAAATTGCATAATTAAGTATGTCGAATTTCCTAGAAAAGTAATAACTGAAATTCAAGATCTCGTAACAAAACACATAACAAAAAGAATTGAAGCTTTAATTTTAAAAATTGCTCCAAATATAGAAAAAGAAATTGCTTTACAAACAGTTTTAAAAGATATACTACACCTTTATTATATCTACACCTTTTGCTGATATAAATACAGGACATGAATTTTTCAGACATTTAGAAAACAGTAACCACAAACTTTTACAATAAGTATCTAATAACCTTTCAGATGTTATTGTTAATAATTTATCAGCTTTAGAACCAAATAAAGTAGAAATCTGTTTAATGAACATAAATTTTCAAATAAAAACATATTTTGAAACACCCGGTATTTTAAAACATACATTGGAAAATCTAAGCGCTATGTCGAATGAAAAAAACTTAACAAATGTTGTAAAGTTTATGTTTTCCAAACAATACCATAATTATTCCATTTTTCTTATACATGGACAGTTTTAAAATTAACGATGTTCTTGAATCAAAGTCAGGCAATCATAAAGTATGTGGCATACATTATAATTTTCTAGTGATTCCTAATTAGCAAATTGAAAGATTAAATAATATATTTTTTATCGGATTTATAAAATCTAATGATTTTTATGAACATGGAAATAAAATATCACTAAATCCTCTATTCGAAATTTTTGGAAAGTTGGAATCCGATGGAATACACATTAAGGCAGATTATAAAAGTTTTCATATTAATTTTAAGTTATCGTCAGCTGAGAATTAGTTTGGTCAATACTCCATTTGCGTCTTTTTTTATCTGTAAAAATTATTATTGGTATTTTAATGCGGTCTTTCAGAATCTGCAATCAGATTTTAAAAATGTCTACTGGTTGCTGAGATATTTAGTGTTTTTTTGTTCCATATCCACTTTTAAAACGATTTGTAATTTGTGTTTAGGCCATATCCAATTTTTTGGTGTATGGAACAAAAAAGTAATACATTTTTAGTAATTTTTTTTTACAATATTAGCTTGGTTCATTACCATAGCCAATGTATTTGAAATTGTAATAACGTTGTTACTTCCATTTGTCAGATTTAGTTTCTTCTAAATCCATATATGTAACAATTGTAACTTGTAATATTTACGTATGAACGTGGAATAGTGAAAATATTTTTTTGAAAAATTTGTTCCATATCCATATGATGAATACATGCGATTGCTTAATACAGATGTGTTTAAAATGTCGTCGCCAATTCCCTTAATGTCTCCCAAAACATCGCGGTAAGTAAAAGTTTATTACCATATTACCATTTCTAGATTTATTGATTTCAAGATGCAATAATAAATTAAATATTTCCGTATATCGTAAACCAATAAACACTTTGAGATATATAACAAGCGATTCCTTCACTTCAAAAATAAAATAGCTGTATTCCATAGTTTGGTACACAGACTATGCAAACTCCCACTAACAAACAAAGACTTCATAGACGAACTAGATTACATTAAAATGGTCGCTGATGTTAATGGATTTAGGGAAAATGAAATTGACAATTTAGTCAGAAAACACTCAAAAAAAATAAGAATGAACAGCCTCACAACCTAAATTTATCAAGAAAAATTTAGACAAAAATCAGAAATAAAAAGAGCTTCGTTTGAATATAATGGATATTGAACAAATAAACTACAAACAATTTTTTTAAAAAACAAAACCAAATTAGTTTTCGCGAATAATAATAAATTAAGCAACATCTTAGGAAATCCCAAAAACAAGGATAATAAGACATCGAAATCAGGGATTTACCAAATTTCATGCGGAGACTGCGATAAGATTTAAATAGGACAATCCAAAAGAGCTATCATTACTAGATTTAAGGAACATTCATCCCATATAAAATACAACCACGTCAACAAATCAGCCGTTTCGAAACACGTACATGAAAACAACCATTTTAACATAAATATCAACAATTTAAAATTAATAAAACACCTATCCAAAAAAAACGAATTAAACGCGTGGGAAAGCCTTTTTATAAAAAAAAACTCAAATAAATTAATGAATATTTAAATAAACCAAATACGACATTAAGATCTAACTCCAAATCATGTTTTACTGAAGAAACAGGTATTCAAATATAGTTTTAATACGAATTCTGTAGTAATAAGTGAAAAATAAAAACTTATAATAAGATATGTATAATTATTTTCAGAACATATACATGAAGATGCAAATAGCTTAAATGACATCGAATGGCTGAAATTTAACAATAAACCAAACGATTTAGTATTTCAAAATGGAATAGCACATTTAGTGCAAGAGAAAAGGATTCAAAGAAAAATATTGATTTCTAAATTGGCCCATTCTAAAGCAAAGAATTGGTTCATAATTGGTAAATTATATTGATTATTTAATACTTGAAACGCGTTACTAATAGTTATAACCTTTTTTTAGATTGAATTAGATTTTGAAAAAAAATATCCCAACAAAAATACGATTTTGTATTCAAAATGGGAAAATTTTATAATTGGGCCAATAACATTTTTCGTAGCCATCTTGTACAGAAATTCAGTTTCATATTTATTATAAATAACAGAAAGCAGATAATATCAGTTATAACAATTTTGGTCATTATAACAACCTATACATATTTCGATAGTTTGTTATATTAAATACCAAAACATTTTCTTTTTATTATATATAATACAAGTCAATATATGGGCCAATAACATTTTTTGTGACCAAAGGTGAAAATTTGAGATGACTTGCATATTTAGATTGCAAATACAATAAATTCGTAGCATGTGTATCTGAGATGAGAAAAAATTGGTCTGCAGCGATCAACTCAACCAAACTATTATTTTATAACGTTAAAATCTTGAGAGGGTAACTAAAAATTTCCACTTAGTCACATTTGTACACACAGTCTTATAAATTAATATATAGTTATTAAGTTTTATTTTTTGTTTTCAATATTAATATTCTCCATGTGTAGCTCAAAAACTATCTGCCATATTATTATAATTTTGTTTATTTTAAAATATTTTGGCTCCATTTTTCCACTTTGTCACAACTTTCTAAAAACTAAATCACACCATTCAATTTTAAATATATAAATGCAATATTTGAAGAACTAAATATTGTTGTAACTCATATAGTCCCAAGGTGAACCAGTATAAGTCTTGAATTTGAATTAAGAAATTCCTTTTCATTCTAGTAATTTTTTATAATAACTGGTTGGGGACATGTCATAAAAACTGTGACGCTATGGACTCAAAACGTGATCTGAAAGACATTAAAGAAACAAAAAGTTTAATTGATACATAAACAAAAATAAAACTTATTCATTTAACTAATAATAAAATAATAAATATTGAGTATTATAAATTAAGCAAGTATAAATAAAATTTATTCAGTTCTTCATAAAATAAATAAATAAAAAATAAATTATTATTCTTGAGAAAAAATTGATATACAAAAAAAAAGATAAAAAATATATTGGAAAATACAGAGTTACTTGAATCAGGACTAAGTAAAATGTTAGCTTGCGATACACTTGGCATTAAACGCATACGCCAAAAAAATTCTAAACCTATTAAAGCCACTGTATTGAACGAGAAAATAAAGGATTTTTATTTAAGAGATGATATAAGTAGAATAACTGCTGGCAAGAGAGAAACTATTACGAGACAAAAAATTAAAGTACAAAGAAGATTCCTTTTAGATTCAGTAAAAAATATTCATAAACAATTTTTAAAGGAGGAAAAATTGGAATGCTCTTACGCACATTTTTCGAGAAATAGACCTTTTTTTGTTTTACAACCTCGAGTTGATGGTCGTGACACGTGCATTTGTAAAAAGCATGCCAATATTACCTTTAAAATTAATGAACTTAAAAAGAATAAGCTTATGTCATCTGATATATCTTCTATAAATAAATTTTTAGTTTGTGAAACAGAATCTAAGTCATGTATGTACAATACCTGCAATAAATGCAAAAATAAAAATTATAATTATAGTGCTATACAGAGTTTTACAAAAACTGCACATTGGCAAGAGTGGATTTTAAAAGATGAATCTTTTATTAAAAATGGAAGGAAGATAAATACTAAAAAATATAAAAAGATACATATGAAAGGAACACTAAATCAATTAATTAAAAATTTTGAAAAAGAGCTTATTCCTTTTAAAAAACATATTTTTAATATTAAATACCAATATCGCTCATTTAGATTATGTATCGAAAATCTTAAAAATGATGAGGCTGTCATAATTGTAGATTTCAGTGAAAATTATCAGTGCAAATATGGAACTGAAATACAAGCTCATCACTTTGGCGAGTCCAGAAACCAAATCTCACTACATACTGGTGTCATTTATCATCGTCCATCAATAGAATTTAAACATAGAACTATTTCTTTTTGTTCTCTATCTTCTAGTCTTTCTCACGGTCCATCAGCAATATGGGCACATATTGCATCCTATTATGAAATTCATAAGAAAAGATATACCAAATATTCATTTCTTTTCCGATGGCCCGTGCACACAATATCGTCAAAAGCAAAATTTTTATTTACTTTCCACAAAAATTTTTGTTTATGGTTTTTGGATTATGGTTTTTGGATAAAATTTGGATTATGGTTTCGCTGCTGTTACTTGGTCATTTTTTGAAGCTGGACACGGTAAGGGACCCGCAGATGGAGTTGGACGAACAATAAAACGATTAGCCGATCAGCAAGTAGCTTATGGTCATGATATTTCTAATTTAGAACAATTTTATAACAAATTAAAAACATGTACAGCTATAAAATTGTTTGTTGTTACGGAAGATAATATTAACAGTATTCATTCAGAGATTCCAGATAAGTTATTAATTTTACCTGGAACGATGAAAATTCACCAGGTTCTTTCTGAAACACGAGGAATGTTGTATTATAGAGATATAAGTTGCTTTTGTTCTAATGTTGGGGAAAGCTATCAATTTTGCCACTGCACAGACCTTCTTCCTTATATAACAATTAAAAATATGGATTTCAAAATACCTGTTGACGAATCTATTATTATTGAAGATTTTCAAATACAAAATATTTCACTAGGCCGTGATGGTTCGTACTATGCAGCCGTGTATTCTCCAGGAAATTCAGAAACTGTAGATGTAGAACCTGTAGAAACTGTAGATGATGATGAAGTGGTATCGGAAAATATTTTAGGTAAGGAAAATTTACCTCATCAAATACCTCGCACGTCTAGTTGTCTATCAAAAGAAATACTTCATCCTAACAACATATCGCTCGGTACATATGTTCTTGTAAAGGTTCCAGGTAAAAAACTTAATTACAGATACGTCGGGATTTGTCAAGGAGGAGTGGAGGAAGAAGGTGAGGTAAAAGTAATGTTCATGAGATTGACAGATGATATTGGACACAACTTTAGAATTGATGATACTGATGTGTCTTTTGTATCCTTCGAAGATTTCATTTGCATTCTAGAAAATCCTTCGATAATTATGAAGGGAATAAGAATTTATTATCATTTTAAAAATAATGTAAACGTTTTCGAGAAATAATTAATTTTTTAATTTGCAATAATTTTATATACTATGTATATCAATTTTTTCTCAAGAATAATAATTTATTTTTTATTTATTTATTTTATGAAGAACTGAATAAATTTTATTTATACTTGCTTAATTTATAATACTCAATATTTATTATTTTATTATTAGTTAAATGAATAAGTTTTATTTTTGTTTATGTATCAATTAAACTTTTTGTTTCTTTAATGTCTTTCAGATCACGTTTTGAGTCCATAGCGTCACAGTTTTTATGACATGTCCCCAACCAGTTATTATAAAAAATTACTAGAATGAAAAGGAATTTCTTAATTCAAATTCAAGACTTATACTGGTTCACCTTGGGACTATATGAGTTACAACAATATTTAGTTCTTCAAATATTGCATTTATATATTTAAAATTGAATGGTGTGATTTAGTTTTTAGAAAGTTGTGACAAAGTGGAAAAATGGAGCCAAAATATTTTAAAATAAACAAAATTATAATAATATGGCAGATAGTTTTTGAGCTACACATGGAGAATATTAATATTGAAAACAAAAAATAAAACTTAATAACTATATATTAATTTATAAGACTGTGTGTACAAATGTGACTAAGTGGAAATTTTTAGTTACCCTCTCAAGATTTTAACGTTATAAAATAATAGTTTGGTTGAGTTGATCGCTGCAGACCAATTTTTTCTCATCTCAGATACACATGCTACGAATTTATTGTATTTGCAATCTAAATATGCAAGTCATCTCAAATTTTCACCTTTGGTCACAAAAAATGTTATTGGCCCATATATTGACTTGTATTATATATAATAAAAAGAAAATGTTTTGGTATTTAATATAACAAACTATCGAAATATGTATAGGTTGTTATAATGACCAAAATTGTTATAACTGATATTATCTGCTTTCTGTTATTTATAATAAATATGAAACTGAATTTCTGTACTGACTAACGATGTACATAATATATTATATATTTTACAAATTAAATTTAATGTAGTCAGTAAAGAAAGCCAGTTGTTTATATACATATTTAAAACAAAGTATTTGTTTAATAATTTAATTTACATCCATATAAATATTAATAGATGATTATACCTATAAAGATCCTAACTATAAGCCAGATGAATTTGTAGTTAACAATAATGTATATGAAAGTAAGATTTTTTAACAATATAATCTATATTTTTATTTAATTTAATTCATATAATATTGTAGAAAACGTCTTTGAAAAACAAAATGATTTAGACAGAAACGAATTGTTAAATGCAAACTTCAGAGATTTTCCATCTAATTCCAGCTTTAACGGTAAGCATTTTAATTTATTGTGTAAATGAAAAAATGTTATTCATTATTCGTATTATATTTTTATTCTAGATTGTAGATTCTGAAGTTTCAACTTCAAGGACAACTAAAAAAAGACAAAAACATTTTGACCTTTGGAAACAAAATACTCGCAAAAAGCTGAGACAGTCAGGAAAGAAATATACCAATTGGAAAAATCAAGAAGGGTTAACATACGTGTTTTTTTCTTTGTACAAAAAATTTTTCTGATGTAAACCGAACTTGCATATTTGAACACTTCTGTAGTATGTCTGATGACGAAAAAGTAAAATTTTATTTTAAATTCGTTAAGCGTGAACTTGTAAAACGATGTCGAGTATCAAGTGATTCAAAAAATTATTCATATAAATTTTATCTGCAAACTAATGAAATTACATATCGTGTTTGTAGAATGTTTTTTTTGAACACTTTAGATATTTCGAAAAGAAGTGTTTACTATTGCTTTGAAAATTTTACTAACAAAGAAACAGGGTGTCCGTTGTCTATGAAACAGGGAAAAATGTAAAACGGGTAACTTCTGTAGAAAAACTAAATGAAATACGAAATCATATTAAAAGTTTTGAAACAGTTGAATCGCATTATTGTCGCGCTTCGACACAAAAGACATACCAAGAAGGTTATTTAAATCTTACAAAAATGTACCACCTATATCGGGAAAAAATAAATAATCCAGTAAAAATTTCTGTTTATCGTGGTATTTTCAACAATGAATTCAATATTTCGTTTTATAAACCGAAAAAAGACCTATATGACAAATGTGTTTGATTTCGTAATAACAAAACACCATCTGAAGAAGAAAAATTTTTGCACGAAAAAAATAAACAAGAAAAACTTGCTTGCAAAACTGGTAGGGATATTGATAAAACCAATGCTGATCGACATACGTGTATTTTATGTTACGATTTAGAGAAAGTAATTGGCTTGCCAAAAGGAAACCAAACGAATTTAAAATTTATTCAAATCCTGTTAGTAAGTTGGACTTTAGTAGAGTCCCATTTGCAAAAATTAAATGTATTTTATATGAACAAGAAATGCATGGAATATTTTTTATTAAATATAAATTTTCTTTCCAAGAAATAAATTACACATTTTTGTCATTATATAAAAAAGCTACAAAAAAAATTCTTGCTACTCCAAAAAATCTTTTTTCTGTAGCAATTTCTACATTGTCAGTCCATGCAATAGCAAAAAAGAAAATTTCGGACTTAAAAGACTTTCTTCCCATTTTTACCTAAGGAGGATATTAACTTTTTCACTTTTTCAATTCTATAATAATAAGAATATTTAAAAATTAAGATTATTTAAATATTATGAGGAATTGAAAATTAATTTCATTTTTATTTTTGTATTATTTTAATTTTTTTTTTTAATATCATTAAAAATTGTCTCAATAATAATTTTATTTCTACTATAATAATATTTCTACTAATATGCACAATATTTTTAATTTTACAGATTCTTTTCCTCTTTTTTTTTAGTATTTTAAAAAACTTCTTTTTTTAAAGAATTAGTACAGTTGGATTTATGTCAGGTTCAAGTTGGTACAGTTGGATTGGTCAGGTACAGTTGGATTTATGTCAGTTCAAGACACTATTAATCAGTAAAATAATAACATTATAATATATCTGCTCCTTTAAAATATTTTAATTCTATTAACATATTTTTGATTTTCATTTAATTTTATGTCATATTAAGTATAATATATGTCAAATTTTTATTTTTGAGCTAATTTGTTCCATATCCAAATTGTGTTGGTCCACCTCCTATAACATGAACTAAATGGTGAAAAAAATCTGGATATGGACCAAAATGAAATTTTCCAGTTTTAGGAAAACCTCAATTGTGCTTAATATATTGCCTCGTTATTGTTAAAATTAAAAAAAACTCTATCGGGCCATTTTAATTTGTTTTAACTTTAAACTTCAATTCAATTTTACTCGAAATAAGCTCATTGGTGTATGGACCAAACTATAATCAGGTGACGTTATGTCAAATTCTTGGGGACAATTTGGGACTTAATTCGGTTTTAGGATATCAATTAAAATATTAAAATCATTTGTATCAAATTATTTTTGCAGAATATGTAAGAGAAATAAACAAAATTATCTGGATAATGTATCAATAAATGATTTAAAAAAAAAACTGGTTTAAAAACAGGCCGCTTCAATAAAAGTTTCACCAGATTTTTTACTTAACAATGAAATTAAAACTGATCTAACTTTTATAACATCGAATTATGCTTTTCTTCCGTAATCAATTTCAAGACTGGAAACATCTCATTTATCACTATCTAATAAAATTCAAATTGTAGAAGATACTATTAGAGCAATTGAGAAAATAAATAGCGAGAAAGCAAATGAGCAAAAATAAAATTACTACGGTAATTCAAAAAATTTCTGGCTTTAACGTATTAAAAAATATTTCAGCAACATTAAATGGTGCATCAAGTTCTAATTTGTACACCGTGGGTGAAACTTAAGCTTTCAAATTTATACCAATTACATCGGTTAATGTTGAAAGAAGTTTCTCGATGTACAAAGGAGTTTTGAGAGCAAACAGAGTTTTGAGACAAAGTTTTCTATTTTAAAACTTAAGTGAAATGTTCGTAATTTATTGCAACCAAAATTTGCATTAAATTATAAACATCAACAAATAATTTTTATTAGCTCTTTATATTTTTATACTTATTTTTGTTTGATTTCGTTTTTAGTTTATATTATTTAATGTTTTAATAAGAATTGTTTATAATTATTTTATTTAATTTTCTAAAATTTACATAAAATATAGATATTTTTGTTAAGATTATTAAAGATATTATCTATTAAGATAATAAAAATTAAATATGTTGTTTTCTTTTTATACATATCTATTTTCATTTTAATTATAATTATTTGTTTGTATTAAAAAAAAAAAATTAATTTGTATGAGACTTCTTTCTCTTTTGAGTGCACATTTTAATTGCATAAAACAGCTTTTTTAAAGCATATTTTAAGCGCATAAAGCTAATTTTTAGAGCATATTTTTATTTGGCCTATACGAATTACATGGAAAGTAAGTATATAATAATAATATTTCGATCACACAGTGTTATCTCTTTCACTCTAATGATTATTTGGAAATGCCTTTCGAACATGTAACTGTTTTGTTTTTGTTTTTAGTTTGTTTTTCTTTATTTTTGTTTTCAATTCTATTTCATAACACTCTTCTAAAGCAAAATTTAATTCTATGTTACCACCCATTGAGCTAAAACTGGAATAGCCATATTATTTACATATTTGTAACAGTAGCTTAATAAGTCATAAGAAAAAAATCTATAATAATTACAAATTAAGGCATTAAACAAATAATTAAATGAAATAAATTTACAAATTATTAATTGAACTTTAAAATACAATAGAAGAAATTTGTTTAAAAAGGCTTTTTATGCTACAAGATTTTTTTTGAAAAAAAATATTATAAATATAATAAAATTGATTACAAAAACGTCGAAGTATTATTTGATAATTTAACTTTAAAAAAACTAAAGCATGTTGATAGTTCTATACTCGTAAATGAAACTTATCCAGTATAATTTACCTTCACTTATTAAACGGTAAATAAAAAATTTTGAAATCAATTAGAAACAATAATTAAGTACAGTAGGGAATTTTTTTTTTCGGACTATTTTTATGAAAAATTATGTCTCATGAATTTATTAGAACTTATTAGATACATAAGTGAAGTTAGTCGAAACAATAATATATAAGATTCTATTTTAAAATAATAAACTAAAAACACCAAATAAGATTAAAAAAATAAAGTGTGAATTAATGGAAACTATAATATTAATAGATGTAATCTCTTTTCTTGTTTGTTAAATAATTAATTAATTGATATTATAAAATTTATAAGACCATAGAGCATTATGCTAAGGTCCTTGATTTATATAAAAAAAATAAATTTATTGTCATTTACATTCAAATCATGTAGATTTCATTTATATAATAAATAAATAAAAAAAAAAAAAAAAGTTTAAATTTTCTAAAATATATAAAATTAAATTCTATAGTCAAAATCGTACTTACAAATTTATTGCATAATATTTATATTATTATTAAAACAATAATTGGCAAATAAATAAGTTAAGAAATAATTATAGTTCAGTTCAATAATGTAAAGATTATAAAAAACTATTTAAATAAAAATTAAATAAAATTTTGTCATTTTCTTTTATAAAAATAAAATTCATAAAAAAATAATTTGCATAAAAAAAACACTTTTGCGGAAAATTAATAGTGTTTGTAAATTAAAGCACTAGTCATCTAGTTACCATTTTTCCACATATGTATATTGGAGTACTTAAGTAACTTTATTTTTGATGTTTCTCAGTTAATGCATTATTTTATTCAGCTTTAATCTTCATTTTATAAATATTAATAGATATTTAATATACAGGGTGTCCCGTGTTAACATACACATAGAGCAGGAGGTGATGGGGAGCATCACAACAAACAAAAAATTATATGGGAGGAGGGTCTATTTTGGACCCTTTTCGAGATATGAGGGGTTAAAGATTTTTAGCGACTTTTCATAAAAAAAACTATAACTTTTGAACGACTTGCTATAGAGAGATAAAAAAAAAAATATTTTGTAGAGTAAGTTGTTTTAATTAAGCTTTAATTTATGTGTAGTAATGACCCCATATACCCAACAGTTACAAAGTTATGAAGGTTCAAAATAATTTAAAATTAAAAAATTATGTTTCAAACTCAATTTTCTTTTGAAACACCCTGTATTTGGGGCACTTTTTATAGCATATTTCGAAACAGCTTTTCCAGCTCTATAATTAGTATCTAATAACCTTTTCTCTATCTCTAACCGTTTTTAAGATATAAAGAATAGAAAAGTGTGTTATAACACACAAAATGTGTTAACACATTTTTCTATTGTGATTGAAAACAACTTACTCTACAAAACTTACAACTTACAACTTACTCTACAAAATATATTTTTTTTATATCTCTATAGCAAACAGTTCAAAAGTTATAGATTTTTTTATGAAAAGTCGCTAAAAATCTTTAACCCCTCATATCTCGAAAAGGGTGCAGAATAGACCCCCTCTATATAATTTTTTGTTCGTTGTGCCCCATCATCTATTGCTCTATGTGCAAGTTAACGTGGGACACGCTGTATATTTTAATTGCACTTTAATTTAATGAATTTTTATATTTTAATATTATTATTTATAAATATGTATGTATGAATCAATTACGAAATACAAAATCTGAATATGATACGACGCAATAATAAAGTAAAATAAAAACCGTTTCATAAAAACGATATATATATTTTTTTTTTTTTCTTATTTTTAAACGAATTTTGAACATATGTTTTTATATAATATAATTTAATAAAGTATGATGTTATTTTATAGAAACATTAAAAATAATGTAAAAAAAATAATTCTCCTACCTTTTTCAAAACATTTTTAATTCATTAGCATGAAACAATTAGATGGCTTCATTCATGAAAGTTTACTTAAAATTAATCAGTTTTCAACATATTTAATTAAAATTTGTAAGAATAATAAGATAATCAAATAACAATTAATAATTCATAATAACAAACTATTGTGCTTTTAATTCCAAATAAACTTCCATGACTTAAGGCCCTTATTCAATTTTTTTATTTTGTTTCCAAACTCTAATCCACTGCATAGAGTCTTATCTTCAGAATATTTACATCTTCAGTTGTACTTAAAGTTGTTCGCAAATGCATAAAAATGTCTTAAAGTCTGCTCACATAAGTTTTTTTTTTTAATCTAAAATGAAAATAAAAGAAAATTAATTTAGCCGATTTTTAAAAAAATTATTAAAATTTAATTTAAATAGTATTTGTATTGCACTTGTATTTCGTTTTTTTTTAATATGTATGTATTTAAAACGCAATTAATTTAGTTCAATAGAAAACTCTTTTAATCATGTTTTCGATTGATTCGTACATAGTTCGTTTTCGGTTTAAAATAAATACTTATACATGGATTGTAAAACATATTACAAAAAAATGCCTGATTGTGGTCCATTGGTAAGACACTAATATAGATATGTATGTAATAGTTGGTTTGGTAGGTTAATAGTTGAAAGGTACTCGTTTGTGTTTGTGTTTGTGTACCACACTTAACAAAATAATTAAAACGTTGATTTTGTAACCAATTTTAAAACTCCAAATATTTTTACCAACCGCATACATTAATAATATTGTATAAGGTAGGTATTATTTTCACACCAAAAATTTGTACTCGAGATTTGTGCAAATATGCACTTCTCCGGTGCGTAGAAGCCTGTCTGTCTGTCTATGTGTGTGTGAGTGTGTGTGTGGGAGTACAGCTTAAACAACCCAGCGGAATTGTTTAAAATTTTATATTTAAGGTTTTGACGTAAATATTTCGTATTGATAAGCTTTTGGAACCAATCGGACAACTGAAAGTGGTAGTTTACAAGTGCCATTTTTAAGTTTTTACGAATATTTCGTAACACGAAAAGATTATGAAAAAAATTATAAAGAAAAGTTGTTTCAAAAGTAATAAGCTACAACTTTCCCATTCAACATTTTTTGATCCGACTAACTTTAACTTTTATTTAATTTTTTTTCTAAGTCCAAATTTCATACATAACACGTCATATGCATTATACATATTATGATTTATGAACCAATTTTTTTTGTTTTTTTTTATCTCCAAAAATTTATATATGTATCTATGCATATATTCTCTTGTTGATGTCGCAAAATTCAAATTGTAAAATTTTTTTAGCAGATTCAATATTAAAGTTATGTTTGTTTTGTATTTGTTCACAGTTTTTATTATTACTAGTATCGCCGAAATAATTATTACTAGTATCGAGCGCAATATTTGCGCTAAAATTCGAACTATTATTGCGCTCGTATAATTTTACATAAATTTTTTTTTGTATTTTACATAACGAATTTGTTTGGTGTAATTTATATTTTGAAAATTGAAATTAATAATTATTTTTTTTTAATTAAGAAAACAAAAATTAAATTTATGGTTTTCTCAATTATAAAAGCGTTTTTAAATAAATATCTACCAAAATTTGAAAAATTATTTAATTTTTATTCTTATAGCTTTAACCGCTAAAGAGAGCAATAATTTGAAGCAATAACACAAAAAAAAGTAAGTGAATTAAATTCTGGAATTTTTTGAATTCGAATTTGATTTATGAAAAATTAATATGGTATATCTTTCGTATGTATATTTCATACATATAAATCAAATTATATCCTTCAAATTTGGCTAAAAGATATAGATTATATGGAACAACAAAACGATTATCTAGCGCTTGACCACGAACTTCAACAAACACACCATTATCGGAACGTTTATAAATTGGGTATCCATTCGCATCATCGCGAGTTCTTTCACAAAAATCTTTGGGAAACTGCTTTTTACATTTACCATTCTCCATACACACTAAATTTGGGTTAAGGACACTGCTAGGCCCATGTATCATATGTTTTTTCACTAAGTTATGTAATTTTGGATTACAATTATAATCAGGAATTTGCGCTGAAAACAACCTTATCAATATCCTCAATTCTATGAATTTGATCATTGACATGTAGTGTCAACAAAATATGTGCATGTAGTAAACCACGTTTTTGGAACTCAATAGTATATATTAGGGCTTCTATTTTCCCAAAAATTTGCTTTTTGATGATAGAATCCATTAAGCTCTTTAACTTTGAATGAAAAACACGCGATGCCTGGACGAAAATTAGAAGATTCACCTGGTGCTAAATTATATTTTATTTCAGGCCAGTTTGGATTACATGTCATATAGTAATAAATATGGAAGGTTTACCATATTTTTGCACAATGGACATGGCATCCAAGTAATTTTGATGCATATTTCTTTTTGATCCAATAAATGAAGAGGGCAAAATTACTTGACCTCCAATTCTAATATTTTGATTACTATCGCTATTCATTCTTTGATATAGGAAATCAGTTATATTATTGTATAGATCGGAACAAAGGGTTGATTGATTACAACGTAAAAATTTTAATCATGCACCTTCAATACGAACATACATATCAACAACCCACTGTAAAAATAACTTTTGAGAACGGTAAAGAAGACTAAAGGTATTACTATGAATTGCAAGACGGTAAGATGCATATTGAAACATTGTAACTTTTCGTCTATTATCATTAGTCTGAAAAATATTTGGATGCCAACCATTTGGAAATAAAATAGGGTAAGCTAATAGGTCAAGAGAAGAATTTAAATTGAAAATGTGACGCACTTGATTTAAATTTTTTGAAAAAACTACCATATTACGATCGCTTGGTGGAGCACCATCTGTAGAAGTAAAAATAGTTGCAACTTCAGTTTGAATTGCATCATTGAAACGTCTTTGATCATGTGATCTATCAACTGTAATATACATGAATACTTCAGGACATTCATAATTTTGAGAAATTTCTGACATTGTTTTAAACGATTGAATAAATGGGTTTATAGTTTGTAAATGAAGAGCTATTTCACGCATTACATTCACATCACACTCACTATTCGTTCATTCTCTCATTCTATGTTGAACTGCAGTTTCAACATCATAAAAATACAACTGAGTATATTTCGGATTAAAACCATAAGCTGGTACTAATCCACCGACACGATGATAGAACACATTATAAATTTTAAAGTGGAAAATACCATTGAAAACTGATTGATCAAATTGTGTTTCTGAACTTGCCATAGCAAACGCAGAATTATAAGATCGAATATTATTAAAAAAAATTTTGGATCCATTTTTAATTGCACTATTTTGCGATGAGATACCTTCTATTAAAGTTTGAAAAAACTGAAAATAAGTTAAAGGCGGTAAAATCACCTTACCTTTATGGCAACATAAACTAAATTTGGTTCTGTCATTCGAAGTAATTTCATTTAAAAAATGAAGAGCATTACATAAAGAACAACGTAATATCATATCACCAAGATTAAAACTTTCAAAATTACTGGAAACAGCAATTAACGCGCATTAAAAAAAATCATTAAGAACAATATTTTGACTTACATGATTCTTTTCCACATTATAATTGCAAAAATTCCTTGTTATTCTGAGATTTCTTTGACGATAACTTTGACTAGATTCAATTCAAAATTTAGACTTATTTCAATACAAAACAATTTAAATTGTTTTCAAAACAAAACTTACTAAACAAAAAAAAAATCACAGAAATGAAATTCACTTTACAACAATTATTTAATGCAAAACAAAATAAAAATATATAAAAGCTTATTTTTTAGGACTATTTTAATATAAAACAAACAAAATATTTTATTTATTAATAATTTAATATTAATAATTAATTATTTAAATTTGAATAATTTACAAATATTTTTCTCATAAATAAAAAAAACTTTATAAAATTGCAAACCAAAAATATTTGTTCTAATTCAAAAACAAGGTAGAATGTAACCCAACGGTTTTTAAAAGCGCACATTTCCAAAATAGAATACAAACTGTTTAGAATTGTGACTTGCACAAAAATTTTAAAATTTAAAAAATAAAATTTAAGAAATTTTTTCTAATAAGAAAATATGTGAAAGTAACACTTTTTTTGAATTTTGAGGGACTGTAAGTCCAGAACCCTTTATAAATAAGAAAAACCATTAACACACGTAAAAATATATTATTTGAGCTTTAATTTTTATGTCTTGCTGAAGAAAAATTTGTAAAGGTGCTTAAGTTGCAGGTGCCTAAAAAGAGCAAATTTTCAATTTTTCAGCCCTAATACCTCTTAAACAGGGGGTGACGCAAAAAAATTTTCTAAGGAAACTAATATTAATTCTAAAAGTTCTTTCCGCTCTCAAAATTTCAGGTTCCTATCTAAAGGCGTGCCGGAGTTATGAAAACAGAAATTTCATGCAAAATGTGGTTATGTGAAATTTAAATAGTAAATTACAAAATATTGCATAATTTTAATATTACTTTATGTAGATAATAAAATTTTCAGTCTTTTGGCGGTAAGATTGTAAAACTATTACGCAGAGTCTGAGATATATACATCTGAAAATTGGTCTTTTTCGCAATTTGGAAGAGCTGTAACTCTGGAACCCTATATAACTAAAATAAATTTTTAACACACGTTAAAATATATTACTGCAGCTTTAATTTTTATATCTTTCCGAAATAAAATGTGTACAGGTTCCTAAGTTACAGGTGTTTAAAAATAGCAAATTTTCAATTTTTGAGCCCTAATAGCTCATAAACAGGGGGTGGCCCAAAAAAAATTTCTGAGCGAACTTATACTAATTCTAAAAGTTCTTTCTTGCCTCAAAATTTCAAGCCTCTATCTAAAAGCGTGCCGGAGTTATGAAAGTAGAAAAATCATGCAAAATTTGGTTTTCACATAACGGTAAATTTAAATACTAAATTTAAAAAAATTGTATATTTTTGATATTAATTTACAAAGATAAAAGAAATACATGTCGCATAACGTTTTCAGATTGAAAAAATCTTAAGCAAAACATAAAATATATGCATTTAAAAATAGGGCTTTTTCAAAGTTTGAGGGGCTGTACCTCCGTAATGGATGGGGCTACATGAAAAAGTTGTTCCACAAAATTATTTTTTTTATGAGACCTACCCATGGTTAAAATTTCTTTTGTAAACAGACGGATATACGGACGGACAGAGTGAAACTAATAAGCACATTTTTTCAAAATTTTCTTGGAAATGTGCTAAAAAGCAGGGATGGTATATAGTTTTTTTTAATGTAATGAATTACAATGTTAAAAATTCTGCTAAAAAAATTGCACTTCATTTAAACGATAGTCGATTTAAACAAAAACTTGTACATTTTTGTAGGCATTTTAAGTTTAAATTTTCAAAACATATAATAATATATGTATGTACCTATTGTATTAATTTATAAAAAAATTAAAACAAAACAATTAAATTTTTAGTTGTATATGCAAAACTTTTTACATAGGATAATTTATTTACGATAAAATATTACTAAACAAATATTATTTACATTCATTTTTTAAATAAACGTTTAAAAAAAATTATATGGTTATATTGGTTATCTATAATATAATACACAAGATGTTGGCGAGACCTTGCCAACATGTAAAAAAATATATTTTATATCTATAATAAAACATTCACACTGAATGTAAACTAAACTGGCAATGATGATATTTTTGTATATTTATTTAATAATTTAAAATTTTATTACCAGAGACACAAATTTTTGACTCAAAGTATTATCAAGAGACACAAACCGTTCATTAAAAATATAAATAAATTTAGTAAATATTATTACGAGTGACCAAATTTTCCACTAGAAGTATTATCAGAGACACAAACCGTTCATTAAAAGTGAGTACAGTCAAAAAAGGAAAAGTACATACTTAAAAAACACATTTTCAATAAAAATAAATTCAGCAAATTTTTAATTTTTAAATTTGACCGCCACGTCCATTATGAACTGGTCGCAGCGGTAAATTAAAAATAAATTATTAATCTTCTGTTGGCATTTTCAATTTTTGTTTTGGAAAAAAAATATAAAAATAGGTACTCTTAATAAAATTAAAACGCCTGAAAGTGAAAAAGTGAGAATGAGCAAAGTTTATAGTAAACCTCATATTTATAAGAAAAAAATAATAGGCCAATTTTATTCTTGATTTTGTTTTCATTAGTATAAAAGCTGGTAAAAGCTTCGTAACATACTTTAAAATAGTTTTGTTTATTTAGGTTTAAATTTAGATTTTTAAGCTAAATTTTCGGTAGAACTGGTATAACATAAAATATTCGAAATTTTTTTATTAATGTAATCTATAATATAATACACAAGATGTTGGCGAGATCTTGCCAACATGTAAAAAAATATATTTTATATCTATAATATATTTTATATTTCACACTGAATGTAAACTAAACTGGCAATGATGATATTTCTGTATATTTATTTAATAAGTTAAAATTTTATTATCAGAGACACAAATCTTTGACTCAAAGTATTATCAAGAGACACAAACCGTTCATTAAAAATATAAATAAATTTAGTAAATATTATTACCAGAGACCAAATTTTCCACTAGAAGTATTATCAGAGACACAAACCGTTCATTAAAAGTGAGTACAGTCAAAAAAGGAATAGTACATACTTAAAAAACAGACATTTTCAATAAAAATAAATTCAGCAAATTTTTAATTTTTAAATTTGACTGCCACATCCATTATGAACTGGTCGCAGCGGTAAATTAAAAATAAATTATTAATCTTCTGTTGGCGTTTTTAATCTTTGTTTTGGAAAAAGAAAAATAAAAATCGGTACTCTTAATAAAATTAAAACGCCTGAAAGTGAAAAGAGCAAAGTTTATAGTAAGCTCATATTTATACGAAAAAAATAATAGGCTGATTTTATTCTTGATTTTGTTTTCATTAGTATAAAAGCTGGTAAAAGCTTCGTAACAGACTTTAAAATAGTTTTGTTTATTTAGGTTGAAATTTAGATTTTTAACATAACATAAAATATTCGAAATTTTTTTATTAATATAAAATTCGGCAGACTTAAATAATTATATTTTATAACAGAAGTCTGGAACTTACCAAATATTATAGAAATGGATATTTTTCTTAAAAAAAAAAAAATTACATAGAAAATATCATTTTAGAAGCCTTCTCTCACAATAGATTCATAATTTTGTACTAATTTATTATTAGACCATTAAATTAAAAAGCTGTCGAAAACGACCGTCACAAAAAAAAAGGCCCCGAAAATTTATGAAATTACATTATCAGAGACATGAATCTTTTATTATATATACTAATGACCTCTTCCAAAGTACATTTAAATAAAATAAATTCAGCAAATTTTTTTCAAGCAAAAAAAAAATAAACGAAAGACTTGAAAGTAGTTTTGGTAATTAAAGTAATTTCGCGGCGAAAACAACTGTTTTTATCGACATAAAAATTTTTTTTTTAAACTAAAGAAAAATAGAGAGTCTGGTAAAATTTTAACAAATATTAAAATTATTTCGGTTATTGGGATTGTTTTAAATGTAACAAAAAAAAAAAAAAATGTCGTAGCGGTTGGTGTTTGTTTCAAACAATTTTTGAGATATCGAACTTTTGCCCTGAATGTGTTTTTAGCTTGGACCATTTTTTCTCAATGATTAAAAAACTGTCAAAAATTACCGCCACGAAAAAACGGCGAGAAAAAATTAATAAACTGTACCTAACATTTTTAATTGTATGTGTTTAGATTTGTTTTATGTTTTTTTCTATTACAAGTAAGTAAGTGATTTCTACATTTTTTTAATGGTGCTGATGTAAAAATTAAATTTTTAGGTAGTTTATTAAGGGAGTCAGTATGATACCGTAAATGTTTTTGAATCTATAGAAATTGTGCAATTGCACAGGGGATTTTCTAGTATGGTTATAAAAAATATACACATCCAACATACATACATACATATTTACGTGCATATTTACGAA
Source organism: Poecilobothrus nobilitatus (assembly GCA_947095535.1). NCBI lineage: Eukaryota > Metazoa > Arthropoda > Insecta > Diptera > Dolichopodidae > Poecilobothrus > Poecilobothrus nobilitatus. The sequence goes on along the minus strand of OX352773.1, from coordinate 25,335,539 downwards.
CATTCATTCCAAAAAAAATTCATTTAAAAGCATGCATATATTTTTATTTAGATTTTTCTATGTATGTAGCTATAAATTTATTTTGTTTTATATCTAATTATTGATTTGACACACAAACTTGCATCATAGAATAGAATCAACATTTTCTGTTTGTGTACAGAAAAAACAAAATAAGAAAAAAAAAAATTTAAAAAGATTTTAATCTCCTTGTTCATTTCAACAACTTAGTTAAAAATTCATAAAAAGAAAGAAATAAGGCGGCGCATAATAATAAATTAATTGAGCTACGAATCACAACCGAAAATGAATTACATTTCTACAGAAAGTCGACTCAAAATATTTCACAAAGCTAAACGGTGTGGCTATTTCATGCTAAATGTATACCTATTTTTCACCTGAAATATGGCTTAATTAAAAAGAAAAATGAAAGATAAAGATGAAAGCAAAAAAGATCTTTCTTTTGGCTGTTGTTTCATTAAAATTGGTCCAGTATTTTGGTCTGTAGAGGGATACTTATGTTTGTATGGGAAAAAATAAGCCGATTAAATATTATGATGATTTACTTCTAATATTTGTGAATTAAAAGAAAAATCATGTGCATATGTATGGTCTATGAAGGTAGATTATGCACATATGTATATATGAATGCACATATTTTTACGGTAAATTTTTTTCTTTTTTTAACAGGAAAATACACAGGAAAAAGTGTAATCGACACAGCCTTTCCTCTTCAGGCGTTGCTGTAAATGTCGTAAGGGGAAATAATACTTACGACGTGTGTGGGATTCGAACCCACACTCCCTCGGTGTTTACAGCGTATTTTATACGTTCTTACCTATTAGACCAACGAGGCCCGAGATTACTTCTTTACTTAGAATTATTGTTATTGCATAAAAAAAATGTTGTTAAATTATTAGAAGTTGTTTTGCTTTGATATTATTATATAAAAAATCTATGAATTTTGGCATTATCCTTTTTGTGTAATAGCGGTCGGAGTGGTGGAGCCAGCGTCTTTTTTTCATATTAATATAAAACTAAAGATAAACTAAAGATTCACCCTTATTATATAGTAATATATAATATATAGCCCCCAATAGTTTTAAAATTTGTTTGTATTATATAGATACATATGTATGTATAAAAATTCAATAGTTTAATTACATAACGGTAGTCCCCTGTCCCATTCATTTTATAATATAAACTTTTTAAGCATAAAATATTGAGATGCAAAATAAATTATTTTTTATTTTAATGTTCGCAATGAATCCTAATTAAAAAGAGCAGAAAATCCATTGGAACTTCTGTCCTTAGAGTAAAAATCAAAATGTCATTGGGACCTCTAACTAGAAGGCTTTGGAATAAAGTTCTTTTACATATTCGTTCGAATAAAAAAATTTTATTTTATTTTTTGAAGAATATTTTTTACTCATTCATTTGTACAAATTAATTATCCTATTTCAAATCTTAAAATAATGCAAACTACTAACTTTTTTCAACTTCGACGCAGTTTTTGGTGACACTAACTTTAGTTTGATTTTTTATATTTTTAAGAGGAATTAAAAAAAAAATTGAATCTCGAAAATACTCCGAAAAAATAATTTCTGGAGTTTTATCATTCGCAAGAGAAATTTTTGCAATTTTTATACCATATAACTCCATACAACTATTTCAATACAAAATGAATATGTATAAAAATGCAATTCATTTACGGGTGCGGCTCAACAAATTAGCCGACCTAAAACAAAGTGAATTACATATAAAGAAAAATATCTTTTTTCTTATTTTTGTTTTTATTATGCTGTATTATGTATTTGGAGCGCTGGATAACACTATTATAATCAGAAATTAGATATCCACAACCTTTATCAAAAACTTAATGTGCAGAAAAGTAATTTGTAGTGCTGAAGTCACTGTTATCCTCTTTATAATGGGCATTATGATTGAAAACGTACGGAAAACGTCAATGCTACCGAAATGTCAAATTAACTATGAAAACGCGGAAAAGGTTTCCGAAGTTATTTATTTATATTATTAAAAACATATGGTGTTAGTTTAACTTTTCTAATATTTTACACTTTTACTTTTTGTGATTAGGAGAAAAAAACAAACTAGGACAAGTACGATGAATTGTCATTTGCTCTCAATTGCAAGTAAAAAATACCAAACACTTTTCTTTCACTTTTCAAAAATTTTTAGAATGTACTTTAATTTTTGACAGTTTATATTCATAATTGAAATTTGAAAGAATAAACAAAAAAAAACTTATAAAGATATATTTTTTACATTAATCGGAACATATTTTTTTTTAAATTAATTTTAAAATTAACATTAAAATATCTTTATTATTAACATTAAAATTTATTTATATTAACATTAAATATTCGCGCAAAAACAAAGAATTTAAATTTTTTATTATTACTCTAATTTCTGACCTCAACGTATTCAAAATTTTTGACAGTTAGAACAACAATTTTTGACACTTTTCATTCTTTTTAAAAGTAGAAATTTTTTCTTTTTAAAACTTCAAAATAAGGGGAAGTGCATACGTCATCTTGATGTCACAATTTTTCTCTTTAACTGTCAAAAAGTAAAAAGTTTTAGGATATCAAACAGAAAACTTGAAAGACTTTTTAATATTTTATAAAGTTTTAAAAAAACTTTTTACATACTAAACAGACTTAGACTGAAGGTGAATAATCTTTTTCGAGTAGCGAATTTTCCGAGCGTTTTCAATCATAAGCCAATATATAGCATTTTCCGATTAAATGAAACCTTTTTTCAATTGAATGAAACCTTTTTTCAATAAAATGAAACTATTTTTCAATTGAATAAAACTATTTTTCAATAAAATCAAACTATTTTTCAATTGAATGAAACCTTTTTCAAAATAAATTAAACCTTTTTTAAACTAAATGAAATTTTCTTTAAAATAAATGAAACTAAAAAAAATTACAAATAAATTTTATTTAAAAAACTGAAATTAAATTCAGAAAATTCAAATGGAACTAAACAAAATTACAAATAAAATTTACTTAAAAAAGTAAAATTTAATTCATTTACAAAAATGAAATAAATGAAACTTGCAACTATTGAAACTTCTTACTACTAACTTGCAAAATTACTTTTTGGTTATGGATAAGGCAAAAATTCAGAAAAGACGAGCAATTCAAAAAATAATTACGGACAATGGGAGTATTTCAAAATTTTGACCCCTCTATTCGCCAACGCTCAGTCCAATAAAAAAATTATTTTCAAAAATAAAAACATATGCTTGTTCAATATTATGCAATACTGAGATCGAGCATAATCTTCCACATGTAATTAATCAAAGTGTTAATCAACTGATATCAAACGACTGCTCTATTCATTTCAAATTCCGCAAGCTTTGGAAGGTCTGATTTGATGTAATGGTTGATCCTCTGCACCTTGTAGAATCTTAAAGATCATGTCCATTACGTAATTGGAGCAATCTATTTTCTGAATTTTTGCAAAAGCAATTTTGTAAAGTAGTAATCAGGGTTCCAGTAATTTGTTTAGCGAGAGTATCGGGGCAATAGACCCACTTTTTTAAGTTTCTTCTTTTTAAATATATATGTAAAAAGTATAATTAGAGGGGTTTTAGAATCATGGTATTCGCTTTTCCAGAACATTAATATTATATGCGGGATTCTAAATTAGAAGGGATTTTAGAGTTGGATTGAAAAGTAGGGTTATATGCTTTTCCAGGGTATTTATATGTATAGACATGTATATGTGAGATTCTAATTAGGAGGGGTTTTAGAGCTGCATTGTATATACAACATTAATTTAAATTAGAAATTTATATGTGAAATTTTTTGGATTTTCATACCCACCCAAAATTTATTATTTATTTATTATAAACATTATTTCATTTCAATTAATTAATATGAAAAATGAAAATTTCTATTTAATTAATAAAAAACATTATTTCATTTCAAAACGCTAGAATTTGAGGTACTAGATTTTCAGACGCGAGATTTTGGACACGTGAGATTATGAAACGTGATATTTTGAAACGCGAAATTTCCTACTCAACCCGAATTTATATACAGGGTTATAATGCTAACCGACTTTTTACCGACCGCATACAATTATGTATAAGGTAGGTATTGTTTTCATACTAAAAATTTGTACCCGAGATTTTGGCAAATATGCACTACTCCGCTGTTGAGAAGCCTGTAAATTTTTTTTTATCATGATGTCGGTCTGTGTGTGTGTGTGTGTATGTGTGTATGTGTGTCTGTGGGCACGTGTACAGCTTAAACGACTGAGCGGAATTTTTTGCAATTTCATATTTAAGGTTTTGACGGAAATATCTCGGATTGAAATATCTTTTGGAGCAAATCGGACAACCGCAAGTGGTAGTTTACTAGTATAGTTTTTAAGTTTTTTACGAATATTTCGTAACAGAAAAATTTTATGAGAAAAATTATTAAGAAAAAGTTGTTACACACTTATAGAGGAACAACTTTGCTATAGAACATTTTTTGATCTGACTAACTTTAACTTTTATTTAATTTTTCCAAATTTCATACAACACTCCATATGAATTTATATGAACAATTTTTTTTGTTTTTTTTTTTTTTATATCCCTAAAAATTTATCTACATACATACATACTTATATCTATGCATATTATTCTTTTGTTGATGACATAAAATTAAAACGGTAAAATTTTTGTTAGAAGATTCAATATTAATTTTATGTTTGTTTTGCATTTGTTTACAGTTTTTATTATTTTTTACTTCTAATATTTTTGAATGAAAAAAAAATTATGTACATTACATAATAATGTAAATGGATGTATGAATGAATGCACATACATATATTTTTACGATTTCATTGCTTATTATTGTTATTGAATAAAGTGAAATGTTGTTAAATTATTAGAATGCTTTGATATAAATTATTATGTAAAAAATCTAAATCTATAAATTTTGGCATTGTACTTTTCGTGTAGTGGCGGTCTGTCCTGTGGTGGAGACAGCTGATTTTTTTATATAAATTAGCTCTAACTTTTAATCCATTACAAAAATTGAATAATTGAGTGGTTTGATCGAAAACCGAACGGTTATTTTAATCAAACTTGCCATGTAAACAACGAAATATTCTTTACTATACAGAAGTCATTTAATAAATAATTCAAACGACTAAAATTTAGTGTTTCTTTTTTCTTACCTTCTTGTTTAATAAATATTCTATTTATCAAATTAATTTATTTCACTTTGATTTATAAACCATTGTTTGCATAATTAATTCACAAAATTTTTCAGTTTCATAGACATGCATTAAATTTCCGTATTTAAATACGAGTTAAAAACGTTTTTCTTGTTGCATTAAATATACTTTCAATTGCATACTAGTATGTATAATTATGTATATATTTAAATAAACAAGTTCTTGTTTTTGAATAATAGTAACATAAGAAAAATATTAAAATTTATTCGTTTTTTTCGCATTTTTGTTTTTTTTGTTTTGTTGTAGTTAGTATAAAATAACTTATCCAACATTGTATTACTAATGTGTGTAGAATTGTAGATACAAAAATGCAAAATGCAACATTGTATTACTAATCAGCGAATGCAAAACAAACCAATACTGTAGTTACTTTTTAATATTAATTGCTAATGTATAGAAAAATTCATAGTATTATTCATAATTTTCACAAATTGATTTCTTTTCATTATGATTTTAACAGGATGATCAACAAAGTATTGCATTTTTTATTCTGCTTCTTTGATTATTTGTGTATTATATGTATATAATGTATGTTATGTACTACTGGTTGCTTATTTTTGAAATACCGGCACCAGAACCGGTTTTATAAGTACATACTGTCAAAAAATTTTTGTATTTTTTATTTTACAAAATATTTATTGCCATCCTATTATTAACCACATTCACACTTAACTCGAACTAAATTCACTATTAATAATATACATATGTAATATCCACAATTTATAATTACACAACCTTCAACAACAATCGAAAATTTGCAACTAAAATAAAGGCAAGCAAACTAAACAAAACAAGTTGTCAAGTTTTATGAACGAGTCTCGTCTTGCTCGACTATCGAAAATAAATAATATTAATTGACGAGAGCGACATCTTTAGAATACTCAGTTCATTGTATTAGTTATGTTTATTAATGATAAATTGTATTTTATTAATTGATATTTTGCTAATAAAACAAAATTCTTTTTTGTTGCGATCAGGATCACTGATCAGTGATCACATCACATCAGTTAGAATTTATAAAATATTTTCATGTCGCATTACAAAATTTTCTAGATTCAAATAACGCAATATGTATAATATTTTAACAAATACTATTTAAAAAAAATTAATTTAATTTTGAAATAAAATATGAAATAACACATAATATGTATTTATAAATTAATAAATAAACATTTTAACATAATATGTAATTATGTACATTTACAGCTGAGTAATCAACGGCTTAGTTAAATAATGATTCCAGAAACTGAAACTAAGTGACTTAGTGGATGGATGTATGTATGTTGTATGAGTAATACATACATACATACAAAGCCTTTATGAATTATGAGTTATGTTATAACCGAGACTCACATCAATTATCAGGCCATGAAGTGCAGAGAGTAAAAGCTTAATAAGGGGCCAGCTTTTAACAAATTTACACGTAGTCTTATGGAAAAAAATAGGGGGCCGACTATAAATCTTGAAATAACACAAAAACCATTTACTTTATTCAATGTGGTCCAAAGCGAAAATTAAAGTCGCATCTTTTTTACATAATTCATTAAAGAAAAATATTTGAATATATAATGTTTTCATTCATAAATATGCATTTAAAAAATTGTCTTCCTTTAAATTTTTTATTTTAAAAGCTTCTTAAAGTTCTTAAGATATGAGTCTCGTGAAAGTCGATGAGAGTGTTTTTATAGTACACTACTGGTAAAAAAAAAAAGTGTAGAAATGAAATTTTAATGACAATGTTGATTTAAATTTAAACTTAGTAAAAATTTTTATTAAATTTTAAAAATAAAAAATTATTGACTGAAATATAAGTTATTGTGAAATAAGCAATAATTAAATAATATTTATATAAGTAATCATTTATAATATCTAAAAAATTTTCCCATTTCCACACCACCTTTGAGGTAGCGAATATGGAGCGTTTTTTTTAAAGTGGTGTTCCCAATAGGCCTAATCCCCTCAATTCTAAAAAAAAGAGTGTAATATTTATGAAGTAGAAACAAAATATTAATAAAAAAACAATAAATAAAAAAAATATCACAAAATTCAAAATTAATAAAATATCACGAAATTAAAAAATATCACAAAAAATTATATAACCCTTCTTAATTTTGAAATATTTTTAATTTGCGATTTTGTCTATTAGATTTTAATATGTCATTTCCCGTTTTGTGTAATTATTTAATAAAATATTTGCAAATGTTTTACTTATTTGGAAAAAAATTATGCGGCTACTATTGCCGCATTTACACGTCGATTCCAAATCAATGTCATTCATACCCAAACAAAGACTATTTAACGTCACTTCAATTAGTATTCTTTTTTGATTACTTTGCTCAAAGAAATTTTTTTTTAAATTTGTTTCCCGTAAAATCTCCTAAAAAATTGCTGTCGTATGAAATAAAACATAATTTGTCTGATAGTCGGTAAAGAAAGACCTCCTCTGTTAAGTTCGTCAAAGTAAAATTGCACCCAGCTAGAGAACGATATAAACGGAATCTATTTTCTAAAGAATCAGTTTGTAATTTGCCTAATAAAACATAGTCCATTTGAAGCTCCGTTAAGGATAGATGAACTAAATCTATTAATGTTTTAGTAGTGAATACTAAAGCATTGAAAGTGTCTCTCGAAAATCTATTTTTATTATCATTTGTATTCCAAACTGATAACCAATGATAATTCTAAATTTAAAGTTGCAACCGAAATAATTATCATTTTGTAAAAAATATAAAATAATATTAGTTTCATTTTCATTTTACAGAGTTTATATGTATAAAAAATTAAAAAGGGCTATATAAAAAAATAAGATAAAAGACAAAAAAATATAATAATTTATAAAAAACAAAAAAACCGTAAATACAAAATTATTTATTTTATTTATTTATTTATTAAGTCTTAAAAAAAAAAAAAATTTTGTGTACAAAAAAGCCAATATTTACAAATTTAGAAAATCATACTATAATAGGAGTATTTTCAACTTTGACTTAAAATTAAGAGAAAAGAATTAATATTTATTATTAAAAAATTTAGTTGGTGTAGCAAAAATGGCTAAAAAACCTACTGACACATTTTTTAACGACTTATAACTAGATACTTAAAACTAACCTATAGACTAATTATTAAATTTAGAATTTACATATAGTTAACTTAGATTATACTAAAAATATTATTTATTAGAGGATTTGAATTGTTAAAGCAGTTCTCTTGAAAAATTGGAAAAAGTCTATCAATTTTGTCTTGACTTGTAGGCACTTGGGCGATTTCATGTAACCTTGCGGTTGAAAAGCATCTGTTTTTCTTTAGAATTAATTTTAGCACGGAGTTCTGCTTTCTTTGTAAAAGAAGTAAATGCGATTTTGCAGAATCCATCCATACGGCGAAAGCGTAGAAAAGAATGCTGCTAAATATCACTTTATGTATTAATAAATTATTGTCCATGCTCAGATACAACTTTCTGTTTAAAATTATAAAACTAATTTAACATAAAAAACAAACAAAACTATTTATAATAAGTATTAATTAATTAATTATATCGTATAAAATAAAATTTAAAATTACTTATATCTCCTACACCACTACTTTTTTTTATGGAGTGTATCAAAATATTTAATAATTTGCTTACCAGAATTTGTGACTCCGTTTTTTTATGTGCTCGAAATATGGCTGAAAAATACGAGTTGAAAATTAATTTTCTTACAAGAGGAAAGAAAAAATTCTAAATTTTAATTATATGACATTTTTAAAATGTTTAAATAAAATTAAAAATATTAAAACTCAATTTGATTATAAAAGTACTCACCCATTTCACATACAATTTTTATATAAATTTTAGGTTATGGTTAAAAGCTTTCAAATAAAACTTTCAATCCCACTCTTATTTTTTGAAAAAAAATTCTCTTCTTCTACTTTTACAAATGTCAAAAAGCAAGCGGAAAAAAATAACTAAAAAGACCTAAAAGTAATTTTATTAAATATTAAGTTAAAATTACGAGTTGAAAGCTAATTTTTTGATATGTTGTAGGAAAGATTCCAAATTTTATTTTCATATAAAATTCGACATATTTTGGGGAATATTTCATAACGAAAACTCGTAATGAAAATTGTTAAAAATGGGCATTTTTTCGAAAAAAAAAACAAAATAATAAGAACAAAAAAAAATCTTTTAAAATTAAATTTTAATGTCATTTGTTTGAATGTATGCGAGACTCGATTGCCATTCTCTCACAACTACATTCATGCGTTTTCAGTTCTTGGCCTGTTTATTTAGGTCTTGGTTATAACACAAGAACATTCTATAATCTCTATATCAATTTGCGAATTAAAATCAAACAATACCTAGACCTTATACATAATTGTATGCGGTAAAAATATCTAGAATAAAAAAGAAAGAATTTTTATTTTATAAAATAACAAGTTGCAATGCATTATGCATTTCTTCCATTTGGGTTTAAAAAAATTCGTTTTTGCCGTTTTGGAAAGTTATAATTTTTAATAAATACAAAATAAATTAAAAAAATCTTTAATAAATTAAAGATAATAATAATTAACCAAAAATAAATTTGGTGGCCTACTGATTACTGAATAAGAGCGTATGAAATGCTCTCTGAACACAAAGCCAGTGTGAGTTAGAATCCCACACATTTTGTAATAATAATATTCTCCCTTACGACATTTACAAGGAACACCTTGAAAGAACAGAATGTATAATTTTCTTGCCACATTTATTATTGTTTATTCACCTAAAAAAAAAAAAAAAAAAATAGAAAATTCTCAAAAAAACAAAAAAGAAACAACTATTTAGAAAAAATTTAAATATTTATATCTTTATTTATACAAATTAAAATAATTCTTTTGATTTAAAATTTTTTTCTTTTATTATGATTAAAAATATTTTAATAATTAATACAATATTTTAGCAGTTTCTTAAATAAACATTATTTTAATAATTTAGAATTCTTTTTTTTTTTTTATTATATAGATTTAAATTAATTTATACATTAATATATTATTTATTTGTGTTTTTTTTTTTATAGTTCTTTATTTGTTTAATTTTTTTTTTTTACATTCATTGATCACTAAAGCTATGATTTTTTGTTTTTTTTTTTATCTTAGTTTGACTACTGCCTTCGTATATGAGGTCTTAGTACAATTTTCTTTATTACAAAAGAACTAAAATCTAATTTTATAAACTTAACTATTAGGTATAATTATAGAATTAAATTTTTACACGAACAAAATAAAAATTAATTAATAAAATATTGAATTTACAATTATATGAACATTTATTCATTTAACAATGAACAATGAACAAAGAACTATTAATATTTCATTTTGAGATTGGTTTTCTTTTCTGCAAAAGGTTCTTCATAAAAATTAAAGAAAAAAAACTTTATTATATTTACAAATAAGTGCAAAATTTTTATGTTAAAATAAACGCAATTTTATTTTTGTGTTCGTACAGACTTCAGAATTTTATAATCGATATAATATTTTTTTTATCTGATAAAAATAAAAATATAAAAATTAAAAATAAAAATTCTTCTGATTGTTTATGTATAAAAAACTACAAATTTTTCGAACACGAAACGACTTAAAGTTACTTTAATTTTAAAAACGTCAGAAATTGTTAGAAAAATTTTGCTAAAAAAAAAAAAAATTCGAAATCAAATATTGAATATTTTTATACATATAGGTACATATTTAAAAATTACATATTTTGGTGATTGTTTATATTTTTTTTTAATTTTTGTCTTATTTATTTTATAAAAATTTAATTATTTATAACTTTATATACATATATAATATTATTTATTATTCACATTTTTACCGAATTATTTTAATATTGTATTATATATTAAATTATTACAAACAAACAATCAATTTAATTTTAATTTTATGTCTTCGTAACTTCTCTTTAATAACAATATTAAATTATTTCATTGTTGCTTTTTTAATATATTAAAAAATCAAAAAAAAAAAAAAAATTTATTTTTATTTAAAAAATGTTTCTTGAAAATGTATACCCATTTTAATATTAAAAAAACCTATGAAAGCATACGTTCAAAATAATGTTACATTTATTTAATTTCAAACAATTTAAAGTTAAATTTATGAAAATTTATCGAAAAAAGAATTAAAAAATTGGAAATTGCTGTGTACCATAAAAAAAAAAAAAAAATTTTGAACTAAATGTAAATTACTGATTTTTAAAATTTAGTGTAGTATTTATTTTAGCTCTATGCATATTATTTTATTATATTTTTAAAACATACATTTTTTTTTTTTATATAACATTTGTATGTACAGAATACAGATACATTTTACTTTACGATTACTCATATCAGAGTAGCTTCTTAGAAGTGGAAAAACAAATAAATGTTCGAAATTTACTAGACATATACAATTTACTTAAACTCACTTTCCTATAGAAATTTCAATTCGGTTCAAAATAAAAACTATAGGGTAGGTTAAACTTTCACAAACACTAATTTAAACAAAAACAGGTATAATAGTTGAATACAAAAATTTTTATAATTGTGCAAAGCAAACAACCTGTATCTGAAAACAAACTGTAATCTGAAAACAAATCTAGTTACAGGCAACAGTTTACAGTTTAACACATATGATGTTAAAGCCTTAAGTCTAAATTTAAACTTAAGCCGCCAACATTTTGATCATGTCTTCAATATAGCTGCTGCTAGGCAGAAAAAAAAATGTAGTACACTTATGAAGAATTCCAGAATTCGAATATCTTAGGTGTCAAATTATTAAAGCACAATATCAATATATTTGCAATATACAGATTCTATACAGTTAAAAATTTTGATATAATTTTTGATAACCCGATGAGCATTAAATCTTTACACACGAATTTTCGTATTAATTTTCTATTATATTAAAAAGTGTTAAAAGTTTAAAAAGAAACATGGTTTAGAGTTTATATGATTAATGTATTAATTGTATAAGAAAAAGTATATGAAAACGATAAGATTAGAGTATTAGAAATGTTTATTCTTACATTCTTTTGATTTTTCCTAATTTTTTATTTTATTCTTGTTTTTAAATTTTTATAAGAAGAAATTAAACTTTAATAGGAAAAACTTATTAAAGTTTTTTTTTGGTTTTTAATTTTTTAATGGGCGTCGTTATATCGCGTGCATAATAACTGCAAAGTGTAAATTTAATCTGAACTAAATATCGTATTAATTGATCTCTACAACATGAACATATAAAAATAAATCAAATAATGGTCGCGCTCAAGAGAATCTAGCGCTATACTGAATTGCAGCGGTTAGCATTTAGCGCTGCATGTTTGTAGCGAACGATTTGCAGCAAAATTAAATTTCGTATATTTTTATTTTATTTAAATCGTATTTTTGTTTTTTAAATCTTATATTTTTTATTTCTCAATTTATCAATTTAAAAAAAAATGTTTGAAATCCAAAAATTCTCACAAAATTTTGTAAAGAAAATTTTTTAACATTAAATATGAAGGCATAAAGGTCAATAAAAAGTCGCTACATAATTTAGCGTAAAATTTTCTTGTTGCAAAATTCATGTAGTACATTGTAGCGCTAGATAAAAAAATCGTTTAGTAGAAAATTTTATCGAGCGCTGCAGTTTTTTTGTAGCGCTAGATGCTACTGAACGCGACCAATGATAATATTTTCTTAGCAAGGTTGCCAAGTTAGCTATTTTGTAGCTAGATTTAGCTACTTTTCAATGCGTTTAGCTACTGTTTTTTTCGTTTTAGCTATTTAGCTACTTTTTTAGCCACTTTTTTTTTTCTTTTAGCTACACTTTAGCTATTTTTTATATCGTGGACAAAAATATGAAATTTGCAAAAAGTTAAACTTTACGATGGTAACAATTTTTTTTGCTTCGGACATTTGAAGTAGAAATCTTTACTAAAAACTATTACTGATATGAAATGTTAATGATTGAGACATCTGTGAAGTTTAAATGAATTATCTAAACCATTTTTTTTTTAAATGTTTACATAAAATGATTTAAATTTTATATGAAATTATAGGTATGTAATTTCAATTTATAATATTTTAGAAGATAAACAAATATTTTTATATGGTTTTGATAGTTCAATAATCAATCGTCGGTAGTTGATTGCCAAAATGACTAATTCTACAAAAATATAATTTCGAAAAATTTGGTACAACGGAATTAATTCATTTCAATTTGCTGTTTGTTGTTTACTTATTTCCTTGTGCTCAACCTAAATAAAAGCGTACGGCGTACCAATTTTGTATGTCTGTACATCGGTACGTCAAAGCACACCGAAATTGGTACGCATATAATAATTTAGTTTTGAAGAAAAATCATTATTATATGTCATTATTTACAAAAAGTAAGTATCCATATCAAAATAAAAAAATTAATTTTTATTTTTAATTTCTATTTCTATTTTGTAAATACAATTTAAAAAAAAAACAAATCTACATAGCATTTATATTTTTTCTAATATTAATTAATATGAATTGTTAAAACAAGAAAAAACAACAAATTTTTTTACGTCTTGTCAATTTTTAAATTTTATAAACTCAACCGTACAGTTTTTTTTTGATAATATTGTTAATTGACAATTCACATGTTTCAGTTCTTATTTGTTATTTGTTAATTTACTTCATTTTAAAATTTAAATTTAAAAGTTCTTATTCGGTTTTGCAATATATTTTTTAGAGGATGTAAATCCAATTTTTTTTCCGTTTCGAATTGAATAGTAATAATAAAAATTCTCTTAGAAAAAGTGATTTATAATTTAAGTAAAGTAAGTACCTATGAATATAATCTATACATACAAAATATTCTTAGATGGTTTAGTGTGTTTACTAGATTTTTTAAGATAAATTAAGATTTTGAAAATGAGTATAAAAGGAAAAAAATATATGCAAAGATACAGAAAAGAGTGGGGAAGGGAAAAGATTTCAAAATTTACGGATTGGCTTGCCCGAGTCAAAGGAGATGATAAAAAAGTGCATTTATGAATAAGTATTATTTTTAGATACTTTTTGATTTTAACATTTCATATAAAAATTGCGAAGAATTATATTTACAGAAAGAGTGGCTTTTTTACGAAAGTTTAATTTTTACTATAGTAAAAAATTCTGGTATAAATATACTCTACACCGAACCTGATAGAGACAAAGGTGTTTTTTTAATACATTTAATTAATTATATACGTATGTAACATACAGTATGTTCTTATATTTAATTAGTTTTTTATTTCAACAGATTGGGATAACTGAACACTATCTATTTTAAATTTAATTAGACTTTTACTACCATGTCAAACTGAAAACACTAAATTAAGTCGCGTCCCGCATGAATAAGCGGTTGAAAAATTGATTGTATTCCAAATAATAAGATTTAATTATAAAAAAAAAATATAAAACTAATTTTTATTTTTTCCTGTGCTTTTATGCTAAGCCTGGACTAACTTGCCAAGAATAGTTGAAAAATTCAGGCAACAAAGCTTCATTTATTATTGCTACAGGAAATTCCAAGAATCAAATTAGTCAATACATAGCAGTAGTAGACAACCATTTAGTACATCTACCTGCTGTAACCATAACTGAAGCGTTGGATTATATTTTTAAATTGCATTTTGTTTTCAATATTAAGTTTTATATTATACAATAATTTAAGGCTGTTCTGGACTTTTATCCAAAAATTATTATTTATTTACAAAATAGACTATACAAATACAACACCTATTACAGTTCAAAAATTATTTGTTAAATTAAGAAATTTGCATCATTAAAGAGGGTAAATTTATTTACATTTCTATTAAACACTAATATATTTGTATTGTTTAAAAAATAGCTGATAAGTAAGTATTTCACTACTTGGTATATATCGTAAATTAAGTTAAGAATTTTAAATTAAGTTTAGAATATTAAATTAAGTTATGAATATTAAATTAAGTTAAGAATATTTATTTTAGATAAGAATATTGAATTAATTTTGCTTTTTTTAGTTAAGAATATTGAATTAATTTAAATTTTTATTTTCCATAAAACAAAACAATACAAAATTCTAAATTTTAAACTAAAATATGTAATTATAATATTTACAATGGATTACTTTTGTTATATTTGCAATCAAAAATCTTCCGAAATTTCAAAAATAATAGCTCATTTAAAATTAGAAGCAAAATTTTTGATGTGTCGTTAATAAAAATTGCGAAAATACTTTCAATTATTATACGGGTCTTAGAAAGCATGTTTTAAAATGCAAATTTCTACAAAATAACCATAAAACAAATAATAATAAATAAAACAATAATAAAAAATATGATGTCGATAATTATTCGATTACTTTACCAAAATCTAAAATTGAAGATAAAAATCAAACCATCAATTATAGTAGCGTAATTCCACAATATATGCAAAATCTATGTTCTTTCAAATTCAACAGATTGAACTCTTTCAAAAATATTAACTTTAACTTTGGATTTAGTTTAAATTATTTGCGAAAACTTTCAAGCTAATATTTCAAATTCTGAAAAAAATTCCTCTAAGGAAACATTGTGTGAAAATTTTTAAATCATTAGTCGAAACCTTGAAAACAATTTCAATAGTTACAAAACAAATTACAAAAGAGGAAAATTTATTAAATCTTCTGAGTTTTTCGTTTCTTCTGTTGACATAGCAATAGGTACACGTTGGAATAACTGATTCTTTAGAAAATCTCAATCATATCAAAAACATATAGTTCAAAATTCATTCCAATATATATCTATAATCCAAACTCTAGAAGTTCTTTTTAAAAACTCCAATTTTTCTCAATATTTTTTTTGAAACAAATCATATTTGTGAAAATAAAAAATTTAGTTCTTTTTGCTACGGCTCAAATTTTAAAAATAGTAGTCTATTTCAAAATTATTCAAATGATATTCAAATATTTTATGACGATTTTGAATGCACCAATCCTTTAGGAAGTCATAAAACTATGTATTCATAAAATTGGTGCAATTTATTTCACTGTTCAAAATTTACCGTCTTTATATTTATCTCAAATAGAAAATATTTATTTAGTTGCTTTATTTAATGCAAATGATATAAAATGTGGAGTAACTTATAACATGATGCTGAAACCTCTTGTGGAAAATTTAATAACTTTAGAAGAAATCGGAATAGTTACTGATTATGGAATTATTTTTGGTACTTTAATTAGTTTTACACACGATAATTTAGGAGGAAATCTTATGTTGGGGTTCTCAGGTAGATTTAATGCTAATTACTTTTGTAGAATATGTGAAAAGAAAATAAGCAAAAACCTTAGAAATAGCTCAAGCCATGAATTTTTAAATTTTGAAAATAATGACACAATTAACACAAAGGGTGTTAAATTTCTTTCAATACTTAATGAAATAAAATATTTTGATATTTTCAAAAACTGCACCGTCGATCCGATGTATGATTTATTAGAAGGAATAGTACCTTTCGCAATATTATTACTTTTCAATTAAATGGCAATTGCAAAATTGCAGAATATAAATAATACAATTCATTCTTTCAATTATGGATATTTATATCGAAAAAATATTCCTACATTTATTTTTACATTTACCTTTCATTTTTAGAAATTTAATAGCTACTTCTTTACAAATGTATTGGAAAGCTATAACTACTTTACTTAAAATACTGACTATTGTTTTTTCTAGAAAAATAAATTATCAAAAAATTATTGAACCTAAAATTTTGATTGAGGAACATTTCATTTTCACTCACAAATGTATTTAATGCCAGGCTAATTCCTAAGCATCACTTTCTAATTTATTCTCCATATATCATTTTAAGAATGAGTCCGATTTTTCAATTTTCAACTATAAGATATGAATCAAAACACCAATTTTTTAAAAATTTTTCCAATAATTAATTTACCAAAAACCTTATCCTATAGCCATCAACAAAATTTCTCAATACAAATGCAGAACTTTTCACTCGGACATGTACTTAAAATAGGTAAATTGACTAATATAAGTAAAGAGGCTTTGAAAGAAATTTCAGAATTTTTAAAAAGAGTAAATTATCGAGACGATGAATTACTACAAACTGTTATTTTTATTCAATATATAGCTCACTATCGTAAATCTTTGTGTATATATGTATCTTGAAAATGAAAACTGTGGCTTTTTGCAAATTAAATATATTGTAAAATTTAAAAACAGTTACATATTCTTATGTACAAGGCTAAATATTAGAAAGTTTGACGATTTTCATAATAGTTTTAAAGTGAAGGAAGATAAACAAAATAATCTTTTTGATACAACTTTTTCCAAAACACTTGAAAATATGTCGTATAAACTGGTAATTTCAAGAAAAACAAAAAAAAAAGTATGTATTAAAAAAGAATCTATGTAAAAATCTATGAAATTGACAATACTAATAAAATAATTACGACAAAACCTGAAATAACTGAAAAAATAGCCCAAACTTTTGCAAGTATATCAAGTGACGCTAATTATTCAAAACAATTTTTAAATTTTAAAAAGCACGCTGAAAATAATATATTATTAATTCCATCAGATAATTCTTTATCTTACAATAAACCTTTTACTATCGAGGAACTTGAAAATGTTTTATTTACTTGCAAAGGTTCATCTCCAGGGTCTGATATGATTCATTATAAAATGATTGAAGATTTATTTTGAAGTGATCAAAAAATAATAGAACTATTTAATAAAATATATATGACTGGAGTGTTTCCAAATAACTGGAGGAAATCTTTAATAATTCCAATTACAAAACCTGGAAAAGATCCAAAATATCCTGAACATTATAGAACTATATCCATGGGCGCTTTTACTAATAGGCAAACCTAGGCAACTGCCTACGGGCGCCAACCGAAAAAGGGCGCTTGCAATATGATTTTCTTTATAATTTTTTTTTTCAAAATTTTTATATATTTATTGATAATTATAATTAAATTATGTAATAGAAAATAAGAATTAAACAAGATAATACTATTAATATACATTAACATTATTTATAAGTAGTACTTTGCAGAAGTAGTTTGCGCGATGTGCGGGCGTACGACAGTCAACAAAATTCTACAAGTATAATTTTATTGTGTTTTTGTTTTACTGACGGGTTTTACTGATGGGTTTTCAAATTTGTTGTATATAAAATAAAAAGATTATAGAAGTTAAAATTTTGAAAATTTGAATTGCAGTAGGCTAAGTTATTGCAAAATATTGGATTTCATGTTTGAAAAATTGAAATTATTTCAGTTGGTTGTTCAGCTATCAGAATATATGTGTAAAATTATTTTATAATTATCTTCTTAAACTAGAATTTGGTATAATTTTTTAGTACAGAATATTTTATAGTGCTATTTGGTGATTTATATAAAATTTTCTCTAATTTATAATTTTATGGTAAGCGATTTTTACATATTTAGTAATTTATTTGTTTTATAGAGGTATTGTTTTAAATATTAGGTAATAAAAATTAAATGGAAGGGCGTAAAAAAAATAGTGGTTACCAAAATAGAAAATTAGCAAAAGAAAAACAAAGAAAGTTCGATAAAATCATTGAAAAAACAACTAAACTAGATGGATTTTTAATTAAAAAACCCGAAACCGCAGTTCAAGAACGGGTAAGCAATTGTGTTTCCATTGTGGAAATACATAACGAAACTACCACAGCTGTCTCATCACTTGATATTCAGACATTTAATGATTTAGAACAAAATAAAAACTCTGACACAAATAATTTAGAACAAAACAGTGACACATCTGCTAATTGTTCGAGAATGGTTAATCTGTCCGAAAATCACACAAACATTCAAATAAACCTTGATCCTGCTACATGGAAACGGTGTGATAACTCTACTATTACATATTTATGTAGTAGAAATAATTTCATTAGTCAAAACATCCCTACAGATTTCTCGTTAACAAAGAAGGTTTATACCGACAAAATAGCAAGATATCTAAATGAAAGTGTTTTTAGAAGAAAATTGCAAAATGGGGAATTTATACGTCGACATTATCTAGTATATTCAGAGAGTAACAAATCAATTTATTGTGCTCCTTGTCGATTGTTAGGAGGTAGTAGTTCAGCACTGGCAACAACAGGTTATTCTGATTGGAAAAATGTAACGGAATGTTTATCTCAGCACGAAAATACATCACAACACAGACAGTTAGATACAGTTTTAAAGCAGCGATTATTAGGAGACTCTGCGTCAAATGTGAATGAACTATTAAATTCCGAAACTCTAAAGGAAAAAAATTATTGGATTCAGGTACTCAAACGGGTTGTGTGTATTATACGAAAACTTGCTAGCCGAACATTGCCTTTAAGAGGAAAAACTCAAATAATTGGAAGCATCAATAATGGCAATTTTTTAATGGCCGTAGAATTAGTTGCCGAATTTGACCCGTTTTTAGCTGCGCATATTGAAAAATATGGAAATCCAGGAAAAGGAGGTACATCATATTTATCGTCAATAGTTTTCGAAGAAATTGTAATATTGATGGCCGAAAAAGTAAAACAACAAATATTTAAGGAATTAAGAGAAGCAAAATATTATTCAATTAGTGTAGACTCCACTCCTGATATATCACATACTGATCAACTTGCTTTTATTATTCGATATGTAAAAAACGGAGTCCCCGAGGAACATTTTTTGAAGTTTTTGGAAAATGTAGGGCATAAAGCTGAAGATATGGAGAAAGAAATTATACAATTTTTAATTGAAAATAAAATTGAAATAAAAAATTTGAGAGGACAATCATATGATAACGCTAGAAACATGTCTGGAATTTATTCAGGACTTCAAGCACGAATTAAGAAAATCAATGAATTGGCTCATTTTATACCTTGTGCAGCACACTCAATGAACTTGGTTGGAAAATTTGCGGCAGATTGTTGCCGAGAAGCAGCATCCTTTTTCAATTTTTTACAAGAATTATTTAATTTCTTTTCTTCTTCAACAAGTCGTTGGTTAGTGTTAACTACTACTTTAAACGGGCGAACCATAAAAAATCTTTCCGAAACAAGATGGTCTTGTCGGTATGATGCATGCAAAGCTCTGTATGAAAACTGGGCGGGAATATCTAAAGCTTTAAAAAAAATATCACAAGATGAAACAGTATCTTCTCAAGTTAGAAGCCAAGCTCAAAATATTAACAAACAAATGAATCGTTTCGAATGTGCTTTTATGATGACATTTTGGAAATCTATCTTAGAACGTTTTAATGCTACTAGTTTAAAGTTACAATCAATTGAAAATGATTTATCTATTGTTGTTGAGCAATACAAATCATTGATTGAATTCGTAAATTCAATGTCAATTTTATATGAAAACTATGAATCTAAAGCCAAAGAAATATCTTTTGTTAAAGAATTTGAAAGAAAACGAGGGAGAAAACGGAAACTGTTTCATGATGAAACAATTGAAGAATCGGAATTACATAGCAATCAGAATTTTAAAACCAAAACATTTAATGTTATAATTTCATGTCTTAGTGAAGAACTGAAAAAGAGGCTTGAAGCATATGAATTAATTTATAAAAATTTTGAATTTTTAAACAATTTTACGAAATACGAACCTAAATTAATATTAGAAAATGCAGAAAATTTATACCAGATATACAAGAACGATTTAGATGAATGTTTTATTGAAGAATGTGTGCACTTGGGTTCATATTTGCAAGCTAATAAAATTCCTGAAAATTCGATATTAGAGCTCAGTAAATTGATATATAGCAAACAATTAGAAACTGTTTTTCCAAATATAAATACAATCTTAAGAATATTTTTGTGCACGCATGTAAGTAACTGTTCTGCGGAACGCAGTTTTTCGTTATTGAAAAGATTGAAAACCTATTTAAGATCTACTATAAAGGAACAACGCTTAAACGCATTAGCTATATTATCAATAGAAACAGATTTTACATCAAATATAGATTATTCTGATATAATTCATGATTTTGCTGACAAAAAATCAAGGCGAAAACTTTAATGCGTTAAAAGGAAGTAAGAAAGGCAAAATTTTACTTAATTAGTGCGTACTCCACTGACTTTTTTAGTTCTTATTAAATCAATAAATTAACAAACAAAAACAACAGATAATTAGTTTTAATTGTATATTTGTACTTTTTAATTTTTAATACGAATAATGGGGCGCGTTAATATATATTACCTAAGGGCGCCAAAGATACAAATGCGGCAATGACTATATCACTTACTAATGTCCTTTGTAAAATCCTTGAAAGGATGATTAATAAAAGGCTACAATGGTTCCTTGAAAATAATAATATACTCAGCATCTTTTAATCAGGATTTAGAAAAGATCGATCAAATTCTAATGTTGTAGATAATTTAATATATTTAGAATACGAAATAATTGAAGCATTCTCAAGAAAAGAGTTTATAATATCGATTCTTTTTGATATCAAAAAAATGTATGATATCCGCATGGAAATAAAAAATTATAAAAAAAATGATGAAAATGGGTCTCAAAGGGAATATGTCTCACTTTGTCAAAAATTTTCTTAGATCCAGGTCATTCCAACTATGTATACATTGGTCCCAATTTTTCGAAAGAGAGGAATTTGGACAACGGGATTCCACAAGAATCAGTGTTGAGCGTAATACTTTTTTTAATACTGATTAACTCAATAACCAAATACATTCAACAACCAGTCAAATTTACTTTATTTTGTGACGACATACTTATATTTACATGTTCTAAATGTATTAAAAGTATATAAAGTAATCTGCAAAATGCTGTAAATAATATACAAAATTGGTGTCATGAAAAAGCTTTTCTTTTCAGTAAAGAAAACAAAAGCTATATTATTTACAAGGAAACATAAAAATGTATATTATCCCAACTTAACTTTCTATAACTCAAATTTGAAATATACTGACAGATATAAATTACTAGAAATAACGCTTGATCCAAAATTAAATTGGAGTACTCATATCAATGAAATAGACTAAGCCCACAAAAAATTAAATTTGTTCAAAATATTATCTCATTCCAGTTATAAAAGTGATAGGAAACTTTTACTAAGACTACATAACTTAATAATACTACCAATATTAGATTGTTGTAGTTTTCTATACACTCATCCTAATACAATACAATTGAAAAAACTTGATAGTGTACATCACACAGGCATTAGAATAAGTACTGGAGCATTTCAAACTAGCCCAATCGAAAGCCTTCTAATGGATGCAGGATAAGAAAACTTATACAATAGAAAGGACAAGCAATCTTTGAATTACACTTATAAAATACTTAGATACAATAAACATCCGATACATGCAAAAATAACAAATAAACAAACAATTGGGAAATATATGCGGAAGCAACTTATTTATCAAACATCATTTAGAATATAATAATATATCAACCATAATAGAATATAATTTACCAAAAGCAATCAATTTTGATTTAAAATCAATTTGAAATTTTAATAATTAAATCAATTTGAAATTTATACTGATGGTTCGGTAATTAATAGAGAAACTGGATGTGCATTTAAATGTAATGATTATAAAAGTAGTTTTCACTTTCCACAGCATACTAATATTTGTACTGCTGAATGCTATTTTTGAAAGTATTGAATATGCTGTTACAACTAACGTACAATATTTTCTAATACGCAGTGATTCTCTCAGCTCTGCTCTATGCTAATTTTAAATAAAATGTATCCAAATCATCCGATTACCTTAAAAATTAGAGATTTAATATGTTCTTCAAATAAAATTATAAATCCCCAAGTCATAATAAAATTCAAGGAAACGAAGAAGTAGATATGTTACCTAAAGAATCAATAAAACTGAACTTAGACAATTGTTTCAAATATTACTATAGAATTATTAAACAAATAATTAACGAAAAAATTTTTAATAAAACGAAAACAAAGTGGAATGAGCTTTCAATAACAAATAAACTTAGATCAATCAAAACTGATACCCAATATTGGTCGTCTATCAATCACTTCAATCGAAAAGATTCCGTTGTTCTTACAAGAATTAGAATAGGACACACTAAAATAACCTATAGCTGCATCTTGAAAAAGAAAGGCAACAACAATGGATTTGTATTAATTCTGTATTGGAAATAAAACATTTAGCAATTAGCAACAGCATTAAATTTACTGGCTAGCGGTGGTTACCAAGTCAACGTTGGAACCAACAAAGTTTTAGCTGTGGCACAAACAGAAGTGTCAAAAATTTTTAGAAAAACCATCAACTTATTAGAAGTCTGTGTCCGAAGACTTGATGCCAAAGAAAATGAATTTGATTTAACGCGGGAATGTTTTTTTAGAACTGCCAAAATCCCTGGAGTCATCGGTGTAGTTGATGCTACACATATACCAATTTTAAGACGGCATATGGATAAGTATGTGTTTTTAAACAGGAAGGGATTTCACAGTTTAAATTTCATGATAGTAAGTTTAATCTAAAAGTTTATTTTCCAAATTAAATTTATTAAACATTTTAGGTTTCATAAAATGCAATGCAAATGCAATCATAAATATGCAATATTGGGGGTAGATTCATCTAGTGGTGGTGCTGCTCATGATTCGTCGGTTTGTAATAAGAGCAATGTTCACTCTTATTTGGAGGAAAGATATGAAGGAAATTGTGAAAGGTAATATTCTTGGTAATATTTTTTTGTTAAAATTTTTGTCACATTTTTCTTATTTGTATAATTTTATTTTACCTTGTAGGTGGTTACCCACTTTTATCTTGGCTATAAACGCCTTATAAAGCTGCAACAGAAGGAAGCCCGGAAAGTCATTTGAACTACGTCCATGCAAAAGCAAGGAGCGTAGTTTAAAGACTTGTTAGATGTAGTTATTGGCTTGTTGAAGGCTCGGTGGAGGTCTTTGCCGATTGAGAGGAATCTTAAATATCAACCAGAAGTAGTAGCCTCTATAATCAACGTTTGTGCAGCGTTGCACAATATCTGTTTACACTTCAATACCGAAGTGAGTAATGATATTGTTGTATAATCAAGAAAGCAGGGTGCAAGAATACTCCTCTACATTCGCAGTAGATGTTCATGAGAGCAATTTACAGCGAAAGGCTAAGATTATACGCGAAAATATTAAAAATAATACATAATCTTCTTTCAAATTGATAATAATTTAAGTTTTTTGTTTTCTTTTAGGATTTTATTGCTTGAAGTGAATTACAGATGTTCCATGAGACATCTCATGGATACATGAATAGATACAAGAATGTATATATGTACATATTTTTATTTATTTATTTTTTTGTTTAATGAATTAAAATATTTTCAACCAAATAAATTGTGTTTTGTTAATTTTTTTTAATATGTGTAGGTAAAATGTATTCAATGTTAAAATCTATTAACATTTAATATGTAGGTAAAAATCTTGAAACACATTTTTAATTTAAAAAGAAAATATATTTTTTATTATATAAATAAAATTTTTATTAAAAATACTTCATCATAATGAAAATAAATAAAAGATTATTTACAAGAAATTAAAAATACTTCATTATCACAGAAATAAATAAAAAAATATTTACAAGAAACTAAAAATACTTCATTAGAAAGCAAAGAAATAAATTAAATTTTTTCCAAAAAAATTAAATAATTAAAAAGAAAATTAACTGATTGGTTCAGTTTACATTAGATTGCAATTGCATTCTGTAAGCTCTCAGCGTTAATATTAAGTTGTAATTGCAATTGTAACTTTCATATGTGTGCGTAAATATTCTCATTGTGATTTTTTTTGTGAATAAAAATTAATTTTAAACAATATATTTGAAATTTTTGGATTAAATATTAAAAAATTAATATAATTTTAGCTACCTATTTGTTATAAAATAAAAAGAAAATTTTGGAAAAAATGATATTTTTTGAAAGTGAATCTTCATCAGACGAAGAATATATACATAAAAACAAAATTGAAAGGAGATGGTTCAGAGATCAAAGTAACATTTTTGAATTTCCGACAAAGCAGTATGCATAAAGATTTATAAAGAAATACATTTTTTTGCAATTATAATATTTTCATTTTAGATTTAGTTAATACTTCAGAGTTAATAAACAAGCATTTGAAATGATTTTAGAATGTTTGAAATTAAAGACAAATATAAAAGCTACTGGAATTCAACCAACATAATAACTGGCAGTAACATTAAATACATTGGCAAGTGATAGTTACCAAGTTAATATTGGTAGTAATAAAGTGATATCAATGGCACAGACAACAGTTTCTAAGGTATTCAGAAGTGCTATACAAGTAATGGAAAAAGAATTATGTACTCGTTGGATTTCCTTAAAGGAAGACGCATTCAATGCAACGCGGGAATATTTTTTCAATAAGTACAAAATTCCTGGTGTTGTTGGCATAGTAGATGGTACACATATTCCGATTTTACAACCTCAAGCTGATGAACATGCATTTTTTAACAGGAAGGGTTTCCATAGCTTAAATGTTATGATAGTGAGTAAAAATTAAAATAAAAAACTGGTTTTAACATTCATATTTAAGGTTTGTAATCATTTGTATGAAATTTGTTTGGCAATTGACGCAAGTAATGGCGGAGCTTCTCACGATTCAGCTGTATGGAACAAAAATAATTTAAATGAATATTTGGAACAAAAATATGATGAATGTTCCTTAAGAATTTTAGGTGAAATTATTATTTTGTCCAATAAACTTTTATAAAATGTTTAATGTATCTTCTAGGTGACAGCGGTTATCCACTTTTACCTTGGTTGCTTACACATTATAGAGCAGCAGCAGATGAAAGTTCTCAAATACGTTTCAATTACATACTCGCAAAAGCTAGAAGTCAGATTGAGCGTACAATAGGGATATTAAAAGCACGCTGGCGATGTTTATCCAGTGAAAGGAAACTTAGATATACTCCTGCTCAGGTTGCTAGTATAGTAAAGGTTTGTGCGGCCCTTCATAATATAAGTTAACAACAGCCAAAATTAGTTAACAACAGCCAAAATTATAAATTAAATTTCCAACGCATCATATTACGATTTCACAATTTTTATTTAAATATTTTTAATAATAACATTTAACTGTCAAATCATCAAAATTAACCTGGGAAATTGGTTCAACACTATTTCTCAACATCACAGTCACGCGTAATCAACATATGTTTGAGTCAGCATAATGCAGGTAGAACAATGCAATCAATGTAAAATTCTGATTATAGAAAATTAATTAGAAAAGTAACTTCAAACAATAAAGTTGTGTTTTAAAAAAATAAATCAAATTGTGTTAATTTATTTTTGTTTAAATAATTTTATCAAATCTTGTTATTAAATTTTTAAAATAATTTTTTTTGGTTACTTGGAATAGAATTTTATAACTGGCGCCCGAGCAGGGACCATTAGTGTTGTGAAAGTGAATAGTAAATAGCTACCAGAAAGAAATTAATTGAAAAAAATTGTCATATAAAAATAAAACAATCATTAAAATAGAAATTAATTAAAATTAATTTATCATACAAAAAGAAAAAAATTAAGAACTATTTATAAACTATTTAGAAAATAAAAAACTATTATTGTAAAAATTTGAAATAAAAAACTATTAGTGAAAGAAAAAAAAATTTTTTAAAATACTTTCTTATAAAACTGTTCACATTGAAAAATAAAGAAGAAAAAAAAAGGAACGAGAAGATATCAATAATTCTTTCAAAGAGTACCGTTTACAAACAAATATTCCTTTTCAACACGAGCAGCAAGTAGCTGAAGGAGTACTTAAAATCCGAAAGCGAAGTTGAGTTACCTAAAGGATTAGGAAACGAGGCCCCCGAGTAGCATCCCAGCAAAAAGGAGCTGTCACATAAGGAATAATCAAAACCAAAAAGTGTTGGCAGCAGCCACCTAGTCCGGTAACATCAAAAGACTGCAAATGGTTCTACTAATGCAATTCCAAGTCGCCACGTTTATGTAAGTTAATTAGTTTTTTTTATATAAAAAATAAAAAATAAAGAAATAATTTAGAAAAATAAAACTGAAAGCTTTGAAAAAGAAAAAGAATATTTTTTGTCTAAGTAAATTTAATCATAATTTACTAGCAAATTAAATAAAATAAAAATTTTAATTGAGAATTTTATTAAAAAAAATTAAAAATTTTTTTTTTTCTCGCAAAATAATTCATGATTAAAATTGAATAAGATAAATAGGTATAAAATAAAATTATTATTTTTTTTTAAGATTGCTTAGAATTTGCATGAATTTAACCACAATTTATTGCAAATTCAGATAAATATCCTCATCTGTAAGGAGAAAAAGTTAATATAAAAAAAGAAAAAATACTTATTATACGAATTAAAACTAAAAATTACATTTTGTTTCATTTTTCAATTGCTGTGACTCAAGCCTTCGATACCTAAGGTGAGGCTGCCTTAGGCACAGCAAATCTAAGAAATTAATCAATTTGAAAGAAATCAAATTAAATCAATTAAAATAAGCAATTCAAATAAAAATATCTACGAATCACAAAAACAAAAAATTAATAATAGTCATATGTCTAGACATACAAAATAACTGGCCAGTAAATAAAAAAAATAATAAAAAAAAAAAAAAAAAAAAAAAAAAAAAAAATTCATTAAATAAAATAATTAAATAAAATAAAAATTGAATAAAAGAAAAATTAAATATAAAAATCTAAATAAAATAAAACAATTAAATTTAAAGCTAATTTATATTAAAATAAGAAAGAAATTAACATAAACTTTTTATTGAAATAAATATTTGTTAATAAAAATTATTATAAAAACCTTTTTTTGGTAAATTTGAAACATAATTATTTTTATGTTTAACTTTAAATAATTTTCTAATTGTAATTTAAAAACTTTAATTGTTCTTAATTGTAATAAAACCAAAAAATTAAGGAAAAACTTAAATCTAATATAAAATTTTAGAATATTTGATTGATTTACTTAAATTTTAAATATTTTGGGATTTCATTAAAATATTTTAAATAAATAAATTTTTAGTATTTAAGGCTTTATTAAATTTTATTTTAACAATTGGTTAAAAAATATTTTTTTTTTTTTTTTTTTTTTTTTCTCGAATAAGAAATATTTTTTTACTATTTTAAGCTTTTGTAAAAATTTTTTATTTCACTTTCTTAAATATAAATAAATATTTTAGGATTTTATTAAAATTTTCCGAACATTGGATTTTCATGGTTTGTTAACATTATACAAATAAATATTTTAAATATCGAATAAAAAAATAAAGAAAATATTAAATTAAAATAAATAAATTTTTATAGAAGTTAAAACATTTTTTTATATAATTATCAAAAATTGTAAGTACGACTGAGAGCAAGCAAGAATTTTTTCTCTGAAAGAAATTTTTTTTTTTCAAGCATCTTCACCCAGGATTTACTTTTACATTTACAAATTTTTTTTTATTTATTATTAAATTTTTATTATCTAAGTACTAAAAATTTTTAATATAATATTCATAATTAACGTTCAGTAGGTTGCAAAAGACTAAATAAAATCACAGGTAATCTCGCATCTTATATCAGATATTGGTTAAACCTCTTTTTAAGATTTTTGTTTTTTTATCTTGGCTTTACTTTGATCACAACCTTTCTCGTTATTTCTTTTCTTTCGAATAATTTTATTTTTTAAATAAGTAAACAAAAATGAATCAAGAGGGAGCAACTCCGTTTGTCATGTCATCTACTCCAGAAAATTTAAACCCAAATCTGAGTCCAATAAGAGAAAATAGACATGATGAAAATTTTAGTGAATCAATCAGAGAGATGATTCAATACGAGGCTAGAAAACTAGTAAGAGAAGGCTACCACCAAAGGTTACAACAGGAGGTAATAGAGGAAGAAGAACAAATAGAACAGGAGGCTCATATTCATCCTGACGACAATCTTGACGGCATAGACAAAGTTCCAAACATCATAAGGGAAATAGATGTTTTCTCTGGAGAAGTTAGATCATATGCGTCTTGGAAGAAAGGAGTAGAGGAATTACTAAGAATCTACGATCATCTAAAAGGGACATCCAGATATTATGGTATACTTAGAACCATAAGAAATAAAATTAAGGGCGATGCAAACACAACATTAGAAGCATATAACACCCCTTTAAATTGGAATTATATCGTGAAGTATTTGAATCGACATTATGCCGACAAGAGAAGTATGAGGACATTAGAGAACCAGCTAACGATGATGACACAAGGAAATCAATCAATTGAAGAATTCTACAAGCAGGTCCATAGGCAACTCAACCTAATATTGGAAAAAGTAAATTCAATGGAATTGCCAAGTGATGCCGTGATTGCAATAGCCCAAACTCACAGAAATAGAGCATTAGATGCATTCATTAATGGACTGAAGGGGGAACTATCGTCAGTATTAATGGACGTGAAAGAGCCTAGCGACTTACCGGAAGCTTTGGAATTAGCTCTGAAAGTAGAAAACAGGCTTAAAAGGAAACAAAGCCTCGCAAGCAAATATACTGACACTGCGAAAATACAAGAAGATGGCCAAAAGTTACCACCACCAATACGTTCAGATGAACTTGCATCCAGAAGAGTAAGTTTTCAAAACAAGAATAGGTCTCAACAACGATCATACAGCAACCAACCATTTTATAATAACCGGCAACCCTATAACCAACGATTTTACAACAACCGGCAACCCTACAATAATCAATTTCAACCTTACAATAACCATCAACCTTATAACAACCAATCAAATCCTAACATCCGACAAAGCTTTAATAATCAATCAAATTATCATTGGAAAAATAATTTTAGAAATTATCAACACAATATGGAGAAATCAAATGTCCCGAATAATCAGCACCAAACCATCGTGCCATATCAAACGCAAAAAAATGAACCAAAGTCGCAACAATCTCGGTATACGTACAATCCAAGCAACCCACAGCCCAACAACAGATCATCATTTCATCAAAACAACAAAAGATCCTTCCAAAGTATGAACCATATGGAAACAAAACCAAAGAAAAAATTTCAGAGAAACCAAGATAATGAGAAGCAACCGTTAGTTCATGGTCAAGATTCAACAGGACATGGTAATTACAATGGCGATGAATATCCTTTTTTAGATTAAAATGTTCCTCACTTCCATATATAGAACGTTTTGCAGGGAATGGGGAACAAATAAAAATTTTAATAGACACCGGCTCAAACAAGAACTACATCCATCCTAAATTCATAAAAAATCCAGTACCTAATAACAACATATTTTACGCGAACTCCATTGGTGGTGACATAAAGATCACCCATCACGCTGAGATTGATTTCTTTAAAAATGGAATGCCGAAAATAAAATTTCATTTACTACCAAATTTAGATTCTTTTGATGGTATAATCGGAAACGATACACTCAAAACACTTAAAGCAGTTATTCATACAGATAAAGGATACCTTGAACTCGCAGATAACGTTAGAATTCCACTTAAACAACAAATATCAGAATTTATCAACAGAATTGAACTGAGAACCAGCCATTTGACTAGAGAAGAACGAGATAAACTAGGCAGTCTAGTCAATAAGTTCACAAATTTCTAGATAATTATCATTTACGTTTTTCTCCAAATTTTTGTTTTTGTTCATTTTCTTACTATTATTATTCTTAATATCATTTTAGGTACTTATTATACGAGTGTCTATCATTCGTCCAAATATTAGACTACACAGGATCACATGCAGTATCTATTATCATGGGAGAAGCCAAGGTGCAAGAAGGAAGTTTTAGAATCATCCATACGTTTGATTTTGAAAATCTAAGGAATTCATTAGAGGAAATCAAGGACGTACTAGAAGAAGACGGAATAAAAAAAAATCACCTGCATGG
The DNA here is from genome assembly GCA_947095535.1 of Poecilobothrus nobilitatus. Taxonomy (NCBI): domain Eukaryota; kingdom Metazoa; phylum Arthropoda; class Insecta; order Diptera; family Dolichopodidae; genus Poecilobothrus; species Poecilobothrus nobilitatus. Next base: position 25,304,431 of record OX352773.1, on the reverse strand, counting down.
GTACTTAAAATACGAAGCTTTACAGGTTCAGGATCTTTTGGATGAATTTAAAATTAGACGGAAACCAAGGTCCTTTAACTCTATAGGAACCATGTGGAAATGGATAGCTGGAAGCCCTGACCATACAGATTTTATCATGATTAAAAAGAAAATGAACAATCTCTTAGAAAATAACAATCAACAAGTTATAATAAATAAGTCTTTTAGTGATAGGATTAATAATATAAGTAGAATTACTAATGAGCTTTTAGAGAATATTAGGTTAGGTCATGAAATAGATAATCAAAATATTCAAAAACTACAATATAAGTTAAAATTCATAAAAGAAGAAATAGTTAATATAAAATATGCCGTACATTGGGCTAAGGTAGGAATTATAAACTCATTATTGCTTTCAAAGTCAGAAATTGAAACAATTACGTCAATTTTCGACAAGGAAAATTTTCCATATTCGGACGCTGAAGAAGCTTTAAATCTTTCCAATGTAAAGGTAATAACAAATGGTACTTGCTTGCTCTACGTCATTGAAATCCCAATATCAGAAACTGATGTATTTAAAAAAATTATAGTTAAACCAATAAAATTTAACAACACTATTATTAAGCTTGATTATAAAGAAATATTATTTAGTAATAAGAAAATGTATGGAATAAAAGAAAATTGTAAACAAATAAATTCACTAATAATATGTAATAAAGATCAAATTGTTAACATTTCAAATTCTACCTGCATTCCAAACATATTAGAAGGAAGATCATCCACCTGCAAGGTTACCAATGCTCACCATATCCCAACAATAGAAAAAATTGCCGAAGGAATTATATTATTGAATCAATTCAATGGGACTATAACAATAGATGATAAAACAAAAACGATTATAGGAACATACCTAATTAAGTTCCAAAATTCTACAGTAATAATTAATGATATGGTATTTACATCGAAAGAAACCGTAAGCGTTAGCGTGTTACCTGCAATTTTACAACCAGAACTAATAAAAAAGGAATTTCAACAACATCTTTCTCTAGAACTTTTCAAGGACCTTCATGTCAATAATACAAATAAAATTGAATTACTGCAAGAACGGAGTTTAATAAATCACGTATTAAGTGCTTCAAGTGTCATACCGGCAATAGCATCAATATTGGGCTTGTTTGTATTAATTGGTATACGATATAGGAAAAAACGAGACAAGGTAATAATAAACAACATACAATCCGATCAGGCTATACCAGAAGAAATTACTACTAGCAACAATCAAACAATAAAAGATACACCACCGAATTCCGCAGATTACCAAAATAGCAAACTCCAAATATTTCCGATAAATTCAGCATCAGTCAACATAAAAGCAACCCCAAGGCGAAACTTATACAACTCTAATCTCTAGTTTGATCGAATGAGGACATCGATATTTAAGGGGGGAGGAGTTAACAACAGCCAAAATTAGTTAACAACAGCCAAAATTATAAATTAAATTTCCAACGCATCATATTACGATTTCACAATTTTTATTTAAATATTTTTAATAATAACATTTAACTGTCAAATCATCAAAATTAACCTGGGAAATTGGTTCAACACTATTTCTCAACATCACAGTCACGCGTAATCAACATATGTTTGAGTCAGCATAATGCAGGTAGAACAATGCAATCAATGTAAAATTCTGATTATAGAAAATTAATTAGAAAAGTAACTTCAAACAATAAAGTTGTGTTTTAAAAAAATAAATCAAATTGTGTAATTTATTTTTGTTTAAATAATTTTATCAAATCTTGTTATTAAATTTTTAAAATAATTTTTTTTGGTTACTTGGAATAGAATTTTATAACTTATATGTGTAAATTATAAATTGAGGCATACCGAAATATAGAAAATACCGTGTATAATGAAAGTGTAACAGAAGAAAATTTTGCAACGGCAGTTATTGAAAGAAATGTTCAGAGAAGGGCTCAATTAATAAAAGACAAAATTAAAAATAATATTTTGTAAAACATTTTTTATTAAAAAAACTTCATTGAAAATAAAAAATTCATTAATAACAAAAATAATAAAACTTCATTAATATCACAAATAAAAATATAAAAAATTAATTTGCTCCTATCCTAACTAGTACTGAAAAACATATTTTTAAACTCTTATTTTATTGGAATCTTTCTAATTGCAGTTTTTTCAATTTATTTTTTTCTTTCAAATTTTCTAAAGTTAATTTATGTGACTGAAGTTTCTCACACATATATCATCTCTTTTTTCTCTTCTTTTCTAAGTTTGTACATTTTCTCTAGTATATCAAAAAATTCTTTTAATGTCCGATTTAAATTTTTTAATTCGTCGGTCACCTTTTCCAGTTTTCTGTTGATGCTTGCAGTATCTTTTACATATTCTTCAATTAATTTTTCTTTCTTTTCACGCGTTCTTAAATTGCTTTTTCTTCTTAGGCTATTTGCTTGAGAATCCACTGCAATATTTGATGACTTGTTTATTTCTCTTTCATCTCTTTCATTATTTTGAAAAGATGTATTTTCTAAGTTTTCTGGAACACCTTCGAAAATAATTTCTTCATTACATTGCTCATGTGTTATCTCGTTAATAGGTACTGTAGGTAAACCAAATACATTAACATTTGGTATTCCGTCGACAGATATCTCTAATGCAGCGCACTCTATAACTGTTTCTTCAAGTTCGTTAATTTTTTTCTCCTTGTATGGTCCACCGCCAGTTTTTTTTTTCATGTTTTTGTTAAATGCCAATTATTTTTTTATTTTGTATTTGTAATCGCTCCAAGCCTAAAATTATATAAATGCATCCAACATTATACCTTTTTCCATTCATGTGTTTGTTTTATAGGTGGTCCTTTTTCATTCAATTTTGCTGAAAGTTCTGCCCATAACATTTTTGTTTTTCTTCTGCCATCTAAATTATTTGCTATTCCTCTCGCAAGCATAAAATTTATAATGATTTCCAATTGACTATGGTTAATGCTTAATCCTTTTTCTGCTGATTCCCTTAAAAAGCAATTTTTAATTAAAATCATTAGCTATACATAGTTATTAGGTATACAGTAATCAAATAGTTATCAAATATTAATTTTAAAGTATAATTAATGAAATGCAATTAATTTTTAAAAATTACATATTTTTTTTCATATATTATGCAAATCTTAAAGATGAAATACTATTTTTTTTTTACTAATAACGTTATTTTTTTATTTTTTAACTCATGTACCTACTTAAACTTATTTTAAACATGTAATGACTGAAATTCTGTGATTTAATTCATTGTAATAAAAATATAAAATTAATAACTTATTTAATGTGTTATTTTATTTGTAATAGTTCTGAAAAAGTGATGAAAAACTACTTCCATTCATCACTAAAAAAATGCTGAAAAACAACTTTCATTCACCCCTGAAAAACTACTTCCATTCACTCCTGAAAAAATGCTGAAAAACTACTTCCATTCAGCCCTGAAAAAGTGATGAATAGAAGTAGAAAAACTTTCAATGTATTAGTGCAAAACTGATGAATTTTTTCCCACCATTCATATTAAATTCAGTAGTAAATTCAGTACTTCCATTCAGTACTTCTGCACTACTTCTGGGTTATCAGGGATAGAGTATTCATATGGAAGAAAAAAGTTAGACAGTTTTTTTAATTTCGTAAAATCAAATTGATCGTATTTTAATTTATTTTTATTTTAGTTTTTCTTTTTGTTTGTATGTTAATTGATGTGTGTACATTTGTATATATTTCTTCATATAATTTTTTCGACTTCATAAAAAAAGAAAAAATCTCGATTCTACCTCGATTTTTATCAATCAATTTCATTTGTTTTCATAACCCAACCATAGGTACAAGAATTATTATTGTAAAAGTATAAAATATGAAAAAATGTGTATATATTAATATAAATTTAAAGATATTTTCGTTTCCTCTAAAAATATATTTTTTCTTTTTAGTCAATCTTACAATATTTTAAAAATTCAAACTACAAGCTATTTAGTTTAATATCAAATCGATATTTATTATCAGCATATAATGAGACAATTATTTGTTTAACAAATATTTTGAGACAATTAAAACGTTTAAGTACTTTTAAAACCAGACGTTTCAATTATTGTTCTAATAGCGGCATTCACTGTTCTACTAAATATTTGTGTTACTAATTTAACTCTCTTTTTTTTAAAAGTATGCGGATTAATATGTTATCTCGTTTTTGGTACACATCTTGGTTTTTCAATTTATTTGAACTTTCCATAATTCTATGAGAACTTTAAAGCTTATAATATCATCTGACGTTTTTAAATCGGAATCCATTAATGTATTTCTAAGAGATTTAATTAGATGGGGAAAATCGAATAAGCAAAAAATGTTTTATTATTATAATTACAAAATGGTTTATCAGGTGTTATTTCTAGCAACGAAAAAACTTTGGCTAAAGCTTGGTCACAAGTAATTCCCCGTATTATATACCAATATCGAACAAACTTCTCAATTTTTTTTAATAATTTCTAAAAGTGTTACAAGAGGAATATCTGTATTCTATATTTTATATTCTAAAAATAAAATTTAAAAGTGTTACAAGAGGAATATCTGTATAGATATAACCATCATCAACCATCATCAACCATACATCAGTTACACAAAAAATATTCATAAAAAATTTTAAAATATTTTATAAACAACGCCTAAATATCTTACAAGCCGGATCAGAACACTCAATTTATTTTGTACACAAATAGCCTTTTTTTCAGAGGTTTTCGTTGAATGTTCCGACTTGTAAATGTAAAGGCGTTATTATAAATATCGTGCATTAAAATAAATTTTTGTTGTGCATGTAGTTGTTTCTTCTTAATTTAATTTTTTTTTATAAAGATATAGTAAGTTTGTAACCCTTTTATGCCGAATGTTTTTTCTTTTAAAAAATACCTTCTTAATTTTTAAAATTTTTAAATTCTGTTTTTTAATATGACTAACTATATGTAACTATCTTATTCAATATCAAAAAATACATTTAACAAAGCTGCTATCTAGAAAGAATTACATATCTATCTATAGTTATAAAGGCTAGTTTTCATGAGAAATTTCATGGATATTATCGCAACTTTAGAAAGAGAAAAATATAGTGCACTACCAGTGGGAAAGAAGGAGAAAAAAAATTATATTATTAAAAAATATTACAGCAACACTTTGACAGTTAAAATTGTACATAACCTAATTTATTAATGTTAATATTCATATTTAGTTAAAAATTTAAATTTTTTATTTATAAAGTTGTTAAAAATAATATACATAGTTTATTAATAATATTTTTACACCGATAATATAGTCATTTTAAAATAGTTTCTCACTAAAAAATAAAATTTGAACATTTGTTAATTTTTTTGACACTTCAAAATTTAAATGCCATGGTAGTAGAAATTTTTTTGTAAGTCTGTATGTTTTTAAGTTTAATTTTTGCATACATATGTAATTCGTGGATATTTATGGTTCCTTTCTTGGATATTTTCAAATGTTTCATGGATATTTTTTTAGCTTAATCTCTTTCAAACACATATCATTTTTGTATGTTCTGCCTATGGTCTAACATTTTCGTGGATATATCGCTCTAATAATGTAGGTCCGCAAAGGTTAATACCAATATTTTAGAAAATTTCAATATTCCATCCAAAAATATTTTTTAATTTTTAAATTGATTTGTAGTATGTATTTTAATAGATTCAAGAAAAGAATATATTACCTATATATATTAAGAAAATAATAAAAAAATAGAAAAGAATAAAGTTAAGTTTTTAAAGTTTTAAGTTTTTAAAAATTAAAAGCTAAACCAATACAAAATAATAAATAGATATTAAATAAAATTACATTAGTTGAATTAATTAACATAATATTAATATTAGAAAACATATAACAAAAACATTAAACAAAAAAATATACTAAATAACTAAAGACAATTCATAATTTCCACAAAATACAAGAGCTGGACCATTGAAAATATAAAAAAAAAAAAGTATACTTATATACAAAAAAAAATTTAGTTTTGCAGATTTAAGCACTTTAATAAATATACTCCCTTAAAATTTTTAATACCAAACAAAAATAACAACAAAGAGAAAAAAAAAGGCGGCTCAAATAAAAAAAATTTATTAAAATGTATACATATAGTTACAAACTACATATCGCCGGCTGAGTATTTAAGTGTTCAATATAATACATCGGGTAATTTTTTCATTTTTTGACGTATTTCTACTAATTTTTACATTTTCTTTTCAAATCTTTGATCAGAATTGCTCTATCTCTAATAGTTTTTGAAATACAGAAATTGTCGTTTTGTTCAATATCATACAAATACTCAAATTACTATCCTTACCTTTAATGCTTAAGTGTCTAAAATGCAAAATTGTATGAAATTAAACAACTAAACATTAACATTTTTTTTTAAATTGTTATGCTTAAGTGTCTAATATTAAAATAAGTGCTTAAATGCTCTATATTATATGGTAAGCAAACGGCAAATACATACGTATTCACTTTTATACTATAGCGTATCTTCTTTATATTCTAATCTAATATTATTATATAATACTAACATAACTGCAAATTCAATGCATTCTATGTATATTGAATTTGCAGTTATATTTACATAGTTTGATTTGAGCATGATTGAAACGATTAATGCGCACTTATTAATTTTTTATCCAGTACATATTTTTTATCCAGTATGTTTTGTATCGTATTCGTATGTATTCTTATTTGTAGTATGTACTAGTATGTATGTATTGCTAATTGCTATATTATATTCTATTTCTAATTATATAAGAATATTAGACGCTTCAATGTATTTTCAATATATTTTAATTTTTAATCTATGAAGTTAAGTTAGTTTGTTTTGAACAGTGCGAGGGTATGATTGCATCTTCTATTCGAGAATTATGGAAAATTGCGAAAGGTAGATTTTGTGTTTATAGAATTAACATCTTTATACCTAATTGTTGAGGATTTTTAATTTTGTATCAACTTTTATTTTAACTCTGTTATAAAGGGAATCATCTGTAGCTCCGTCGGTATCTATTTCACTGTACAATATTGATATAAGCTCTTCAAGTGGTTTGAGCATTTTGCGGGATGATTCGATTGCTGATCCTAATTTCGTGCCATCAGATGAGGAAATTTTAATAGAAAACAATCAAAAAAATTTAATTAAAAATAATATGGGAGAAGGACCATCGTTTTTAAATACACCCAGATCTTTATTAGATACAGCTAAAAAACCAAGGAAAAAAGTTGCCACACCAAAAGAATGGAAAAGATCTGTTCAAAAACGGTTACGGGAGCAAGGAAAACAATACAACACTCAAAGCGGTAAATTCATTCCAGCGAAGAAAGTCCTTGAATCTAAAACGTTAAAAGGAAAGCACATAAAAAAGAAAGTTCCTCAAGATGAAATCTCAAAAGTTCGACAGCACATTAAAAAATTCCCATGTGTTGATTCACACTACATCCGAGCAGATTCAGAAAAACAATACTTGGATCAAACATTAAATTTAAGCAAAATGTACAATTTATATAAAAGTGAAAATCCTGAAAAGCATGTAAAATTACACATATACAGGAAGATTTTCAATACCGAATACAATTTGGGGTTTTTAAAACCAAAAAAGGATCAATGTGATGTTCATTTAAAATATAGAAATGCTACAAATCCGACTGATACAGAAATTGAACGCTTTAATTCACATGAAAATTTTAACGAGAAAGCAAAATTAAGAAAACATGCTGATAAGGAATATTGTTCAAAGCATAAAGATACTGTTCTTGTGTGCTATGATTTGCAAAAGGTATTTATGTTACCAACCGGACAAGCTTCAAATTTTTACTACAAAAGAAAATTTAATACTTATAATTTGACTGGTCATTGTAGTATTAATAAGAAAACTTACTGTGCTATATGGTACGAAACTTTGAGTGGTCGTAGTGGGAATGATTTAGCCAGTGCCTTAGTAAAAATTTTAAACTCTATTCTTTTAGATATACCATATATTAAACATTTCATTTTATGGTCAGATGCATGTGTCCCACAAAATAAAAATAGAGTCACATCATTTGCCTTACTAAAATTTCTGGAAAATAATAAACAAATAAAAACTATAGTTCAGAAATACTCAGAGCCTGGCCACTCTAGAATACAAGAAATAGATGCAGTTCACTCGGTTATAGATCGTCACTTAAAAAATATCAGTGTTGGCAGTCCCGTATCACTTATTAAAAATTTAAAAACAATGAACTATGAAAAAGTTAAGCTAAAAATTTTACAATGCATGCCAATAGATTTCTATAATTATAATGCGGCTAGCTTATCGTTAAATTTTTCAGATGTTAAATACAGTAAAGCTCGCGAAATTATTTTATAATTCTATGGATTTAGGTCATGTAACATACCAAGAAGATTATGGGGAATATGCTGAAAAAAAAACTATTTCAATTTTTCAGCGAAATTTGCAAAAAAAAAAAAACACACAAGATACACTTCCAAGTGCCATGCGTTCGTCAAATCCTGGTACTCTTTCAAAAGAAAAAATCAATGATATTATATCAATGTTCAGTTATATCCAGGAAGAAGATATTGCATTTTACAAGGCAACATTAAAATTAAATTAATTAGTGATAATTATCAAAAATCAAATTTACAAAAGGCTGAACTTTGAAAAAGTTAAATGTACAAAAATATTTATTATAGATTTTATTTTAAATATTAATAATATTTATAGTTTATTAGATTTTTAAGACTTTTCTTTTGTAATTAAAGCATGAAAAAGGCTGTTTTTATTAATTTAGTTTTTTAAAAGCTCGAAAGAATGTTTAATTTTTTTAATTTAAGTTTTTCAAAAGCACGAAATGTTATTTAATTTTTTTTAAAATGTGAAAGACTTTTATTTTGTTTTATTTTAATTTTTTTAAAAGCAAGAAAGGCTGTTTTTTTAACTATATTCATATTATTATTTATTAGCATTAATATTTTAATAAATTTATAATATTTAAAAATACCATAATATATATTAATAACATTAAAATTGAATTAACTTTTGTTATTAATATATACAAAGTTTACTTGAAAAAATATATCATATTTTGCGTTAAATTTATTTGTTTTACTTTTCTATTGAAAACTGTTTGATTTAAGTTCTTAAGTGTTCAATATTAAATGGATTTTTATTAACAATGTTAAGACTCCCTTTGATATTGGACACTAAAATAACTTTTTTTTTTTTAATTTACCGTCTCCATACATTTGTGTCCAATATGCATTTCTGCCGATTTTTGCAAATTACGATTTTTTCAAAAACCATAAAAGTATTATTCGATTTGATAAGTATTATTTAAAAGTTAATAAAACACAGGTTAATGAAATAAAGATCCCTTTTTAAGGCTTTGAAAGAAACCAATACAAAAGTCATTTCAAAGTTTAAAATTCGTTTTTCTCCCATTTCAATCTTCTGCATATTGAACACTTAAGTACTCAGCCGGCGATATTTAATTTACATATAAACGAACATTCTTTCAAAAAAAAATTCATTTAAAAGCATGCATATAGTTTTATTTTTTTATGTATATGTGCCTACTTGCATTATTTGAATATGCATTTCTATTTCTACTTCTTTTCTCTGTTGTATTTGTTACTTAACTTAACTTTATACTATAGTATACAATACAGTCACACAAAATATCCCAGCTAATAAATAATACTATAAGCAAATTTGGATGTTTCGTGTGATTGAATTTATTATTTAATAATAAATATATACTAAAAATATCAACACAATCGCACAATCGAAATCGTAGAAAAATGCTAAATATTATTGTTCTATGTGAGTTCTCTATATAGTATAGTTTCTTTATGCTACTGATAACATACTTGTAATTTCATTGTTTCAGTATAAAACTTAAATTAAAATATATACAATTTTAGTATAAAAAAATAAATAAGTGACAAGTGCAGTTTTTTTAATATATAAATAGAATTAAATTTTAGGATCAAACCAAGTTGTAAGTTTCAGGATCAAAGCAAGTTGTAAATTGTTAAACAAATTTTTTATAATGTAGTATTTAATTTATTTTTCATTTAATTTATTTTTCATGTAAAATATCAAATTAGGTAACTCAATCATGTCAAGTGGAAGTGGATCAAAAGCATGGCAATATTTTACACGCGAAAAAAAAACAGCATCTGCTATTTGCAATAAATGCAAAGCAACAATAATGTGTAAAGCATTCTCTGCAAGTGGACTTCTTCGTCATTTAAAAAATGTGCACAAGGAAGTGGAAATTGAAGTTAATAAGAAAAGACTACATGAAGAAACCATAGCTTTTGAATTAAGAAATGTCCAACGTAAAATCACGTCATTTGTAAAAGAGAATTCTATTGAATAAATTGTTTCAAAGATGGCTGCTGTCGATGGATTTTCTATTAATAGCATTACAAAATCCGAATTACAATATTACCAACAAACCTTTCACATGTTATGGGTATGGTAAAAAAACCAATACCATTTAGCAAAACAAGATGTGATTAAGGAAATGAATATGCTAATTTCAGATGGCTCAAGATTCTCTATTTCGATGGACGAATCACATCGTTAAAAAACCGTCGCTATATGAATATAAACGTCCATTCCTTAACTAAGTTTTGGAACCTGGGCATGGTTCGAATATTCGGAGCTCTTCCTGCGGAAAAAATAGTTGATATGGTTGAAACCAAATTATCGGAATTTAATTTATCTACAAAGAACCATATAATTTGTAGTGTAACTGACCGTGCATCAGTTATGAAAAAATTTGGGAGATTAAGCGCTATTGACCATCAGTTATGTTATGCACATGGTCTACAGTTATCAGTTTGTGATGTTCTCTACAAAAAATCTAGAATTTTAGATGCATCAGATAGTGAGCATAATGATTTTGATTGTCAAAATCTTGAGTAAGACTTTAATAGTGAAGATGACGAGAGCGAGAACGAGAATGAAGAGAGCAACAGCGAGTACGTAACTTCATTTGATTGTCAATCACGTCAATACGGCGATTTATTTAATTTAAAAAACGTAGAATTCAATGATGACCTACACGATAACGTTGATATTGCTCAAACAATTCAGAAAGTCCGAAAAGTGGTGCGGAAGTTTCGTAAATCTCCACTTAAAAATGAAATTCTGCAAAAATACGTTAGAATTGAGTACAATAAGTTGATACTGGATGTAAAAACAAGGTAGAACAGCTTTCTTGCAATGCTCGAACGATTTATTGCCTTAAAAACTTGTATATTGAAAGCCTTAATGGACTTAAATTTGAGAACTCTTAATATTTACAACATTTCGGAGCAAGAATATTTACTAATTAACGTTGTAATAACGGCGCTGCAACCAATAAAAATTGGCATTGAAAGGCTTGGCCGACGAACCGCCACACTACTTGAAGCAGAGGGTGTATTACTATTCATTCGGGATGACTTGCGCAAGAATAAAAATAGTTTTTCTTCTAAAATGCATCAATCTGTGAGACAAAGAGTAGTCGAACGACGAAATAAAAATTTAGTTGGTTTAGTAAAATTTTTAAATAATCCAAAAAATTATCAATACTCATCGGACATAGATTCCGTAATGACATTGCCTTTTAAATCTGCATTATATTCTACAGCTAAGAAATTATTTGCTAAACTTTTTATTTCGGATTCGGATGCTGGTGTAGGAAGTACTTCTCTTGATATTGAAGAAATAGTTAACAGTAGTGATGATGAGGCTGACGCTTCAAATTTGGAAGAGCCAAGTAACTTAACTACTACTTCTAACCTCCAACATAAATTGGATGCTGCAATTTTAAATGTAACACGAATCGACAGTGCAGAAAACACTTCTTATGATGTTAAAAACATCATAAAAGAAATGAATATTTTCGATTTATTAATTTATTTGTGCTTTTTAGAAAACTTTTTTAAAAATAATTAATTATTATAATTATTATACCTTCAGTTTGTTTTTATTTTGTTTATTTGTTTTTCTTAATTATTTTGTATTTTATGTTTATGTTATTTGAATAAAATGATTTTTGTGTTTTAAAACAGATGGTAAATTATTTTTCTATTTATAAGATAATTTTTCTTTTAATTTGTGCTTATAAAAAAAATCCGGGATCTTGGGAATATAAACAAATTTATCCCGGAATCCCGGGAATTGAAAATTGCGGGAAATGAGAAACCCTATTAGAAATGGATTGAAGAAATTGCGGATCACATTAAAATGTGCTTCAGTAGAAGTCGATCGACGAAATTGAGGAGCGAAAATTGTATGCATTCAATTTTTCAAGAAATGCTCCGGAAGCACGCGAAAAAATAATATTTATTGATGAATCTGGATTTAATTACCACCTTCGCAGAACAAAAGCACTGTCGAAAGTTAATACAACAGCCCGGGTAGTTGTGCCAACTGTTAGAGGACAGAATGTATCCCTGATTGCAGCGATAAATACTCAGGGAACAATATTCCATGATATAATTGCACATTCTACTGTAAACTGAAGTATTTTTTGTGATTTCCTTCGTAGTTTATTTCAAAAATTAGAAGAACATATGATTGTAGAAGCGTGGTTAATTTTAGACAACGTTCGCCTCCACAAAACTCAGGAAATTAGTGATCTTTTTGCGCAGACAAGACATACTTTTGTATTTCTGCCACCATATTCACCAATGATGAATCCAATTGAAGAGAATTTTTCGAAAATAAAATTTTATGCTCGAAATTTATTAGCTGATTGTGTAAATGCTCCGAATTTAATAGATGTCATTGAACAAGCTGTTGCAACGGTTACCCCTGCAATAATTACTGTACACATATGTATATGCAATTGCCATTAGCTGCTGCAGGAGAACCACTATAGATAATTAACTAATAATATGATTTTTTTTATTAAATATATAATAAATTATAATTACTAATTATTTTATTTATTTCAAACCAAATAAAAAATTCTAATTTCTAATTTACTTTTGTAATTTTAATTTATTCAATGTTAACTGACGTGAAGATTATTTATAATCTTCAAAAAAAAAACCATTTAATCAGTTTTTATAAAAGGTTGAAATTGATTTGCAAAAGTTTGAATTTTATTTGCAAAAGGTTGAATTTAATTTGCAAAAGGTTGAATTTGATTTGCAAAAGGTTAAATTTGCGGTGCAAAACCTGTATAAAATCAATTTTTAGAGAAAAAAAAAGTCAGTTCGAAGAAAACGAATTATGAACTGAATGAATGAAAAAATTTTTTTTTTTGTTTTTCTTATGTTCTTTGATGGTATTCCAAAAATACGGTCATCTTTTTACGAAATAACCCCAAATACGATCTTGGGATGATTTCAAATCAATGAAATTAACTACGATTTTTTCTTCTGTGTGAGTTCTCTATGTATATAGTTACTTTATGATACAACATTGTTTTTGCTATTATATAACTAAAAACTCAAAATATTGCACACTGTCGGGAAGAATCTGAAACTCTTATAATCTTCCACATACACTCAGGAGAAAATTAAATGATTTATTGAATAGTGAATGTATTAAAATAATAATAATAAAATTTATAAATAAAAATTAAAAAGAATATATAATACTGAAAATATAATAGAACACTGCAATTCAAGAAACCCTGGTATCTTTTTTCATAGGTACCAGGATTGCTACACCCAAATCAAAGATCTGTATTCTTTGACTTTGTAACAGAGAGCATAAAACACTTCAGAAAATTGTCTAATATCTCATATATTCTACCACAATGAGGAGTACATTAAAAAGACTCTGCTCACGGGATTTATTGCCCCTGCCCCTTGTTTGGATAAAAACGGTTATATTCAAAACCAAAACCAAAATCATCATCATATCACTATAGTAGACGGGTAACATACAAAACTATCGAATATAACCCGGGCAACATTAACGGAGACTACTTAAAATAGGATATGAGTATTCCTTACAAGAACACACTAACTAAAAGAAAATATTGGTGGTTGGAATCAACATAATTACAATAATTATGTCCATACAGACTAATAGGAATAATTAAGGTTAAGTTAAGTTAGATTAGGTTAAGTAGATTAAGTTAGGGTAAGTTTTATATAAATATATTTGAAATTACATTGATTTTTTTTTAAATTTTTACAATGATGAAATTATAATATAATATTATTTGATTAGTAATACTTACAATAAGATAGTTAAATACTAATATAATACATTAATTTAACATAAAAAAAACACTTATATTTTTAAATCTTAAAAACAAAAAAAAAACACCTAAAACCATTTTTTGTAAACTTTTGTTCTAGGTAATATAAATAAGACTATGTAAAAAAATTAAATAAAAGTTTAATATAAAAAAAAAAATTTGACTTTGTAACAAAAGTCGAATTTAAAACATGAAATCTTTTATTTTCTTTTAATTTTTAATCTTTAAACTACAACATTAATGAATGTTTTCTTTTTTCTGTCTGTATTTAATTAAAAAAAAAAACGAAGTATAAATAATAAACTAAATAGTAAATAAGCATAGTTTGTAAGAAGTCCAAAAGCGGAACAGGCAAAGGACTAATCAAATATCAGGCAATATTTATATTGCCTGGTACGTCACATAAAAAAAAAAAATAAATAAACGATATTATTTTTTTATTTTTAATAAAAATTTAAAAGTGTTATTATTTATTTTTGGCACAGTCGGTAGGATTGCCCCGCTAGTAGAAAAAAAAACAATTAACCCTTAACCGCATCTTATCGCACATATGCAATACAAGAATAATTGTTGTAATATTAATGTTTAGAGGCACATGTTTTGGTTGTACTCAATATTTTCTAATTTATATATGTATTTCTTTGTTATAATTCAAGTAGGCGATGTTCTAACTATATTCTAATAATATAATAAATGTATTAATATTTGTCAGTGGCCGAGTTACATGTTGATGTTGAAGTATGGTACATGATTTTTATGTAATTTTAGAAGATTTTTGTATTATTTTGTTATGTAAGTATAAATTTCAAGGTAATAATTAAATATACTACAGTTTTGTTTATGATAGTATAGTTTTGTGATAATGATAGTTGTACTATAACAAAATAAAAGTTTATCTTGCATATATGCATAATCATGCAATAATCAACTTTATTTTTGTATTGCATATATGCAATAACATGCATAGAAACGAAACGAATTTAAATATTCAATAGTATTTTGATTTATTTTATTTCTTATTACCTACATAATATAAGTAAATTTCTGTTTTATCAGCAATATGACTTGTCGGCCTGTATTGACAGAAGCAGAACTTGAAGCTATAATTGCAAATTGGAGTGAAAGCGAAGATGAATTTGATGATAATAATGATGCTGATATTGAGGTAAATGTTCAAATAAACCGAAAGTTTGAGGAAGACTCTGAGGAAATTCTACAACAAAGTGACTATGATATTGAAAACCAAGACTATGAATCATTATTTGACATTGCAAATATTCCTATTGTTTTTGAAGATAATGTTCAAATGCCAAATGCAGTACCGCCTCCTACAACCAATAAAAAAAAAACATATCCAAATATAATTTCAAGATTTTTTAGCGACGGAAAATGAAATAATGTTCCGGGGTACTAATGATTTACCCGATGAAATTTGCAATTTAACTACTCCATACAGTTGTTTTAACTATCTTTTTGGTAATTCTATTGTAGAAAAAATTGTTGAAGAAAGCAATTTGTATAGCTGTCAAACAAATTTGAATAATCCAAAATGTTTGACCAGCTTAGAAATTAGAAAATATTTGGGAATTTGTATTCTAATGTCTATAATACAAATACCAGATTACCGTCGGTATTGGGGGACTATTACTGGCAATGAAATTATAAAAAATACAATGTCTGTGAATAATTTTGATAAAGTGAAACAAAACTTACATTTCAACAATAATGAATATATGCTTCCTAGAGAATATGAGGCTCATGACCGTCTTTTCAAGTTAAGACCAATTATTGATATGCTGTTGAAAAATTTGCGAAAAGTTCCAATGGAACAGTATTTAGCAGTGGATGAACAGCTTTGTTCCACTAAGGCTAAACACTATTTAAAACAATACCTACCAAACAAACCTCACAAATGGGGCTACAAACTGTTTGTGCTCTCAGGCGAATCTGGATTCTCTTATAATTTCGAAATATACATTGGTCAAGAAAATGACTCAGCAAAACGTTTAGCAGAAGAAGAAGATCTCGGGGCCAGCGCCAATACAGTAATAAGATTATTGCGTCCAGTGCCAAAGTATTTAAATTATCGAGTATATTTCGATAATTATTATTCATCAATCCCGTTAGTAATTGAGTTAACAAACAATGGAATGCTATGCTTAGGTACGATTCGTCGAAATCGTATATCGAATTGCAAATTGCCAAATGATAAAGAAATGAAGAAGGATCCACGAGGTACATCGATAGAATATGTGGGAAATATTGATGGAAAAAATATAACTACAGTTGCTTGGAAAGATACGAAAATAGTAAATCTTATTTCGAATTACGTAGGACGATTGCCTTTACAAACATCGGAACGGTTTGATAAAAAATTAGGACAACGTGTAATCGAATGTCCGAGCATTATTAAAGAATATAATTCTTATATGGGAGGAGTTGATAAATTGGACAGTTTAATTGGTAGATATAAAATCAAACTCCGATCAAAAAAATGGTACCTTCGAATATTTTATCATTTGTTGGATATGACCGTGGTTAATTCCTGGTTGCTGTACAAACGCGTCCAAGAACATATTTGTACAAACGAGAACCATATTCTCACATTACCAAACTATAGGCTAGAAATTGGAGAAATCTTATGCAAAGGCGGTCAGGGTTTGAAGCGAGTAGGTCGTCCGTCTGAAATAAATAAAAGATTGGAGCAGAAGCGTAAGAAAGCAACAAGTGGCCATATACCACCAAAAGAAATTAGAATCGATGCTACAGATCATTGGCCAACTTGGTGTGATAAACGTTTGCAATGTAAACTTCCTGATTGCAAAGGTTATACATTTGTAAAATGTTCTAAATGTGATACAGCCGTATGTTTTAACAAAGACAGAAACTGTTTTACTTTATTCCATAGATAGTAACTATTAAGTTATGAAATTCTTTTTTTAATTAGACTTGTTATATAATATAACTAAAAATGAATATTCTTTTTATTTATATATTTCTATTTATGAAGTTTTATGAATTTATTAATTTAAAAAAAAATATTTTTAACTTAGTATTTTTTATAAAAAACTGAAATGTTATAAATCTAATAAAATTTTTGTTATAAATAAAATGCTCAAATTAAAAGTTAAAAATAAAGCTTTTCATTAATATATTTAAAAAAAAACTAATAAAAAAGTTTTTCACATAATGCTTCAATTTGCATGATCTTGCAGATATGCAAGTAATGAAAAGTCGCATTTTCTCGGAAAACTCGAAAGAAAATTTATATACTGTTGAATAATTTTTGTAAGCGAATCTTGTGACAAACATAAAAATAATTTTTTCAAGTACACAAAAAAATTCATGCGGTTAAGGGTTAAAAGTGTTGAAAATTTCATAAAAATTTAGAAAGAATTTTTTTTAGATTATCAAGATCATTGGTAATGGTTCGAATGAATGCAAACGATCACCTGAACAATCAAATCGATGTTTTAAGTGTGATCAGCAGGGACATTTTATTAAAGATTGTCCAAACAAAAACAACGATTCAGAAGTTAATTGCATACAACCTGCATATCAAATAAAAATTTATTCAGACAAATTTAAAACTAAGGGGATTAATGCTGTGCTAGATTTAGGAAGTCCAATTTTAATTATAAAAATAAGTTTAATTTCTGAAAATTTTATTACTCGACTAATGATTATTTAAATTTTTCAGGTATTAATAATTCTAAACTTAGTGTCATTGGAATATTGGGAGAAAGGATAAAAATTAATGATGAAATTTGTAAAGTAAAATTTAGAGTTGCGCCAGATTGGACGACATCGCACGATTGTTTACTGGGAAGAGATTATATAAAGGAAAATAATTTAGAAATTTACTTAAAAGGTAACGATTTAAAATTAATATTTCCCTCAAATGTGCATAACATAAGAAATTTGGAAAACGCTTATTTTGAATTACTTAATATTAACATTGAAAATAATATTGATTCTTGCTCAGATTTAAATATAGGTGATATGAGTGAGTCTAAGCGTATCCAAGTTAGAAGTTTAATTAAAAATAATTATTTAGATATTGAAAGACCGATTGAACCACAAACAAAATATGAACTCAAAATAATTCTTAAACAAAAAAAACCATTTTATTTTACACCGAAAAAGCTATAATTTTTGGAAAAGAATGAAGTTAGTAAGATAATAGAAGATCTGCTTAAACGTAATATTATAAGGCCTATGTTTTCTCCATATGCTTCTCGCGTAATTCTTGTTCCGAAAAAAAAATGGAGAAACCCGAATGTGCATTGACTTCAGAGAATTAAAAAAATTAACAATTAGAGATCGATACCCACTACCTTTAATAGACGATCATTTAGATCGACTGAAAGGTAAACAAATTTTTACGCTTTTAGATCTTAAAAGCGGATTCAATCAAATCCAAATGGCTGAGGACTGTATATCGTATACTGCATTTGTTACCCCAAATGGTCAGTATGAGTATTTGAAAATGCCTTTTGGACTAGCTAATGCACCGGCTGTTTTTACAAGGTTTATTTACCTTATTTTTCAAGATTTAATTACAAATGACGAGGTTTTATGTTATTTTGATGATATATTAATCGCAACTGTTTCTTTTGAAGAACATTTGATTATATTAAAAAAAGTTTTTAATATATTAGTGCAAAATGTTTTGGAATTAAATTTATCTAAATGTTGTTTTGCCGTCAGAAAAATAGAATATTTAGGATATCTTGTTTCAATCGATGGCATTTCCAAAATCCTGATCTAATTAATGCGATCAATATGTACCCTGTTCCAAAAGATATTCATCAATTTAGCAGGTTCTTGGGTTTGGCTAATTATTGCCGAAAATTTATAAAGGATATGTCTTCAATTTCAAAGCCTTTGAGCGATCTCTTAAAAAAGAATACTTGTTTCGAATTTGGTGAAAAAGAAATAAATGCATTTGAAATATTAAAAAAAAAGTTAATGTGTGCGCCAGTATTAAGCATTTATTGCCCAATGGCACCAACAGAACTTCATTGGGATGCCTCGTCTGTAGGTTTTGGTGCTATGATCTTGCAAAAACAAAAAGATGGGTATTTCCATCCCATAGCCTATTTTAGCCGAAGAACCTCAGAAACAGAAGCACGGTATCATAGCTTCGAGCTAGAAACTCTAGCTATTGTTTATGCATTAGAAAGATTTCATGTATATTTACATGAAATTAACTTTAAAATTTTCACTGATTGTAATGCCCTAAAGCAAACGTTACAAAAAAAGGAAATACATCCCAGAATTAATCGTTGGGCCCTTATACTTCAAAATTATGATTTTGAAATTATTCATAGAGAAGGCAATCAAATGCAGCATGTAGATGCGTTGTCTCGTTGTAATAATATTTTATTTATTTAATTATTTATTTCAGAACCGAAGCAAGGTCGTTACAAAAATTCTTAAGTTAAACTTAAAATTATTATTACACAATACAATGCAAAAAAAAATTACATTATTTTGCTGACTTAAGACTACAATAAAAATTACAATTTATTTTTTTCTTTTGTTTTCTCTCTTTTTTTCTTTTTTTTTTAGATCCATTTAAAAATTATATGTATGAATTATGAATCATTCAGAGCAATATAAAGAAGCTAAGTTAAGCCTTTAGCTTAGTTTTACTATTAAGAAAGATAAAAAAAAAAAAAGATGTACGATGATACAATAATTTTATTGTACTTCGTTAAAATTAAATTAATTATAATAGGTACAATAAAGATAAAAGTTATTTTTATTTTATGTATGTAAAATGAGTCAATGCTTTTAATATGGTTTTTTTTTTTTTCTTTTTATCACATAATACTTATGCTAAATTTTTATTACTTAGAGTTTATAGTTAGTTAATTATGTAAAAAAAAAAAAAAAAAAAAAACAAAGGAAATATTATTATTAATAAATTATGTCATTTAGAAATAAATTATGTCAATGTTTTACGATTGTTTAAGAAAGTTGTGTAATTTAGATTTGTAAGCATTTTTTGAAATTGTGTCACAGAAAAGGTTGTCGAATCGATTAAATAATATGCAACACCTGTTTGTGGGTTCGTTGTTCCCACATTCAGTTCTATGTGTTTATTTTACTACTAGAGAATACTAACGACTTAGAAAAAACGCTCATTGTTGCCCAACTTAAAGATAAATCTATTCTCTCTATTCGAAAAATTCTAGAAATAAGAGATAAATAAATTTTTTATTACGAATTAAGAAATGGAATTGTTTATAGAAAAGTTAAAGGAGATATATTATTTTATGTGCCTGAATGAATCAATGATTACTAACGTGATTAGAAAATATCATGACGGTGTTGGTCATGTGGGAATAGACTAAACTCAAAATCTAATTTCATAAACTTATTGGTTTCCTAATATGAGAAAAAAAATTAAATATCATATTACGAACTGCTTAACTTGCATTATTTTTCAACCAAAAGACCAAAAAATTAAAAGGAAAAAGTATTTTGCCGTGTTTTTAAATAAAATTTTAATATAAAAATGTCGTCGTTTGTATTTTATTTTTCATCGAATTCTGATGAAGAAAGTGAAGGTATTGCAAGAATAAATAGAAAAATCGTCCGAGATCATTCAAATCAAACACATGACTATGTAAGTTTTTGAAAATTATCTTGGTTTTGAAATTATTTTTCAATTCTTCTAGCTTCATAAAATATTTTCGATTAAGGCGAACAGGTGGAGGAAACGACTTTAATGTGGGAGTAGCGCAGTCAACATTTTCGGCTATACTAAAAGATATGCTAAATTTATTCGAAACATATCTTTGCCAGAAATGATAATATTTCCGGACACTGAAGAAGAAAAAAATGAAATTAAGGAACATTTTTATCAAAATTTTCGTTTACCAGGTGTAATTGGTTATGTTGACGGCACCCACATTAAAAAATGTTCGCCAAGTAAAGATGAGAAGATACTGTACTATAATCGTAAGGGGTTTTATAGTTTGATACAATGTTGGTAAGTTTTATGATAAAATCTATGATACGAATTATTGTATAATATACTATATATTTTAGGTTTGTGATCATCAAATGAAGCTACGCTTCGTTGAGGCTAAGTACCCAGAATCGTGTCATGATTCGTTTGTCTGGAATTCTAGTTCTCTAGATACTCATTTAACCTCGAATGGTGAAATTAATACTTGGCTTCTAGGTGTATGGTAAGGTTTTTTTTTTAATTTTCATAAAAATTTAATATTTTGATTTTCTATAGGTGATTCAGGATACCCGTTAAAATTATGCCTTATGATCCCATATAAGACAAGAGCCAACAACACTAATAGGGGTCGGGAAATATTCAATCAGCAAGATACTAAAGTTTAAAATATTATTGAAAGAACAATTGGAGTGTTGAAAAATAGATTTCGATGTATTTTGGGCGAACGGACGTTACATTACCGTCCTGAAAAATGTATACAAATTGGCAATGTGTGTTGTGCATTGCATAATTTGTGTATTAATTATCGAGTAGAAAATATTTTCAATGAAGAATTAATGCATCAACCGAATATTGAAATGGGAAACCATGAAGAAGATTTAAAAAATTCTAAAACTGTAACTATTAGAGATGTATAATGAACTCTTTATTATAATAATGAGATTATTAATGAAAAAAATCTAAATTTTAAAATAAAAAAATTTTATCAAAATATATCTATCTTTTATTTTCTCTTAAAAATTTAACATAAAAAATAAAAATTAACATTATTTTCACAGCGTAATTCAGTTTTGCTTAAAAAAAAAACATAAAAAAATGAACACAAGAACATAATTATTATAAAACTTGAAGCGTAATTCAGTTTTCATAGACTAATAACTTAAAAAAAAAACTTAAAAATTTGAGCACAAAATATATTAAGTATTATTATAAATATTAATGTTACATCACATTTCAAAGATTTTCCTCATATAATTACTTTTTCAAAGTATATTGCTTAGTTTTCAAATTCAATAGGGCCATTTTCCCCTCATTCTTTTCATGACGCAGCTTTAGTTTTTCGTCTATATAATTTTTATAAGCTTTGTACTTCTTTTGTTTCAGTTCATAAATTTTTCGTTTATATCGAACGTTACTTGTTAAATTATCATTATTTTTTGTTAAAATTTTAGTTTGTTCTTCTAATAGTTTCATCTGAAGCCCGTTTTTTGATTGTTAGGATTTTTTTCATTTGTGAAAAAGTAAACAGTTTATTTGTTTAAATTAAAACAAAACGAATTTATATTTACTTAAAAATAAATTAATTACATAGATTGAAGTGTTTAAAACAAAAAAATAAAAATAATTATTATGATCATAGAATATAAAAAAAAAAAAAATCATAAATAAAAAGTGAGTGTAATTTGAATGAAAAAAGCTGTAAACGACCTATTAAAACTAGTGAGAGTTTTGTGCATTGGGATGTAGCAATCTGCTCAAAACTAACAAGAGCAGACTTGCATTGTTTAAATACAAACAGAAATGAAAAATACTCATGTGATGAATGCTGTGAGCAGGAAATACGGTCGATAAATATTAATTTGAGTGAGATAAAAGAAAGTTTAAAGAATATTAATCCAAGTGACATTAAAGAATTATTGAAAGAAATGAATGAGAATAATATATCAAAAGTAAATGAAGTAATGAAAATAATATTGAAAATTTGGAAAAAAATATTAAGGGTTTAAAAATGATATGTTGAATGAAATTAAAAAAAATTATGAAATGAAAAATAAAAAAAAAATATCTTATGCAGATCAATTAAGAATGCCATTAATTGTCAAATGAAAAGAAGATCAAGATAGTGAAAAAACGATTAGTGAAATTAAAAATATAATTAATCCTTCAGCATTATCTGTAAAAATAAATAATATTCAAAAATTTAAAAAAAATGGTGTGGTGTCAATTAATTGTGTGAACAAACTGATCAGCTGATAAAATGAAACTGGAAATTGAGAAGAACTTAGGTGAAAACTATGAAGTAAAAGCTATAAATATGAATAATAGAATTTTAGTAGTTGGTATGAGAAAAAAATTAAGTGCAGTTGAAATTGAAAAAACTATTAGAGCACAGAATAATTTTGAAATGAAAATAATTGAATGTCATAAAGTGTATCAGTCTAAAAAAGCGATAGTTTTAATGCGATAATAGAGGTAGATGGAACGGTGTTTAAAAATTTTTTGGAAAAACGTAGAATCAATATTGAATGGAATAGGTGTAAAGTGTACGAATTAGTAAGGGTACTCAGATGTCACAAGTGCTATGGATACAATCACGTGGCAGATAAGTGTACTATAGGAGCATGCTGTTATAAATGTGGAGAAATTGGACATATAGCCAAGGATTGTGAAAAAAATGCTATAAGTTGTTTAAATTGTTGTAGAGCCAAGGACAAACTTAATTTAGCAAACGTAAAAGTGGACCATGATACAAAAAGTAAGGATTGCCCTATTTACCAAACAAAATTAAATATACAAAAAAAGAGAATTATATATGTATTAGCAATTAAATAAAATTCAATGTCTTTACTTAAAATTAAATGTACAAGGTGTTATTCATAACTTTGACGAATTGGAGGAAAATGTTGTCAAAAACAATTTTGACTTTGTAATGTTAAGTGAAATTCATTTATCGGATGAAGACTGTGATAATTTAATTAACATCGATAATTATAATGTAGTGGCAGTAAATTCCGTTTCCAGGCATACAGGGGGTGTACTGATTTATATTAAAAAACAGTGGTCACATGAAGTTATAAAACGTGAGGTTAATGAAGTAAAAATTTGGTGGCTTGTAGTCAAAGTACAAAATGCGAATAATATATTATATTTGGCTATTCTTTATAGATCTCCTGCATTCACAAGCGCAAATTATGATTTTCATAGTATTTTCAATTCATACCCCAAGGAACCAGATTTAGAATCTGTGTACATAATGTGTGGGCGCATTGAAAACTTAAGCATACAATAATATGTTACATTTTGGTACAGTAAGTGCCCAAAGTGTACACTTTTGGGGAATAATTGTGTGCAAAATGACATGCACATAGTGTGCATTCTATATAACAGAAATGTGACCGTTGTCAATCATACTGATTAGAGTGAGAAAAGGGTTTCATTTTGTATAATATGTGTACACTTTACTACCGCAATTGCAACCATTTTGTGAGTAAAAGAATACATTGCAACTATTTTTTTTTATAAAAATCGTGCAAATAGTAAAATTAAACTTATAATTTTCTATTTACATATATAATAAGAGATAATGTATATAATAATAGATAATAATAAATTATAGTTTCATCTTGTTATATTACCTATGTATACCTATGTTTTTATTAAGTTTTTCCTAGTTTTATGCGTAAAAAGTTTGTACAATTTCAAATTTATGATAAATATAAGACTTCTACTTCGAAAAACATGAAGGGTTTTTCAAAATATTCTATATTTTAAAAATTAAAATGAAAATTAGAAGCTACAATATGATTTTTTTTTTAGCATTTTAATATAATGTTTAATTTAAATATAAGGAAGTTGAAAAAACGCCTATATAAATAACATGATTTTAATTGATTTTAATTTAAAATTTTAAATTATAAATTCAAAAACATTAACATCAAAGATGGTCGCCATTTTTGGCAATACATTTAAATGGTAAATAGGGTAAACATACCATAAACATATTTTATGAGTTTACGTAAGCATATGCATACATACTTTAATTTTTCTATTTTCGCTAAAGTCAAATTCCACTTTTATATATCTATAATTATATTTAGTAGTTTTCAGCCGCACCACTACGTACTATTATGACATTCGCCAAACATTCGCTAAGTTTTGAATACAAGTACATATATTTTTTTATACGGTTTTGTATTACAAAACCTATAATAATAATAAAAACACATTATTATTATATTTCATAGTATTGACCCATAAGTATAACGTATAAGAAATGTAATTATTAATTAAACATAATAAAATTCCACTTAATAAAAAAAATATATAAAACTAAATGTATATACTATATACTAATATACTTAGCGTGTCGTGTTGTTCAAATAGAAAAAAAAAAACCAAATTTAAATAAAATAATATGTAATATTTTTTAAAATATGCTTTTATCGAAACCAAATTCGCCCCCTAAAAAGTAGAAAATAAAATTGATTGCAAGACTTTAGCTTTTTTGACTGTTATAATATAAAAGTGAATTGCTAGTGCAAGCATTTTGGACTGTTATAATATAAAAGTAAATAAGAATTTTAAAAAACTAAAACAAAATAAATATTCGGAACCAGAATTAAGTTGGAAAAAATATGTTTGTAACATTAAAGCTTCAAATATTGCCTCATACATAGAAGCTATGGAATTAGAAAAACTGTATGGGGAAAAATTTACAGATACAGAATCGGAAGAAAGGTACCATTATATTTTTTGAAAAAAAAAAAGTATTTTTAGTTTGCAAAAAAAAACATGAATTATCACTATATCCGTTTTATAGATACTTACAAGGTAATCAAAGGAAGCGACAATATTAATTCAAAAAAAACTTCAGACATTAATTCAAAAAAATTCATCTTGAAAATCATGATGTAATGTTCAGAAATTTAAGCGAAAATATGCAGAGTTCACAAGCAGTTAATCCAGGAATATTCGCGGCATTATCAACCTTAGATACCGAAACAATATCCGTCCCCATATCAAGCGACTCTGAATTTGTCGTACACTCAATAGATAAAGATTATGGTGCTGTAACAGAACATTTACAATCAACAGAACAATCTTATATCATTGAAACTGAGCACTTACAATCAACCGATCACTATTATAACACGGAACAATCATCAAAAAAACAAGATTATGACACTGGCACTGGAAACCAAAGAGAAGTGGTATTACTACAATTGGATGCTATGAAATCAAATAGTAATAAAAAAATTTTATTAATATCAAATAAGTAGATACAATACATTTGTATTATTTTTAGATTCTCCGAATCAGCTGGATGCAAAATTAGATTTAATAATGACAAAACTTGAAGTACAAGAAAATGAAATAGCTAAAATTTCAGTTCTACTTAAACAAATTCGTGCTGAAATGCAATCACAAAAAAATATTGCCAATCCGGATTTGATGGATCTCCGCAGCATCAATTGTCCATTAAAGACAATAAATGAAGTGGATATGTTTGAAGAACAGCTACGTGACTCAAATTTTAAATCGGAAATCGTAAGTATTAGTTTTTATTAAATAAATTTCCTAAATTATTAATTAAGTGCAATGAATTCAACTAAAAAGTAAAACCACTTGAATTTTAGGTTAAAACTCTATCTACGGTTGGTGGAACAAACGGCAATGCTGATCCAACAAAAATAGCAAATTTAATATCTGCAACTATTTTTGAACAAAAACTGTTGAAGGAATTTTCATGGACAGGAAATGGAAGCAGTGGAGCTACAACAGTAGCATTTCTAAAATATACAAACATAATACAATTGTTTTTTGATGTTGTGCACTTAGCATGTCGTAGTTACACACACGTTGACAACAAAAATTTTTTTGTTTATACTATGTATAAAATATAGTACACTTCGAGCAGATCGT
This sequence comes from Poecilobothrus nobilitatus, assembly GCA_947095535.1. Classification (NCBI taxonomy): domain Eukaryota; kingdom Metazoa; phylum Arthropoda; class Insecta; order Diptera; family Dolichopodidae; genus Poecilobothrus; species Poecilobothrus nobilitatus. The sequence goes on along the minus strand of OX352773.1, from coordinate 25,277,542 downwards.
CATAACAAAAAATGTACTTTGAATAAATGCGTAAATAAAAAAAAAATTACTTCAGACAAATCTCAAATTGAGGCTGAAATTACAACTTCTTCAAATATTAATGACTGCGAAAAAGAAAAAGTTTCTGTTGTCGATCATACAAAAAATTTAGAATTAAATTTAGATGAAAAGGAAAATTTTGCCGATAATGAATCTGAAGTACCAGCAGTTCCTGTTCATCGTTGTAATGCAACATTATTTAAAATGAATTAAATATTGATCTTTTTTTTTAATTGTTTTTTTTTATGTTTATAGAATGAATATGTTTTATGTTTAAAAAATGAAATTTTTTTTTTCATGTATATGTTATGTTTTTTGTTTATTTTTAATATATTTTTTAAAACAACTTATATAAGTTAACACCCGCAATATAGGTCAACACATGCCACATAATTTACCTTTATTTATTATTTCAACATAGGGATCATGTTTCACTTTTAAATATTTTTTATTCAATTGCAACACAGTTCAACGACAACTCAAACAAATACAAAAAACATAATCAGCACTTTATTGGGAAATAAAATTTACTATTGTTCCCACGAAATTAGAACTCACGTGGCAACAACAGGTAGTGCTTTTTTGGATAAAATAATGTAAATTTTTGTAAATCACTTATCATTCTGATTTCAATAAAACAAGTTATTAAATTTTATTAAAGACTTTTATTTTTCAATTTATTTAAATATTTTATCAAGTAAAAAATATATATAGAATTTTAAATAAAAAGCGTATAATTGTAAAGACCAAAAAGTAAGAACTTTAAGTTATATATTAGAGTTTTTGTTATTTAATATTTAAGTCATCTAAAGTGTGTAGCAGAGGCATAAAAATAATTTCGTTTTTATATTTTAAAGATACAAGTTTACATTTAACTTCTTTTAAACTATAAGTTTTTTTCACATTCTGTTCTCCAAAAGTAGAATAAATATTGACATTAGACGAGGTGGGGTGAAAAAATTATATTTTCTTTTTATACTTTGACCAACTATAGAGATTGATGTTTCAGTTTTGGAAGCATCAATTAATTCCACTATTTCATTATTTCGCGTTAGGAACCATTTATCTTTTTCGAATACATTTGATAGCATAATTGTAGATGATATATATAAATATGTGTAGAGCTTTTTTTTCTTTTCACGTTGTTGAATATAGGGATATTGCAAATCACTATTATTTATTAGACTAAGAATTTCTAGCTCGATAATTCTTCTTGAAAGTTGCTCTAAAGGTAAATTTCCTTGTCGTAGTATACGTTTGATAAAACCTAAATAATTTTCAAATGGGTAAGCTGTTAAGGTATTTAAATCACCAAATTTTGCAACATCAGCTACTACATGGCATAAATTATGCACGTTGCTTTGAATGGAATCAATTCCGTAAATGGAAATAAAGTCTTCGATATATTCTTTAAATAAAACGTCTGCTAGATCAAGATACTTTAGATCAGCCACCGGCAACGTGCGGCCCATGGGCTAAATGCGGCCCATTCGGTTTTTAAATGCGGCCCATTTTGTTTTTATTTTTACTATTAGTTTTATTCGTTCGCCACATTCAAATTTTTAATTAAAAAACTCGACTCTTATTAATTTGTCTGTTCCGATATCTAGTGCTAGTGCATCCATTAAAAAACAGATGGTGTCACAAAGTTTAATTTCATTTTCCAAAAGTACTAATGCAGCCATTAAAAGACAGATGGCGGCACAAAGTTTAATTTTATGTTGGAAAAACTGACTGTGTTGTCAAAAATTTAAATTTTTTTGAAAACAAAATTGACAAGTGATAATTGACAACAAACATTGTTTTCATTGTATTGTACTGGTATCATTATTAATTCAATTTAAAAGTAAATATTAATTATTTTGAATTTTTTTTCACATATAATAATTTGAATATTTTTATAGCTGCTATATTTTACCCACTTACAATGGGTAGTAAGAAGAGAAAGATAGCAGAAGAAAAAAGAATTTTTAATGAAAAGTGGACGAATGATTATTTTTTCGTAGAATTAAACAAAAAAGCTTACTGTTTAATTTGTAAAGCTACAATAGCTATTTTCAAAGAATATAATTTGCAGCGGCACTATGATGCACAACATAAAGTTAAATATGATTGCCTTCTAGGAAACCTAAGGACGAGTGAAATATCTAAGTTAAAACTATCTTTGAGCAATCAACAAAATTTTTTTAGGAAAATAAATAACGAAAATGAAACAGGTGTTCGTGCTGGATATAGGGTAGCATACTTGATCGCCCAAGCTGGAAAACCATTTACCGATTGTGAGTTTTTCAAAACATGTATGCTAGAAGTTATGGAAATTGTTTGTCCAGACAAAAAAAAAATAATAGATAATATAAGTTTGTCAGCTAGGACAATCACGAGACGAATTGAGCACATAGGGGACCATCTGCGAGAAACATTAAAAAAACAGTCTAATTCGTTTCAGTTTTATTCCATTGCATTAGATGAGAGTAATGATATCAAAGACACTGCTCAACTTTTAATTTTTATACGTGGAATTAATAATAATTATGATATGTGTGAAGAATTGGCCGCTCTATGTAGCTTAAAGGGAACAACTACTGCAATGGATATTTTTGAAAAAGTTGAGGAAACCATTGCTGCTCTTGGTTTGAAGTGGAAAAATTTGAAATCCATTACTACAGATGGTGCTAAAAATATGGTTGGTCGTTTTAACGGAGTTTGTGCTTTGGTTAGTAAAAAGGTTGTAGAATCAAATGCTCCAGCTCCTTATATATTTCATTGTATTATTCACCAACAAGCACTCTGTTCGAAAATTTTAAGATGGAAATCTGTTATGGATGTGATAATATCTGTTATAAATTTTATAAAACGATGTGGTTTGAATCATCGTAAATTTCAACAATTTTTGCAGGAAATAGAAGAAGAGTACAGCGACGTGGTTTACTATTGCGAAGTAAGGTGGCTTAGTGCAGGAAATGCACTTAAAAGGTTTTTTCAGTTGAAAGAAGCTATACTTATATTTATGGTTGAAAGCAAAAGAGAAGTATTAGAATTATCGGATCCAATATGGTTTTTTGATTTAGCATTCTTAATAGACATGACTTATTTAATGAACGAATTAAACCGAAAGCTTCAGATAAAAGGAATTTTGATTAATGAAGCATATTCAAATATAAAAGCTTTTCAGATTAAACTAAAACTACTTAAAAACAATATTTTAAAAAATGAATCATATAATTTGCCTTTTTGTGCAATAATGTTACAACAAGAACCGAATCTTTCCTTATCAAATAGCAAATTTCACGATTATATTGAAATCTTGGAAAATGAGTTTTCGACACGGTTTTCTGACTTTCACAGCCGTTCCAAAGAGACCTTTTTCAAAATCCATTTGCAATTAAACTTGAAGATGTTCCCAATTACTTGGAAATGGAGTTAATCGACCTACAATCCAATAATGTTTTAAAATCAACTTTTGACCCATCGCAGCTGAAAACATTTTATTCTAATCTACCAGACTCTGCTTTTCCGCTTTTAAAAAAATTTTCTGCTGGGATGATAATAATTTTTGCAAGCACATATATCTGCGAACAAACATTTTCAAGGTTGAATTATATCAAAAACAAATATCGCAGTAGAATAACTGATGAACACCTGCATGCAATATTAAGAGCAGGGGCAACCAACTTTGAGGTGGACTACAACCAGTTGCTCAAAACTTTCAAACAATACCAAATTTCGCATTAATTACAATTAGACTATTTTGTTTTTTTGTTTTCGTTTTTGTTAAATGGATTTATTTATTTTTGTTTTTCATTTCAATAAAAAATTGTAAAAAAGTTTATTTGTCAAAACTTGTTTTAACTAAAATTAAATTATTTGAGACAGTTGAAAATGTAACAGTAAGTATTAAACCCCTGTGGCCCATGCTCTTATCCAGAAAATTTATTTTGGCCCATCGGTCGAAAAGGTTGCCGATGGTTGCTTTAGATAATGTTTACTTGAGCATAATATAACGGCACAACAGAGTTTTAAGAAATGGTCATATAATTCAGCTGATAACACATCTTTAAGCACTACCATTCCCAAATACAATAAGAATGTCCTGAATTCAAGACCTTTCCAGTGTTTCACGCTATCTAATGTTCTTACAGCGCGGTGTAGTTCAGATGGAATTCTTGTGTTAAATTCTTCCAATAATTTATTGATAGCTTCAATATCCTTAACTGAAAATTTGGCTCTAAAATTGAAACTTCCATGAATCCAACCAAGTAAATATCTTTTCATTACTCCAAGTTCCAATAAGTGTAATGAGTCTGCTATAATAAAATCGTCAACAATATTTATTGGAAGTTCGATTAAAGGTGAGATTTCTTTATGATGGTCTTCATCTGTTTGGCTGCGAAAGCTTTCGTTTGTTCTTAAAATACAACATACTCAAGGAAAACTCATATGACGGCCATTGTGATAATCAAACTCACCAATTACTTCGCATTTTTGACATCCATGAGCACTGTTAAAGTTAACTGTTCCTGTAAATAAAAAAACAATTAGCTACGTGTACTGTCGGAGAAATTGTTATACCTTTTACGAAGGATCTAGCTGGAGAATCACATATAAAACATCGGATCGATACACTAATTTGAAAACCGTTAATTTGTATTCCATCACTTAACATCCATTTTAACTCTCCTACAATTTTTTTTAAGTAATCCTTTAAACTATGTGGTTTTCCTTCTCCGCAATAAACAGCTATTATCATCGGGCGCATATTTTCCATGCCATCAATGATACATAAAATTGGCCAAAATTGGTATTTCGAGCTGTTATGTATTGGTAATCCATCAATATTAAACGTTAAAGAAATATTTATTGAATTTTGAAGGCTACTATATACATTTCGCAAACAATTTTCTAATCCATAATACCAAAATTTTCTAGTACCCATCGTTTCAATTTCAATTCTTCGGGGTGTTTTTAACAAAGTGCGACTATCTTTTGGCAGCCACGTAAACCCACACTTTATCAAAATGTCTAATAGGTGGCTTAGTGCTTTGTGAGTTATATTATGAGTAAGTGCCCAGAGTCTAAGTTTCTCAGCTATTGAGACATTTTTTTCTTCATCAAAAATTAAATTATTACCATCACCATTATGTGCTGGATTTTCCTTATATCCATTAAATGCTTCACCATTATCAATATTAACTAATAAGAATAACATTAATAAAAATAAAAAGCTTAGTATAATCTCCTTACATATATAGTTTTGATCATTGTGAGCCAATTTAATATTTTCATCTGGTTTTTTCGCGTTTATTTCATCTGGTTTTTTCGGGTTAGTTATTTCTGGAACTTCAATAATTGAACTAAACTTTGATGTGCATTCTTGCCGCTTGTACTTTAAGTAATTTTGTTCCTGTTTTTTTATTTCGCCCTTTACTCTCCGATAATACGTATTAGTTAAATAATATGGTTTAGACATTTTGTTTTAATTTTTTAAATCTGTATTGTACTCTGAATTATTTCAAGTGACAGCTGGCGTTTTTATGCACACATTTCCGACTTTAGAGTCGAAATTACATTGAAATATGGAAATTAACCACGATTTGGTGATTTTAGATTTTGTTTTTTACTTAATATTAAAATTAATTTTAAAAGAAACTATATGCACAACGTTAGACAATTTTTTTTTAAAATGTGTACAAAAGCATGCTATTAAGTGACATTGTAACAGCACATTTTTGTAAAAAAAGAAACCATAAAGTTTGAATTTTCTCGTCGCAAAAAAAAACAAAATGATCCTTTATTATGACCATAAATATTTTAAGAGTAACAAAAGCAACTATTGACACACAATGTATGCGAATTGTATGCAAAATATGATCTTAAAATTTGATTTCTATGTGCTTGAATACGGTTTTGGTTCCTTGGGACGTAGAAGAGCTATCCGCTTTTAAAAACAAGGTTATAATAGCAGGGGACTTTAATATTAATTGGCTGCAAACAAATAATTCTCGGGATAGATTAGCAGAGACAATATGTGATAATAGTTTCAATCAAATAGTCAGGGAATTCACTAGAATAACAGAAAATTCAAGAACGCTAATTGATTATGTTGTAGTAAACGATCAATACAATATTAAAGCTAAAGTTGCTAATGAATTAATAATAAGCGACCATGAAACTATAATAATCGATATCAATGCAAATGTAGATTTAGTGAAAACAGAAGAAACAAAATATTTGAAATATGATGAAAATAAATTTAGAAATAAAATAATTGGTAGTAATCTAATTACGACATATTTTCTTGATTGCAATAGTAAAACAGAATTATTTAATAATTGCTTTAAGAATATTGTATATAACTTTATTGTTACGAAAAGGTTAAAATATAAACATCAAGAATTTTATTCTGATGAATTAGAATTACTTAAAAACGAAAAATTAAGACAATATAAAATTTCGGTAATTAATTATAGCCATGAAGAATGGAATAAATATAAAATAATAAGAAATAAATATAAGAATAAATTAAAAAACACTAAATCAAAGTTAATATCGACTAAAATTGATAATGCTGTTGATCAAAAGTCAATGTGGAGAACAATAAAAAGACTAGTTTTAAAGAAACAAAAAAATGAAATAAAGGAAGTAGAATTTCATAATAAAAATGTAAAATTAATTCAGAAATAGTTTTAATAGTTTTAATATATTTTGTATAAAGTGTTGAAGAAGTTAATAAATCGATACCGGTTACACAATATGAAAATATAATAGGAAATATAAGTACTCAATTCAGATTTAAGCTGTTAACATTAGAAGACTTAAAATTATTAATAAACTCGATCAATAAAAAAAATTATAGCAATTTTTGTAATGTTAAAATGATAAACGATTCTTTCGACTTAATTGGTCAGAATGTTCTATCAGTGATAAACGCATCATTAAGAACGGGAGTTTTTCCTGAATGTTTGAAGGAATCTGTGATTGTTCCTATTGAAAGGGTAAAAGGTACGACAAAATGTTCAGAATTTCGTCCTAACTGATGAGCAAAAGAATATTATGAGCATTCTATCAAAAATTATAGAGAAGGCTGTATATAATCAATTAGAGAACTACTTCGAAAAAACAGGTTTAATTTCTCATAATAAATCCAGGTTCCACAAAAACCATAGCAGTGAAGCACTATTGAATTTGGTATTAACTAATTGGAAGATTGCTGTGGATGATAATAAAATTATAGTACCGTTTTCGTGACATTTTATTAAATAAACTAAGCAGATATGGCATTAATCAAAATGAAATAAGATGGTTTGAATCATATTTAAAAAGAAGAAGAGAGAGAACAAAAATAAATGGAGCGGTTTCAGATCAAATAAATGTTGAACTTGGAGTCCCACAATGTACGATACTTGGTGTTCTATTATTTTTAATATATATTAATGATATAGGTAAAGTAAATTTTGGTAATATTGCATTATTTGCCGATGATGCTTTGCTTTATGTAGTAGGGAATTCAATTGATGAATGTAGTTTAAAAATTAACTAGAACTTAGGAAAATTGAATAAATGGTTTATTAATAACAAATTAAAGCTTAATTTCGAAAAATCTAAATGCATGATAATAAATAGTAATATAAGTAAAGAAATTATAATTGAGAACAAAATAATAGATAGAGTAAATGAAATTAAATACATAGGCGTAGTTATTGATGATAAATTAAATTTTAAAGCGCATATGGAATATATATGTAGAAAATTAATAAAAAATTAGGTTTTTTCTATAAAATTAGAAATAATTTAACGATGTTAAGTGCAATTAAACTGGATAATGTAATAGGAAGATCGCATTTTGAATATTGTTCCTCAATTCTTTTTATGTTTAACATAGAGATGCCTAGTAGGCTATTGCAAAAAATTGCAAAATCGAGAAATGAGAATTATATTAAAGCTAGCCAGGTATTCGTCTAAATAGTTTAAGTTTATGATTGTTTAAAATGAATGAGCGTGTCACAAAAAATTAAATTTAATGTTTTGTTAATAATATTTAAAATAAAAAATAAACTAATGCCAGTATATTTAACTAACAGATTATTCAATGTACAAAACGTACAAAACTATTATTTAAGAAGCATTTTAAATTTTAGATTAAGTTAAGTCAGAATATGTTAATTACAATGGGTTAAAATTATATAATAAATTACGAAATAATTTAAAAAATGAAAAAGAAAATGTTTGATCTTTAAAAAGAATTTAAATAAGTATGTTCAAGATAATATTAATTGAAAAAAAAAATGTTTTAATATTAAAAAAAAAACAAATCAGTTGATGAAAAGTAATGTAATGAATTGTATATAATAATAAGAAATTACTAAATAAAAAAAAAATAAAAAAAAATAAAAATAAAAAAAAATAAAAATAAAAAAAAATAAAAATAAAAAAAATTTCTCCTCCTCTAGTTTTTTTAGTTATTTAGTATGTTGTAGTTTCTTTTTAATTTTGTTTTTGTAATCAATACATACCTACAAGACATTACACGAAAAACAAAACGTTACCGCTAAAGAATTTTCGGTTACATTGTAACCTAATGTTACTATTGCGGTAACAACGTGACCGTATGAGTAAGTTTATGTAACCGAGTCGTTTACATCTAGTTACAATGTGACTGTAAATTCAAATTCAAATTTCAAATCATCTCTAAACGTAAAAAAAAGGTAAGTAAAGTAAAAGTAAAAAAACAAGTACAATTCAAGTTGCTATGGTAATTAATAAACAAACTTTATTATAACTTCTCTTCATAATTTTTTTAAGAATAAAAAAAATATGAGGTATGAGTGTATGACAAAAAATAGCTTCAAATTTTCAAATATTAATTCAAACAAATTTTCTTCAGTCATTTGACGATTGCCGAAGTTAGTGTGTCTAAAAAGTGAGTTTTTGTTTAAAATATTGTGATTTGCAGCTGTAATAATTACTATTGAAAAAAATTTTGAGTATGTAAGTATAATCATTTTTTAATTCATTTTCTAAAAAAAATAATAAAATAAATAAGTTTTCCGATAATAATTTTCGTATTTTTACTTGTAGAAAATTTCTTTATTTTAAAAATAATTTTCAAAATATAATTAATTTAAAAAAAAATTTTTAAATATATTTTAATTTCTTAAATTTTGGTTAGTTTTGTATCGAAAAATATTTTTTTGCGACTTAGTTTTTTTGTGGAGTATTTGACCACAAATGTTCGGATATTTTACGGGTACAAACAGGCAAATATCGCTGAAAAAACTTTGAATAAAATTTAAAATAATTCTCGTATTTTTACTAGTAGAAAATTATTTTATTTTAAAATAGCTTTCAAAATATTTATTTAATTTTTATTCTTAATATTTATTGTTAAAGAATAATGCCCAAATATAAATATTTACATGAGTTGTCAAAACAATCAATCCGACGTCGATTGTTATCAAAATCTCATACCAGATCGATAAAATGTAAAACAAAACAACCCCAGAATTATGAAGATACCACACCATCACAGAACCATGAAAATGAAATAGAAGATTATGATGAAGAAGAATATGTTGCAGCATATATTTCAGATTTCAATGAAAGTGATAATGATGAAGTGCAAACGGTAGAGGGAGCTTCAGACGTCAAATGCTTTTTAGCACAGTGGGCTACACAATTTAATATTAAAGCGAATGCTTTGAATGTTTTACTTGAATTCCTCAAGAAAAATCATTATAGTTTCTTACCGAAAGATGCTAGAACATTATTAAAAACCCCATGCAACCGAGAAGTTATAGATTGCCCTCCTGGAAAATTCGTTTATATTGGTATAGATTCTGGATTTAAAACCGTTTTATCAAATATAAATAATATTCCCGATACACTAATAATTGATATTAATATTGATGGCTTACCAATTTCCAAAAGCAATCAAAGTTGTTTCTGGTTGATTTTGGGTCGCTTGTGTAATTTACCCCAAAAAAATATTATAGTGATAGGAGTTTATCATGGCTTTAATAAACCAGCAGATTTTAATAATAAATTCCTTTTCCCCTTGGTTACTGAACTTAACTTAATGATTTCTTCAGGATATATGTACAATAATAGTTTTATTGCAATAACTCTCAGAGCATTTGTATGTGACGCACCAGCACGGTCTTGCATTTTGGGAATCAAATCTCATAATGCATACTTTGGATGTCCCAAATGTTGTGAAGAAGGTGAATTTATAAAAAATCGGATGATTTATCCTGTTAATAATCATTTAGAACTCAACAAGATGAATATCATCATAAACATACTTCCGTTTTAACCGAACTGCCAATTGATATGATTAAACATTTTCCATTAGATTATTTGCACCTTATTTGCTTGGGTGTTGTAAAAAAACTTTTAAAAATGTGGACTTGCGGAGTGACAACTGCTCTTCTTCCAAGTCGCGATCAGACAAAAATTTCTTCTAGGCTTATGGCTATATCTTCCACTCAACCTAGTGATTTTCAAAGAAAAATTAGGCCGTTGACTGAGCTTTCATATTTCAAAGGTTCGGAATTCAGAGTATTCATTTTATACTCAGGTCCTTTTGTCCTAAGAAATATATTGCCTCTGTATAAATACAACAATTTTCTATTACTTCATGTCGCAATTTTGATTCTTTGTCATCCTAAATATTCCAAAACGAAGCTGGAAATTGCAGAAACCCTTCTAAAGCAATTCGTAAGAGGTGTATCTGAAATATATGGAGCACATCATTTAACATATAACATGCATTGTATAACACATTTACCAGAAGACGTGGAAAATCTTGGAAATCTTGACGAATGGTCTGCATTTGGTTTCGAAAGTTATATGTTTACCATAAAATGTTTACTTCGAAAACCACATCAACCTCTTGCACAAATATGTAACAGAATATTTGAATTGAACAATTTAAGAAACTTAAGAATGAATACACCATACAAAGAGTACCCAATATTAAAAAAAAAAATCACAAATGACGGAATAACTTTATACAAAAGAGTTATTTGCAAGAATTTTAATATAACCGATGGAGAAAGAAATTGTTGGATTTTAATGAAGAACAAAAAAATTGTAAAGTTTAACCACTTAGAAATCCGGAATCAAAAAAAATATATCTATGGAAATGAGATGAAAAATCCAAGTAATTTTTTCGAAACACCCGTAGCTTCTAGTAATTTTGATATTTATCAAACTAATTTGAATGAAATTGAAGGACAATATTGGGATCTAGAAATGGTTGAGTGTAAGCTTTTTGGAATGAAACATCAAGATAATGCTGACCGTTTAGTATTTTATCCAATAATACATTCTGCCACATAACAAACAGTTAGTAGGTACATAATATAAATAAAGTTTGTATAATAATATTAATTTCTTGCCAGCTTCTATTCACTTAATTTTTATTTATTTCATTTAATATAATTTCGATTATTTCTTTTTTTGCTTTTATTTCCTAATTTCGTTTCGTTATTGCTTTGGTATGGAATTTTACTAACTATTTTTTACGTAACCTTAACTATCACATATTTATTCTTCATGTAACCTTTTATTTAACACTTATCTAGCACAAAAATTTTTAATTTTAAACACCCTGCACACATGTTTTGTTTTAGACGTAGCTTTAATTGCTAGTTGTATATTCAAATATTTTAATTAATTTGTATATTTTTCTCAGTAAAATGTATTCCATTATCGAAACAACAGGAGCAGGTGGGGAGAAGGAAGTTTCAATTGTTCTCACTTCCTGGCTCAAAAATGGGATTGTTTTTTGGCCTAAAAACTACAAAAGTGCTTTAAAAAAAGAAGCTTGTGCTGAGAAATCGTGGGACAGATATCCATGCAGTGTTCTTAAAGAAAATTTAGGTAAGTGTATTATTATTAAAAATAAAAAAGGTGTTAAAATTGAACATCATATATTGTTTCTAGCTACTTATGACGAAGCAAAAAAGTCTGAGAACTTTTATTCTTACAATACATGTTCGGAATCGGAAATAACAAAAACTAATTTTTCCAAACATTACATTAGTGAAATAGATCTTAATAAGCAATTTAATTTAACTCATGAGAATGTAACACTCTCAACTAATAATGAGGAAACTGATAGTATTTTGGAGCCAGCAACATCTAATCAAGCCAAAGATGATGAATATGATATTGCTGGTTCACAAAAAAAATTCCAATCATCAATTTTACAACATCAAAACGATGAAGAAATCCCACAACCTGGAGCCGTAAAAAGAATGAATTGCTTTATAATTGAAAATCAAGATTACATTCATAAGAAAAAAAACAAAAATTGTAATGGAAATTACGAAATTGCTGAAGATCTCAAATTGGAAGACGTATTGCAGGAAATAAGAAAAATAAAAAAAACCCAAAAAATGCAAGCTAAATCTATAGCATCAATAGAGGAAAATTTGGCTGAAATAAAGAAAGGACAAACAAAAATATATTCGTTGTTGGAACCACTTGTATTATCAACCAGTATTGCTAAGGCCAAGCGAATACAAAGAGATGCTAACTTTCAATACCCTGAAACTCCAATGAGATCCGTAGATCAACTTATGGTTTTCAATTCTAGGTTAGGCGAAATATTTTATATGGAACAGATGGTAATGACTGTAAGTTATATTAGCTATTCTCTTCTCATAAAATTTCTTCATTTATAGATTATACGACTCTATAAATTTAAATGCCCTAATAACAATAAAGCAGTAAAAAACATTTACGAGCATTTGATTGATTACGATTTAATACGTAAATATTCGTGGACTGGACAGTCTGGCATTGCAAAAGGTATTTTGTTTCAATTTAGTGTGTACGTTTTATATATTATAATATTTTCTAGGGATAACAAAACTTATTTTCCTGGAGCTTTCAAGTGTCATTGAGCTTACAGAAAACACTTTAAATTACTTAAATATTGATACCCTGGTAACAAGTTCGGAAACGCGAAAAGCAATCCAACTATTTTTAAAAAGATCATCAATTAATATTTCACGTAAAACAAATCAAATTTAAAATACATTATTTACTTTTTTTATATTATTAGTTTTAATACATTAACACAAAAAAATTTTTTTTTATATTAAAAAATTTAATACATTAATACAAAAAATTTTTTTAACTGTCCTATAAGTAACTATATATTTTTTGTTTTATTTTTTCTTTTTTTGAGTTTCCAACCGATTTTATTATATTATTTAGAAAATAATATTACATACATATTTAATTTTTGTTTTTTTGACCCAACGTTTTGTTATTTGATGTATTTTTTTGTGGTATTTGACCCATTTTCAGGGGTCAGAATTTACTTAATTTAATTAAAGAAAATTTTATAAATTTAGATTTTTTTGCGAAATATTTTAAATTTTCTTGGAATTGTATTTGTAGAAAACTAATATTTTTCTTACAATTCTTCAGCAATTTCGTAAATTCCACTACAATTTTTGTTTTTTTTTTTGTTATGAATGTAATCTTGATTTTCAATTAAAAAGCAATTCATTCTTTTTAAAGCTCTAGGTTGTGGGATTTCTTAATTGTTTTGTTGTTGCAAAATTGATGATTGAGATCTTTTTTAGTTTTAATTGAAATTTTTTTTAAATAAATGATCCCTAAAGATTGGAATACATCAAATTCCGAAACATTGGACATAATTATTTTAACATTTAAAAAAAGAATTAATAAATAAATATAAATAAATACAAATGTAAATATAAAAAAATTCTTCTATGTCTTAATTTTTGCATTTGTAAAACTTTTCCTTCCGAACTGAAGAAAGAACCGCTAAAACCGAAGTCGTTACCAAACAATCAAACATAGTGAAGGCAACATATCAATGGTATAATATAAGCCTACAAAATAAACCAAATTTGAGCATACTTTTTATTGGAAACTTTTACCACATTTTAATTAGTGGTTAACATGTTATTATTATAGCCTCAAAATAGAATTATGCTTAAATCGGTTCCAAAATCAGGCACTATTTTGATTAATATTACCTTGAAAGTACCCAAAATATATCAGTATATGAAACTGAAACATACCCCAATTGAATCTGACTTAAAACTGATTAAAACAGGGTTTAATTATGGTACTAATAACCCAATATGTTACCTATAAATTCACAATTGCTATTGGTAATATATAACTAAAAGAATCCAAAATTTATCCGTATATGAAACTGAAACATACCCCAATTGAATCTGATTTAACACTGATTAAAACGTGGTTTAATTGTGGTACTAATAACCTAATATGTTACCTATAAATTCAGAAATCACTATTGGTAATATATAACTGAAAGATCCCAAAATTTGCCCGTATATAAAACTTAAGCATGTCCCAATTGAGTCTGACTTAAAACTGATTAAAACAGGGTTTAATTATGGTACTAATAACCCAATAAATCGCTTTTGGTAATATATAACTAAAAGAACCCAAAATTTATCCGCATATGAAACTGGAACATACCCCAATTGGATCTGATTTACAACTGATTAAAACGTGGTTTAATTGTGGTACTAATAACCTAATATGTTACCTATAAATTCAAAAATCACTATTGGTAATATATAACTAAAATATGACCGAATTGTGTATGATTTTTAAATCAATTAAAAATGGTTTCATTATGGTACGAAAAACCATAATTTAACCACTAGTTAAAATGTGGTAAAAGTTCCAACCCAAAGTCTGCCCAGATTCGGTTATATTACAGACACTACTCAGGCTCGTTACCTCCTCGGTTTCTGGTAACGGCTCAGGTTTTTTGTGGTATCAAAAAGCAAAATTGTTTTTCGGCACATTACTTAAATAATTATTTATTTATTTATTATTATAACCAAAACAAGGTTTTTACAAAAAAACATCTTACGGCTAAAACTTAATAATTACATGAACAAAATAAAACATGATACATAGTAAATACAAAAAAAAATAAAAAATAAAAAAAAATTAATGTATGTAATGTATTAATGTAATGTATTTATGTACATATTTAAAAATTAATTAATATATTTATTTCTGAATTGTTGTTTATGATTTTTTCTTTAATTTTTATATTAATACATAATAAAAAAATAAAAAAAATATTTAAAACAAAATTGATTTTGTCTTTTTTTTTTTTAAATGTTAAAAGGGAAAATGACCATGAAAAAGTTTCAAGTTAATTTTTTTTATACATTAATTTTTAATTAATCATTTGTTGTTAGATCAATTTTTATAAATAATCAATATTAATTTTTTTTTTGCTATCTAATATAAATTATTTTAAATTATTTATTACTAGTTGAAACTTAAAAATTAAATTTATATCTAAAATTGCTGCACGGGTAATTAATTGCATTATTGTTCATAACTGTATTAATAAAATTATTTTTTGTTATCTCTAAAAGAAGATTATATTAAGTCAATGAAATATTAAAAATCATTTTTTGATAATGCAGTTTTTGTAAATGCATTCGAATAGAAGATAGTACCTACTACCTCCTCTTAATTTCATTTTAAGAAATTGTAATTTGATATATAAAAGAATTATAACTCGGTTTTCGTGTAGCAATATTGCATTTTTCTAAAATAAATTATTAAGAAATATAAAATAAATATTTTAAATAGTAATTTATTAACATATCTAATGATACTTTTTCTATTATTTTCTTTATTTAACAAGTTCAAGAATCCATAAAAGACAATTGTACTGTTCAAAATCAATTAATAAGTTCAAGTTTTCTGTAAAGAAAGTGTGTTAAAATTTAACAAAATAAAAAAAATTAAATCATATTTATGTGACATCTGTAATTTATCTTTCACAAGAAGATATAATTTAACGAAGCATTTAAAAACCTATAAATTTTGTAATGAATGTAATGTGAACGTTCTGAATTGGAGTGGATATGTACGTTCATTTTTACATAGACAAAATGCAGCTGAAAAACTAACGAAAAATGTGAAATTAATAAAATAATGTTTTAATAGAATCGAATTAAAACATTTTACTTTGAAAACAACGATGAATCTATATTAAATCCATTATATTTTCTTCTTGGTATTTATTCAAATATTTCTACCATATTAGAAAATTCGTTATTGGAACATGACTGCAAATAAACGCAAATTTTTTTGTTGAATATGTTAAAATGAGCGAAGACGAAGATGACGTTGATATATCTATCAAAACGTGTCAAACATCAATGGTGCCGGTTTTAAATAATGAGGATTTGGAACATGCATTGGAATTTATTATATTAAAAAAACAGGAACGTGCAGAAGATTTCCAGGAAAAAGATAGTGGATGTACGCTAATTAGAATAATTAGATTAGAGGTAAATATAAATGAATATCAACCTCTAAGAGAATCAAGTTACATTAAACTTCCTCACAGCATTGAAAATAAAAAGGCGTGTATCAATATAAAAAATGCTGATAAATATTGCTTTAAATGGGCTTTGATATCATCATTGCAACAAATTAAGAAAGATGGACATTTACCTGGATCTTATAAAATTAAAAATATTCAATCACAACGAATAAATTTAAAAATTGGTTTAGTTCCAACTCTAAACTTTGAGGGAATGAAGTTTTGAGCAAAAATTAGTGTTCCGTCTTCAGTATACTCAGCATCTGAAAATAAACAAAAAAAGAAAAAAAACACACAAACACTTCTCTTTCAGTCGCTGAAGGAAAAGGTTGTACGTCGTGGAGAAATTATTTAATTTTTACTAGCGTGCGTTTTTACTGAAAGGACCTTAAATAAGAAAACCTTGTGGGTAATAAATAATTAAATTATATATTTTTAAGAGAAATATATCTTTATTTATTAAAAAAAAGGAATATAAATAAATAAATAGTGTATTCTGAAAATATACTTCTGGTGTTTTAATTTAAAAAAAAAAAAAACGTGCTAAGCTTTTTGGTACAGTATCCTCCAGTAGGTCATCTCTGATACTGATCAATAAGATAAGGACTTATACCCCTGATACAGGATAAACCTGAAAAATAAAAAACAAAAGAGTGAATAAGTGTAAAACATGGTGCACCTCGTGGTTTCTAAGTGGAAACAAAGGATAGGTGAAAGTTTACCCCTAGGGGAGCCAAAATTTTGAAAAAATAATTTAAAAAAAAATAAGGTTTCATCTGGTCGAAACCGAAGCCCCAAGTTATAGACAAACAAATTGACAGGACTACTTCACTTTCTGATATAGTGTTAAGCTATATCATCAAAGTAAAACCCTAATTAAACGGACGGAAGTTCTATAAAAAGTATACTTAAGTATACCTTTATATAGAGCAGACGAGAATATAGACCCCCAAGGTGGAAAGAAAAAAAACCAAAATGAGTTCAAACCGGTTCAATATTCTAATGGAAAAGCCAAGGAAGAAACCAATCCTAGACACAACAGCAGGCTTTCCAATTCTAGGTGGAAACAAGAATGACAGCGAAATAAAATTCTTGCAGGTCACGGCCCTCGAACCTAATAAAACAATGAAGAACTACGGTCCATTTGGCATCAACAAAGCTCTTGAAAAATTAACAAAAAATTTTTCAGCAAGATACAACAGGGATGGTAACATCATACTCGAAGCACCCGGGAAGAAAGTTGCAGAGAACTTCATGAAACAACAGGATCTAATGGGTAAACCAGTCAAGATATAATTAATGAAATCACTGAACTCTTCTAAAGGCGTAATTTTCCGCTTTCCGCTTGCAAATGAAGAGCAATCTGACGAAACTATCTTAAAAGAATTAAAAGAAAGTAACCCGTTGGCAGAAATTGAAGAAATTTACAGATTCCTCTCTAAAGATACAAGCAAGCGAAATAAGTTTACAGGGTTAATAGTCTGATCTTCGGCTTAAGCGAACCTCCAAAAGCACTCAAAGCAGGTTTCCTTAACGTAAAGGTAAGAAGGAGCCACTCTACCTCACAGAGGTGCAATAAGTGCCAAAAATCGACCATAAGGAGAAATTTTGCAAAGCAGATGCACCGCACAGATGCCCAAACTGCTCACAGAAGGTGTCAGCCAACCACTTAGCCAAACACAGGGAAATATGTTTAATACCTAAGTGCCTGAACTGCGAGACCAATAAATTCGAATTCAATCACCCACCCAACGATAGAAATTGCCCTAGCTACCTAAGGGAGAAAAAGGTATTGAAAATTAAAACTGAAAGGAGAGCTACAAAAGCAGCCGCCTACGCCATCTATAAAGAGCAGAATAAGACAACTTTAAGCTATAAGGGAATAGCAGAAAAAACCAACGAAATAACGAACTCAATCCCATCTACATCTAAAAACATCAATAACCAGATTCAAGCAGCAAATCAAACAACTATACAAATCCTCACCGAGCTGAGAGAAAAAAACAACTCCACACCAACAGAAATAAACGAGTTAAATGAAATTATCCAAAAAACATACCAACAATACTACCAAAATAAAACAACACAACAACCAAAAACTGCATCAATCAGCAAATCTCAGATCGACATAGAGATGAGAGAAACATCAAACAAAGGAAACACACACACAGTAGGAGAAATAAACGATTCGAAGGATGAAATGGACCTCCCAACCATTTCTGCCAAAAACAAGACAATTAGGATACCACCAAAAATCAAATAAGGTAAAAGAACTACAAGAAACAAAAACAATAGAAAATACACTAATGAACTATAAATAGAAAACACATACAAAACACCCAAAAATTAAAAACCAATAATGCAAAGCACCACAACAAATACACACATACAACAAGCCTCTAAAACGACCATACTCCAGTGGAATTTCCAGGGCTACCAGCGGAACAAGCCATTCCTAGAACTACTGTTAAGGGAACATAAGCCCTTGATAGTAGTCCTCCAGGAAACACACATAGGTAGGACCACACAACCAAATACCTTCAAAAACTATAACACTATGCTTCCCCGGGCCGCTGGGGGTCGGGAAGGGGTAGGTTTCCTAATACATGTGAGTATGAGTAGGTTTCCTAATACATGTGAGTAGGTTTCCTAATACATGTGAGCCATCCGCCAAGATCAAACTACCATACAATGCTTCACACACCAACATAGCAAACTTCTATATAAACCATGATCAGGTAATAGAAAAAAGAGACCTGGAACAACGGAGGGCTCAGCTTGACACCCCCTTCATTATCTCAGGCGATTCCAATGCTAGGTACATAAAATGGGGCGACGTCCTATCAACAAGAAGAGGTACAACGGTAGCTGACTGTATAGAAATCGATGTGGATTTAGTCCTCCTGAATGATGGCAGCCCAACGCTGCTGTCAACCAGAGGGACGCTGACATGCATAGACCTAACCATACTACACCACACAATAGCGACCAAATACAAGTGGTATACCAGGTCGAATCCCAAAGGGGCAGACCACATACCTATTCTGATAACTGAGCCTAGCCAGTGCAGTAACAGAATAGCTATGTGGTCCCCAGAAGAACGGGAAGTAGACACCGGGAAACCTATTTGGGCAAGTCCGGAAGTAAACCGACTTGCCAAAGAAAGAGATAGGCTATGGATAGCATACAACAGGAATAGGAACAACAACACCCAGTTGCTCATACCTCTCAAAAGAGTTGGAACCCAGCTTAGGAGAGAGGTGAAGGCAGCCAAAAGAGAAAGCTGGGGAAAATTCGCGGATAGTATGGATGGGTTAGATATGCCCGAAACCTGATCAAAAGCAATAGGATCTTGAACCTCAAGGACAAGAAAAAAGGTATAATCCTTGAAATAAACGGGGTCCCTAACCTCGACAACTTTGAAATAGCAGAGGAATTCGCAAGAAATTACCAAAGCGAACTTCAAAGGATCAGAGAGAACCAAGCCAGGGGGGACAACAGATGCCCAAATAAAAGGTCAAATAGAATGTATAACATGTCAAATAGAAGGTATACGGTCCGAGCCAACGATGCATATTCGGCTACCAGGAGTATACACCAGGGGATACGACAAGATTCCCCTCTTTCGACTAGATATTTCAACCTGTACATAACTAGCCTGAGCCAGGAGCTGAAGAAAATTCGAGGGTTACACCCCTGCATATACGCCGACAACATCTGTATTATGACACTCGGGGAGAGAAACAACAGGAACAGGAAGGTCAATCCGGGTAATCAAAGAATGGTGCCTAATTAATGGAGGTGAGCTAGCGGAAGTAAATCTGAGCTAATACACTTCTGCTACAAAAGAAGCTGCGACGTGGAGCCCGTACTAATAGGAACAACACCTATTCCCTACCAGCCTAACATCAAAAAACTCGGGATTACATTTAGCAACAAGCTAAAATACAATGCACACGTCGCAGAATTAACTAACAAACTGAGCAGAGCAAACAACCTATTAAATATAATCTGCAGAAAGAGAAGCGGTCCACATGTAAGTATAGCACTCAAGATAGCCAAAGCTGAAACCTTCGGTAGGATAGATTCAGGTGTCACGGTCTATGGATTTACCACTGACGTGAACCTGCAAAAAAATCCAGGTGCAAATAAATAATGCAGCTAGTATAGAAGTAGTAGAAGCCTACTAGTAGAAGCAAACTTTCCCAATATCCGGGAAAGAAGAAACCTTCTGGCCTTCAAAAAGCGAAAAGGGAGTGAGATTTGCGCAGGTTGCCGACAATAAGCTAATTGCAAAAGGTTGCCTAGACCCCTCTTGCTCAGCATTTGGTGGAGAGCTAGCAGCAATTATAATAGCACTAAAGGCGGCACAAGGGAAAGACGAGAAAATAAATATTTTTTTCAGACAGTCTTAGTATAATAGAAGCGATTAACAATAAAAATCCTAAAGAAAACATAATAAATTGGGCAAGATTCATTCTAAAGAGTAACAAGGGCAGAGTCAAATTGTTCTGGGTCCCAGAACACTCCGGGATCCCAGGAAACGAACTAGCGGACAGAGAAGCAGAACTAGCAGTAAATTCCCCAACAATCATGGTTGCTCCCACAACAATAAAATATGCAGCTAAGTTCATCAAAAAACTCAGCGAGGACATCAAACAAACGAACTGGGATAACACAGAACACCTGCTGAAAGATATCTACCCACACCTACAACAACACAAAATAGTGGTGACAGGCTGCAGGAAATCGGATATCAAGTTGATAAGGTTAAGGTTGGGGGTCACCCTGGCCACTCACGCATATATATTCGGCCTACTGGATCCACCAGTATGCTGTTTCTGCGATAGCCAGCTGACCATTAATCATATCATCCTAGACTGCCCCTACTCAAGGGGTAAAATCGAATTGAGAACCCTGAGATTGGAAAGGAAAGAAAATTTGCCAAAAATAAAAGAAGTATTCGAAGCATACAAAATATAGAAACTAATTTAAAACATTCCAAAAACGGCTACTCACAACAAACCTAAGAAAAAGGTACAAACAAAAATGCAATACCTGGGTAGTATTTCAACTACACTTGCAGTGTATAAATGAAATGGAGTCGCGGAGGTCGCTGACCCAGGTATATACTAAAGGAAGGAAGACTCCATTTCGGGAGTTAAAACCGATCGCCACATAGCTATAACATAATAAAATAAAAAAGATACTAAAATTAAAAAAAAAAAGAGAGGCAACTAATTTAATAATAAAACTAATAAATCTCGGATATTTTTTTTTTTTTCATATATGTACATAAATGAACTTTCGTATGATTGGTATGGATGATAGAAATAACAAGTAACATACATATATGAATATGATCATATGATATCAGATGACATATTATGATATACATGATCTGATCAGTATCTAATATAATTTTTATATTATATATGCATTATGCCATATTATGCATTTATATTACTTGAACCAGCTTGCCTACACGCTTATTAAATTGTGAAAATGTGTGTGAATCAAAATTAAATATAAATAGAAATACACATAAATACTATCGGCACTTTTTATATATCGTCGGTGTTATGCAATAGTCACGAAACTGCTTTTTTTGCTATTTTAAGTTAATATTACAGAAAAATGCCAAAAAACCTAATCTTTTACATGCAAAAACCACGAATGTGTATTGTTAAAATTGTTTTTGTAAAAAGTAAATTTTGTTTTCGCGAATCAATTAAAATTGAAGAAAAATTCTTTTTCTATATGCAAAAGACGCGAAACTATACTTTCGTTATTATTGCATAAATATTTTGTTAAAATTTAATTATTATTTAAGCGACATTGTCATATTCGTGATGCCTGCATAATATAAATTGAATGAATGAATGAATGAATTTGTACTAAAGCATGTTCTAACTTGTTCTAATATTATGATAGTTTTGTGCCCTTTTATAGTTTTTTTTCTAACGGTTTCAATATTTTGCTGATTCAAAATTATCAAAAAATGTTCTTTGCTTTTACATAATTTTTAGTTGAAATCGTTATTTTAGAGTGAATATAAAAATATTAGACGGAATATAAAAATTAAAATTAAATTCAAAAAAATAGTAAATATATAGTAAAAATATAAAATAAAAAAGAATATAAATAGGTATTCAGTTTGTTTGTTAATATGACGACTCGTGCAAAGATTTTAGTTGAGATGGCCGTTAGGCAAAGAAATACAAGCGTAGAAGAATTGAGGAAAAGAAATTCGACAGAAAGATCTAGTAATGTTGTTGAGCCAATTATTTCAAAATCAAATGAAATAGATGGGGAAGTATCTGACGACAGTCTGCCAGATTTTGAACCATCCCAAAGCTCATATTGTCCAAGCACTAGTGATACTATTACTGAAAAAGAAAATGGTAACAAAAAATTTGTTTATTTTTGAAACATAAAATGCTAAATTTCAAATTTTATAGAATCGGTGAATTTAGTTGAAAATATTAATGAACTTCCTCTAAAAAGAAAATTAAAACCAGAGAACTGGAAGCGGAATATTCGAAAAAAAAATAGAGCACAAGGTAAACAATATATAGATACTAAAGGTCGTGTGCATCCTGATAGACCTCTTTTACAATCACCTTGTTTATTGAAACCAAACCATATAAATTGCAACAAAATAGTGGAGGAAGACCGTAAAATAATTTATAGTGAATTTAGAAACCTTTGCGATATTGATTCTCAGAGATCATTTCTTCGAAATTTGTTAGAAAAAGTTCCTAAATCACGATCAACTAACAGTTCCAACATATCGCGACGACATTTTACAATTAAATATAGTATTATTACCAATAATGAAAAAGTTTCGGTTTGCAGAAATTTTTTCATGGCAACTTTTAATGTTACCGATGCATTAATAAGAAGTTCGGTGAATAAAGTCAACGACAGTGGAAACCTTTTGAAAGATGGGCGTGGAAAACATAATAAGCACCATAATAAATTATCTCAGGAACATGAAGAGTTTATAATAAGTCATATTAAATCTTTTCCAGCTGTCGAAAGCCACTATTGTCGCAAATCTTCTAAAAAAAGATATTTAGACTCTACTCTAAATATTAAAATAATGTATAATATGTATGTTACTGAATGTGAAACAAAAATTATAAAACCTATAAGTCAAGCTAAATATAGAAAAACTTTTAAATTGTATAATCTAGGTTTCTTTAAACCCAAAAAAGATCAATGTAAGAAGTGCTTATGTTACAGATCTTTAAATGAAAACGAAAAAGAGGTACAAAGAGAGTTTTTTGAAAAACATATAAAAGCTAAAGAAATGGCACGCAAAGAAAGAGAAAATGATAAGATAATAGCCCAAAATGATGCTACAACTTTGTCATTTAATTTTGATTTGGAAGCAGTTTTAAATATACCAAAAGGTCCGGCTGGTCAAATATTTTATTTAAGAAAACTGGCGTTGTATAATTTAACTACTTATAATTTAGGAAACCAGGAGGTTGATTGCTTTTTATGGGATGAATGCCAAGGAAAACGTGGTTCAAACGAAATTTCATCGTGCATTTACGAATTTATATTGTGTCATTCTAATATTTCAGCAGTACGAATGATGTCGGACGGTTGTGGGGGGCAACAAAAAAATTCAACATTTGCAATTATGTGTTTAAAATTACTGCAAAATCACCCAACTTTATAAAATATACAACATAAATTTTTTGAAAGTGGCCATACAGAAATGGAATGTGATTCCATTCACTCTAAAATTGAAAAAAAATCAAAAAATGTTTCAATTTATACACCAGAAGGATGGGCACAAATTATTAGATTATCAAGAAATAAGCCACAACCATTTAACGTTAAAAGTCTGACATTCGATGACTTTTATGACTTTAAATCAGTAACTTCTAATTATATACTAAATATTCCTTGGAGAAAAGTGTGTTTTTTGGAATATAGAAAAACGTTCCCCAAAACGATATTTTATAAAATAAATTTTGATGAACAGTTTGTTGCAGTTGAGTTAGGCAAAAAACGAGGTCGCAACGTTAATAATATTAATTTAGAAAAAGCATATAGTGAAGAATTACCGATATCTATACCAAAATATAATGATTTAAAAAAAATGTGTAATGATTTAATCATACCAAAAATACACCATAAATATTTTGCAAACATTAAAACCAATAAGAACAGCAGAGATTGCTTACCACAACCAGATGAAGAAGAAGAATCTGAATACGAAAACTGAATAGTATGACTATATATTTATGTACCTTGTTTGTTGAAATAATTTTTTTATTTAAGAATATTTGAATTAATTTAATTTTGTTATTATTTTTTGTACCTTGTTTGTTGAAATAATTTTTTTATTTAAGAATATTTGAATTAATTTAATTTTGTTATTATTTTTTGTACTTTGTTTGTTGAAATAGTTTTGTTATTTAAAAAATGTGAATTAATTTAATTTTTTTATTATTTTTTGTTACTTTAATTACTAATAAAATATAAAAATAATACAAAAAGTGTTTTTGTATAAAAAAACGAAGTTTTATCATTTGAATAAAATGAATTCTGCAAAAATCGCGAAAGTGTCAAAACTTATCAACCTATTATTTTTTCATTTTTGTAAAACTTTTATTTTAAAATATAAATAATATTATTTCAAAAAAATACATTTTAGAAGTAATGACTTTCAAGAACAAATATTGACAAGGTATTTAATTTTCTAAAATATTTAAATCGATTTTTCTTAAAATGTCATTTTTTCACTTTCGTGACTATTGCATAATACTGACGATATGTATTTCAATATGATTCAAAAATCAACACATATTTATATTTATATTTTGTTTTGTGTAAATGTAATAATGTTCCAATTTGATATGATTTGATAATTTTTATGAATATGTACAGTATCCAGCAAATGTCATGCCACTTTTCTAATTGGAATAATTTTTAATTAAAAAAATGTTTAGAAGAATTTTAAAGCATTATTTTTTATTTCAGTTATTTTTATTTGATAGGTATATTATATTATCTTCAAAAAATACCAACATATATATGTAGGTATACTGTTACCAATATAACAATATGAGTCATGAGATCAAAAAATAAAATGAAATCATAATACAAAAAATTTTGTTACTTTGTTTGTTTTTCCCTGAAGTTATAAAGTTAAAAATATTATTAGAAAAAATTCGAACGCCTATATTATTTTATTGCTTTTCTATATATATTTTTTTAAATTACCATTACTTTTGCTGGATACTGTATATTAAATCAGTTAAATTTAGTTAAATAAATAATGCAGTTAAATCAGATGATTTTCATAAAATAGATAACATTCATACCATCTGATACCATATAATATACGATATACCATTTCATACATTCAAAAAATTCTGCTTGTAGTAGTGAAATACTGAATGCATATGAATGATAACCTTGAAATGTTTTTTCTTGTTGTTTTTAGAAAAGTCAACATTATAAAATAATCTATTTTTATTTAATTTTTTTCTATATGAAATATTTAGCTAAATGTTCCATATTTTTTGTAAAGTGATATTTAGAATGTCTTCTTTATCATATTGAAAATTTACGTTTCTACTCGACATATTAAATATATATTTTCTCAAATATATGTTCCCATGTTTGCCTTATTTTTCTATTTTAAAAGTTATTTTATCATCGCTTTGCTTTAAAAAGTTTAATAATCACAAGGATAAAAAAATTTTGTAAATGCATAAAATATATGAATGATCATTTTACACCAGATTTTACAGAAGATTCTAGTTTTCGCTAAATTCTTTTAGCTATGACACAAACTAAATATTTCTGTGCTTTAAGATTTTTAAAACTGGCCCGTTTGAAAAAAAATTAGTACAAATTTTTGTATGAATTTGTACATCTCAATGTAGTCTCTGGTATTAGATAGAAATTGTCAAAATATAATTGTTTTCATTTTGGGACACAAGATGTCAGTTACATTAACTAAACTAAATTTAATTCACAATAATTTTATATTTTTTATATATTCAATGATTTTAACTTTTCATATACACTACGTATGTTTTTTATATACTTTGTTTTTTTTGTTTTAATTTATTATGTACTTTAAATTCAAGGTTACTGAACTTGAGTTAAACGTTAGTCCTGAACCGTTTAACTCAAGTTTATATAAACCCAAATTTTATGAATTTTTAATTAATCGTTTTCGTAGAGTCGTAAAAAAAGGTTGCTAAAATAAAATAATTAAATTGGAAATAAAACAGTGCGTTTTATTAAAACAAAAAAAAAAACAGTGCGTTTTTAATTTCAGCATAAAAATAACAGTGCGTTATTAACTTTTTAAAATTAGTGAATATTCATTTTTTTTTTAGATTGAATTGAACATTTTTTTTGAATTTGAACAGTTCTTTTTGAATTATATTAAATTAAAACATTTTTATTAAAAATATTTGAGGAACAAAATCCAAAAATAAGTTTAAATGTTTTTGGAATTGAAAATAATAAAATTATTATTAAATAGTCCATATTATATTATAATAATATGGACTATTTAACAAAGTATGAGCATAATGCATAAATTAACAAAGCGTAAAAGAGCATCATGTTAATTTAATAATATTAGACAGAAAAGAAAAATCACATTATGTGCTTATTAAGAATTTATCAAGATTAATTGGCAGTAAATTAACTAAAAATAAAAGTAAGATTTATATATGTAATAGCTGTTTACAACATTTTTATCATTTATCACAGTTTGAAATACATAAAAAGCAATGTAATAATACGATTACAGTTCTACCTGCAAACGGTGGAAATATTTTAAAATTTCAAAACTATCAACAGCAAATGGAAGTACATTTGTAATATATGCAGACAGTTAAAAGTATATTGAGACCGATTTCAACTTGTGATCCAGACGTTATCTACTACTAATGTTCAAGAACATATTCCTGTAGCTTTTGCGTATTTTATAATGCATCCAACTAATGCTAGTAATACATCCAAAATTAGAGTATTCTCTTTTTCCAAAATATTTAAATATATGTATATGAGAGATTCTGTATTAGGAGAGATTTTACTTGGATTCAAAATCAGGATTGCCACTTTTTCTAGAATATTTATATGTATGTGTAAACGCTGGATTGTGAATTAGGAGGGCTTATAGAGTTGGATTTAAGATCAGAATTGCCACTTTTTCCAGAATATGTATTTATTACATATATATAAATATTCTGGAAAAAGGCAATACTCTGACTTTGAATGTCACGTATACATATGCACAACCTCGTATAAATATTCTGGAAAAAGCAGCAATCCTAATTTTGAATCCAACTTTAAAATACCCTAATTCAGACCCTCACGTATACATATGTATATATAAATATTCTGGAAAAAGCTGCAATCCTGATTTTTTAAAATACATACTGCTATTTTAAAAACTTTGTAGTAAAAATATTTATATAAAAAATAATTAGAAGAGATTTTAGAGTTGATTGTTAATATTTTTCATTTTTATTTCATTTTAATTTTGGAATTCGTTTTTTTTTAAAGTCAAAATAAAAATTTTATGATTTTTGGCTTTATTTCAAATGTGTAATTGAAATAAAGCCAAAAGAGTGCATTTTGACTTTATTTCAGGGAACCATAATTTATTATTAAATAGATAACTATTGTTGATAGATATTATCATTAAATGATAAAAATCGTATGATTATTTGAGAAACCGGTTTTTGTTATTTTTTGTTTCTGAAGCACTCTTGTAACTAAAGAAATAAGTAAAATAGTTTTATTAAAATATTTAAACTGAAATATTTAAAACAACAATAACAATGAAACAAAAATTAAATTTTGAATTTGTGAATGGAAAAAGGAGAAATAGCAAATTGCTATATATTTTAGAGCAAGTGTTTGTTTGAATTCAAAAGCATGTTTCAAGATAGAAAATATTATCAGTGCTATAATAAAGAATGCCAAGCAAGAGCGCTGCTAATAAAGAATGATTTTTGTCCTAAAAATTTTAAGACTCATAATCATCCTAATCAAAACATTAAAGAAATAAAAACCAAGTGCGAAAATATTGGTAAAACGCTTACTGATGCAGATGCTTTGATTGGAATACGTTCTATATTCCGAGGAGAAAGCGAGAAAAAACTTTCATTGTCACTAAAATACATCAATTAATATTATTAATTTTGTTGGAGCTGTCATTATCACTACCTAAATGTTAAATAAATCCTTTAATAACTGAATACTCCTAATTATTTCTCACTCACTGGATTTAAAAAGTTATTCATTTATAATAAAATACTGAGGACCTAAATAAAAACGACTGCATGCAAATTTGTACGTAATGTGCATCTGCCGCATAATATGAGCATTATTGCCTTTAAACTCACGCACAAAAATTTAAGTAAAAAACTTAATTTTTATTACCTAAATGTTCAATAAATGCTTTAATAACTGGGTACTTTAAATTATCTTTCGACTTCAATCCTATTAAATTAAAATAGAACAGACACAGCTTTCAAATAGCTGCATGCAAATCTTTACGTAAAATGCATAACAGATATTAATATGACCATTATTACCTTGAAACTTATTCAAAAAAAATAAACCAACATTTAGTTAAAAAGCTCCATTGTAATCCGGTAGCAAACAAGTAAAATCATGTATGTATACATATTTGTCAATTTCAAAATAACTGTAGTGTTTTCTTTATTAACACATTTAAACTCCGCAGCATTGCCAGAAATTCTCTATTTTATTAATTTATAACTATTCATTTTATTTCAATTTAATTAAATATTTAGGAAAGTTCAGCTCAAATACGTTAAAAAAATAATTAATTTGTTATTACCTCCGATATTTTCGAAAAGAATTGTGAAAAGCTTAGCTTTTCGTGAAAATAACATGAAACAAGCAATTGAAACAATTTGAAATTTTTAATTTAAAAATATATGTATTTTAAGTAATTTTTATTTTTGTAAGTATATTTTTAATAAAATTAATTTCGTCATTTTTTTACTCTAGATTAGGTACGTTTTGCGTTCGATTAGCGCAAAAAAATTACCATTTGTTTTACTCGAGATTATTTTTTCAAATCTGGATTTTTTCTCAAATTTACCCCTCTTTTTACTAATACATATTCGTTTAAAAAACTTTCAAATTAAAAATTTTTATACGTCAAGTTTAAACCTTAAACTTTTATTTCTCTATTAGTGATACGAAATGTCAATGATTGAGACATCTGGTGAAGTTTAAATGAATTATCTAAGCCATTTTTTTTTAATGTTTAAATAAAATGATTTAAATTTTATATGAAAATATAGGTATGTAATTTCAATTTATAATATTTTAAAAGCAAATGAATATATTCACTGCACAACTGAAAGAAAAGATAAACAAATTTTTTTATATGTTTTTGATAGTTCAATAATCGCCGGTAGTTGATTGCCAAAATGACTAATAACAAAACAATTAAAAACAAGAGTGCTGTTGTTTTTATTTTCGATTGGATTAAAAAGAGTACTCCAAATCTGAAAAATCCAATCGAAAACGACATAAGTTTTCAAAATTCTTTTAGGAAAATATTCAAAGTGTTTGGAACAAATTCTTTAACACATCTTTAATTTAAAAATATGAAGAAATAATCAAATAACTAATTTAAATTTACAAATTGCTTCTGATTGAAAGTAGGTACATACTTAAAAACCTTTAAATATCAGATAGTTTTTTTGAAAAAATTTGTACATATTATATATGTATGTAATACAATTTTCATAAATGTATGTATATAATTAGTTTTAATATTGAATTTATATTAATGACTAGATCTTTTTCGCCAATACATATCTCAATAAATTTTTAAATTTGTTTGCAAGGTAAAAATATGAATGATTTGGTAACACCAAAGAACTCCAAGCGTACTTTATTTTACGTACATTCTTCTCTTTTGCTTTTGGTGAAGTTTGTTTGTAAACTTTAAACGTGTAGTGTTTTTTAAAAGTTAAAAGTTTAAATTCAGTTTAAAAATATTATATTTAAAAATTTAGTTTTTCGAAAAAAAAATTATACATAATTAGTAGGATTATAACATAAGATTAGTAAGATTATAACATAAGAAGGTAAGTAACTATTTATGTCCATATGTATACCTACATACATATTATGTAATTGCGTTAATATAAAAAAATAAAGTTGTTTGTCGAAAATACCGCGTTAACATTACTGGATAAAATCAGATGTATTTAATATAATATATGTATACATACATATGTATATATATACCAATAAGTAGGTATTATTCGTACACAGTGCTTTTTTGGTAAAAAATTATTTATCGGAGCGCTATTTTTTTATTGGAATTATTTTGGAGGCTGTCCAATCCTCTGGGAATTAGCCAATTATTCATTATAAAATATGAAAACTATTAACTAAACTATAACTAATTTAACGAATGCAAAACTAAAACGTATAAAGAAATTCAAATAAAATTATTGGAGCGATTGTATTGATTTTACGTCTTTTTGATATGTTTCTTAAAAGTTTATTTTAAATGAATTTAATTCTTTATACATAGATATGTACTTAAAAAATGTTAAAAACATTTCAGAAACATTAAATAAACAATACCGTTACAATAATTTTGTAACATGAACTTCGTTGTACGCTTTGTTTTTCTACTTTTATTCTCAACCTGTTGCATCAAGTAATTGTAAGACTGATTATATGTAGGTAGGATATGGTCATGATTATAATAATATATAGTTATAATAAATAATATATAAGACTTTATTATAAATAATCTCATAAAAAAATAAGACTTTTTTTGCGAATAAGACATTTTTTTTTTAGATGTTTGTTGTAGTAACAACTGAAGAGAAAGGAGGAGAGGAGAGAAAGGAAAAGAGGAGATGGCACTAAAAAATATTTTTATCCAAAAAAATCAATAAGAGTTAAGAAGGCAATTTTGGAACGATGGGTTCCGAATGAAACCGACTTTTATGAAATAAAAAATTTTAAAATTATTTCTAAAAATTTTGGTGATTATTTATTTAAAAAAGACAAATATTCAAAGATTCAAAGATTTTAGAAACTTAACAGAAGCATTAACAAAAGAAAAAAACCGTTCAATATTTTTAAACACAGAGTCGGAGTCAGAAGATTCTTCCAGGAAGCCTTCCAGGAAGCCAGGAAAGACCCTTGTTCTGAAAATAAAATAAAGGACTTTAATTACCTTTTACCCACAGTGCAGTTAAATGATGAAAACGAAAACGAACATGTAAATATAAATTTAATAGAAAATTATGAAAATTAACATATAACGTAATAAATTGTCGTATGTTTAACATACAACATTTTAATACAAGGTTATAATAAGAAATTGTTGTATGTCTTAACATACCACACATAAATATTCAAATATTAATATTTATTTGTCGTATGTTAATAGCAAATTACATGTAAACGATAATAAATTTTTAAAAAAGTAAATTAGTACCCATTTGTTTTTGTTTAAATGACGAGCATAATGGATGAATCGCTGCCGTCAGTTTTACCAAAAAAAAATCTTGAGTACGTAAAATTACATTTTTGTTTTATTTATTTTTTTAAATTAATTGTTTTTTTTACTTTTTAAATATGGCAAATGAAATATCTGACGATGTCGAAGAAATAGTTAGTTTTGCGCCAGGTATTATATTTTTAAACAAACAGTTAAATTACAGTATTTGTCATTTCTATTATAATTAGCGTTATGTTTTGTATTAAATCAGTTTTTTTCCTATTTAAATTGTTTGGTAATATTTAGATTTTTTATTAGTCAAAAATGTAATTATGAAAATATCATTCATGTATTCTAAATCCCAAAACAACTAATTTCTGAAAAGTAGGTATATTTTTATATTCAGTATTAAGTAGGTACCCACTTCAAGAATAGGAAATAACTATTCTAAATAAATTCAAACAATTTCAAAACAAAATAAAGCAATATCATGAATTTTAAAAATTCTAATTAGAATGAATGAATCAAAATTTTTAATTATTAATTTTATAAATATAATAATATAAGATTAATAATATACGAGAATATAATAATATGTATACGATTATAACGAATTCGAAATATACGATTATTTTAATCAAAATTTTGTTAACTGACAGTTAACTGATACTTCTTATATTTAGTTATTTTACTACATAGTATTTTGGTTTTTATAGTTTTAATTGAAATATTAAAATATTAATTGAAATGAAACCAGATTTATTATTTTTTTTTTTTTACCTTTATATCGCAACGTTATGAATCCTTTTGATCCATGATCGGGTTCTGTTATATTTTGAAATAACATTATTCATGAAATTTCTAAAATTTAATTTAATAATGTTATAAATAATTATTGATATACGAATAAATAACTTATGTTTTATCAAAATTAATTTTTTTTTTAATTTTGAATTTGGTATAGATGCAGATATTGCAAAGTACAACAAAATTTTGTTTTTTATTGATTAAGACACTTAGAAAATATTATAAAGTACAAATATTTTTTATTTTTGTATTATCTACCTATTAAATATGTACTAAGAAGTAATTTTGTGAAATAATTTAACTGAAGTCAATAATTTATGATATTAATTATTATTTGGGTTTACTAAAATTTTGAAATAAAATTTAATATTTAAAAAACTATTTTTAATGTATTTTTTAATAACCCAGCAATTAGTTATAAAAATAGGTGTAGATATTTTAAGATAAAACTAAAACACAGAAATACAGAGTTTAACAATCAATGTCATAAGTTATTTTATTCATAAAAATTAACAATGACTTCAAATTAAATTTAAAAACGAATCACAGCGCTTTTGACGTTAACGAATGTGAGGTTTTCAAAAGGAAAATTAATATAGAAAAGAAAAAAATATTTTAGCAATTAAAAGAAAACATTGAAACATCATTTTTGTGTATGTATCTTAATATTGATGGCTTACAGAATCTATATGAATTAAAAATACTGATTGGCAAAAAGAATCCACAAATAATTTTTCTTAGTGAAACGCATATAACCGACGTAAGAGAAGAGACAGAATATAATATAAAGAATTATAATGTAATTAGTTGTTCGTCACATTCTAGACATACTGGAGGGGTTTCGATTTACTTAAAGGAAAATATAAGTTTCTCCGAAATATTATCTTTCAAAAATAATTTCGCATGGATTCTGTTAGTAAAAGTTATAATAAATAATGTAGAATGGGCATTAGCGGTAGTTTATAGATCTCCAAGCAGTAGGTATCCGGTAGGACAATTTACTGATATATTCGAACAAATATGTACCAATTATTTGGAGAATAAATCAAATATTATTATAGTAGGAGATTTCAATATAGATTGGCTGGATGAGAATACAAATATTAAAAATGTAATAAATGACGAAGGTCTGAAGCAAATAGTCAAAGAGCCCACAAGAAATACACAAAACACAAATACATTAATAGACTATGTCTTGGTAAAAAATTTTTGTCAGAATGTAGAATATATAATAGATCAGGCTGATAAGATCTCAGACCACGAAACTATTCAAATTAAAATAAATTTGAATAGAAAATATGAAAATAAGATAGAAGAAGTAAAAAGTATAAGATACGATAAAGGAAAATATATACAAATATTAAATGCAATGGATTTTCAGGGCTTACAGTTAAATACTAGTTTAAATGAAATAGCAATACATTTTGAAGATAAACTGAGAAAGTCTATTGAAAAGATAACAGTTTGCAAACAGCTGACATCATTAAACAAGATGCCGGGTTGGTTTAATGAATATTTACGGTATCTGAAAAACGAGAAAATTAATAGTTATATGCGAGCAATGTACAGTAGTGGAAATAGGGCAATTTGGGCAGAATATAAGAGTATTAGAAACTTCTACAAACAGGAAGTAATTAAAACCAAAGACAGCTATATAAGAAATGAAATATCAAATAGTGCGAATAATCAGAAGGAACTATGGAAAACCATTAAAAGCCTAGTTCTGAATAACATTCATAAAAATAAATTAAGTGAAGTTATAATAAATAATAATGTCATTAATAACGATATTAACATAGCAGACTCCTTAAATCGGTACTTCATTATTAGTATAAAAGAAATTAATGAAAGTATTCCGCAAATAGAATATGAGTCAATTGTCCTCACACAAAGTAGGCAATTTTACTTCGAAGAAACAAATGAAAATAAACTGAAAATTATTGTTAAAAATATGAACAATAAAAAAGATTGTATAGGATTTAGTAAAATAATGCTGGAGGATGCATTTGATATACTTGGTCCTGTGTTAGTGACAATTATAAACAAGTCATTGCAGAATGGTATCGTTCCAGACTCTTGGAAAGAGTCTATGGTTATTCCGGTACCGAAAATTAAGAACAGCAAAAAAGCAGAAGATATGCGTCCAATTAATATGCTTTCTTTACATGAAAAACTACTAGAAAAAGTTGTGGCTGAACAATTGGAAAAATATATGGAATCAAATAGCATGTTTGTAGTGGAACAATCAGGATTTCGTAAAGGTTACTCGTGTGAAACTGCCCTAAATTGGGTTACGTTTGAATGGAAAAAATTAGCGGACGCTGGCGATTGTGTTGTAGCTGTGTTTCTAGACTTCAAACGTGCCTTTGAAACGTTAGATAGAAAGATATTACTAAGTAAACTTAAAGCTTATGGTGTGCGTGATACTGAACTGAAGTGGTTTCAATCGTACCTTTCTGGTAGAACACAGATTACGCGGGTTAATGGAAGTTTGTCGAGCAGGAGGGCTGTGGATCTTGGAGTTCCGCAAGGATCTGTTTTAGGCGTAATTTTGTTTTTAATTTATATCAATGATATTGTACGTGTCTTAAAATTTTGTCGTATAGCGTTGTTTGCGGATGATTGTTTGGTGTATATTAGTGGGAAAAATGTCCAAAATATTGTTGCAAATCTAAATGCTGATCTGGAGGAGCTGAGTAAATGGCTAGATATGAACAAACTGAAGTTAAATATATCAAAAACCAAATGCATGGGCGTGAACCTGAGGAATGCAGCTATTGACATTCGAATTAATAATGATACAATCGAAGTTGTTCAAAATATTAAATATTTGGGAATAATAATTGACAACAAACTGAAATTTGATCAGCACCTGAATAACATATGTAACAAAATATCTAAGAAGATTGGATTCATGAGAAGAATTAGGAATGGTATTTCAAAAGCAACAGCAAAAATATTGTACAACGCATTGATCTTGCCTCATTTTGACTATTGTGCTACGATAATCTTTTCATGTTCCTTAGAACAATTCTCAAGAATGCAGATTCTCCAAAATAAGGCTATGAGATTAATACTAAAAAGTAGCTCGCTACCACCAATAAACCAAATGTTACAAACATTATGTTGGATGAATGTTAGGCAAAGAGTGTACTTTAGAGTACTCCTTTTCATATTTAAATTAAAGTACAACATGCTGCCATCTTACCTGACAAGAAATTTACAGAGAGTGAGTGACTGCCAACCTTATAACCTTCGGGGAGGAGAAAATTTTAGAGTATCAAGGTTCAACAAAGTGACAACGCAAAACTCATTAATGTATAGGGGTCTGCAAATGTTCAACGGTCTACCAAATAACATCAAAGGAGAAAGAAATATTAATTGTTTTTATAAATTACTTGTTAAATTTGTGCATGAAAATTTTTAAGTCTTTGTTATATAAAATTTTTGTTAATGAATTATTATTGTTATATTTATGTTTTTTATGAAAAATTTTTTTTTAAAATCTTTATTATATAAAATGTTTTAAATGAATTATTATTGTTAAACAAAAAAGTTTTACTTACACAAAACTAATAAATAAATAAATAAAAAAAAAAAAAAAAAAAAAATGTCATAAGTTATTTTATTCACTGAAAATGAAAATATTTATTATTGAGCAATATTAAGATACGACATTTATTATTAACATTTTGGAATTAATTTGTTGTATATTAAGTAACAAACTGTCGCATATATTAAGCAAAAAATTTTTCTTACGACAAACTAACATACGACATTCTCATTTTGAAGTTTTTGTTAAATCATACTATAAATTTCGAAGATTTAAAAAAAAAACACCCAAAACTTTATGGGGTATGAATCATGTTACCTAAAAATTTCCAAAATTGGAAACATTTTACACATAAGTTTCGAGATACAGGACTTCAAACTTTGATTTCGTTTTACTTAAAATTATAGTTTTTAACATACGACAATCATTTATCCACACGACCAATGAAAATTTAATAGAAAATGATGAAAGTACCTTAGTAGAAAATCAAGACAACCAAATTACTGCAATTTATGAAACACCGAAATCGATAAGTGGATTAAAAAAGTCAACATCGATAATATATACAAGTAAATCATTATTATTTTTGGATAACGTTACACCTTCCTCTCCTAGTACACATTTTTCTAATTGATTACTACATTTTGCACTATTAACTAAAAGGTTATTTTCAGCTTTTTCTCAATTTACTACAACATCAACTATCAAAAATATTAATTCTAAATCTTCAACATCAAAAGCTGTGAAAAATTTGAAAAAATGTATAGTTATCATCGAACAAAAAATGGATACAATTATGAAACAAAAGGAAATCATAATGGGGTTATTGCAAGCATCAGTAGCAGCTAAAAAATCCACTTCAATTATTTCTGATGTATTATTTCAAAACACAAACTGGCCTCTAAAACGTGCAAAAGAAATTATGATTTAATCAAAAAATCATAAATCGAGAGTACAGAGATCAAATGGTAAGATTATGAATATAAGTCAACCAAATTCGCTTATTACGCAGTTACAATTTGTTTGGAACTAATATTCGAGGTTCTGTTAAAAATATTATGGAAAACATGTTTTCCTACAAAGCTCTTGTAAAATTTTCTTGGTCTGGAAAAGGTTCAATTACTTCAAATGGTAAGTACATTTACAAATATTTTAAATTTATAATTTTAACTTTGAAAAATTTTTAGATACAAAAAAATTTATTTTTTCGGAAATGGAAGGAATTATTAACTTAGGGCCTTTCCGAACCATCACACTAAACATCGCACTTCGCACTAAATACTATTTTATAGCACTATTTTTTTGTCCGAAAACTCCGAATAGTATCAAGTGTTGTACGGAATTCATTGCACTTAACACTTGATTATCTGTCAAAAATTAGTGTTTTGAAAACCACACTAGATGATCGCACTTGCACTAAAAATATTCTTTTTTGTTTTCGTTAAAAGTGAATAAGTATAAAAACAATTTAAAACTGAATAATATTAATGCAATAATAATGAATAATAATGCAAAAAATAAAAGAAGAAGGAAGATAATAAATATTATTCTGCGGATATTAATTAATATTTCTTTATTAATAAATGAGACAACTTTTTTGGAAAATAATAAGATTGCAAGTTAATTAGAATTTTTGAAAATTTATACTCTGTCTTATATAATACAGCTTGCAGAAAGATTGTTCCAAAATATAACTAATGGTGACATGGCGGAGATAATGATGGGCGATGACTTCAAATGCAAAAAGCATTTGAGAGTATCCTATGCATGCAGTATCCTATCCTATCTTAGAAGATTAGCTAATGAAGTGGCGCCAAAAATTTATGGATGGGATTTAATTTTGGAAACATTAGTATTTTTACTTTGGTTAGCAAGCAGTTCATCGTATAGAATAATTTCGTTATGTATAGGAGTGCCAAAATCAACTGTGTTCGATATTGTGCAAAAGTTTTTAAAATTTCTTGTTACTAATGTTTCCAAATATATTAAATATCCTGACCTCGATGAATTATTAATAATTGCTGGAGGTTTCGCACAAAAAGGTATACATATGTATATAATTATTAATTTAAATATATAAAAAACATATGCATATATATTACATTAAAATTTATTTTATTTAAGGTAAATCAAGCATTTTTGTCAAAGCTGCTGGAGCTATTGATGGGTCATATATTGGCATTAGATGTCCACCAAATCTACATGACCAATATATTACAAGAAAGCTAAAATATTCTATTCAGCTACAAGCGACCATATCGAAAAATTTATCAACATTTTCACTGGATATCCTGGTAAAAAAAAAATATTATATGATAGTACTAATTTGCAACATTTAAATTTGTAAGAAGTGTACATGATCAACACGTTTTAATTAATAGCCCACTATACAATAGCACTTATTTTCCCCCAACAGGTATAAAAATTATCCAATCGTAATATAATAAAATATTTAAATTCGTTATAATTTTTCAGATTATTTTTTGCTGGGTGACAGTGCTTATAGTTTTTCTGTTCAACCAATTAAGGTATTGGTACTTTTCAAAGAAAATACTACCTTAACAAATTCTGAAAGAAGGTTTAACCATCACCATAGTTTGGCTAGAAGCATTATTAAAAGAGCATTTGGAATGATGAAGATGAGATGGCGTTATCTGTTTAAGGATTCGGAGCTAAAAATAAAAAAAAACCATTAAAACAGTTAAAGCTGCTTGTGTCATGTATAACATTTGTTGCATGGAAAATGATCTGTTCGAAGCAGAAGTGGAAGCCCATACAGGAGAAGAAGCATATACAGCTGAGAGCCAAGTGTCGGAAGATGCTGTTCAATTCAGACGTTCTTTGTGCACACATTTAAATAATGAAACTTTGAATATAAACTAAATATTAATAATTTTTTCTTTTATTTTCAGATGTGCAGTCTATTTTAATTTGCGAATTACGTATATGTATAAAATTATTTGAATATATTTTAAGTTTTAAGTTGTGAAATTTTAAAAATTTAAGTTTAGTAATTTTATTAAATTGAATTATATTTTGTAAATAATTTTTTTTTATAAAGAAAAATAAAGGGTTTTTTATGCTGAATAGAAAACTTTAGAAACTAAAAAATTTTGATAACAATAAGTATACCACCATTCGGCTTTTTCCCTTAGAAATAGTATACTTATTCGGTATATTATTTTATTTCCCTTTCCCTTAGTATACTTATTCGGCTTAGAATAAAAAAGTAAGACGTAATTAAAACACTAACATTAATTTCAATTCTAATAAAAAGAAAATGAGCATTTAAAAAAATTAAACATTTGTATTTCATTTAATCAACCATTAATATATTTATTAGGCAAAAATATAAAACTTACATACATACATTAAAACTATTTACATAACTAAAAAAAATTAATTCAACATTTAAAAAAAAACAAATTACAGAGAAACAAAAAAATATTAAATAATAAAAACAACTTCATATATTTTAACTCTTTCCGGGTAAGTGGTATAGAAAGTATACCACCAAATGTATTTTGTTTGTTCTATAGTTTCTTCTTCATTAACCCATTTCAACTTAAAGGGTTGAAAACGACCCAGTATGGTAATAACCCAAAGGGTCGAAAACGACCCATTTTTATTAATGAAATTTTAGGTGTTT
Organism: Poecilobothrus nobilitatus; assembly: GCA_947095535.1. Taxonomy (NCBI): domain Eukaryota; kingdom Metazoa; phylum Arthropoda; class Insecta; order Diptera; family Dolichopodidae; genus Poecilobothrus; species Poecilobothrus nobilitatus. The sequence goes on along the minus strand of OX352773.1, from coordinate 25,237,611 downwards.
ATTTTTGAAAATTTAAAATATAGCAGGCGTTGATTTTTACGTTTATAAATGTTACCTTATATTTATTTGAAGATTTTACTGCAAATTTCATTTTATTGTGCTGTTTAAAGTGATTAAACGAGATTTTTAGTGTTTTACAATATTATTAAAATTGAAAATTATGCAATGTACAGGTAAGTGAGTATTTCTTCAATTTTTTCAAAATAAACAATTAGATGTGTTTCTTGTATGTTTAACAACTGTTTAATTTTATCAAATTTAGTTAGAAATTTTTGAAGAGATTTTTAAACGTATATTAGAATCCGGATCGTTTTCGACCCTTTAGTTTAGTGATACCGATGACGATATCCCATTGATTGAAATTTCAAAACGGCAAAAAAAATTTAATTGGGAAAAAGGTGATATCGATAACATTGTTCCAGTAGAGATATCATTTTTTTAAAATTTTCTACCAGTGCTAACACTTTCTGAGTTTTCTGAACCAATTGAATTTTTTAGCTTTTTTATAACAAAGGATATAGTTTCATATATTGCCGAATGTACGTCAACATATGCTAAACAAAAAAATAACGACTTAGTGGTAACGGTTGAGGAAATGTTTACTTTCATAGGAATTTTGCTTGTCAGTAGCTATGCCTCTTTTCCTAGACGTAAGATGTATTGGGAGAACCGAACCGACTCTCAAAATATCTTGATTATAAATTCAATGCGACGAAGCCGTTTTGACGAAATCTTTCGACATTTACATGTCTGCGATAATGCGAAATTAAATAAGAATGACAAATTTTCAAAAGTCCGTCCATTAGTTGAAAAATTAAATAAGCAATTTTGCAAGTTTGCACCTCTTGAGAGCTGTATTTCTATAGACGAATCAATGATTAAATACTATGGAAAGCACTCATGTAAGCAATTTATGAAAAGTAAACCGATACGTTTTGGATATAAGGCTTGGAGTATGGCATTTAGAAATGGTTACTATATTCAGTTTATGTTATATCAAGGAAAAAATGAAGAAGTGAGTGAATTTCGGAAAAAGTTTGGTCTTGGAGGTTCAGTTGTTTTGGATTTTTCTTAATATCTAAATAATACCTATAAAGATTTAAAGTTTTCCTTGTTTTTTGATAACTATTTTTCGAGTGTTAAACTCATTGCTCGACTTACTCAAATCGGAATTGGTGCAACGGAAACGCACGGAAAATTGTTGCATGTCTACCAAAAAAGAAATTAAAAGAAAAGACCGTGGTTCTTTTGAGAGCTGTGTAGATAAAAATAAAAATGTAGTAGTCACAAAATGGATGAACAATAATATTGTCATGGTGACATCAAATCAATTTGAGGTTCAACCTTTACAAAAAGCAGTACGATATTCTGTTAAAGAAGGAAAAAAAGTTGAAATACTGCAGCCCAATATTATAAAAAAATACAGCGAATTCATGGGAGGAGTAGACCAAATGGATAACAACATATCAAATTATCCCATTAGTTTACGAGGTAAAAAATGGTATACATCCATTATATTTTGGATGTTGGACGTTGCTGTAACCAATTCTTCGACCCTAAGTAGATCATTTGGGTTGAAACTTGATAAACTTGAATTTACCCGACAAGTTGCCCCATCTCTATGCAATACCTATGGTGTTGATAGGAAACAACCTGGTCCTTCGCGTAGGAATAAAGTTGGAGAATTCCAAAAAAATAATGGAATGCACTTGATTTTGACAAATCAACCGAGACGTCGATGTGCTTTGTGTGGAAATAAAACAGTTACAAGCTGCAAAACTTGTCAAGTTTCTCTTCACGATAAGTGTTTCATAAATTATCATGAATAATTTGATCTAAGTTAAAAAATATTTTACACTTTTTTTAAATTTTAATTGAATTTATTTATTTTTTTTTATTTCATTTTCTTTTTCTTGTTACATTTTTCTTGAATTTTTTTATTTAATTAATTTTTTTACTAATTACATTATTAGAAGTTTATTAAATAATTACATTTTAGTTATAAGTTATCTATAATGAAAGTAATTTGGTTTTTCATTTAATTTTTATAAAAAAATATATAATATGAAAATGAAAAGAAAATATGGTTTTTTTAAATATTGGTTTTTTTACATATTTTCCCAAAGGGTCGTTTTTGACCCATACCTAGATTCTGCCTGAAAACAGGTAATTTTTAATTTTTTTTCTAAATTCAAAAGACTAATAGTCAAAATTCGTTATTTCATTCACTGTATCCAATTATGAAGAAAAAAAAAATTCTGAGCTTTTAACACTTCTAGAATTTACTTACTTTTATAAGTTCAAATGGGTTAATATGCCCATATAAATTTTTTTTTTTTAATTCATTTAAAAATATTCCTAGTATGCGATTTTTTTAAAAAAAGTAAAAAAAAAAAATGTTTTTGACATTATTATTAAAGTGAGTATAAACAAGAATTATTTCATACATTTTTTTTTGTCTTAACTTTTTATTTTTTAATTTATTTTATTTTGTAAATCAGAATATCTTCAAAAATAAATAATTTTAGTTAAAACTTGTAAATTCTTAAATAACTAAACAAGTTTTTACGAAATATTCAAGAATAAACAGAAAATATAAGAGTTTAAAGTTGACGGTATAAATTTACCATATTACGGTATTTAAATACCACCGTCCATATTAATAACATTTGAAAATTCGTGGATAGAAAAAGTGGTATAATTTTAATACCATTGCTCATAGCGATTTTCCTTTGCTATTCAAATAAAAGGTATGTATCTAATATTTTTACGATGACATTAAAAATTAAATACTTATAAATTTGTATTTTTGTAACAATAGCTGTAAGATGAGTAAAAAGGGTTTATCATTTAATGAAATACCTAGCATATTGGAGCGAGAAGATGAGTTTATTGTTGAAATACCGTCAGATTGTGAATCCTGTTGCTCTGATGAGAGCATACAGGATGAAAATGAAGAAGACATAATACAAAATACTTTGAATATTTTACTTGCTGATGAGACAGATTTGCAAGTAATAGAATGTGATAATACGAACATACCAAGAGAGACTTTAACAGCATGTGAATATGATAGTAATGACGCTATTCTATTAATGGATCAAAATTTGAGCCACCAAATTATAACACCACCAATATGGACAACAAATTTTACAGATATATTACAAGAACCATTTGCTGAATGCAGTTATGGACCTTCTCAAATTGTAGAATCTTAATCATCACAAAATCCAATAGATTTATTCAATGAACACTTGACATCAGAAATCATAGATCACATTGTATACCAAACAAATCTTTATGCTCAGCAATAATGAAAAATTCTATGTACCAACTAATAGCGCCGAGATCAAATTGTATGTTGGTATAAATTTTTTAATGGGTATTAAACAACTTCCAAGCTATAGAGATTACTGGTCAAGCAGACCAGAGTTGAACGTTTCATACATATCGAGTCAAATGTCTGTAAAAAGATTTAGTTGGTTGCTAAGTAATATTCATTTGAATGACACGGCGATGATACCTTCAAAAGAATCGCCTGAATTTAATAAGCTTTATAAATGCAACCATTTCTTGATATGCTGCTAAAGCGATTTCAGAAATTATTTGAACCTGGAAAATTACTTGCTATTGATGAATCAATGATTAAATTTAAAGGGCGTAGTTTCCTGAAACAATATATGCCGAAAAACCGCATAAAGAGGGGATATAAAGTTTGGATGTTATGCGATAAAAGTGGGTATAGTTATATGCAATTTTGAAATTTATACGGGAAAGAAAAATAATGCAGTTCAAAAAAATTTGAGAGAAAATGTTGTTTTAAATTTGAGTTTACCATTTCAAAATAAAAATCATGAGCTTTATTTTGGCAATTATTTTACGACATATAAGCTTATGCTAAAACTTATAAAAAAAAAGTGTTATGCTTGTGGTACTGTTCAAGCAACCAGGAAACTCATGCCGTCAGATTTAAAGGCTGATAATAAATTAAAGCGCGGCGAATATGACTGGCGTACAAGTGACACTGGGCTCTTATATCTAAAGTGGAAAGACAAAAGAGCTGTTACAATATTGTCAAATTTTCGGGTTGGAGTCGAAATCTTGCACTACAAAATCTTGCATTGCAAAATCTTTTATACAAAATCTTTTATACAAAATCTTTTATACATAATCTTTATTACATAATCTTTCATTACAAAATCTATCATGAAAATTAAACAAAATCTTGCATGCAATTGCGCGCGTAATTTGCATGCAAGATTTTGTTTAATTTTCATGATAGATTTTGAAAATTAAATTTTTTTTAAAATTTATTTTTTTTTTTCAATTTCTCTTTGCTCTTCTTTATTTTAATATATTTCAAATTACTGTTTATCGATAACAACAAATTAGTACATTATTTAATTCCATCCAGTGTTCATTGATTTAGCAATCAAAAATTATAAAAAGTTATAAAAGTTTAATAAAGTAAATCTGATGAAATATAATTACGGAAGTAATATAATTAATTTATATTAAATAAGGTACAGGTAATTTTATTATTATTTTTTTTTTAAATAAAAATAAATTATATGCCCTACCCTAGATGAGTATGAACATTTATACTGTAACATCAAACAAAGGCAATGAAAAATTATTCATTGATGGATTTGGTTACCACATGGCACGGAAAACTGAAACAACTTACAATTGGATTTGTAGTAAGCAAAAATATTATTGTTGTAACGTGCGCGTGGTAACACGCTTAGTTAATGGTAGTCATGAAATAATTAAAATACCATCCATACATAATCATACACCTGTAACTCATGAAAAAACCATTGCTGAAAGTAATAATTTTTTAAAATATCAAGCTAAAAATTCGGAACTTCCACCATCCGTAATATTAAGCGAAACAATTATTAATACGCCTACAACCTCGCGTGTATATCTCCCAAGCAAACAAGCACAAAAAAATAAAATATATCGCTCCCGATGTGGCAAAATAAAAGAGCCAAGTAATTTGGATGAAATTAATATTCCAGCTGAAATTCGATATTGTGAAGGAGAATTATTTGTTTTAAGCGAAGATAATTATGATGGAGAAAAAATAATATTACTTGGTACTAATTCGTCTTTAAAACTGCTCGCAGAATGTAAATGTTGGATTATGGATGGAACTTTTGATGTAGTTCCATCCATAATGCGCCAACTGTTTTCTATTCACGGAAACATTGAAGGAGAAATAGTGCCTCTGGTTTTTTGCTTAATGACCAAAAAATCTAAAAAAAATGCTACGATCAGTTATTTTTTAATTTGAGAAAAATATGTTTGGAATTTGAAATTAATTTAAATCTAGAACGCATAATTTGTGATTTTGAAAAGGCAATTGTTTCGTCCGCTAAAGCATTTTTCCCTGAATGTCCTTTTAAGGGCTGTTTATTCCATTTTGGGCAAATTATATGGAGGAAAGTCCAAAAAAATAAAGTAGCGGCAAAATTTGGAAATTCAGAAAACTTTTCATTACAAATCCGAATGATAAAAAGTTTGGCGTTTGTACCAGCACAAGACGTCTCAGCTTACTACTTCTCATTAAGTAGTAAATTAGATGACGAAGATGCAAAAAAAATTGCTACCTGGTTTGAAAAGAATTATATTGGATCAGTTAATGCCAATGGACGGCCTAAATATAAACCTGATTTTTGGTGTGTTGGTGATACAGAAAGAGGTGCGGAATGCTTCCCGAGAACTCAAAATAGTGTCGAAGCATGGCACCGGCGCCTAAAAGTTGTTGTGGGAAAACGCCATGCTGGCTTATACAAAATAATACAAGATATTTCCAAAGAATTAATTGTGGCAAAACATCGTGTGGAAAAAGTTAAAAGAGGGGAACAACTCCCCAAGAAAAGGGAAGTCATAAAAAAAAATGATAGAATAAAAAAAATTATAAGTAAAAGGAGTAGGCTTCCTAAAAAAGAATTTTTAAAGCGTATTGCGCAATGCATAAACCTTAATTAATGTTTTTATATTTAATAATTTGATTTGTAGAAGATGAAGTTAATTAATTTTTTGTTTTATATATTAATAAATATTTTTTGTTAAATAATTACATAAAAAGTTTACAATTATTCATAACATATTTTTACTATACTTTAAATAGTAAGTGCTATTTAAATTGTCTTCGTAGATAACATCTTAAAAGATTTTGTAATTAAAGGATTTTGGGTGAAGATTTTGCAACTTAAAAATTTTCTGATGCAAGATTTTGAAGTTGCAAGATTTTTCAAAAAAGCAAGATTTTATTATTGCAAGATTTTGTAGTGCAGTCTTTTGTGCCGCTCCCCAAATTTTCATGATCCATCGAAAGTAACATCAGTAATGAGAAGAAAAATTGATGGGAGTAAAAAAAATATACCATGTCCACAAATAATAGCTCATTACAATCAGCATATGAACAACATCGATAAGTTCGATCAACTTAAAAAGTATTATGAGATCGATCGCAAAAGTAGAAAATGGTGGCATCGTATTTTTTTCACTTCCTTGATGTTTGTGTAGTGAACTCCTATATAATGTCCTATATAAAATCGAGAGGCATTGAAAGAGTTTAAATTAGATATTATTCAAAATTTAATAAATATCCCACAAGTTGAAAAAAACAAAAAGCCAAACCTGTACAAATAAAAAAAAATAAACCATATGTTGCACCATCTATACGTGAAGCTGTCTCTTCTCATCAACCAAAGAGGACAAGTCTTCATCGGTGCGGATTTTGTAGTAAAAAGGGACACCAAAGGCGAACTCAGTGGATGTGTTCAACATGTGAAATACCTTTATGTTTAAGCAAAACAAAAACCTGTTTTAATGATTTTCACAACTAATTTGGGCAGTGGTATAATTTTTATACCACGTCCTTGAAAAGAATCCTTAAACGATACACATTTATTTTTCATATTTTTGGTTGAAAATAAATTAAATAAACAATATTTAATCAAAATACTTTTAGTTTTCACATTATTTCACTGTTTGCCCCTGAAAGAGTTAAAACAGGCAAACAAAAAAATTTTAATTCAATTGTATATATATAACAAAACTACATACATACTCACAAAAATATGGTCAATACTATACATACTACATCAATAGTGCATACCTACTAATTTGTAATTCTTAAAAAAAATGTTTGTTAATAAGATTTCATATTTTTATTGCAGTTGCCGTCTAGCAAATGAGTGGAAATGTATTTCTGATGGGTTTAAAAACCAATGGAATTTTTAAAACTGCATCGGAGCTACACAGAAAAAAATAGTACTAAGTAAAATTAATAAGATTGCCTTATTGAGCTATTTTACCATGAATTCATATTCAAATTAATAAATACTGTGATTATTTAAGAAGACAAACTCATAAATTTGTTTGATTTCAATTACGTGTTTCACTTTTTAAAATTACAAAATAAAAGACTGTCATATTGTTTAGAATTTTGAATTTGACATTATTCATTTAAAATTAGTAGGCTATGCTGCTAGGCATATCTTTTTAAAATATTAACGTAACGCGTTTAGTCGTGTCGAGTCAGTTAAATGAGTGCTAATTTTCTGTACAAGTAGAAAAATATTGTTATTTTTATATTTATTATTTTTCTGTATCTAGTTTTTACGGATGTAAAATAAAATTCTGTTTAAAAAAAACAATTTAAAGAAATAAAATTTAATTAATATAATATTATAAATTAAAATTTATTTACTTGACTTTTAAAAAATAAACTTTGTGAACAATGAATGAAGAAATTCCCATGATAGTGATAGTGTAATAAATAACAGTGAAGTGTTGATAGATATTCCTCCATTAGAGTATGGAATGAACACGATATATTAGAAACTGGAAAAATATATCGTTCTTGGGGCCAACCCGCTTGCCTTTTATGGAATAAACTCTATTGAAATTTTGGAAAAAATGGAAGTAGAAAATATTAGTGAGTTTTTTGATAAAATAGATGATTGTTACCTTGGTCATCGTATAAAGTTTAAATCAGGACTGAGACAATGGAGAAAAGACATGGTAAGTTACTATGGCAACATATTGTTTTTATTTTATTTATTTTTAATAAATAAAAATAAATAAATATAATTAATATTTTTTTTTAAATCGTTGAAAATTATTTGAACTTTAGATAGGTATGCTAAAAAATAATGTGCTTGTCTTTTTAAAACTACATAATATTAAGAATATCTTATATTTTTAAAATAGAAAATGATTTTCTACATAAAATTAATATGAAATACCTATAATATGATATTTTCATAGAGAAATAATTTTGATTTAATGCAGGAAACCTTATAGAAAATTGTAATAGGTTTTCATATTAATTTTATATAGAAAATCATATTTTATTTTAAAAACATAATATGAAATTCTTAATGTTATGTAGTTTTAAAAAGACAAGCCATTTAATTTTTTTCATACTCAAATAATTTTAAACCATTTTCAAAAAACTGCTTATTATATTTAAAATACTCACATAATTTATACTGAAATTAATTGTGTGATACAAAAAGAGGTATAGGTATTCAAATTTACAAATGGTACAAATTATTTATTTAAGGTGCTGTGATATTTTCGATTTATTTCAAAAATTCGAAGAGAACACTTATCTTTGAAGTACCTCAAACAAATTACACAAATTATTTTTTGAGGTATGGTATCAAGTAGCTTACGAATGAGTGGTAGAACACTTTAAAAAAAAACAATAGCAGTTTGAAATGAATAAAAAACGAGTATTTTTCTTTAAAATTTAATTTAATTTCATTTTTCATTTAATTTGCATTAAAATTTATTTAATTTCAATATTAAAAATTAAGAACAAATATTCAAAATTTAAGAACAGATATTTATAAGAAAGAGTAATAAAAACAAAGAAATTATAAGAAAATAGACATGCACTAAAAAATAAATAGAAATAGGTATCAGGTTGCTTAAATTTGTTTATAAATTGAATAAATCAGAATAACCATTGTTAATTACAAAATACAGGTAACCCTCGTATAACACGGTAGTTGTACAACGCGATTTCGATATAACGCGATTTATAAATTGTAGCAAAACTTATACAACGCGGTGCCGGTTTTGATATAACGCGATTTATATTTTTTTTTTTTATGTTATATAGAAAAAAAAAATTATATGTAATGCACTAAAATTTGTAACCAATAGAATTTCACAATACGTACATAATTTCAAATATTAAAAAATTTAATCTTAGGAGCCTCGTCTCGTCACTATAGAAACCTCAAAATATTTTCTATGCAATATATGTACATACATTACATATTAAACAAATTTAATTTTAGTAGTCTAATAAGTGTATAGTGATAGTGTTGTTTATATAATTCTGATCTTATAAGAATAATAAAAATTTATATTAATATAATAATATTTATAAACGTACCTACATAAAGTTTTTACTACTTAAAATTTGTGCCTGTTACTGTTTAGAAAGTGAATTGAACTTCATAATTGCGTTAACTTAAAGCTGAGCTCTGATTTTCTGGTAAGTTACATGCATACAATAAATAAAAGCTGTTTTATGAAAAAAAAAATATTTTTATAGTGATGGCTACGCAAATTGCGAAGAAAAGTACGAAACTAAGTTTGAAAAGGAAATTTATTTCACTAGAAGATAAAATTAAAATTTTGGATCGGTTGGAAATTGGAGAAAAACCAGGAGTTATTGCAAAGACTTTAAATTTAAATAAATCAACAATTCGAACAATAAAACAAAATGAACAAAAAATCCGTAAAAGGGTTATTTCTGGATCTGCAGTAAGTTCAAAGCGCGTTGCTCGTGTACGCAATATTCTAATGGAAAAAATGGAGAAATCTGTAATGATCTGGATAGAAGATTGTACACAAAAAAGGATTCCCTTGGATACAAATGCTATTAAACAAAAAGCTCTTAGAGTACATACACATTTAAAAAAAATTGATACCGATTCTTTAGCAGAGTGTTCTCATCATGAATTTTGTGCCAGTAAGGGTTGGTTGGAAAACTTTAAAAGACGTTTTTCTTTGCATAACCTAAAAATCCAAGGAGAGTCGGCAGCAGCAGACGTAGAAGCTGCCTCGAAATATCCAGCAGAACTTTTAAAAATTATTGACGAAGGTGGTTATAGTGCAGACCAGGTGTTCAATGCGGATGATACCGGGTTGAATTGGAAAAAAATGCCAAAACGCACCTACATTTCAACAAATGAAAAATCAGCTCCCGGGTTTAAAGTCTCAAAAGAGAGAATTACTCTGATGTTTTGTAGTAATGCATCCGGTGATTTTATCACAAAACCAATGTTCATAAACCGATCCTTAAATCCGCGTGCTATGAAAGGATTCGACAAGTGCACTTTACCAGTTTATTGGTGGGCCAACAAAAAGGCATGGATGACAGGCAGCATGTTTGATAATTGGTTTAACACCTGTTTTGTACCCGATGTAGAAAGTTATGCAAAAAAAAAGAATATCGCCTTCAAAATTCTACTAATTTTAGATAACGCACCAGGTCACCAAAAAATTTAAGCCATCCTAATATTAAAATAATTTTTTTACCTCCGAATACCACCTCACTAATTCAGCCATTAGATCAAGGAATCATCTCAACTTTTAAGGCATATTATATTCGACGAACATTCCAATTAATTTCGGAAAAAGTAGAATCTAATCCCAACATGACACTGACTCAAGCGTGGAAGGAATTTTCAATATTGAATTGTGTGCAAATTATTGCTTTGTCCGTTACAGAGTTAAAATCTTCTACACTGAATGGGTCCTGGAAAAAAATATGGCCGGAAGTCATTGTTCAACAAAATTCCGTTCCGTCCATTGATGATGAGATTACCAGTATAATAAACGTCGCGCACACACTTGGTAGAGAAGGTTTAAGTGATATGGGTGAAAATGAAATTCGTGAATTAATTGATTTTGAACCAGATTTAAATGAGGAGGAATTGGCACAATTAATAGACGACGAAAACACAAATATCGAGGATAGTTCTGTAGAAGATTCTGATTGTATTGAATCAGTAAAAGATTTCGGTTTAAAGAAATTAACAGAAGGTTTGGAATTGGCAAGAAAATTAAGAAATTATTTTACCGATAATGATCCATCAATGGTGCGCTCAGGAAATTTCTCAAGACAATTTGATAATTGTTTAACTCCATATTATGAACTCAATAAAAAATTGCAACATAGTGATAAGCAAGGTCTTATTACCGACTTCTTAATAGCTTCACTAGTTGCAGTTGGAAATGAAAATGATACAAATGATGTCCAAGAGATTATTTCTGACGAGAGTGATAGTGATTAAAATATGTATACATTTTGATCTATATTGCAATACAAAAAATGAAGTTAATGTATAATTTCAAGTTTTTTATTTCTATTTGTTGTCATTACATATATGTACATATATGTTTAGTTAAGATACCTGAACTACCTGAATTAAATAAATGCATATATAGTATATTTTTGTCATTTTTATTTATGTATAATTAAAAATAAATGATTTTGGAACGTAACCCCAATTTTTATATGTGCCCTCAGTCTCGCATAACGCGATTTGTATAACGCGACAATCCTGTGGAACCTAACTACCGCGTTATACGAGGGTTACCTGTATTGTATTTTTATGGCATTTAGTAATTATTATTATACCTCGTTTTTCGTTACATAACACTACAGTAAAATCACCTAAATATTATCACTTGTTTAATTATTTATTATTTTAGAACAAACCATTGATTTGTGACGCAGACACTTTATCACCACCATCAACGCGGAAGGTGTTGGAATGGTTAGAAAAAATATCCAACCATTTAAGCAATTCCTCATCTTCAATGGGAACCTCTATTAGCACTTTAAATAGTCAAATAAGTACCCAACAAGAGTACAGATCTTGGTAGTCTGTTAAAGTCATCAATAAAAGGTCAATTAATTTTCAATAGTTTCCGTTTTTGCAACTGAAAAAGTGGTAAGTAAACCAAAACTAGTTATATTGGAAGCGAAAACATATTTAATTTTTTATTTATTTTACTTGAATAAAGGAAACCTTTTTTTTACCCCGAAAGTCGGATAAAAAAAATCCGACAGGGAAATTATTTTCACGCTGGTCAAATGTAGACCATGCTTCCAGTTTCCCTGAATGTGAAGAAGTACAACAAATAACAAAAGAACCGAAAGAGTGCGAAATCTCCCATGGTGAGTAGTACACCTATATTTTAAAAGAGTTTTAAAATTAACTTACATTTACTATAATATTTTACAAAAAATTTTAGAACAATTTTGTGAGAAAAAATGTTGGCTGCAAAACAATTGTTCCCCATGGGAAACCGTAAGAATATATTGGAAAGAAACAAGTAAAAAAAGGATATCCGAATTTCAATCTGAAAAAGCTCTATCGTTAAGCACACTTTTACAGCAATGGCCACGATTTAATGATGCTGCAGGTTATGAGTTGGTAAGTTTTATTTGTACAATCGAAAAACGCATTTTATTTAATTTTTCTGTGTTTCAAATTGACATGGACTTTGAAGCAATTCATCCTGGGAAAGGAAATTATCTTGCAATAAAATACGAAGATTTTTTTTTCCAAAATATTATTAGTTTTAGAAGAGGAATTTGGTTGGACTTTAGTAATAGAAAGAAACTCTTCAACCAAGGATTATCGTTGTTGGACCTGAAATATATGATTTAAAGGACCTATACGTTTTTTGCGACGGTATTAAATATAAGTGCTATACGTATATTAAATGTATTGAAATTATTATAAAATTATGTTATGTTTACAAAATAGAATATTCACAAAGAAGCAAGTTAATTTGGGTATTTTTGGAGCAATACTTTTTTGAAATAAATTCAGAAAAATTTTCATCTGTTTCTAACCTTATAAGTAAACTAAATTTCAAATAATTAAATTTAAACATATATAATAATGCCCGAACTATCCTGCTTCTTATGTGAAAAAAACTTTTCAACATCAAAAAAACTTATAGAACATTTAAAATTAATTCATGGTTTACCTCCAATATATAAATTCAAATGTAAACAGTTTAAGTGTAAACAACAATTTCACAATATATATTCTTTTAAAAAACATATGACAAAACATGAATACGAAGTTGTAAATATAGATTTTAACGAAAACAATCAACACAGTTTAAAAATTGAAAATGATACACTTGCCAATAAATCTGTTCGTTCGTCTGACAAAACTGAGGAGTCACTTGACAATCTTTTGCCAAAATTTGAACAAATGACATTATCATTTCTTTTGAAATTACATTCCAACACTACATTTTCACGAAAAAATATTTTAGACATTCAACAGCTTGTCGTCGAATCAATAACAGTCCCTATTTCGGAAATCATTAACCAATTACTGTTGCAAAATGACAACAAATCATTAGTTGACCAAACTTTGCAAATTATTGCTCAACCATTTTCCAAAGTAAATACTAAGTATAAATTTTTTAAAGAACTAGAAGCTGTCGGGCTTTATAAACATCCTCAAAATTACATAATAAGTAACGACCTTTCAGAAGTAATTATTAATAGTAATCCTGCGATGGCATCGACAAATGTTGAAATTTGTCTTTTAGATATACCTTTTCAAATTAAAAAATATTTTGGGAGTGAAGGAGTATTGATAGAGCTTTAGAAAACATAGCTCAACTTTCAAATAAAAAATCTTATGAACATTTTCTTAATGGAGAATTTTGGAAAAGTCTTTATATAGAGAAAAGTAAAATTGTTTTACCAGCATTCCTATATTCAGACGATTTTAAAATTAACAATCCGTTGTGCTCGAAATCAGGCCAACAAAAGATTTGTGGTATATATTACAGCTTTCCTGTTATACGAAATTACCAATATGGAAAACTTTCTAATATTTTTGTGGCTGGATTTATTAAATCTCGAGATTTAAGTGAATGTGGTAATAACGTTTCTTTCACACCCTTAGTTGAAGTTTTTAAAAAATTGGAAGAATTTGGTATAGACATTGAAACTAGTAATGGTTCTTTTCACATATACATCAAGTTAGCTCAAATTTTAGGTGACAATTTAGGTTTGAACAGTGTGTTAGGCTATGTAACATCATTTTCTGCAAATTCTTTTTTCCGGTTTTCAAACTTATATTGATTGTGTTGAAATTTCGGATTCAATTAGAAATAAACAAAATTATGAAAATGATTTGTTACTTAATAACCCTCAGTGTACAGGAATTAAAGAAATATCTGTATTTAATACACTTTCAAACTTCCATATTACAAATAATTTAGCATGTGATATAATGCATGACTTATTTCATGGCATATGTAAATATAATTTTTCAAAAATATTAAATTATTTCATATATCAAAAAAAAATATTCACTTTGGAAACACTAAACTATAGGAAGCAAATGTTTTCTTATGGCGATACTGAAATACAAAATATTAGTCCTTCGATTGAAAAAATCCACATTCAAAATGCCTCATTTAAAATGAGCGCTAAGCAAATGAAAACATTTTGTCATTTTATTACTCTTCTGATATGTGATTTAGTTGATAGGAATGACGAAGTATATAAATTTTTGACTCTTTTCGTTAAATTGGTGGATTTCTTACTTTTACATATGTTTTTAAATGATCTAAAATTAATTATAAAAGATCATAACGAGTCATATCAAAAGTTGTTTCAAGATAATTTAAAACCGAAATTTCACAATCTTGTTCATTATCCCACCATCATTAAATAGTTAGGTCCAATAAAGTATTTATGGTGTTTTAGATATGAGGCTGAGCATCACATTCATAAGCTGTATGCTCATGCTTACATCTAGAATCAACATTCCGTTAACATTATCTACCAAAGCTTCTTTAAGATTTTCAAATTGTATTGCAACTAATAATTTCTTCCAAACTTAATTCATATATAATGCTCCAGAAAATGTTAATTTAGAAAATCAACCATATTTTTCTTCTTTAAATATAGAAGTAGATAATTTTAATTTATTTAAGAGAGTAAATCAAGTCACATTCCGGAGAACAACATTCAAAAAAGAACATGTTGTTACGAAAACTAAAGATAATGAATGTTTTGTTTATAAAATTGTAGATTTTATCATAAATAATGATGACATAAAAATAATTGTAAAACTTTGGGAAAATATCACTTTCTCAGAACACTTTCAATCAATTTTAATCGGAAATGAAAGTCAAACATATACAATTGTTGATTTTATTTCATTAGATGGACCACCTATTCATTTTTACTTAACCAATAACGGACTTAAGGTAATTCGCCCAAAAAAATATTGGAGGTAAATTATATTAATTGTTGAAAAACTTTTAAATTTACTTTTTGCATTTATATACGTTTTGTATTTTTGTATTTTTGAATTTGAATATTTAAAATTAATTATTATTTTTTAAGTAATTAAATCTACTAAGTAAGTAATTAATATAAAAAAAGGAAATAAATATTTTATTTATTATAAAACAAAATGTGATTTATAATATAATTTTCCTTATTTTTTATTTAACTAAAATCAACCAATAAAATTAATTAAAAATAATTTTTGAGTATTTCATTTCTTTTATTTATTTAATAAGTTTCCTAACAGCAGTAAATATATTGTCTAATTTTAATAAAAACTATCAGGAATTTAAGGATAAAAACTATCAGGATCATCACATCGATTTTGAAAAGATTCGCACTTTCTTTGCATCCTTATTCCTTTGGATGCATCGTTATTGATCCGTCAATAAGATTTGCTCTTAATATTATAAGTTTATCATGAAATTTTAAAAGATCCGCACCTTATTTTAAAATGAATTCTTATTGAAATCAATAAGATTTCTTATTAATAATATAAGGTTATCATGTAAAATATTGGCCAAAATTTTTATAAGATTTTCTCTATGGTTTTGATATGACGCACTTCTTGGAAAAAAAAGGTAGAGATATCTTATTACTTTTCTTCTATTTTAAGTGGTAGTTTTTGCTCTGTGTATGGATGGGAAACATGTACTCATCATAAAACCTCCAAACAGTGGTTTTTAATTTTACAATTATAAAAGAACATACAGTATTGTTTTATTTGTGATAGTGAATTCACAACTATGAGTTTATTTATATTCACGAAGGTATTAATGGACGAATTTCAGATGGAGGAATTTTAAGAAAAACAATTTTTTTAAAAAATTAGAAAAAAATGAACTTCATATTAAAGATTAAAGTAATTAATAGAGTAACAAAAAATTTAAAATATTGAAATAATTTAAAAAAATAACTAAGTATAGAAAAAAGATTAAGAAAAGCTGAAGTTAAAAAGATTTTGGAAGAGTGCTCAGAAGAATCATTAACAGATTTTTCTTCTGGTTCTGGTAATAATTATGAACCCAGTGATGCATGCACATCTGATAAAAGTGAATGTAATGAAGAAGAATTTGATGGAGTAGAGAAATTTGCAGAGGTGGAAAATGTATTGCCATCTACAGAAATTATAGAATCAGAAGATAATAATGTTATTACAGAACATTCTGATAACGCAAGTGAAGATACAACTAACATCAATCTTCCTGAAAACGTAAGAAAACGAAATGAAAATCAATGGATTGAAAATCAGAGAAAATTTAAGCGAAATTAAATCGAATTATTTCGAATTCGCGAAAGATTAAGCGAATATCGGTCTGGAATATTAAACAAAAATTGGCAAATTCATAAAATCAAAAGATCCGAAATCATGTATTTGTAATTGCAAATTAAAATATTATGAACATTTTTCACAAGATATAAGAATTAATATTAATAAATCATTTTGGAAGCTAAGTGATTACGGAAAACAACGAATATTTATTAATCAAACGGTTTTACTTAAATCAAACGGTTTTACTTAGTGCAAAAGAAAATTGACAATAGAATCGAGAAGAAATTTCACATTTAGTTATAGTTCAAATAACAAGCAAGTATGCAAAAAATTTTATCTCGCAACTCTAAATATTTCGGATGCAATGGTGATGACCGTGAAAAATAAAGAAAAACTAAAGAAGCCAGTCAATAAAGATAATCGAGGTTTAACACATAATGCAAGAAAAATTGATGTTGCAATTGAAAATCCTGTTAGGGAACATAATATAAAATCTTTCCCGAGTGTGGAATCTCATTATACTAGGAAAAATTCAAAAAGGTTTAATTTAGCTAAGTAATTTAAACATAAAAAAAATGTACGATTTGTATGAAGAAAAAAATCCTGAAAATAAAGTAAGTGAACATACTTACCGAAGTATTTACAATACTGAATTCAATTATTCAGTCCATGTACCAAAATAAGATGCATGTAGGAAATGCGAACAATATAAAAATTGTGTAGGTAAATGCTCGTTAGAAGATGAGTAGAGAGTAGAAGTGAAAAAGATAAGGATAAAATTGAAGCTGTAAAACATGAGAAAATGAGCTATATTATACCAAATTGAAATGTGAGCTCATTCTATTATACCAGAAAATTTGCATCATACAACTTAACATTATATGATTTAGTAACGAAACAAGGATTTTGCAACTTTTGGATGCAGACAGATGGGGAAAGGGGTTCAGATAAAATTGGGTCCATTTTATTTAAACATCTTCAATCACTTCTTATAACTACCAAACACATCATTTTGTACTCTGATTGCTGTGGAGGGCAAAATCGAAATAGGTGTATATGTACTGTAGATTATGCATGAGTTGATTATTATGTACACTTATTATAAAATTACTATTTATTTAAAATAATTTTCTAAAATAATATTTGCAGATACATTGCTGGACTTCTGGCATATTGCAATAAAGTTTTACATTTTGATATGATTGAGATAAAATACCTTAAGTCTGGACATACTCAAATGGAGGTGAACAGCATGCACTCCGCTATAGAAAAAGCAAACAAAGGATTGTCAATATATTCTCCAACAGAATGGCCAACTATTTTAAGGATAGCTAGACGTAAGAATCCTTACATAGTTAACGAACTTAAGTTTTCGAATTTTTATAACTTAGAATCTTTAATACATTTCAACACGATTTGCATCAAAATTCTAATGGATTTCTTGGCTTAGAATCAAAACTCTCAAAGTATCTAAGTCAAATTTAAATATAATAGAATATAAAACAACTTTTTTTCAATTGACCTTACACAAACAAAAAAAAAGACGATCAGTTGTTAATGTTGATACTGTATTACAACTAAACAAAAAATATTATAAACAATTAGAAATAAGTAAAGCGAAAAAAAAAGATTTAGTTGCACTATGCCGCAATGGACTTTTGCCAGTTAATGCATTAGAATTTTATGAAAATATTCCAGAGAAAGATTTTCTGAAAAACTATTTGGATGAGCCAAACTATTCAGAAGATGATTTTGAATAATTATATAGATTTAAAAATTAAAATGTGAATTGAATTACCTATTTTTGTTAATATTATTGTTTCCAGTTTATTATGTTCAGTTTTTGTTATTTTTAAATGAAGTAAAATCACAATTATTTAAATTATTTTAATTTTTTTTGTTAATATGAATTGTTTTTAGTTTATTTTATTTCTATATCAAGCATTTTATATTAAAATGTTATACTATTAGGTAAAAATTAAATAATTACTTATTTTTTGTTATTTTAAAATGAAGTAAAAATATATTTTTTATAAAAATAAAACGTATAATCAAAATTAAAAAGATGTACATCATACAAAAAACAAACATTGTATAATTTATTACATAGGTAATACTGCCAAAATTAAAACAACCTAAGTGGTCCGAACAAATCTTTCAACTAAAATTTCTTATTTTATAATTCAGTTTTTAAAATTACATTAATGTTAATAAATCAACGACACTTTCAAAAATATTATACCTTTATTTTAAATAATTTTTTGAAGTTCTGAGACCCTAATCAAAATTTTTTTTTTTTTCAAAAAAACTTCAAATGCATTTACTCAAAACTATATACTTTTTCATATACGTTGTTTTATTTTTCAACAGACGATATTATATGATATATGTATACTACGCACGTAATATAATATTATATATCAAGAATTACAAAATTATCTGTTCTTTAACCATTCCATTCTTCTTCTCCCTACTTTATTTAATATCATTAATAAGGAGATGGAATGGCACGGGATAGAGAAAATAGGAAATAAAGAATTATCAAAAAAATAAAAGTACTTGACTTGATAGTTAAAGGAATAATAATGGTTTTAGTAAAACAAAAACAAAAAAAAATAATTAAATATAAGAGAAGAGATTATTATAAAAAATAAGTAGTAAATTGTTTAGTAAATGGAAACCAAAATTTAGATTTGAGATCGAGACTGATAAATAATATTAGCCTGATAAAATAAAAAAAAAAAAAGATTATTGATAAGAAAAAAGTAAATCATAAATAAATTAATAACAAAATAATAATAATGAAATTTAAAATAAAACAAAATTGAATTGGATTAAATTTATATAATTATATAAATAGTTTATAAGTATCATACAAAGATATAATATTATTAGTATTAGCTCTAACATGTATGTATAAGAAAAAAAATAAACTTGTTTTGTAATGTCAATCGGTCCAGACAGCCTAGACTAGCTCCAAAAAAAAAGAACTTTTAAATGAAATAAAGAAAAAAAAAAATACTTAAAATAAAATAAAAAATTCAAAATAATTCAAAAAAAAAAAAAAAAAAAAAACACTGTTTTAAATACTTAAAATTAAACATTTTTCTTTAAACAAAAAAAGGAAAATAAAAGTGATTACAATATTAGTGCAGTGAAAAAAAAAGGAGATTCTTTGTTGACAAGTGCATCTGGCCTGGTTAACCCGAAACGGAAAAGAGACAAGGAACGAGGCGCCCTAGTAGTGGATGAACAAACGAGAGCACCAGTGATACAGTAACTAAAAATCACCAAAATCACTGTTGCAGCCACTTGTCTCGTTAACAAGGAGGATTACGACGGTACCGAAAATGATGAACTTACTCATGAGGAGTATAATTTTCATGTGAGTTTATAAAATTTGCCCTCAGAAAATTGAGGCAATTCTCAACGAATTCAATCTGACTTGGCAAAGTTAATTTAAGTTATATTTTTCTTCTCTCTCAAGAAGATTCTAAATTTAAATTGTAAAATTTAAGACGATCAGTGGCCTATTTCATAAATATTGACAAGTGACAATTTGACAAAATTGTCGCAATTGTCTGACATTTTTTTTATACAAAAATTTACAGGTGACAAAATTGTCATGACAATTTTATAAATTATAAATTACATAATTTTTAATCATAATTTTGTAAATTATAAATTACAAAATTTGTCATGACAATTTGTAAATTATAATTTATAAAATTCTCATGTAGATTTTGTAAGTGTATTTATTGACAAATTTTTTATTAAAACAACATATTATTTATATAAATGTAAAATGCAACGTTAAAAACAAAGCCATAGGTACTTATTTATTATCAAAATAAAAATTTTTAAATCTACCTACTTATAAAATGATAAACTAATCTTATATACGATATGTATACCATACATTATAAATACGTATCTAAAGTTGATAAAGTCATTTTAATTTACATTAGCATATAATTTTTTTTATTATTATCATTGTAATTATTTTCAAAAAACTTGTTTTATTTGATATGAAATTTCAGCTGCAATTTTTGAATCAATGGAAAAATAAACTTTATTGAAAATTAAATTCATTTAGTTTTGAGTACCTACTTAAAATGGTATTAATTTTAATATTAATAACTATTAGATAATTTGTTTATTATATTTTTTATTAATATTATTATTTTAATTATTAAAATGGTTGATACAAAATTAAGTTTGCTATCTTTAATATTTGAAAATAAAGAAATATTATTTGGGAAGTTTAGCAATACTTTAACCCATGAGATTAAAAATAAAAAATGGCAAGAAATTGCAGAAAAAGCCCACGTACTAAAAGCCATGGACTCTCAAAAAGATTGGAAATATCTACGCGACACTATGTGGCAAAATTGGAGGAAGCGGACAGTTGTAAGTACATAAATTTTTAGCTCAAAACATATAATATTTTTTTTTTCACCAAGGAAAAAGTTGATAATCGACAAAAAACTGGGTCAAAAGGTGGAAAAAAATATATTTTAGATGAGAGTGACAAGAAAATTTTAGACATTTTGGGGCGAAATTGCCCAGTAATTGAAGGTTTACCAACTCCTGAGCCTTCGGGAGATAGTAGTTCAATTATAATAGAAAATATTCAATTGAATTCCATAATTGAAGATTTGCCTGAAAATACTGTTCCACAAAAAAAAAGATTTAGAATGGAAACAAATTTTGAAAAATCCAAAAAAAATTTAGAAAATAAAATTTTAGAAATTAAATTGAAAACGTATGAACTGGATTATTATTTTAAAGTATTGGAAGTTTTTCAAAAGGAAAGAGAATTAAAGCTTCCTCCTTCATCATTTACCAAACATTTATATGAAAAAAATAATTCATCGGAAATTCCGGATAACCTTTCCGACTGTATCAGACAAATTCTGGATGATTAATAATTTTTATAATAAGTTTTCTTTTCATTTTTTGAAGAATATATTGAAATTATGTTGAAAACAATAAACAATTAATTTTACTGTTAATATTGAATTTATTAATTTATTTTAAATTTATTAATTCTTAAATTAGATATAGGTATTCTTATTCTTTTCTTAAAAATAAAATTTAAGAAAACGAGTTAATCAAATTTTGCAACATGGAAATTGATGTATTTGGAACAAGATTTTCAATTACTTCATGGTTATTATTTTCGATTTCATCGTCATCAGATAAGTTTTCAGTATTTATTTCAAAAGTTGAACTTCCCATCCGTTTTTCTAAGTTATGTAATATAGAACAAGTCAAAATAACTTTACATGCAACGATTGGTGACAATCTTAAATAATTTAAACACGGAAACTTTTCTTTTAATATTCCGATTGCATTTTCTACTAGTCGCCTTGTTGTTTTGTGGGATCTAATAAATCTTCGGAAACCACTCGTATGCTCTATTTGATGAGGTATAACAGGAGTTATTAGCCATTCGCTTTGTCCGTATCCACTATCACCTAAAATTACAGCACCAGTAAATGGTCTCCATCCACTGTTCCATTTTCGTGCTAAAGAACTATTTCGCAAAACTCTAGCATCATGAACAGAACCAGGCCATCGTGCAGATACGTAATAAAATTCTAAATTCGGCCCACATACAAACATGGCATTTATTGAGTGCTTTCCATGCCTATCTACATATGCTGATTCATTTTCATTTGGTGCATCAATTTTAATTAACGATCCGTCTACAATACCAACCACATTTGGAAAATTGGCGAACGTCTTAAAACTTTCGGCAATATAAGCAGCATTTCCTGGCCAACGAATTTCTTCACCTAAAAGGTGTTCAATTATTAAATTACAAACACGTTTAACACAGCGATGAATTGTGCTTTTTGATACACCTTGTGTATCACCAACAACATGGTACTGAGAACCACAACCAAACCAGTGTAAAGCACATAGAAGTTGATTTTCTGAATTAAGAGCTTTGTTTCGGTTAGTTTTATGCTTTAACAATATACCAATTTTTGATAAAATGTATTGTACAGTTCTTTTACTCACACGAAATTTTTCGAGAAATTCTCCATCAGTCATGTCGTTAAAATCGTTGTTTATTCTTGGCTTAAATCTTCGCTCGCGTCTATAATGATATCCTATTTGATTGTCACTATCGGACTCATCCATTTCTTATATATTATTTAAATAGAAATTATTTATTTTATAATTAAAAAATTATTTTTGTTACAAAATTATTTATTATCGTAATTATGAACTGTATAATATGAACTTATAATGTAATTTATATAAAATGAAATTTATAAATTTACATATTTGAAATTATGTGTCACAAATTGTCCGACAATTATGACAATTTTGTAAAATACAATTTTTTTTTTCGTTTCATAACAAAATTGACATAGAAATTACTGTGGACAAACCTTGACAAATTTTGTAGATTTTACATTTGTTTATGAAACAGAAATTGACAATCTACAATTGTGTCAATTTTATTTTAAAACAAATATTTGACAATTGTCGACCTGTAATTTACAAATTTGTAATTTACAAAATTGTCACTTGTCAATATCTATGAAATAGGCCACAGAATGGAAAAAATACAATAAGAAATTTATTGAGAAAAAAGTTAAAATTCAAATAAAAAATTGAATATTAAAAAAATAAATTTAACAAACCGCAATTAAACATATTAAAGAATTATAAGAAAAACAATTTTAGGCCCAAACAAAATAATTAAGTAGAAATTATTATAAAAAAATATATTATATTTTAAACTATTTTATTAAAGAAAATATTTTTACAAATATATAAAAATTTATTTTAAATAAAAAATACATTAGTTAAAGGAAAATCTAGTAGTCTATCTTTTTTATTATTTTTATGATCTAAAAAAATTTTTTAA
Organism: Poecilobothrus nobilitatus; assembly: GCA_947095535.1. Classification (NCBI taxonomy): domain Eukaryota; kingdom Metazoa; phylum Arthropoda; class Insecta; order Diptera; family Dolichopodidae; genus Poecilobothrus; species Poecilobothrus nobilitatus. The sequence goes on along the minus strand of OX352773.1, from coordinate 25,214,064 downwards.
AGTACTATTGCTTATTATATTTATCTTTATTTTAGTGATTGTTTCCCTTTTCAACTTCAAATTGGAAATAATCATTTTCAAATTGGATATTGCTTATTTCCAATTTGAAGTTGAAAAGGTATAGTAGTTGTTTCTTATAAAATAAATAATTTTTTATATCTAGTTTTATTATATTTTTTTATATTTAGTTTTATATCTTATCTAGTTGGGCCCCATAACCATTTTAGAAAAAGAAGCCAAACCTCAAACTATTGAATTAATTAAGAAATTAAAAAGTGACTCTATTGAAAAAAGTAAGTGTGTAATATCTACTTTTATGTATCAAATAGAGTTCTTGATTAGAGTTCTTGAAGTTATTACACTTTAAGATACCACCATCTCAAAAACTAAAGCTAAAAAACAATGATAATACCAGATTATGGAATATTTCTATCCAAGATTCTTTGGATAGCACTATACTTCTATAGTTAATAATCAAAGCGACATAAAAATTCAACATAACCAATTAGCAGATAAATACGCAGCATATAATTGTACAATTCAGCCCATTATTGCTATTCAAGGTGAATATTTTTATATTGTAACTGATATTTTTCATAAAAGTGATTCATTTTTAAGTGCCCTAGATAGTATATTTAAGATCATTTTTTATTAAATATTAAGTTTTTAAGGCTTTTATTCAAAGATATTTTTATAAAATTGTGGATAATTCGTCAAAAACTTCGTCTAAAACCACTTCCTTATTAAATCAATTAGATATTTGTTAAAATTAAATAATTACACATTCATGTCAGTAATGTTTATTTGTTTTCGATGTGAGAATGAATTTCAAATTTTAAATGAATATATCTTTTATTTAAAGAATTTCTATAAACTTAATTCCTACTCAAGATTTGTATGCAAACAACAGAATTACCCTCAAATGTTTTCTAATATACATTCCTTAAAGAAACATTTAAAATTTGTCGTAACCGTTCGATTCCACTAGCACAATTCCACTAGGGAACAATTCAACTTGCGCAATTCTACTTTGTATAATTCCACTTTGAATTTTTGAATGATTATTAAAATATTTTAATTTTATTAATTCAATTTATATTGTCAAATATTTTATGTTTACATTAAAACATAAAAATTAATTATTATGGATTATCAAATAATAAAAACTGATAAAGGAAAAGAAGCAATATTAAAAGACGGATATATATTTGAACAAAACGGAGAAGATACTAATGGGAAAAAATATTGGAGATGCAATAGTTACTACCCAACAAAATGTAATGCACGTATTCATATATTAAATGGATTAATTTTTAAAATATTAAGACCATAATCATGCAGCGAATGCTGCAGACGTTGAATCAAAAAAAAATATGCAAATTTTACGAGATCAAAGCAAAATATCAAATATGAGTTCAACACGAATGTAGTGAGAAATATGAGAAATATTGACGAATGTAGTGTCAACAGTTTCGCCTGCGGCTTCTTTTTATATGCCACTCAAATGCAACGAACTATTCGAAAAGTACGACAAAACGAAAGTGACATTTATGAGCCAATTCCATTTCTTTTAAAGGATTTAATCATACCAGAAAAATATAAATTCACTAAAAAGGGCGATTTGTTTTTAATAAAGGATACTGGTGCAGATAATCCATGTATCAAAAATCGTATCATTTTATATGGAACAAAAGAAAATATTAAAACTCTGAGTCGTTGCGATGAATATTTTATTTTTATATTTATGGACGGAACTTTTAAATCTTGCCCAAAGATATTTTTACAGCTATATATTATTCACGGGTTATACGAAGGAGTTCATAGGCCGTTAGTATACGCACTTTTGTGTAGTAAAACTAGTGAAACATATAGTAAAATGTTTGAATTATTAAATCAAATTTATCCATTGAATCCAAAAAAAATCCATATCGACTTTGAAATCTCAACGATCAAAACTTTGACAAACATTTTTAAAGGTGCACAGGTAATTTGCTGTTTTTCCATTTGCAAAATCAATTTATCATCATTTGGGTGTCATTGGATCTAAAATTAAATACGATACAGATGTCAATTTCGCTTTCGAGGTACGAATGTTAATATCTATTGCATTTGTTCCAATTGAACATCAAGAAAGATATTATAAAATTTTAATGGAAAACAATTTGCTGAAAGATGCTTTGAGAGTAATTACTTTGGTTTACTTTGTCCTAATGGGTTACGCAGAAAACCACGTTTTTCTCGTGAGCTATGGAGCTTCTACGAAGAGACACGAAAAGGTGGCAATAAAACAAACAATATTGCAGAGGATTTCAACAATACGTTAAACCGTTTAATTAATATTAGTGGTCCAAACATTTGGCAACTTTTGAAAGCGTTAGAAAAAAAACAAGGCGAAAAGGAATTTAGAAGGGAGCAGGTACGAAATCAAAGAAAAACGGGAGTCCCGCAAAAGAAAAAATACAAAGATGTTTTAGAACATATATCTCGTGTAGCAATTAACTTTAATAATTATGATCCATTTGATTACATGAAGGCTATTGCAGCAATAACGAAAATAGATTTTTCCAAAATAGTTTTTTTTTTCATTATGTTTTATATCTTTGTTTTCATTAACTTTAATTTATTCTGTTTCTTTTCTACCAATTATTATTAATAAACTATAACTCTTTTGTTTTTTTGAAAATATTATATAATTTAATGAATATAATATCAATTCCACTTTTTATTTGTCAAGCGTATTTAGAGTTTTATCATTCATATCTAAGAGTTTGATATTGATATTTTATATCAAATTATATCTAATTAAAAGTGGAATTGCGCTAGTGAAATTGTGTCTAGTGGAATTGTGCTAGTGGAATTGAAATATTCAAAATAGTGACGTTTTTTCAAATAATGAGGAAAAAGTGAAATTTCAATTCCAAATAGTAACGTAACGAGCAAAATGCCGTTATAGGTGAAACTTTTTCAACTATCTCAAACGATTGTGAACAAGTTCAAATCAACTTAGATGAAAACTACCAATCTTCTGATATTCTATCGACTAGTGCGTTAAAATTTTCTTTGAAGTTAATAGAAGAAGATAGTATTTCAAGAAGTAAAGTTTCTCAAATTATTAAAAATGTCCAGGAATATTTATAATAAATCCTGTAAAAAATATGATTAAATCTATTTAAGAATCTTCTTTAAATTTGCAATTAGAAAGTATTGAAAAACATTTCGTAAATGCATTTATTGAGGTGGATAGGGAATATAAATTATTACGTAAACTTCAAAAAGTCGATTTAATTAGCATCCCTAAAAATATTTTATTATCCTCTGAAATTCAAAATTCAGTACATCAAGGCGTTTATTATGCAAATATTAAAGGAACTAATTATGGATATTCACCTTATTATTAAAAAATTTTTTGAACGACACGGCTTATTAAAACAAAACTCTAGAAAATATACAGAAATATGAATCTCAAACTAGTATTATTTCTAATTTTACTTCAGGCTCTATATGGAAAATAACCTAAAATAAATACAAAGCTGAAAGAAAGGTCGTTATCCCTTATTTTCTTTATAACGACGATTTCGATCCAGACAATGTGTTAGAGTTAGGGTCACATCATTGTTAAAATTCTATTTCCGCATTTTATCTAAATTTTCGCTGTACCACCCCACCTTACATCTTCTTTGAAAAATATAATACCGATTATGTTTATAAAAACGAAATTCATGAAAAAATACGAGCACGAAGATATTTATCAAAATCTCTACGAAGCCTTGTTAGATCTTGAAGTAAATGGAATAACTTTTAATATTTCTAATGTTGAACAGAAAATATACTTCGTTTTAAGTCTTATCACTGGTGACAATTTAGGTTTGAACACCATATTAGGATTTTCCCGATCATTTTCAGCTTTATATTTTGTCGAATTTGTATGTACAGTAAAGATGAAACTCAAACTGCTGCTTACGAAATTAAAGAAAAACTTAGAAATCAGAATAATTATAATTCTAATTTATTACTAAGCAATCCCAAAATAACAGGTATCATTAAATCATGCATTTTTAATAATTTACCGTCCTTTCATATTGTTTCAAATGCATCAGTTGATATTATGCATGACCTATTTGAAGAAGTTTTTAAAAATGATTTAAGTATAATTCTTTTATATTTCATAGATTCTAAAATATTTTCATTAAATGACTTAAATAGTAGAAAGCAACTTTTTGATTATGGTGAAATTGATTGAAAAGACATGTTTTAGAAAAAGACACAATTTAGAAACATTGAATTCTCAAAATCTTAAAATGTCTGCTGCAGAAACTATTGAAAACGAGGTTTGGGAGTTTTTTCTTAACTTACAAAAATTATTAGATTTATGTTTAAGATCTAGCTTTGATTTACATAAATTATATGAACTTGACTCAGTAATTGCTGTTCATAATAAAAGCTAAAAAAAAACGAGAGTAAACACAACGCCACTTCTATTCTATCAAGGAAAAATTTCTGTTATTCTTTAGCAATGAAAAAGTCGAAGATGTTGAGATTGTTAAAGAAGAATTAGATATAACGAAAAAAAAATTATGATATTCAAAATTATAATTTGCCAGAAAATTGTTTAGTAGCATCTAAGGTAGTATATAAAAGAACAGTATATAAGTCCGGTTATTACATTTTACAACATGAACATACTGATTATATTAATAAAATTGTTGACATGATTGTTTTTGATAAAAAATTATTTTTAATTTGTCAAAAGTTTAAAACAATTTTTGATAAGCATTTAAATTCATATCTATTAAAAGATGAAATGAATAATTTAGTCATCATTGATGTTAAAAATTTTGAGTATTATCCATCTTTACTACACAAACTTTCAAACATGGGCACAGCTTTTAGATTCAAGATAATTTAGATTATTTACTTATGTACTAATTTTTGTTTTTTATAATAACTTAACTACTATATTAATTATATATTAAGATTTCTTAAATATTTATTATAATGAAGCGACTGAAATTATTTCATTCTATGTTCAATCTGGAAATCTTAAAATTTTCATTCAATGAGCTTAAAAATAAAATCTCCGCAAATAGATACTTGTAATAAATTTGATCTATTCAAAGCTCAATTAAATGCAACCACTTCAGAAAACGAAAAAATTTCAATAAAATTTCAACAAGATCAACATCATATTGAAGCCGACTTAACATATGAATGCAAAAGAGCAGACAAAGAAATTGCAAAAAATCATAAATCAATAAAAGTTTTTACATTTGATTTGGAACAATGTTTTGCTACGCCATTTGTACGTACTTCAGTTTCATTTTATTAACGTCCTCTTTGGCCACTTAATCTTACGATTCATGATTGTGTTTCTGGGTAGCCATTTTACTATATGTGGAATGAAGCCATTGCTCTTAGAGGCGCTAATGAAATCGCATCATGCTTGTTTAAGCATGCCATGAATGTTGGAGATAACATTAAATATTTAAAATTTTATAGCGATAGTTGTCCCGGACAAAATAAAAATAGCATTGTTGCTTCTATGCTTTTAATTGTCCCACAATTAAAAACAAATGTACGAATAATTGACCACAAATTTTTAGTCCCGGGCAACACTCATATGGAGTGCGATGGTGGCTATTCGCTTATTGAAAGAAAAAAAAAGAAAACATCAATTAACATTCACCATCCCATCCCAGTACAATTTTGTACGAGAGGTTGGTAGTAAAAAATCATTTGTAGTTGAAGAAATGGATCAAAATTGCATTTTTGATTTTTCGAAATTATCTAAGGGAAAATTTACTTGGCGAAAAGTAAACGAAGATGGAGAGAAGTTCAATTGGCAGCAAGTAAAATGGATTCGTTACACCAAAACTTTTGGAGAAATACAGTACAAAAACTCCTTAAACGAAGAAGATCTATTTAAGAGCTTGAATCTCAGACGTGGTGGCATAAATGCCATACATACATGCATAATGATGATATTCGGAGCCTATTTCAATTAGTAAGGAAAAAAAGAAAAATCTTTTAGATTTTCTTCCACTAATAAATTAAGATTTTCATGCATTTTATCAAAATTTGAAAAGTGATGACACACCAAATTATCATCCAGATTGATCAGAAGAGGATCAGTCTGCAGATTAACAATAAAACTTAAATTTTGTAATTTTCCTAATATTAGAAAAATCAATTTTTTATAATTTAAATCAACAAAAATATTTCTTCAAGATTATTTTTTTATCAGAAAATGCTTAAGTACAAAAATATCTGGATATTGTCTAAAAGATCTGTAAGAAGATTTGTACGAGCTGATATTAACAAAAATAAACAAGTTGATATTACCAACAATAATAATACCAACAATAAAAATAATAATAACAACAATTACAATAATAATAATAATCTTAATAATGTGGACAATAATTCAAATTCTTCTGAAAAAGGCTATCAATCGTACAGTTAATGCGTAGAATACATTCTGATCAGTTTAAATTCAAACTTTGAATAATTTATGTGTTCAATAATTTTTAAGGTAGAGTAGAAAAATTCAAAAATATGGAAAAAAACATTAAAAAACGAGCTAGAAAAGTTCTATCAATATCAGATAAAGTAGAAATAATTAATAAATGTGATAAAGAGAAAATATCTGTTACAGCTATAGCTAAAAAATATAATATTGGTGTTCAAACTGTCCGCGATATCTTAAAAAACAGAAATAAAATTTTAAAGTTTTATGTGGAAACTAGGGTTTCTGTGCTGTTTTTAACAGTAACAGTAAAACAGCTGTTTTTTGGAAAAAAATTAAAAACAGCAAACAACTGTTTTTGAAATGCTGTTTTTACTGTTTTTCATTTGTTTAAGTTTAAATTTGAAACATCCAAGTAGGCATGGATTCTTCTAAAAACGAAAAGTTTAAATTTTATTTGAATTTAGCAATGCATTTCGAATTCAACTTTCATAAAATTACATTCAAATAAAAGATTGAACTTTTTTGTTTCGAAAATTTTGCATTAAAATACAAACTATTGGTAAGTAAAAAATTATTTGATTATTTTTTAACATTTCCATTTTTTTAATACCGCTTATAATCTTAGTAATGTCGGTCTGGGATTATGCAACAAAACGGAAAAATTCAACTACGAAAGATTTAGAAGGACAATGTCAGCATTGCAACAAAATTATCAAGTGTTCAGGAAACTCTACGACTACCTTGAAAAATCATTTGAAAAGCCACGGAGTTTGCTTTGAAAAGACAACTGAATCGACTACATCAAATTATAGAAATTCCAATGAGAAAAGTCAAAAAACTATTATTGACTTCCTAGAGCGAAAGACTCTTAAAGAGATTATCTCTGATTTGGCTACTGATGGAATTTCGATTCGAGCAATTACCAGAAATAAATACATTCGCCAGTCAATAGCTCGAGATGGATTTAAGCTGCCCGCTAACGAAAGCGATGTAATGAAACTGTTGCACGAAGATTTTGATGAAAAGCTGAAAAAAATGATAGAAACAATTAAATTAAAAGTTGCCAATGGGGTGAAGTTTAGTATGACTGTCGATGAGGTTACTACTTTAAGAGGACGAAGATATTTCGGAGTTAACCTACATGATAAAACTGAAAATATCACGTATAAAACTGGATTAATTCGAATTTTTGGTTCATGTAGTGCTCTCTGAGCTGAATGGCTGTATATAATGGCTGAAATAATGAATCAACATATAAGTCTCTTTGGAATATCGATGAAAAAAGATTTGGTTGCGTCTACACAGGATGGAGCTTCTGTTAACAAAAAGTATATTCGACATATCGATGCCATTGGCCAGTTTTGCCTAAATCATGGCCTACACCTAGGAGTGTGTGATACTCTTTATAAGAAAAAATCTGTTAGTGAAGACTTGAGCGACATCTGTAATGATGATAATGACGAAAATGATTCTTTTGATGAAGGCACCGATATTGAAGTGATCAATGGTGAGAATGAAGATAATATCGACTACCATGATTTACTTAAGAACTCTCGCAAGCTGATCAAATACATTAAACTATCAACTGTTCGAAATCATGTTTTTCAATCAAAAGTCAAGGCTCTTTTTGGACGAGAAATTGAGCTTCACCGGGATGTCAAAACTCGCTGGAACTCAATCATAACAATGCTTGAGCCATTGATAAAGACAGAAAGTGCAATTCGAGAGACTTTATTGGAATTTAAGGCAGATTTAGATTTAGTTGATAATGTAGATTTCGGATACTTAAAAGATTTACTAGAGGCTATGAAACCTGTAAAACTAGCTGTTGAGAATCTTAGCAGAGAAGATTCAACACTGATGAGCGCTGACACAATATTAAAATTTATGCTTGAGAAACTCTCTTTAATTAAAAGCGAAATTAGCAATAAGTTGATGGATAATTTGAAGATTCGAATTGATGAACGTTGGAATGTAGATGTTATGGATTTATTACGCAGCCTTAAGAACTCTACGATCACGCCATCCAGAGCTACAATAAATTTTGCAGGCATGTTGGCATCTCGCCTTTTTGGTGTAAATGATGTTGAAATAATTGAAACAACTGTCGATAATTCCACAAGTGAAATTTTAACTCTACAAGAAGAACTTAATGTATTGCTTCAGAAAAATGAATCACCAGCAGTAGCTTCTGGACAAGATAATTTCAAGTGGTTAAAGGCTGAATTTACTCTCTTTAAAAACACAGGCCAACGTACAGAAAATCTTCAGAAGCTTTTTGATGCAATATTAACAATTAAGCCAACATCTACGGACGTGGAAAGAGTATTTTCAGTGTGTGCCAACTTTTGTACAAAAATAAGATCACGCCTTTCTGATAAGTCATTATCAGCACTTGTATTTTTGAAGTATTATTATAAAAAGTAAAATTTATATTAAAATTTAAAGCATTCAATAAATTTATGCATATTATATGGAAACATTTAACTTAAACTTTTATTAAACATGAAAAAACAGTTAAACAGCTGTTAACAGCTGTTTTTTCAAAATTCTAAAACAGCAAACAGCTGTTTTTTAAAAACTACTGTTTTTCAGAAACCCTAGTGGAAACCGAGTCAATTAAAGGAGCCAAAAAACGCAAAACATTGAAAACTGCCGAAAATCCAACCGTTCATGCAGCTACTTATGAGCGGTTCCGCCAAGAAAGACACAAGGCTACTCCTATATCTGGAGCAATGATTATTGAAAAAGCCAAATTTTTCCACAAAAAATTAAACATAATGTTAAATTGTGAATATTCTCAAGGTTGGCTTGGAAAATTTAAAAGCCGCCATAAAATACATAGTTTGAAAACATCAGGTGAAAAACAATCAGCTGACTATGTATCGGCTACTATATTTGTAGAAGAATTGGCTAAACTTATTGAAAGAGAAAATTTAACCGAAGAACAAATTTACAATGCGGACGAAACAGGACTTTTTTGGAGGTGTTTACCGAAAAACACATTGGCATGTGCCGATGAATTTTGCGTGGAGGGAGAAAAAGAGTCTAAAGAACGAATAACAGTTCTTGTGTGTGCTAACGCTGCTGGCACACATAAATGTGATCTTTTGGTTATTGGAAAAAGTGCGCATCCCAGAGCTTTTAAAAATATTCCAAAACTTCCAGTAATCTACAAAGCTAACAAAAGATCATGGGTTACACAAGAAATTTTTCTCAACTGGTTTAATAAAAATTTCGTACCTGAAGCTCGTGCGCATTGTTTAAAATCAGGTTTAGACAAAAATTGTAAAATTTTGTTGTTATTGGATAACTGCCCTGCTCATCCTGATGTTGATTCGTTTAAAAACCATAATATCATACTGAAGTATTTACCACCAAATTGCACAGCATTGGTGCAGCCTATGGATCAAGGGGCAATACGAAGCTTTAAATGCCATTATCGTAAAAATATTGTAAGAAAATATGTTGACGCAGATGATAAAAATGCTTTTCAAATTCAACATTAAAAACGCAATTTGGTGCGCTGCAAATGCCTGGGATGCAGTTACTGGAAATGTTTTAAAAAATATTTGGCAAAATTTAATAATTCCAGAGGAAGATCAATCGCTCCCTGAATCTGAACATGGTCTAAAAATGAACAAATTATGGTCTAAATTAATAAATTTTAATTTTATGAGGTAATTTTAGAATTAAATTCGATTGTGCAAATAATAAATACTGAAGGTATTAGTGAATGCTTTAATGTTGACCAAATAACTGATTGGATAAACTGTGATAACAATGCTCCGATCTTTCAAACACTTGCAAGAAATGATAGTTTCCAAAATAACTTTGCAACAAACAATAAGTGCAAGTACAACATTATTTAATTTTTTGGAAAGCAGTAGCATTCCAGAAATTTCAACACAAGATGTTATGCACATTCATAGAATAAGAAATAATTTAATTGATCACAAAAATAAAAAAAACAAAAAACAATTAGTAATGACTGATTTTTTTTAAAAATATGTATGTACATATGTACATATTTTAAGTGAATTAATAATACATACATATATGTATAATATTAAAGTTCCTATTTTTTAAATTTTATGTTCCTTTTTTATGTTATATTAAGTTTCAATTTGTTTTAGTTTTGTTTTATTTTTGTTTCATTTTTGTTTCAGTAATAAAATTAAGAAATACAAACTTATATGTATATGTAAGTGTTTTTATTAATATAAAGGACAGAATTCCTCTTAAAAAAAAAGTTCTATCAACCGTGTTTTTCGATTATCCGGGTCGAGCTCGGTCCCTAGCAACACGGATAATCGAGTTTCAACTGTAATAATAATAATAATAATAATAATAATAATAATGATAATAATAATAATAACAATAATAATAATAACGATAGTATGGTTGGTAGTAGTAACACGGAAACAGTAATAAAAAGCATGAAAGAAATAGGAAAATCAAAAAAGGAACAAACAAAAATTTAAAACAAAAATAGAAATTTATAAAATTTTTTACCGTTCATAAAGAAACAACATTACGATGATATGAAAGAATCCACAGTCGATGTAGCTAATCTAAATAAAATTAAAAGTAGTGATTGCATCGTTTCAAATACTCCTCAAGCGAGCACACCCAAAGTATCGCATAATAAATACTCTAACTGGGTTAAGGGTGAAACTATGTGCATTAATAATACAAATAAAAAAAATGGGTACGCTCAAAATATACAAAAGAATAGCAAAAGTTTTATCGATCCATTGGTACCTCCAATTGTCAGATTGACAAGAAAAGCAATTGATACAGGTGATAATGTGTATGCAATATCAAGATTACGAGACCACAGAATTTACAACAATGTGAGACTGTTTTTGTCGTACTTCCATTATCAGGATGATATTTGCTACGAAGGTATGACTCAGACTAGTTTAAAAGTACTCATTCATCAAGAGGGATTACCAAATAATTATAAAGAACTTTCTAACCTGTACCTAGTTTACCTCGAGAACACAGGAGTGTCTAAAAAAGAAGCACTTCAAGATCTAGCTTATTACAGGAGACATATTGACAACAAATATAGAGAGCATTTGCAGAAAATAAGACAAACTTGGCAAAATTATATCATCGGTAAACCATGATGCATAATACAATGCTTAATTTGAAAATTGTACATTTTAATGCCAGAAGTCGCAGAAAAAATATGGTTAAAATTGAATCATTTATAAATATTAAAAAATGCATTGACATAATTATGATTGGTGAAACTTGGATATATTCCGATGAGGAGATTTTTTTTAACATCCCTGGGTATACAGCTTCATTTATTTCTAATAATTTGAATAGAGGAGGTGGGGCTGCTATTTATGTCAAGCAAAACATTGATTATAAAATCCTGGAAGTCTCGGAACAGTTTAATACAATAATTATATCATTAGATGGCACCACTCCAGTTATTAAGCTTGCTGTGTGCTACAAGAGTCCTAGTGAAAATAATAGTGCATTTATTTCACACTTAGATTCAATTTTTAATAAATATAAAAATATTGTGATGGTGGGCGATATTAATATTTATTTATTATCTGATACAGAGCTTTCCAGATCTTATAAAACAATGTTGGAACATAACGCGATTGATATAAAGAATGGGTTAACTAAAAAAGATGCTACTAGAGTTACAGAAAACACTTTTACAATTATTGATCATATACTGTCGGATTTAAAAAATGAAAAGTATGATTTTAGAATTACTACTCAAGATGTATAGTTAATCTGGACCATAAAGCGATCATAATCAGGATAAATAAAATTATAAAAAAACGTGAACCTATCTTCAACAAGGAAATATGTGTTACAAACATCCTAAAATTTAAGGCTCAAGTTAGTAATCTACTTCTAACAAATAGTTGTGATAGTGTGGATGATCTTATTAAAATATTACAATTGGCTAATGAGAACTCTACTGTTAAAAAGGTAATAAGAATTAGAAAAGATAATCAGTGGATGGCTAAAGAAATATTATACTTAAATTAAAAAAGAAATAAATTATTTAAAAAGCTAAAGATGAATCCAAATTGTGTAGAAGTTCAAGCTAAATTTAAAGAATTGAAAAACATTGTTACAAAACATTGTTACAATAAAACGAGAAAAACAAAATTACTTTAATTATAAAATTCACTTAGCTGGGTCTGACGATAGAAAAATCTGGCAGGTGCTCAACAGTTGTATTATGAAAAAGTCGTCTGATAGTAAAGTTATCAATGAAATAAATAATAATGGAATTAAAATATATGATAACTTTAGCATTTAACATGTATTTCAGTCAAATTGGTAATAGATTAGCAGATGATATTGTTGATGCAGAGGAATACACAGTAAAAAACAAGTTTATAGATCGGTCTATTTTTCTAAATCCAACAAACGAAATAGAAGTATGTAACACTATTAAGCTGCTGAAAAATAATTCACCAGGAGCTGATAATATAACGGCATCAAATCTAAAACATGTGGCAACAATTATAGCAGCAAAACTTGCGTATCTGATTAATAGATGTCTCTCAACTGGTATTTATCCTGAATGTTTAAAGTCAAGTATGATAGTACCAATACATAAGTCGGGCTTAACTTCTGAAATATCCAATTACAGACCTATTACTCTTACAAGTTGCTTGGGGAAGATATTTGAAAAAATTATAAATGGTAGGATACAAAACTTTATTCAGAAAGTGGTAGGTTTTGATGCCAATCAATTTGGGTTTCAAAAATATATTGGTACTGATTCTGCAGTTTTAGTTTCAACCAACTCTATAATAAATAAGTTAGATGAAGGAAACTATGTATGCTCAGTGTTCGTCGATCTAAAAAAAGGCCTTCGATACAGTGAACCATAATATTTTACTTGAAAGACTGCATGAAATTGGGATACGGGGAACCACTCTTGATCTTCTTAGATCTTATCTACAAGATAGGATCATAACTACAAAAATAAATGGTGTATTAAGTAACCAGTGTAGTATAAATTGTCATCACGGGAGTGAAGGATACTAGTGCCGATGCAGTGGAAGATCTGCCTCAAATAAGCCTTCGCGAGATTACGTTAGATTCACTAGCTAGTTGTCTCAAGCAGCTCATATCAGTAATAGCTGAGGTAGATCGTTCACAAGCGTACCTCAGCGAGCAAATAGATGATCTCCTAAAAAAAAATGAAACAATTATTAATGAGAACACCCATCTAAAAAATAAAATTAATAGCATGGAAAAACAAATTAACGTAATGGAAAGTGTCATTGATAAAAAGCAGCAAAGTGAAAACAAATACAACATGATTATCGCAGGTTTGCCAGCAAACATTGAAAATCCAATTGATATGTTCCATAAGATTGGCAAAAAGCTAAATACTAATATCCCAAGTGAAAACATTTTTAGCGTTTCTGAAATTAAAAAGAAAAAAAATAGTTACACAGAAAATTCAATGGAAAATAGAAATAAAAACAATCAATCACTTTACCTGGTAAAATTTAAAGCGGAGTCTACAAAAAACGAATTCATGTTACAAAAAAAAAAGAGTGAACGTGTTTTTACTTCAGAACTAGGATTTCATTCAGCTGGAAATCGAGAAGTATTTTTTCGCCATCATCTTACTCAGTATCAGTCTAAGCTGCACTATCATGCACGCCAAATTAAAAAAACACACCAATGCAAATATTTATGGTATAAGGATAACATCATCTACATCAGAAAGGCAGAGGATACTAAAATTTATAAGATTGAAAATCAGAATGATATTTTTTTTTACTACAAATAAGTTATCTACCGCATAAGTTATGTATATTTCCATTAATTTTTTGTACTAACATTGTAAACAAACACATAAAATCACTAATTAATAACCCATATATAATTTTAAGTTTTTTTTATACTAATCAAATAAATGAACATTACTTAGCTACTTATTTATTATTAATTCATACCTTCTATAATATTAATTTTTACATAACACACAAAATTTTTAATTATTTTTTAATATGCAATAACAATCACTTATATATATATAGATTTAATTTTAGAATTAAAAAACATATAGCTACTTATCTACTATTAATTCATGCCTTATATAATATTAATTTTTACATAACACAAAAATTTTTGAATTATTGTTTAATATACCAGCACAAAAACTTATATATAAACATAATTTGTTCCAAACTTAAAACACATATTATGGCTGCTTATGTAAATTTCAAAATTTATCTACACAATTATAATATAATTAATATTGAAAGAAAAACACAATATATAATAACTTATCTGCTAGGTTACTTAGTATTATTTTCTATTTACACTTTATTTTCAAATATGTTTAATATAATACTTCCTATTTTTATAATTAAACCAAAATTTTTATTTTATGTTTTTACAAAATTTTCAAATTTTCAAGTTTCTTTCACGGAACACATTGCACCTTATATAATTCACTCTTATCACTATTCGATAAAACTTTTTCTTCTAGTTATTACTAATTATTTACTTGTGATCTTATGGAAAGCACATGATACTTATTTGATTATTTACTTCAAAATACATAAATGTTTCGAAATATATAATAGTTTTAATTCATCAATATGCGAACAGTTGAAAAAATGTTGTAATGATCCGACTTTCGAAATATATAAAGCAAATTATGTTAAAATATATAATCAAGTTCTTAGTACTTTATCAATATTTGAACAGCTGATATACCTTTTTAATGAGATTAATCTAAATCATTATTTTCGAAGTTATTTTAATTCGAAGTACTTTAAGGTTTGTGTCTGCGGTAAATTAATTTTCTTAATGTTAGGAATTGGAAAAAAATTTCGTATGATACGTAAATATATTATACAAACATTCTTAATGATAAATACAAGTTTGCTAAACTTTCAAATACAATTTATACATGAAACAATAAATCTTTTTTATTATTATTATAATACTTCGAACATATCTTTATGTTTAAATTTAAAAATTTCAAAATTTCCATTAAATTTTAAAAAATATATTCCTGGTTTCTTGATTACAAGTGGTTGTGTACTGGCTAAATCTATTCATTCCACATTAAAATCGGTGGCTAACATTCTACAATTCAATTTTGATCTATTTAATAATAATTATAGCAGTTTCAATTACATTATAAAGATTTGTGTACTAACTAAATTTCGTTTTTCATATTAATCTTCATTGATTATGACTGACAATATCGTAAATATTAAAGACCTATTGAGAATAGATCATTTCAATCACTTGGATTTTAATCAAGTGAAATCCAAATATGGAAATAAATTTAATATAGTATATTTAAATATTCAAAGTCTAAGAAAGAAACTGTATGATCTTGAATCTGTAATTAGTAATTTTAACATTGATATCCACATTATTGTACTTACCGAAATTTGGATACATTCTACGGAAAATAACTTCTATAATATAGAAGGCTATAATGTTTACTTTGCCAATAGAGATAAATCTTTTGGAGGTGTAGCTATTTTTGTAAAAGATGATATCGATAGTTATCAAATACATAGTGAGGAGTTTCAAAAAAGCAATATTTTAGGAATAAAATTATCAAAACAAAATATGAATATTTTTGGGATCTATAGAGCACACGAAACACTTGTTGACTCCTTCATTAGTAAAATAGATGATATTACATTGCGATATAAAAAAACTTTAATTCTCGGGGACATGAACTTAAATTTACTAAATATTGAAAACGCGGAAATAAACTTATATAAAGACACCATATTAAGTAATGGCTTCCTTGTCTGTAATAGGATCTCAGAAGAATTTGCTACTAGGTTTGGTAGAACTTCAAGAACTATTATTGATCATTTCATCAGCGATATCCTTGATAGAAAATATTGCTTTTATATTTTAGACACGTGCCTCTCTGACCACCAAATCTTGAGTGGGAAAATCACATAAACAGAATTGTATCAAAAATAGTGCCTTTGTTAGGGGCTATCAAAAGAAGTGAAATAAAACTAAACAGGCAAGCAGCTAATAATATATATCACGCTCATGTAATTTCACACATTAGGTATAACATATGCAACTGGTCTAGTTGCTCTACATGGATGAAAGAAAAAGTTAGTACCCTAATAAATAAAGCTATAAAAAGTTTATACAAATTTAGCTGGTTGACACCAACAGTCGATATTTATAAACGTACGGGTTATTTGATGCTTCCAGAAATTATTATTTTGGAAAAAGCTAAATTAATTTTTAAACTAGAAAAAGGAATTTACAGTAAAAATATTCTACTTACAAAAAGAAATAGTTTACATAACTACAACACAAGAAGCTTGTATTATTTAAATCATGTCAGATCCAGAACGGAGTTATCGCATAGTAGCTGCCTATCTTCAGCTATAAGAATCTATAATAAACTACCACAAGATCTAAAGCAGAGCTCAAACATCAAATTATTTGCTAAAAACTTAAGTACCTACTAAAGAGTAACTCTCTACCATACATATATAATAACTAATATAATAACTAATATTGTAATTTTATACAGATATTAATATTTATATCTGTATAATAATTATATATATATACATACATGTATATTTTTGTTTTAACTTTATTTAGTATTAATATTAGATATAACTGTGTTGTTTTATACCAAATCATCTTGACTTGTATATAGCACAATTAAAAAAAATAAATAAATAAATAAATAAAATTCTCTTGCCAATTCGTTAATATAAATAACATAGTAGTTTAAGAAAATTGTAATAGTATATATAAGCTAAATAAAGTATATATTATATATTAAAAAAAAAAAAAAAAAATATTGATTGGGAATCTCATTACGTCAAGGAGGATATTCATATTACGGCCATGCAATGCTTCAAGTGCTTAGGATTCAACCATAAAGCGGAGGAATGCACCAAATCGGAAATTTGTGCAAAATGCATAAAACAACATCGAACTCAGGATTGTGCGGAATCTGTCTTTAAATGCAACAACTGCACCAAGCACAATAACTTCCAACTTGATAGTAATAAAGTGGCAACAAATCACAGGGCTACCAGTATTCATTGTCCATTAATTCAAAGACAAATAAAAGCAAAGAGAGAAAAAACTAACTATAAAATTGTTAACATTTTTAATGATGATGGACAAAATTAATATTCTTTATCTGAATGCTAGAAGCCTAAGGAACAAAATGAGAGAAATTGAAGTCTGCAGTCAAAATTATAAACCGGATATAATTATAGTTAATGAAACATGGCTGTACTCACATGAGGCAAAACATTATAATATACCTGAATACAAGGCAATCTACAATTGTAGAGATTGTAATAGAGGAGGGGGAACAGCAATATTTGTAAATAATGGGATCAAGTTCAATATTGTAGAGCAAAGTGTTAAGTTTAACTCTACCGTAGTAGAGATCTTGGGTAATAAAGAAAAGATCAAATTTTTTACAGCATATAAAGCAGATAATAGTGAGGATTCTGAGTTTATCAACCACGTGGAAGACATCTTTAACAAGTACAAAAACATAACAATGATGGCGGATACTAACATAGATCTACTCAGCAGTACGCAAACAGCGCAAAGCTATCTCTCTTTGGCCTGTCTAATGGGTTAGACATAATTAACAATATAGATGTCAGCGGAGCAACTAGAGTAACACCAACATCCAATACTACCATAGATCATGTAATCTCGAATCTAAGGAACGCAAAAAACCATATCATCATACGGCTGCACAGTAATCCGGTTTTTGACCATAAAGTGATCACAGCGGTGATTTCGAGAGCCTACATTAGTAGAAACAAAATGGTCAACTCACTTATAGAAAACGTTGATCTCGTAAAATTTAAGGAGCACATTAAGCTGAGTTTGACGAGAAGCCCCACGGATAACATGGAGGCATTAGCCGCAATAATACAACAGGCTAAGGAGAAAAACACGACACTGAAAAGAGTTAGAAATAGAAAGAATAGATGGATTAACCAAGATTTACTCCGTATGATGAGAAAAAAAGATAAACTATACAAGCAATTAATGGGAAATAATGAGAATGATGATATTAGAAAAGAATTTAAAAAAGTAAAGAACGAAGTAACAAAAATGACCAGGATGGCAAAACAGATGCAACATAATTTTGATTTGATGAAAGCAGGCAATGACTTAAAAAAGATTTACCGAACAATTAACGGTGTAATTTACAATAAAACTGAATCAGAAAACGATCAAACTATAGCTAGCCTAAGGATTAATGGTATCACCACTAAGGATGAATATAAAATATTAGAAGGTATAAACGTACACTTTGCACATATAGGCAAAAATCTGGCTAAGAAAATAAACATTAATGTACCGGCTGTTTGTAACACACGAAACAATAAGTCTATCTTCCTCCAACCGACAAACAAAACTGAAATATATAATATTATAATGAGTATGAAAAACACCAATTCGGCTGGTCCTGACGGCTTATCAACTTTACAGATAAAATATATTACAGAGGAAATCTCAGCTACTGTGGCTAAGTGCATAAATGGTATCCTAACATCTGGTGAATTCCCAGAGACATGTAAAGATTCTATAACTATACCATTGCATAAAGGAGGGAACAAAGAAGAAGTTACAAATTACAGACCAATAACACTCATAAACACTCTTGGAAAAATCACGGAAAAGGTGATAAACTTAAGGATCAAGAACTTCATAAGTAAGACAGTAGGATTTGACAGCAACGAATATGGATTCCAGGAGAATACTTGAAACAGAAATGGCAACCACGGAAGTTATAAGATATACTATGGAACGTATGGAAAAAGGATTCTACACAGCTACTGTCTTTATTGATCTGCAGAAAGCGTTCGACACAGTGGACCACAGCATATTATTGGACAAACTGGATGAAATAGGTATAAGAGGGACAGCTAATACCCTTATTAAAAATTATCTTAAAGATAGGAAGCTGGTAACCAGACTTAACAATAGAATTAGTTCTCCAAGGATTGTTAATGTTGATGTACCACAAGGATCGGTATTGGGTCCAACGCTATATCTGCTCTACATACACAATATGCAGAATGCTAAATTAAAAGCTAAGTATATTATATTCGCCGATGACACGTGCCTAAAGTACGCGGCAAAGAATGAAAAAGAGCTAGAGGAAACAGCTAACGAGGATCTTAGTAGATACTATGACTGAATTACGGGGAATAAACTCACGCTTAACGGAACTAAAACAAAATACATGATTTTCAAGCCAAGAGGAGCGCAGGATATTGCACCAAATATAAAAATCAGGAATATGAAGGTTGAAAGAACAGCTCTATTTAGGTATCTTGGACTACTAATGGATGATAAACTGGGTTGGCATCATCATGTGGATAACTTCTGCAATAAAATAGCGGCTCTAATAGGTGCAGTTAAGAGATCTGGGATAATACTGAAGGAAGAAACAGCGAACTTAATTTATAATGCGCACATAATGCCACACATAAGATATAATTTGATATGCTGGGCAATCTTGCCTAATTATTTAATAAAAAGAGTGCATATATTACAAAACAAGGCGCTAAGGAGGTTATATAAATTAGATTGGAAAGCAAATGAGCGAGAAATATATGTTGCAACTGGGCAACTGAACATACACAACATCATCGAACAAGAAAAAGCTAAGTATATATTCAGGATAAAAAAGGGACTTAACAAATCCGCCATTCATATCGCTACTCATTCTGAGATTCACAATTACAACTCTAGATCAGCCGATCACCTTATTATCCCTCGTGCGAGGGTTGAATTCATGCGTAAAAATTTGCTATCTTCCTCCATAGCAATATTCAACAATCTACCGGATAGCATTAAGGGCATCTTAACGCTGGAGAAATTCAACAAGGAGCTTAAAAAATACCTACACGGTAAGCAGAGGGCATCACTCAACTTAGCGTTGTCGTAATGAAACTGGCGGCAATATTCAACATAGCAGTGTCTTCACTGAGCCACTATTATCAATGCGATTAGTGCATATTATTATTATTATATTATATTACATGATATTATTATGAATTAATTATTATATTATATATATATTATATTATATATATTATATTTCAATACTGTAAGTTAGATTGCTAGCTGTTTATATGTTTTAGGGAATTGGTCAATTTAAGTAAAGATTCATCACTGAAGGATCATAGGACTTTCACCTAATACCAGCACCAGCTGTTTGGTGGAGATGTCAGAGCTAAATGCACCAAACATACCTGCTACATCTTTTTGACAATTTTTCTTAGATTATTAAACTGTTTGTAATGTAATTTATATATTATCACATGTTGTAAATTTATTTAAAATGTAAGCTGATTACAAAAAAATAAAAGGGTTTTTTATGCAGAATAGAATATAATACGTAGAAAGAATCAACGTAGTACTGAAGGCCCTTCATATATCTTATCATGTTGGAACATGGGTGAAGGGAGATAGGTACAAATTTTATGAATTGATATAAGGTTTGTGTTCCTTTTACTGGTAAAAGAAACGCTAACAATGAAACACAGAAACATTTTTACTCATCTTGACATGTTGGAAGATGAGTCAAAATTGATTGCGCGCTAGACACATATATTGCGATAGATAATGTATCCACTCGGCTTTTTCCCTTATTGAAATATTGAAAAATTAAATATAAAATATGAAATACAAAATCAAAAAGATGTAATTAAATTTAATATTAAGTGAAAAAATTATGATTAAAATTAAATAAATAAATAAATAAAAAAAAAAATAAAATAAAGAGTTCTGCAAAACTGGCCACATGCTGTAAATTTATTTAAAATGTAAGCTGATTACGAAAAAATGAAAGGGTTTTTTATGCAGAATGGAATATAATACGTAGAAAGAATCAACGTAGTACTGAAGGCCCTTCATATATCTTATCATGTTGGAAGATGGGTGAAGGGAGATAGGTACAAATTTTATGAATTGATATAAGGTTTGTGTTCCTTTTACTGGTAAAAGAAACGCTAACAATGAAACACAGAAACATTTTTACTCATCTTGACATGTTGGAAGATGAGTCAAAATTGATTGCGCGCTAGACACATATATTGCGATGGATAATGTATTCCACTCGGCTTTTTCCCTTATTGAAATATTGAAAAATTAAATATAAAATATGAAATAATTATGATTAAAATTAAATAAATAAATAAAAAAAAAAAAAAAATAAAGAGTTCTGCAAAACTGGCCAGCTCTCCAGCATCATTTTAGACTAGCAATGTTTGAAATACCTAATTGTAGTAAAACAATTATTAACTTCCATGACGAAAACAATAATGAGTAACGTCGTTAATAAAGCTTATTTGCTTTTAAAATTAATTTTAAAATATTTTAATATACATATTTAATGCTCTTTTCCAAAGTAATAAAATATTAATTCATCCACTTCTAAAGAATATAAAAAGTTATTTAAACAAATGATTTTAAATTTTATATGACCGTCAGTTTTAAATTTAAAAGAAAATGAAATAAATCTTAACGATAAGGAGAATTTTATTAAACTAGAGCAAATTAATTTAGGGCCAGATGTAACGAGATCTTAGAAAAAATAGCTAAAAATATTTCATTATCAATTCGAGAAAAATGTTTGCAATTTTATATACCGACTTGCGTTGAGATACAAAATAGATTTCCGATAGCATTAAATACTGAAAAACCAGAAAATATAAAATCATTAAAGTTACTTTGTAATTAATTAATAATTTAAATACAATTGATGTAAGTCTGAAATGGATTAGCATTGCAACTGAGTTTAGTGCTATTGAAGTAGAAAAATTAAAAAAACTTAATATATATAACAGAATTTGGGCATAAATTTTCAATTACAAAAAATTTTGAAGATACATACTTTTAAATTTAAAAATGTTTCTCTATGCCTCTATTAGCAAAATATTGTCTTTGTTTACCACATTCAAACGTAAAAATAGAAAGAGTTTTCTCTCTGGTAAACGACGTTAAAACTAAAAAAAGAAATAAAATAGGGCCTGAAGCATTAAACGTGGTTTCAGTTCTACGTTAAAGTGCAACCTCCAATTGTTGTAAAAATTTTAATGTAACTTTACAACACAAAAAATTAATGGAAAAGTCCAATTTACATGAAAATGAAAAAAAACTAATATACCTAGTTAAAAACTAAAAAAATAAAAGTTTTATTAAAAATTACAAAACTAAAAGTTTTAAACTTTAAAAGGTTTTAAACTTTTAAGACTTGGTATTAAACTAAAAGATGTTGTTTCGTAATTAGTTCAGTATGTTGGACTCCTCAGTAGATAAAGACTGAATTTTTTACCTAGACAACTTCTGAAATAATATTTTCAACTCAACTTTGTAAAGGCTGTGAGTTGAAAATATTATTTTAGAAGTTCAGTGTGTACCTACTGAGGAGTCCAACAGACTAAACTAAGGACGAAGCAACTTCTTTTGTATATCTTATCTATACTATATAGTATTTACAATCCACATACATATACCTACATTGGTATATTATAATTTAAAGATTAATTAAATTATTTTTTGTTATTTGTGTATATTTCTATTAACTGTCATTTATAGTAGAAAATTTGAGAATTTTACTGATTTTTTTTTTTAACTCATTTAGGGATTTTTGAAACGAACTGGTTGACAACAATGCTTTATTGCTTCATTAAACAGAAAGGATTTATTACTCCTTCTTATATTGTATTTCATACTGAACAGACGTGTTTCATTTCATTTTATATTCTCTTTTATCAGGACAATCTCAAAAAATACAACTATTTTAGCACGTTAGATGTAATAAGCATTATAATTATAAATACGTAAATATGTTTGAAATAATTTTTTTTGTATTAAACCTTATTTACAAGTTAAATATTATATTTGAAATTATATTTAATTTATTTTAATCAAATAAAATGGAATTCTTATTTTTGCGTATACTTTTTGTTCCCTTTTTTTCAAAAAATGTATAATTTTTTTAATCGACATTTCTCCTTTCTTAAGAGCATAAAAAAAAGGTTTCAATTTAAAATATAACTTATCTATTCTTATGCCGCGATTTTGTTTTTGTTTTATTTCTAATTATTTATTTTTGTTATTTGTTTAAATTTACAAATATGTTTTGTTTTTTAAGTACATCTGTGCATATGTAGGTAATTTCGCAATTTCCATTGTTTATAATTGCCATTTATTTAATACATAATTGAACTATTGAATAACTGTTTTGAACGTATGCTTTTTGTATTTAAAATAAAATATACAAATTAGAAACATTTAAAATAATAAAAATTGTTCCTACCTTATAACACATATATTTAAAACAAAATTTCTGTAGTAATAAGTACAAATGTCAAAACAAAATTCCATTTTTTTCCTGTCGTTGTATACTTCCAATATTCAATATTCTGTTGATTTTTCACAATTTATATTCTAATTTCTAAATATAATACTTAAGTTCATATATATAATACTATCAGCAATCAAAAATCTAAGTTTTTATAATTACATACTATGTATGTTACAATTTGAAGATTTAAATTTCATTCAAGATAAGTACTTTTTTAACCAGATTTCATTTTATAATTTTGTATTCCATTGATTAAGTGATAATAACATAATCTGAAATTTAAGAATAAATTATTAGTTTTTCATTTGTAATTAAATTGAAGTTTTTTTTTTTAAAGAAATGACGTACTATGTATGTATATCTTGCAGGTATTTTCCAAAATCTTAAATTTTAAATTATAGTATATGACTTCAATAGTTATTTAGAATGTATTTTAATAATCTTTAATAATCTTTTTCACATCATTTCGAAAAGCGATTCTTAAAATTTTAAACGAATGCGTTATGCAACAAGTATTACAAATTTTCAGTTTCATGATGTTTTCTCATTTTATATTTAATGTTTTAAAATTTATTTTTATGTAACATTCATGAATTATCACTTCTTTTTTTATTAAACAATAACATTTGGCGAAAATTCTAAGTACATAATACTAACTAAAAAGCTGTCCTTTAACCAACAATAATTAAGTGAAGTTTTGTTATTAAATTCAATTCCAAACTAAGTTTATTTTATAATTGTTCAAATTTTGAAGATCACTTTTTTTTAATTTTCTAAAATCCTTTTTTTTTTGAATAAATAACCATTATGTATGAATGTACCAATTTCGGATGTACATTTCGATGACTACACTTCAAGCTATGACCGACAGGCACTAGGCACTCAAGGCAGTCTCACAATATTCTCTTGCCACATGTTATTTGCTAAACAAATGCAAACTGCAAATAAGTAAATGCATTACGTTTCTAATCAGTTACCTCATAGCTTGTCGTGCCTTTAGATTTTAGAAGTATAAGATTAAATAAAGTTATACTTTTCGTTATAATCTTTAGCAAAAATAAGTAAAAACTATATGCACTCATATGCGGTTGCGAGTCGTTGCCATTCTATCAACAAAACAATTAAAATTAAGCCAGTTGTGTGTTGTTTATATTTTTGTTTTGATTTAATTGTGGTATATTTTACTTGTGCACAAACACAAGCCTCGAAAAAAAATCAATTTATTGTACAACTGCGCTATCTCTTGGAATTTTACTTTTAAAATTTTGATAGAGTCGATAAATTGTTTTTCATGCTCAAGTGACAAATTTTACAAAAATGAAAAGCAAATGAAAACAATAATTTGACATCTGGTGCTTTAGATATGGCGCACTAAAGAGAAATCAAAAATCATAAATGTACTAAAATAAATATAGTAGAAAATCTAAGGCTCCAGTTATAGCTATCATTGAAATGCTTCCGGAAAATGTCTATTTTCAATTTTTTTTTCAGCAAAGACATATAAAATTTAACAAGTGTTGATTTAATGATTAAATAATTTCTAAAGAATAAATTTTGCTACGAATTTTTAAATTTTAAGTTAAATATTTAAAAAAAAAAATAAATTTTATCATTTTCCGGATTGGTAATTAGTTTCCTTAACAACTGATCAGTGATTTTGCTAATGAAACAAAATTGTTCCAATGACATATGTTTCATTTCTTCCCATTTCTGCCATTGAAAAACATGATGCAATTCTTGATATATTTCATTATGATTTTGTATTTTAATGAGTTTAAACTTAAATTTTGTTTTTTTTTATTATTTTGTTTAAGTTTAGTTTAAAATTTTGTTGTTTTAAAATGGAAATTTCAAAAAAAGTAAAAAAAAAATTCTAGAAAGTTTTTACTTTTTTATTCTTCTCAATCCAGCAAATGTCATTATTAAATAAAAAACTCTTTTTTTATTCTTTATTAGTACTATTTTCTACCAATAATAATTAAATAAATTAAAATAATAAAACTTTATTTTGCAAACATCGAAAAAACGCTAACAACAATTTAAATTATATTTATTTTTATTTTGCCTTCATTTGCCATTTGATAGATAATTTAACTGACAGTTTTCTCTGATTGCTATAATCGCCTATACGGAAGAAAGTATAAGTTTTCAATGAAATGTTTTTTCCGGAAACATTTCAATGATAACTATAACTGGCGCCTAAGACAACGAACAAATATCTTTTAAAAAGATGTAAGTATTTAAAAAAAAAGTAAATTGTTATTTAAAAAACGATTAATTAAAAAAGTGATCAAAAATTTTAGAAAAAAGTTATTAAAATTAGTAATTTAAAGGGATCCATAGTATAAGGTCTGTTTGGAAATTGGAATCTGAAAAGTTTTAAATTAAAACTTCAAAAAGTCTTGCAATTGCAAGCTTTCTGTTTGTACTTTGTAATAGGGATGGAAAATTCGATACAATTGTACTTTTTTTTGATAATATCTTGATACAATGTGTATTAAATACAATATGGAAATATTTCTTTAATGGAAATTTATGTTGAAAAAAGGTTGAAAAAATTTTTTTTTCGCTCATTTAATTTTGACACGTACAAAATTTTTTTACTTCAGTCACAAATTATATTTCTTGTTATTCATTTCATTTTTTGATGTTTTCATTTGTGTTTTGTTTTCTGTTAAAAATTTTAAAAAAACGTTAAAAGATTTTTATAAATTGAAACAACATTCTAAAAACTTGTATAAAATTAATACATAAAAGTTTAAAAAGAAAATTATAATTTATAAATAATTATAAATAAAAGGTTTATAATGAATATAATATGTATATCAAATGTGTATATAAATATATAAATATGTGTAAATAAAAAATGATAATGCTAAGAAATTCAATAACATTGATACCATTCGCAAAACCGTGTATTTTGGCTGATTAAAAAAACGAATTTATTCTGTGGCATAACCATAACTTACAATATTGTTTTCAATTATTGTATGCAATTTCATTGTGATCTAAATATAGAAATTTTTAATTTACACTTCGTTAATTTTGAAATTAAAAATTTTTGATTTAAATTAAATATTGATTGAATATTATTGAAAATTAAATATTTTTTATTTCTGTAAAAAAAAATTATGTGTTTATGCTGCTCATACACGGCGGACTAGGTTGTAAACTTGGTACGCGGACAGGTTTTAGCACCATACTACACACTTATCCAACCTATCATCCAACCGTTGTAATTATGTACTTTATATTTTTTATTATTTTCTCAAATCAAAAAATCCCAATGTTAAAATGACATTTAAGTTAATTTGCACAACTTGCCCATACACGTTACAACTCAACTACAAACCAAAGACTCCGCCCACAAAAATCAAAATTTTTTGATATTCTTCCAACCAACTTTTCAACCATCAAAATGGTTTTACAACTTGCCCATATACGGTATAACTTATCAAGTCCGCGTACCAAGTTTTCAACCTAGTCCGCTGTGTTTGGGCAGCATACTTAAAAAGTTATGAGTTTGAATCTGAAAATTGATTCGTAAAAGAAGATGTGGTGGAAATTATATGAATTACAAAAGCATACATATTCATTTTTTAAGCAAAATACGCAATCTACATCAGAAACATCAGCTTTTAACTCACCCGTACTGGTTGTAGACTCAGATGTAGATTCTGATGAAAGTTTTTGAAAAAAAATGTTTTGTGCAAATTGTAAATGTATTTTGAGAAAAAGCTTCCAAAAATGACATTTCATAAAGATTTTTTTGTTCTTTTCTGTTTTTGTTTATGTTTAAGAAAAATGCCGATTTTTAACAATTTTCTTTTCGAGTTTTCGATATGAAATATTTACCCAAATATGCCAAATTGTATATTAAAATAAAATTTGGAAATTTTTCTTTAACATACCAAAATTGCAGCTTTCAACTTGAAATTTTTAACATATAACAAAATAAAATTTTTAGTTTTTCTCTAGCATTTCATATCGTCGCTATTTAATACGCTCAAAAAATTATGAGAGTACACAATTATAATAAATTAGTGAACATAACCTAATAATTTAAAAGCTTTCTAATAGATTGTACTGCACATTTGGAAAATATATTTTAGTTCAAACTAAGTTTTTATATTTTTAATTATATTAAAAAATTATAAAATTTATATAAAAATAAAGTTTGAAGTTTTATCTTTATGTCAATAAAAAAATTAACTTTCAAATCATATTTTTCAGCAATATTTTAAAGAAAAGAAAAAAGAAGTACCAAATTCTGGTTAAGCAATTTTCGTTTTTTTCTATACAGTCTATAAAAAAAAAATTATTGTAAATAGAATATTCATGTACTTACATGAAATATAATAATCTTTTTATGAATAAAATTTTAATTCCAATACTATTTGATAAGTATTAGAAAAAAATTAGGTAATATTTTATTTTAAATAACTCTAAATTTTAGTAATATTTTATTTTATGTAGTCATATTTTTGTAGAGTTAAATTTTTGAATTGAATTATTATTTTTAAAAGATTTTATTGTATGAATACCTATTTAAAAAAATTAATTCAATTATTTAGTGCCTAATATTGCTTTTTTTAATAATTTCCTTAAATAAAGTGGGTGGAAAACATTCGGTTGTTGGGTATAAATCCAATTATAATAATAGCACGATATCTGTAGCTACTTTTAAATTTCCGGATAAAGAGCCTTTGAGAAGCTTAAAAGAGATTTGTACAAAGATCAGACTGGCAACCAAGAGCTTATAGTTCCAAGTGTAAATTGCATTTTTCAGAATCGTGGTTTAAATTAAATAATGATAAAAGTCCGCGTTTAATACCAGATGCAGTTCCAAGTATATTCACCAATTACTTGGTAAATTTAATAGAAACGAATGATAAAAACTTACGCGATGATAATATAATTTTAAATTTCTATAATTTAGTTTTAAATGTTAGTGAAAAAATAAATTTAAAATGCTGGAAATTATATAAAGGCCAAAATAATATTATTTTATATATTTTAATAGAAAATAATTACTTTAAATGTGATTTTAAATTTATAATAATAATTAATAACGATCTAAGTTACCTATTTGACAGGTAATACAGAAATAAAAGAATTTCAAAATACTGAACGATATTGAAAAACGCAAAAAATGAAATAGTATTATTGACTAAATTAACCTTTTTGATATGAAGGTACCTATATATAGTTGGGATACAATCATCATGTCATTTTTTCATTTTTGCCCACTCAAGATCTATTATTACTATCCGGTCGGAAAATATTGATTTTTTTGATATTTTTTTTGTTTTTTACTTTTTTTAATGTTGTTTTGTTGTAAATTAATTACTTTATTTTGTTTTATTAAATTTTATTTTAAATACATCATATTATTTAGTTAAAAAATTATTTATATATTATTTGTATGTGTTAATATATTTGTTTTTATTATTTTAGTTTAAGGCCTAGTCTTCAGGCGATACCACTTTAAAAATAATCGCCATATCCCCTACCTCAAAGGAAAAGGCGAATAACTTATAATATTAATTTATTTTATTATAGTAATAAAAATTTTAAATAAGTTAACATAAATTAACTTATTGTAAAAATAATTAAATAGTTTATTTTTTGCACTTAATTTTGTATGCATTCTAAAAAATTTACAATATTTATTAAAGCAAATCGATATTGAATAAAAATTCGTTTTCAACATTTTTTTTGCTCAGTAATGTACCAAATTAATGCTCTTTTAAAAAGTTTTTAAGAAGCTTTTTTTTGTTGAAAAGTAGTTGGAAGACATTTTTTAAAATGCATATTTATGAATGAAAATTTAAAAATTTTAAAAATTTATTTTTACTAAAACACGTAAAAAAGATGGAACTTTAATGCTCCCTTAGGACGAAATTAAAAAAAATCTGTATTTTTTTTGTTTTATTTCCAGATTTCTAGGAGGACTACTATTTTTTTCCATAAGACTACGTGTATTTTTTTTGAAAAAAAGGACTACTATTTAGCTTTCCTCTCTCAATGTCCAGGTCTTCTAAAAATTAATGTAGGTTATGATCAATTCTCATCTCATTGGGCCATTCCACACGAGTAGTATCCTCTTTCGTTATTTTTACTTTTAGCTTCGTTTCTTTCCGTCTTGCCGATAAACTAAATTTGTGGTGGGGATTTTTAGCAGTAATTTTGTAAACCAAAATTTTAAAGTTTAAAAATTGAGTAACTAACACAAACAAAACCTCAAATAAAAATTTTTTAGGGTCAAAAAAATTTTACGTGTACATACATTTCATTCTCGTATTTATTATCTACCTCACACAACAAATGTTTTATTTTTACTTTTGTTTTATTTCACAATAAATTTTGTTTTAAAAATGAAATATTTACAGTTTACACACACATATAAAAGTTACGACAATCGAGAGGAACAGTGTGGAAATAAAAAAAATAGGAAAGTAGTCACGAAACGAAAGAGGACACTACTCGTATGGAATGGCCCATTTGATGGATGTTACAGAAAAGCACCCAAAATAAAATATTTTTAACGGAACAGAATTTTCAAAATGGAACAAATTACAAAATGAAATTTGAAAATCAAACTTGATTTTTGGTTTGCGGCAGATATTTAATAATTAATTATTTTTTAATACAAAAAACAGATTTTGAAATAAGGATAAATATTTTTGCTATTTTATTTGAATAAAATATATTTGTAAATTACTTACATATTTATCTAATGTTATAAAATATAATAAAATGGAATCATTAAATATGTCGATGCTCTCTGCATTATCTAAAGAGGATGATCTAAGGCTAAAATATAATAGAAGAATTAGTAAAATTCTTGGACTTGAAATATTCGTAAATATAGAATTTTTTTAAATTTATGTTCGTTCATATATGTATGTATGTATGCTTTATTATTAAATATTTTAGAATGATTCAGTATGGAGATTTTTCAAATCTGCTTTTCGTCAACTAGAAAAATATAAAAATAAATATAGTGAAACTGTCATGGATTTGGTGTTAGATACCTTTGATTGCCTATTGGTAAGTCATTTAAATATATAATTTATAGTAAGTGGTTCAATTTGATAAAAAAAAAAGACTTAAAAAGTGAAGTTTGTAAAATAAGATTTACTTGATTTTTGTTATTTTGAACATAGTTAGAAATGTGATTTTCATCAAGGTGCTTTCGGGTGTTATGCTTCCTTGTTTAATGTGCCGATGATTATTTACTTATAGTATATTGAGTCAGTCAATTTCCAATTTCTAAACTTATTTTCCACTAGTATTAGCAATTTAAATTTTTACATAAATTTATTTATTGTTAGGGTTTCATTCGAAAAATTCAGAATATGTATACTAATATTTGGTTGATTTACTAAAACGTAACAAATGAGTACTAATTTATTAAATAAATTATGTATATGCAATGGTCAGGCATATTCCAATTTCCAAATGAAAAAAACGTTAACTGGAAAGTGTTATTTATATTTCTAATTTGTTTATTTATTTATGACTAAAAGCTTATAATACATCAGAATTATTAATCTTGAAATATCATTATTACCTTTGATTGTTATTTTTATTATATTTATTTAGGAAATTGGAAATCGATGCAAAAAACTAAAAGATAAGAAAAATTTTGAGAAAATGATTTATGAAATAATGAATTATTGTCCTCTGCTACTATCTTATAAAAAATCAAGTCCAAAATATCTTGAGAAAATTTTTGAAAAATGGGCTTCAATATTGGATAAAAAATTAACTTCCATTAATGTTACACAGAAATTTTTAACAGAATCAAAATGCGTTATGTTAGTATTAAAAAATATATAATTTTCTTTTTAATAAAAATTGTTTTCTTGTTTTTAGACCAATAATACTTGATCATATATATTTAGCTGGAAATTATAGAACTCAATATAATGGTTTATATTTATTAGTTAAATGTTTAAAATTATTAAAAGAAGACATTGTAAATGATATATTTGATAATATGACAATGCAAAATCTTGAAATAAATATCAAAGAATTATTATTAAATTTTTCATTGAAAAATTTTTTTAATGATTCACGTAATTTTTTAAATATTTTAAATAAAAATATAGCAACAGGTGAAATTCCCGTTTATTCTGAAGAAGTGTTTTCAATTTTAATTGGTGATGATATATATGTAAAAAAGTTTCGCTATAATACAAAAAAAAATTATAATTTATGGATAGATTTCAATTCTAAAACTAAAAGTATATCATTTTATTGTGATGCAAAAACTTTTAACATACCTTTTCATGATGTAATGTATTTTGAATTATTAGTAGATCATATTAAAAGTGATGGGTAAGTTTAAATTCTATATAAAACAATTTTATCTTAAGTTTAATACTAAGATCTTGAAATACATATTTGCATGTGATTGTTATATGTAAGTACTCATATTTTGTTTGAATAAGAGATACTTTAAAAGTATAATTGCAGGTACTTTAAAAGTATAATTCAAAATTTTAAATATTGAAATCAGTATTAAATCAGTATTAAATAAAAATTTGTTTAATAATTTTACGAAATAATACATTTTTTCATTTTTTTCAGTAAGAGAAATTAAAAATTATTTAATTATTAACTATTATGTCAAATATGTACTACTTATTTTATTCACTGTTTATAACTATATAATATGATATATATCATACTTTTCTTCACCTTTTATCAGAGATGTATGTAAGATGTAAACAAATATTGCAAGTTAGAATAAACTGCAAATTCTCTCATTTATTCAAACCACATGTTCATTTTTCGTTTTTTTTATTCTCTGCTTTGCAAATTTTTTATATTTATATTTTACAATTTTCTTTAAATTAATGCTTCTAAATATAAAAATTTTTTTAGGGTATCTAATTTTGAAGTTTCATCATGTTCTGATCCAATAATATTACCTGAAAAAGCGAAATCTTTAATGAAATGTAATTTATTAAATTTACGTAATATAAAGTTCCGTTTTCATCAGCAAAAATTCAATAATATTATTAATACAAATATATTAGAATTTATGCAAATCGTTAATTTAAATGAAATTAAAAATATTTGTTCTATTAAATTTGGTTTTCGAAATTTTGCAGACTTTCTAAATTCAGGTAAAAATATATTTTATCGGATAAATAAATAAATTCTTTTTTATTTTTATTTATACAAATTTATTTTTTTATTTTTATTAAGCAAATATACTTTTTCATTTTTATTTCAGAACAACTTTCTCGATTAAAAGAACTTAAAGAAATAAAGAATCAAGAAATTTTAGCATCAGAAACAATTGAAAATAAAAGTAATACAACAAGTAATAATAATAATAATAATGATAATAATAAAGAAGATAACAAAGCTACACTATCAGAAGCAATGATTTCTGCATCATCAACATTAAAGAATAGTAATTGTAAATATAAATCAATTGAACCCAATACGTTTGCAAAAAATAGTCTGAATAAACATGATTTAAAAAATATTAATAAGCAATCAATGTTACTTGATAATAATAATTGTTTTGTAAGATTATCACGATGTGATAAAAGACAAAATTCTCAAACCAGTTTGCATATAAATCAATTGACGGAAAGTAATTCGTCTACAGTGTCATTTAAAAGTTATAAGAAATATAATTCGAGTAAAGATAATAAAAATTATGAGAGGAAGACAAATGATTCAAATGAACTAAATCAAAACTACAAAAATGAAATTGAAGTAAATTTAAAGGATAAAAAAATTAATTTTTCAGTTTCTGAAGTAAATCACAACAATATTAGTTTAAATCAGAAAGAAGAAAAAGAAAATTGTGAACATGAAACAAATGTTAGTTTGTAAAAGAAATAAAATTCTATTTTATGAATGAAATGCAATTATAGGAAGAATTACTAAAATTAAATTTTTATTACTTTTATAAAAAATTTAAATTTTTGCCTTATAATAATGGTTACAGATCGCATTTAGAATTTTATTAAATATTAGTAAATTAGTGAATTTTTATTTACAAATACATATATTATCAGTATTATTTTTACAAAAAGTTATTACATATTTCTTTTTTAATCAGTTTTGAAATCAATTCATATTTTTATTTAATTTTTCAGTTAAATGAAAATTGTGAAACATCTATTTTAAACATTTCTAAAGAAATTAATAAGAAAAATGATAATTTTAAAAATGAGGGTTCAAATATAAATGAAAAAAATCATAAAAAACGAAAAGTTCATCCTAATTTTAGTGAGAATAAAACAAAATTACAAAAAATTGATGAAAAATCAATTTCTACATTATTAACAAGTAATAATAATTGTAGACCGACTGGAATAAAAAATGCAATTGAATGTTTTGATACAAAAAATCAAAGTTTACGTCTTATTAGTTTAGTTAAACCTTTACATAAAAAAACGACAAGAAATGATATAATTGATTTTTCGTATGCTAATAATAATATTTTAAATAATCAACAAAATAATATTTCATATATAGAAGATGAAAATTATTTAATTAAAACGGTTGATGAATATGCTAAAAATCATGGATTAATTGGTATTAAAACAGCTCTACAACGACCAGAAAATTTTAATAAATTTTCAAAAAATGAACGTGATATTATATTTAAAAATTGTGAAATAATTGAAAAATCAGCTGAACGTTCAGCAAAACGTTTTTTTAAAAATGATCCAAAAGAGCGTAATGTGTATTCATTATCAAATATTATAAAAGATGCACCAAAATCATTAAATCATCAGCGAAATTATGATTTTAATAAGAAAAAAATTGTAATTTCATCAGATATTTGTGATAAAAGTAAATCATCAAAAGAAAATATTTTTCAAAAGAAAAATATTAAAACTTTGTCAAATGATTTACCACAATCATTACCAATTGTTCCTGATAATAATATAGAAAATAATACCTTAAAAAATATTTCCCTTAAACGTAAATCAATTGATGGTCAATGTGAAAAACTATCTAAAATATCAAAAAATAAAAAATGCAATGGTATAAATTATCATTTAAATTTATAAAATACAAAATAATTAAATATTTTTGTTTCTGTTTTGTTTTAGAGTCAGATTTATCTGCAAGTAAAAAGATACAAAAAGATTGTGACATGAATTTGTTTGAGTTAAAATCAAAAGTAAGCTTTACAAAGTTTTACTATTACATTTAAAAAAAGTTTAAATATAAAAAAAAATATTTACATTTTTTTATACTAAAGAAATCAGATTTAGATAACTTCAATGAAAATTTAAATGAAATAACAATTGATGATAATCTTGATGGGAATGTTGACAAAAGTTTAATATATGCCAAATTTTTTGATTCGTTGTCAAATGAATCAATTAAAGAAATTGAAGAACCCTTTATCAATTTAAGCGTTCCAGATCAAACAAGGCACATACAAAATGTTTCCAAATTTGAGTCAACATCATTTCATATTAGTCATGACATTGGTAAATATCAAAAAATCTTTAAAAAATATACTTGTAAATTTTCTTTAAAATCTGATTAACTATTGTTTTTTTTAAGAATCTTTTACCAAAGAAAATCTTAATGCCCAGTCACCAACTATTGACAATCAAAAAGAAAAACACATAAAAGTTTTGTCTCAATATATCAATGATGGAATATGCAATAATTGGAAAAATCATTCGAAAATTGAAGAAAGTATTGTTGATGACAATTCGCAATATATTGATGTTAAAAATAAAAAAAAAATGCATTGTGAAAGTACAAAAAAGATTTTTGAAGAATGTACAAATGAAATATTCGAAAAATGTAGAACAACAACAAATTCATTTAAAATAATTCAAACCAAAACCCTTCATATTGAAAGCCAAGATAATTGTACAAGTAAATATCATAAAACATTATCTAAAACAAAATGTGAATTAAATCAAAATTTAAATAATGAAAATTCAATTGATGACAATTGTATGTTTATTTTAAAGTTATTTTATAAAATTGCAACATGCTTTAATTGCTTAATTTTAAGGTTTTGTTTTTCTTAATTAATGACTCTGTTGTTTTTATTTTTATCATTTGTATTTACCCAAAAAATTATAACTAAAGGAAAATTGTAAAAATTTGTTTAGATTTAATTTGGTGTGCCGCACTTTAAGCTTATGCATTAAATAGTTTTTTTTTTTTACAAACGTCAGATAATGCATATTTAACCATTATTAAAGTTATATAATGGCATTTTTTTTTTAATTTTTTAGTAATTGAATCAAATCCAGTTGAAGAATACAACAATAAAATTAAATATTATAGTGAAAATATGCTTAATAATTTTTTAAAGACAATTGAACAATCTGATATAAAAGATATTAAATTTGAGGTTTTAAAACTTTTTGAAGACGCATTTGAATATTTACAAGAATCCCAAGAAATACATAGTGAAATTGTTAAACAACGCCAAATAATTAAATTAAAAATAAAAGAATTAACAGATACTGTTGAAAAAAGTTCAGATTTGTATGTTTCGTAAAATAAATATTGTTAAAAATTATCTATTTGTTTTCTGATATATATTTATATTTTTAGAATTCGACAAGGAGTTCGTAAATTACATCCTATAATTAATTCAAATAATGAAAATGTTACAAATAATAATGATGTATTTGTGAACATAAATGAAAAATTAGAATTATATTCGAAGAGTTTAAAACAGGAAATTTGGGAAAAATATCTTACGAATTTGTTAAGGAAATTTTCATCTATTATTAAAAACAATTATTCCTTAAATACAATAGAAGAAGAATCAAAGTGATTTAATTTAAAAAACTAATTTCTGTTAAAATCACGCAGTTTCATAAAATTGTAAATGAAAATTTCAAATTCTGTATTTAAAATATGTAATATGTTATTAGTTTTTGTTATTTGATTAAGGGTTTTATTTTTTTAATATGTTAATGAATTGTTATAATAAATAAGAAATCGCTAATTTATATAAAAGGAATCTTAAAGATAATAATTTTTTTTTTAATTAATAATAAAGGAGGAATATATTTCACCCAACTATCAGATAAATTTTTTTTTTTTTTAATAAATTTCTCTGCCACAAATGTGGACAGGAAATTACACAGCCTTTTCTGTTCAGGCGTTGTTGTAAACGTCGTAAGGAGGAATAACTCTTACGACGTGTGTGGAATTCGAACACAGACTCCCCGGTGTTTACAGCGTATTTTATACGCTCTTACCCACTAGGCCACCGAGGCCCCGATAAGATAATTATTTAATTTGTTGAAAATATAGTAATTGAATTAAGAAAGGTTAAGTCAAATACCATAAACTTCAACTCGCTTAAAACACCAGCCTTGTGTTAAAAGATTCAAAGTAGTCTAAATAGCTGATCTTATTTTACTCTACTTACTGATTTTAATTAAACCGTTTCTTATAAGGTTCTACATTAATACGCCCTTCAAAACGGGTCTTATGTTTGTAAATATATGTATAGGTATCTCTAAATCTCTATGTACATCTCAACTACAACGAGTGTAAGAGGGTGTGATTCGTTACGTAAAATTTTTTATCATTTTAAAATGGGCTTAATTCTTTGGTTAACTAATATTTTTATATGTATATTCTATTCTAAATCTAAATCGATCTAGAAACTAAAATATTTCTCTTTATTTAAATTTTGATAGTTTTTTCTTCATTTTCACGTGCCTTTTCCACTTATCTTATATTTAAATTTAAACTCGTTGAACTGAATTTTTTAGTTCAAAAATTTAAATTTAACACTTCATTTTTACAATGAATGCCTAGTCAACGTTCGATTCTACCATCTTTTATCGTAGTTTCGTTGCAAATAGATATATATTTATGTATTTTTATATTGCGGGTAATCATTGGACCAAAACAATCCTGTAGAAATAATGCAATATTTTGTCTCCAAAATAGTAGTAAATTTAAATTGGAAATTGCAAAAAATTTCATTATTGTTATACTAATTTATAAAAATTCTGTCATTTGATGTTTTTGGATTGAAAAAATGTTAAGCAGTGCCTGAGATATACACATTTGAAAATGGAGCTTTTCCCAACTTTTAAGGGCTGGAGCTCCGTAATTGGTGATTGTGGCGCTACGTAAAAAAACTCATTCCAGAACATTAATTTTTTACGATACCCTATCATAGTTAACATTTTATTACTCTAGCTTTAACGGTGTAGAAGTTTTGTAAATAGATAGACGACGGAACGGATGGACTGACATAGTGAAACTAATAAAAATTAATAAAACAATTTTTTTGTGAAAATTTTACAGCAATTGTACTCAATAAATAGCATAATATTGCTTCAAGTGTTGAATGGAATATTATTCAGGAGTACAAGCAAAACTATTGTTTTTTGAGCCGACATAATCGTTTTTGAATTTCATACATTAATTTTTATCTTAAAAGATTTCAATCAATTCTAATTATAAAGTTAATGATGTATTCATTTTTAATTAATAATATATGTATGTATGTATGTATATATGTATGTAAGTACATAACATACTTGCATACATATGTATGTACAAAAATAAGATTTTGCACCAAACAGCTGATATATTGGCGTTTAATTTAAGTATTTGGCTAATTTCAAAAAATTTTGAGAAAATAACAAAATTAAATGTTTTTAACAAAAAAAAAAATACCAAATCAGGATTGCCCCCCGGAATATTTATATACATATGTATGTACATATATCTACATATGTATATGCGAGATTCTGAATTAGGACGGATTTTAGAGTTGGATTCAAAAACTGAGTTATACGCTTTTTCCAGAATATTTATTTATATGTATGTATGTATGTGCGGGATTCTAAATTATGAGGGATTTTAGAGTTGGTTTAAAAATTTGGATAATTTCTTTTTGCAGATTATTTACATATACATATGTACATATATTAATATATTGCCGAATTTTAAAAGTCGGGATTTCGTTACAGACCACATTATGTTTAAAAATTTTAGTGACGTGCTTAAATACTTG
The DNA here is from genome assembly GCA_947095535.1 of Poecilobothrus nobilitatus. NCBI lineage: Eukaryota > Metazoa > Arthropoda > Insecta > Diptera > Dolichopodidae > Poecilobothrus > Poecilobothrus nobilitatus. The sequence continues at coordinate 25,175,196 of OX352773.1, read as the reverse complement.
ATATGTAAACTCTCAAAAGAGTACGTTTTGATAATTTAATTTAAATTTTATATTATAATGTATAAAGGGAGTCTCGAAATCTCGTGTATCAAAATCTCGTGCTTTTATAAATCTCGCGTTTCTAAATCTCGCTTGTCAAAATCTCGTGTCTCAAAATCTTCTGTTTCAAATTCTGATGTTCAAATTTCGCGTGTTTGCGATATTTTTTAGAAAATCTCGCGAAAAAGTACAAATGGAAATATATAGTATTAGGAGATAAGTAAAGTGCAAAAGTACAGTGAATTAGGAGGGAGTTTATAGTTGGTTATAAAATCAGGGTTTCAATAATTTGTTAAGAGGGGTCTTGGAGGCGGCAGCCCTCACTATTTTAAAATGTTTTTTAATATTTTAATATTGAAATATGTACATATGTAAAAATATAATTAGGAGGGATTTTATAGTTGGTTACAAAATCAGGGTACCAGTAATTTGTTTTTTTTTTGCGAGGGTAGGTGGGAATCATCGAAAGACACTATAGAGGAGTGAAAACGAGCACGACTCCTCTATGAGTGTGTGGGACTTTAACCCACTAAACACCACCTCTCTTTTTTGACCAAACAATAGGTTATACGACCTTTAGTACTAATGTACTGCCTGTCAGAGGAAGTTGAGTTAGGGAATGAAAATAGATTTCAAATTGGCAGGCATATTGTGAACAGAGTTGCTAATATTCACCTTGAATTTTTGCACGTTGTAAATGTTATTATCACCAATTCTGGGGAACACATGAGGTGGAAGATGGTTCCACAATCGCGATGTTCATACTACAAACGAATTTCCATAAGCCGAATTATGCCATCTGGAAATTTGAACTACATAGGGATGAGCAGGAGAGGCTCTCCTTGTTTCTCTTGGGAATGCTTTGAAAGGAGGCATCAAACTTTTAATCTGGTTAGAACAAGAACCCAACCCTATAAGGTATCTATAAAACAGGGTAAGTGTTACTGTTTGGCGCCGGAGACGGAGTGGAGGGAGCGTAAAGGTGGCATGGAGATTAGACGAATTGCTCTATTTTGCATTTTATCGAGAAATCCCAATGCCGTTTTGGAGACTCCTACCCAAATATGTGCATTGCACTCCACATTTGGTTTTATATATGTTTTATAGATATTAAGGAGATCAGAAGATGGAAAGAACGTTATAAAGCCTTACAGCAAACCCATACACCTAGCTGCAACTTTAGCTATACCAAAAATATGATTGGACCAACTTAATGTTTTGACATAAGAAACAACGAGCGTGCTGTCGTCTGCAAAACTATGGATTGGATTGAAGGTTATACTTAAAAGATCGTTTATAAATATTAGGAAAAGTGTCGGCGAGAGAACATATCGGAGAGGGACACCAGCATTAATTTTGAATTACTCTGAAGAATAACCATCGACGAGGACACAAATCGAACGATTCGAAAGAAAATCTCCACTCCATTTCACAAATACACCACCGAGGCCCATTGCTTTGCATTTAGCAATTAAAGTATCATGCCAAACTCGGTCAAAAGCTTTAGAAATATCCAAAGCTTCAAAGATGTTGAGCCTTTCACAGAGGCATGTCATGAGATCACCTGTTGACCGATAGGTTCGGAACCCATATTGACGATCATGAGTTAATCCTTTGTTATGTAGATATTTCAGAAGCTTTCTATTTATTAAATTTTCCATTATTTTGGAAAGGACCAAAGTGATAGCAATAGGGCAATATATGTACATATATACATATACGAGTAGGTATGTTTATATGTATTGTTTTAAAATTTAATCTTTAAAAATGTTGAAATATTTTGGATTATTTATTGATTCTAAGATGTCTTGGAATGATAATATTATACCTCATATCCTAAAAATTATTTTACAAATGTTTTAGGTAAATATATCATGTTAGTAGATATTCTGTCTCAGTAAAGTATAAGCTATGATTTATTTTTTCCAATCCAATTATAGATTCCAAATTAAAAATATGAAATTGAATGTTAAGGTGAAATCATGTTATTATTGACAATTGAATTAGCCAATGGAATTTATTAATCATACCTACGTCGTTATGTAAATATTTCAAGCTTTTTTGCTAAGCTTTGTATTCTTCCAGTGAGGAATTATTTACATTGATTTGAATGCTTTTTAAGAGTATGTATTTAAACCATTCAACCTAAAACACTATAATACATACATACATATGTATCATATGTATGTATTTCTTTACTTGCTGACATTTGAAAGAGTTCGACAAAACAAAAAATTTAAAGAAATAAGTCCTAAAAATTGATCAAAAATTAAAATGTTGTGTTTTAATAATCCGAAAATTAAAAATGTTGTTTTAATATTTTTATAAATTTTTTACTGGTCGAATAATTTCTGTTTTTTTACATCATAGTAACATTTTCCATTGATTCAAATCTATTTTAATAATGATTTTTATATTAGATTATATTATTTAAAATTCAAAATTCAAATCAATAGGAGCTCATTTTTAATTAAAAATTTAAATTATTTTTATTATATTTATTAATAATATATTAAATTAAAAAGGATTTAAAACAATTATCAGCTTTCCAAATAAAGTTTTAAAGAAATTCAATATTTTATATTTTTAAAAAGGAAGACACTTAATTAAATTAAAAATGTGTTGCTATGGATATTACGGATGTTCTCCATGCTCAGCTTATGGATGTTGCCCACCTCCATATGGACCAAGCAGTGGATACTATGGAATTGGTTGCGCTGGAATATTTGGTTGTCCGTGCTAACAGCATTTTATGGACTAACATTAAGAAATTAAAAACAAATTAGAAAAAATTTGTCGAAAAAAAATAAGGAGGAAAAAAAAAAAACCTTCAAAAATATAAAATGTTAAGTATCTTTAATTACTTGAAAGGAGTAATTATAATTAAAAAGAGCATAATTGTACTTCCATATCAATAAAAATATTAAATGTTCTGGCTTAATGTTAGGTAAAAACATGTTTTTTTTATTTATACTTTATTTAGTAACTAAATTTTACCCAGACCTACCATTTCTACTATCATTTGTTAAAAAATATTTTACTTTTATATATATATATATATGTACCTAGTGAAGCATTCGATTTAACAAACTGACGGTCAAAAGAAATTCCGCATAAAATCGATATATACATTTATTCTACATACATATATATTTAATTAACTTTAATTTCAAGATTAAAAAAAAAAAAAAGTTTTAATTCGTGTAATTAAAAATAAAAACTCCACGCCGCAAAAATTTTATATGTAAATAACCACAAAAAATATCGTATTGGAAAAACAAGTAACAAAATTACAAGTGTGCACGTGAAAAGATTCAATACTTTTACTTCAAGGAAAAAATCAATGCAAAATATGTACATGTATACATAAATATATGTATAATAAATTATGTAAAAAGATCAGTTTTCGAAATTATTTAAATTTTTCAATTACAACCCTACAACATCCACAATAGAAACTTACCCGAGTTAAAAATATAAAATTAAATTTACATAAAAAGTCTGCACGCACGATAACTCAAAAACAAAAAAAAAATTGTAAGAAACCTAAACCTATTACCCGATGTCAGCGGGGCTTAAAAGTCTAGATTTTGTTTAAATTCTAATACAAAATCGGCGAGTACATTTTTTTAAATTCAGTCTGCCTGACTTCTTATTACCAAGATACGAGGGGGTTCTTGCAACTAATTCATTATTTACTTATAGTTCTTCCAATTTATATTTCATCCAAAAATTTTCGAAACTCAAAAATGGGCAACAAATACCAAGTAAATTGATCTGATCAAGAGAAATGTAAAATTTTTTGTTTACATAAGTTTACATTAATTTCTAGTTGCAGTTGTATTTCCTGTAGTTGTGTTTTATAGTTGTATGTGTGCGTTAATATTTCATAAATTCAGAAATGCATCGGCATCACGCATCACAAAAGTATCAAGTTCTAAAATGTATCTACAAAATATTACGGAAAGCACAAAGTTTTTTTCGTAACACTACCGATTTTGATGCGCAGTTTTTGAGCAAACTTCGCATCATATAATTTTGTGATACTTTCGTTGCTTTTCTATTATTACATTAAGGCTTTCGATGGAAAGTGATTTTAAAAGTCGGAAGTACAAAAAATCCGTTTTATGGTGAAAAGTGAAATTTAGTGAAAAAAAAAATTCAAATGTTTTCCTAAAAGAGGAAAAAAAATGAAGGAAATTTTAAATCTCTGGAGCACTTGTAGACGAATTAAAAAAAAAACGGCTGAGAAGTGGGTGAGATGTCACATCATAATTTTTAATTATAACATTCCTTCTTTTTTTTGTACACTATTCAATTTATGTTTTAAATTAACTAATGGAATTTTCACTGTTTGTACTAACTGTAGAATTGAAGGGGTCTGTAGAATTTCTTTTCGATATTACAAAGTATGCTGACTGGCGGCAAATTTATTTTCAGTCTGAAGCATTTATGAAAACGCCTATGTATATGCACGATAACTCAATAAAAAAAAAAATAAAGCTAGGATTGTGGAATTTTTACACGTCACTATTGAAAAAATTGTTAGTTCGCTGCGATAGAACTAATATATGAACATAAATTGTCACGTCAATTATGAACAACTAACAATTATTGTTAGTTGTAATTCAACAAGTAGATTGTCTCAATAATATTATGAACAACAATTAACAAAAGCGAAATGAAACAAGGCACAACGGCACAAAATAAATGTCTTCTTAAATATTTACCAAATTTATTTTCTTATTAATCCTAATGGGCTTCAGCTTGAAACTCCTAAAAAATTCTCTCATTTTGTAATAATTCTTAAATCTGAAAATTTGCTTTACTTTTTGAAGTTTTGGGATTTTGATATTTTGGCATTTTGGGATTTCGTTAAAAGTTTTTTTTTTATCGTTTTTATCGTTTCATAATATCAAAATAAAACGATACCGATAAGCTAATGCATATTATCGTCCATCGTATTATTTCGTAAGGGAGATTTGTCATATAAATAATTGTAGTTGACTTTAGCGATTTACAGAATGTGTGAAAATACAATTAGTTGCTACTTGCTAGTTAAAAGAAAAAACAAAGAATGGCCATTCCGTACCAAAATTATAGAGATTATAATACAGAACGATATTAAGGAAAAGACTTTCCGAGTTTCAAATTGTTAATCAAACGTTGACATTCAATTATTATATTATATATGTAAATACATATCTACAAAAACACAAAATGAGGTTTAGGTCATATACTAAATTTAAAATAATTTTGTTTCAAAATATAGTTTAGTTGAAAATATACTATTATACGATAAAAGTATTTATTAAATACATTAGGAGACAAAATAAAAACAAAAAAAAAAAGCAAATGTTTAAACAAACCTTTATTCATAACATAAATTGCATTCTTGACCTTATTCTCATAATTGTAAATTCTTTAATAAATGCACAATTAACATATTTTTTAAGTGTTATATTCACTTGGCCGTATATTATGTTATGTGTACTATGATAATTCTTATGCGGTTTTTTAAGTATATTCTTACATGAGTTGAAATAACTATTATGTTCATAAATTAATAATTATGTATATGTATGCACGTATCTATATACCACTGCAATTATATATAGTAACTTAGTTTTTTTTTTTAATTTTTAAAAAAAGTGTTAAAAGTGCCTTCGTAAATTCTATAAAAATTAAAAATATATTCTAAAAATGAGAACTAAAAAAAAATCAAAAGATATTTTAGTTTAGTATTTTTTATTGTTTTTTTTTTTAAAAATATATATTTGATGTAAAAAAATTAATTTTGTTACAATATCAATACCATTGTGATAATTACATTTAAATTGTTTATTACCGACAGCATACATGAATGTAATAAGGTAGAGGAATTGTTTTCATACCAAAAATTTGTACGCGAGATTTTTTCAAATATGTATTACTGCGTTGCAGTGCTGGAAATTTTTAAATAGTAACTAAAGTTTCAAAAAATAGTAATAAAGCGGCCGAAATAGTAATAAATTTCAATTTTAAATAATTTTGTATATATGCGCATAAATATATTACTAAAATAGTAAAACAATAATAAAAAGAACAAATTTAAATCACAACTCACCTTCAAATTTAAATTTATTTGACTTTTGATTTTGAGCATGGGCAGATACATAAGTACCTCAAAATGTCATGTCATCAATTTTATAAAATTAAATATGATTATTTTTTCAGGTGACAAAAATTTTTAAATTCCTTAAAAGTGACAAAATAGTGCTAAAAAGTTGTAAAATTTAAATTTAAAATTTTTAAAAAGTAATAAAATCAGTATCGTACGTACTCTTGAAGCAAAAATAGTAATAAAATCTTGGCACGAAATCATAAAAATTTTGAAGTTCAAATTTCAAAATTGTTACAGCTTTATTACTATTGTAATAAAGTTTTATTATTGCTTCGGTGAGTAGAAACCTGATAATTTTTTTAGGGTGATGTCTTCGCGTGTGTGTGTGGAAGTTTACTAGTCCAATTTTTAAATTTTTTAGGAATATATTGCAACAGGAAAGTATTATGATAAAAATTATTAAGAAAATGTTGTTACACAAGTAAAGAGCAACAACTTTGCGATAGAACATTTTTTGATACGACTAACTTTAAATTTTATTTTTCTTCTAGGTTCAAATTATATATATTATATCACGTCATATGCATTATATGAACAATTTTTTTTATATCTCTACACATTTACATGTATACCTATGCTGATGCATATATTCTAGTGTTGATGATGCAAAATTCAAACTACAAAATTTTTGTTAGCAGATTCAATATTAACTTTTTATTATTTTTTACTTTTAATATTTTTGAATAAAAAAAAATATGTATCTACATATATATATACATAATATTATGTATGGCTCTGTTTACACTGTCAACAGTTGTTGTTCACAAATCTTGTTGTTAAATCTGCTTAAAAGCTTTTAACGTTTACACTATGTTATCAGATGCAGTTACAATTTTATATGTGTTGCGTTGATATTATATCACTTATATTTTTATGATTTTGTGTATATGATAAAAATATTTTTGCATTTTTGTGGGCGAAATGAGGAAATGGGAAAGAAAAAGAAAGAGTTGCAACTGATGGTTGCAACATATTGTGAACGGAGGGTATGGTATGTATGAATGTACATATTTTTATGATAAATTCATTGCATAATATTATTGTAATTCAATAAAAAGTATATTACATTATTAGAAGTTATTTTGCTTTAATATAAATTATTATGCAAAAAATTTATGAAACTTCGCATTACATTGTTCGTGCAACAGTTGTCCGTTCTGTGGTGGACACAACTGATTTTATTTTACTATATATACATTACATATATAAAAAATAATTATTAAATACCGTTGATTACCGTTTCAAGAGGATTATACTCGTATTACAATGAATATTATGCACTATACCAGTTTGTCATATGAAGGCTTATCATAAAAATTTTTAACGGTCTTACATTCATGAACTAGCTGCAATGGAACCAAGGATTCTTTGAAGAATATATTATTTGTAGGATGAGAGAAAACTGTCTTAATTGAGAGTGGTAGACAATTTTTTTTTGTTAGGTGCGCAATATTAAAATTTATTGTGGTAGAGAATATCCATAATCAATAAAGCTGATTAATATGTCTGTGATCATAAAAATTTTTTTCTATTTGATCTATAGGAAATGTCATTGCAATATCAAAAAAAAGAAAAAAACAATATTAGTTGTGTGTTTTTATTTATTCTATTTTAAGTTTTAGGTGAAATTACTTTTAGCTTTTAGTTTTCTTCAAAAATGAAAATCATGAAGATCTTTATACTTTTTTTTTTTTAATGCATTTCTCTGCCACATAAATGTGGACAGGAAATTACACAGCCTTTCCTGTTCAGGTGTGGCTGTAAATGTCGTAAGGGGGAATAACTCTTACGACGTTTGTGGTATTCGAATCCACACTCACTCAGTGTTTACAGCGTATTTTATACGCTCTTATCCACTAGGCCACTGAGGCTCCCTCTTTCTACCTTTCTTTAAAAGTTAAATTTATATTTAGTTATTTTTTAGAATTTTGAATGAACAACGTTTTTATTTCTTTTGGTTTCAAAATTAAAAAAACATCTATTACGTGTTTCTAGTTTTTACAGAACATATGACGTTTTTTTATTTTTGGATAATTAAAATAATAAAGATCCAATAACATGGCACACATTTTTAAAATGCATGCAAATGCTAACATTGAAATTTAATGCATTGTCTTAAAAGAGAAGCAAATCGAAACAAAATTTGGTGTCATGAATATCACAAATTTCTTCGATTTCATTTGAAAAATAAAAATTTTAACCTATAGTTATTCTGATGTTTAAATAGGATATGTGTATTCCTAAAGGTTAACTAAATAACCAAAGTATGAAACTGTTTATTATAACTTAAAGTATGAAGTTTTTTCATTATGGGGAAGTTATTCATATATACATGTATGTATGTATATGTAGCTACATATTATTTGGTATTTTTTATTTAACATTTGTAAAATAAGAAGGAAATATAGGTGTAAGTTTTTTAAATGTTTTAATTATTTATCTGTAAAAAATCATAAAAAATGATTCATAAAACTATAATACTCGTAAGTATAGCAATTAGCAATATTACATTACTGTATATACAACAATTAGCATTTGTATTTTGCAAATACTAAAAATAATAATTTCATCAATACGTTATTCCTGTCATTAGTTAGATATAAAATTAAAGATAAATCGTTATAAATTGTAAAATAATAGAAAAATAATTTAAGAAAAGGGGCCTCGGTAGCCTAGTGGATAGTGGAGCGTATAAAATACGTTGTAAACATCGAGGGAGTGTGGGTTCGATTCCTACACATGTCGTAAGAGTAATTCCCCCTTACGATATGTACAGCCATGCCTGAAAAGGAAAGGCCGAGTAATTTGCTTGTTACATTTATGTGGCAGGAAAATGCACTACAAAAAAAAAAAATTTAGGAAAATTTGTATTTATGATTTACAGAACAAATTTTTGGTTCTATTTCAAAGAAAATATAAGATGCAGATCTGTGATGTTTTTTACAGCTAAAAGTTTTTTAAATCGATGAAAAGTAAATATGTACATTATAGTTTAAAGTTATTTCTTTTTTAAGTTTTGCTATAATATAAAAGTTGAAAATATGGCATATTCTAAAGGCAAATATGTCAGATCATTGTCTAATGCTGGCCCAAAATTTGAATGAAAAAAACTCATGTGATAATAATCTAGGAATATTTATAATTAGGTCATAAGCCATAATTCATAACTTATATGGTAAAACGTGATTGTTAATATAGTGTAAACTGTAAACTATAGTTTAACTAGTCTCTGGTTTAACTTAAAAAAAAAAAAAAATCATAATATATATAAATTTAAATCTGAAGCTCCTAGTATTAAAAATTTATTTATTTCAGCTTTTAATTAGCTTGTTAGGATTGGAAAATATTCGAAAAATAATATTACTTAAGTTTCTATTTTAAACTGTATATATGATTTTTACTGTAAAACAATCTAATTATGTATACTATAAACTTTAAAATTAATTATTAAAACTATGCATGCATTTTCTTACTGAATAAATACGAAAAAAAGAAGGAATCTAAGTGGTATCAATTTATTTTTTTTTATAAATCTTCTAAAGCCTAACATCTTAACAGTTTTCATTCATCATATGAATCCCGTATTATTCTATTTTTAATTGTATATGGGTTTTATATAAAATAAAATTTATATGTACATAATATAAGAAAGCATGAATTTATATGTGATCTAAAAAATAAAAACTAGTAACTAGTAACTAATAACGAAAAAACTGCATTTTTGAAAAGTATGTTGAAAAGTAAAATGAAATTTAATTTTTGTAGTGGAAAAAAAAAGTGAGTAGAAAGAAGAAAAGTAAAAAGAATAAAAAAAAAAAAAACATAGAAATAATATAATAATCTATATATAAAAAAAAAAAAAAAAATTATACGAGCAGTAAATATTAAAAGATAGCTGATAGTTTTAGACAGACATAAAACAAATAAAATAGGCGCATATTATATATATGTAGAATTAGAATAAAATAAAATTGTTATCATATCTGGAATTGTCTAAAATTTAGTATTTTTCTAATAGTATGCAATTCAAAAAAAAAAAAACCCCCATTATTAAAAAATAATTATAACACAAACTATAAAATAAAAATTCAAGGAGAATTTTAAAGTCATAAAAAATAAAAGAAATATTGTTGGTAAATAATGAAAAATTTGGTGTGACCGATAAATTAACAAAGAACGGTATAGGTTAGGAAGTTAATATATACAGACGACTACGAATATAAATAAGTTTTAATTTCTTTATATTAGCATTTATTTATTTATAAAATATATATCTAAAGTATTGCTATATAGGACATTTTTAAATATATTATTTGATCTGGTGATAATTAAACACAATTCAATTTTCACCTGAAATCAATGGACACCTGAAAAAAATATTCTATGATAAATAAATCTGTAAAAAAAAAATGGAATTGAAGATTTCAACCTAATATAGAACAAAAGACTTTCTATCAGACAATTAGATATTTAAGACTTTTGAAGCAATTAAAATTAAATAGAAAAAAACATTTTAGATTTTTGATCGAGCCAAAACTATACTGAGTGAATGATAGATACTCTTTTAAGCCTGTGAAGAAAATTATAATATCTCAGAAATTAATTTAGAATTTTAAAAAAAAAGTTAAAGATCGCTTGATCACTGTTGTGTTCATTTTAACTTTAAATAATGACAGATTTAAGGTTTAAGCTGTAGGTATATTAAGAAATTTTAGACTAATAATAAATGTGGACATAGAAAAAATGTTTTTCATAAAAATTTAATTATTTAAGTATTGTTCTTATATATGTATATACATATATGTATTATGTATATTTAAAATATATAGAATAGATTTTTTGTAATAAAAAAAAAAGAAAATATAGAAGCAATAAAAAGAAAAAAAAAAAAGAAAAATATTGTGGAAAAGAATTTTAAAAACTATATCTATACAATTATTGTTTTTGCTTATATTTTTTTTGTTATCCCCACTTTCCCTTTGACTTAAACATTGTCTACGGTTTTTCTATGCAGTTCTATTTTAATATAGCGTTTTCTTATAATCATAATTTCCTTTTATTTTTTATTTTATTTTATTTATTTTTTTTTGTTAAATTTTTTTCTAATCTAACAATAGCTAATTTTATACTTTTATCTATAGATTGTTTGTATAAATATATATTATGTATATATATTTATATAAGTATTTTACTGGTAATATATAATTGAAATCTATGATGGAGACCTGAAAAAACAATAAACGTTTTTTTTTTTTTTTTTTTTTTTTTTTAAAAGATATTATTGTACTTAGTATATTATTATAATAGTGGTATATCTATATAAAATATTATATATATATATTTATATATATATATGTGTGTTTATTTAGTTTATAATTTTTACTATTATTGAGATTTAATAACAGAACTTAAACTCGGTTAGTTTTTCATATAACTTTGATTAAAACGCGCGTTTTAACGGAATAATTGCGCTTTTTTTTTTTCTCTTTTTTTTTAATAAGATGAGATCAGAAAGAAAATAATAAATAGCAAAAATAGCGAAAAAAAACTAAAAAAAGAAACCTTTAACGAAAAAATCTAATTAACATGTTAATTTTAAATTAGTAAATTTATAAAATAATAATATACGAATTTTTGTCAAACAATTATATACATATTAATATAATTGTAGATTAAAAATAACAGTATAGCTGCGCGATATAATTACCTACTAAAGTTTTATTTATTGTTTTTTAAAAAAAAAAAACTTTTAATTTAATATGAAGTGAAAACATTTGGTTTTTTTTTAATTATATAATTTTAAATTAAATTTAAATTTAAATTTAAAATTAGTAGTAAATAAAAAAAAAAAAAAAATTACAAATAGTAGGTATGTTGTCGTTCTAAATTAAAATGTTTCATGCTGTTGTACGAGTATTTTTAAAATTATTTGAACTTGTAAGTCCTAACCTAATGTAAATAATATGCATATATGTATATATGTATGTATAATATATATATATATGTACATCTATATATTTAAAATTTATTAAAAAGTATATATATATACTAAATATAAATTATAAAAAAAAAAAAAATGTAAACATACAAAATACTTAAAATTCTTTAGAACAAATCATAAAAAAAAACTACCTATGTATATGTAGAAAAGGATTATGGAAATTTAAAATAGAATTTAACAGTTATAATAATGTTACACTATAGAATAACAGAACATTCTTCTTTTTTTTTTTATTTTTAATTTAATTTTGTTGTTAAAAAACTGTTACTTGTTTTTAATTAAAAACAGGTAATAATAGGTAATAATATTTTCAAAAAAAAGACTTGAATAAAAATTTTTAATAACATAAATAGTAAATAACTATATAAATAGAAGCGGGGATCTTAATGGCTCGGACGAAGTATGGGTCGGTTTTATTAATTCATATCAAATCCTCTTTTCTAACAAATATAGTGTAAATAATTTATAATTATGGATAATATAAATATAATAAATTATATTATTGTATAATTTAATAATAATAATAATATTAATATATATATATAGTATTCCATTAATAATGGACGCCTTAGTAGCAGATAATTTTGTATTACCCTATGTGATGTAATTTTTTTTTATTAATATAAGTATACATATATAAATAAATAAAAAATAAATATAATATTATATGATATAGATAGAAAGGTAATATATGTATATAAATTTTGATATTGTATAAATATAAATAAATATATAAAACCAAAATTTATATATGTATATATTATATAGTATATACGATAGGTATTATTTAGAAAATTAAAAAAAAATATTTTTTAAAACACATTTTTTCGAAATTATTTTTAATCATTTTGTTATTTTATATACATATGTATGTATGTACATATTATGTACATATTTGTAGGTAACTGAAAAGAAATTTTTGGCCCCTTAATATATACATATGTATATTATAACTATTTCTCGGTTTAGATCTAAGTTTAATCGTTTAAATGGAACTAGTAAAATTATTTAAACGTTTTTAATAATACATATACATATGTATGTATTTATAAATAATAATAATAATAATAATAATAATAATAATAATAATAATAATAATAATTTTTTCCCTTTATTTGAATTTAATCATTACTTAATGTCAAAACAGTTCTGACTTAATTTACAAAACATATTTATAAAAAAAGATTTAATTATAATAGGTATGTACCTACACATACAATGTATATTAATAAGTAGACAATTTTTTAGGCCTTGGATTATAGTCGTTTTGACTACAGAGAGTTTGTAATTTTATTACTAACTATATAATCGTGTTTATGAGTTTTTAATGATTTTTATAGAATATAATACATAAATGATTATTATAATAAAATACAAACTCTTTAAATTTCTTTCATATTTTTTTGAATTTTTTGAAACATTATTAGAATCTTCTATAAGTTTTGAATCTATAAAATTTCTTCAAATTAAAATATAGCCTAACCAAAATAAACGTGACGATACAAAAACGCAAGAAATTTTGAATGGTTTTTTTTTTCGCGAAGTGTAAACGAATAACTAACCAAAGTTCCAGTTCTGGGAAATTTAATTTGAAAATTTACCTGTTTTTAATTATTTTTAGAAGGGATAAAAAAAAAATTAACAATAAAGGTGTGCATCGTAACTTTTGTTAAATTGAAATGTTTAAAAGTAAATAAAAAAAAAAAAATAGAAGGTTGAAGGAAATAAAAAAAAAGAAAACAGTAGAATCATAATAGGACCAGAAATAAAGATGAATATTTCATTATTAATATTATATGTATATATTTCTATTTGCTTATTTGCATTAATATAATTTTAAAATTTCCGATTTCTCAAATAAACATTTTTTTACGTAAATAAATTTTTAGGTTAAATGTATTGTCATCTTTTTACGGAGACTTTACGTGCCATTTCTTCCATTAATATGACATGTAATTTTTCGTGCAGTTTATTTATTTTTTTTTTTTTTTTAATGCATTTCTCTGCCACATAAATGATAAATTACTCAACCTTTGCTGTTCATGAGGTATGGCTGTAAATGTCGTAAGGGGGAATAACTCTTACTACGACGTTTGGGGGATTCGAACTCACACTCCCTCAGTGTTTATAGCGTATTTTATACGCGTCTCATTACGTCTCGCTACATCTATTTTGGGCTATACTTTATGGTCCATAATTTTTCATTATAGGTATTTATTCCAATCTATGTGATTTTTTTTACCACATATAATATAAGTTAATTGAAATTTAAATGCAAAATTTTCAGAATTATACTTGAATTCAAAATAATTATAAAACTTTTAAAATATGTTTTAATAAACAAAAAAAAACAAGGTAGAATGTAAACCAACGGTTGTAAACCAAAAGCGCACATCTCCAAAACTCAATACAAACTGTTTAGAAGTGTGACTTACACAAAAATTTGAAAATTTCATGTAATAAGAAAAAATGTGAAAATAGGACATTTTTAAAATTTTGAGGGGCCGTAATTTCGGAATCCTGTATAACTAAGAAAAGCCGTTAACACACGTAAAAATATATTATTGAAGCTTTAATTTTTATGTCTTGCCGAAGAAAAATTTTTACAGGTGTCTAAGTTACAGGTGCCTAAAAATAGCAAATTTTCAATTTTTGAGGCGTAATAACTCTTAAAGAAGGAGTGCTACCAAAAAATTTTCTGAGGAAACTTATACTAATTCTAAAAGTAGAAAAGTAGAAAGTAGAAAAATCATGCAAAATATGGTTTTCACATAACGGTAAATTTAAATAGTAAATTACAAAATATCACATAATTTTGATATTGTTTTATATAGAAAATAAAATTTTCGATCTTCTGGCGGTCTTAGATTGCAAAATTGTTACGCAAAGCCTGATACATCTGAAAATGGGGCTTTTTCGCAATTTTGAAGAGCTGCAACTTTGGAACCCTTTACAACTTAAATAAACCTTTAACACACGTAAAAATATATTACTGGATCTTTAATTTTAATATCTTGCAGAAGTAAAATGTGTACAGGTTCCTAAGTTACAGGTGTTTAAAAATAGCAAATTTTCAATTTTTAAGCCCTAATAGCTCATAAACAGGGGGTGGTCCAAAAAAATTTTCTGAGCAAACTTATACTAATTCTAAAAGTTCTTTCTTGTCTCAAAATTTCAAGGCTCTATCTAAAAGCGTGCCGGAGTTATGAAAGTAGAAAAATCATGCAAAATTTGGTTTTCACATAACGGTAAATTTAAATACTAAATTTAAAAGAATTGTATAATTTTGATATTAATTTACAAAGATAAAAGAAATACCTGTCGAATGACGTTTTCAGATTGAAAAACTCTTAAGCAGAACATAAGATATATGCATTTAAAAATAGGGCTTTTTCAAAGTTTGAGGGGTTGTAGCTCCGTAATGGGGTGGGGGGGGGGGCTACATGAAAAAGTTGTCCCACAAAATTATTTTTTTTATGAGACCTACCCATGGTTAAAATTTTTTTTCTCTATCTTTAACGGTGTAGAAGTTTTGTAAACAGACGGACGGACGGACGGACGGACAGAGTGAAACTAATAAGCACATTTTTTCAAATTTTTTTTGGAAATGTGCTAAAAAAATAGAAAATTTATGTGTATGTATGTATATTTATATGTACTTTCGCACAGACTACAGACTGGATTAAAAAAATTTTTTTATATAAACTTATTTCAAATGTATGTAGGTATGTTATTATTAAATAATTATTAATTAATTAAATTAATTTAATATAATTCTATTGATTAGTTTAATGTTTTATTAAAACTTAAATGTAGAAAATCGAGAAGAAAATTTGTTGTCTTTTATTTATATGGTTATTTAAATATATAATAATATGTATATTACTTTAACTATATATAGGTATAATAAGTTATATATTAGGTTAGATAACGTTATTTTTACAAAGATCTATACATAAATATATACCATTTGCGTATGTACATATATGATTGTCAATACACTGAATGCTTTTCAAGATTTTTTAAACAAAAATTATCATACACATTTTGTATTTTAATTTGTGAAATTTAATTTATTTTTTACATTTTAAAACACTCTGTATCTTGATATTGAATTAAGTTTAATATGACTGTTAATATTAATACTATTTTTTTATTTATACAATTTTTTTTCTTTTTTTGTGTTTTATAATTTGTGATGCTCACGGCACTGTTATCATTTTAATTTTTTTTTTTTACGTTATTATATTAGTTCTTTTCCTTGCATCTTTTTTTTCTCTCTTTTTCTGGATCGGATACAGTAATTGTGGAAAAAAAAAACGTGATTGCGGATCTCACCTTATACATTTATTCACCTATTTATAAAATATCAGAACAATATGTTAAATATGTACATACAAACAAATATAAATATAGATATTTATGAATTTATTATGTATATTTTTTAATATGTATATAATATATATATATATTTATTTATATAAAACTGTAGATTGGGTGCATTGCCTGTGTTATAACAAAAAATCTAACTGATCAAGAAGCTAGAAGAATAGAAGTAAGGAATCAAAAATATTCAAGGGAATGGAGTTTATTAAATAATGTTACATGGTCTAGAGAGGGCAATGCCTTTGCTAGCGTGACTTATGGTGGATATACATTAATAACAGCCTTGTTACTTATTTCCAGGTAAGATTTTTTTTTTTTGTTTTTTATTTTGTATCTATACTAAATACATATTATAATATTATTAAAGTATTAACTTTTAATAATGAAAATAATATGTACTTTGATATATGTAAATGTATAGGTTTGCATGTTTGCACATATTTTATTAGTAAAAGTAGGTTTTTAATAATTCTGTCTTAGGGTTTTTTTGTAAAAAAAAAACAAAAATATATATATGTATACTTTTGTTAATACAAAAATTGTTTAAAAATTATGTAATACATATTAGAAAATTAATTCAATGGGAAAAATTTGGTCATACAATACGAGTATTTATTTAATTTTACTTAAAATTTACATTGATTTATGTATAGGTATATATTTATATCTCTTTGTTAATATGTACGTTTAATACATAGTAAATCTCTTTATATTAAATTAACTTCCTTATCTCGTGATATTGCGTGAAGAATATTTGAATATGATGTGCGATGATTTTTCAATTGTTTTACATTTTAGTTTTTTTTTTTTGCAACTTTCAATGCCAATAAAAAAACACAACAAAAATCTAAAATAAATCTATATAATATACCTAAAACAATTATACAATTAAGTTGTATTATAACTTGTAATGTACATAATATGTACATATATGTATATCTATATATAATATAAGTTATACATGCCAATTATTAAATTTATAATTAAATATTACCTATAGTTAAATAAAAAACGAAATATAATATTTTAAGTGCTTTTTTTTAATAAGGCCAATACAATAAACTTTTATGTAAAGCTACTCCAATTGCGGGGCTCCCTTAAATCGAAAATGGTCTTATAAGTTATAACTTTTATATTAAATATTTTTTCAATTTAATTTTGAAATATCAAAACTAAATAGCAAATAAACTACACGATTACAATACAATCAATAAATTTGTTAAACTGTCGTATGACGTACTTATCTTTGTCAGCAGGGTGTTATGAAGTAATAATTTAATTAACACGTTAAAGTTACAAAAGAAAATCTATATATGTATGTATGTACATATGTGAATGTATATGTAGCTTTAAAATTAAAGTGCTATTTAAATATTTTTGAAATAAAAATGATGGTGTAAAAAAATGTTTTTTTTTTTGTCATTATACGGTAAAAGTATGCAAGAAACTTTAAATTTTAGTAGAATTTTATTTCTCCTGAGGGAGGTGAAAATTTTTCAAAGACAGCAATAATAATGTTAAATTGTTACCCTTCTGCAAAATTTAAAGTAAATTAAAGGTGGCAGTTAATGGGAACTTTATTTTTAACAATAAAATAAATCTTTAAAATTCTTATTTTTTTTTTCCATTTTTCAGATGTGTTAATGTAAAATCACGTCCAACACTTACAGAAAAAATCTTTTTAACTGTTGGAATGTTATTTTTTTTTACAATAGGTAAATTTATGTATATTTTAATTTTTAAGTTAAAATTAAAATTAAGTTATTATATATACTTACAAATTTTTTTTTTTGTATTTCTAAAGTTTTTTTTTTTTTTTTTTTTAATTTTAGGAAGTTTGGTATATGCTTCCATTGAACAAGTACCTCCTGATTTACATGATAATGCTTTAATTCTTGGTACATTATCGTATTTAGTTGCAATATTATTTTTAATTGATTTAGCTGATCCAATGGAACGTACAACACATAGATCAACTCAAACAATGGAAAATGAAATAAATTTTCATAATCAATCCCAATCACAACAACAACAACAACAGCAACAACAAAATATTTCAACACATATTAATTATCAAAAACAAATATCTCCAAATGATAATATAGAAACAAGTAAAGATCTCAATATTTCAGCATCAATATCAAATAATCATAATCATAATCATCACCATCGAATTGATTTAACACCAATTCCATCACCTGAAATTGATACTATACCACCACATAATGGTTATTATTTTCCAGGTGATCAAGTTGATATTGTTCAAACAAAAATGTTACCAACTAGAGAACAACCAATATTTGCTAAAATTTTATTACCAGAAAAGAAAAGACCATTTAAAGAGAAAGCGTTACGTCCAATAAGACTTTATAATGTTACTGAACAGCAACAATATCGAAATTATTTTACAACAAAAAATAATGATCAATTTTATAGAGCTGATGCTAGAAGTCATTATATAAATAATAATAATAATGATAATTATTATACAAATACATATAGGGATAATTATCATAATAATAATAACAGTAATAATAATAATAATAATAATAATAATAATAATAATAATAATAGATTGAGAGATGAATATCCAGGACCCTTACCAGATAAAGATTATTTTACAGATGATGATAATATGGATCGACCATTAAAATCTGGTTTTGTTGCACAAGCAGCTCGTATGTGGGATAAAAAAGCTAAAAAAACTATTAGAAAAGATCATAGTACTATTGTTTAATTTTTTGTAAATAGATTGTCTAGGTACAGGATTCCTAACATCTACTTTGTGATTTTTTCCCATTTAAATATTTTTCATAATTTAATTTAATTAATTACGAAATATTAATACGAGTACTAAAGAATAAATAACAAAGAATATATATATATTTTTTTTTAAATATTATATAATATAAATTATTGATATAAATATTAAAAAATTAATTTAATATAATATTATGTAGCTATTTTAATACTTTAGTTTAATTATTATATTATGTATTAATTTCCTATCTAAAATTTTATATGAACAAAAAATGTTGTTGATTTTTAATATATTTTTTTGTTTTTGATTGTTTTGTAAATATAAATTGTTATAATATTAAGATAATGCATATTTTCTATACTTAAGTAATATTATTCTTGTATAAAATAACAAATATTAATATATGATAATATAAATAATATGTATGTAGATGATTAATATAGTGTTTGAAATCAGATATTTATGGTTTATTTAATGGTTATACATATATATCTTTTCTTTTTTCTTAAACTTAATAAAATTTAACATTTAATTATTAACCTCATCCTGAAAAATTATTATAATTTTTATTTTATCTATAGTTAAAAATTACTACAGTTTTCGACTGAAAGGTCGGATATACTTTACTTTAGATACTGCAAAATGTTAGAAAATTTTTAAAATAATCAATTTGACCTTTAAATGACCTTGTCGCCAAAAATCGTGTTCTCAGAAATATAGGTGACGTCACTAGGTACCGTTATGTAAAATTACAAAGTAATTGGACAATGTACCTAAAGTAAAGTCCCAAAAAAAACAACTTCTAAATAATCAGTAACACTTTTCCTAATTACTAACATATACATATGTCCTTATCACTCATATTAGCATTACGTGCAACTATATAACCAAAGTGCAACTATATGACGTTTCTGGTCAGATCATTAACAGTTTTTATATTGTAGTGTTGAATGATGTTTTAATAAACTTGAAAACTTAGTTAACAGTTAGTCAATATAGTTATTTGTTTTTCGCCTTATTATTCAGTTTTTAAACTATTCCAATAATTTAATGGCGGCAACATGAAATTTTGCAAAACATTTTTATTTTACTCATAATACTTGTTATTTAAGAATATAGATTTTTTTTTGTTTTTTGTTGTTTTCTAAAGTAACAGTAAACTATGAATTTAAATTTATATTAAATATTTTTTAAAATATTTTATTATAAATTCAAAATTCATAACTTTCGGAACAAATTCAAAATTATTAAAATTTATTTAAATATAAAATAATTACTTCGAACTTTTCCTCAAATATAAACTTTCTGCATATTACACGTGTTCTTTATTTTTTAATTTAATATTTTAAAAATTAAATTAAAAAAGAAAACGGTAGCGCTGACACTCTAGAAAACATTAAAAATATAAATTTTTGAAAATGTGTCAAAAATGCAATAATGTGAGTATTTATATTTCATATAAGGTATAAATTAAAAGATATTCAGAAATATATTTTTTTATTTTTTATTTTAGTGCAGAGATAAAAGACTTGTTGGCGGAGTTTTATTCACCGATTGTCCATGCTTTATTTGGAATGGTCTTCAAGATCGTTCATATACATGTCATGGTGGTATTGATGGCAGTGGTGCTTGCTGTAGAAGAAAAGTAGCTTGGGGTCGGGATAATAGAAATAACATGAGTTTTATATGCAGGAAGAGTATATTTTCTTCCAGGTTATAAAAGTTAAGGGGAAAAAGTAAAATACAATAACAAAAAAAAAAAAAGCAGTAGAATAGAAAATCTACGTTATATAAAGTCTGTAAGTTTGGGTTTGTTTTGATTAGTATATGGTAGTAATAAACTATTTGGCTTAAAAATAAAGGTTTTATTATACTTTTTAATAATTAAGAAATTGTTAAATTGTTGCTAGTTATTATTTCGCCGTCATTTTTCCCAAATTGAAAATAGGTACGATGTTCATAAAAAATTTCTACATTGGAAATAAAACAATGAAATAGACCGCACGTAGATTTAATTTTGAATAACTTTGTCTTCTGCACCCACTGATTCTGCATTTTGAACCCACAAAGATGAGAAAAATTCTATTTTTAAAAAAGTCACCCAGGCTCTCAAAAAATTTTTTGTTTTTTACGTGTTTGAAGAAAAGGCAAGGTGTGGTAGGAAAATATAATGGCATAGGTATGTTTGTGTTGGGATAATAAAATGATATACATAAATTTATATTAAATGGTCAGAGGGTTGCGTAACTTAACACATCATAAAAATTTATAAATTTTCTATTTTGATTTGATAGAAAAAAAGTACAGAAGTGTTCAAATTCATAAATAAATGAATTTGAGTAGACCTATTTTAAATATTTTTCCTGTTAAATATCGTATGGTCTATCGCCATTTTTCGTAAAGGGGCAGGGGAACAGTAATAGTTTTCTTTTTCTAGGAAAAAATTCTAAGTCATCAAAAAAATTAATTGCACATATATATGTATATTTGTTTGTTATCCACATACATGACGTGACGTGTTATTTGGTGACAGGTACTTTTTTATTTCAATAGATTTCAGTCATTCATTGTGCTGAAAAGAATATCAAAGAATTTCCTCAAAATGTTTGTAGTAAAAACGTTTTTAATCACATTTCATTTCAACTTAAAAAGAAATTACTTACAGCCAAAAAAAAAAGTAAACGAACAACCAGATACGTAAAAACAACGTAAAACAAACCTACTTTGACAACTAAAATGACAGTGCATTCATTCACAAAATTTAATAAATGAAAGGTTCGTTCATTTAATTAACGAATTAGAAGTAATCTCTTGTATTCTTTTTTAAGTGATAATGGTGTCAGCGTTGTCGGTTTGTTTGCTACTGCCATCTTTTTATGAATAGTAAAAGTTTGAACATGAACAAAAAATATTTATTAAATTTTGATTTTATTAATTTTATTTTTAATCTGTTTTTATTTTGATTTGATTCTTAAAAAATAATAATAAAAAGCTTTGTGTAACTTATATTTTAATTATCTAGTATCATAACTTTGTTAAGTATAAAGAAATTTTGCAAAAATGGCAAAAATATTGTCAATAGATATTTATTTCTCTTCCGAGTCTTCGAAAAATAATTGTAATCATTTTAATTTTTTTATTTTCTGTTGCGAGTTTTTTTGACAATTGCGAGCTCTTTTTTGGTTTTATTTTGTACTCTTTTTTTGGTTTCATATAAGTACTCTTTTTGATAAATTTTTTAGAAAGCAAACTTAAATGTCATAAAATTTTAAGTAATAAATCTTTATAAATTCAACATTCACAATAGTACAAAAAATTTTGTCATCATTTTGACATCTTTTCACAAAATTTCAGATACCTAGCTTCAATATGTGCTAAGTTATTTTCATATATAGAAAGAAGTTGTATTATGGTAGTTACTCGAACCCTTCGCTCGAACTTGCTGGATGTAAATAGCGAAATTAACAATTTTACAAATGTTAGTTTCTTTTTGATAAAATTTCAAAATCTTAGCTCCTTTATTTTTTCAGTTATCGTATCTAGCTCGGCTTCTTTAAGATGTCACAAACGTAATGGCAAACTTACATTTACGGGTATAAGAAGACAGAATGTAAACCCAAAAATTTTTAAAGGCACAGATTTTCAAAAGGCAATAAAAACAGTTTAAAATATTGCCATTTGCAATATAAGTTTTCTTATATTGCAATTGGCAAATGGCTTAAAGAAAAATTGCGAAAAAGTAAGAGATGAATTTTAAGGAAATGCTAAATAATTAAGCTTTTACCACATGTAAAAGACAAATATTGAAGTTTTAATTTTTGGAATTTACTTTAAGAAAATTAGTACAGATGCCTAAGTTACAGGTGTTTAAAAACAGCAAATTCTCAATTTTTGGTCCCTAATAGGTCTTAATAAGGACGAGGTAAAAAAAAAAAATCGGAGGTTACTTATGCTAAAATTTTCTCTTAAAATTTCAAAGTTCTGTCTAGAAACGTTGCGAAGATATAAAGAAAGTAAAATGTTAACATAACGGTCAATTTACATACTAAATTGCAAAGCATAATAAATATAATCTAAATATTTATTTTTTAAGCTAAAAATATGCTGAACTGAAAAATCAAATCAAAAGTAGCTTCCAACAAATAAAACGTAAGTTGATGATAAACAGATCATTAATTTTATTTTGATTTTGATACATTAGTAAAAACGTGAATGATAAAAACAATGATGACGGGACCCATAGCACGTGTCCGAGCTATCCTGAGAGAGCACTTACCAAAATTTACCTTAGACTATAAAATACTTGTGACAACTTTTAGAAATTTTTTAGAGAATTTTGAATTTTTTAGAAATTTAGAATGTGTAATGATTTTGTAAACCGACGGCGCAGGGTAAACGGACAGACTGAGTGAAACTAATAAGCAAATTTTTAAGATTTTTTTTTAAAATGTGTTAAAAATAATCGGCAATACCAGAAGACAAAGACCATTTGTTGCTTTATTATTGTGTGCACCATGAAACAAAGTCAGAAGTGGAATTAAAAAGAAACAAAACAAAGGTTTTCTATCAAAGAAAACAGAATTCATTTCTGAAGCTATAATGCAAGTATGTATTATCTAATAATAGATGCTTTTCAATCTCAAGATCGTTTGAAATTGAACAAGTTGATCACAAATCAATCTAATATTGAAAGACTTTTTCCAATTTTTTAGCAAAAATGCTTCAATAATTCAAATCCTCTAAGAAAAAACTTTTTCAATACAAACTAATTTTAAAATATGTAAATTTCAAAATTTTGTAATTAGTGTAGGTTCATTAAGTTGTTAAAAATCAAAGAAAAATAGGTTTTTTTTAGCCAATTTTCCTATATCATTTTTGAGTTGTTAATATTATAGTATATTTTCTCATAATTTTAACATCTTGTAAACATTGTTTTGCACACAAACATTTTGGAGAAACTTCTAAATAACTGGTACAATCTTTTAAGATGACATCATCACATAACGGTACTTTATGACGTCACAATTCCGAATATATGTGTTATTATTGGCGCAAATGCCATCTGGTGAACGAAAATTGAATTATATTATTTTTCTAAAAGTCGGTTTTTTACAATTTTTTTATAAAAACTCGATTTTCTTATAAATTGTAGATTGTCATACGAGTATAAAAAAATTTTCTATATTCTGGCAAAATAAAATTGAAAAAATAATAATCTGTTTTACAATCGGTATAAGACAATCGATTTTATTGAATTTTTAAGTTATTTCATTGTTTTACCGTTAGGCGTTACATATTTAGAAAAAGCTATGTGTAAAATTGCCTGATATTTTTCTCTTATAGAGGAAAATCCTACAATTTTATTTAACAACTTGTTTAAACAATTGTTATTTTGTTTCCTGTAAAATGGTGAAAATTTAAAATTTATAATATCCCTCCAAATTTAGAATTTCCCATATACTAATATGTATGTTATAAGTTTTTGAAAAAGAGGAAACTCTGATTGAATATACAACAATTATATACATTGTATAATAAATTGTTGTAACAAGATTTAGCAAGATTTTCAAGAAAACAATATTATAAAAAACCAAATTTCGTACCTTTCCCGTAAAAAATATCTAAAAAATGTATTATCTTCATTCGAAATAAAAAACAGGTAGGTATATAACAAATCAAAAACCAAATCCTCAAAAATTCATTAAAACCGGTTATTATTTTTCCATTTTTTTTGCAATAATATGGAGAACTTTTTCATCTACAATTTATAAATAAGCGAGTTCTTTATGAATTACCATTGACGTAAAAAAACTGATTATTATAACTGGTTACATATATCAATATTTTAATTCATTTTTCCATCACTAGATAACATTCGCACTAATAATGATATATATATATATATATTCGGAATCGTGGCGTCATAAAGTACGTTATGTGATGACGCCATCATAAAAGCTTGTGCCCATTATTAGAAAGTACAACCAACATTTTTTTAAAGGCAGAATAAAAGTTAGAAGAAAAATATTGAATTTATTTATATTTCTAAAGTCTAAACAAATAAAATTTTAAATCGTTTTTACAACATGTAAGTAATAAAATCATTTTGGGTTTATTAATGATTCTTTAAAATAAATAATCAATGGATATTACCATAATTAATTCGTGCTCAATTACTACACGACACAGCATATATCCTTATCACAATGTCATGAAGAATCTAATAGTGAATCTTACAAACAGCATAGTTTATTTTTTACTAATTAGAAGGTTCGAATTGGAATTTTGAATGAATAATTCTCGCCAGCAGCTTGGTTTAAAAAACTTTGAAAAATAACTTAGAACAACCGGGCTTTATTTCCTCAGGCGTTCTGTCATTGCACCGGATAACAAAAATTTATTTATTACAAACAAATAATGGAGTCTTCAAAAAAAAATTAAATTTAAGTATAGTATTATAAGTTAAATTAAACGATTTGGTTTACAATTGTGTGCAATATGTAAGTTTATAATATTAAAATCTGAAATAAAAAAACAATAATGACAGTACATAAAGACTTTGACATTTGTAACACTCCTTAATTCTTCTCACAAGTAGGATTAAAAAAGTTAATTCTGTTAACTCGATTCTACTATTTCGAAATGGTATTTGTGACGTCACAGAGTTTATTTTACTCCAGGCATTTCGAAACGACACTTTTATCTGTCGTCGTAGTATTGGCTAAACACGAGAGATTAAGAAACGAAAAGCACTTCTGCATTCTCAATCGAATATTTCTAAGAAAAATTTATCACTCTCAGTTCAAAATATGAATAAATTTGGATATAACTTTTGTAAGTTTTAATTTAAATAAATAATTTTTTAATTTAAAGTAAGCTATGAATTTAAATATAATTTCGAAATTTTTATAAATGTTTCATTTTAAATTCAAAATTAATAGATTTGGTACAATACAAATATTTAAATCAAAATTTATTTAATTATTAAATTATTTAAAATTTCCATCTTTTACAAAAAATTTTTTGCATATAAAATAAATAAAAGTATCTTTGTTATATTTATTTAATAATATAATTTAATAATATTAATAATATAAAAAAAGTAATTAAATTAATTAATAATATTTTTAAAGATGTGTCAAAGATGCAATAACGTAAGATTTCTATATTTTTTATTTAATCTTAAAACAAAAATTAATAATGTACTTTTATTTTTTTCTTTAATTTTATTTTTAGTGTCGAGATAAAAGAATTGTTGGCGGCGTTTTATTCTTTGATAACCCATGCTATATTTGGAATGGTCTCCAAGATCGTTCATACACATGTCATGGTGGTTGTAATGCTAGTGGTACTTGTTGCAGAAGAAAAGTTACATGGGGTCGCGATAACAGATATAATATGAGTTTTATATGCAAAAGAAGTATATATTCTTTTAGGTTGTAAAAATAAGAAAAATAAAGTTTATGTCAAAAGAATATATAGTAAGAAAAAGCAGCAATATAATAAGAAAAATCTACGTTACAGTATGTTAAGTTTTGGTCTTTTCGGTTTTATTTTGGTATGAATAAATTGTATTTCGGTTTAAAAAAAAAAAAATTCATTTGTTTTTATTTATATTAAAAAGAAAAATTAAGTATTAAATAAGAGACGTCCTAAGGATTTGAAAAAATAACTTTCTCACCGTGTGTATGTATAATACAGGAAGTAATGATTTATAAATTTCAAATTTTTTTTTTGGCCCTCAACTTTGGTAAAATTGAAAAATGCTAAATATTAAATTTAGCCCGTCTTTTTATTTGATGGAAGATGTGTAAATTTAATTAGATAGGAGTTTGTAAAATCACTTAGAAGAAACTTTTTTTAAAAAAAAATGTTTTTAAACCGCTAAAGTAATAGCAAAACGTTGCAAAATATCTAAAAATTTTTTACACTTCGAAACACAATTTTTAATTTTTTCAAATCGACATTTTATTGGTAAAGTTTTGCTAAAAATTAATGTGTTTTCAAATTGATTTTAAAGAACTTAAGAAGACGCTTGCGAATCAAAAAAATAACTTAGTGTTTGAAATATGTTAAACAAAAGTTAAAATTGAGAAAAAGAAGACTGTACCTGAGTTATCAAAAAAATTAAAATTAGATCAATTTTTAAAGTTAAACTTTTCTATTATTCCGTATTACAACATTACTCCAACTTTTTATGCAAAAATTTAGCGCAAAATGTGGCCAAAAAAGTGTTTGAATTTTATTTTTAAGCTGGCATGTGGGTAACCCCTATGTATAAATATTTATAGAAAAGCTAAAATTTTTTGAATGCACGAAATATTTTCTGCGTTTTAAAAACTCGTTTTATACTATTGGGAACGCATGACATGGTTAAATATTTTTGACATATATATATAATGGCAGGTAATAAATACAATTGTAAAATTTTGCGGTTTTTACATCATTTATAGGAATTAACTTACGATAGATAACGATCGTAATCGATAGGTAAAAATTTTTTATATTTTTAGAACATATCAAAAAAAATTTGAAAAAATGTGCCAATTGGTTTCCTGATGCCCGTCTGGATGTTTACAAAACTTCTGCACCGTTTAAAGTGTTTATGGAATAATGTGCCTATATTGCATGTGTCACTTTTTCTGTCGGATCCGAGTAATTTGAGGTGACAAGACTAATTACTATTGCAACTATCACAATCTGACTGAAAAATGTAACTAAGCTGTTACTTATAAATTGTATGTGATTGGTTAGTTTTTGTTTGTCATCTCAGTTGTATTTATAAATTTTGTATTTATAAATTTATTTAAAAGCAGATTGAATTTTTATTTTGGTATGAATAAATTGTATTTCGGTTTAAAAAAAAAAAAAAAAAAATTCATTTGTTTTTATTTATATTAAAAAAAAAAAAATTAAGTATTAAATAAGAGACGTCCTAAGGATTTGAAAAAAGAACTTTCTCACCGTGTGTACAATGTGTATAATACAGGAAGTAATGATTTATAAATTTAGTTCAAATTTTTTTTTTGGCCCTCAAAACTTTGGTAAAATTGAAAAATGCTAAATATTAAATTTAGCCCGTCTTTTGATGGAAGATGTCTAAATTTAATTAGATAGGAGTTTGTAAAATTACTTAAGAAACTTTTTAAAAAAAAACAATGTTTTTAAACTGCCAAAACAATAGCAAAACGTTGTAAAATATATAAAAATTTTTTCACTTCGGAACGCAATTTTTAATTTTTTAAAATCGACATTTTATTGGTGAACTTAAAGGATTTTTTATTTGAAAGATTTTTTAAATTTTGCTAAAAATGAATGTATTTTCAAATTGATTTTAAACAACTTAAGAAGACGCTTGTGAATCAAAGAAACAACTTAGTGTTTGAAATATGTTAAACAAAAGTTAAAATTGAGAAAAAGAAGACTTTGTACTTTGTTATCAAAAAAAAAAAAAAAATTAAAATTAGATCAATTTTTAAAGTTAAACTCTTCTATTATTCCGTATTACAACATTACTCCAACTTTTTATGCAAAAATTTAGCGCAAAATGTGGCCAAAAAAAAATTATTTGAATTTCATTTTTAAGCTGGCGTGTGTAACCCCTATGTAAATATTTATAGAAAAGCAAATTTTTTGAATGCACGAAATATTTCCTGCGTTTTATACTATTCGGAACGCATGACATGGTTAAATATTTTTGACATATATAATGGAAGGTAATACAATTGTAAAATTTTGCGGCTTTTTACATCATTTATAGGAATTAACTTACGATAGATAACGATCGTAATCGATAGGTAAAAATTTTTTATATTTTTAGAACATATCAAAAAAAATTTGAAAAAATGTGCCAATTGGTTTCCTGATGCCCGTCTGGATGTTTACAAAACTTCTGCACCGTTTAAAACGTTTATGTAATGTGCCTATATTAATGTGTCACTTTTTCTGTCGGATCCGAGTAATTTGAGGTGACAAGACTAATTACTATTATCAAGACTGAAAAATGTAACTAAGCTGTTACTTATAAATTGTATGTGATTGGTTAGTTTTTGTTTGTCATCTCAGTTGTATTTATAAATTTTGTATTTATAAATTTATTTAAAAGCAGATTCTCAGTTTCTTCTCTGAATCACTATTACTAAAATATTGATCCACAATTGTGAATAAAAACATTTTTTTTTCTCTTTTATATTATTTAAAACTTTAGAATATAATTATTATTTTAAACAAATCAACCAAACACATCAACGAATTTACTTTTATAAATTTTTAAAAATCTCAAACGTAACTTCAAGCGAGTTTTCCTGTCAATTTACATTAAAAATGCGTTCAGAAATTGTTTGGAGTCGGATGGTTGCCAGACGACAGTTGTAATACTAAATAAATTTCGTCCGACTGAATAGAAGAAGTAACTGAAAAAAGCGAGTGACACCTGTAATAGACACAAAGTATAGAGAAAAAATGAATTTTGTAAAACAACTTTTTTCTACAGCACCACCAACCTACTTTAAACTACAGCCCCCAAAGTTCCAAAAGCCCCTATAACCGAAGTTCTACAAGATATTTTCAATCTGGAAACGTCAAACGACAGCTACGTTTAAAAGTTAAATATATGTAAAATAATAAAGTTTTGCCATACGATATTTTAATTTACTGTGAAGGCGAAACTCATTTTTTTACAAAATTCCTGCCTTCTATTTTTCCAAACTAGTTTAAGTTAGAAAATTGAAATTAAATCTTGACAGGGGTTAGATCTTTAAAAATAAATATGAGTAATTTCACAAAATATTTGAGTGTCGCCCTTCGTTTAGGAGCTGTAAGGGGTCAAAAACTGAAAATATCATATTCTTGAACACCTGTTCAAATTTTTTTTCAAATACATATATAAATGTACAAAAATTAAAGCTCCAACATTTATATTTTTATTTCTGTTAACAAATTTTTAATAATATAGGGTTATCTTAAAATTGACGAAAATTGTGACTTGATATTTCCCAATTTTTTCTAATAAATTTTTCTAAAGTTTCTTTTTTAATTTTTCAATTTTTATAAATTTATTTTTCAATATAAAGAAAAAAGTTATTCTATAAAATTAATTTTTTTGTGGTGTATATCCGTAGTTCAAATTTCATTACTCTATTTTAAATGGTGTGAACTTTTTCTAAGCTCAAATAAAACCTGTAAACTACAAACTTCTTTTTTACATCTACAGTCTACACAACACAAACTGTCGTTCTACTCGTTCTACTATTTTGTATTATTGTAATTGTACTAATCATTTGCTACTACAAATTCCTTTTTTGAAGTACATTGTAATTTGTAGTACTTCACTCATTTTCGAAAAATGTCACAATACCTCAAAAAAATAATTTGTTATAAAATTATTTGTACCAAAATGAGTTATGAGTAGAAAATGTCACAATACCTCAAAAAATTATTTGTACTAAAATGAGTTATGGGTAGAAAATTTTGTAACAGCACAAAAAATAAAATTTTATTTTTCTACTCATAACTCATTTTAGTACAAATAACTTTTTGAGGTATTGAGACATGATGAGGTGGTACAATTTATTTTTTTGAGGTATTGTGACATTTTACGAAAATGAGTGGGACATTTGAGGTACCTCATGAGTGAGTAACACAATTTGACAACACTATATTCTAGTGTTTTTCGATGTCATCACTGCAACATAAAGTTATAATTGTTTCGAAAATTTAATTAAAATTAAATCTATAATTAAAATTTTTTATTTACTTTTCAGTATCCTGTGTGCACATATATTGTATTTATATAGAATATTATTTATTTAAATTTTGTTTTGGCGAAATTAGAAACCGCGATAACTTTTAACTGAAACACGAATTGGAATTTTTTGACAACAGTTGTCTTTATTATTAATTCTAAAAGTATCTATTAAGTAGATGCTTGTTATTTTATATTAAGCAATCGTATATAAATAACATGGAATATGTTCTGATTTGTAAATATTATTGAAAAATGAAAACAAAATAATGATTAATTAGTATAGAAACCTTATAGCATATATATTTTAAAGATACAAAAAAACTATAGTATAAAATATTATTTTAGATAATTAATAAATATATATATATATTATTTTACATTTTTATTTATATTTTTTTTAACTAAAATTACTTAATTTTTAATGTTAAAAAAGGTTTTATTTGATTTTGTGCTTCTAATAAAGTTTTTCCTTTTGTTTCAGGCATTAAAAATAATGCTAATCCTCCTGCTAATATTTGAAAAATTCCAGTAAAAAATATAAAAATTTTTAATGCATTTTTTGTATATTTAATGTGTATTAAAAAAATTTGTAAAATATATTCAATTATAATAATAATGGCATTAATATGAATTTTTCTTGAATAATCAAAAACTTCAGACATATAAGTATAAGTAACTGAACTGGAACCCAAACCAAGAAATATATTATAAAAAACTGCTAATAAACCAGCTCTTTGATAACCTTTTAATTGTAATGAAAAATCTAATTCAGTTAAAGATGATGATATAATACCTTGAATTATACATAAAAATAATCCACTGCCAATAAATGATGTTAATAAAATTAATTTTCTTCCAATGATATCAATTAAAAATATTGGTATAAAATTTGCTAAAAATCTTCCAAGAAATAATAAAAATATAAAATTATTATTAAAATATGATTCAAAATTTTCAGAAAATTGATTATTAATTATAACTGATGTACCAAGTGTATATGCTAAACGATATATAAGAATTTTTATAAATGATATTAAATCATTTTTATTTATTAATAAATTTGATTTATTATTAATAATGGTTCTCATTTCTTGAATTTCATTTTGAATTTCATAATTTATATTATCATTTGTTTCTTTTCTTAATTCAATTAAATTTTTAATTGCTTCTTGTTCATTTTTAGCTTCTAATAAAAATATTGGTGATTCATAAATAAAAAATACACCAAATATTAAAGCTAATATACCATAAATTGTTTGTAATATTCCAATACCAATAAATGGTTCAATATTATTTTGTTTTATATCATTTTTATCTATTGTTAAAATTATATTTGCAATTAAAGTTCCAATAAAAATTCCAACATCAATTCCCAATTGTATATTTGATATTATAGAACCACGAAGATTTTTTATTGAAATTTCACCACAATGTATAATATATGTTAAAAGTGTTATACCAAATGATATACCAGAAAAAAATGATGCAGCTTTAATTAAATCATAATATCCTTTTGTGTATCCAATATAAAAACCTCCCGTAATAATCAAAAATATTGATGATAAATGCTAAAAATAAATAAATTATTTTATTATAAAATGAAAAATAAATAAAATAAAAATAATTTAATGTTTTGTATTTATGTAAATTTTCTGTTACTTATTTTACTTTTTTTACTTTTTATTCCTATTCTTTTCTATAATTTTCTTAAAGTTTTATTTTATCAAAACAAGACAATTATTTGTTTATGATTTAGTGTCAATGATTCACTTTGCAAATTCTAAGATTTTTGTACTTTTAAGATTCAGATTTATATGTAGTGATTGCTATTATAGTCAAGAAGAAAAATTAAAAGTAACATATAAATTTTTGTTTTAGAAACAGATACAAAAACTTCAATTTTTAAATATTTTTTTTTTTTTTTTATTTAATAATTGGATAAATTAACATTCAAGTCAATTTTCTTCTAATTCAATTCAGTTCAGTAAAGTTTTAAATTAGAGTGAAATTTTATAAATATATACATATGTACATATAGGATATATTCTTTTCATATTATTTACTTACATAATTAATAACTTTTCGTATTTTCCTTAAAAGTATTGAAGTAATAATGACACCAATAATAACACCAACGAAAAATAATATTTGAAATTCGTAATAAACTTTAAATCTTGATGATGTAAATAAAATTGATGACATTGAAAGACCAGTACCCAAAAATATTAAAACAGCTGCAAGAAAAAATATAATATATAATATTTATGTAATGTAAAAAATTGGAAAATGTTTCAAAATGTAGCTAATTAAAAGGATATTGGCTCTTAAAATAGTATTTTCTATTTATTAAATTTTAATATTGCAGTTTACATAATATTTTTTTTTTTTTTTTATTAGTTGATTTAATTTCAGATAATTTTACAATATATATAAAATTATGTATAAGAAATTATTTAATTAAAACTACAATCTAATAAATTATACAATTACAATTAATTTTTAAAATAATTATTTTGAATTCTCTAATTTTACTTATTTTCAGTTTTTAATTTCTAAAGTTTTTTATATATTTTTTAAGTTTTCTATTAAATATTTCCAAAGTTTGACTCTTTCTAATTTCTAATGGTAATGAATTAAAGATTTTAACAGCACTATATTTTAAACTTTTTTGTTTCATTGTGGTTCTAGATTTAGGTATTTCAATGTGTTTTTTATTTCTAGTATGATATTTATGAACATTTTCTCTAGTTATTAAATTTAAATTTGATTTAAGATAACTATTTATAATTTTATAAATGTATTTGCCTTTTTCAAAATAGATTAATTGGTTAATGTCTAATTCATTTGTTTTTTTTATATAAGTAGTTAGTACTGATTCTGTAATTATATTTGAAAGGAATTTTTAGTGCTTTATTCATTAAAATACCAATTTGATTAATATGGAAGTTTGAGCAATGGCTCCAACTACATATATTATACTTTATTCTTGATAGTATATGACTATTATAGATAAGCTTGGCCGCATGCTGGGAAATACCGCCACATCTTTTTATAGCTAATATAATAGGCATAATTTTTTTCTTCACGTTTTTGTCCCATTTCCATTATCATCAATTATTAATCCCAGATATTTAACATTATCTACTCTTTCAATAGTTGTATCTCTTATTTTAAGAGTAATATTTTTGTTATTTCTTTTTTGTGTTTTAAATAACAAATAGTTGGTTTTTTTTTGCGTTTATGCAGAGTTCATTGTAATCTAGCCAATTACATATCTCATTTAGATCCTTATTTAGTATATTTTCCAGTTCTTTTACTGATCTAGCCTTTGCAATGATATTAGTGTCATCTGCATAAACGTTATAATTTGAAATAAAATTATTCTTCGGCATATTCATTATATATAGAAGGTACAACAACGGTCCTAGCAGTGAGTCTTGAGGTACACCAGTTTTTATAGTAAGTTCATCGCTGAGCACTTCGTTCACTTTAACACACTGAGTTCTATTTGTTAAGTAACTACTTAATAAAAGATTACTAGTACCTCTTATATCCAGTACATCTAGAAAATTAATTAGTCTACGATGATTTACTACATCAAAAGATTTTTATGATTATGAAATATGAAATATGATTATGAAATATTACCTTCAGTTAAAATGATCATTATAGATTAAATACAATTATTTTTTTTGTCTCTATTTTGCAATACAAATTGAGAGATTTGTTAAGAAAAATTTCTTTTTAAGGTATTTTTTTTGTATATGCTTAGCTTGTGATCCGTGCAAGATTTTAACCCGTACTCTTTTTGTTAATATTACATGTGCTTAAAAATTCTTCCATCGCAAATCCCTTCATAATTCTACTCTAATATCATTACTTATTTATTTAAATTCTAATATTACAAAAAAGGAACTTAAGCAATATTAGTATTAGTATTATGAGAATAACTTATGATTTAAGAATATATTATCATTTATATTTTACATATTTATATATTTACATTAATTTACAATTTTTAAGATTATAGCTACTTATTATATTTTAATAACAATTTTATAGATTTTAGTTACTATTTAATTTGTAACAATTAAATTTGTTTACTTAACAGTGACATAACAGTTTAAGTTCTATTTTTAAATGAAAAGTCAAAAGGAAACAAAATAAAGAGAGAAAAAGAAAGATATTTTTATTTATTTATTTATATTAATATTACATACATTAATGTAGTGCAATATTATTGAACCATCGGCTACCAAGGTCATTATACGTTTTATTTATTTATTTATATTAATATTACATACATAAATGTAATGCAATATTATTGAACCATCGGCTACTAAGGCCATTATAGGTTTTTTATACTATTATTAAATTATATACTAATATTATTTATTTTGTTTATATTATATACTATATATTTACATTATATTTGGTCGTAAGGGGGGTATGTAAAGAAAAAAATACTTACGACCTGTGCAGGGATCGAACCCACACTCCTTCGGTTAATACGCCACACGCCTACCTACTAGGCTACCGAAGCCCCCCATTATACGTTTTTATACTATTATTAAATTATATACTAATATTATTTATTTTGTTTATAATATATACTATATATTTACATTATATTAGGTCGTAAGGGGGGTATGTAAAGAAAAAAACTTACGACCTGTGCAGGGATCGAACCCACACTCCTTCGGTTAATACGCCACACGCCTACCTACTAGGCTACCGAAGCCCCAAGAAAGATATAATTGTTAAGATATAATTTTAAAAATTGCATACTTTTGGGCACATTTAAAGATTTCTTGTGTGAGATAAAAATTTTGATAAACTTGATTTTTATTTAATATATATACAAATATACTATATTTAATATATACAAATTTAATATATATACAAATATATACAAATTTAATTTATAATACAAAGATAATATAATTCATAATCTTGAGCCTCGGTGGCTTAGTGGGTAAGATTGTATAAAATATGTGATAAACATTGAGGGATTGTGGTGTGGAATCCCATACACATCATACGCCTTACGACATTTACAGAAACCATAACTAAAAAAAGAACTACAGTTTAGACTTCATATTTTCTAGACTAGAATATTAACTATAGAGTTTAGACATTATTTTTCAAATTTCAACGTTTTAGTTCTCAACTCAACCAAAGAACAAGCATTTTAGAATTGAATATTGACATTATTATTAATTTTATATTTCATTAGGTATAGCAGTAGTTTTATACTTCATTAGATAACAGATAACAAATTCTTTTAGAGACTATTTTTTTTCTTTATATTTTAATATTATATATAGGTGACAGTGAAATTCGAAATAATAAATCTTGTAGAATTTTATTGAAATTATTAATAATTATTAAAAGCATAAAAAATTTCATTATTTACCTGATGAAAATGTTCTTGATTGTCTTTCATGTTTCCTTCTATATCGAAACGACCAAATATTTTCAGCCTCCATTTGAATTAAATTCAAGTTTTTTTTTTATAAATTATTTATATTTTCTTTGTGTTTTTTTTTTATTTTTTATTTAAATAACAATTTTAAGTTTTATTTATAAAATTAAAAACATTAATGGTTCAATTAATTATAAACTGATATGTGAAAGTGAAAATATAAAAGAATTAAAGTTAAAAAAAATAAAAAGATAATTAAAGCTTTATGATAAAATAAGATAAGATAATAAAATATCGTATCTAATCGAATTTTGTTAAAGTAAATGGAATATCTAACTCGTATTTTTGAAAGACAGAATTTTTCATGTTGACGTTAACTAATTCACTTATATGGCAATAATAAGCTATAAAATAGGTGAATTTTTTTTTAAATTTTCACTATTAATATAGTCACAAAAAATATATTGCGAATTGCCGGGTTGTATTTCTTATAAAAATATTTAAACCCATGAAACATAGGTATACAAAAAAAATGCTTTTTAATTTTTACCGACCGCGTACATGAATGTATAAGGTAGGTATTGTTTTCATACCAAAAATTTGTATCCGAGGTTTTTGCAAAAATGTATGCATTACTCCGATGCGTATTTTTAGCTTCTTTTTTCTGGTCTTTCTAAAATCTTTTCAATCCCCTCTTTAAGAATTGCCGAGTTATAATGAATTTTCATGAAATTTCTAAAAAAAAAATAATTTTATAATAAATAAATACGTATTAACTTTTAAAGCTACCTAAATTTCCAAAATACTGTTAGAACTATTTAATGGTCGTTGTGCCAACTTGTACTTAAACAGATTTTTGGTTGCTATACCTTTTATAAAATTTACATTGCAATTTGTTTGTGCAACAGGTTCGGGTAGCTGGGAAATTTATATTCTCATGTTTTGGTACTTAATAAAGCTAAAAATCTGAAATTTTCAAATAGATGATCAAATTTTATGGCAATAACTTTTGTGAAATTTTGTTGCTCTACCACATCAGGTTTAGGAAGCTGTCATATTTCGGCTCTTAATTAAGCTAGACTTCTAAAATTTTGTAAAAGAAGATTAAATTTTATCGCAACAACATAACTTGTGTTCGTCCTAATTTTTATGTATTTAAAATTTAAATATTTTGTAAATATTTATATAAATTGTAAATATTTAATGTAAAATTAAAAAAAAAGAATAGCAAATAAGCAAAAATAAACAATTCAACAAAATTCAAATGTTAGTATGGAACTTATAATAAATTTTTTAATGGTGATAGTCATTTATATTTTATAAATATATATTTCGCTTAGCTAACTCCATAATTGCCAATCTAGTCTATACTATACTACAAATTTACTTAAAAACTAACATCTGCAGACTGTAATGTATCACATAATATAACAAACAATTTACTACAATTCCGAGATACAACATATTTGTTAATAAAATATTTGTTAAAAATACATAATTACAAAGTAAAATTTCGCAAATAAACTTCATTATTTTTTGGTACAACAATTGGAAATCTCAATGAGATTATTCATTGTTCTATCTTGCGCGTGTGTAATACAAAATGTCAGATAATCATTTGTATGACATTTTTAGCTGACAGGTGAAATATTTAATATCAAGATATTTCAATTATCAAAATTAAAAAAATAATTTTTTATTTTAATTTATATTTCAATTTCAATTGAAAATATATACATACACCATTTTATATTATAGGAAAAATCTTATAAAATGAAAGTTGAGAATTACTCTTTTTATTTTTCGCCATTTTGAAATGTACAAAATGTCAAATTACTAACCGAATTACTTAATAGGTAGGGAAATATCAAGCTATAATAATAGAGAAGAATAGTTGAAAAAATGTAATTGTATTATCGAAAATGTTCATGGATTTGTGCACTATCTTGCTAGTAAGTAGTACTATCTCAACTGACCGTAGGTTAAACAATATATTTAATAACAAATAGAGTTTTATTTATAATACATATATATGTATTTAGAAAGACTTTTATCTATATCAATGCAAACATTATATAGAGAATTTCCAATAAATAATGAACACTGAATAATGCAATATTACGGGGTGACATAAAGCCATAAGTCATAAAGCCATAAGTTATAAAGCCATGTTTCATGAATATGACTTTATGATCCATTCAAATGAGTCATAAAGTCAATTAGTAATATGGCTTTATGATTCATTTGAATGGGTCATAAAGCCATATTTTTATTAAACATTTTGTAACATAAAGCCACAATTGTTGTTAATTGATTGATGTTGACAAATGTTTGCAAAAGTTTTGATGCTAAAATATGTATGAAAGAAAATACTTAGGAAAGATTTTAGATTTGGTTACAAAATTAAGATATCCGCTTTTTCCAGAATATATACATATGTAAAGATTCTGGAAAAAGGGACAATCCTGGTTTCGTAACCGATTATAAAATTCTTCCAAATAGATACATATATAGGCAGAGCCCGAAAAACTGCAACCTCCATTTTCTAATAATTTTTGTATCTCATTTTTACAGAACAAAGAATTTGAAATCATGGAGGTAAACAAAAAGGTTTCAAGTTTTCGGAAAATATTAAATTCTGACTTCCCCCGTTCCCTATCCTATGCTTTCCCTATCCGAGGAAGCAATTCCCTATCCTTCAAGAGAAGCGCGAGAGTAGTTGTGAAGGGAAGGACTGAGGGAGGGGTGAAGAGTGGCCCGAAGAAAAAGCCGCGATGGACGCCACGATACTGATAGAAAATTGTTTTAAACTTTTGAAAAAATTAAATAATTTATGTGATATTGAGGAGGGTTTTTATAGTTTGGTTACAAAATCAGGGTAATTCCTCTTTTCCATAATATTTATATATATAAGTATATGCGAGATTTTGACTTAAGGAGATTTTAGAGTTGGAATAGTTTTTTTTTTTAAGTATTTTTAATCGAATGAGACATAACACCATAAGACTTTATGACATATGGCTTTATGACACCCCAATATATTATACTGTGCTAAAATCATCAGCTACCAAGGTTATTTGTAGATTAAATACTATTATTAATTATATATTAATATTATTATATAAATCTGATAGGAAATAACTAATTTTCATTTCAATTAAAAATGCTTACGATCTATGAATATCTCATCGTCGAAGCTCCTTTTTTTTTTTAAATTAATTTAAATTAGATAAAGAAGAATTTAAAATTTAATAAAAATACGAAAATGATGATTCTTTAAATAATCATGCTGATCATAATCATTAATACATTATTAATAGATTTTGAAATGAATAAACTGATGTTTTAAAAGGAAAAATAAAAAATTAAATTAAGAAATTAATAATATGAAATATTACTAAAAAAAAAAAAAACTAGTGATTAAAATCGTTTTTTGTTTTTTTGTTTTTATGTAATACAATAAAAATTATATAATTTTTCTTAATAACAAATACAACTTTTTTTTGTTTTATCTTTGAAAAAATTTTTTCATTAAATCTTCTGCTTCTAATAAAGTTTTTCCTTTTGTTTCAGGCATCATACCAAATGATAAACCTCCAATTATAATGTGTAATGCTCCAATTATATATCCAAATATTACAACAGATCTATATGTAAATGTAATGTTAACAAGAATTATTTGAATAATATATTCAAATATTAGAATAATTGCATTAAAATATATTTTTTTTGAATAATTAAAAACTTCTGACATATATACATAAGTTACTGTACTACAACATAAATTAAATAAAATATAAATAATTAATAATGCTGCACTTTTTAAATTAACCAAATTTGTTAAATATATGTATGTTATTAGTGCAATTAAAAATATACCACTACCAATAAAAGATATAAATAATAATAATTTACGTCCAATAATTCCATCAATAGTAAATATTAAAATTAAATTAAATAAACATCTTCAACCATATGCTAACAATAGTATAACAAATATACCATCATTTTTAAAATAATTTATATAATTAGTTGATACTGATATTCCTAATGCAAATACAAATCGAAATATAAAAATTTTTAAAAATGGTATTATATCATCAATACTTATATTTAAATTTGTTTTATTTCTTAAAATTGTTTTTATTTCTTCAATTTCAGTTTTAATTTCATAAGT
The DNA here is from genome assembly GCA_947095535.1 of Poecilobothrus nobilitatus. NCBI lineage: Eukaryota > Metazoa > Arthropoda > Insecta > Diptera > Dolichopodidae > Poecilobothrus > Poecilobothrus nobilitatus. Next base: position 25,134,498 of record OX352773.1, on the reverse strand, counting down.
CATATTATTAGGTTCTTTTCTTAATTTAACTAAATTCATAATAGCTTCTTGTTCATTATTCGTTTGAATAAGAAATATTGGTGATTCATAAACATAAAAAAAACTTAATACAAAAGCTAATAAACTAAAAACAATTTCAATAATTCCAATTGGTAAAAATGGATTTGTAAATAATAATTTTATAGTAATTCCAAAAATAATTCCACTATCAATGGAAATTTGTATATTGGTAATAATTGATCCACGTAAATATTTAACTGAAATTTCACCAGAATGTATAATGAAGGTTAAAATTGTTATACCAAGTGATGCGCCAGCAAAAAATGTTGCAGTATTAATTAAATCAATATTGAAATTTATAGTCGAATCAAAAGTCGCAAAAAGAATTCCACTTAATAATTGAAGTGCTGCTGAAGAATACTAAAAATAAAAAAAAAACATATATATAAAAAAACATTTATTTTAAATCTATTTAAAATTTAATTTATTTTAAATTTATCATAAAGTAACTATATACATAGAGAATTCACGTAGAAGAAAAAATCGTAATCAATTTCATTGAAATTGAAATCACCCCAAGATCGTATTTGGAGTTATTTCGTAAAAAGATGACCGTATTTTTGGTATACCATCAAAAAACATAAGAAAAATAATACAAAAAATATTTTTTCTAATTATTAAAAAATATTTTTGAATGAAATATTGAATTATTGAAATTTTCTAAAATATTCAGATTTTTGTATTAAACTTTTGGACCCCCCACAAACGTATATTAAGTTAAGATCAAATTTACTGAATGTATAATTACATATATTATGACTATATAGACATGGTATTTAATTTTTTCTAGATAACAGAATTCTTAAAAGTATTTTTTTGATATTGAATAAAATAGCTAGTTTAGTTAGAACATACATAGATACATAGTCATACATAGTCATTAAAAAAACAGAATATAAAAATTTTAAAAATTAAGAAGGTATTTTTTAAAACAAAAAACATTTGGAACGAAGGGGTTAAACAACTTATCATATCTTTACAAAAAAAAAAAATTAAATTAAGAAGAAATAGCTATATACACAAGAAGTTATAGAATACACAGAACATATAGAATATACAGAATATACAGAAGAAGAAGAAGAATACACAAAAGTTATTTTAATGCACGATATTTATAACAATGTCTTTACACTTACAAGCCGAAACATTTAACGAAAACTTTGAAAAAAAAATTGTTATTTGGGCATAAAATAAATTGAGTGTTCCAATCCGGCTTGAAAATATTTTAAAAATTTTGTATTTTTTTTTGTAACTGATGTATGGATATATATACATATCTGTACAGATATTCCTCTCGTAACACTTTTAAACTTTATTTTTATAGAATATAAAATATAGAATACAGATATTCCTCTTGTAACTTTTTTAGAAATTATTAAAAAAAAATTTAAAAATTTTGTTCGATATTGGTATTACAATACAAGCAATTACTTATGACCAAGCTTTAGCCAAAGTTTTATCTTTGCTGGAAATAACATCTGATAAATCATTTTTTAATTATAATAAAAATTTTTTTGCATATTCGATTTTCCCCATCTAATTAAATCTCTTAGAAATACATTAATGAATTCTGATTTAAAAACCTCAGATGGTATTATAAGCTTTAAAGTTCTCATAGAATTATGGGAAGTTGAAATAGACTAGATTAAATTAACTAGACAACATATTAATTCTTAAGAATACTTTTGAAAAACTGAGAATTAAATTAGCAACACAAATATTTACTAGAACAGTGAGAACAGTGAGTCCCCCGATATTTACAGCCACGCTGGAACAGGAACCTATGGTTGGGTTATAAAAACAACTAAAATTGATTGTTAAAAAATCGAGGTATAGAATCGAGGTTTCTTCTTTTTTTTAAGAAGTTGAAGTTATATGAAGAAATATATACAGATGAACGACCTACATACATACAAACAAATAAAATAAAAAAAACTAAAATACGATCAAGTTGATTTTACGAAATTAAAAAAACTATCTAACTTTTTTTTTTAACGTGAACACTATTTGTATATAGTTACTTTGTGTTTATATGCATTTTTTTAAAGGTATAATTTACGATATTTCATTTTTAATGTAAAATTTACGTAACGTTTTTTTTTTTTTTTCAAAATTTAAATTAAAGTTAAAAAATATAAATTAATTTTAATTGAAAAGAGAAATTCTAAAATTGCTTTAAAATTTTTTTTAAAACATACATACATACATATGTATACTTACTTTGAAATTTACCTATAATTGTTTTTAAACATTTATAAAATAGATTTTAGTTATATATTTTAATAATAAAATGTATATAGGTAGGTGATACTGATTATTATTCTAAAGTTTTGTTATTATTAATATTATTTTAAAATAATAGTTTTCACTCTTATTCTTAATTTTTATTTAATTGTGATTTTTTTTTTTTAAAGGTATAAAATATAAGCTTTGAAAAAAAAAAAAACCTAAAATTATTAACTTACATAATAAATACATACATAATAATAAAATTATTTACTTACATAATAAATGATTTTCTTTATTTTGAAAAATATGTTAGTTAATACAACTATTGTAATACCGCCAATAATGCCAGAAAAAAAGAACGTTTTAATTTTGAATAATTCATTTTCTCTACTAAGAAAAGATATTCCCATTATAATTGCAGCTCCGCTAATTATTAGATCAGCTATAAAATATAATATTAAATATTAGTTATTAAATTATTTAACTTTAAATTTAAATATTAAAAATAACATTTTGTAGATAACTTAACAAATTGTTCTTGTATAATTATGTAATAACGTATGTATTTATAGAATTTAACAAATATGTAATTTTAAAGAAAATGTTAAGATGTAAAAATCTGCAGTTAAATAAAGGAAAAAAAAAAATATACGTATAAAATATTTTTCAAGAATCAATAATAAGAATCGTTCCAACATTTAGTAAGTCCTCATATATTTCCCAATTTCTTTTATTCCTATTCCTTTATTCTTTTATTCCTATTTTTTCAATTTTCCAAACCAAACAGAACGTTACATCTTAGATTCTAACCTAATGTTTGGTTTAAAAGAGAAATTGGTTTGGTTTAAAAGAGAAGAAGAGAGTTTGGTTGCTTAAAGTCGAATGTTGATCTCATTGGTGTTTTCTCTCTTTGTCTTTCGTACGGGTATGCAAGAGTTGATAAAGGCAACTGTATTCTTCCTTGTTTTATATGATATTAAAATATTGAATGATTTTCTTGAAAATCATACATTTTTCTTTTATTTATTACTTTTACAATTTTTAGCTACAGTAGTTGCTATTATACTTAAAATGTGCAGCAATAAATAGAGAATAATTTTTTATCAAAAAATCGTTAGATTGATACCGTTATTTTTTTAGCAAAACGGTTTAAATTACATTTTTTGAATAGAAAATGCAAAAATATTTAAATTGACAGCTGTATAACTTTTTATTAAAAAGTCACCCGGTCTTTTTTCATATTATGTTAAATAATTTTAATTTAATAAGCTTCTGAAAATGGTATTAATCTTACGTTTGTTAGTTCCTAAATTATAAACAAAAACTAAATTAAAGAATTTTAAAGAAGAGAAATCTATAAGTCCCGTTATCTCGAAAACCGTTAGGAATTGGCGTCAGTTAATACTAAGTTTTTTGCTTGTTTTTATCTTCCCTATCACCCCTTACAAAGATGCCGTTTACTCGTGAAAGATCCTGTATAACAGAGTAAAATTTAAACCGATGAATAATTCAATTTTTTTGAAATTAATGTTTATTGTAAGTTATATATTAAGACGTTATTGGTGTGAAAACGACAGTTCTTAAAAAGAAAAAAATTGTTACATCATTTGAATAATTAAACAAAATCTGGGGTTGCACATATTTTATTATTATAGAACCGTTATTTAAAGCTCAAAAGTGCATTCTTCGTATTATTCACTTCAAAAATATAGAAATTTTATCTGCTGGCCTCTTTTCAAAGAACTAGATTTACTTTCTTTAAGACACCTGTTTGTTTATAACTCACTCCCTAAATTCTACAAAGATAAAAATCATTTGAGATTGAGAATCTCAAGCTCTTATAATTTAAGAAATAATCATCGACATTTCGTTAATATACCATTTTGTAAATTTTGTAATAAGACCCACTATAAAAAATTCTATTATAGTATGGCTTCCAAATATATTAATTACCTTCCGGCGAATATAAAAAATATAAATTATTTGAAAAAGTTCAGCAAACTTTGTAAAAAATGGGGTTATTGAATATGAATTATTATGAAATCTAATTGTTTCAGTTTCAAAATGCTTTTTCTTTACGACTTCATACGATTTTTAAAAGTTTCAAAACTTTTAAAGATTGTATTTCAAGGTTATACTTCGACTGTGAATATAAAGATGTACATATATGATAAAATTTTATGTATATCTAAAGAAATTTTAAACTTATTTTTACTTATGTTGCTTTACTTATCCAGATTGTTCAGGTATTAAAAAAAAATATATATATATATAGGTATATGTATAAACTAATCATAGTTTCATAAAATAAATATAATTAGATTTAAGTAGGTTAGTTTTAAGTTAAGTAGATTAAGTTTTAGTTATAATATAATTTTAATAGTTGTAAATACTTGTAATTACGCCAGGAGCAAGTACATATATACTATTATATAAGCCAAGCATTAGTGCTATTTAATTTAAAATATTGTATGTCACATTATTTATATGAAATGACACAATTTAGAATTTACTGTCAGTTAGGCAAGACATAGGGCGTTTTTCTTTTTCTCATCAGATCAACGTTCATATTTTAAATGTAATAATATAGTTGTAAAAGGAATTTATTTAAGAAATAAAAAAAACTAAGTTAATTTACGTAAAATTTCATTTAATAAAATTTCAAAAAAAAAAAAACTTAAAAAAAAATGTTTATCTATGCACGAAATTTTATTTTGATGACGTTTTTATTATTTTATTCTTAATTTGACGTTATATTTATGACAACTCTGTGAAACCTGAGAAATTTTTGCGAGCTCACAAATCGCGCTCTGAGCACACTCCGAGTTAAAAAAGAAACACAAAATGGATAATCTGGATAATCTGAGCATTAAAAGAAACCCAATTTTTTTGCTTGACAGCTCTGACTCTGCTCTGATGAGAAAAAGAAAAACACCCATATAAATTAGTAAGCCATTGTAATATTTGGCTATGTTATTATAAAATTGTCATTTTTGTGTTTATACTAAAGCCTTTAATTAAAAAACAAAAAAAAGTCAATTATCTTGTATTGAAAAATTGAAAATTATTAAAAGAAAATGAAATAAATTATATAGAAATTAGAAAAAAAAAATTAATTCATATTATCCCTTTATTATTTTAAATCATCGGAGTTAATTAAACTAGGCGTATCAATTTTATTAATTTTGTTTTTTTTTTTATTTATATTAAAATTGTCCATTGTTAAATTATAATTTTATTATAGGTTGCTTTAAAGATTTATTTAAATACCTGATGTAAAAACGTCAAATTGTCTTTTATGCTTTTTTCTATAACTAAAAGAATTAGTATTTTCATTTGCTACAATTGTTCCATTTATTATTTGCGCCATCTTTATTATTAAAATTTAATATAATTTAAGAAAACTTTTGTTATTGTCCAAATAAATTTATTAAATATACATAAGTATGTATTAATGATTTTTTATTTATTTTTGTTTTCAATAACAGGATAAAATCCTTTAAAATTTACGAACAGACTAATTTTTTTTAATTTAGTTTTAAAGAATTTATATAAAGATATTATTAGTACATACAAACATACATATATCTATTAAAATTTATTTGAATTGATATATATATATACATTTTATTCACATTTAAAATATATTTATCTTATCCATATATGCTATATCTTGATAACTTAATAACTTATCTACATATATTATAGTATAAGTTATTTTATATATACATATATAGTAGTATAAGATATATTATCAATGAGATAGTAAAATACTAGTATTATACATAACATAGTTTAGAATGTTATGTCTAGTATTATACATAACAAAGTTTAGAATTACTCAATTTAGTTTAGAATTAGAATCAAAAGTATCAGCATTTTCGGCCGCCGGTTTCAAATAGCTACCATACAACTTCTTTCTTTATATGGAAATAAATTAGTGTTTATAGAAGCTAAGTAACTGAAATTTTGCAAAATTATGTCAACTTACAGGCCAAGAATATCTGTAAAATGTGTTTGTGCTAAACCTGCTGCTGCAGGTTAAGGTAGTTTGCACATTTTGCAAGTTAATGAAGCTAAGGCGTCTGAAATTTTACAAAAGATGATCAAGTTTTATGGTAATAATTTCTGTAAAATTTGGTTGTGCTGGTGCAAATAGGTTCGGATAGCTGCCATACAACTTTTCTTTTTATATAAAAAAAACTCAATGTCTATTAAGGCTAGATATTCGAAATTTCTTGAAAAAAATACTAACAATTTCTGTAAAATTTGGCAGCAGGTTTAGGTAGCTGGCGTATCTTGGAAGTTAATGATGGTAGGCATCTAACATCTTACAAAAGATGATGAAGTTTTAGTGCAATTACTTCTGTAAAATTTCGTTGCGGTGGTGAAACAGGTTCGGTTAACTGTCATACATCTCCAAAATTTACATAAATATACCTTGGTACTTAACGTCGGTACTAAAAACATCTGAAATTTTGTAAAAAAATGTACAAGTTTTATGGAAACAGCATATATTACGTTCATATAGGTATCCCAGAGTTGATACATCAGTCTACTCTACTGCATTCTTCCTCGTTTTTTTTTTCAAATTTCTTAATATTTATTAAATTTTACTTTTTTGAGTTTATCTATATGTATGTTGTTTTAATAAAATTTACTTTATTACACTTCATTAAGGAAGTAGATAAGAATGTTAATTAAAGGAATAAAAATCAAACTAGTATTTGCCCGCCCCTCGAAATTCGAGGTGTTTTAATTAGCAATTACAATACAGAATATACAGTACAGTTTCTTTATGGTTTTATTTAAAATGTAAAAATACAATTTTCAATAATTAAAGCCTTTATGAATTTAAAATTTCTTTGCAAATGATATTTTTTGTAAAAAAAACCGTTATTATTATCGTTTAGAAGTTGCCCTTGATTTATTGAGTATTGGAAACTCAATATATACCTATTATATATATATCATAAGAAAATTAAATATTATGATGATATTATGATATGTAAGAATTTATTTCGTTTAAAATATAAAAAAAAAAAACAAAAAAAACAAAACTAAATCGAACTTGCAAGATTAAAAAGCAACTATTAATAACCCCACACTCTACCGCTGTACTAAAACTTAAACTAAAATCTAAATGTTTATATTCAGTTATATTGTGAAATTCCTACTCCTACAATACAACCAATATTTTAAAATTTTTAATCGAAAAGAAAAAATAAAACAAAAATTCAACGGAATAAAAGAGCGTCGTTTTTGAATATGTATATTATAGGTATAGATTATACATACTATATGATACATATGTATATGTAAATTATTAATGAAAATCAGAAAATTTGATTGATCTTGTAAGATGGCTGTACTGAATATTTATCATTTAAAATGAAAAAAAATAAAAGTTGGTTGGTAAATCATTGAGTAAAAAGGTTTTAAATGTCTGTCATTTACAGATTAAATATTATGATATATCAACAATTATTTATCTATTGTGAATGAAAATTTAAAATATGTTTAATTAAATCAAAATTTCAGTTAAATGATTTATAAAAATAATATGATTCATCACTGCTAGTTATATTATTCTTCACTATGAATGTATTTGATTTGTAAAAAAAAAAATATTGATAGATAATATAGATAGATATATTAATTAGAATTTCTTTTTCGCAAAAATAAAGTACAATTATATTAAGTAAACATTATATTGCAAATAGTTATAAAGTGTAAATAGTTTAAGATAAGAAAGGTTTAAAATGTTGTTATCAAGTTCATATAAAAATCTTTTTAGGTTACAAATGTTAATAAAAACATAAATATATATGTAGGTGTGATATATATATATTTAGATTTAACATTTTCCAATATTATTTAGTAATATGTAATAGAGTTGATATTCATATTATGAAAAATAAACATATAGGTTTAGTTTTTAGTTTGTTATATATATATGTATTGCTATTTTTTTTTTCTAAGGTGGAAATCTTTCAAAGACATCGAGAATTTCTCCTCGGTTGTGTCAGATTCTTACTGACTAAATCCACCTCCCCCTTTAGCCAATATAATGGGATGAAACTCCTACGTGCTAACGCAGTAAGGATAGGAAAGGATAGGACAATAGGTTGCAGAAATATTGAATTGGGAGTGAGATTGTAATTCTTGCAATCTTTTTACTATACAAATCAATATATGTTTGTAAGCTGTGCAAGAGAACATGAATAATTCGACAATCTAAAATACTAAACGTGCTTTAACAAAATTAAAAATATAATTTTTTAACCTTACTTGTAGCTCTAGCAGTTTCAAAGTTACATATTATAGTCCTTCAAATTTGAAAAAGTTATATGTATTCAAATATTTATAACTCAAGTTTTACTAAATATTTTTGCAAATTAAAATTTCTTCAATCCAGAAATCACAAATCCAGAGAAAAGTGATGTAATTTTATATAATTTAAAATTCAACCTTTTGTGAAACAAAAATTTTGTAAAAGAGTCTTGCACATTTATTAAACGGTTAAATTTAAAAATCTAAATTTTTAATTTAAAAAGATAAGAAAGATTTTTTAGAATCGGAGCTGTATGTGGTCAAAAACTAAAAAAAATCCTGATTTTTAAACACCTGTAACTTGAACACCTGTCCAAATTTTTTTGAAGTAATATACAAAAATTAAAGCTTCAACATCATATTTTTATTTCTATTAACAACTTTTTTTAATAATATAGGGTTACCTTAAAATTGACGAAAGTGTGACTTCATTTTGCTAAATTTTTCTAAGAAATTTTTTTGATTATTTTGCATTTTTTTTACTCGATAATTTGAAATTGTTGAGAATGATGCGTAGTACAAAAAAAATTAAATAAATAAAAAACGGCTATAACGGTTGCTTGAAGAATTTATATTTATATGATATTAGTATACATACTTGTATACTTATTTTCATGCTTATTTACATATCGTATATGTCACTGATGAATGAATGATATAATACATACATATGTATAGTATAAATTATTATACATTTGCCATTTAGTATTAAATGGTACTATAGCATACTTTGAATTGATAATCGTTATGTGAAAGGTTAGAATCTACTTTTAAAGAATGTACATATAAACATATAGTTTGAATATATGTACAATCCATAGTTTCAGAAATTAAAAAATGCACTCAAATTATTTTAAAATACTAAAAAAAAAAAATATTATAAGCAAAGTGACAGGCTATGAACATATTAACGGTTCTTACGGGTATCTAAGAGTTGACAAAGGCAACTGTATTCTTCCTCGTTTTTAGAACAAAATAGACGCAATAAAACTAATTTTATTAAAATAAGTTTCAATAAAAATTGAATGTAATTAAATTAAAATTTACAACATTTTAGCATTCGAAATACAAAGAAGTAAGTAAAAAAAAAAACCACGCGTGGTAATACGTATATACATAAATATACCTAATAGTATTTAAAGCAGCCATGTTCTGACATTTCCAGATTGAAGAAACTTCTAGAATTTGTTTAAATTTAAATATTAGGCTTTTTCGAACTTTTGGTAGCTGGGGTGGTAACACATAATTTGTTTCAATCGACATTGATTGAAACAAAATTCATTTGTTACAAAATTTCACTGGCAGCACGTATTTGTTTCAAAAAGTTTTTTTTGTTACACAATTTTTTGATTGGAACAAAGTATTTGAAACTGTAAAAAATTTATAGAGCAAAGAGTGTTCGTTTACTTATTTTTTTATTGTAATAGATTTTTTTTGATTTAAAATACATTTAAATATCATAATTTATTTGTGTAACGTCATATAATTTAAAAAAAAAAAAATGTAAGTATCCATATTAAATTGAGGATACTTATTGCCAATATTGATATGTGGGCATATCCTTTTTTTCTAAGGCTTTTAATGTATTACTAAAAATTTTACACACACCCTGGGGTGGCAGCACGTAACTTGTTTCGAATCGAATTATTCAAAACAAAATGTTCCCAGTAACACCGAAATTGTTTCGAATTAAAAATAAACAAAACGAAAATTTTTCTTCTTCAAAAAATTCCGTTTCGTTTCCAATTCAAATTATGTATCTTTTTTTATCCTTCAAATTGGAATTGTTATTATTTGGTTTTTTTAATTGTTGTAAAAAAATTTGGTTATTACCCAATTTTTAATTTTGTTTAAGAGTTTCAAAAATAAAATTTTTTTAAAAAATGTAAGTATTAAAATCAAAAATAATAAAATAATAATTCTACCTAAAATTTTTTCGGTAGGAATTTATTTTATAACAAAGGTGTTAAAATTGTATTAATTTTTTAATATTTACCTCCAAAATTTCAAATATATTTTTTAAAATTAAGTTTTATAAATATTTATCTTAATTGTACTTCTTCGCGTTAACTATATCTCTATCACAGAAATTATTTTGAAATGACTAAAAAATATATTTGAAACAAAGCTTACTGTGCTGCCAAAAACTTTCGAAAATTTCGAAACAAATGAAAAGTATTCGAAACAAAGTTACGTGCTGCCATTTTTTCAAAAACTGGAAACAACACATTCGAAACAAGTTACGTACCGCCACCCCTGAGTTCCATATTGTAAAAAAAACCGCAAATATTTACGTATTACGTCTCATTAAGTATGTACGTCAAAAATATTTTACAATGTCATGCGCCCCGATTCCCGAATAGTTAAAATGAGTTTTTAGAACGCAGAAAATATTTCGTGCATTGGATGTTTATCTGTAAATTTTTACAATAGGGGTTATTACCACACATGCCAGTTTAAAAATAAAATGTCAAAATACTTTTTTTTGCCATATTTCGCGTTAAATTTTTGCATAAAAAAATCAAAAGTTGGAGTAATGTTGTAATACAGAATTATAATAAAAATTTTAAACTTTTGGAATTGATCCAATTTTAATTTTTTTTTTTTGATAATTCAAGAAGACCGATATCTTTTTTTCAATTTTAATTTGTTTAATATATTTTAAATAACACAAGTTCTTTTTTTGATTGAGAAAGCGTCTCTTAAGTTGTTTATTTGAAAACACTTTAATTTCTAGCAAAATTGAAAAAACTTTCAAATAAAAATATTCAAAATGCAACTTCACCAATAAAATGTTTATTTTAAAAAATCAAAAATTGCGTTCCGAAGTATAAAAAAAAATATTTATTTTACAACGTATTGCTATTGTTTTTTTACAATATGGGTTCGTCAACCGTCCTGTGCTAGAGACAATGCTTTGTGACTACCAACACTAATAATTTAATAGCTACCGCTGGCTAACATGTTTATTACAAATGTCAAATATAGTATATCAAATATCGTTTAAATCTATCGTCTATCATTTTTCATGGTATTACCATAAAGAAACTATATAGTTCATAGTATATAGTATATAGTTTCTTTATGGTATTACCGAAATATTTAGAAAGCGATATACGATAAATTTGTCTAACGAAAAAGCTTTTTTAAATACGTTAAACGGTAAGTAATGATATACGTAATAGATATAAGAGAATTTTTATTGTTAAATATTTGTATAACTGAAAAAATTGTAAAAAACATGATAAATAGATTAATACTTTTTAATTTAAAAGGTCTTTCTACTCATTTGCTCGAATAACAATATTACATGCTACCTAAAAACGACGAAACATTAAAAAATTACTTTTGAAAGTAGTTGCTGCCCACGCAGTAGTTTTGTAACGGGTAGAGCTATAGAAAAAAAAGTGTTTGTATAAAATTTAGTTTTTGGCGGCGCCCCTTTAATTTCATTGCTCTTTTTGAAATGATGAGTTTTGCACATACACACGAGCAGAGTGGAACTAAAAAATTTTTCAAATTACAATTATCAACGAATACAATTTTGTTCCCATTCTTAAGAATGGGCCCACCCAAAAAATTCCATTTCTAAAATTCCTTTCCCATGGCCACATTTTCTTTTCATTCCCGATTTTTGAGTGCAAATTTATGGTGATGATTGATAAATATTCAACAATGCTTTTATTACTTTTCATGTATTTATTTTTATTTAGTTAAACAAGTTTGATTTTTAATCGCAACATGACTTAGTCTCATATGACTGTTCAGTTTTGCTTCAGAATTTTTTTGGTTATGTAAAATCACATTTTAACACACCTGACTTATTTTTTTTAATAGAATTTAAAAGCAAAAATTTTACAATTTAAATTAATTTTATTTCACACACACAAATTTAAACACAAATAATTTCCGTTTACACAAAAAGGATAAAAAAAAAAAAAAAATTACGAATATAATCTTAAAATATACTACAAGAATTATTTCATATTTAACCGATTTTTTCAGTAGCCTGCAAATTTTAAAAGATTTTATTTTAATATAAAAAATTAAAGCGTTTTCTGTTGTAACTTGAAGGGAGGTTCCACATAAATAACGTTTTATATTTAATTCTTTAACGCTCTCATTTTTGTTGCGTTGTTATTTGACAGAAATCAATTTAGTGTTAGTAATCTGAAAAAATAGATTGTTTTGTTTTTTAATTTTTTGCGAAACAATTTTTATAGGATTATTATTTAACTTTGATCCTTAAATTAAAAACGTTACGAGATCTGTTTGTATTCTGATAAATGAATTTGTAGAAATATGGAGTGGAGCTGCCCGGTCTTACGGAGGTGTGCATTAATTTTAAAATGTAAAAACATTTTATGAAAAAACCCTGAATTCTTATTTAAGCTGGCAGCTCCTAATTTTTAACATAAATTACTTTTTTCTTAAAAACGAAAATTTACTTTAAATCTTAAATATATATTTTTGAAATTTATTTGTGGAACAGCTCCCTCCATTTAATTGTAGCACACAAGAAAAACGAATTACTTTATTTTTTTAATTGCAGAATTTTTTTTATTTTTAAAGTAATTCGTTTTTGGTAGAGTTGGAAAATTTAAAACAAGAGTCATACATGGAAAGTATGGAGCATTAAAAGTTTGTAAATCTCCATTACCACTCCACTGTGAAAAACCATTGCGTGAACCAGCACCATCTATTACTGGTACAGACATTGGTTGTTGTGGTGGTGGTGGTTGTGTTATATTACTTCCAGGATTCAATACCATTGACCCAAATGTACCACTATTATATGGTGGATTAGCGAAATTTGTTGTAGCAGCAGTAATATTAGATTGTGGAATATTTGAATTATAATTATTGCTTGTATTATTATTATTAGTATTATTATTATTATTAATAGAATCACCCTGACCATAAGTATTTTGTACATCTTTAGATTGATTTTTTAATATTTGATCTGAAAATTGATTCGATTCTTGTGTTTTACCTTGATAATACATATGCACTGAATCTGATGGTTCTTTAAATTGTGTTTGATTTAACATAGTATTTAAATCCAATTGATTTGATTGGTTAAATGGTGATATTGGGAAATTATATGGTGTTGGTTGGTTTGTTGGTGTAAAGTAATTCGAAATGGCATTTGGTGGTTGAGGATAACCGCTTAGTGATGAAACATTTTGTGGATACATTGCATTAAATAACGCTTGACCTTGTTGAAATGCTGGTGATTGTGGTTGCGAAAATTGCATTCCACCCAATAATGATTGCAATTGTCCCATTTGGCCCATTTGTCCCAGTTGTCCCAGTTGACCAAGTTGGCTAAGTGGAATTTGGGTATAACCTAGATTTTGTAAACCATCACCGAGACCATTATTTACGGGACGTTGTTGCTGTTGTTGTTGTTGAGGTGCGGTTGTCATTTCATTTGAATTTGCTACTGATCTTTGTTCCGCGAAATCGCCCACATCCATTATAGCATCGTCTCCTTTCATTTGTGTACGTTGCATTCTTTCAGGTCTATCAGTAGCACCCCCTGGTCCTCTTTTGCACGATATGCGTAAACAGTCGTCTTGAATACCATTTCTCAATTTACAGTCGCATCGGGTGTATATTCCACCACGTAATTCTTTTCCTCGTTCAGTCTGTAAACAAAAAATAGATTGGATAAGGAAATTATGGGATTTTGAAAGGATTGGAATTTGTAATAGGATTTTGATACAATTTGGTGAAATTTTATAAAGAGACAGTTATATAAAATAATCTGGCGATAAATAATCGGAATTTTTCTTTTACATAACTAAATCCCCCAAATAAGTTTTCACCATCAAGATCAGCACTGGGTTGTTTAGTTTGGTTTTAATTTTAGTTTGTTTAAATTAAAAACTCAAGTTTGTGTTTTATCAACCGTGTTATTTAAAATGTATAAATGACAATAAGACTAAAATCATATTAACATAAATTTAAGAAATTAAAAACTTTTCTAATAACCACTTGTTGTCGAGTTTTCCGAATTTAGAAAAAAACTCTTGCAAGTAGTTTTATTAACACTTTCTCTAAGACCTACTTTTTTCCTATATTATAACTATAGTAAATTTTTTTTTAAAGTTTGAAAACTACTTCGTTTATAATACATTAGAAGACTACTAGTTTTCGCCTAATAATATGCAATGTTCTTGCTATTTTTTTTTAGTACTAAATATTAGTAATTTTCAATTTTACAAAAAAATGTACTATGGTTGCCTGCTTTTCACAACAGAGCCAGCATCTAATAACCAAAAAATTAAGATAGATAATTATGAAGAAAATTGCAAAATGCAATGAAATTGAGTTGTCAAAAAAAAGTTTTTTTTTTTTGGATGTGATCAAATTTGATCGTTGTTGAAGGCTATTATCCTCTTAATAAAATTGTGTATATAAACATTTTTTCCCGGGAAAATCTTTTAGATTTTACTAAAAATATTTCCTAAACATAGATGGCATTTTTTATGTGGGGTAATTTTTTTTTTTTTTTTTAATGTTTTCTGTTCTAGATCATGTTATACAATGTTGTAACAATGTATAGTTGCTGTTGAATACTTAAAGTAAACAGCACTTATGTCTGTGACAAAGATAACAATAACGATGGCGATGATAACAATGTGAATAACAGGAATGATAACAATAGTGTTTATAGTGACAATGATGTGCCCCAGTGCATGATCCACAATGTGAACTGCCAATACAAGATGATGTACATACACAATCACACATTTTTGTTCTGTAAAGAAAAAAAAAAAAAATGAAGATATTTAGTTTATAATGATCTGAAAATTTATTAGATACGAATATTAATTTTACATTTGAAAATTTTTTTATCATAGACGACTCCAATATCAAAGGTAAATCAAGGTAAATCAACGTTACATTTAAATTATGATTACGAATTCGATTTTTAAGTTACATGTAATATTAATATTTGTTACCTATTTTGCACTAAAAATAAAAAAAAGTTTACTTACGATTTCTTTTTTTTTTTTAGTTTTTTTTTTTTAAGATTACTTCAAATATTCAAATTATCCTTTGAATAATTATTATCTATTAGGGAAAATCCTTTAAATTTTCAAATTATTATTCCTTTAGAACTTGTGGTTATTGTAATAACACTCGATTAAGTACACGCTCGTTTTCTCCTTAATATAAAGAAAACTTAAAATTTTTTATATAATTGCAGGTTGTTTTTTTTTTTTTTCAACTTTCTTCTTTGACGTTTGATGGTTTTTAACTTTTTTTTTCTTAAAACTTTAAACGCTAAATTTGAATACAAAAATTTTTCAATTCAATTTCTAATTATTTTTAACAATTAATTTTGAAGACAACTTTAATAATCGAGGAAAATTTTACAGAAAGAAAAAAAAAAAAAATATTAATTTTTTTTTATACTTATAAACAATTTACAAAAAATTGTCTTATCGTTTTAAAATAAAATCTGAGAATGATAATTTACATTTTGATTTTTCTAAAAGAAAATTTTTTTTTCAATTCGATTAAATTTTCCTGGTTGCTTTGGAAATATCGATAAAATAAAATTAAAATAAAAAAATTGAATTTATTTTTTCTTTTGTATATAATACTACTATATATATATATATATATGTATATACTTGTATATTATATAAATATAGGTTAAATAAATAAATAATACAATATATTTTGTATACGTATGTACAATAATATTAATACAATATATGTGTTTGTTATACGTTAGTATGTTAGTATATGTTGAACTTGATCTATATTTAGGATTCATTACTTCCGTTATTTTTGATTTTTTGTCTTTGTCTTTAAAAAAAAAAAATAAAGAAATCCTTAATATGTATATGTATGTACATTATATCGAAAATTTTCTTTTAGTTAATATTTAAAATAATTTAAAATTACTAAACAAAATGAATTAAGAACCAAAATAATTATTATAAAATTTTTAAAAATAATTCTTTTGGTGTTAAATTTTAGCATTATTTTAAATAATTCGCATAAGTTAATTTAAATAAATATTTACTGTAACACCCTAGCACAATATATTTTATCTAATAGGTAAATGTAAAGATAAGAAAGCGGGTGTAAAAGTAAACAATCAATATTGTAATACATTAACTATTTTCTTGACTTTTTTAAATACAAAAATAATTTACATATATGTAAATATAGCGATTAAAATATTTGCATATACAGATTTAATATATTGAATACAATTTAAAAAAAAAAAAAAATAATTCAGTATTTACAGTATTCAGTATTTACAGTATATCAGTATTTACAGTATTTAATAATTCAGTACATCATAGTTTTTCAAATTATGATGAATATAGCTTATATCTTTGCTTGTCTCATCGTTGATATTTTCCTTTTTCTATTCTCTTGGGAAGCTTAGTGCTTTCACAAAACCTTTTCATCCGCTTCTATTTTGTACTATTACTTTAATTTGTAGCCATCTTCATGTTCATTTGTGTTATTTCCCGTTCTGCTGTTCCACGCCATGTATTCTTAACTCTACCAACATATCAATTCCATTCGGGGTTCCATTCCAGGGTCTATCTAGCTATGCAATTGGGAGATTTTCTAAGAACATGACTAAAACATTTTCGTTTCTTAATTTCTAATTCGATTGGCTCTTGACCAGTTGTTTCCAAAACTCTTCTCTTCGTTGCGTATTCTTTTTGACTAGCGTATTCTTCAACATATGGTTCGGAGGCAGTTGTTAATGATACTTGTAGTTTGTGTGTTTTTTTTCTTGTTGACCAGCCAAGTTTCACTACCGTTTAACAGAACGGATTTTATACAAGCTTGGAATATTCTCAGCTTTGTTTTCTTTGTGATTCCAGATGATCTAAATATTTTCCACATTCTTCCAAATTTTGCTTTTGCTTTCATCAATTTATTTTTGATGTTTTCTTTTGTACCACCTTCTGTGGTAATAACTATCGCTATAGGTAATTGAAGTTATCTACATCTGCTTTTGATGCATATCTCAATTGTAATTGGTCTTTTGTTGTTGGTATTCTCTCTCATAATCTTGGTCTTATTTATGTTTATTTCTAAATCAACTATAGCTGCACATTTTGCTGATTTATGAATACAATGAACATGAATGATTTATGAACAATGAATATTTCTTGTCTCTAATAGTTACATTTTGTATTTTTTCAATGAGATTTGAAAGTTCATCAATTAATGCATTTTTATGATTATTCTAATCATTAATATTAACTGAAAAGGGTTACTATCACAAGACTGTATTTAATTTGCCTGTATTTCATATTATACAAAAATATATTATATTAATATTCTATAAAATGCGTATAACTTTGATTTTGAATCCTAATTATTAAGTCCCTTCTGATTCAGATTTTCACATATACTGGAAGAAGCGTATAGCCCTGTTTTTGAATGCAACCCTAAAATCTCTCATAATTTAGAATGAAATATAGGCAAGTGAAATACAGGCAAGTGAATTAGAGGCAAATTGCAAGAAATACAGGTAAATAATACTACGGACAAATGAAATACAGGCATATGACATGCTCCCAAGTGAAAATTATCACATAATTTCAAATAATTTTAATAATTTTGCATCGTTCAAATACTTAAAGTTAAAACTTTTAATTTTTTTTTAGTTAGAATTGAAATCGCTGCAAATAAATAATTTACTTTATTTATAAGTAAGTTTAAGAGTTACGAGTGTTGAATAGAGTTGCGATAGTAACATAACTTAAACACTATGCTTAACTACATAAAGTGTATTAAAGATTGATTGAAGAAAATGACTCTTTGATTTTATTATGAAAAACTTCATTTCCTTTTTATTTATAAATCGGTGATTTTATTTTATGTTTTCTTGTTAAAGGTGTTATTCTGGAATCGGAAGTAAATATCTCGAAAAGTTATTATCGCATTATGTCCAATCAATTTGGTTCAAAAGAAAAAAAGATAAGAAAAAATTTTAAGTTGCTATTAATTTCATTTCCGTACCCATCCTTTAAAATGTTTTTTTTTTTATTGTTTTATACGCGAATTATTAATAAATAATTCATTGAAATAATGTTCCACTTTTTTTTTTACTAGATTTTTCATTTTAGTATAGTTATTATTTATTATAGCAGTTGAAAATAGTTTTTATAGCAGTTTAAATAGTAAAAATAGTTTTCAAAGAAAAATAAAAATAAAATTACTATAGGGAAAAAAAACATAATAAAAACAAAACAAAACAAAAACAAATATGTATTTTATTTCATTTATGCTCTATGTACAGGGATAAGGTTACAGACTTTAAGGTAGGGTGAAGGTTTTAGATTCAGTTAAGCATATTTTATGTTTTTTTTTTTTCCTTTTTTCATAAATTCATTTCGTGAGTATCAGACATAATAATATAATTCAAAATAAAGTTTTTGTTATCTGCAAATATATATACATACATATATATATATATGTTAGATACACATATATATATATTCACATTTTACAATATTGTATATTATTATATTAGGTATGGCTTTAACTAGATGGTTACCTATCTCAACTATAGGAAGTTTGCGTTTCACCTCCATAATATTATATGTATATTATATGAATATAAGCGAAAATTAAATGAATCTTAAGATAAAATTGTGTATATTTTGTAACATAACAATTTTTTATTCGAGTTATGTTAAAATTATGAAATGTATTTTGTTTTTAATATGATCGATAGAAAGTTGTTAAAAAAAAATTAACAAAAATTGAAGAAAAAAAAAACAAAAAAAAAATATATAGGACACATGCAAACAATATTTTTGTGTTTTTTTTTTTCTTCTCTACATAACTATTAGTAGATAGGTTTCAAAATTTTTATGCAGTAAGAGTTTTTTTTTAAGTAAGTTTTCTTTTTCAAAAGAAAAATTAAAAACTGTTTAAAGTTCTGAAAAAAAGGACTTCATTACACAATTTGAATGGTAATGTGTTGGAAAAAAAAGCAATATTATATAGGTTTTAGTTTTCATAAAAGTCCAGAGCAAACAAATTATAATAAATTCAAATTTGTCCTTACCTTTATTGCAGATTAATAAAGGGGTTAGTATATGTTAATGACCTGCAATTAGAGAGGCGTTTATCAATTTTCTACTCCTTAAAAAAGTTACAATAAAAGAAATTTCATATACAGTTATTTTCTTATTTTTCTTTTCATATCTCCGTAACATCCGTAACAAAAGTGTTTTTCATATCTACTATATACATAACCTTCATTTGTTTAATAATAAAAAATAAAAAACATCAATGCAAAAATAAAGAAAAAATAATATGACTGAAGTGTTGAGTATTTCAAAAAATTGGAAAATTGTATGTTAATATGGAAAAGTTTAATACAATTTATTTTACATAAATACGTAAGAACTGCTTTTTACCGCAAAATATTCTACAAATTAAAGTACATGAAATTAACTGACTCAATACCATTAAAAATCTTGGTATATTTTTAGATATGAAACTAACTTAGACATAAAGTAGTAAATAAAATGAGAAAGGGTGGAAAAGATCTACTAAGATCCTCTTAATTCTTTCCTGAACAGGAACTCATTCTTGTCAGTTGACAATAAAATATTAATATTTGGGGCCGCGGTGGCGTAATGGGTAAAAGCGTATAAAATACGCTGTAAACACCGAGGGAGTGTCGGTTCGAATCCCACACACGTCGTAAGAGTTATTCCCCCTTACGACATTTACAGCCACGCCTGATCAGAAAAGGCTATGTAATTTCCTGTCCACATTTATGTGGCAGAGAAATGCATTAAAAAAAAAAATATTAATATTTAAAACTATACTTCAGCTAATTTTATTACAACACTCACTATCTGGTGCGATTACACTAAAACTCATACCAATTACTATATATAGTAAAATAAAAAATATCTTAAAATAAAAATTTTCAAGATGATATACAATTTACTATATTATTATTCTACTACTACTACTAAATTGCATCATAAAACCAACAATGATATAATTATGACTATAAATTATATCAAAATTTGCACTTTTTGGATAATATTATGCTTATTAAAAATTTACTTTTTTTTCCAACTAACTTAGTTTTAAGACAACTTAATTTAGATTTAAGTATAGTTAAGTTTTATTATTTTAAGACAAAACAGATTTTCTCTTAACAAAATACCAGAATTCAGAATGTAAATATAAAATGAACAATAAATTCTCAGTTGTAAAAATTTAAAGTTCTGTAAAATAAATTATATTAAGTAAATATTTTGTGTGCAATAAATTAAATCTCTCTAAAAAAAAATATAATATAAACTGTTTTAGAATTGCATATTATATTTCTTGCATATACTTTCTCTCAAAGACTTTCCTAGATATATTAAAAACTGTATTATTTTAAAGTCATATACTTGTTTTGTTTTAAATTAAATTAATTATTTAATATAAGTATTATTTTTCTAAAGTAATAAAATATAAATAACAGTTTTTAATGACAACTATTAATATTAATTTTATTCAATGCAAACTATTTCAAATTAAATAATTCTTAAATTAAATTATATATTACCTGAAAGTATGCAATTATTTATTTAATTTATAATTTTTTTATTTTAAAGTTTTTGGGGCCTCGGAAGCCTTATGGTTAATCAAATTCTGCACAGGTAGCAAGTTTTATTAATTGAAAATATATCCGCCGATATAAAATAAAAAAAATAAAAATATATCCGAAAATATAATATAATGTAATTTTCTTTTTTGTTACTTTTAATTTTCTTGTAAATAAATATATTTAAGATAGGCGAGCCCATAATGGCCCTAGCAGCCGAGGGCTATAATAATATTATCATAATTTTATTATATAATATTAGAATTAAATAAATAAATAAATAAATATCCGCCTTGTTAGCAAATATAGTATAAATATTTAATACATATAAATAAAATAAATAATATGAATTTATAAATAATAAATTAGTAATTGTAGTAAGCTCAAAATGGCCCTATTAGCCGAGGGTAACTTTTGATCCTGTATAATTTATTATATAGTACCAGATAAAATAAACAAATAAATAAATAATTGTTTTCGACCTATAATGGGAATAGTAGCCGATAGTTTTGTAATATTGCAATATCCTATGTATGATTTGTAATGTTAATATAAATATATAAAATATTCTAAAGTTAAATAAAAAAGTTTTTTCAATTCTAAATAAAAAAATTAAATTCACTTCTAAATCTTAAAAAAAGGGGTAAGTGAAAAAAATGAAGAAACATTTCATGGTACGATAAAGGAAGTATTTACATAAAATATAAAATATATACATTTTTTTTTTTTTTGTGGAAGAAGCATAAATAAAAATATCGATAAAATAAACGAAAATATATTTTATTTTTTTTATTTTTATTTTTTTTGAATAAATTTTATTTTTATTTTTGTTGACAAAGTAAACGAATGAAACGTATGAGCATTTTTATTTTGTATTTTGATTTGGTTGAATATGTTATTATTGGGTTAATATGTTTTTAATATAGAAAGGAATTAAGAATGGAATTGAAATCAATTCTCTCAATTCATGTATATCAATATCTATTTTCATAAATTGTAATAAAATATCAAATATATTTACTACTACTACAAAATATTTTAATGGATATGAGTATTTATTAGTTTTTATGTAATAAAAGTTATAATAAAAACATCATAAATAATGAAATATACTTATGTGTATTCCGAAAATTCAATTGCAAATTTATTTTTAGGATTTTTATATAAAGGCACATAAGTTTAAAAAAAAAAAAAAAAAATTTAACAAGAAGAATGAAAATTAAACTTTTTTTTTTCTTGCATCATTAATTTTATTAAACTAATAATAACTTAGTTCTAGTTCTTCTTCTTTGACATTAGTATTCAATAATATGACTTTTCCGCTTATAACATTTTTTTATTTTTTTGTTTTAGGCAGTAGAAACATCTATTCTTTATTTTAAGTTATACTCCCTTAAAATATACAATCTATAGCTTATTGTAACGGTTTGAATTTATACCGTAAACAGAATGAAAGTAGCAATCGCATTGATCACACTAATTCAAAATTAAACAATATTGAAGCAATAATTTTGAAATTAAATAATACTGTGAAATTATTTAATGCAACAATCATGTAAAAGTTATTCAACGTTTTTACCTTTA
Source organism: Poecilobothrus nobilitatus (assembly GCA_947095535.1). Lineage (NCBI taxonomy): Eukaryota > Metazoa > Arthropoda > Insecta > Diptera > Dolichopodidae > Poecilobothrus > Poecilobothrus nobilitatus. The sequence goes on along the minus strand of OX352773.1, from coordinate 25,111,670 downwards.
TCACAATCGATTTCTATTTTGATAGAGCTTATGTCACTATAACTCTTTGCTGTGGTGTTTACAAAAATGTATTTTAAGTTAAGTTTTTCACATTTTATAAATTTTTATCTCAAATATATCGAATGGTGTATTAGTGTATTGTGCATGTTTGATTTATTTTTTAGTTCTCTATCTTAAACTTTCCAACTGTGCCAAACTTATTACAACAGATTGCTTCAACCAGCATCTTTTCTCATAAGATATTGGTTTTAATTCAATATAATATAGTAGAACTGTTTAAGAATCAACAAATAATGAATCAAGATAATTATTTATTTGAACAAGTTCTATGCTGCAACATATAGCCTAGAACCTATAAATTTGGGTTATTCGAATAGAAGGATCATGTTTTTTTTTTTTTTTAAGTAGATTAACGAAAATGATTATTATTTTGTGATTGAAAGAGCTCAAAACAAATTTTACAAAATTTCAACATTCTTTTTGAAATATCTTACATTTAAATTCATAATTATGAGTTCTCAAAGAAATGAAAGAAAAATGTTTTGAATTATTAGAACTAAATTGAAAAAGTTCATTGATTCGTATAATTTCTAAGTAGATTTCATTTATGATTTTTAATTTTATTTTGCGTGTATTATAGTTTTTATGTTAACCTAGTTTGATTAAAAAAGAATCCAAAAATATGTATGTACGAGAAAACAAAAAAAAATATTCAGAACATTCATGTTTTTTTTTATGTAATTTTTATCTGAAGGTTAAACTAATTATATCATAAAAATTTTGATTTAATATTCAAATATCTTAAAAAAAAAGAAAATAATGATCTAAATTAAAATAATAACTTTGTTAATTAATTAGTGATTAATTGTATTTTAATATGAAACAATTTGTTTCCGAGTCCAAGAAAAGCTAAAAAAAAAAACATAAATAAACATTGAACATTAAATGACATTTTGCATTAAAAAGATATATTTGTATAGTAAACACAGATATATTTTTAAAGTTATATAAACTTTATATATTAAGTATATTTTAATGTCGTTAACAATATAACAGAACTGCTTCAAAAAAAATACAAGGACTAAAAAAGTAACAAAACATTTTAACTTAAGTAATTGTCCAAATATATGGGATCTTATAGAAGGCCGGTGTATTATCAGTATTCTGTTTTATCACAATTTCTTTTTGTTTAAAATCCGCCGCAAATCTATGTAAAAAACATAATTGGGGTGAATTTTAGAATTGGGTTCAAAATCAGGGTTATACGCTTTTTCCAAAATATTAATTTTTTATATGTATATATATCCGATATTCTGAGTTGGGAAAAGTTTTAGAGTTGGTTACAAAATTAAGGTTTCAAAAATTTGGTGAGCGGAGGCACTATAGCACTATAGCACATGCCATGTTTTTGAAGTATGTATATGTAACAAAAATAATTAGTATGTATGTATGTAATCAAAAAATTTTAGAGTTAGTTGCAAAATCAAGATTTTAAAAATTTGTTTACCGGGATAATCTTAGGGTAATCACTATATTAAATACTTTATTGTTGAAATATATTGTAAAAATAATATTTAAAAGGATAGTTGGTTACATAAATATAATTTCAATATAATATAGTAATTAGGTTTTCAAAAAACAGGATTTCAAAAAACAGGATTATGATAAATCGACTTTCGTAATACATCAAAAATATATATCACTTTTCAATCTTATTCTTTCACTCTCTGTCATCATTTTTTTTTCTCCTTCTTTTATTAGTTTAAGGATGGTAGAGCTAGAGAGTATTTCAAAAAAACAAATTTATTAAGGTGTTGACATGAGTTACCTACGAGATCTTGTTTTTAAAATTTTTATTTTTGTTTTTATTTTATTTTAGTTGTAAATTTAATTTTTGACGACCTAATTTCACCTCTAAATCCAGAATCTTGCATATATATATTCATACATATTTTGGAAAACTTTACAATACCACAAATATGCGCCACTCTCATTTAACTGATCTATTTGAAATAATTTTGTCGCTTCGCAAAAACGCACTGCTCTAATTGGATCCGATTAATAAAAATAACAAAATTCACCAAGATTTTTAGATCGTTTTCGTTGACAGCTTTAATCGATAATAAAAAAATTTAAGCAATATATTTTAGAAACCCTTTAGGAATTCCCAGGAATTCCCCAAAAAACCCAGGTTGTAAAAAGGAAAAGTATACCTATTCATGAAAATTTTAATGGTAAAGTTTGTAAACTCTGGTAAAGTTTAGAAGTTAAAGTGGATATTTGCGTAATAAAAAAAAAAAAAACAGTTTGCAAAATTTATCACCATAATTAACAGAGCTGTTAAATAATTTTATCACATTCATCCCAACCAGGTATATACATATAAATACAATAAAAACGCATTTTATTTTCTAACCGGATAATTGCGTAATTGCCGAAAAATGTTTAAAAGAATTATAAGTAAATTTTATTTTTGTGTATACGTCCAATATTTATGAGTACAAACAAAACATGTAAACTTTTTAGTTAATATTAGAACATAAATATGGGAAAGTATTGATATATCAGTTGACAAATATAATTATTTAGAAGGACCTCGGTGGCCTAGTGGATAAGAGCGTATAAAATATGCTGTATACACCGAGGGAGTGTAGGTTCGAATCCCACACACGTCGTAAGAGTTATTCCCCCTTACGACATTTACAGCCACATCTGAACAGGATTTACATTTATGTGGCAGAGTGCATTAAAAAAAAAAAAAATTATTTAGAACATTTGAAGTTAATGATTGCTTTATTTTCTCCATTATTAATCAAAATAAATAATTTTTAATTAGCCTAATGATGATTCAAATTAATTCATACTATGTATACCCAATGTGGCATTAATTAAGCATAGCGTTATCATAAAATTTTTTTTTTATAAGATTATTATTACCTACTCGTATAATATTTGAAAAAAAAATTGCGTTTTTTATTTTTTTGATTGATAGATTAACAAATTTTCCCACAATATGTCTTTTCTTCCTATTCATTTTTTTGTTTTAGACAATAATAAATTGCATAATTTTTGAAATCACATCAGTGTTTTTTTCTTTTTAATAAATTTTTATAATAAATAATAATTTTTAATTAGATGATAAATAAATATATATTGTGTACTTAGTATATTATATACTATTAATTAAGCCTAGTTATTCCAATTACCTAATTTTTTTTTTACTATTTTATTAATTTACTAAATTATGGTTTGCTTAAAGGTAAAATTTCAAAATTTTTATGATTTTCTTAATGTTATTTTGTATTTTTACAGTCGTTATACGTTTATTTTCAGTTCGTTGATTTTTATTTGATATAAGATCTAATAAAAACCTAATGCTTACAATATACCCACATAACAATATAAAATGAAGATACTGCAAAATTTGAAGATTAATAAAGAAGGTGTAAATTAAAATAAGACTGCAAAATCTAAAAAAAAAAACAAAAATACACCTAAATAATTAGGTAAGAAGAAACATAAAAGAAAAATTATTTCATTTTAAAATTCAATTTCTAAATATTATTCATTATACTATTCTCAATACAAATTTATAATTTTATTTTTGTCTTTTGTCTCATAATATGTTTTTTTTTTGTCTTAGATTTTCCCTTTTTCAGATTTATTTATCTGTAACAATACAAACATAATAACACTACGTATCGAGTACTTTGATTTCCGGTTTTTTAATTTGAAAATATAAATATGTACCATGATTTACGTACAATCTAAAGTAAAATAATTTAGGTAAGTTTCATGTAATTTTCTATTGAATATAGTTCTTCTTATATTAAAGGAACTGTACAAATTAGACTTTCTATTTTCGATTCGAATTTAACGGTACCTCTTCGGACATCCGGTTTGTATGTAGTTCGCTGCTATAAAATTTTTTTGCTTTTAGTTTTTTAAAAGAGGTGGGAATTTTCCAAAGCCACCAAGAATTGCTCCTTGGTAGTGTCAGATTCTTACTGACTAAACCCACCTCCCCCTCTAGGGATTATTATGGGGATGAAACCCCTACCTGCTATCGCAGTATATTGGCTATAAGGAGTATGGATAGGAAATGATAGGACAAGGATAAAATGCGGAAAATTGAATTGCGAATGGAACTGTAAGGGAACAATAGATCCTCCTCTTATTATTAATATTTTGCTAACAGTGACTATAGCCATCAAAAATTCCAATATGCAGTAGTATATAGCACCGTCCTGCATGAGATAATAATTGACGGCAACCCCACTGTCACAGTAGCAACTATTATTATTGATATTGATATTCGTTATCAATATTATTATCATTTACTACAGAGTCAACGGCATCAAAATGGATTAAAACGTACAGTAGTATATAACACCTGCCTGCATAATATAACCAAAGATAGCTCCACTGTAGCAGCTATTATTATTAGTATACGATTATACGATTATACGACATACAATATTACGATATAAAATTACTACATATTTTTTTTTTGTAATGACCTGACCGGGGTTTGAACCTAAGACTCTCCGATTGAAAGGTTGGCAACTTAACCACTACATTATGAGTTAGCTTGACATGATTAGTAATTATATTTAACAGGATTATAATACGTTAGATAGTGGAAACTATGTTAATACGTAAGCTCGTACCTGTTTAAATAAGTGTAAATAACATGATTACGTTAATTGTAGTACCTTCTATATACAACTAAATATATTTTAATTATTTTTGACAGTATTTGTGTCATGGCTACGCAAAATACCATTTGATTGTAACATGATCATTATACTTGAATATTTTGTAGAAATCGGATGTTTTTGTCTAAGCAAGTGAAGGTTATTTTGCAAAAACAAAAAATAACTATCTCGAAACTAATAAGGCTATAAATCTACGATTTTATTTTTAGATCACAAGTGAGTTTTTCAAAATATAGCAGTCCAGAGTAATATTCAATTCTCAGCAAAAATTTACGGTATACGTTTACATAAATGATTTATAAAAACATTAAAAAGGAACCATTACCATTAGGTTAACACATATCAAATTCGCAATTAGAACTTTGAAGAGAACCCTGAAAAATTTGACAGCATATTGGTAATTTATACAGTAAGCTAAAATAGGATATTAATGTCTTTATTATTTAATCAATAAAATCTAATAATTCGCTTAATTATTTCTGTACAATTTCCTATAGTAAATTTTGAGGTACACATATGCAAAAGTTATTTAAGTTTAAACTTTTTTATATTTTTTATATATGTTCAAAGTTCTTTTAAAAGATTTCACTTGACTAATATACAAATATACATTGACAAATATACTTAATAATAATACTTTCGTATATATATTTTTTAAATTGAAACAATTGATTTTGTCTTTGGTACATATTTCGTTCGATATCTAATTATTGGTAACGGTATATTATTTAAAATTTGGTCCTTATCGTAACATTTTTAACCTCTTGGAAATATCTTTCACAGAATATTACACCTCTAATCTAAAATCTTTAGGGTTTTTTCTAGCCCTTTTATAATCTAAACCTTCAACCTTGGAAGGTTGTTGTATAAAAATATAACATATAAAGAGATATTCAATTTTTAGAACATTGCCAAAAAAAATGTTGAACAAATTTGCCTACTAGTTTCACTCTGTCCGTCCGTCCTTTCGTCCGTCTGTTTACAAAACTTCTACAGCATTAAAGATATAGAAAAAAAGTTTTAACTATGGGTAGGTCTCATAAAAATATTAATGTTGTAGAACAACTTTTTCTTGTAGCCCCATCCATTACGAAGCTGCAGCCCCTTCTACTTTAAAAAAAACCCTATTTTTAAATATGTATATCTCATGTTTTACTTAACATTTTTTCAATCTAAAAACGCCATTCGACAGGATTTTGTTTTACCTTTGTAAATCAATATCAAAATTATTCAATTTGTTTTTAAATTTAGTATTTAAATTTACGGTTATGTGAAACCCAAATTTTGCTTGATTTTTCTACCTTCATAACTCCGGCATGCTTTTAGATAGGGCCTTGAAATTTTGAGTTAAGAAATAATTTTTAGAAGTATAATATAGTATAAGTTTCTTCAGACATTTTTTTTGGATCGCCGCCTGTTTATGAGCTTTTAGGGCTTAAAAATTGATAATTTGCTATTTTTAAACATCTCTAACTTAGGCAGTTGTACACATTTTTACTATTATGAAATCCTATTCTCACATTTTTTCTTATATTAAATTTTCAAATTTAGCTGGAAGTCACAATTTCTAAACAGTTCGTATTATCTTTTGGAAATGTACGGTTTTAAAAACCGTTAGTTTACATTCTGCCTTGTTTAATTTATTTTAAAGAATAGTGATAAAAAAAAATTTTTAATTTCAAACTTATGACATTCAGATATGTCATGTTGGTCTCCCTAACACACAGGGATATGTTTTCTTGTTACTTGTTTTAAAAGGATATAATGATTGTGAAATCGATTTATTCAGAATACAAATATTCAAAATTTTGAAAATTGAAAGCGATAATCGCTCTATTTCTTATATTCTGTAATCTGTCACCAACATTTTCTATTACAATATTATTTCCCATCCATATTATTGTAATATATACGTTAAATCCCTGTAAAATATAAGGAATAGAATAAGAAAAAGTATAAAAATAGTAAAAAAAAACTAAAAAAATGTCAATTTATAAAAAAAATATAAAAAAATAAAAAATGTCAAAATTTATAAAAACAATTAATATATTATTATAAGATAAATACACGAAATATAAAAATAAATATGTTAAATTTTATTAAAATTTTACCAAAAATTAAAAATTTTCAATTTATAACAAAAACAAAAAAAAACAATTTGTTAATAAATAAAAATTTTGGAGTAGTTCATAATTCAACATGTGAGCCAAATGCATCCAAAAAACTAGATCAAAAATCTACAGAAACTCCACGTCCTCCAAGAGATATACCAGATGATTTAAACCCAAATGATCATAAATTTTGTGCTACGAAATTTTGCCCACCACTAAACGTAGACCTAAGAATATTTCGTGAATTTGATAAAGATGAAATTTTAGGTCCACATGCACATAAAGAATTAATTTATAAGAATCCAGAATATTTTACATATCATCGATATAGCTTTTATACTCTATTTACTGAAACAGTACGAATTAGCAAAGAAGGACCAACATTAGAAGTAAAAATTATTGATAAAATTAAAGATGGAGGACAAAATCGAAAAAAAAGACCATGCCCAAGATCAGATGGTATAAATCCATGTATAATAGATGAAAATAATCCAATAAAATCATGCCCAGTAAATGAAACTGTAAAGGTATGTTCAAAATGTGATGATGACGATGAAAGTAATGATAATAACGATGATGATGAAGGACCATGTCCAAAGAATTGCAAATAATGAATAGATAAAATTTTGTTCTTTTTATAAGATCAGATATAAAATATTATTGGCTTCTATGTTTGTTCTGAATGTTCAATTCAATTTATTTTTATTTTTCTTTTTTATTCGACGAGTTTTAAACAATGATAAATGAATGAACTTTTATTTTTTAATTTTTTCATTCTTAAACTAGAATTACTATAAATTATCTTCTGTATTTTGCTAATATTTTATTACGGAAGTGTTTTTCTATGATGTAATAATAAAATATTTGTTTTCGGTATTTTTAAAAAACCTATTGTTTAACTTCTTAAATTTTTCTTTATGTAAATTAAGTTGAGTTATTGCAATCCGAAAAAGTGCACCGAAAAAGTGACGGGTGGGAAATTTTTTTAAAATAAATTGCAATAATTGTTGATGAAGGCTTACATTTAAAAAAAGTAAAATGATGATATGGTTTACATTGTTATGAGGGAGGACTGTAATTTTGAATTTCTGCATCACATGATTATTCATCCGCGTTTTGAGGCGGGGGAAGATGGAGTAAAATAAAGTGAAACGAATTAAAGTCGATTCGATTTTATTACCAAAAACAATGGAAATAAAGTCGAATTAGCAATTCTATGTTATTTCCAAAAAAAATGTTCAAAAAATAAAATAAATCAAATAAAGTCGAACAAATAAAAGTTTGAAAACATTTAATTATATTTTTTATTACATGTACAAAAATTAATATCACAGTAATATGATATAACTTCTACAGCCATAAGTTCCATGAAAGTGGTTTTGAAGTTATAAACGAACAAACAAACCAAAAAACTTTCTACTTTATATAAGAGAAGATATCTACATGCTAGATTCGGAATTAAGAATGACTTCAAAGGTGGTTACAAAAATAACCCCTTGACCCCTTTTTCGGAATTTGTATATAACTCTAATTTTGCTTGATTCTGTTGCATAAGCTTAGATCACTTACTTCATCTCTTAAAGAGGAAATTATTGAAGAATGAGGATAAAACAAAAATTAGTATCTATTTAACGCACTTAAAAATCCATCTTTTGATTATAAATATTATAGTTATAATGTTCAAAGAGGTCTATTGATTTTTTGTAATGGCAATATTCGAAAATATGGTAAAAGACTTGAAAGAAAAAAATCATAATTTAAAATATGTCTTATTTAAAATTTAGAAAAAAACATGTCTGCCGAATATCCTATGCTGGGACAGAGATTTTAATTAAAAATTTTGGAAAAAGGAGAATACTTGATTTTCAGAATGAATTTGATAAATAAATATGTGGTACATTGTTAATATAAATTTCAACATGTGTTTTATTTAAGTAATAAAATAAATAAAAAAATTTTTTTAACAATTTTCTTTTTCAGCATTAACTGAAAAGTAAAAAATAAAACATAAATTTTTTCTAACTAAATGGAGTCCAAATAGACTTTCATTTTTCAGCTAAAACATCCTGACAGTTTAGAGCTTAGACTGATATCCATGAAAAGAAAGTTTACAAATACATATTCCGGAAAAGTAGGCAACCCTAATTTTGCAACCTACTATGTTTTTGTTATTGTGTATTTAACAAAACCCAATATCTAATCGTAAATAATAAAAATTAAACCAGTTTCAATTTGTTATCAATAGCATTTACTATTCATTACATTTTGGAGTTTAAAAACTAATAGTTGTTTTTAGAATGAAAAGAGCACGTGCTTTTTTAATAAAATTCTTAATATTTAATAATAAGAGTCTCGAGTCGACTTTATTTCCTTTTTTTCCTAATTCGACTTTATTTCTATGGTTTTTGGTAATAAAGTCGATTCGACTTTATTTCACCCCTATCATAAAGGTTAGTTCATGTTTGCAGATCTTACGAAGTTCTACAAATGCAGAGTGTTTTTGAGGCAATACTGCAAAAAAGTTTGCCGTTTTGTTTTAAGAACTTTAAAAGATCTGCTGTCATATTTGCAGAATGGAAATTTATGCTGTCGATAATCAAAAAATTACATAACCTAAAAATACCTTTTAATTTTTTTATTTTTTTTTTGCAAACTGTGTTACTGTATATTAATTAATATAAAATTTTGCTTGTTTATAATATTCATTTCAATTTTTTTTTTTTAAATGTCAAAATACAAAACTTTAAATGACATATACAATGAAGTGCAGTAAACTGTTTTTAAAAGTACGGCTATGCTTTTTTTCAGTTTTTTGATTTTCTGTTGCAGAGTGGCGCTGACTGAATAAGAATTATGTTTTTAGATCTGCAAACATGAACTCAAACCATCTTTAAATGATAACAGATGTATTTAATGCATATTAATAAAAATGTTGAAAATTATTTGAAAATGTTTTTCTTTTGTTTTTTTTTTTAAATTTAAATACTTTTGTCTGCATTGGAAAATACATTCATATGTAGCAAGTTTGAAATATATTACTCTGTAATTGAGTTTTTCAAATTTTTAATCGTGATATACGATTTTTTTTACTTCTGAATTCATAATTTAAAAATTCTGAAAAGAACTTTCCGCATTATGTTATATGTAATTCCGAAATTATTTTCGCACTAGCATTTTTATTTTGTTGCATTTTTATAATTTTTTAAAAGATGGTGCAATTTGCATTTTCACAAGTGTCTGTAATAAAATGAAATTTCGAAAAGTATTATTATAGGATTATGTTTATAGAATGTTTTGTTTTATTAATTTTTATAATTTTAATTCTTATTAGAAAATTTTAAAATCGTGCAATTTTAAGAGTTCCACGAGTATACATTTGATTTTTATTTTTTATTTTTATTATTTACATTGCATTTATGTTAACATAAATATATATAGTAAATTTTTTAAGTGATTTGTTGATGCGATAAACTATTTGCGCATTCATTTTTTTAATCCAACAAAAAATAAAACAAATATAAAATATTAATTAAAATTATGTTCCACAAAAACAAAAAATAAAATAAAATTTTCTTCCATCACAAAAATTTAAACACTCTCTTATAAAAATTTTATTTTTATCATTATTCATTCATTAATCATTCATTATTTTCATCATTTTAATTTATCAAGTTTTAGTCTCTCATTTATCAAAAGTATAATACTCTCTAATCTCTATTCTTTAAGCTCTAGTTTCTCTCTACTTTCAATGCTCTACTCTACCTACACAACACAAGTCACATGCACATCACAACACCTTATTTATATAGTAATAGTATAGTAGTGTAGTGTAGTGCATAGTTTGTAATAAGTTTTAGAAATATATTTTTCGTCTGCAGAAAAAAAGACCGTAAGAGAATGGTAAACAATTCAAAATTAAGACGGTAATTAAGTGTTGGTTAAAATATAAATGTAGTACATTTTACTGCATTCATATTGAATTAAAATAAATTCTATTCCAAATTTATTATTATAGCAATTTGAAAATCTTAGTTTTACATTTCGCTGCATTTATATTTTTTTTATGGTTTGAATTAAAATGATTCTGTATTTATTTCTATGTATTTCAAAAGAAATACTTGGTAGCAGTATAGTATTGTCATGCTGCATAAATGTAAGTAACTGTATTTGTTATGGATATTGCAATCTTTTTGAAGAAAATATTAAAACACTTCTAGTGCATTTTGTTATATAAATTATTAAAAAAAATTTTCTTCTTCATACCAATATAAACAATCACAACGTGTATTACATTTGCCAGCAGAACTTATATTGGGTTAGAAATTTTATTTTTTAAATTCCTGCTTATATTTATAACATTATGTATTTCAATTTTCGTAGCATACCTTTCTTTAAATGTTCCAACATTGTTTATATTCATCAGCCGCCTAACAATTAGCAAACAAAACAAAATTTTCTTAAAAATTCAAATGTAGTAAAATTACTATAAATTTAGTTAAATTACAATACTAATTTTAAACAAAATTATACTCTATATTTTATTCTTTTATTGTTTTTACATTCTTAATCCGGTAAAAGCTATTGCATTCTATGTCTGGCTATTTCTATTGTACACAAACTACACAAATACATTACCATCAATTCAAACTCTTTCTCTTTTTTACTTTAGGACTTTAGGACCTATTGTTTGTGTTTTTTTTTTTTCTTTTTCGTATAAGAACACTTAATTTTTTTTTTTTTATTTATTAATTTTGTTTTATTACTGTGCATTAAGGCATTCATTATCAACTTATTATAATTTTATCATATCACCAGCTAAGCCAGACCAGATCATACTAAAAATCATTTTATTTTTTGTATATGCATATGTATATATGTATTTGTATGAATTTTTTGAATGCTTTTGTGTTATTTTTATTATCTTAAAAAAATGATCACCTGAAAAATATAAATGAAAAATACATACATAAATGAAATTGAGAATAATGTATGTAAACTTATTAAAATTTAACTTGTTTTTTAAAGTCGGAATTTGAAATTTTGAATGATCAACAAATAATTTTAAAAAAATTCAGTTTCAATTGAGTTGTCGCGTTATTGGGTTCTTATTATTTCATTTTGCGCGAACATTTAATTCGGGGGGACAAAAAAAAAAAAAAATTTAAGTTTTATTTTTTTGTTTTGTTTTCGTGTGCGAGTTTTTAAGAATTTTTATAAAATAAATATTATTCGCTGAATAAAAAAATATATACATATATATATTAATTATTATAATTAATTAATAATAATTGTGAAAGTTTTCAATTTAAATAGAAGAAATGAAAGATAAGATTAAAAAAAATATGTAATAGATAAATATCAAAAAAATATATGAAAATTTTACATTTAAATCTAAGTGAATACTTAGCTGTTATATATGTAAATACGTATATAATATATTTATTTTATTTATTTATTTTGTTTTTTTTTTTTTTTTCGTATTAGATATTGTGTTATTTTTTTATGAAGATAATAAAAACTCTTTGTTTTGTTTTATCAAAAAAGATAAAAATTAAATAAATCAAATAAATAAATTATTTATCTCAAAATAATTAATTTAAAATTAAATAAACTCATTGATTACAAAATATATCGAATCACATTGAAAGTAAAAAATAATAAAAAAATAAAAAAAAATTGAAAATGGAAAAAAAATTAATATTTATATTTTTAATTTTTAGCAATTAATTTATTGGATAATAACTTTTTAAAGTAAGTTAATATTTATTACCTATGATGGTTGAAATTGTTTATTTAGTAAATTTTTTTTTTTTCTTTTAAATGAAAATCTAAACAATATTTTTAAATAAATTAAACACTGTAATTAAACGTTTTATCACTCCAATTTTATTTATTCTAATTAATGAATTGTGTTTATTTTACGACGAAATTAAGTTATACTACTACCAGTCTATGCTCCAATATAGTACCAGTCTATGTGTCACTGCCAGTCCAAAATAAAGGTCCAAAAAAAAAAACATATTTTAACAATTTACTTTATTAGATTAGAGTTTAATAATACTTTAAATCATTATTAATATTATAAAATATTACAATTTGTATTTTGTTTAAATAAATTCTTTTTCAAAAATTTTTTTTTATTTATTTTTACTGTATATAAGTAGTAGAAAAGACTATGAAAATTCTTGTTCTATAGATTCATTTTGAAGCTCTATATATTAACCAAATACAAATACAATTTGTTATTTATAGAATTTTCCATTTAATTATTGTAGAATAAGTATTGTTATTTTTAATTTTTGCTAAAAGAACCTTTTATTTTTTTATTTTGTTTTGTTTTCTATTTTGAGTTCAATAACCTTGAGATCAGTTCACAATTTTCAATTAACTAATAGTTAAAATTTTTATGATAAGTTAATTTATAAATATTATAACCAATGTTTTCCTTTGAATGATGTTTTCTTGAAGTGTTACTCTATTATGTAAATTATTATTATTATTATTATTAAAGTATGTATAAGTAAATCAAATCAATATTTGAATTTGACAAAAAAAATTAAAAACTCAATTCAACTTAATCTAGGGGATTTTTATTTTTTTAGCGTAATTGTATGAAAAAATTTTGTTTTTGTACTCTAGTATAGTATGTTCGGTTCTAATGAAATTATGAACTCATTCACATTTTGGTATACATATATATGTATGGATTTGTGTAAAATGGATTTTTATTTGATATAGCATTTTTTTGATTAAATGAAACCATTTTCAAATTAAACGAAACTTTTTTCAAAGTAAATAAAACTATTTTCATGGTAAATGAAATTATTTTCAGACTAAATGAAACTTTTTTCAAATAGAATGAATCCACTTTTTTACAGTCAAATACAACCTTTATTCGTTCAAAATAAACTATTTGTTTTTTCATATTGAAACTATTTTTTTTTTAAATAAAATCATTCTCATTTTTTAGCAATAAAATAAAATTAAATTAAATTTCAAAAATTAACAAATAATAAAATAAAATCATTTAGTTCTTTCTTTTTTAATGTGGCGGTTGACGTTCAGCGGCCTGTGAAATATGGAATATCATAATTATAATATAATTGCAATTTGGAACAATCACTTTGAGTTAATTTCCACACACTTTGATCAATCATATTGGAAATATTATGTAAGGTCACTTAATATATATCACGTATATCCCTTAATTTTTAAAAATGCTTTTCTTCTTTTGGCTTCAACATCTGGGAATAAGGTGCCAAAAATTTTAAATTCAAACCACTCTCCTGAATTATTGCTTGAACTTCTTGCGTTTTGTGAATTTAACAATGTTGTCCGTTACTAAAAACACATTTTCAAGCTTGTTGTCTCAAAAGTTTTTCAAAGAGATCTCGTAAGAACAAAATAAAACTGACAGCATTGACATTATTTTATTTTATTGTTTAAAATGTAGTTTATTTTATTAGGTTTAAGAACATTTAATAGTAAAAACTAATATAAAAATAAATATAATAAATTCTCGTTAATACGTAAATTTCATTTTAGATTTCATTCTATTTGAAAAAAGTTTCATTTAAAATAAAAATAGTTTTATTTAGTTTGAAAATAGTTTCATTTACTTTGAAAATCGTCTTATTTACTTTGAAAAAGCTTTCGTTTAATTTGAAAATGGTTTCATTTAATTGAAAATGGCAATAATAAATAAACACTTATGTTGAAAAAATTTAAATTTTCTTAAAGGTATTTGAAAAGTAGGAAATTAATTTTACCATATTTTACTTATCAAATATGAATATACATAATGATATTATCAAATATTATATAATTTAATGGTATCCAGATAAACTGGAAACTGGACGTTTGAGGACATTTTTCAAAAATTCATTTGACCAAAGAAATATCTTTACCAAAAAACTTTAACCAAAAATAATTTACCAAATGTATACTTGGCAAAGTTTAACACTTAGCAAAATTAACTTTAGTAAGTATGCTCTTGACATCTACAAAAAGAGGATTGTTTAATTGTACCTATGTTAAATATTTTGTATTAAATATCTTTCACATAATTTAAAATTATGAATTTATTTCTGAACGAATTTCATTTTAATATGAATAAAGTTATTTGTAAAAAAAATCGATAGCTCTTAAATTTTAGTTTTGAAGTATAAAAAAAATTTAAGTACTCGTAAGTTAAGCAAATTGTAAAAAATATTATTATGGAAAATAAATTTAACTGAATTGAATTAGAAAAAAAAAAAAATTTTTTCACTTTACTAAAATTTTAGGAATATCATTTAAAATATCCTATATATTTTAGCATTAAGATTCTAGCTAAAATTTATTTTAAAAATGTATTAAATACTGTTCTAAAGTTATAATCTACATTAAAATAAGAAGGAATGGTAAACAGTCGTTTTAAAATTCTTACCAATAAAACTTTTTTTTTGTAAATTATTTTGTTTTTATTTAATATTAAAGTTTACTTTTTCTTTAATGAATCCGGTATATCGAAAAGCTAAAGTTATTTATCTTATACATATATGTATATATATACAATATATGTAATATGCCTGCATATTAATTCAGACACATTTCTTATTTATTTAAAAATGAAATGTTTATTTTAACGCTTAAAAAGATGTATAAATAAAACAGGAATAAGTTAGTATATATATACATTATATATGTACAGTGGTGTGCAGTGATCTTTATGAGCAAGTTACAATGTGATCATACTGTAAATTTATAAGTATATAACTATGTATCAGCAATTAAAAATTTGTCTTTAAAAAATCCAAATAATGATATAATAATGGTGAGTCAAAATAATAATTAATAAAATCAATTCTTATACTCTTAGTAGTATTAGAATTTGAAAAAAATAAACTTGTTTAATATTTTATTTAATTTTTCATATAAAAAAGGAAAAGTTTCGATTAAAAGTATGTTTCTAAAAAAGAGCACATTTTCCAAAAAACAATAAAAACAGTGGTGGCCTAATGGGTAAGAGCGTATAAAATACGCCGTAAACACCGAGGGAGTGTGGGTTCGAACCCCACACACGTCGTAAGAGTTATTTCCTCTTACGAAATTTACAGCCACACCGGAAAAGGAAAGGCAGTGTAATTTCCTGTTCACATTTACTTATATGGCAGAGAAATGCACTAAAACAAAAATTTGTATACTTATGTAAGAAAAAATGTGAAAAATCACTTCCTTCAGTTTTAACGAAATTCTTTATAATAAAGAAACGCTAAAAACATGGAAAAACATAATTTTAAAGTTTTAATATTTGAAAACTTTGAAAAAATTTGTACAGGTATATAACTTTAACTTTGAAAAAAATTTGTACAGGTATATAAGATAAAGGTCTCTAAAAAGAGTGATGTAAAAAAACAGATCTTAAACAGGGAGGTAAAAGAAAATTCCGGGATAACTAAAATTAATTAAATTTTGATATTAATTTATAAATATTATAAATCTCGTTTTTAGATTACAAAAATATTAAATAGAAGCAAAGATAGTTATACATATTTGAAACTAGAACTTTTTTAAAGTTTGAGGGACGCTTAGCTCCGAAGGGAAGTTTAGCTCCGTAATGGGGGGGGACTATATAAAAAAGTTATTTTAAGTACAACAATAACTTTTTATGAGACCTATTATACTCATGGTAAAAATTTTATTGCTCTAACTTGGACGGTATAAAAGTTTTGTGAACAGATAGATGGATGGACATTATATCATATGCAATAAGCAAATTTTTTTGAAAAATGTGCTTAAAATTTCAATAGTCTTAAACATATAACAAAATTACTTTTTAATTTTTTTTTTCTATGTAGGTATATCTTTTTTTAAAAAACTGTGTATGTACTTACTTTAATTTTTAGATATTTTTTTTAAATTAAAATAAAAATTAATTTAAAATAAAGTTTGAAGACTCCATTTTGAAATGTAAATAATTTTTGTTATTTTTGATATTTTTATTCTAGAATAAATTCTTGCAACCATTTTCTTTTTTTTTTGCATTCGCTAATTATAACTCACACACTACAATATTAAATTAATAGATTTTTAATTATTTAGTTTTAATATAATATTTATAAATTAGTTAACTTTATTATTATATTAATTTTTTGTAATAAATTATTAATAATAAATATTATAGTGTTATAATGTCATTTATAATAAAATTATTTAATCAAATTGATTTTAATTTAGCGTTGCATAAGAATTTTATTTTATTATAAGTGGAATATTGATAAATTCTTTTCTTACTTCATTTCTTTTTATAGTTATATATATATATATGTATATATATATATATATTAGTAGTTTTATTATAACTGACTGTAATTAAATTTAAAATCTTGTAACGAAAGTTTAAGATTTTTCAAGCTAGAAGTTGGCAAAACAAAAAACAAAATAAATTTTATTTATCAATAATTATATATTATTGCTGTATCAATTTGAATTATAGTCAAATTGAAAGATAGACATTAGTTTATTGTGTGATGTTGAATAATCTTAAAATTTGACTGAAACATTGTATTAAGTATAATCATTTATTCAGTTGTCACATAGTTTGAATGAATACCATATATTTTGAATTTTATTATTAACTATACCAGCACGTACATAATTTTCAATGAGTAATAAATTTGCCATTATGTTTATGGCATCATCAACGAAACGAGATAGATATGCCATAGTATACTTATATACATACATATATTCTTACTGAAATCGAATTCTGAATGAACTACATATATACAACTTCTTTTCATAAGCATAAGTAAACGTTTATATAAGATGGATATTTAAAATTTTTTGCCAAAGAAGTTAAGTTTCAAGCGGACGACTTTTAAAATATTTGGTTAATCTACAGTTAACCTGTTAATTATTCAACAGATTCGGGTTACTTTGAAATTTATATTCTCATATCTTGATACTTAATAAAGACATAAAGACATCTCATTTTTTTTTAAAAAGATGATCAAGTTTTATGACAATAACTGTTGTGAAATTTCGTTCGTTCCGAGTAACAGGATCGAGTACCTAACATCATACAATTTTACATAATCAAAAAAAATGTACATAATCTTGGTACTTTGTTAAGTCATATAACTGTAGTTACATATGTAAAAAATGCTTAAATTTAATGGTACATAAATGATAACATCATAATTTGTAGTCGAATGCAAGTATCTTAGAGTTAACATAGTCAACTATTTACTCTTTTTTTTATTATTAAAATTAAAACAAGTATAAGTGTTAATCGCTAAGGTAAAAAACAAAAGAAAGTAAAAAAAAAAAAAACTAAACAATAATTAATTAAAGTTTCTTGTTTATGTAGATTGTACATAATATGATATTCGAATTACATAGAATGTTATATTTGTATTAATAATTTTCTTATCTAAAAGAATTAAAAATTAACTTTCAAATTATACAAACACCCTTTTAATAATGTAAGTACATAAAATTAATCATATATAGTAAAAATATCTTTTTTCTTTTACACAATTTTTATATCTCTTGTTGAAAACAATTATAAGTAGTAGTTGAGTTGAATAATCAATTGTAAGTACATAATATATATAATATACTATACTTAATTATTATCTTTAAATATTTATCACTAATTAAATTAATAATTCAAAGAATAATAATTTTCTTTTAATTGATAAGTTGTATTAAAAAGTATATGTAAAATGTTTAGGTAATTTTTAGTCAGGTCAGATCAGGTCAGTTTATGTAAATTCTTTTCAGTAAATAAAGAAAATTTTAACTAATTATAATTTCTGATTTAAACTCTTTTTTTTTGTTTTTTGAAATTTTGGTGAATCATTTTATTGCAGGACTATTGCAAGGGACGATATTGCCAGAGGCTATATTTTATAAGTATATATTTGTTCGGTTACTTTTAATATGAAAAATTTATTACTTTTAATACGATATATATATAACTTATTATAATTTATTTATATCCAGCCAATGGTATAGATATAGTGTTTTAGACACCGAGCTTTCATTCGGTGTCTAAAACACTATACCTCATTGATTCGAAAAGCTTTACGAGCTTTCATTCGGTGTCTAAAACACTATACCTCATTGATTCGAAAAGCTTTACATTTCAGTTGGTTCAAATCCCAATTGGTTCATATATTTAATTAAATGAAAAAGTAATATAAATTTTTATAATATTTTTATTTTATAATAATAATATATAATTATTTAATATAATATAATTAATTAAAAAATAAGTAATTAATTATCATATCGTAATATATGTATATAATAAACTATAAATTAAATAATTCTTGTATACGATAATAGATGGCGCAAAAATAAAAAATATTTTATTTGCATTTAATAGTCTTGTATACAATAGCTAAAACTGAATAATAAACGATTTAATAAATGAAACTAATAATTCCAGAAATTGATGCTTGTAATCAAATATAAATAATTAAATATTTGATTTAAATATGAATAATAAATGATTAAATTGAGGCCCTATTCTCCTTATGGGAGTGGAAAGAAAACTGTAAAAAAAATAAAAACTCATAATTATACCTATAAATAATTTACTACTTATAGCAATTTAAATAATTAATTTGAGCCACTTGTGAACTGTTTTGTAAAAAAATTCTTTCCAAATCTATAATACATGTATAATATGTACTATATGTAGCTTAAATTTTAAATTTTAAGTTTTAAGGTTTAAGTTTTTTTTTTCTTATAATAATTTTATCATGAAAGAAATAAAATGAACTTTAAATTTTTATAATATATTTCCTAAAACATTTTTTTGTTCAAAGAGTTCAGTGAAACTTTTTCCAAAGTACAAAAAGAAAAACCTCTTTATAAGCCTCATTAAGTTACAAAATATTTAAAATAGTTTTTTTTTTTTTTTTTTTTTTGTAACTTAATTCTCTGGTATAGGTAAATAATTGTTTTCAGTCGATTACCCATTTTAATTAGAGCATTTAATAATATTCTCAAAAAAAAAAAAAAAAAATAAATAAATAAACGAGTTAATAAAAAAAAAAAAAATTGACTTTATTAAAATCAGATTTATAAATTTTTACATGACTACTGATATTGTATACTTAGGATAGGTTTATTTTTTTGTATCAAACCTTTATTTTATTAATAATTTTTACTTAATAAAAGTAATAATTAAAGTTCAAGGGTATACAAAATTTATTTTAATAAATTATAACTAAATAATAAAAAATATAAATTTTAAATTATTTTGTTTTTTTACCTTGAGTTTTTTCTGTTTCTAATAAACAAACATTTAAAAAATGTTTTAAAACTTCTAAAATTTTATTAGGTGTCAAAAAAGTTAATTTTTAAATAATAGTCATTCAATGTTAAATAATCCAGTACCGATATATATATATCTGTTGTCCATTATTAAAATTTTAATAAAATTAATTTGTTAGAAATTAAGTACAAAAAATTGTTAAAAAAATCTCAACAAAATGATTTTATTGAATTATTTTTTATTTTAAAAAACTTTAATGTAGCTATACTTTTAAAATTCAATAGTAAAACCTATTTGTATTGTATTAGTATATTAACGTTCAATTTGTTTAATTGTGTGTGTTTTTCCTTTTAATAAAAATTACCTGTTACTACAGAATAATAAGATATATGTAGCATAGTATTTCTTTTTATCTTTATCTTTTTAAAATTTAATTAATTTTAAATATGATATGTACATAAATATTAACTAAAATTTTATATATGTACTTACAATAAAAAAAAAAACAGTTGTGTTCAGCACAGAACCGATCATACGAACAGAAATACAGGTTATTATTTTATAATATATAAGAGCTATATTATTTATAATTATAATTTAGTAGTTTTCATCCACATACTACTTATTATAACATTCCGCTAAGTTTTGAATACAAGTATACATATTTGGATACGATGTTTCTATTATAAAATCTACATTAACATATAACATACATACATATGCATGTATGTTTAGAATAATTTTTTTTTTTGTTTTCTTTGGTGGAATCAAGAAATTTTGTATACCATACGAATTTTTTTTTATTTAGGTGTCACGGTAAAATATACTTACACACCAGCTAGAGGGCTCCTAGTATAAATATATATATAAATATATGTATATGAACCATGTATATTTGTACATTTTATATATTTATTATCTATATTATGTATACATTTCATACAGGAAATTATAAAATTGAAAAAAAAAAAAGAAAATGTTTATACTTACAAATGAATTTCGTATTACAAAAAATGATTAAAAAAAAAATGTGTGTTGAAATAAGGACTAATCTAAAAGTTTGTCGGATCAAAAAGTGTTCTATAAAAAAGTTGTTACTTTTTACTTGTGTAACAACTTTTCCATAATAAATTTTTTCATAATATTTTGCTGTTTCAAAATATTCGTAAAAAATGTAAAAATGTGACACTTTGGGCTAACGGATTTCAACAAAAAGCTTATGAATTTGATCTTAAATATGAAATTTTTATCGAATTGCCAGAAAGATATCACGCGCACCACACAGGCTCCACTTCAAAAAAAAAAACACTTAATTAAGGTTTCTAGGTACCGAAAAAATTCATATACTTATGCAAAAATTTGAGTGTCGAAATTGTTTGTGCCATAACAGTATCTTTCTTATACATTATATGTATGCGATCGGTAAAAATATAATTAAGTATTATTCCTTTAAATTAAATTAAAATAAAAATTATTTTAAAATAAAGTTTGAAAACTCCATTTTGAAATGTAAATAAATATTTTTTTGTGATTAATTAACTATAAATGTCATTTATAATGAAATTATTTAAGTACGTTGATAAATTTAGCATTACAAATTAAATTGGTTGGTTATTGGATTATATCTGAAATTTCCTGAAATTTTATACGAAACTCAGAATAATGTAAATTAAAATTTTATAAACTCAGAACAGAATTGTATAAAATCTGAATAAAATAAAAGTCAGATTTTTATGATTTTAGAATTTTGATACCATTTCTATTGTACCTATAACTTGTTTGGCCATCTAGCCGCTTAAAAAGTTTACTTTCAAAGAGAAAGTAAAAATATTTTTTAAGAGTATAATAATAAATATGAACTTTCCTTAAATTTAAGAAAAGTTGTCTTTTTGTGTTAAGTTTTGAAAATATATATATACTTGCGTCTTTTTAAACCATATTATAAACTCTTAATTTTATACAAACTGCTTTATTTATTTTAAGATTTTTTTATTTTTAATTTCAAAGTTAAATAAACTTTATAGAATATGATATATAACAAAAAAAAAAAAAATTTGGAAGTTAATTTTTGAAATAAACAAACAACCAAAAAAAAAAAAACCAATAATGTTTTTATGATAAGTATATACTAAATAAATAATTACCAGATATAATCTTACACGTTATTTGTCTGAAACGCATTACTACACACTAATTAATGCATTTTTTTTTTTTTTGTTTTACTATAGAAAGAGGAGGGAAAAAAAGTTAATATAGAAGAAGTTAAAAAACATTTAAAATAAAAAATAAGAAAAGGAAAAAATTATAAAAAATCAATTTCAGCTCTAATTATTGCGTATATAAACACAATTAGATGGAATCTATGCTAATTTATGAATTTGAACTAAAATTTAAATTTACAAAAGCAATTTGTTTATAACAAGATAATTTCGTACATATTTTATTAAGGTTAAGATAATTTATGTATAAAATAAATTTTTTGAGGTTTTCTTTTTTTTTTTTTTTTGGTAGTTGTTTGATATTTTATATCCCTTAATATATTTTGAGATTTTTGGGACGAAATATTTGGTATAATATAGCATTTCTTATAAATTTCAAGTGAAATTTGATCTTAGGAATTTTGATACACTTAATTTGCATATTTTGAAATGGTTGATTTACGTAATATCCGATGTACTTAATATGTAATGAGAATATTTAAAATTAAATTTTGGGAAATAAAAATTTATAATAATGAAATTTTAGATTAGATTAGATTAAATTATTAGATTATTTAAGATTAGATTAGATTATTAGATTATTTAATAAGTAACACAGCGATCTTTTCATGTAGATCTTTTGTCCCTCCCTATATTACTATATGTTGTGGATTTTACTTCCATTTATAATACTTCTGTCATCACTACTGCCTCTAAGAAACTAAAGATCGGTATAGATGGTTTATATATCTGTTGCCAGTTTATATTTTTGGTAAAATATTTTTGGTACATATCGTGCTCGGAGTGAAGCTTCTAAGTTTTTGAGTATGTGTTTTGGAAATTTTTTTTTTTTTCTTAACAGAATCTGCCTGAACCGACAATCTTTCTCCTAATTTTCTTTAATAGGCGTTTTAGCCGGTTGTGTTTCGACAAGATGCCTACTAGAATTCTCATTTTGTTTTTATTGGATCTTATATGATTTGTTCATATCTTTTCCGATTATAGTTTCGCAGACGCTCATTAGATTGTCTAAGACGTGATTTTTTACTCCATTGTTATATCCTATTTTGTATTTTACTTTATGTCATAAAATGGTCCGAGCCATGTAAAAAGAATTGGAACCCTTTTTTTGCAAGTCAATCCGTTTCCTCGTTTCCTACTATACCTAACCCTCTTTCCTTTTTTTTTAGTGCATTTCTCTGCCACATAAATGTGAACAGAAAATTACACAATCTTTCCTTTTTCAGGCGTGGCTGTAAATGTTGTAAGGGGAACTCTTACTGTTACGACGTGTGTGGGACTCGAAACCATTATTTTATACACTCTTATACCCACTAGGCCACCAAAACCCCTTGCAAGTATTGTTAAAATTTTAATAATTTTACTAATGTGTAAGTAAAAGTACGATAAGAAATTTTTAAGGCGTAACTACTAATAAATAAGAATTTGTAGTTGTTCATTTTAAAATAGATTTTTTCCAATGGTAAATATTTCAGTTAAGGTCTTATCAAAAATTTTTTTTATTACTCAGTATCTAAATTTCTAAAGTGTTTTTTATAACTCATAAGAACACTGAATTAAATTTTTGTATATTATATATTTTTTTTATTTAATCGAAGTAATTTTTCTAGAAAAGTTTAGTAGATAAGTAAGTAAACTTACATTATTTATAAATTAGAATATCTCTTATAATAAATAATTTCTGTAATTCAGTTAAAAAGTTAGAAATTATTTTTTCTTTTGACTTCATCTGTTATAAACAGTGCTCATTTAGTTAATGCATTTTTTTTTTCAAAATTGTAAGAATGCACTTCTATTGGTATTCTTAGCATTAATTTCCTTAATCAGTTTCTATTCTGTTTTCAATTCGTCATCATTAAGAACTGTTGATTTCTAGTTAATTCTTATATTTCAGTTTTTTTTTTTTTTTTATTCAATAATCTCAATCTAGGAATATGTTCCTTTGTAATAAAAGTAGTAGAGACTAAATTGTATATGGGATACTGACGGGAAAAATTCGAATAAAGGGGAATGAGACGGTAATTGCGTTATAAACTTGTTAAGATTCGTCTTGAATTTATGCAAATTGGAAAAAATCGTCAACTTTTGGAAACACAGAGGATGGTAATAGGTTCCACATTTTTGCAGTTCTGACAACAAACGAAATGCTATAACCAGTAGATTACTATTTAGGAAGTTCCACATAGTAGGCATGAGTACTTGAGGCCCCTCTAGTGGTGCGGTGGAATATTTTGAGAGGTGGCATCAACGATTTCATCTCAACTGAACAAGTGTCATTACCCACAAAATATCTATAAAAAAAAAGAAAGGGCCCAATATTACGACGAATGCCAAGAGAAGTGAAACAAGCAGTCTCAACGGAGTCGCCAATAAGACGAATAAGAAAACGCGTTTTTGATTTCGATCGAGGTAATTCAATGAAGTAAGTGAGGTGCCAGTGTAATATGTCTTGCACCTAAAGAGGATTTTTTTTATTGATTAATTTACTCTTAATGTTACTCTTATAAAAATATATTTATTATAATTTTGGTTAATTTTAAATACATGGCAAATAACTAAAAATAAAATTCGATTCATTTGTTATTAAGGTTAAAATTTAAAAAAGTTATTTTATTATTTTTGATTTTCCGTTTCTTTTTGTAATTGCTTAAAAAAAAAATAACGCCAAAATACGTACATAAGATACATATATATAACCTATATTGTTGAATAATTTACATGAGATTATCTATGGGAATCTTTATATTTACCTTTGCAAAACAATCTTATATTCACCTAAACAAAACAAAAGTGAATTTTTGTTATTATTTTCTGTAAAAAAAAAACGTAAGAAAAAAATGTTAAGACATAATTTTTCCGTAATACTTATTATAATACAAATTTACAGATGCATTAAAACACACAAAAAAAAAGTAAATAAAATCAGCCTTTATTTCTTAATCATAACAGGTTTGTATAAAAACCTGGAAACCTAATCTTAAAAAAAAAAAAAAAAATTAAAATGAAAAACGGGCAGACAAGCAGGCAGTTATATTTTTGTTTTATATTAACAAATACAAATTTCAATTTAGCGTACAATCTTTTAAATTTAACAGTAACTGTCTACTTTTAGCGATTACTTATTAAATCAATCTTCATGATAAAACCTGAAGTTACTTAAAATTTTGTTTTTCTCAGTTTTTATTTTTTTTTTTTTTTGTTTTTAAATCTTTTAGTCATTTAGTGGAACGAAATAGAGGTCAGTTAAATTGTGTTGTTCTTCACATATATTTATTAGTACACAGTATAATATACGTACAGTGAAGTACAAAATAGTACTTGTTGCAGTAAATTTATGAAGTCCATAACTTAACACTTTACACTCAGTTCAATATTAGCACTGAAAATATAATAAAGCTCTATGCTATTTCTAAATGTTCTTAAAATTGATTTAAAGCTCCTTGTCTATAAGATTTTTTATCTAGAATATTAGTGTCATTTATATTATCATGTTAAAAAGGAGCGAATATTATAGAAAGATGATATAAAGATGATATGTATGAAGTAAAAAAAATTGGATATAGTAGAACTAAATATTTCATGAATTTCATTTTTTTCAGTAATATTTAGCTATTAACCTATTCTAGAATAAATATGTTATAGGTATGATGTATATAACTTAAATTAATCTTTTTAAGCGATTGAAATATGTACAGAATATGAACAGTTAGTGATTGCAATATGCAACAGACTAAAACATATAATTCAAAAATGTTTAAATATCTAGGTTCAACAATATTTAAGATTTTAATTAGAACTGAAGGTCATACAATTGATATTTAACACAAAAATTTGATTTGTAGAATTCATGTTCAATTTGTTCTTGGTGAAAATTCAAGTACTAAATGATTCTTGTAATAAATTTTTTAAACTACAACATTATTAATTTTTTATTTGTAAATGGTTCTATTTATTTTATAAATATTTTTTCAGTTATTTTTTATTAAAATCAAAAATCAAGGTTAATTCAAAATCAAGATTGATTTATTTCTATAGATTGATTTGTTAAAAATACATAGTACAAAATTAGTTAAAATATGAATTTATATATAGCATGATACTATTATATTGCACAAAACTGTATTTATTTATTTTTAATTTATTCTATATTGTAGATTGTACTTTTAAATTTATTTTAGTAAATCAGTGGCATATTCGTTTTAAAAAAATATGGTATTAACAAATCATTTCTTTTTCTATTTAGATTCAAATAAAAAAAAAAAAATAAAATCTGTTTGAATTTTTTGTAGGAGTAAATAAATTCAATTTTCTACATAATTTATTTGTTTTTTTTTTGTTTGTTTTTGTAATAGATTTGTTATCAGAGTTTGGTTTAATTGTTTATATTTACTAGAAGATTGTAGATCATCTTACATCATTTCTTTATTATTTTCAGGGAATTTTTTTTCTCATGGACTTATTCAAAATCTGAAAAGTCTATTAGGTAATTAATTAACGTCAAAAGGCCTACCTTCTGTTAACATTTCAATTATAAAAATTATTTGAATTGTTTTTTATATGATAATCAATTTTTATAATATGTATATTAAGACACGAAAATATTAAAATATTTATAAATTATTATTTTGATTTTTGGATTAATAAAAAGTAAACCATTTCTTTAATTATCGGTTTATCTAAAAAAGTTCCATGTAAAATATTCATAGTAAAAATCAATCCAGACATAAGACATTTAAAACATATATAACAATGCACAATGTACATTGTACAGAGTACAATGCACATACTTAGGCAGGAGCCTCCAAAACGGCATTGGTATTTCTCGATAAAGTGTAAAATAGAGCAATTCGTCTAATTAACGATTCCCATGTCACCTCTACGCTCTCTCCACTCGGTCTCCGACGCCTAACAGGAACACTTACCCTGTTTTATAGATACCTTATACGGTTGGGTTCTTGTTCTAACGAGATTAAAAGTTTGATGCCTCCTTTCAAAGCATTCCCAAGAGAAACAAGGAGAGCCTCTCTTGCCCATCCCTATGTAGTTCAAATTCCCAGATGACATAATTCAGCTTATGGAAATTCGTTTGTAGTACGAACATCGCGAATGTGGAACCATCTTCCACCTCATATTTTCCCCAGAATTGGTGATGATTGCATTTACAACGTGCAAAGATTCAAGGTGAATATAACAACTTTGTTCACAATATGCCTGCCAATTTGAAATCTATTTTCATTCCTTAATTCAACTTCCTCTGACCAGGCAGTACATTAGTACTAAAGTCGTATAACCTATTGTTTGATCAAAAAAGGAAGGTGGAGTTTATGGGTTAAAGTCCCACACATTCAAGGAGGACTCGTGCTTGTTTTCACTCTTCTATAGTGTCTTTCGATGATTCCAACCTTCCCTCGCAAAAAAAAAAAGAAAGAATCGGAAGAAAGAATCAATTTTAAAAGAATTAATAATATTTAGGTTATTGTATTTGGTTAGTAATTATTCAACATACTAACTTAATTTGAATTTTTAAATAATTTATTATTATATTCTTCTTTCTTATTAGGCTGATGCTAAAAAATATATCTACAGGTGCTTTAAATTAGTTTTGAGGAAATTTTGAAATAGAAATATTAAATCAATAGTAATCAAAGATAATACAAAATTAATGCTTTATCCCTGATTTTAAAATATTGCAAATAATTGTTTAACTTAAAAAATTTAATAAAAACTGTCTAATATACATTTGTTGATTCTCATGAAGAAATTATTTTGAATCCCTCTGGTGAATAAACTATTGGTATTTTTATTCAGAAAAAAAAATTAATGCTGTTGCAAAATAAAGAAATGTAAAAAACAATAAAACTTAGGAAAATCAACTTAATATAATATTGTATTATTTTGTTTTAAGACTATGCTGACTAATAGAATTCATTAAGTGTTTAAAGTAATGTACTTATAGTTTGGTTTCAGTTAAATTTTAGAAAAATTTAATAAAGAAAAATTTTGACGTTTCATAGTAAAAAAATAATGATTTTGATTTTGTATTAATTAGGAGAAAAGTAACTAAAAAATACAAATATGAGAAATGTAAAATACTAAAACTTTCGAGATTTTTAACGTTACATAATCATAATTTGAAAATTTTTACCAAAATTCTTAATATTTTAGTTAGACTAAAAAGTATTTTAAATTGGAAATCACTATGTGCTAAAGACTTTTCTGTTTTTTCTTTTTTGTTTAAAGCAAGGAAAGAATTCTAACCAAACTCTAAGAAACGAATCGTTTATATAATGTTATTGTAGGTAATGAAGAGAGGAATTTTAGGAAAGTTGAATAATAAGGAAGAGTTGAAAAGTAAATTAGAAAAAAAATTGTTTTTGAAAAGTTTTTCACACATCGGGACACACATTGGGAGAGTTGGAAGGTAAATTAAAAATGAAACTGTACAGATTTTTTTTTTTTGAAAAGTTACTTATTTTAAAATTTATTTAAAATCAAAATGGACGATATATACATATATCAGGCAGACATTGGATAACACATTGGTTCGAAGCATGTTCAATGTTTAAATCGTTCTCTCAATAAGTAAATGAATTTCCATAATAAATTTTAATCCACGCTGTAGAAATGAACACGAATTTCCACGGTATATAAATGAGCCTCCTTAGTTTTGCGTTGGAATTGCTTAAAGAGTGGCATTATTAATTTAAGTTTAATAGAATAAGTGTCATTACCAAAGTGTACAATCAATTTTAAATCGAGAATCACTATTCTTTTAATTTTAGTCTATTATTTCTCTATGAATAGGTTTTAAACCTATAAATACCTAAATTTCTTATAATTGATAGAAAATTTTTGGATTGGAAAGTTTTTATATATAGGGTGGCAAATTTTTCTTTTTAAGACACCACATTTTGTTTAACTTATTACATTTTTTTTTTTTGCAATTGATCTTCAAAAAATCTAGAACTTTTTTGAGTATAACGCATAAGTTGCTATTGCATTGAATTTTCCATTTATAACTTCCTTTTACAACGGAATAAGATTTGTTCTTAATATTATTTTTGCAAATGTATCTATGATATTTGCTTTTACTTTTTTTTTTAGTAAGTAAGTAGGAGTTTATTAAAGTTTTATAAATTTCTCCTAGTATGTAGTATTTCTTGTTATATATTTAAATCTCTTTTGAATTAGAACACAATATTATCAACTAAATTTTAGCAATGAGGTTTTTTTTTTTAATTATTTTTGAATGAAATAAATAAAATAAAACTTGTTTTATGTTTTTTTTTTTTTTGGAAATTGATTAAAATCTTTTTAATTAATTTATTTAAAATGCGAAAAATCGGTAACTACTTATATAGAATTTTCAAGTTTTCGTTGTGGTTGACATAATTTAAAAAAGACTTGGGTTTACATATTAATAGTCATATATACGTTTACAAGTTTTGTGACATTGCAATAATGATTTCACTGTTTTAGGCATAATTTTCTTTTAAAATTTTTTTGAATATAGTATAGTATACTATAGTTCTCTTTTTTAAAAAATACATTCTGAACGATCGCTTTCTGTTAATCAAAAGATTATGTTAAAAAATTAAAAAAAAAAAAAAAACGTTTGAATGCATAAAATTTTAATATTAAAGATTGGATAGGCATAGTAGACAATGTTCGTTCAAGTATTATAATCTTAAGATATATTCAACAATTTTAAATTCTTGTTTATAAAGAGTTCTTAAGGTCTACTATACTATCTAAATTCTTTGGTCTGTTTTGATAATTCCATATAAAATCTTCAAAAATATGTGCATTAAATAAGTATCTTTAAATACAAAATGATTTAAGGCCAACGGAAGGTATAAAAAAGAATTTTATAATTCTCTTCTTCAAAGTGCATCAGTTCATCGTGATGATGACGACTAATGTCACTTTATTAATAGATAACAATCAGAATACTAGCTACTAATGGATGGGTGAAAGGTACAAAAATAAACATACAACAATCAAAAACTTACAGCTTATTAATCATCAATTTGTATCTTAGATTATCTTATTATCAAATGGTTCGTATTATTTGAATACGAGCCAATTGTTGATAAGTTTGTCTTCATGCATATATGCATAAAATTTATAATTTTCTTTGTATTCAGAATTATTGTTGTTAAGTCTTCTTTTTATCTTAGAAGTACAACAACTAAAACTCAAGAAAAGTTTTTTAAAAATTCATTAAAAAAAAAAAAATAAATTTACGTTAAGTATAATAACATTTTAACTCCATTTTCATTGGTTACTAATAATCCCTTATTATCGAAATATGGTGTTTTATTATTATACAGGAATTACAAGTATAAGGATCAGTTAAAAATAATTTTTATATCTAAGGATGAAAAATATTTCTGGAATACGTTAAGATATCTTAAGGTTACATTCTTTATTTAGATATCCAATATAGATTTTGAAAGTTTTCATTCTTTCTATTGCTTTATTATAACTATAAATAGAAAGTATAGATATATTCTGGTATTTTGAGATAATTTTTTTTTTAGTTTCTCTTTTATATGATTTCAGATTTATGTTTAAATAAGAAAAAGGGTATGTTGAGAAAATGTTGGGAAAGGGTATGTTGTGAAAGGGATAGAGATATGATGTATGTGTATATTTTATTAGAATATAAGAGTGCGATTATAACTTCCAAAATAAACCGGGGCATATTATTCTGCTTTACGACTTATACAAATTTTTAAATAAATATAAAAGTTTTTTGAAAATTTACATTCTAAACTTAATATCTTAAAATACATATTTTAAAAACAAAAAACTTTGGTTTGGTTCTATAATCATATATATGCATTATGAATGCACTAAAATTGTTCTATAATCATAATATGCATTATGCATAGTTCAAGTTCATGATCATGCATTAACAAGTTACAGTTTATTGGACTAAAATGCATTTTAAATGGAAATGTGGACAAATTATGGTTAATTGTGTACAAAAAAAAAAAAAAAATTACTTTCCGTATCGTGTCTGTAAAACATTCATATTCAAAAGTACATAAAAAAAAAAAAATAAAGATTGTTAAAATAATATTTGAAAAACAAATATATACCTATATAAGAAAATCTGGTTTTTCTAGTGCAAAATATCTTAGTGCAAACTATACTTAGATACACAATATTATAATAATAAAATGTTTTTTTTTTATATTTATCTGAAAATTTGTTTTTTTTTTCGATTTTAAAAAACGGGAAATGTTTTTAATTTTTCTTTTTTACTATTTTTTTTATTTTCAACTTTATTGAATTCGAAAGAGTCTTTTCATGTTCGTCTTGTTTTTTAAGAAGAGATACTATACATTAAGTTTTGATGACAACTAGGCGGTATAATTTTAAAATTGTATGGTGATCTGTGGATATTAAAGTAACTATGTATTTACTATTTTATTTTCATGTACACACCTATATAAAATAATTGATTGTTTAATGTAGACATATAATGTTTCAGTTATTTGATTTATAACATTGAATTTTATGAATTTTTTAAAATAATATTTTTTGATTGGATTATTTTTGAGGGTACTTTAGTGATATGGAATTAAATATTTTGAATGTCGGAAATATGTCGGTCGAAATTATTAATTTTAATTTATTAAACGTTTCTACCTAATCTGAATTTTTTATTTTTTTATTTTTCTTTAAATAGGTGGTCATCGGAGTTGCTATTTCCGCAAAATCTTTTATGAATTTTCAATAATAACTGACCAATTCTAGAAATGATTTAATTTCCTTAATTGTTTTAGGTATTAGAAATTTATTTACTGCTTTCATTTTTTTGGCGCAATAATAAAGAGATCTATTTATATATTTATATTTATTTATTTAAATAGGTATATACCAATATTTATTTAAATAGGTATATACTAAAACGGGAGGTGGTAAAAAATGGTTAAAAAAATAACGGTATAAAAAAAAAAGAAATTTTTTAGTCAAATGTAGTTGAATACATGATGCTTTATTCTGAATTCATTGCTTCATTTCATTTGTTCTGAATTCATATGCGCGCAATTTTTTATATGGAAATTTGAATTCTCTCAATTTTCAAAACCATTCAGAACTTTTTTTTCTATCTTGCACAAAAGTTGATTAAACTTTAACTTTTTAGTTCAGAACTATTTTGTTTTTGCTGTAATTTTTAATTTTTTTGATATTTCTCACATTAAAAAAAAATTATTAGAAGACAGAAAGAGGGGAGTAATATTTTTTCCTATTGTGGCCTCGGTGCCATAGTGGGTAAGAGCGTATATGAAATACGTTGTAAACACCGAGGGAGTGTGGGTTCGAGCCTCACACACGTCTTCAGAATTTTTGCCCCTTACGACATTTACAGCCACGCCTGAAAAGAAAAGGTTCACATTTATGTGGCAGAGAAATGCTCTCAAAAAATGTTTTCCTGTCTAAATTATTTTTTGTTCGGAATAGAATGGTTTGCTTCAATCGTTAGTGTTAGGATTCTCTTTTAAAAAAATAGTTCGAAACCAATGTACTGAAGCAGTGAATCCAGCATTAAAGATAATTAGTAATTTACATATTCTGATAGCAATTAGAAATGTTTTAAAACATTAAAAGACAAAATAAAACATTGCATATAAAATTACATACAGTGTTTTAGCATACGACACACTTAAAAATAAAATGATGACGTTATTATGACGACGTTAATCGTATGGATTTGCTTTCGATTAGAGATATTTTGTAAGGTCATATTCATGATAATACAAAAGATATATCCTATAATAGGAATGTTTTCTTATTAACTATTTTCTTTTCTTCTTTTATATAGATACGTTTTTTTATTTGCTTTTATTTTTATTATAGGAAAAAAAACTATGCTAACAACTTTTTACTTTTCATGCAAATAAAAAGAAAAAAAACTAAAAGTATGTCATCACATGGGTACGTCGAATGCTATAGTAATGAAGAAAATTTTTGCCAAAAATTTTGGTTTCATTATTTTATTTTTATTTTTTTGGTAATATAATCGATATTAAATGGAAAGAAGAATTATGTAGTAACAATTTAAAAAGAAATATAAATTATGTTAGAAGAAAAAGGGTAAAAAGTTATCTTTGAATATCGATGTGGTTTGACTATACTTATAACTGTGGAAAATTAATTAAATACACGAAAAATAAATTTAATTGAAAAATAAAAGAAAAAATTAAAAACATTATTTAACTATCTCGGAATCATAAAAAAAATTCAAAATTAAAGTACCTAGGTATTGATAAAAAAAAACACTTGTAAAATTTCTTTCTTTCATTATAGTAATATGATATCAGAAACGTCTGAAATTTTAATTTACTTTTAATGTTAAATTTCAAATATTTTGCTAGCCTATTGATAACCTAATTATTTTTATGTAAAACAAGAAACATACGTATTTATTTTGTTGTCACAGTAATTTTTCAATAAGAATTTAATTATTTTTTATTGAGTTATAATGGATTATTTATGTTTCATAAAATAACAATGTTTATTTGGTTTAAATGGATGAGATGATGAGATGAGATGAGAATACTTTTTTGGAATCCTCTTTAGTACCCTTGTATTAACTTTTCGTTTCAAGTATTAGCGTCTTGCATCAAGAATCTGAGATTTCATGAAATGTAAAAAATTCGAATTTTATGATAAGTGAATTTTTTTCTTTTCAAGCGAGGGTGTAAATGTCGTAAGGGGGAATTTTTCTTACAATGCGCGTGTGGAATTTGACTCGGTGTTTACAGCTGTGTGGTGACAGAACGCGAGCGGAAATAAAGCCCGTGAGCTTTAATTTCAAAATTGTTGGAATTAACGCCTATGGGAATTTTTTTTTATTTATAAAATATTTATATTTATATAAAATGTATATCTTAACTTAAAATAACTATTAAATTCTTTCAAGATGTCTTCGAAGCATTTTTTTAAGTGGAATTTTATAATTCTAATTGTACAATTATTGATCGTGATTGATTTTAAACGTAATCGTTGTTTTTTTCCTATAAGGGAGATGAGAATCTTCCAAAGACATTAAGAATACCTCCTGTATGTAATTTTTACGTACTAAAGCTACCTCATCGTTCAATAAATATAATGGTATGATACTACAATATCGTGGCTAGGGAATAAGCATAGAAGAGAATAGCACAGGGATACGGAAACTTTGAATTGAGAAGTGAGTTCCATTAAGGGTAAGGGAACAATGAATTCACCTTTTAGTTAAGTATTAGTACTATTTTGCTATTAATGAGGAAGTCATCAACAGTTACAAAATGCAGTAGTATCTTAATTTCATTCCACTGTAACAACTATTATTATTATTTTTATAGGAGTTTGTACTTATTTTTTTATATCATCTGATTAAAGTATATCTCAGATCTTGATTTATTTTACCAAAGAAGACCATGCAGCTAAAGTGCAATATTTGAAATAATTGTATAGTGGTTGTATATACAATTTATTTTTTTTTTAAATAAGGAATTGTTTAAAAGAGATTCTTAAATATGATGTTGCAAATATTCATTTATAATTATAGAAAAAAAAATTTAAAAATAGTTTTAAAAAGAAAATTAAGTACTCGAAGTAAATAAGTACCTTGATTTTTACTAATTTCTCTTAGCTTGTGGATAAAATATTATAGATTTTGATTTATTATTTAGTAATTACATGCAGTTTTTTTTTGTCTTTTAAACATATTATAATAAAATAATGTAATTATAGGTATTTAAAAACTTTTCTTATATATATGTACCTACTAGCATTAATAACTTTATTTTTTTTTATCGTATTATAGGTTTAGATATTGGGTATATACCATTTATAATTTAAACTGAATATGCACATAATATGCTTCTTTAAAGAAAAACGAAACTTCTTTGGTAAAGTTAAGTTTTATTTAAAATGGGACATCCAAAAAACACAAAACAATCTTCTGTAACTCTGTTAATTACAGAATAATATAATATTGCATATTTTTTTATATACAATTTGCATATTATATTTTATTTATATATAAAAGTGCATAAATAAAATATCAACCTTTTTTCTTTTTTTAATATTTTCATAATCTATTTTCATAAAAAAAAACAAATCATTATCATATGTCATAAATAGTTATTTGTTTTAAGTTACTACAAAATGACATCAAATTAGTAAAAAGAAAATTAAACTAAAAAAAACACGTTATTGAGTAAACATTATAAAAGTATATGTATGTAATTTATGTATTTGTAAATCACAGTTACTCTTTGACTAATTAAAATCGTTATAATTTGAAAAGTCAATTTTTGGCGAAAGAATTTGTTTGCGATGCGTTTTCGCAATACTTCTGTATCTAACATTTATTGAAAAGTTAAATGAGTTAATCAAATATTAATGTACATAAATACAGGTGATTATCATAAATTAAATTTTATAAAAAACAAAACAAAAAAAACCGTTGCATAAGAGATAATATAAAATATTGATGATTAAGCTTTTTTTTTGTTTTTTTTGAAGGTCATATCAGATATCTTCAAATTGGACTTGAATTAATTATAAATGTTGGTATATTCAGTGGCAATGAATGATAAAAATCGTACCAAAAAGAAATTCCTTTAAAGTTTTATTTTATTTTTATACTTACATACATACATTATATATTATATAATAATTTAATATTTTTTATTAATTTTTATTTTTTTTTCTCTCTTTGCAGAATTAATTTTTTGATTTTTTTTTTATTTTGTTTTTAATTAAACGATCATCAAAATGTAAAAATCATCTTTTTTATTTCTTTTTTTGGGTAAGTTTAAAAAATAAAATGGAATTAATTTATTGGAAAAAAATGAAAAAAAAAAAAAAAATGTTTTAGGAAAATTCAATTTTTGTTCTCATTAAAGAGTTTTCTATGTATGGAGTATACGTATTTTAATTTAAAAGTTTTTTTTTTTTTAAATAACTTGCATTTATTATATTATTTTTAAATTTTTAAATATATAAATTTTATGGTTTTATTTTAAAAGTATTAAGTTACAAATTATTTTAAAGATTGTATATAAATTAAAAATTAAATATAAATCGATATATGTAATTATTTAAAACAGTAACGATTTAAAAGAAAAAATTTTTTTTCGTTTTAACAATATTTGAGCGAACTTAAGGTTTAAAGCAAGAAAAAAGTAACGAATTGTTTCACGAAAAATAAATCTCAAAATTTTTGGTTCGAATTAATTTAGTACTGAGAATTTTTTAACTTCCGTCTTAGCTAATTTGTTATTCTTTTTGATCTGATTTATATACTAATAACTTTTATTAATGATTATAAATTATAATTACGATGATTAATTTAATATTGCGCTATATACGCTAATTAATATTTATACCATTTAAAAAATTTAGAAAATAATATTAAAATAATTTTATTTTATATTAAGATGTTTTATATACTTATAATCTGATAAAAGTTTTTTAAATCTTTTTATTCAGTAAATATTAGCAGGGGTGTGAAGTCTATGATAAAATTATTTACTTTGACTACTACTTTTTTCTACCTCTAATATCGACTCCTACTCTGTCTCTGACTACTATACTTTTTCCTTCATCTAGATTTTATTATTTAGTGTACCATAATTTAAAAAAATAAGAAAAATATAGTAATTTATTTTACGAAAATATAGAATAAAAATAAAAATGGTCAAAAACAGAAGGAAAAAAAAAAAAATTGGAAAGATTAGGCTTATATTTCGCCTCTCTTTAAATTTCATTTTTATATATTATGGTTGTTATGGTGTTTTAAACACAATTAATATTTTTTTTTTTGTAGGTTTTGAATTTTAATATTAATTTTTTTTTTTGCAGTCGGAGATGGTTTATTTCAAATGAACTCCAATGAACAATAATAAAGCAAACTATGACACAGTTTCGCATCCCTATTTATTATCATTTCTCACTATGACGTACTAATTAATCTATTGAATATTTATCTCATAAATAATAATTTAACGGAAAAAAAGTATTACTTTTATTATTTATTTTAAGTTATTAATTTGACAATTATGTTAAATCCATTAAATCACTTTATTTTTATAGTTTTAAAGGCCTTTTGAATGATAAATTGGTATTATATGCTCTTTATGTTGAGAAGTTCAATATTGAATAAAAATTTTTATTTTCACAATGTTTATAATTTATAAATTACCCTCGTTTATTTCAATTTTCAATAACAAGGCATAATTAAATAATGTTCATTAAAAAAGGAAAGAAAGTTTTCGATTAGTCTTATACTTCACAGATGATTTTTATAAAATTTCATATAAGTAGAAGATTAATGGAAAGTTTAAACTACGAGTTGTCTAGGATATTTAGCACTACAGGTCAACTGAAGAGTTATGTAATACATACTGAAGACGAAACAGTTCTAAAGTAAATTGCACAATATTATATTTTTTTTAAATTTCATATGATATCTTTCCTTACCGTTTCCGTTTAGAATTTTATTCAATGATTAAAAGATGTTCAATTATTTATTCTTAAAATCTCTTTTATATTTTTTATGTTTTTATTAGTTGTTTAAGATAATCGCTTTAGTTTGGATATTGGTTTCATTCATTTTGTTTTGTTATATTTTATTAACCTCAAGGTGTATTATTTTAAAATGTGAAATTTCTAAGAGAATGAATGCCTTAAAAATAATTATTACGGAAATAAAATAATTATGTTAAAAAATGTTATATACATATATACTATTTCTACAATGATAACTTAAATTTAAACGTCACGAAAGGTTTCTGGCACTATTAAAAGAAAATTATTTATGATTTCATTCAAGATTTCTTCATTATACGGCAAAATTTAATAAATCTTTTGCATTATAATTTTCATAACCTATTTTCTTTATGTCTGTACATTCCAAACTAATAATTTATTTCTGTAGCAGTTATTGAGTTTTTATTTTTGTTTTATTTTTCATTTTTTTTTTAGTTTTCAACGATTTTCCTGTTTAATGTACTTAAAACCCTTCCGGCATGAAGAAGAACGGTAGTAAAATTTTTAATTTTATTATATTTTTTGCTTTTTAATTTGGAAGTTAAGTCACGAAATATAACTTGAATAGTAAGCTACTAATATTGTAAGTTGGATTTTTTCATCATAATAATATTTTCTAAATTCTTCAAAAATTATTAAAAAAAAAAATTTTTTGAAATTTTAGATAAAATAAGATTAAAAAAGATGAACGCATCCTGTAATTCTGAATTATTTGATATTTTTTATAAAATGGTAATGTGATCTGATTTGATTTTATAAAAATTTATGATCGTAAAAATTCGCGAAATTAACATAATCTTACATACAATTTTTATTTTATGACTGTGTTATGTCAAAAATGTCAAAATTTTGTCTGACGTGAGTCGTGACTGATAATCTAAAAATAGAGTTACCATTTGCGTATACGTTTTAATGTTAACTGATTTAAAAAATATGTTAATTTTTCTCTTCTACAAAGAATGAAAGTTGTACGATTTTGAAGAGTTCCATATCTTACAAAACTTTATTTAAATATTAAATGAAATTTTGAACATGGTTCGATTTTTAATTCATTAAAAGGGTATGAAATTATTATTTTTTTTATAGATTTTGTAGATTTGTTAATTGTAATCATTAAAATTAGTTTGGAATGATGGAAGTACTTTATAAAATTTTAGAAAACTTATTCATTTTCAATTTTACATAAATTGTTAAATCATAGATCATACCTGCTTCTAAAATTGTTTTTTAATGGACATTTGTTTTTATTTCGCACATGGGTTATATGATATTCTTGGGTTGGCCACGAAATCCCACATACAAAATCCCAAATACAAAATCCCAAAGGCGAATTCCCAAATACAATATCTCAAAATGCCAAAATTCTAAAATCCCAAATACCAAAATCTCAAAATTCCAAAATCCCAAACCACTTTCGTTATTACAGTGGATTTTATTTTAAAATTCATTTTATTATTTTGAATTTTTTTATTTCAGATGTGGGTCGATTGGTTCTCCATCGATATACTAAAAAAAAAAATCTGGAACAAAAAACATCTTGAAAAAAAAAATCTTGAAAATCTGAAAAACAAAAATCTTCAACAGCAAAAATCTTGAAAATAAAATCTTAAATTAAAATTATTTATTTTTGAAATGATCATTTGGTTGCCGCACCCAAACCCCCGCTAAACAAGTTACTGGAACACTGATTTTGTGTGATATAAAATCCCTCCTAATTATGTTTTTGCATTAAAAAACATGTTTTTTGGGTTTTGGCATTTAGGATTTCGTGGCGCTGCCGATATTCTTATCTGCTTAGTTGTGGTGTATAGAAAAAAAATTATATTATGGATAAATTAAATAGTAATAATAATATGTAATAAAATATAATTTTTTTTTAAATTTTTCTCCAAAGTTTCACTATAATCTATTGAAATTTATACCAAATTCCTAACCTATAGAATTTGCTTTTTTAAATAATTTTTTTTTTCAAATTATATCAAAAAATCACGCAACCTCTTTTGTAATTTTAATAAGTTCATTAATAAGATTTTAAATTAGTTTTTAGTACCGCATTTATGATTATACCTGATTATATCTTATTAAAAGAAATATTTTATTACCTATCAATTGTCACGTTAAATGTCAATTCATTAAGTACATTTGTTGTTGAAAATATTTTAATTGTGTGCCCTGGCACTTAATTAATATATTTTATTTTTCCGGATTTGTTATACTTAATCATAAGTTCCATACATAATATGTTTATGTTTGACTGTACATTATATGCATATTTTGAATTATAATTCCATGAGAGCATAACATGAAATGTAATTTCACTTTTTTTTTTATGTAATTTTTATTTTATTCAATTGTCATTTTAATGAGTAAAAAAAAAAATTATTTTGAGTTAAGTATAGAGGAATTTGAAAAAAATCAATTTGTAGTGTATCAAGTGGGTGGATTTCCTAATAAAAAAAGATGTTAAAAGAAGTTTTTATTAAGATTTTTATTTAACGTTATAGCTTTAAAAAATTTTTGTAAGACCATAATGAAATTTAAAGACCAAAAGCATTATTTAAAAAAAAAATTATATTTGAATTTTGTAATAACATTTTTCGAAATTTTCCATTTGGAAAAGTTGGCGCCAGAGAAAGTATATTAAGTTAATAAGTAAATTCTTTTGATAAGTAGAATTTATTAAATTTTATATCATTAATTTGAATGAATATTGTATTAGAAAGTTTTTTTTTTCAAACTCACGTGATAAAGTGAATTTAACAGTAAGATAAAGAATTGTTTACTGTAAATTTTTTTAAATATCATATGTAAAAATTTATATAATATTTGGTGAAAATATTTAGAGTACTTAGATATTGAAAATATTGTAGAAATCTCTTATTTTGAACCTCATAGAATATATATATATATAAGAATATTAGCAGATATTCAGAATCAATCTTTTATCTGCTGTGTGAATACCCTGCTCTTGTTCTAAAAAGAAGAAAGTTTCTGGGGGATTTTTTCTTAAACAACCTTTTAGAGGTGGTAGGAGCTGGATTTAATAAATTTATAGCGGTTTTTAAAAGCTCCTAATGATTTAATTAGAAGAATCACTGATCCAGGGTATTACAACGGATCTAAATTGTCCTAAGTGTGCATCTGCAGCCCCTTCCTATCTCCATTTTTAGCAGATATTAACTTACACTATTTTTACGACTATAGTTAATTTTTTTTTTACGAGTTTAATACAGAAATTTTTTTTTTTAAAACTTAAATTGTATTCATTTCTTTTAAGAATCAACCGATTATTTTACATTTTATTGTATTTAATGACAAAATTCTTACAATATTCAAAAAACAAAAAAAAAAAGAAATATTTTAAATATAAGATAAGTAATTTCAATATTTTTAATTTTTGCAGTAGGGTATTGGTACAACCAATTCAATCTCATTCCAGCCTTTCCTAACCTCACTATCACTTCATTATTTCATTTCTATAATTGCTTCAATATTCAATATATAATTTCATTATAATTATAAGTGGAGTTTAAACATAAATATCGGTATCTGAAGAACTTTTTAAATAATTGAATTTTGATATTCGGGACAAAAATTATTTTAAGTCCAAGAGTCCAAATATTTCATTTTTAATTGTATATTTATTTGGTTTAAAGCAAAGTTTTATATTTTTCTTTTGAAAATTTATTACCTATTTTAAAATATACATTTCTGAATACATTTATTTTATATGGATATATGTTAGTTACAATATAATATAGTCTTTTTAATTCTTTAACGCCATCTATTCATTGTTTTTATAACAATTTTAACATATTAAATTTTATCAATTTAAAATCACCATTCATTAAAAGTTTAAAATTATTTAAATAATCAAATAAAAAAAAAAAAAAGAAACATAAAAAAACGAAATGAATGTTTAATGTAAAAATACTTTACCAGAAAGCGTTAAAATATGCACATGGGATAACCAAAAAAAAACAAAAAACAAAATAAAAAAAACTTATTAGTCTTTCTTCTCGCTATATATATCTAGGTACACAGAATTTCTAGTCACGCAATTTTATTGTCATTTATGGTAAATTGGCATCAAAACAAAAAAAAAAAAAATTTTTTTTTTTAATCAACTTTTACTTTTTTTTTTTTTTTTTTGGTTTTTAAAATTTAAATAAAAAATAATTTCAAAATAATCTTCTAAACAATGACATCTGGTGAATTACATTTGAAAATATACTTATATATACGTATACGTATATAAAAACATACGGTTATTTCTAATATTAAATTGTACAATTTTCCAAGAGATCGTGATCAGATTAATTCTCTAAAACCCACATTTAAATTTAGTAGAAGTTTTATGTTGCAAATTCACTAAAAAAAAAAAAAATATTTTCTTTGAATTTTTGGAATTTTTGGAAGGATATCATAAAAATTGAAAGTTACTATAGAGAAAATTATACATACTTTAAATTCTTAAATGGCAATGGTAATATTTAAATTATTCACCGATAGATGGTGTTGAATATTGATAATAAAGTATAATGCCATAATATAACTATATAATGTCTGTTATTAACTTTCCAATATAAAAATTAATTTTATTAAAATGTTAAAAAAAAAAAAATATATATATGTCTATAATATATATCTATTATATATATATTTATAATAGGATAACAGATAAATCATTTGTACATATTATTAAAATATTATGTAAATAATTTTTTGTTTAGAAATTTTTTTAAAAGTATGCCAAATTGCTAATGCAAAAGCATCTTCAAGATTATAAATACCAAAAAAAAAAAAAAAATAAACTCTATAGTATTTCTGAACTTTACAACTTACAAGGTATACCTATACTTATTTAAAAATGAAATGAAAACATCATCATTGTTTAATTATATGTATATAATTATTAAATAATAAATGATTGATCATTACTCATTCAATTCGGTTTTAGAAAAAAAACCGAAAAAATTATAAATACTAATATTTATTACTTAAACAAAACAAAAAAAAAAAAACAAATAATCAAAGAGCTAATGGGAAAATATGGTTAAAGAAATGTATTTTATTATATACCTACATATATACTTATAAATTTAAGTAACTAAAAATAAGTAACTAATGATAATAAAATTTTAAGTCTAATATATTAAATACATGTAATGAAAAATGTTAAAAGAATAATATAATCATCAAAATAACTGTTAGTAAAAGTTTCGAATTAATGAACATAAACCAACTATAATACCATAAAAAAGAGATATTTGAGGAAAAAATTTTATTAGTTCCTTGATTTAAATTTAAAATTATATTCGTTACTTAAACGATATAGATATAAGTAATCATTTTTAAAATCTAAAATTAACCCACTAAAAATGTAAAAAAAAAAATTTTTTTTTTTTTTTCCTTTTTCAAATCTATGTTCTTTAAATATTTTAAAAATTTCAATGTAGCTAAATACTTCTTTACGAATACATAAATGCTTTCTAGTTTTTCATTTACTTACCGTACATTAATTAACCTTTGAATATTTAATTTCTATTAAGCTTTTCTAACCAGCAGTTATAAAGGTGAGAACGGCATAACGCGTAGAAAAAAATCTCTTAAAACAATTAAATCTAAAAAAGATACTCAAATATTATTTAGTTTTGATTCATTAAAATTTTAAAAGAATTTATATTTTAACTTATATATAGATGATAATTTCTTCATGTCTATATATTAGTTAGTTACTTATTTAATTTGTACAATCGTGTTAGATTTTCTAAAACCTAGATTAATAATCTATCATTATTCTCTACTCTTTAATATAACAAAGTACAATAAATTGGTTAGCTGTGCACATGTTATTTCTAAGTTTTTTTCTTTGTCATATTTCTTGTCAAACTTATTCAGATATTCAGTCGTAGGTCTCGTAAACCGTAGGTGACTACTATAAGTAAGTAGTTTTGCTGCTTATATACTAATATTAAAGCTGATATTTTCTAAAAAAAAAAATATTTTATTGATGATACTGTAAAATTTTGAAATGCTGTGATAGTAACGTTAGGTACCTTACGTTCAATTTAATTTTTGGGGGAAAAAAAAAGAAATAACTGCGAATATCTTATCATAAATCATAATCATAAAGTACTTATCTATATATAAACATC
Source organism: Poecilobothrus nobilitatus (assembly GCA_947095535.1). Taxonomy (NCBI): domain Eukaryota; kingdom Metazoa; phylum Arthropoda; class Insecta; order Diptera; family Dolichopodidae; genus Poecilobothrus; species Poecilobothrus nobilitatus. The sequence continues at coordinate 25,067,633 of OX352773.1, read as the reverse complement.
AATTACAAAAGTAAATACTTACGTATATAATGTAAATTTTTTCTGTTTTGTATTTTTAATTATTATTATTTTTTTTTTTTTTGTAATATTTAACATTAAATTTACATAAAATATATGATGTACATTAAGTATATGCATTTAAAATATGTCAAATATACAAATATGCATTTGTTGTACCTATACATACATATATGTTTGAATAACTAAAGTTAAAAGAAGGTTAGCCGCAACTTGTTTTAATGACAAAACCATGATAAATTACAGTAATTAATATTTGTGTTAATTTTAGAGTTGCGCTTTTAAAATATAAAATGATGTACCTATGTATATATATGTATAGTATATGTATAATATAATCGATAAGATATCGATAATATATAATATTTAATTTATATTTATGTATTTATTCAAAAAAAAAAAACCTTCATTCAATAAAAGAATAGAGGTTTTTTTTTTTTTTGGTTTATTATTATCTGTGTTACTTAGGATTACTTACTTTGTAATAATCAATTAGCACAAAAGAAATATGATGACCTAAATCATAATTTATTTTTTTCTTTATATGGTTGGGTCAGGAGTCAATAAAAGCATTAATGAATCCAACATGATAATGCATTTTCTGATTACTTTTAAAATATATTTAGTATTCCTATAGAATACATGGTGATTTTAATGTTATTATCTTCAATTTTCTGTTTAATTGTTTTAAGCCTTACTTTTATGTTTTTATTTCCATAAAGTTATTCAGATAGTCTGTAATATTAAAGATACTTACATTCCAAAAAATTTTTGTTATGGGTAATCAAATTTTTAAGTTATTAATACTGTATAAGATAATCAAATAAGTTAAATGATTAGCGGTTGGATCTGTGTATATGAACCGGTTCATTTTTTTTATGCATTTCTCTGCCACATAAATGTGGATATGAAATTACACAGTCTTTCCTGTGAAACCACACTCTTTCGGTGTTTACGGCGTATTTTATACGCTCTTACCCACTAGACCACCGAGGCCCCGAACCGGTTCATGTTAACGTTAAATAATACAACTGGAAAATAACTATTCTTAACTACTATATTCTTTCTTATGCAGTCAATGAAATTCTTGAGCTGTTTTTCATTCTATTTTGGGCAAATGCAACTTCTCTTTAGTTGTATTATTTTATTCAATTTGTTGAAGTTTAGTTTTTTCACAAGATATTCGTATTTGATAAGATATTGTGTGTTTTTGAGAGTTTTTAAATGTGATCTATGATTTCAGAGATATTGAATCTAATTTTGTTCGTATAGATAAATTTTATTTATATGGTAATAACTAGAAAACTTTTACAAATCTGTCAATCAAATTTTATCATAATTTTATTTTTAGAAAAAATATATTTGTATGCAGTGGCGGCTCAAGACTTTTTTGAAGCTATATTAAGTGAAATCAATCAAGAGTAAAAAAAAATGTTAAAATACAATTTTGTACTAACTTTGATTTTGTATTTATTGAAGCCTCCAATCCAATCCAAAAAAAAACAAAACTATCCAATCTCTCGTGTGTCTTGATAAACTTTAAAAAAAAGATTTGATAGACATGTTGGTACTATGGTTGCTTATTAGTTTACTCTCCTAAGCCGGCCATGTTTGTGTGTATAGTGTAAATGAAATAATAATGTGCAAGGAATAAATAAAATATTTGATATTATATGAAGCTATGAGTAATATAAAATTAATTTTGTTATATTAATTCATTCGTTTCTAGTTATTTTTCAAAATGTGTTAGTTTAATAATAATAAAATTTAATTTGCCACTTTCAAGTATCATTTTAATTTCTTTTTCAATTTTTTTTTCTCTCTGATTTTAAAATTACAGTTACAGATTTTAAATTAACAGTTGTAAAAAATGATAGCAATTGACAAAGGTAATCGTAAAAAAATTAAATGTAATCAAATGGATAACCTTTTCTTATACTCACTTGTACATCCTATATTATGAGGTAGAAGTATTTATAAAAATCAACACAATCAACACAATCAACGAACATACAACTTACTATTTTTATTGAAATTTTTTTTTTATCAAAAATTAAAAAAAAAAAAAAAAAAGAACAAAGAGTTTCACTTTGATTTTATGCTATTTAAAAAGTCTTATATCTTTGAACAATAAAGTTACTTTTTTAAGTTTTATTTTCTTCTAAAAAATAAAAAAAAAAAAGAAAAAAAAAAAAGAAAAATTAAAAATTAACATTGACCTACCACCATTAGTAAAAAATGTATGTTAAAAAAAGAATTAATAAAAAAAAAAAAAAGAAAAAGTAATTAACCCTTTGACTGACAAATTAGTTATTTTAGATTAAATTTTTTTCTTAATTTAATTTTTTGTAAAATTTCTATAATTTCTTACTTATTAAAGGAATGAAAGATTTTAAAGTATTTTCATAGATCTGTTAGCTAGATATTCGTTAATCAAGAGTTTAATAATCATATTTCACAAGTTTACGTCTCGGAATTGCATATTATTAGACATTTTATTTTGGTATAATTTTCCATTTCTTCGTTCTGTCATCTAAATTTTTTCTTTTCGTCTACTTTGATGTTCTTTTTTGCTTGTTGACTTATCTTTATTTAAAATGTTAGCTTAATTATTTAAAAGTTTTTATTATTATATTTTTATTCATTTTCAAATTATATAAGTTTTATCATATGTCATCTGGGTTTTTTAATATGCTCCAACTAGATATTTTGTGCTTTAGCTGTAGCTCCTTTGTAATAAAGTTTCAATATTTCAGTTCAACCCAATAAACTTCATTAGTTAAAAGGTTAATATTATTTACTATAACTATAATATTCTTTTCGTTCAAACGTTTACTATAAAAGTAACTATTTTTTACAAGTCAAATTATTATATGCATAGAGGTAGTATACATATTAAGTGAATTACTTACAATTTACTATTCTTTTAATAAAAAAAAAAAATTATTGAAAAAAAAAAAATCTTTTAACCATAAAAATTGGTATTTTTCTCCTCTACTGATTTTAAATGAAAATTACAGAAAAAAAAAAAAAGAAAAACTATATACGATATAAGTAAATAACAAGAACTGCCATATGCTGGCAAATTTTCTTTCATCTATTTTTTTTTTTTTTTTGTTTTTGTTTCTTTTAAAATAGGTACCTACTATTTAAATTTTTTTTTTAAAATTTTATCACCTTTAATTGTTTTCATTTTGTATGTAATATTTAATTTTCTTTCTCTCTCTAAATTTTTTATTTTCTTTATTTATTTAAATATAATATGTATTTATGTATATGTATGTATGTAAAATTATGTTTTAAAAAGAAATGTGCAGAAACAGAAAAATATGCAAGCAAATGTCATGGACCGATTTGCCCCGTTGAAGATGAAACGAACAAAAGAAAAAAATTCTTTTTCTTTTAATACTTATATATATATATTTTTTTTTTTTATTATTTTGAACTTACAGAACAGTTATTTTTTTTTTTATTCCGTTAAAATTTGCAAGTATGTATATATATATATACATATATGTAGGTAGTAAAATAATTCTTTAGAACAAAAAATTTCTTTTGAAAACTGAAAATTATAATTCGTAATTAAAAAAAAAAATTAACTCAAATGCTGTTTAAAATGTATGATAATATGATTATTGTTTTTAATTAAATATTATGTTTGTATGTATTTGTTTTGGTAAGTAGAAATTTATTATTTCATATATAGGTATATATGTATGTATCACTGACATTAATTTATAGTTTGATTTTTTAAGTAACAGTTACTATACCATATTGCATTAGTTTGTAAACCATACTATAACCTAAAAATTGAACTTAGATTATCAGAAAGTGCTAGATCTTATGATAGAGTCTCAGAAGAAAATTTTTTGTTTAAGTTTCTTTTTTCAGTTTTGCAATAAACTCTAAATTGCAAAATTTATTTCAAAACTCTAATTTGTTCTGATTCACATCATAATAATGCAGTACCCTTTCTCCCTCTATCCTTATTTTGTATAGGTATAATGTGTGGGACTTAAAATGATGTAAAAATATTGTTTAATTTTATTTAGAGAAATTACAAAATTATAATAGTTTTTAAGTTCTAATAGTTTTTAATAGTAATAATTTCTTTCGTTTATAATATAGAGAGAACTTCTACAGTAGAAAAACATGTTTATAAACATAAACTGTTATATAACTGATACTGTGATTCTTGCCTAACTTTAAAAAAGAGGCATGGAATGAAGTATCAAAATCATGGTTTTAGTTTACAAAATTAAGAAAATAAAGATTCGTCAAAATTCGTTTACAGTTTACATTTACTTACAGTATTAAATGCTTACATTACTTTGTTGCTTTTATTAATTAATATGTTCTTCTCTCGTTCTCTTATAATAATTAGCAATCCAGTTATACATTGAATTTTCACACTTTAACACATTTAGTGATTTTAAAATATTTGATTTAATTATATAATTAATAAAATTCGAAATATTTTTATTGTGTCTAATAAAATGGTAGTATATTGTTATTTTATTTTCATTTAATAAAGCACAGTGAACTTTTAAGAATTAATTTTGTTATTTCTATTTATTATACTTTTATTTTGTTCCAAAACAATTTTCATGTAGTTAGAAGAGTTCACGATTTTTCTCGTGTAAAAGTTTAATGAACAAAAGAACAGTTAAGTTTTAATTCATTTTTTATTATCTTTTTTTATGTTTTTTTTTTTTTTTTGTGTATTTGTTGCGCTTTTTATTTCTGTAAGTAAAAGGTTCTTTTCTTTTTTTTTTTTTTTTGTTTTTGATACTCAATATTAGATTTTTTTTTTTCTGAATAGATTTCATGAAGTGGAAAATTTTAATTGTAGTTTCCATATGTATTAAGGTATCTGATTATTTTATATACATAATATATGGTATATAAGATAGTACATAATGTATTTGTTTTATAATTTCATTTTAGTTTTTAGAGTTAAATGGAAAAACTTAAAGAGAAAAATATTTTTTTTTTTTTTCTCTTTTTCAATTCTTGAATTTTTTTAAGATTTATTAAGTTTGTAATAAAGTTAAAAAGAGAAGGAGATCAAAAATATGATATTAAGTATATACGTATATATGTTTGTATACTTTGTTTAATCTAATGATTTCCAGCTTTATAAATTTCTGGATAGTTAATTTGGATATAATATAAGTTTTACACAAGTCGATTTGGATGGCATTGAAATCTTTTATATAATAATTTTTGATTATAATCATTTTATTCATTACTATATATTAAAGAACATTGGTTTAATAGATTAAAATCTTAATTTTATAGTTAAGTATTTAAAAGATTGATATACTTATGTAACACTTTATTTGGAAATTATCTGTTAACAGTTATTATTGAATGTTGCATTGTTCATTTTAATTTTGTATCTCATCATATATTTTAATTTTCTTTCTCTAAATTTTTTTTTAAGGTAGAAATTGCAATTTTTAAAGGTAAAAAATAAGATACATAATATTTTCATATATAAGTTAAAATAACTAATAAATTATTTTAAAATTTACTGTTGTTTTAGAAATTTATAAATAAGAACTGTTATATTGATTTTGGTATAATTAAACCACGTATTCACTTAATAACGTCATTATTTAGGTAATTAAATCTTTATTTATTAAAACATTGAAATATTTTTTAAAAATTTATTGTTGAGATTTCGAAAAAATCTTTAAACTGTGACAATCATAAGGTGAATAGGTGGTTTGAAACAATATACATAATAATAATAATAATAAAACAGTGCTTATTTAAACAAATTAAATCAAATAAATCATAAATTTGACCATTAATATAAGAAAAAAAAAAAAAAAAAACAAAATATTGTAAAATTTCTCCATATATGAAAAAGAAACTTTTTTTGCTACAATTAACACAAGCATTTACAATTTTTTATTAAAGAATTATAGCAATTTGTTTTTTATGTTTTTATTATAGGAATGTGTTTTGGTCTTTAAATATTCAAATTTATATTTTTTTTTTATGGAAATCATATATTTCTCATGTTGCATGTCTTCATTTTTTTTTTGTATTTGTAGTTTTGCACTTAATAAAAAAAAATGATTTGTTTTATGTTTTTGTTTTGTGAATTTAATTTGATTCGATCAATCAACCTAAATATGTTTTTTTTTTTTTTTTTTAATTTAATACAAGTGTATTTATACAAAGATGAAGTTTATTTGGTATTAAAAAATAATCTCAACAAAAAGTTGGTTTTTAAAGTATTTTTTTTATTAAAAGTAAAGTAAAAATTTATTTGATTAATTTAATTAAATTTTTGTTTAAGAAAGTTTTATAAAATTTAAGAATTTTTAATTGAAAATTTCTAATCTAAATCGAATTTTTTCTTTTTTATTTTACTATTACAGCTAAAATGGAAGAAATAATGTTTTAAGTCACTGCTAATATAGTGTGATTTTTTCTTTTCAAATCACTGTGACAAATCATTGTTCTTTTTATTGATTTTTGATAATTTTTTAGTATTTTTTATACCTATTAATTTTTTTTTATTAATATTGAAAATTGAAATTAAAAAGTATAATTTATTTTGGTACTGTTAAGTAATTTAAATTGAAAAGGAAAATTACACAAAAAAAAAAAAAAACATATTATTCACATGTATTTAATTTGGTTCATTTAATATTAAATGTCATAAAACTATTCTACAACTTTTATATCTATAAATTAAAATAAATCTAATATAAAATAGAAAATAATAATTATTATAAAATAGGTATAAATTATAACATTATATGAATAATATTATTCTAATGGTAAAGGTAGGGTTTCTAAAAATTTTTAAATAATGCGAAACTTAATGATCATTTTCAATTTCGGCCAAAGGAATTGTAAGATCTCCATCTTTTTTATGGTAATATAGTTTGTAAAACGAAAAAATTTTAAATTACATTTTCTGATTTATAAAAATATGCAGTTCAAAAAATGTCTTCCAACAACTTTTAACGTTTAAAAACATCTCAAAAACTTTTTCAATAAAAGCCGTAATTTTTTCTCATTATTTTTTGAGAGTGTTAAAAAGGCGCAATATATTATACATGTATGCTGTAAAATATATTTAAAATTACGAGTTAAAAATTGAAATTTCAATACGTTGTAGAATATTTACCGTTTTTATTTTTTTAATAAAAAATTTCGCATATTTCGGTGAATATTTTATAACGAAACCTTAAAATGACCTTAAAATGGTAAAAAGGACATTTTTTGTAAAAACAAAAAAAAAAAAAAACAAACTGTAGAGAAAAATTTTCACTTCCATCCCATGTTATTTTTTGTAAGTTTTTCAATCAATTTTTGAGTATAAGTATCAATGGTTAGAGTAAAAATATTTATTATTTACTGATTCATTTATATTTAGTTTAAATGGGATAAATTTGCTGTCTGTTTGTAGAAGAGTATATACGAACTGTGATTACGGACTACTTAATACTGACTAGAGTTGTGCTTTGACAGAAAAAAAAAATGTATATGGAGAATCATAATCCATAACACAAACCCTCTGGCAATTGCCGAAAATAATAACAGTCACTGATTGTTACTTATAAATCGCAGTGATAGAATTACTGTTAGTAAAATATCGTCCCATCACTAATTACGGACTATGGTTCTTTCTATTTCGCGCTTTCATATATTGAGGCGGGAATTACTATATTAATTTGTCTTAATGATTACAATATCATCATTTTTGTAATAAAAAAAAAATTTTCTTTAAATTTTCTCTGTGATAAGAATGAGTTAAAAAAATAATTGTTAATTTTAAATTTTTTATATTACAAAAATTTTACTAATTTCCAATTTAATTGTACCATTCGTAAAAAAGTTTTAAATTAATTTAAAATTTAGGTTCAATAATTAAGGTCCGTCCGTCCGCACGGTAGCTAAAAAAAACAACTATGATTCATCACGTGACTTTTGTGAAATTGTTAGTTTTGTTATTTAAATCTAGTAAGTTCGTCCGGTGGGTTCGAGTAGCTGTCATACAACTTCTCTTTTTAAATGGAAATTAACTCATTGTCTATTGAAGGTATTGAAGGTAATCTAGGTATCTGAAATTTTGAAGTTTTATGAAAAAATTGCATGTCAACAACTTCTGTAAAATTTATTTTGTAATCAAGTGTGATGGATCATCTTTTAAGTTTTATGGAAACAGCATATACAATGTTCATATGGGCATCCTAGAGATGACACAGTCTACTCTATACTTTTCCACGTTTTGCTATAGATGTGTATAGAACGTTGAGTGTTTTTGAAAATTAATTTTCATGTTACATGGTATTATGAAACTGTGAAAGGAACTTGTTTTAAGATGTTTCACTCTTAACCGTAATAAAACATATTGAAAAAATAATATTTATAATTGAAAAAAATAGTAAAACAAAACACTGCGACTGAAAAACAATAAAAAAGAACTTTATGATAATTTTAAATATGATTTAAATGGGTTAAGTATCTATTATAATTATTTATATGTATGTGTTATAGCCTAAATTAACTTTTTATATTCTATATATGTTTTATATTAAAATTTCAAAATAATAAAAAATGAAATGAACTGCATAACAATTAAAAACAAAACAAAAAAAAAAAAACATCTTTTCTTTCAGTATGCTAAAATATCTATTTATTATTTATTTATTTTTTTTTTGTTTTTTATATGTACAATGCACATTTTATTGTATTGTGTATAATAATGGTCGAATCTAAAAACGGTATAATAATGAATTGCCGAATGGAACGCATTTATATATTTTATTATACCTATACACAATATTATCATATATGGTCTACTAGTGTTAATCTAACTACATATTATATCACTTACTCACTATATATATGTATGTACGTATATAATTTTTTTTTTTAAATTTTTTCAATTACTAAGCTTTTATTTAATAATAATGCAATTTTTCAAATTATATTCAACTATTTTACCATTTCATTAGTAAATGAATGGTATCTCATATCCATATGACCCAATTTTTATAGAAAAAAAAAAAAAAAAAAAAAAACAATACATAAACTTTGTAAATGATATCGAGGCATAATAATAGTGTAAAGTTTTACACACATATTAGGTTTACAGTATTGTTTTGGTATATAATAACAAATAATGGTACATTCCATACATACAATATAGAACCCAAAAAAAAACCATTTTTTTTATTTATTATTATTATATTTTTTTTTTATGGGCACGAACCAAACCAAAAAAAAACTGGTTCAAACTAAGCATAAATGAAGCAAAAAATAACAAAATACATACATAAAATTAAAAAAGAAGGAAAAAGAAAGAAAGAAAGAAAGAAAAATATATAAAGTAGTGAATTACAATGACGATGAGTTATTAATTCGGAAATGCGTGTGAAATTTCTTTGTTTGGTATTGTTATGTTACTCTTACATATATTTTAATACCATATTTTACATTAGATCAAATCTGGATATAACCATTATTACAGTTTTTTTGTATTATTATACATTTATGTTTCGCATTTGTTTTTCTACCCGTATTATGTGATCTTTACTATAATTTTGTGTTAAAATGTGTTTTTTACACCTTTTCAACATTTTAGACAGTGTTTTTAATTTCTTGTTTTTATTTTTATTTTTCTCAAATTTTTGTCAGTCTTTTTTGTCAGTTTTATTTGTTTTTTAAAATCCATTTTATGTGAAATGTTTTCTACGGTTTTTCTTCAATATTTTTATAATTTTCTTTTTCAAAACGAAGTATAAGTATATTGTATATTGATATTGGATATTGTAAAAATTGTCATTCGAACTGCTTAAGAGCTAGAAATCTTACAATTTTTTTTTTTATATCTACCATAAAATTTCAGTATAGTGTTTCTGAATCTTATTCTTTTTACAATAATAAAATCATATACTTTATCATAACAAGTAATAAATTGGTATTTTTAATTAATATATATTGAATATAAAAGTTCTTATATAATCCTAGATTAAGACCGTTTCTGAATCTATCACACAAGCACTTGACACTATAGACACTTCACACTCTTTTCTTATACATGTATTACTCTTTTATTGCGAACATTTAGTGTAGTCGAGAGTGTAAAAGATTGACAGATAATCAAATGCGATCAGACAATTTAGTGCACTATTTTCGAATGCACTAAAAAATTTTCAAAGTTTTTCGGAATTAATTTAGTGCGATTAGCTATAGTATTTAGTACGAAGTGCAATAGTTTCGGACAGGGCCTAAATAATAAACAATAAATAACCACCTATGTAAAATTGTGCACAATAATGAAAAATTAACTTTAAAGTGAAATCATATAATCTGAAAAAAGAACTTACGAAATTCTTAATTATAATGGCAATAATTTATTCATTACTTAAATGTTCAATTTTCAAAAAAAAAATTTTAAAAATTATTTTAATTTTCAATTATGTTTTTTAAAATATTTAAATTCTTATTTTATAATGATCAAATGCATCAATATATCAGCATTTTTCTCAGTTTCATAATTTTTCAACTAGAGGCAGCATTTTGTTTATTAAGGGCATCGCGAACAGTTTTCACATATTACCTCTGTCAAAATTGTTTATCTTTGAAATTTTTAAAATACTGTAGGTAAATTAATTAAAATATAAAATTTTGTGCAATTTCATTTACGCACAAAATTTAAAACTTATATTAAATCTGGAAGTGTTTCCATTCTTTAAAATATTGAATGAGATTAAAAATTTGTGAATTAAGGCAAATTTACAAAAGGGAATTGTAGCCTAAATGAATTTTTGTCTGTTTTTATTTTTTGTTTTTTTGACAGTCAAAACTAAAAAGTGATCTATTCGATGATCTTGAACTTATTTTGAATTCAATTCTAAATTCAAAGAAAACCTTTTTTTTTTCTTTTTCTATTTATTAATTGATTCATTATGAACTTTTTTTTTTTTTTCTTTTCAAAATTATCGGAGGTCGGAGTTTATTTTTATTTTAATTTTTATAAAAATAAATTAAAAATACATTTTTCATGACAAATTTTATGCTCCATTTATTAAAAAAATAAAAAAAAAGGTGAGTTGAAGATTTTTACTTATATGTATATAGGCTATTATTATTAAACTGTTAATTGTGGTTTAGTTTTTTATTTTTTAGCATTAGATGGCGTTAATTAATGATTGTGTTTTTGTTGCTGAAAGGCAATGAGTAACTAAATGAGTTAGTGAATGAATGCTTTTATCTTTCAATTTATAAATTTGTAGGTTTCAAAAAAAATTTTGTGTGAACTATTATTGTGTTCGATTTGATTGAATTAAAATAATTATAAGACCTTCATAAATTATTCTCAAACCCTCAAGCTTTTATTTTAAATAAATTATTTTGCATAATATGACATTTATTTAATTTAGGTCCTATTAAATATAGAATGTTGAGAAATTTCATTTGTGAAGGTCTTTTTTTTTTTTTTTTATTTTCAATTAGGGTAAGACATTTTATAGTTATAGAATCCTTAGAATAAAGTCTGACTATTCTTTCATATTGGTGAGAAATAGGTAAATTTTTTTTGTATTTACTTAAATTACTATCGGAACTTTCAAAATAAATATTTTTTTTTGTTGGGATATTTACAATAGGATAAAGAAAAATAAACTCGTACAGTCTTTAGTATATACAGTCTGTATCAAAAGAAATCTCTGAATATGAAATGATTTGATTTTATCGTAAAATAATAAAATTTTAATAGTATCTAAATGCTTAGTTTGCGAAAGCAAAGACTAATAGTTTCTATCAAAAAAATTATGAAATAAAACCATCTTCCATTTATTTAACATCTCTGTTTTTAAACAAAAGTTTAGAATGATAAATAAAAAGATATCATAAGATAAAAAGTGAAAAATAAAATTTCATAACAAAATTTCTGAGATATAAAAAGTTAATGATAAATATATATTTAGTTAATTTATAAATCGCCAAAACCTTTATTAACCCTAGTAATTTTCTTCGAGTACTGTCAGTAGATGTACATACATACCTATTTATTATTTCTTTTCGATATTTAAACTTTAATGATGTTTTATATCAATAAGAATTCATTAAAAATTTAACTTCAGTTTAGACTTCAATGATTAAAATTTTGTTGACATCCACCTTAGAAACTTTTTGTAGTTATTTAAAAATAAAAAGGTTAAAACTTCAAAAAATATTTAGTAGAATTTCAGTTTCAAAATAATAAAATACAAATTTAATTTAAACGCTTTGAGTTTTATATCAATTAGAATTAAAACTAAACTCTTTACGCACGTAGTGTCTAGTGATTACTGACGCGTTAGCTTAGCTAGCTTTCTTCAATTAAAAAGAAAACATAAACTCATATCGGAATTTTGAACTAATTAGTTCTTAGGAATAAAATAAGTTTATGTCACTAATGGAGAATCAGATTAAATTTATTTGGGTTTACAACTTATTAAATGTTTCGACACTGATTAAAATTAAACTTTTTGTTTCACTATTCAAAAAATACATTCAGCCAATCGTATAGTCGTTAAGATACCGGCCTTTCATACGAAAGTTCTCGGGTTCAAATTCTGACTGTTTCATATAAATTAAAAAACAAAAATAATATAGATTTTTCTTATAATGTGCAATTAGTATAATATATAAGTAAATTAAAAATAAGTATGTATATATAAATTATAATTAATATCATATTGCAATATATATAATATAATAAAATAATAATAAATTATAATTCTTGCATAAGTAATAAATGGCATAGAAATAAAAACAAATGTCTCATATGCCGCGTTTACACCGTACCTAATTTAACTTGAGCTACTAACCTCAAAACGAGTTTGACAATTGTAGTAAGTGTTCTTACCGTACTTAGCCACAAATGCCAAAAAAGTAATTTGATAAGAAAACATTTTGATTTATAGTGCATATATTTTGGAAAATTATTTTATTAATAAACAAAAGCTATTATTAATGGAAAATTATTAATATTATTAAACAAAAAATTGCTTTTAAAGAACTTATTTTAATTATTATTCCACAGCCAATAAGCAAATTTCAAAAATTACATCTGTAGCACCAATTATGACATTTGTTGCAATAATGTGATGTTTATACCTTTGCTACGTAACTCTATCTATATTTAGCTTGAGCTAAATACCTTCAGCTAATTTAACTAGCTAGAGCTAAAAAAATGTGGTGTTTATACCGTTGCTACAAACGTCAAACCATTTAGCTTTAGCTAAATTAGCTGCGGTATAAACGCGGCAAGAGTCTTGCACAATAGCTACATACAGCCGAGTAATGATTACCGAAACTAATGCTTAGCCAAATATAGATAATAAATTACTTAGTCGATGTCCTATCCTTATAGAAGCGGCAAGGCAAAAAAAAATATTCAGAGTATATTAATGGATAATTACATGGATATTTTCAAATGTTTCACGGATATTTATGCATACTTTTTTTTTTTTTAGCTTTATCTCTTTTATGTACACTTATCATTTTTGTATCTTCTATACCTATGCTCTAACATTTTCTTGGATATATCGGTTTAATGAAAATTAGCCTTTATTAAAACTGTTAATAAATCATATTTAATTTTAATTAAATTAATCGATTATACAAATACAATCAAGTATTAGCGTGAATAAAATTTAATATTGTAACTATAACTGTAAAATATTATTAAATTAATAACTAATAATTAAATTATTAGCCAATATATATATATATATATATATATATTTTTGGTTAATTTTTGAGTTTTGTTAAATATCATGTTTAAAATTAGTTTTCTTCAATTGATATCATATCATTACATAGTATTTATTATAGCTAAACACGCATTAAAAAATTAATTTAATTTTTTTTAATAAATTTAAATTATTTATTTTTAAAACAAGCCTTCATTTTATATCATTTTATATATAAAAAAAAAAAAAAATTATATAAAATTGAAAAAAAAATGCATGAAATTTGAACATCCGTTTTGTGGTTGCGGTTGGCCCCTTGACCTAAACAACATAATATAATATTAATAAATTTTGATTTTAAATTTTTATTTTGAACAAGTTTGTTTATTTGTTTTTTTTTTTTTAATAATTAATTATAAAACATTTAAAACCTAGTTAACAATTAATTATGTGTAGAAAAAACCAAAAAAGTTGGTTAATTTATGGCAAAAGGTAAGAAAAAATAATATTAGCTATTAAAAATAGTATTTTATTTTTTTTTTTAAATTTTGTTGTATGTAACAAAAGTATTGTTTGTAATGCGAAGAAATTGAATTTAGACAATTTTTTACATTTAAGATTATTAAGAATAAGAAAATTATATCAATTGTTTATAAAGTAAGTTGATACCATTATGTTTTTTAATTCTTGTATAAGATAATAGATGGCTTAGAAATAAAAAAAAAAAAAGAAACGTCTTCGTCTTTTACAATAGCTTTAGCCGAGTAATCAACGGTTTAGTGAAATTAATGATTCACGAATAGTCAAATATGAATAATAAATGACTTAGTAGATGCCCTATACTACTTATAGGAGTGGCAAGAAAAAAAAAAAAATTATGTTTTTCAGACAATTAAAGACTAATTTATTGAAGATAATTTTCTTGTGGTATTTTTCGTCTTCATCAGAAATTTGTAATAAAAAATTTTATAAGAATTTCATATTTTATCTCATAAATTTAAGCAGTACCTAAACTTGAAAATTTTCTTTTGTGCTGCCATAAATTTTTATTTTACATTTAGGGATCTGACAATATTATTTTAAAGAAATTACTAAAAGGGATTTCTTATATTATATATTACCTAAGATGAAGTATAATTCTTATAAATAACATTTGACATGAATATATAAGTTTCTTTATATTGAATAAGTAAATGTTTAAAAATTATCTTGAAAAACTTTAAAATGTGTTTTATATGTTTTATAAATGATCCATAGTCAAAATAAGTATTTGAATTTTACTTTTCTTAGTTATCATCGTGATATTGCAGAACTTTCATCAATTAATTTATAATTTTTGCAAACTTGTTTAATAAAGATTTTTATTTATTTATTTTGCGAGGGTATTTGGGAATCATCAAAAGAAACTTTTAAAATGTGGAACGAACACAAGTCCTTCGTTTATGAGTTTAACCTACTAAACACCACCTCTTTTTTATGATCAAATTATAGGTTATATGCTCTTTAATGGTTATATGCTTTTAGTATTAATATACTACTGCTTGGTCAAATTAATTTTTTTGTGGCCCACCAATCTTTCAAAACTAAATCAATCTTTCTTTTTCAAGTGAAAGTTGCGGAACAAGTATTAAATTATGACTATATTATTTAGTTTATTTACATTATATATTTTTTATAATATTTTGACCTGACCGCCGTTTAAATCCGAAACTTTTTCACCTGACAACTTATGTACTTCGCCATTCCTTAGATAATAAAATTTTTAATAATATCTCTCGAACTATTTCAAAGTAATAGCAAAAAATCATCAAGTGCTTAAAAATGAATACTGAATAATATGTTAACTCGAAAATGCCACAAATCTGTGATTATAGCAAATGTATGTAATTTATAAATTTTTAATATTGAGAATTTAAAAAAATCGTATCTTTTCCTAATTCTGCCCCTAGTAACAATTTCTAAACAGTCCTGTAAGAATATCTTGGTTAGTTTTTTGTGTGATTGTTTGTGTGATTGTTATTAATTCTAATTATGTTTTGACCTATATAAAAATCTGATACTTGGAGAATATACTTACTTTTCATTATGAAGTTTATTAAATTTGATCGTTATTTGTGGAACCATATACCATCACATGTGTTCCCTAAAGTTGGTAATTCATATGTGTACGATTTACTTAAGTTTAAGAAGAACATTAACATCTTTCTTCAAAATGTCCCTCCAAATTTTCCTACCTATCCCCCATAATCCAAATTTCCCAATTCCAATTTCCCTAATTATCCTTCCCACATCCCTATCCCCAAAACCAAACTGTACATTTGTATTAAAGGTTCCATCCTAAAGTTTGCTTTTAAAAGGTTTTTGGTTTTGGTTTGGTTTTTTTTTGGTTGGTTAAAGTTCAACGCTACCCTGAGGAAGCACGTGCAGTTTTTCTTGGTGACTTTCGAGTTTTCCACCAACCCTCGTAAAAAAATTGTATAAATAACGAAACTAGAATAGAAAAGACTCAAATAAAGTTAGCGTAAAATAGACTCATATAGAGCAAATTAGAGTTACTGAAACTAAAATAGAATAGAGAGTAAGATAGTAACGTGATAATTACAGGGGCAAAGATGTTGTTACTTCTTTAAAGAGTTTACGAAATTATTTTGAAGGCCGTTATCTCGGAAACCGTTAGAAATAGATTCCCAGAACAATTTTTTGCTTGTTATGAACTTTTCTATCACCTCCGTTATTCGTGACCTTTGAGTTTCAGACACCCTGTTTAAGGTGAAATTGGTATATTCAAAATTTTTCTATACAAATTTCCTTAAATTTTCAATTTAAACTTTGGAATAATTTCAATATGTACTTAAAATATAAATAATATAGGTAGATATGTATGTAAATTATCTCGTTCCCATGATATTTATTCAATTTTTTAAGTTTTTCTCACATTATTTTTTTGAATAATTGGTTTTTTTTTTTTTTTTTAAGAAAATGACTAATATATGTACATATATAAATATTTTTTTTTTGTTTCTTTTGTGATTACAATTTTATGGTTTTTTTTTAATTTGTTTATATTAACTTGGAATTTTTTTTTTTTTTTGGTTTTGTATTTTGGTATTTTATTACAAAACATTCATTTTTTTAAATCAAGCACATAAATCAGCAAATTCAACAAATATCTATACCTATATAATTTTTTTTTGTTATGCGCCAGATGGATGAATGAATTTAGTTGGAGTGTTTTAATAGTGCTTATTTGACAGTTTATATTATTACTTACGAGACATAATTCCAAGTACATACATGGAATGTCATTTTTATGTTTTAGAATTAAAATTGTTTTACTACTATAAAATAAAACAGAGTGCCAAATTAGTAAAGGTTTGTAATAGAAAATGAAAGAGATAATGAAGGTAATAAGATGTAATAAAAATAGATTTTTTAAAAATTGTTAAATCATCATATAGCAATCTGATTCGTATTTGTCTTGCTTTGATATTTTCTCTCATTTATATTAAAAGTTCTTTTATATAATCGTTTTTTACTCTTGTACTACTGATAATAATAACAAACATTTTGTATAGATTTCCTTTCAAATTTGTTAGATTTTACTTATTAGTTATGTTCCGTATAGTGTATTTGATTTTTTTGCGGTTAAAAAATAAACAAATTACCAATGAAAGTTAAGTAATCGTTTTGAATAGTATAGAATACGAGAATGTCAAGTGTTATTTTTCGTGGATTAATGAAATTTATTTCTATATAATTTCCATATTAGTTTAAAAAGTTTAAATTTAGTGTATACTTAGCTTTTGATGTATTTTTTCATTAAAAATTAATATATTGTGCATGGCAATACATAAGTAGAAAGGTTATGTGGTTATTAAATTTTATATTTAATTATACCCGTATGAACATACCCGTTTGTGACATCTTCAAGGAGCAGAGTTCAACATGACACAGCATATGACATGACATGCCATGACATAGATATATATATATTAGAATAGATTTATGAACATATTTAGCCATGGACGTCCAGTCGTCATAATGAACGATAACTCAAAAAATAAAGCTAGGATTCTGAAATTTTTACCATTTCACCTTTGTAAAATTGTTAGTTTGGCTATTTAAATTGCCATACAAATTCTTTATTTGTATATGGAAATAACTCAGTGCCTATTAAAGCTAAGTATCTGAAATTTTGTGAAAAGATATCAAGTTGTAAGCTAACAACTTCTGTAAAATTTGGTCTAGAGCAACAGGTTCGGCTAACTATAATTTCTTTTTATATATAAGCATAATTTATATTCTTATGACCTGGTACTTAATGAAGCTTGATATTTGAAATTTTATTAAAAATTTTCATCGTTTTATTGCAATAACTTCTATGAAGTTTTATTGCTCTAGCTTAGCCCAACAAGTTGATGTAGTTTGCATATCTTAGAATCTAATTAGGATAGACATCTGAAATCTTGTAAAAGATGATCAAGTTTTACAGTAATAACTTCTGTTAAATTTGGTTGTTTCGGGACAACAGGTCCGAGTAGCTGTCATACAACTCCAAAATTTACATAAATGTATTTCGGTACTTAATTAAGTCAAATATCGGGAATTTTGTAAAAGATGTTTATCTTTTATAAAAACAGCATATATTATGTTCATACGGATATCCTTGATTTGTCCACTCAGTCTATACTCTTTTCATGGTGCTCTTTTAAAATTTTTATAATCATGTGGTATCTCTTTGTTTTTATATGGTACTTTTCACCGTTTTTTGAAATGTGGTACTTAGTACCGTTTATTTTCCAAGTTCAAATGCATTGTCCAATTTCTAGAAGTGAAATCACAATTAAAAATGATTTAGTTATTTATTTTGGGCACCTTTGTAAAAATGAATTCAGAGATTTTTCTTTAATTAAACATGAAATTTAAACGACACTTCTGACCTGAACTATCAAGTATTTCTAAAACCTATCAGGCGTTTGTTTAAACATTTTACTTATATATTTGTTACAAAAATGTTAAAATATGTATTAAACCTCATTATAAAGCATGTAATTCAATTCATAATATTAACATTTAAATTTTTAATAACATGTTTTTGTTTCTTTTTGACATTCAGATTAAAGAAAGTTTAAAATTTCATATAAAAAAAAGCGAAAAATATTTAAATTTTATGATGACAAAGTTAATGAGCTAATTAACTATGTATATTTTCAGTTTTAATTGAAAAAAAAAAAAATTATATTATAGCGCATATTTAAAAATAATTTACAAGTTAAAACAAGTAATTTAACAAATCAAAAGAAAATAAATCAATTTTATAGTTTGTTGAAAAAGTCACAATTTTTTTTTTTTAATCTCTGTAAAATTTTAATGAACGAAATAAAAAGCAAATAAAATTTTTTTATGTTAAAATAAGTACTATATGAATTCGATAAATATATGAAAAAACATTTGAAAATAAAGAAAAATAAGTATATTTTTTCTCTTTCTTTCATTTCATTTTAAGTTAAGATCTTTAGAAGATTATCCTATAATCTAACAACTTATCTACCAAATTATATACTTATATTCCTTAATTATTTGTTATAAAATATACATTAAAATTAATATATTTTTTAAATAACATTCTATAATTCCTCTCTTCTCACACTCCTTGTAAAGCTGGACTTTCTTTGATAAATTTCAATTCCCTCCAGTTATTATTTTGTTTGTTCAACAAATAACTTGTAGCGATTACGAAAGGTTTGATTAGGAAATGTTCCGAATGTAAAGAGAGAGACTCATTGTCTGAGGTTTTTAATATAAATGTTAATAAGTTAAATTCTGTTCCAGTAGCTTATATTAAAATTAATTTTAATTCTAAATCAAACTAATTAAATTAACGATATTAAATAAAAATGATGTTAATATATCAGTTAGTTATAGTTCTCTAAATTAATATTTAATTGGTGCTTGTATTCAGTTTCAAAATGTCTTACAATTATAATACAATTATAATATTTAACAAATCACATTTCGGTGAAAAAAGTATCTAACTTTTTTTTTATTGTTTGCGTTGCTTGATTGCTTCTGCAGAATATACTACTCTTTTCTACTCCCAACTACACAAGATTGCGAGACAGAGTAGATGATAGGAATAAAAGAAAATATAAGCGTTTCATTTGCCAACTACTCCTAACTACTCTTAACTTAACTATCCTTTTCGTGTAAAAGAAACGCAAACATTATTTTCAACAGATCTGAGATCAGAGTGACACAAGCCTTGATATAATTAATTGTATATAATCGTGTTTAATTCAAAATTAATTCTAAGAACTAAAACTTTTAACAATTTTATTTTACGAATTTTTTAATCACTCTTGGAATAAAAAATAAAATTTTAATTATATATCTAGTATTAAATAAAATCGTTATGTATTAATAAAAAAATGCATAAAAATTAATTGCACTTTTTAGCTATTGTTTAATTGTCAAAATTCTTAACCATCAAAAATTTGACAATTTTTAAACCAATTTGACACATCCCATACCTTTTACATTATATGATGTATTTTATAAGAAGTTGATATTTAATTCGATTCATAAATCAATTACTAAATACAATTAAAATCGAAAAAATTTATAAATGTAAAAAAAAACAAAGTAATTTGTCAGTTATAAATTTTTTTGTAATAATCTAACAAAATAATATTAACATAAATTACATATTATACATATATTTGCATATTTTAAAATATGTTTTGAAATAAATTGTGTATCTTATATAAGATAAATTTTTTTTTTCTTATTTATACTCCTATTTATATGGTTTTCAAAAATTCAAATTACAGTTTTTTTAAAGTATATATATGTAATATATTATTTATTTTTATTCATTTTAAATTCACACATTTAATAACAAAGAAAAAGGTCCCATATTTTAAAATATACAAAATAATTACAGATGATTTATATAGGAAGAAATCGAGAATTGTAAATAATTCCGGATTATTTTCAATTCATAAAATGGAAAATAAAGAAATTTACATTTTTTTTTTTTTATTTTGCTTAATTATCTGAAAGTGAAATTTTTTTTTCGGTGTTATTATAAAAACAAAAAAAAAAGAATAAAGAAAAAACAATAAAATAACTAGGAAAAAAACGACCGAGAACAGGGAAAAACATGATATTAAAACAAAATATAAAACGCAAAAACTTTTAATAACACAAAAATGACACCATAAAAAACAATTAGAAAATCTATTCACCATTACAATCACTATCGCCACCACTTTTAGTATTGTTATATTTTGTATTGTTTTTGTTATTATTTTTTTTTTGTTCATCATTCAACTAGCGATGATGGTAGATGACAAATGATGACGTCCATTATAATTTCCTTGCCAAATGGTCTCTTGATCTTGTTTTGTCATTGGATGGTATAATGTTTTTGATCTTACTTTTATGATTCATTTTATTGATTTTTAAAAGCAAAAAAATACTTTAGAATGAATAAAAGTTATTATATAGTCAAACCATTAGAAGAAAGACAAAAAATGGGTCAAATTAGGTAAATATAATAAAAGATGGGAAAAACCATAGGTGATCATGTTATTTGTTTTAAAAAAAAATTAAAGTATAATTTTTTGCATTAAAATGAGAAAATCTAATGAACCTAACCATAAATATAAAACAGGCTAGACAACAAAATTGTAGAGTAATTGTTTAGGAACGTTGAAAGCTCTAGATTTTCTTAATATAATTATTATTAATTATGATTTATTTTTAGGTAGGTGAATTTAGACAACAGATGGCGCAAAAATCGTTTAAAATAATATTGTTTTTCATTACTTAAATAAGAAAAACTAAAAAAAAAAAAAAATAATGATTTACATTATCTTTTGGTTATTTTACCGACAAAAAATTATGTAATTTATATTTTAATGAGGATTTCAAACCTTTGGAAGGCATGCTTAAGTTAGGAATAATTTTGATTAGGATGCTTTTAGCAGGGATACTGACAAGATAGGAATGATTTTAGAAAGAATTTATCTAAAAGTGATGGTTCTGGATGACAAAAAAGTATATAAAATTATACCAGATAGTCACTGAATAAAGAAAATAATAAATAACATTTTTTCTTTCTTTATCTTTATATGTAATTATACTTAGTTGGTTTAATAAAACTTCAAAGCAATTTAATAAATGGTTTAATTAATATTAAAGATTCACTAAAATTTGTTATTTTAACGATCCTATTGTTATTAGGTGAAAGAATATTTTGTTAAATATTATTTTTATTTTTTGATAATTATATGGGTTTAACAATAGAAAAAAAAAAAAAAAAAAAGTAAAGCAAAAGTTATGATCTTTTAACTCCTACAACATGCTATATAGTATATACCATCATTTGAAAGGTGGAAATTTTAATGTAGCGTGAAAACGTAAAAGATCTATCAGATGTTTTTTATTTTAATTTTTTTTCTACCTTAATTTGGTTTTGATTTTTTTTTTTTTTTTGATTTTTTAATTGTATTTTATGCGAGAAAAATCTCAAATGAAAATTTTTTTTTTTTAAATATTTTCTTTTTTATTTCAAACAAAAGTTATTTCTCAGGAAGTTGTTCGTCGTTTTAGAAACAATAACAAATTTTTTTGTTTTTCTATTTTTATGCTATTGTACAGAAGTATATATTTTAAATCTCATATCTAAATATAATAAAAGACAAGTTGCTGCTGCTGAGTAGCGTGCCCTACTGTTATGTTAAATGTTAATTTAACAAATGTTATACTATGAAAAGAAAGAAACGTACATCTGATATTTACCCATATAACAGATAGAAAACAATAAATATTATAATGTTATGCTATGAAATGAAAGAAAAAACAAGGCAGTGTATAAATCAAAGTTTTTAGAGGGTCGTATTTTTAAGTAGAACATTATAAAATTGCAATAATATTTTTATTTAAATTTTGCTAAGTAACATTTTCTTAATTTTTTAAAAATTTTGCCATAATATAGTACAATTTTAGAATCAGAAGTTTAGCCCATAATATAGATATATGAATAAAAATAGGGGTATACATATATTAGATTTATTATAGATTTATTATTTTTTATATAGGCAACAGTTATTAATATGAATGAATGGACGGTAAACATAAACGAACAAAAAAAAATTCAAAATGTTCTATAGGTTATAATTTATATTTTTTAAATAGACTGTATGTATAAATTTAATATTTAAAAAAAATAAAAGAAATACTTAGCGTACGTAAATAACAGAAAACAAAAAAAAAATAAATGTAATACTGCGAAAATAAAAACGAATAGAAAAAAAAGAGAACAAAAAATGTTACTTTGACTGTTTTTAAATATTTTTAAAGAAAAAAAAAACTATTAAAATGTTATGATTTTAAAAGAAAAAAACATACCACTGATATTTACGTACATAACAGATAGAAAAAAGAAATATTAAATGTTATGCTATGAAAAAAAAGAAACGTACATCTGATATTTAGGTACATAACAGATAGAAAAAAAGAATTAAAATGTTATGCTATAAAAAGAATGAAAAAACAAGGCAGTGCATAAATCAAAGTTTTTAAAGAGTTGCATTTTTAAGTAGAAATTATAAAAAAATAAAGCGGTGCGTAAAACCAAAGCTTTTAAAGGAGCGCAATTTAAATTATAAAATCACAATTTTCAATTAAATTTTGAATAAAGTTTTGAAGCATTTGCTATGGCAACCATAGAAAAATATAACAAGTGTACTATATATTATAATTAGGTAAATGCATCAGATCAGTGTAGTTTAGTTTCAAAATTATAAAGTTTGATACTGTATTTTTTTCGAAGCGAAAATTTTTGTTACTATTGGCAAAAATTTATTTACCATTGGTTTTTAATCCAACCTTTGATTTTTTAATCCAAAGCTTGACAAAGAAATTTACAAGAGATGAGATTTATTAAATAATCATTTTTATTACATTTTTGAAAGAAACTACTTCACAGCATCGTTGAGCTTTTTCATTATTTAAAACACTTTAGCAATAAATTTTACATTTATCAATATCTAAATATAATACATATAAGTATTTGAATAAATTTACTAAAATTAAATTGTTCATAAAACTGAGGAAACTTTCACAAAAGCTATATTTTTCTACTTATACCCGTCGTATGACGGGCTTTTTTACTAGTAGGTAATAATTTATGAACGATATTCAAGTCATTTTTTGTTTTATATATAATAAAACTAATATGTCTAATAAATAAATAAAAATTTAATATTGAGCTGTTATATGTATTTTCAAAAATAAATTTTCCAAGGTGATTTTATTCAAAAGAAAAAAAACTATAATGATTCATAAATTCCTTGTATTTGTAGGGATTTTTTTTTTTTTTTGTAATAAAGTTTTCTACTGATGTGTAACCAATTAGTTAAAAGAAATTGTTTGTATATCGTTTGGTATTTAATAGCATATCCATAACATTTCCTTACTGAGATATTTTCAATACATATATTATAAAAAATTTGTAAAATTATAATGTTATGTAATTAACATAATGCTATAAATAAACAGACAAGAAAAACTTTGAATTTTTTTTTGATTAACGAAAAAATGAATTTTCTTATGTTTTGATTGAAGATTAAGTTCCAATACTATAATGAGAAAAAGCCAAAATATACTTATAGGGTACTGAAAGTTTTTTTAATTATATGAAATCATTTTAAATTATTAGCAGTACTTGACAGACCCATAGTTGCGCTTATCTAATTATCTCAATTGGAGAAAAAAAAGGCTTTATTTCCTCTTTATTATTTAGCAGAACTATGTTGACGTCTTAAGATATCTCATTAATAAATAAAATCGCATTCTAGTGCATGCATTTTTTTTTTTTTTTTTTGTTAGTGGGAAAGTGTAAAATAAAACAAAATCTAATTAACAAAAACCTATGACAAAACTCTAAAAAATTTTTTTTTAAATTTTTAAATGTATTCGAATATGTTGCAATATGTACAAGACAATACAATGTTAAAACAGTACCAAACTTCTAATAATGCAAAAATTAACTTTATTGATTGTTACTATTTATAATATTTAAAATGGACAATTTAACATTTATTTTTTTGTAAAGTTTTTCAAGGTTTTTCTAATTTTTTTTAGTTGTTTTTTGTGTAAATAAAAAGAGTGAAAAGTAAAACGTTCATTTAATTAAAATAAAAAAAAAGTAGGTATTTGCTAAATTAGACTAATACGTATAATGCTTTAATAAAATAAAACTGTGTCATTACAGGTAAACCACATTTTTCTTCTTCTTTTTAAAAAATGAGTTTTTTAATTAAAAAAAAAAAATCTGTAGTTTGCACAAAAAATAATCCTATACCTGATCTAAGCATATCAAAATGTATATTTAAATTTACAAAAAAAGGGACAAAATGTCTTTGAGGTTTTCATATTCTGCTAAAACCAAGTTGTATATGGAATTTTAAGCGATTCAATAAAAAAGAAAAATCTTGATGGGTTTATAGGAACGTAAAATTTTATATACCCTAATGTTTGCATTTAATTTGATTACTTAAAAGTGGTACAAGTTACACTGCGACCTTTTGATGTAGATTTATTGTATACTCTCCCTATTATTATGTGTTGGGAATTTTGTCCTCAATTATTACTTCTATCATTTCTACTGTCTCTAAGAAACTAAAGATCTGTAAAAGTTCTAGAAATGCTGTCAGTTTATCTTCAGTAAGGCAATAAACTTCTAGGTGCATATATTTTGCCCGGAGTAAAGTTTTGCAGTTTTTGAGTATACGCCCAGAAGATTCTTCTTTTTTTGTCAGCATAATTTTCTATTCCAATTTTCTTTAAGTGCCTCTTTACCAGGCAGTGTTCCGACAGCAATATTCACATTATATATGTGTATTAATATATTTTGAAGAATGATAATTATACAGATATAATTCTTAGAAAATAAAATGATAAATTTAAAATGTGACGATGATCTAAAAATCGTATATGTATTCGCATGTACAATTCCAAAAACTTTTTAACTTTTGTTTTAATCGGAAAATGATTACAGTTAATTAACTATGGGCCTTATGATTGAAAACGTACGGAAAATGTAAATACTACCAAAATGGAAAATTAACTATTATCGTATGATTGAAAACGCACGGAAAACGTTTTTTCCGAACTGGATATGTTCACGTTTTAAAAAAATTAAAAAAACATTTATTAAAGTTTTTCATTTATTTTAAATCTTTTAAGTAAACAAAATGAAAAATTTTATTTTTTTAATTTAACTTTTCTAATTTTTAACCTTTTTGGATTACGAGAAAAATAACAAAACAGGACAAATATACGCTGAATTGGTTCGAAAGGTAAAAGAAAATAATTTTGGTAGGAAATTTTACTTTTAACCTTTTAAATGAAACTTTTTTTTGGAAAAAATTATTCACGTTTTAAAATCAATTGCAAATGAAAAAACATGTTTATTATACATTTTTTACCTTAAAATCAACAAAATACAAATTTTTTATTAAAACTTATAATCAAAAAAAAAAAATAATTTTTTTTAAATTCTAAAAGTTTCTAAAATTTTAAATTTTATAAAAAAAAACATTTTTGTTTACCTACATTGTAAAATGACGTTTATATTTTTATACTAAAAATTGGTTTTGACAACTGTCATTTTAATTTCGAAAAATTTCGAATTGAAATTTAATCACGTGTTTTCAATCATACGAACATAGAGTGAAGGTGAATAATATTCTTCGACCGGCGTGTTTTCCGTACGTTTTCAATCATAAGGCCCTCTATATCTTAAAATTGTCTGTTCCAGACGCGATTATCTGTTACAATTATGATAGAAGAGTTAACGAAGCAAGATAAAATTTGACAACACTTAACTTTGACTTTAAAAAGGGTTAATATTTTTTTACTTTTGATTTAAATTAAAAAAAGTATTTGAAATAGATCAGTCGTATAGTAATATACACCTTAAATGAAAAAAAAACAAGGTAGAATGTAAACCAACGGTTTTTAAAAGCGCACATTTCCAAAACTCAATACAAACTGTTTAGAAGTATGACTTACACAAAAATTTGAAAATTTCATGTAATAAGAAAAAATGTGAAAATAGGACATTTTTGAAATTTTGAGGGGCCGTAAGTCCGGAATCCTATATAACTAAGAAAACCCGTTAACACACGTAAAAATATATAATTGAACCTTTAATTTTCATGTCTTGCCGAAGTAAAATATGTACAGGTTCCTAAGTTACAGGTGTTTAAAAATAACAAATTTTCAATTTTTAAGCCCTAATAGCTCATAAACAGGAGGTGGTCCGAAAAAATTTTCTGAGCAAACTTATACTAATTCTAAAAGTTCTATCTTGCCTCAAAATCTCAAGCTTCTATCTAGAAGCGTGCCGGAGTTATGAAAGTAGAAAAATCATGCAAAATTTGGTTTTCACATAACGGTAAATTTAAATACTAAATTTAAAAAAATTGTATAATTTTGATATTAATTTACAAAGATAAAAGAAATACCTGTCGAATGACGTTTTCAGATTGAAAAAATCTTAAGCAGAACATAAGATATATGCATTTAAAAATAGGGCTTTTTCAAAGTTTGTGGGGCTGTAGCTTCGTAATGGGGGGGGGAGCTACATGAAAAAGTTGTTCCACAAAATTATTTTTTTTATGAGACCTACCTATGGTTAAAATTTTTTTTCTCTATCTTTAACGGTGTAGAAGTTTTGTAAACAGACGGGCGGACGGACGGACGGACGGACAGAGTGAAACTAATAAGCACATTTTTTCAAAATTTTTTTGGAAATGTGCTAAAAACCATTTTTTCACTGCTGACCTCAAATGTACGTACATATCTTATTTTTTTAAGTTAACAGTTCACTTAGCGACACTATCAGTAGTTAGTTATAAAAATTTAGACTCCAAACAAAATAATTACACTACGATGTGATTTTAATAACATGTATAATAATTAAATTAGTTTTAACAAAATATTCATGACTTAGAACATAATCGTATTGAGTCTCTCATTTATTTTAATATCATAAATTTATAATTTGAATTTTATATGCTTTTATACACTGTGATTTTTAGGAATTTTTTTTTTTTTTAATAGGATTTATGTTTTTCCCTGATTTTTAAGTTAATTTTAGAAGCAAAAACCTGAAGTAATCCGAAATACTATTTATTCTGTTTCATATATTTTTGGTTTGTCTTATTTATTTATTTTTTAAAGTCAGTTTTCTTATTAAATTGACGGTCAAGTCCACTGAATAATCAGGCTAATTTATCATATCTTTTTCTTTTTCTATATTTGCTTTTTTGTTTTGTTTTGTTTCTTTCTTTTTGTTTTGTTGTAAACGTTCTGGTCCAATTCACTTACTATACTGTTTGTTAAATTTAATACATAAAAATAATTAAATCTACTTCGTAAGTTTTTTTTTTTTTTTTTATAGAATCGTTTTTATTCGCATGTACTGTTTATAAAGAGTGTATATTTATGTGTAAATTGTTATCATCATTTTGTAAAAATTGTAACCTATTGTCTTATATATGTAAAGCTTTTATATTTTTATTTTATAGCTTATAACTTATAGTTTTCATTACCCAATGGTGATATTTTATTTTATTGTAACTGGAATGATTTAATTTTAATTCACTTTCAACTTGTAAAATTCGTTATTTTGGTTTGAAAAGTTTTTTTTTGTTCTGTTTATTTTATTTCTTTAATTTTGGCAAAATTTTTTTATAAATAATACGAAAAAACAAAAACTTGCCATGTTTATATTTTAATTTTAATTTTTGGTTTTTTTTTTTTTTTTTTTTTACATTTTCCCATATGTAAAAATTATTCTTTTTTTGTACTTCTTGTTTTTTTTTTCGTACCTATTTTTAAATTAATTTTCTTACGGGTTAATTAAATTTGGAAATCGAGCACATCGGACAAAAACTAAAAACACATGTTGTATAAGTAAAAAAATTAACTAGTAAAAAAAAATATATATATGTATAAATTTACCTTATAATTTCATTTTGAGAAAAGAAAAAAATCCACAGAAAGAAAAAGATAAAAAAAAAATGATAGAAAGAGAAAAAATTAAAAAAATTTATATTTACACACATAAAAAATCTAAATGAAATGAAGAAAGCAGAACATCTATGTATATATCCATCATTGATAGTGGTTAGTTTATAAAACTTTAATTAACTCAATATTATTTGAAAAAAAAGAAAAAGAAAAAAATAAAAATAATAAGTACCTATAAACAAATTAAATTTTCCCAAGCCCATATATTACAAATTGTCAATTAGGCCTCAATTTTACAAATTTTTAATTAAAAAATATCTGACCGATGTACTTTGAAGTTAATTAAAAACAAAACAAAATTTTCGTCAGATTAATTAAAGTGGAAATTTTTTTTTTTAAAATTTACTTTGCATGCAAGAGGCTTAATATTAGTTTCTTAAATAAATTGAGATGGGAGGACAAATTGATTAAACCAAGAATATTTTGTAATATGGCAATTAGAAGATATAATCGGTAACGGTAATAATGTATGACATAATAGGTGCGTTAAGTGTTACCGCATTAAATATAATTTCCTAACTTTGAACTGATTAAAGTTCACTCAGTTTTACTGCCTTTTATTTTTAGGTTACCAGCCATGAAAATAAAATAGGTTCGGTATAGAAAACTTTCAAAAATAGGATTTTAACTATATTAAAAACAAAATGGTTCGACAGAATTTATATACATTTTTTAATGATAAAACTGTGAAAAAAGTTAGTTTTTATCACACAGTAAATATTGAAAATACAGTGATTGTTAAGAGTTTTTTTAGGAAGTTGATACTACATATATTATTTTTAATTTCATAAATATATTGAATCAGTTGAAAGGAATAATACATTATTTTAGTTTATAGATATAAATTTTTGTTTTGAAATTTCTTTTTTTTTTTTAAATTAATTTTAATATCCTTTTATTCTTTACTTGTCATTTTAGAAACGACACGGTATCTGAATTTAAAAGATTCAAACTAAAATTTAACATTTTGTATTGTCGGTAGCTTTTGATTGAATTATACCATACAAAAACAAATGTTTTTTTTGAACCATGTTTAACTTTTTGAATTTATAGTATTTTGAATTTAATATATATTATTCATATTTCTGATCTAAGTTACAGGATGCATTTACCGTTCAGGGTCAGAAAAAATAAATCAGAAAAGTTCATAGAGTTTGTTAATATAGGAAGTATAAATTTTAGAAGAAACATCTATACCAAAAGAAGATCTAGAAGAAAAATCTAAGACCGAAAGTTCTCACCACATTAAAGCCTAAACTATAAAATTTTTAATTCTATTTTGACATGACACAGTACACCGTTCAGACATGTTTATTTAACTTTTTGTTTCCAAAATAAAGCTTTATGATTGGAACCCCAATTCAATGATAAATTTTGATGATATGTATCACAAGGGCGAGGTGCCAAAACTCCCAGAGTCAAAAGTTCTCCGGAGACTTATGATTCAAAAAATAAGCTAAAAATATCTGATAGATTATAACTCCGATGAGTGAGCCAAAAGTTCCTCGGGGACTTATGACTTCATAAACTGAAATATTTACAGTGCAGTATTAAAACAATCAATTATTTCCAAAATTTATAAAAGTATAATTATTAATTTGACTATTTTTTTGATAAAATTTTACAGTTGGATACGATAAATCAGGATATTCCCTTTTTCCAGAATGATAAGATTTTAGAGTTGGATACAAAATCAGTTTAAAATCCATCCTAATATAAAATCTCACATAGACGAAACTAGGAGGGATTTTAGAGTTAGATGCGAAATCAGATTATATTCCCTTTTTCCAGATCAAAGATAAATACTCTGACAAAAGGCGCAACCTTGATTTTGTAACTAACTTTAAAACTACTCTTAAGTTCTAATATAAAATATCGCATGGACGAATATTTAAAGAGGTACATAATTTAATGGGGAATTATGTCTTATTTTTTAGGGCACTTTTGACTCAGTCATCGGAGTTATAATTTCCCGGGGACTTTTGGTTTATTTTTTGAGTCATAAGTTTCCGAGGGACTTTTAACTCCGAGTGTTTTGTCACCTCGCCATCACAAGTCTAACATATATGATAGGAGTCTAAACCTAATTTAATCACTAGAATTCCGGGAGATTGTTGAATACAAAAATTATTATAGAAAACCCATACCTATATATAATATATACCTACTAACATTTATAAAAAAATAAATTTAAGATGATCTATTTGATCTTGTTTTTAATTAAATTTTTTTTTTTATTTTAAAATTAAAAGTTGAAATTAAAAATTCATTTTTTCTTCCTTTTCTACAGTAAATTTTTTTATCAACTCGTTAAAAATAAAACTTCAATAGACTGCGCATATATAAATTGAAATTTGAAATTGAAGAAAAATTTAATTGAATAAAATCATTCAATACAAAATCTAATACAAAAATGCAATTCTTAAAATGATTCATATCGATATGTTACAGACTATAATAATATGCCAGAATTGAAATCCAATTATTTTTTAATTGTTTGCAATAAAAAAAATTTTTTTTTTTTTATTGCCATATTTTCCATTTGTTAGCATAAAAGTCAAATATTAGTTTATCATTACTTTTAGACCCGTATCGGAAGTATCGTATAATTTAAAAATAATAATAGCTAGACAATGTTTGTTTTGAATCAATTAAGATTTTGAATATAATACTCGTATTAAATTTCATTTTTTTTATTAAGAAATTTATTAGGTTTAGAAAAAAATTCAAATTCAGTAAAATAAATGATTTTTTTTTTGAATCGATTTTATCAACATTTACTTTTTAAGATGTTGAGGCACCAGACTAATTTTAATTTGGTTTTCTTAAGTAAATAATATAATCAAGATATTGGGTTGAGTAAATGTTTACCTATAAAAAAAAAACTGTAGTTTACTTATGAAATTTGATTTCTATGGTGTAGAATTTTATAATAATTGGCGTATATAAGGGTATACTTTAAGCCGGAGCAATGGAATATAACATTATACATAAAGTGTCAACTAAATTGTTATTTTTTTTAAATATAAAACCAAGGAATTCGGAACAGATTAGGTATTTAATTAACATATATTTAATTTTTTTTTTCAACATTTGACGGATCGTAAATTTTGTTAACTAACACCAATTGGCTGTTTTACTTTGATAGCATATTTTTTAAGATGATAATAATATTATGTTCGTAATAACAGACCTAGCAATCATATCGAGAAATCATTTGAAATCACGAAGTAACAAACACTAAACTTTCATATTATATGAGCATATACATTTATACATTTTAGAATTAGTATATAATATCAGAATTTAGAACAATATAAAGTGAAACATCGCAGTGCTCTGCAAGTAAGTTTTGCGAACTCTTTACGTTTTCGTGCCAAAAGCAACTTTGACAGAAGAAATAATATATTATAGGGCCGGGCACGTAAGTTTTTTTTTATACCCGTACGATAGGATCGGGTATAATAAAATTACTCCTCCGTTTGTAACACCTCGAAATAAGCGAGCTAGATATACCTTCAAAGGTATGGATCGGATCAGAAAAAAATTCTAAGACTTTTGAGCCATGTCCGTCCGTCCGTCCGTAAGCACGCTAACTCAAAAACTAAGAAAGCTAGAATCTTGAAATTTACACAAAATATTCTGGGAGTAATTTGTAGGTTCCCTATTTTTTTTGGTTGAGTTTGGACCAAAACTTAGGGTAGCTCTCGAACACCTAACTTTTAGATCCCGACATTTTTTTTGAAATAGAGCTATGAAATTTTAACTGCTGATAGATCTCACAAAAATATTAATTTTATTTTTAATAACTTTTTTTTGTAGCCCCAAAAGAGCTCTATATTTAAATTGTTATAGCACAAGTTGTATAAGGTATATCTTCATTTTGAAAACGCCAAACGATTACTACTTTCATTAGCTTTAAAAGTGTATATACAATAAATATATATTTGTGGCATACGGTGTCTTAATTTACCGTTATGCGAAACTCAAATTTTGAAAAATCCTTTAACCCTTCTATCTTCTAAACGGTTAAAGTTGGAAACTTGAAATTTTTACAGAAGTTAGATCTTTGAAAATAAGTGTGAGTCATTTCAGAAATTTTTTTGTATCACTCCCCGTTTAGGAGCTGTAAGGCGTCAAAAACTGAAAATTTCCTATTTTTAAACATCTGTAACTTGAACACCTGTTAAAATTTTTTTGAAGTAATACACAAAATTTAAAGCTCCAACATTATACTCTTATTTCAGTTAACAACTTTTTTTAATAATATAGGGTTACTTTATAATTGACGAAAGTGTTACTTGATTTTTTCAAATTTTCTAACAAATTTCTTTAACGAATTTTTTCCATTTTGTTTTACTCGATAATTTGAAATTGTTGAGGATATAATGCGTAGTACAAAAAAATGTAAATAAATAAACAACATAACGGTTGCTTGAAGAATTTTTATTTATATGATATTGATATATATACATACTTATATAATATCATGTTTATTTACATATCGTATATGTCACTAGTGAATGAATGATAAGAGTATAGATGTATATTATATAGCACCGTATTTACATACATATATGTATTTTATTGTACTTATAAGAAATTATTCTGTCAATATTTAAATATAATATAATATAATATTTAAAATTATATTTACTATTTTGTACTAAGTAAATTTAATATACATTTACCGCTTAGTATTAAATGGTACTATAGAATATTTGAAAAAGTTTTGGATTGATAATCGTTATGTGGAAGGTTAAAATCTGCTTTTGAAGAATGTACATATAAACATATAGTTTGAATATATGTACAACCCATAATTCTAGAAATTATAAAATTCACCCAAATTATTTTAAAATACTAAAATATTTAAAAAATAATATTGTAAGCAAAGTGACAGGCTGTGAACATACTAACGGTTCGTACGGGTATATAAGAGTTGACAAAGGCAACTGTATTCTTCCTCGTTATCGTTGTATTTGTTATCGCCTTATTTTTTTTTGTTCGTTTATTTAGATTAAGTGTAGATCGACTACTGAAATGTCAAAAGTTTACTACACTTTGAATGAATTTAAAATAAACGAATCATTAATATAGTACGAAATCGTAAGATTACGATGATAAGAAAATAAAAAATAGGTAACCTATATGGACTTCTTTGCTTTCTTTTGTATGTTTTGTTGTGTTTGTATTTGCGTGTTATTGACATTTAATCGTTGTATACGTAATGCATATTTGAAAATTTAAATTAAAAATTCATATTTTAAAATTTAAATGAATAATTGTCGGAAAAACAAAATATTTTCTATTAGACTTTTTCTATTTAATTTTCTTTTTGGGATTTTCAAATTATCTTTAAATTAAATCTTAAAAATAAATTCTGAATAAAGTTTTATTTACATAATTTACTGTACTTAATAAAAGTGACAGATATATGAACAATAACATTTATATGTCAATTGTCAATAATACGTAAATACGAAAATAGGTACGAAAAATTTTTAAAACTTTTGTCTTCACGCAAAATTGACTTTCGTCAATACAATGATACCAAAACTTACGTGACATGCCCTACTGTTATTTCCTTAGAACTATTGTCACAAGCTTGTTCATGCTTTATAATAGAAATAATTAATTGTGGAAACTGTAAGAAATTTTAGAAAATATCATATCATTCATTATTGGAAACCAAATGTAAATTATTACATTTTTTAATGATACAGTTTGAGAATATATGTTTCAATCATTTTATTTATATACGAGTATTAAAATTCTTATTGTATAGATTTAAATTTTAATGTAGAGTTTTATTAATGAAGAGAGAAATTTTTTTATATTATTTTATATGTTAGGTTGTTATTCTAATTTGTACTTAAAGTGTATTTTATTTCAAATTAACATTTTATCTTAAAAATATTCATTATGCAGAATCCACATTTTAGGTATGTTTTAACAGCTTTAAAAAAAATATTTGTCTTAGCTGATATCTGTAGTAATACGTATGTAATTTTGTATTTCATAATTGAAATTATATGAAAAAAAGAAAAAAAATTTTTAAAATGAGAATATTGTTATAAAATTAACCCAATTTTATCTTAAGTTGATTTACATTTATTCTGCGTTGTTTTGCCACATATTTGATTTTGTAAATATTCCACAATAGTTGGATTTGGTATTATATTTCCTTTATTATGTTGTATTTTCAATAAAAGTAATAGTTACTTGTAATCATATATATATATATATATATATATATGTATATATATATATGATTTTAAAAGTACTTTTATTCAAAAATTAAAAATTGTAAAAATATGCAATTCTCTAATTTTTTTTCCTTTTCTGTCATTATCTTTATTTTTTTATTTTACTTTTTTATGCAACGTGACTGCATTTTTTTTTTTAAATTTTCATGGAAAATCGGTTTAGTACTTCGATAACTATACTGTTCAGATTTGTGTGTTTCTTTTTTGCTGTGCATTTAAAGGAGATGAGAGAATGAAAAATAAAAATTAGTCCCATATAGTTACAATACAATACAACCAATTGTTATACACTGTAATTTGATTCATGAATAGTTTTTAATTTTGATTTTGTATATACTACTGGTTGTTGCAGGTTATCTTATGAACGCATTCAAGTGCAAAGTGTACGGAAGTAATTTAAAAAAAAAATATATATTTTTTTTTTATAAGTCATACATTTTGCTATTTGTTGTTGTTGTGGTTGTTAATATTAAAAAGAAGAAAAAAAAAAGGGTTTTTATTAATTTTATAACATAAAAAGATAAAAATAAAAGTAGGGTATATATTTAAGTTCCGGATGCAATAAAATATAACTAATGAAATATACAAAAGGTATTGAATTTTAATTTTCGTTTTTTGTTTTTCCTTTGTGACTGATTTTCCAAGATATTATATGAATAAAATAATAATAGGATATTAGAAATATTTATTTAAGTTCCGTTCTTTTTTTAATTTTTACTTTGATTTTCAAATGTTGGCGTATTGTATTGAAAAAATTTAATATAATTTATGGGTTTATTGAATGTGAATAAAAATGACTTGAGGGAGTCATGGCACTATTAGGAAGGGTCGAGGTTTAATTATATTATGTGTTGTTATTTCCGTGTTTTTTATTTTTTATGTTGTTTTTTTTTGTTATTAAGATGTTTGTAATTTTAATTTAAAATACACACAATTGTGCGTGTGCAATTTTCTTTTTCATGTCTATTTTTTTTTTTTTATTATAAAATCTTTTTAATTTGTACAAGAATTAATTGTGTTGCATAAAAAATAATTAAATTATACTTATTTGATTATTATTATAAAAATTGTTGTAATTATTAAAAATATTTTATAAAATAGGTTTTTTAGCTTTTTAGCACATTTCGAATTTAAAGAAAAATGGAAAATTTAATATAAATATGGTATTATTAGTTTAACTCCATCTGTCAGTCTGTTTTCAAAATTCCTACACCATTCAAGAAGGAGCAATGAAATTTTAACCATTGATAGGTTTTTAAAAAAAATTAATATTGTGGAACCACATGTACACAAACCTTTTTTTCAAATGTGTATATGTATCTCAGATTTTACTAACATTTTTTTAATTTTATAACTTCAAAGTGCCTCCCTAAAAATCTTTATAACATAAATTAAAACAATGCAGTACGTAAACTTGTCTTAATTTATGTTCATAATTATACTTTAGATAAGACTTAATGAATCTATTTGTTCCTTTAGAATAAACCTATATAGACAAGTTTAAAAACTTTCTTCATGCAGTTTTGTTTTTGAATTCCTGTATTATGTATATTATATAATAATAGAATTTATATAAAGAAAATTAGCATTTCTTCATTTTATTGTTAATATAAATCAAGAATTTAAATTTGTTTTTTGAAAATAACACTTGTTCTAAAAAAGTTTTCAACTTTGAAATATGGGTTATTTTTTTGAACAATTTCGGAAAATATTATATAAATAAATTTATTAAAATTTTTTGGTGAGATAAATTTAATTATACTGTGTTTTATATACAAATCTAAATAAAAGTCGATAATAAGGCACTATTTGAATTAAATCAATAAATAAAATAATAAAATGTGGTAATAATGTGGTCTTTTTCAAAAGATTGAAATGAAATTGATTTCAGCTGTCAATATTTTATAAATTTATTTTGTAAATTTGTATCTACATATTACGTTCTATCAAATATCAATATAAGAATATAAAAAGAATATAGGTATATAAAAATAAAATACATAAAATTACAAAAGAAATAAATATAATAATCGAGAAATTAATACACCATATTTTATTATATGTAATATGATATTTTAACTATTATTTTAAATTTTAAACTTAATATAACTATGTATATAGTATGTATATTTTTATGTTGCCAGTTTTTCTTAATCCATGAACAATTTAAAGTCAACATTTGAAAACAAAATATTTTGTATTATTTATTTAAATAATTATTTTTAACCTTTTTCTATTTATTACCCTGATAACCCTCTTATACCAAGTGTTGGCCAGCAAAATTAAAAGTAAATTAAAATTAAAAATAAAACTTTTCAAATCGTTGAAAAAAATTTTTGAAGTTGGTCGAAGAGAAACCAGAACACATTAATGGATTTGAATCAAATTAATTCAATAAAATTTTTTTCTAAGGAGCAAAACTTATACCAATTTGAAACTCAATCTATTAAATTAGCGAAGCATTTATCTGACCCATGTGCCGGATTAGATTACCAGAACTTAGTGAAGTTTGTCACAGATTTTTCTTAAGACCGTAAATTCATTTAGTAAAATTGGACACAAATCGGAAACAAAATTTTTTTTGGCAGATTATTGTGCCGAAATGGGTTAATGTATCGGGAGCCTGTACTAAATTAATTGAATGAGCTTCTGCGCTAAAGACCATCCCTTGTGCAAATTTTCAATTCAATTGATCAAAGCGTTTAATAAGGACAACAAAACTAATTAAAAAAACGTAATTGGTCTTTCGTGCCCAAACAGATTACCGGAATTTAACAAAAATGTGTTTCAAAGTTTATTTTAGACCATAAAATAACCGCATAATATATCTTTAACAACAAATTTTTTGGAAGCTCCCTGAGGCAAATTGGGTTAATATATTATAGCCAAAGTTATTTGGGAAAACCCTAAAGTTAAGAAGATCACTTGTACAAATTTTAAACACAATCGGTCTAACCGTTTAGGCGCGGCATCGGCTCATTAACAACTTTAACAGATAATTTTAATATATCACATATTTCTATTTTTTTCACTTTACGGGTATCCAGAGAGATTATTCTTATTAAAATCTTCAGTTCTTTGATCATAAATTTTAAAACACTGCTGTTTATTTATTATTAGTTCAATTGAAGTTATTGTGCAAGATATTCTCAGCTGTTACTATTGTTCATGTACACTTTTTTTTTATAAGTACTCGCCATTTATTATCTAACACAAAAATTATTTTCTTTATTTTTGTTTATTATTACATTTTTTTAATTCTTGCATATAAATATTTAGTTAGTGTTGTATAATTTAATATTTCATATCATCCACTTATAGGACTCGAACACGTAATACTTCAATTGAAAATCGATTACTGTGAAAGTAATCTTAATCGATACGCTATACAGTAAATTATTTTTTTGCCAATGAATTATTTATTTATTTAAGAAAAAAACCACATTTTTTTTTTTATTTAAATTCCTATTGGAACCTAAAAAAATCTGGCTGTGTAAGTTATATTGATATGAATATAAATTATTTATTTATGTTTTGTTGTTTGTTAGTTATTTTTATTTGCTATTTTTGATTTAAATATTTATATATGTACTACCATTTTGCAAAAAAGTTTGTCTAATTGATAAAAATAACAAAAATTTGATAAATTTTATAAAAAAATATCTTTATTATATCAATTATTAAAGAACTCGAATATAATAAAAAAAATAAATTCAATTTAAAGATATGTAAATAAAGACTGTAATTTACTCAACTTGTATGCAATAGAGAGTCTACATAGTCAGTTTAATTAAATATATTTCTGTAATTTGTTATTGTGTTCTAAAATTCGCTTTATTTATACAATGTCTTAAAAACCTTTAAAATTAGCATTGTTTTTATCACCGAAATTTGCCATGCTTGTAAAGTATCCTTTTGTCATGCTCAATTATTTTTAAAGCATTCTTTTTTATTTTTGCATAGTAATATATTTTATAGAAAAACGATTTATGGAATCTCGTCCCTGCGTCCCTGTATCTACCAATCTGTCAAAAAAAGTCGAAAATATATCGGTAGTCTCTTTTTTTAAGATTAAGATGAACTCTCTGGCATGGATCTAAGAAGTTTTCAAAACTGTTTCCGCCAGATCAATATCATCATAGAATAAATCTAAAGAAACTTATCACCAACTCTTTTTTT
Organism: Poecilobothrus nobilitatus; assembly: GCA_947095535.1. NCBI lineage: Eukaryota > Metazoa > Arthropoda > Insecta > Diptera > Dolichopodidae > Poecilobothrus > Poecilobothrus nobilitatus. The sequence continues at coordinate 25,028,344 of OX352773.1, read as the reverse complement.
AAATAGGTTTTTCTAATATAGGTTTCAAAATCCGCTATGGATCTAGAGTCTAGTGATTACTAACGTTTTAGCTCAGCCTTAATTAATAAAACGAAAAAAAAGACAAAAAAATAATATAAAGTCCCTTCAAAAGATATATTTTTCTTTAAATTTTTTAGGACATTTAAGGTTTTTAAGGTTAAATAAAATTGAGTTAAAGATTTCTTAAATATATTGTGGAAATTATTTGAAAAAAATTTTTTAAAACATTTTAACAATATACAAATTATACTTCCTGACTCCTATTAATTTTTAACATTTTGATAGTGTTCAATTACTATATATTTTAAGTTGACATTAACTTGACATTACCTTTTATTTGGAAAACAAAGTAGCAAAAAATGAAAAAAATAGTTTTAATTCAGCAAATCTTTATATATGTGTATATATTTGTCATAATCTATAATATTTTCTTTATTTTACTAATCTTCTTGCAATTTTAAGTATGAATGCATATTGAATAGGTAATGTAAAAGTTACAGGCAAAGTATAATACAATAGATGTGATTTTGACATGTGATAAATTTTATCATACACATGTCATTTTATTGTGTTCGCTTCGCTGTACATATATGACTTAAAAAAATTTTTTTAAGCTTTTTTTTTGTATTTTATTTATATAAACACTTTTATATAAATATATAGTTTCTATTCACATTTCATTCAAATATAACATACTAAAAATATTGAATTTTGGTTTTTCAATATTTTAAAAATAATAAAACCAATTATTTTAAATATAAAATGGTAATATTTTTAAAATATTTAAAAATGACAACAAAAAAATTAAAATGTAGAAAACAAAAAAAAAAAAAAAAGAAATAGAAAACGCATTTTAATCCTAATTTAAAAGTTAACATACATATTTTCACTAATTAGTATCACGTTTTTTTCTTCTTCTTATTTTACTTAATTTTGTGACAGCTCTATTTTATATGTATATATAATTTTAAAGTTATGCATATATAGATTTTTATGTATATATATCTTCCTATAAATTCAATATATGTATATGTATATTATCTTGTTGTTGTTATGTTGTTAAAATAAAACTAAAATTGTATAGTTTCGTTTTAACAGGCTGTAAATAAATTATACCAATAGAATGTAACCTAATTTAGTATTATGTTATTGAAGTGTCTTTATTATTTTTTGTTATTGTTCCCACTCCTATAAGGAAGATGGGGCATTTATTAAGCCATTTATTATTCTGCAATCATTAATTCCACTTAACCATAATACTTAGCTATTAATAATAAAATAAATAATTTTTTTCTTTATCAATAGATTCGTCTTTGAAAATTTCTCGATGGAAATTTTTCTGAAGTTCTGACATTTTGTAAGTTGCACTGCCAGAAAAGTAATTTCATTGTATGTTAGATATAATTATTTTCAATTTAGTACTTTTGACTATTTCTAATAATATAATTTAATTGTTTATGTTTTTTTTTTTCTTTTTAATATTGTATTCTTTATATTTTTTTCCATACTGTATATTATTATATACTGTTTTTATCTAATGATCAAAATCCTAAAATGGCTTCCTAAAAAAATTTTTAATATGGCACCAAAAAAATATACTATGACGTGTTTTGTTTTTCTTTCTATTTATTTTTCTATTTTTTTTTGTTAAATTTTTTTTTTTTGTTAAATTTTCCAATGTAGAAAATTCCAAAATAATCCAATTAATTTGAATTTATTTCAATCAATATTTATATATACATAATATATGTATATAAATTTTAATGGGTAACCTGCATTGCACCCTGGACAAAAAACTACAAACAAAAAAAAAAAGAAGAAAAATAAAATAACTAAAAAATTTTGTTACCTTCTTTAAAGAATTTTTATTTTAAATTCAGTTGTAATTTTTCTCTAAAATGATAAAGTTCAATAAAAAAGGCAACTTTGCCTAAATATTTAAAAAAAAAAAAAAAAATTTTTCATAATAACTTGTATTAAAAAATTTAAGTGAAAAAAAAACAAAAAAAAAAAAATAAAATGTACTACACAACTATTATGCCAAAATTTCGGAATTTTAAATAAAATTAAAAAAATTCAACATTTTGGATATTTTTAAAAATTAACATAACTAAAACATGTTAGTATTTAATTTAAGTTTTTTAATAAAGCATTTTTCCTCATAAATTTTGTATATGTCTATTGTCTATCTATAATAATATAATATTGGTTTCAGATTTTATTGTTATGTATACAAAGAATTAAGAGTTTTCCAAACACAAAAAAAAAAAAAACTGAAGCTTGGCTAAATCATTTAAAAAGATTCCGATTTGCCTTCATTAAATGTTAATGTATTGTGTACCGTACAAAAAAAAAAAAAATTAAGTCGATTAACATTATATTACAAAATGAAAAATTTAAATAATTTTGGAGAAACTTGTAATCAAAGTACATGTAATATACCTACTCTTACAAAAAAAAAAAATAAAAAATTGGAAGATGGTAAATAGAATAAAAATAAAGATACACAAATTTTAGTGTACTTAATCTGCTGCTACCTCATTTAATTAATTAATATTTTCAACTAAAATCATTTAAAAATATTTAACAACTGTCAAAAACAAATAACATGTTTGAAAAAATTTATTTCCTTCATTCAATGAAAACGTATCCCTACATATACAAACTCAATAGTGGTAAACTGACATTTCTATATGATTATTATAAAAGGCTTAGTATAAAATGATGTAACTCATTAACTCACTTAAAATAAATAATTTCAATAAATTTATAATTAAGGGGCCTCGGTGGCCTAGTGAATAAGAGCTTATAAAATACTCTCTAAAAACACCGAAGGAGTGTAAGTTCGAATCCCACACACGTCGTTAGATTTATTCCCCCTTATGACATTTATAGCCACACCTGAAAAGGAAAGGCTGTGTAATTTTCTTATTACATTTATGTAGCAGGGAAATGCACAAAAAAAAAATAATTAAAAAAAAATTTTGTAACGAATACAATACGAATTAATTTACATTAAAACTTATTTTGTTCTAAACATAAGTTTGTTACATTATAAATTGTACACATATTTTTTACCAGTATCAGTTCCAGGATATTGTATTCAGATTTTTTTTTGTTCTAGCGTTTTTTTTTTCCCAATATAATTTTAACCTATTACACAATTTCTAATCTGTAATCATATCATAATCAAAAAGATAAATTGAGAAAACACACAAATCTTTTAAATATGATTTTTACATATAAATTTTTTTTTTTTATATTTTATTTTAAAACTTTTATTGCTTAACAATTAGAAAGAGTAGGTACGAGTAAAGTAAAATAGGACACAATTTTGGGAAATTTTTTTTTAATATAATAAAAAGTTTAGTCAAAAATTGCATAATATTTTAATTTTTCTGCAAAAAAATAATAAAAAAAAAAATTGATTTAAATTATTCATGAAATTAACAAATTTATTTGAATTTATAATTAATCAGAGCAAAATTATGAGTAAATTTCTTATTTAAGTTGACGTCGACGTCGTCATTGTACTCGTCGTGTGAAAATTTTAAGGTTATATTATCTACTTTTTATTGTATTTTGTTTAGGTTGTAATTCGTATTTCAGATAAAAATTGCGTAACTCTTTTTAAATATTTTTTAGTGATTAAAAATTGTTAATTTTATAATATTATTTATACAATTACATGATAAGAAAAATTTTCTGGAAAAAAAAACGTCTCTGATGTATTAGTAATAAAAAAAAAAAGATGCAAATTATATGTTCAAAATTAATTGTTGTGAGAAGATACATGAAATACTTTCAAAACCAATTATTATTCTATAATTAAAGTCTTATTAAAATGCTACTCTATTAACCAAAAAAAAAAAAAAAATAAAACAAGTAACTACTTACATACTTATATATTTTTATTAGTCTGAGAAATTATTGTTTATAATTTCTTTATAAATTAAACAAAAAGATTCGGTTATGTATTTAATGTGCCTTTTAATCAATTTTATATTATTTAAATTATATAAAATTATTAAGATGTAATTTATGTAATAGTAAAAATTTTTTTATTTTCGACGTACTATTTACCTAATATCTATGGTATTATTTAGTTAATTTGTAATTATAAAGCATATATTTGACATATAAGCATAATGACACTTATTCTATATGGAAATAAATTGAGTACAAACTATCTCATATTATAACTGTTGGCACTTTTTAATCTTTATTAGGTTACATAAAAAACAAAACTAAAATCGAGCCTTATGTTTAATTAACAATAATATTATTCAGGTTTTTTATTAACCTTTATTTCTGTCATGACATACGTCAAAATATTGGAGCATTATATCTGGTTATTATTGACTTCTTGGGAAGTAATGACACTTATTGTATTGAACTACAATTTATAATACTTTAAACAATTCTAATGCAACTTCCCTAGTGCTACAAATACCCATTCTTACACTGTGGCTTGAAACCATGGAAACTCTTTGGATAGTTTAAAACTGATTGTGAAAACTTATTTATTGTGAGAATCGCTTAAAATTTCAATTATGAATATGTTCCCGCCTATAATAGATATTATTCATTATATAATTTCTAATTTTTAAAAAAGAATCTGTACATCTGTACCCTTCCAATTTACTTTTCAATTTTTTCTTAGCATTCTATTTACCTCAAATTCCTCCCCCAAATACCAAAACTACACAAACTTTGTATAAAGGTCCCTTCCTAAGTGGTTGAGTAACGTGAAAAAAAAAAGAACAAAAAAAAAATTATTGTAGTCAGTAAGAGAGGAAGTAATCCTTAGAAAAAGTTTTCAAAATTATCTGTTTGCATTTTTTGTCTCATCAGAAAAGATATTTGTGATTTTATATACGTATACATTTATTTATTATATTATCAATGTGTTAACTGTTTTAATGTTCATATTTGTATATACATATGTATTCATTTGTTTATAATTTTTTTTTTAATGCATTTCTCTGCTACATAAATGTGGACAGAAAATTACAAAACCTTTCCTGTTCAGGCCTGGCTGTAAATATCGTAAGGAAAAATGGCTGTAAATGTCGTAAGTGGACAGGAAATTACAAAGCCTTTCCTGTTCAAGCGTGGCTTTTAATGTCGTAAGGGGGAATAATTCTTATGACATGTGTGGGATTCGAACCCATACTCCCTCGGTGTTTACAGGGTATTTTATACGCTCTTACCACTAGGCCACCAAGGCCTTTATATGTTTATAATATTTTTAATTGATTTTTAGTTAAAAGTAGAATTTAGGAAGCGTTTGATTCAGTTTTTAAGTAACAATTTAATTCAATTTAAAGAAAAAAAAAATATAATAACTTAATTACATTTATTATAAAAACATATCGGACATTTTCCATTGAAACGGAATTTGTACAAACTATTAATGAAAAGTTAAATGTGGAAATATTACTTAAATTTTTTTTTTTTTTGCAGGACATAAATCTTGAAAATTAATTGTTATTTTCATTTCTTAAGTGTCAATGAAATCTTTAAACAGTCTCTAATGCATTAAAAATACAATCGACTTCCAAAAATTATTTATCCATTCTTTTAGAAGTTCAATGTTACGTTCTGAAATATTAACTCTACTATCAGTCACTTATTGATTTAATTTAATCTTAAATTGTGTGAAAAAAATCTGTTTTTAATTTGAAAAAATTATAAAAATTCATTAAAATAATAGGTATTATAAATGTTATAACTATAGTATTTATTAAAATATTCGAATATTGGGTTGAAGTATCAAATAGTAAATAAATTATTTAAAAATTAACAAAAAATCAAAAAAAAAAGAAAAAAACAAAAATTGAAATTATTTAAAAAGGGCACTGGCCATTTATCTAATTTTTTTTTTTTTTTTTTTGAAAACGAACAATAATTAAATTTTTTTACTTATAAAAAAAATTATTCAAAAAAAAAAAAAGCAGTATATATTCTAAGACCCGTAATTAAATTTCAAAAAAAAAAAAAAAATTAATTTAATAATTTTCTCTCTTTCCTTTAAAGTTATAAAAATTAAAAAAAAAAAAAAAAACAAAAATATTATTATTAAGTATTTAAATTAAAATATTTTTTTTTTTCTCGTTTTTTTCTATTCCACTATTGGATTTGATTATTTTTAATTAATTCAATTTAATTTAAATAAATTTAATTATTTAATTATTATTATTATTTTTTTTCTTTTTTACATTTGTCAGTGAGTCTGAATTGAATAATTTTGACGATTACTTAAAAGTTCAAAAAAATTAAATAATAAATGAAATTAAATTTAATAAAATTGGACATGTGATATTGTGCAAGAAAAAGAAAAAGAAGAAAGAAAAAAACAAAATGGAAAAATAAATTAAACAGCCATTTAACGTTCAATTTAATATAAATTAATTTTTTTGTTTGAAAAATTTTTTGTAATTAGTTTATAAATGGGTTCAACAGTCATTACATTTTTTTTTTTTGCATAGTTTGTAAAAGGCAAAAAAATTTTGAAGAATTCGTTTGAAATAAGGTACGACTAATAATATTAAAAGATCTGAAAGTGAAGTGGGATGGGATCAATATAGTTGGTCTAAAATTTGTAAAATATTTTTAAAAATTTTTAAATAAATTAGGGATAAAATCAGTATCTAAACTTATTTTAAATCTTATATATAATTCTAAAAATACTGATTATTTTTAATTTAATTCAAAGGCGACTTTAATATTTTATTTTTTGTTATACGTCACCTTTTATATAATGTTTTAAATATTATCGACATTTTTTATTTACAAAAAATAAAATCAGATGCTTCAATTTTTTTTTTACAATCTATAAAAGCTTATCTCACCATTATAAAAATCTATTGTAAAACTTTTTCTCACAATTTTTTGCATAGCTTCGTACTTGAAGTTAGTTTTTATTTTAATCTAACAGTTACTTGAATTAAAGTTGTTAGCTTTATTTAGTAATTGGCAGTAATAAAATGAGTGCTTTAGCAGTAATTTTAATATACTAACCATATAAAAATTCTTGAAGCTAAGAAAGGCGGGAAGTTTTCATTACTCTCTTTTTCATATTTCAAAGATTTTAAGAATACCCTGTATGTATAGTACCATATTCTTACTGACTAAATTCAATTCAATTTTTAGCCATTATAATGGGATTAATATGTTAACTGTTAATACAGCATATTGATTAGGCAGAAGAGATTGGAAAAGATATTAAGATAAAGATAAGTTAGATAAAAGACAGAGATAAGAACAGAACAGAGTCTTTTGAATTGGAGAGTGAACCTGTAAGTGAGCAATAAATTCGCCTATTATGATTATTATTTTGCTATCAGTGAAGAATCCATCAACACAAAACTGCAGTACGATACACTAACCTTCGTTCATATGGTAACTAAAAGTAGCTCTACTGTAGTTGCAATGGTTATTAACATTAATGATAGTATTATTATTATTATTATTTATTATTAGGATATAAAATTATAACATATTTTTTTATAAGATCTGACCGTGGTTTTCTTCGATTGAAATACGGGTATTTAATCACTACACCAAAAGACAAATCAAATGAATATTATAATATTAACGATATATTATTATGACCTTTAATTTTATCTTGTACCTACATGGGTTAATCAAAATGAGGAAATGAAAAAAAAAAATGTATTTTTTCTTTAAATTTTTTCCTTTAATTTGTAAATATTTTTAACTATTTATTTTTCTATTAATTTAATTAATTGTTTTTTTTTTTCTTTACAGAATTTTAACACCTTTAAACTTTTGGAATTTCTAATCAATTAATTAAAAAAATTATTGGAAATTAAACAAACTACTTAACAACAACACAACAAAAAAAAAAGATGGCCAAATATATTAATTTATCACATCACATTGATTTTACAAAATTACCATCACCAAAAGATCGATTCGAGCTCCTCGATTTAATTGGCGAGGGTACTTATGGTGAAGTATACAGTGCTCGAGATCGTAAAACAAATAATAAAGTTGCTGTTAAAATACTTGAAAGTATTGCCGACAATATCGAAGAAATTGAGGAAGAATACTTAGTATTACGTGATCTATCAAAGCATCCAAATTTACCAGAATTTTATGGTATATGGTTAAATAAAGGCAATGTTATAGAAGATGATCAATTATGGTTTGTAATGGAGGTGAATTTCGTCAATTTATATATTTTTTAATTCTTTGTATTATTTTTTTTAAGTTTAAGTTTCTTTTGTTTTACAAAAAAAATTAACGGATAGTGTGTTAGTTGTTTTAGAACAATTTAAAAAACTGAAAGACTTTTTTTTATTTAGAGGTTATTCTTTTCTTATTCATTTTTTTATTGGTGTTTTCTTTTTTTTACGGATTTGATTTTTAAAATTATTTTTCTTTGTTTTTTTTCGCTGTTTTTGAAGGTTAATCATTTGATTGATTTTTCAATAAATTTAAAAGTAGTTTTCTTTATAGTATGTAAATTAAAAGAATTATAAAATTATTTATATATCATATAAGTATAATTAGTATGTATATATTTATTTGAAAATGAAGGTAACATAGGTAAAATTTTCAATAAGATTAAATTTACTTTTAAATAACTGCAAATTTAGCTAATATTGTCCGAAACTTCTTGATAAGAGATAAATATTTGATTTAGCTCAAAGATTTAATTAATCAGATTTGAAACAAATAAATCTTTTTGTGTAGTTTCAATAATCGCGAACAAAATATTAACTGTCGGTATATCAAGAACTAGAGTCAAATACTTTTCAAAAGATTCTAATAAGATATTACCAATGATTTTAAAATGTAGATATTTTTAATTACGGAAGGAAATGTTAATTTGCACGAATCCCAAGGAGTCGCCATTTCATTTTACTGAAGAACTTATAAATGGATATTTTTTCAAGAAAAGGTACATATGATAAAATATCGGAACTTAGAATACGAAAAGATTGGTGATTCAAAAAGATTAAAATAAAATAATTCACATCTTTTCTTCGAAATATATTTATGCAAATTTTAAAATACGCAATTTTGAGATACGAGATTTTAAAACCTGAGATTTTAAGTCACGAGATTTTGAGATGCGAGCTTTCATACCTAACCCGAACTTTTATATTTATCTTTTGAAATAACTTCTTTGCAGATATATTTAAAAATACCTTTTTGGCAAAAATCTGTTATAATTATAGTATTATAGTATTCATTCATATAGAAAAGGTGTTAGAGCTATATAGTACAGGATTTTTTTTGGATCGCATCTTTTTTTGTATTTTTTGTGTTTATTTTTATTATATATAAATCGAACATAATTCAACGATATACTAAATTTCCCATTACGTTTGTCACACTTTAAAGGATACGAAATAGATATATAATAGTATACGTATATATTCTTGCTCAGGATTATATTCTGAGTCGATTTAGTTGCATGCTACCATTCGCCTACCTGCAGGATATTTCAAAAAATAATAAAGCTATGATTCAGTAAATTTCCATATAAATGCTAGTTTCGCCATTGAAATTGAACATGTTCGACTTATGGATTTGAGTAACTGCCATATTCTTTTATATGAGAAATAACTCAGTGTCCTATAATTAAGCTAGATATTTGAATTTTTGTCAAAATAAATTTTATGCTAACATCTTCTGCAAATTTCTTTTTGGGTAAATCCAACGAAATTGGTTTGGATAGCAGAAAAATTGTGATATGTTCATATATTGGTACTGAAAATAGCTATTGACATCTTATATGACATCAATTTTGTAAAAGATGGTAAAAGATTTATAGCATCAACTTCTATAAAATTTATTTATTTGGATGTAACGCAGTTAAGTAGCTATCATATAACTTCAAATTTACATAAATATATATCTCAGTACTTCAGTATATATTTATATATTTTATAATTTTTAAAAGATAATTAAATTTTATGAAAATTGTATATATATTATGTTTGTACGAGTTCATGATCCCCTGTACAAGCACAATCAACTTTACACTTTTCCTGGATTTTTTTTTTTTTAATTTTCTTTCACATAAATAAATCAATTTGAAGTGGGTTAATCCAATATTTTTATGCATTAAGACAGAATAAAATATTAATACAAGCTTATAATAGTTATGAATTTTTCTTCATGGTATATTAGAATTTAACAATTCTTAAATGTTTAATTTAAAAATCATATGTGTTGCAACTTTCGAATACAACAAAGAAAAATATTTCGCCTTGGTTAAATGAAAATTTTACATACTATAACTATGGTTTAAAGTTCAAATATAATTTCCTCTTTTAAATTTTTCTTAAATAAATTTTTTGAGATAAAATCAAACATAATCAAAGATTATATATTGTTTTTTTCCCCAATTTAAAATCATTTGTATTATAATAAATTAAAAAGAAAAAAAAAAAAAAAAAACACAGAAAATATGAATTTCAATTTGATTTCCGACAATGGGAAAAAGAACTTCCGGAACTTAAAATAAATTTTTGCTATTTAAAAATTTATAAATTATAAACCATGAAATAATCTTAAATTTTCTTCTTAATATTTTGTAATGGAATATTTAATTTTATTATTTTAAAAATATTTTAAATTTTTGGTGTTAAAATTTCAACTGAAATTTTGAATAAAAACAATTGGAAAGTTTTCATTTTCAAAATAGTTTTAAAATACACTATTTTAAGTTTTGATTAAATGTTGGGAAAAAATTTAAGAAAAATTCTAAATAATTCTTATTTTACATAAATATATTTTGAAAAAAAAAAAAAAAAATTTAATATATTGCAGTTATGTGAAGGTGGATCTGTTACTGATTTAGTGCATGGTCTACGATTAAAAAATTCATATTTAACAACTGAACAAATTGCATATATACTTCGTGAAATGTTAAAAGCTTTAATTTATCTGCATGAAAATCATTGTATGCATCGTGATATAAAAGGTAATCCTTCATTTATATACCAAATAATTTTCTTAAAAATTTAAAAATTATTAATTTTTTTTTTTATTTATTATAACATTTTTTTCTTTAAACAGGTCATAATATACTTTTTAATGAAAAAGCAGATATAAAATTAGTTGATTTTGGTGTTAGTTCACATTTAGCTGCAACATTAGCACGTCGTAATACTAGTGTTGGTACACCATATTGGATGGCACCAGAAGTAATTGCTTGTGAACAACAATTAGATCAATCATATGATTCACGTTGTGATGTTTGGTCCGTTGGTATAACATTAATTGAATTAGCTGAAGGTGAACCACCATTAAGTGAATTACATCCAATGAGAGCATTATTTCAAATACCAAGAAATCCACCACCATCATTATCAAAACCAGAGTTATTTACACCACAATTAAATGATTTTATTGCAACATGTTTAGTTAAAGATTTAGAAAATCGTCCATTTGCTAGAGAATTATTAGATCATTCATTTTTGCATAATGTTGATAAAACAGCTGATCGTGTACGACAAGAATTAAAAGAAATTATTGAAACACAAAAACGTGAAGGTCGTGTTACTCGACATGCTGAAGTAACAACAAAACATGGAAAATTAAAATCAGATCGTAAATCAAAACCACAAAAAATTTATTTGGATGATTTGGGTAAGTTAAAATAAAAATGTTTGGTTTTTTTTTTTTTTGATTTCAATATGTAAAAATTATGAATTGGTATTTGAACATTGCATTTGAACTCTAATTTAAGACGAAGTTTTTTTTTTCCCTTACCCTATACAACATTCACTCTCTAAATTATCTTTCAAAGATGTTCCTATTTTAAGGAAAAGTGTTTCCTGCCGACAGTTTATGATCTATTCATAGTGAAGGGGGGGTTCAATTTCCCTCTGTTTCTCAAATAATAATTTAATGAATATTCGTGCAAAAAATGTATATAATCTTTCAAAACATGTATAGAAAGTCGTGTAGTAAATATTCAATATTTTTACGGTTAATTTATTGTCGTTCGCGGGGATAAAATTTTATTCTGAATGTAAAATAAAAGTCTCTATATTATGTATATTTAAAAGTATGTGGGTTGAGTGTGAAATGTACAATATATAAAAATAAAATCTTTATTTAAAAAAAATAAAAGTGCCTAAAAAAAATGAAAAAAATATACTGATAGGCATTTTTTTGATGTCCAGGATATCCAACAAAAAATGATTTGATAGATGATGATCAACATCAATTACCACGATTGTATAAGTACACAGATAATGAAATGGTTCAATATGAAGAAATGTTTCCACATCCAGGTGTTAATAATAAATTTATTAAAGTTCAAAAAGTTTCAAAAAATTATCAAAATAAATATCAATTTAGATCACAAGTTTCCATTTCTATGATGATGCCAATTGATGAAAAATTTGATATAAATTTTGTTCACATCTATAATGAAATTGATTTTGAGATACATTTTCGTTTACCAAGACGTTTTATTTGGAAAGTTGTTTTACCAAAATTATATTCATTTTTTCAAGCTTTAGAAAATGATGAAAATTTTAATATTCAATTGCGTAATATTAAACCAATTGAACAGATATTAATTACTTTAAGATATTTTGCAACAGCTGATTTTCAAATTGTTCAAGAAGATTTTCCCATTTATGATATAAAAATAATTTCTGAAATTATAAAACATGTTTGTATGGCATTTGAATTAGCTGTTAATGAATTTATTACAATGCCAAGGGATGCTGATGAAATGATGGATACAAAATTAAAATTTTATTCATTATATGGATTTCCAAATTTAATTGGAATTATTGATGGTAATTTGCATATTATTATTTTATATCACAAAAAAATTTAAAGATTTGAAAAAAAAAAAAAAAAAAATTGAAAATGTCCAATAAATTTTTTAAGGATTTCATGTACCAATTGAACCACCAAAAGAAAATCCCGATTTATATTTAAATCAAAAAAAATGGTATTCATTAAAAACTCAATTCATTTGTGATGCTGATTTCAATATAAGAGATATTTGTGGAAGGTATTCTAAAATATTAAATATAATTTAGCTTATTATTGTTTTTTTTTTGTTTTTTATTTTGTTCAAAAATTTACAACTATACTGAACAGGTGTCCTGCAACATATACAGATCAAATAATATTTGATGAATCAAAAATAAAAGAAACATTTTTAAATGGTTTAGAATTCAAGAGATCTGTTATTATTGGCCATAATGGATTTCAATGCAGAAAATATCTTTTAACACCATTTGCTACAGAACAAACAAGCAAACACAAAAAATATAATGAAAAATTAGAAGATATTCGTAAAATTATTAAAATTGTTATTGAAAATTGGACAAAACGATTTCCGATAATTGGATTAAGTTAGATTATATAAAAACAATATTTTAGAGCCATATTTAAAACAAATTTTTTTTTTATTTTTTTTTGTGCTTTTTTTCCTTTTTAAGAAATTGATCAAGATGTTAATATGGTATCTAAAATTATTTTAGCAACTGCATGCTTATACAATTTAGTACCAGAAAGAAATCCACCTAGACCAGAAATCGATTTAGTATTCTATCAGCAACCAGAGGTAACAAAATATGATGATGTATATGGAGTCGAAGAAAAAGACGATAATGAAGACTGTATAACACGAACTTTAGTTGTACGAAATTTTTTTTAGGAATGAAGTTGAAATTATTACTTCAATATTCTAAAAAAAAATGAGCTCCAATTATTCATAATTTATTATTTAATAATTCAAAAAAAAAAAAAGATGTAAACATTTACATACACATATCAATCATATAATATTAACATATCAAAAAAAAAAAATTTAAAGAAAACGTATAGCATGATCATGTTTGTCAATCAGACTTTCACGGATCAAGAATTTCTAAACAGATTAATTTGTTGTCAAGTTTTGAAGAATCTTTAACATTAATCACTACCTAAGATAAAATTTCGTTTTAATCATTATTTTCACTAAGTTTTTAATTATCTGGTTTTTAGCTATTGTACAAGATTATAAAATACAAATCCTATATTTTTGCGCCATCTATTGTCTTATACAAGAATTATTTTTATTTTTTTTATTAATACGATATAAAATATTGAGATAAAAAATATTAATATTGGATATGATCTGACCGGGATTTCAACCCGAAATATTTTAATTGGAAGGCTGATGACTTAACCACTACATAATTTTTCAGATAAAAAAAGTAATATGTACATTGAGAAAATTATGAATAAATTTAAAGCTGTCAATATTATATTCTACTGACATGACACCACCAAAATAGATGAAGTGACTTTGCCAAAAAAAATAAACATGAGAAATTCAACTGCATGAAACGGTTTATCATAGGATTTAAATTACCTAATAATATTGATTATTTTTAAATTTGTATTTCTAGATTAAGCTATATTTATCGTGTAAGGAGCTCTTCGACTTTTTGATGTAGATCCATTGTGTTCTTTGAATTACTACGTGTTGCAAATTTAATCTCCACTTATAATACTTTAGTCAGACCTACTACCTTTAAGAAACTAAAGATCTGTAGAGGATTTATTGCTAGTATAGTTTATCTTTGGTAAAGCGATATTCTCCTAGATGCACATAGCTTGCGCGGAGTATAGCTCCACGGTTTTTGAATGTATATCATGGAGATTCTTCTTCATCTTGAAATAATCTACATGTACCGTTAGTCGACAGTCTTCGAACAGGAAGTCTTGTAGAACTCTCAGTATGATTTATTTTAAATTATGTTAAAAAATTTTTACCACAAGTATATCGGAGATTTAAATTTATAATTTTATATTCCGTACGAAGTTAGAACAAGGATTTAGTGTATGTTATGCATTTTCTTCTATATTTGTGTGAACTTCTAATCCATTTGTTTTTCATAATACATTTCAATAAGTTGATGAATAATAGTGATATAAAAGAAAACCCTTGACGATTATTGAACATTATTTTAAACGTTGACATAAAATTCATAGTTAAGTATCTAATTATTTAATTGAGGATGGGAACTAATAATGAACTAATGAGGACTAAGGATGATTCTTGATCTTTAGCTATAAAAGTACTCTTCTGTCACCTAACGATTTTCTCACAGCTTATAGGTTTGAGAAGCACAAATCTTTTATAGTATACTATTTTTGGATTTGAAGTATTAATAACCTCTTAATCGGAAAACTGTTTATATAAACAATATAATTCACTACATTGTTAAATTCACAACGTTTAAATTAATTTTGTCTAGGCTTCAAGTCTTCACTTTTAACATTCATTCAATTAATTTCCATAACTACATTTTTAAATGCTTCCTTGTCTAACTAAAAGGGAAAAGAAGTTTACTTTAAATTTAAACTAAGCGTTCAAATCATTTCATATAACTTAAAAAAATCATTAAGTAATTAAAACCATATCAGAAAATAAATTAATAACATATCTAGTCTTAAACATATCTTTTGAATTATTTATACAGATTTAAAAAAAAAATTCAGTTTAATTAATCAAAATAAAAACTTATTAATAAAATATCAAGATTAAAATATTAAAAATTATTATATACAATTTATCAATAAAACATATCTATATTAAAAATCTTATCCATATCAATATTATACTCAAATACGAAAATAAAGAAACTATACTCTAATTTAAGTGTATTTTTATTTTATTTGAACCACGAATAAGTCTATAAAAAAAATTCTATATACTTCATTAATGTAGTCATGTTTTTACTACAATTATTAACACCGCAACAAAATTCTTTGAACTCAGCAAGATTGACATGTTTGGCAGATTATGTCATTTAATCCTCTTTTATCGTTTTACTCCTTCTTTAGATAAGGTCTCTTTTATCGCTGTGAATACTAATAATTTTATAAAAAAATTTGATTATTTTACATCATACCAGGCTTATTCAACTTTATTAAAATAACTTAAGCTTTGAAGTCTTATACTTCATATATACGACTTATACGAGTACACTTCATTTATACTGCCACTCAGTGTTAATCTATAGTATAAAGTCCTTATATTTACAAAAACTGATAATGTTTACCTTCCATTATAGGAATACCCATATTTAATATAACTCTATTCCGACACTCAAAATTTCTTTAAACCGTTTCGTTAAAATCAAAGAATTGTAAACGGTCGAAAAAAATTTCCAAGCTAAAAAAGGGAAAAGGTTACAAATTTTTGTTAAAAATCTTGACCAGAAATCAAGTTTGAGTCACTAACAGCGTTTTGATAAACTTTATTGAAATAAATCTCGATTCAAATACACAAAAAAAGAAAAAATATAAATAAAATTCTAAATAATTTTTATTAATTTTTTAGCGGCTTTGGAAGCTTTAACAGAAACAGCAATTGTTGAACAATTAGAAAAACGTTTTGAAGATAATCAAATTTATACTTATATTGGTGATATTTTAGTAGCTGTTAATCCATTCTCTGAATTAGGTTTATATACAACACAAAATCAAAAACGTTATGTTGGTAAATCAAGATCAGATAATCCACCGCATATATTTGCTGTAGCTGATGCTGCACATCAAGCTTTAATACATCAGAAAACAAATCAAGCTATTGTTATATCTGGTGAATCAGGTTCTGGTAAAACTGAAAGTGCTAATTTATTATTAAAACAATTGGTTTATTTGGGAAAGGTAAAAAGAATTAAATAAAATAAAACAAATTATATAATGTTTGAATTTTATGAAAAAAAAAATTGCATACTTTTAGGCACCAAATAGAAATTTAGAATTGCAAATACTTCAAGTTAATCCAATAATGGAAGCATTTGGTAATGCTCGAACTGGTATCAACTCAAATAGTTCTAGATTTGGAAAATATTTAGATTTAACAATGACTCGTAATGGTAAAGTAACTGGGGCGAGAATTTCAGTTTATTTATTAGAGCAAAGTCGTGTAGTACAACAAGCTGAGTAAGTAAAATATAAAATTATTATTATTTATATTGATAACAAAAAACAAAATCTTGTTTTGTTCTTTTTTTTTTTGCAGAGGAGAAGGTAATTTTCATATATTCTATTATTTGTATGATGGCCTTGAATCGGAAAATCGTCTTGCGCATTATCATTTGGATCCAGCATTTCGTAAGCATCATAAATATTTATCAGATACACGTTCACCAAGTTATTTAAATATTGAACGTTGGAAACAATTAATGTCTAGCTTTAAAGTACTTGGATTTAGAAACGAAGAAGTTGATACTGTAAATAGAGTATTATCAGCAATATTAAATTTAGGTGATTTAGAATTTGGTGAAGCTGTATCAAATGATAATACAGATCCAAAAGCAAGAATAATTGATGTTGCCCCGGTACATCGTGTTTCAAAGTTACTTGGTGTTGAAGTAAGTGAACTTGTTGAAGCTTTAACATCAAATTCAGTGGTAACTAAAGGTGAAACAATAACAAAAAATAATACAAAATTTGAAGCTGAAGCAGCACGTGATGCCATGGCTAAAGGTCTTTATGGCAGATTATTTGATTGGATGGTTAATCAAATTAATTTAATTTTGTCATTCAATAAATTAAATTGGTAAATTATGAAAAAAAAAGCAATTTGATTCAATAATTAATAATGATTTTATTTTAATTTTAAATTATAGCAATGATCAACTTTCAGTTGGTTTACTTGATATTTTTGGATTTGAAAATTTTCCAAAAAATTCATTTGAACAACTTTGTATTAATATTGCAAATGAACAAATACAATATTATTTTAATCAGCATATATTTACATGGGAGCAACAGGTAATAAGTATCCTACAATTATGAAAATTTATTTAAAATAATACTTTATAATTTTTTAGGAATATATTTCTGAAGGAATTCCAGTTGATTTAGTTGAATTTACTGATAATCGTCCAGTTTTAGATATGCTACTTAGTCGTCCTTTAGGACTTTTAGCTCTTCTGGATGAAGAAAGTCGATTTCCTCGAGCTACAGATCGAACATTTATTGAAAAATGTCATAACAATATTAAATCTAAATTTTATATTCGTCCTAAATCAGATGCCTGTTGTTTTGCAATTCAACATTTCGCCGGACGTGTTATTTATCAAGCAGATTCATTTTTAGAAAAAAATCGTAATTTCTTACCAACAGAAGTAATACAATTGGTAAGACAAAGTAAAATTGATATGGTTAGATTTTTATTTCAATGTCCAATAACAAAAACTGGCAATTTATATAACGCTTTACAAATGCAAGAATCAAATAGTAATTTAAGACATCCAAATTTACAAAAAATTATTGAAAGTGCAGATCGTTGTAATTCAAGAGGTTTAGCATCACAATCAAGAGCACAGCAAACAGTTTCAACATATTTTCGATATTCATTAATGGATTTATTACAAAAAATGGTTGCTGGTTCACCACAATTTGTACGTTGTATTAAACCAAATGATCGTAAACAAGCGAATACATTTGAACCACAAAAAGTTTTAAAACAATTACGTTATGCTGGTGTTATGGAAACAATACGTATTAGACAATTAGGATTTTCGCATCGTTTTACTTTTGCTGAATTTTTGAAACGTTATTGTTTTTTAGCTTTTGGTTTTAATGAAAAAGTAGTTGCAAATCGTGAAAATTGTCGTCTTCTTTTGATTCGATTAAAAATGGATGGTTGGGCATTAGGTAAAACAAAAGTATTTTTAAAGTATTATCATGTAGAGTTCCTTGCAAGACAATATGAAGATTATGTTAAAAAAGTGGTATTAGTGCAATCATGTGTACGTAGTTGGTTATGTAAATTAAAATATAAACGTTCAATGGCAGTTATGACTCAAACTGCAATTACATTACAACGTTTTATACGTGGTTGGTTAACTAGAAGAAAATTACAAGAATTAAAAGCAATTCGATTGAGAGAGCTAATAGAATTAAGAGAATTAGAGTTATTGGCTAAAGAGAAAAAATCTAAAGAAACTCAAAATGCTAAAAAACAAAAGAAACAAAATAATAATCGTGGTGATAAAGAAAACTTAAATAAAGATATTGCAGCAACAATTATTCAAAGTTGTAAGTTTTTTAGTACTTAATATTTTTTTTTTGAAAAATATTTGTTTGAAATTTATTTAATTTGTGTTTTTTTTGGGGTTTAAATAGATTATCGAAGTTATTCAATACGTAAGAAGAAATTACCACCAGAGCAGGAAGCAAAAGTAAAAATAGTATTGAATACAGCAAGAAATCGTATTGAAGCGATACGAATGTTGCAAAAGGAAGGTTTTAAGACTGAAGATGCCGAAAAACTTATACAAAAATATTATGTAACACAGAGAAAATCAAATGGTCAGAATGGTAAATTGATTGATATGGTACCAGCCTCAAAACGTATATTAACACCAAAGGATCAACAAATTGAATTAATATCATTTGCTCAGAATGTAAGAATTTATTTATGAAAATTATTAAACCGACCCGTAATTTATACTAATTTATCTGCAATTTTATTGTTTAGAAAAACACAATCTTAAAAAAAATATATTTTCTTTTTAAATATTTACAGGTAAATATGAAAAATCAAGAAGCACATAAAAATTTACGTCGTAATCGTGATGGTGTTGCAGTAAATAAAATTGAAAAATTACCTGATAATTATAAACGTCCACCGGGATTTATATTAATACCTGGTTTATTAGGATTAAATAACTCATTAAATGCTTCCAATTCTTCATCAGATAAATCATCATTACTTTTAAATTCTGGTTCATATTTTGATTTATTGCAAAAGGAAGAAATTTCAAGGTAAATCAGAAAAATAATTTTTAATATTAAAATTATTTTATAAAGATTTAAAATTATTGAATAACATTTTTATTTTTAATTGATTTTAAATAAAAAAAAAAATAAATAAATAAATATATTAGAAATATTTCCTTGGATAGTGAACCTCTTAATTCACTTGAAACCTCTGATATTAAATGGGATTTACCATTTTCACAAAAGGAAATTTATCAAAGAGAAATTGAAAGGTAACCAAAAACAAAAAAAAACAACTGCCATTATCGTTTAGATATCGAATTTGTTTTTAGTTTATTACCTTTTAGAGTAGAAAATATATTTGTAGAGTTAAATTTCATGTGATCTGAAACAATTCTATGAGCTCAAATTTCAAATATTGTAAAAGCATATACTAATCATATTTAAGAATTTTCTGGAATCATCTCTGCGCTTTTTGTTAATACATTTATAATATAAAATGTCCTCATTACTCCTTTTACATTATAAAAAAAAATTTTTTTTAAATTTAAAGGTATACTTTACCATAGGTACATTGTCCGATCTTTTTCAAAGCTGATACCTGAGAGATACCTTAGATCACGTAATGAAGCACTATATGAGCCCAATTAAGCGATGGGGAAACTAATGGCTTCAAAAAGCCCTATGAAAATGTATGGGGTAACTTACTTAAAGACCTTCGCAGCAACTACCTTTATGGAACTAAGGACCTCTACCAAGTCTTAAACGAAAGTCCTGGATATTTTCGTTATAAAATAATATACTTATATAACGGTACATTTTTTATGACGTCATCAGATTTCCTTTTTATTGTTCTTTTCAAAATGGTTCTAATAATTCCTATAACTATTATAATTTTTCAATTATTAAAATTAATGGGTGAGATAAACACCCTAGAATATAAGAATTTCATATAAACCTATGAGGAAATGCATTTAAAAAAAAAAACAATTTTATATATTTGAATTATGTAGAGTTATAACATATGTGCATACATATATATGTATAGAAATTGATGTAAATTTTGTAGATATGTATGTGTACCTATATGTAAATTCAGTTGTACACAATCATAAAATAATATAATAATAGGTATGTTAATTTTATGTTAGCAGAGATCCCAAGTTCTGCAAAAAAAGGTGCTACGGCTGTTTAAGTAAGTTGCCCCTATAAATTCTCAAAGCGCTTTTTGAAGCCCTTAGTGTTCCCAACGCTTAGTCAAACCCATAAAGCGTTTCATCATGTGATCTAAGGTATGTCTCAACTCTCAGTAAAGTCTGAAATGGACTCAACAATGTACCTAAAGTAAAGTGTATTTTAATTTTATTTTAATAGTTTAGAGTTTGTTTTTTTTTTCCATTTTTAACTTTACAATTCATCTAATAAATTTGCTATGAAATTTTTCATTTCATTATTTATTTATTTATTTGCAGGAAACAACAAAATGTGGTTATGTCTAGCCGAGATGATATACTTGGTTCAAGATTAATTCATTCACCATATTTAAGACAAACTTCATCACCTGGTAGTGGAATAGTAAGGTTAGTTTTGAAAAAAATATTTTATATGATATTTTAAAAATTTAAAAAAATTAAAAGTTTTCAATTAATTAATTCTTCATTCAAAATGTGCCTTATTATTGTTTTTGTTTTTTTTATTAAAATATTTTTTCTCAAACTGTTTTAAAACCGTTTTTTTTTTTTTTGATTATTATTTTTTTCAACTCAGCCAGTTTTTGTTTTAGTTTAAAGTCGAAATATTGTATTTTCGTTAAATTTTTGTCTGGGTTCATATCCTTTTGTTATTGGTACGTAGTTGGTACATTCTTAGAATTTGAAGGTTTTACGAATATGGCTTTATGACCCATTCAAAAGAGTCTTAAATCCAATTAGAATATGTAAAGTTGTAATTAAAATTATAGATTTTTATTTTATAAACAGTTTATTTAATAAAGAAGTAATTTTAAAATTGTCCTTTTTAGAATATTTTTAAAAAAAAATTTCAAAAATTAGCTTATTAGTTTCACTCAGTACCGACCATCTGTCAAACCGACCATCTGTCTGTTTACAAAACTGCTACACCGTTAAAGATAGAGTAATGCAATTTTAACTCATAAAAAAATTTCCGTTTTAAAACAACTTCTTTTATATAGCCCCACCTGGTAGGAAAGCACCTCCAACTTTGAAAAAGTACTATTTTAAAATAAGTATATCAATAAGAAACCTAAATATATAGGCGCCAAACAAGAAAATATATTATTAAATTTATAAATCAATGTTAAAATAACTAAGAATTCTAATAAAAATTTTAAAATTTAGTGCAATTTCAACAGACTTTTAGTCGGAACCTTGACTAAAATTTAGGCAACTGTACAAAAAAATTAAAATTCAAACATTAGGTTTTTACATGTGTTAACAACTTTTCTTAACTATAAAAGTACCTTATATATAAGGGTTACTTTAAAACTAAAGAAACTATTTCTTGATTTTCCGTAATTTTTCTTATATAAATTATATGATCCTAACAAAATTTTTGGAAGATATGAAACATTTGGTTTATATTCTCTTGTTTTTATGAACAAGGATTAACATCCTTTTTCATAATAAAAAAAATAGTATTCACTAAAAATCATATTCTCTCAAAATTTTTGTTAATTATCAAATTTTTTACTAAAATTATTTCATTATCTTATTTGAATGCATTATCTTAAAATTTCGGCTCATAGAGATACAGTCTACAGTTCTATCTTTACAACAAAATTTGCTCCCTTTATTTCTTAACTAGTTCTTCTAGATTTTTTCTTTACTTAGAACATGTACACGTTTTTCATATTTAACGTGTGAAGTTTGGTATGTGAGTTATAAAATTAAAATAAAAAAAAAATTGAAAAAGATTTAAATTAAATAAAGAAATCTTAGGAAAATTAAATTGGATAAGGCCAAATTGCAGATAAATAGTTATAGAAAATTTTAAACTATTAATCTAGATCATATTTTGTATCTAGAATTTTTAATCAATGTAATTTCAACCTTTTTTTTAAATCTGTTTTTAGTATCGTTCACATTCTTTTTTATTACTTTTTTATTTTAAATTTTTTATTTTTAATTTAAATGTTATAATGTTTTTACACTTTTTATTTGTTTTTTATTATTTGGTATTTTAGAAATTTGGAAATTTTTTGAAAAAAAAAAAAAATTAATTTATGGAAATTTTGTTTTTTGTTTTTTTTTTTTTTTCCAATTTAATACAGATTTAGTGATAAACCCTATAATGTTTTGTTACATCTTTGATCAATTTTTGAATAAAAAAATCAAAAATAACAAAAAAAAAATTTTTTTAATAAATTTTTGTAAATATTAAAAAAAAAAAAATTCTTTTTTTTTTAAATAAAAATAAGTTAAATATTTCGGTGGTGGTAAGTTATAGAAGAAATTTTTTGTTTAGAATAAATAATTAAGTAAAATAGTAAAACTAAGCTTCATAAAAATAAATAAGGCACATTTTGAACGAAGTATTTTTTTTTTTTTTTTTTGAAATATTTCTAGTGTTTAATTTAAATAATTACTCGATTTACTTTTATTTTATTATTTATTAAATATTTTTTTCCAATTCAGAATTTGAATCAGTAGTACATAATTTTAATTTTTTTTTACGGTTTGTGTCTTGGAAATTTTTTTCTTCTTATAGAAAAATAGAAATTTTTTATGCTAGTTACGATCGTTATCAATCATTATGTTAAAAAATAACGGTCGGTTCTGACTGATTGTTCTTTAAAAAATTTTTTTAAAATGTTCATTAATAAAACTTTGATTCATTTCAAAAAATAATAAAAAATCATAAATTTCAATAAAATTTAAAATTGAAAACTTTTTGGAAAATCTGATTGCCGCATAACCATAGATAATTTTATATTTCATATAAATAACTTTTGTACTAAATAAAATGAAATCTTAGTATGTTATAATTAAAGAACAAAATAATTTCTTTCAAAATGTGCTAAATATTAAATTTTAAAATAATTTTTAATTTTCTTTTTTTAAATTTTAATATGTTGTTAGTTTTTTTTATTTTTATTTTTCTTAAATTTTCTTAAAAACATTTTTAATATTTTTTTTAATTTTTTATTTTATATTTTCATATTTCTTTTTTTTAACAAAAAAATTTCAATTTTTTTTTCTTTAATATATTTTTTTCAGTCACAGTAAAATTCCATCATTTAATTATTTAAATCCACCAGAGAATGCAATTCAAGTACAACAACCAACAAATTATCATCGACCAACAGGACGTAAACCATCACCAGATATAACAAAATCATCATCATCATCATCAAATATGTTACGTTCTATATCTGGTGTAAGACCATCAAGTAGACAACGTCAAAGATCTCCACCACCAGCACTTAATAAAAGATTTGGTAGAACACGTTCACAATCAAGTAATTCATATTTAGCAAATGGTGATATAATTTCAACACCAAATCGTAGTAATAATAATAACAATAATAATAATAATAGTAATAATAATATTAAATCAGAAACAAATGGAAAATATTTATTTGGATTTTTAAATCAATCTAAACAAAAAGAAAATAATATTAAAAATAATAAATCAAAACGTAATCAAAATATACCACCGAATGGTAATAATAATAATAATAATAATAATAATGATAAAATAAAAAAAGGATCATCAAAGAAAAATGATATTAAAAGTGATATAATAATACCAGTTAAACGTAATAATCAACAAATTACACCATCCTATCAAAATTTAAATGAAAAAGAAAAATTAATAAATAATAATAATAAACAAGAAAAAGATAATAAAAATAATAATAAAAATAATAACAATAATAATAGTAATAATAATAATAATAATAATAACAATCCAAATGAAATTGAAGCAATTGCAAGAAAAGTTGTTTATCGTAAATTTGGTGATACAAATAATTTACCAAAATCTAAAAAACAAAATTCTCATCCATCAATACCAAATCCAATGAATTTTTCAAAAGAAGCTGAACGTAAAATTTTCATTTCAAATAATAACAATAATAATAACAATAATAATAATAATAATAATAATGTAAAAAATTTAAATACAAGAGCAACAAATTTAACATCATTTGCAGCATCAAATCCAATTAATAATAATAAACGTTTAAATTATGAAAAACAACAAATATCAAAATATTTAAATATTGAAGTACAACCATCATCACAACAACAACAACAACAACAACTATATCAACAACATCAAGAACAACGTTTAAAAGAACAACAGAAACAAAATATAGAACGTAATCAATTACGTAATAATCGTTTAAATACAACATCAACATCATTAGCTACTACTGCAATTGGTAATTACAAAAACAACAGTAAAATAATCAACAACAACAACAATAATCATATACGTAACAGTTGTGGCAGTAATAGTTGTAGTAGTAGTAATTGTAGTAGTTCTCATAGTAGTAGTAGATGTAGCATATACAGTAGCGGCGGTATTATTATATATAAAACCAATCAAAATGATCATGATTATACAAATAATAACTTTTACAATAATAAAAGTTATTTTAATAACAATAAAAGTAAAAATTACAGTAATTGTTGTAATTAATTAGATTTAAAATATTTGAAAAAAAAAACAAAAAAAATGCTTCAAAAATTTTGCGAAATTAAAAATTATTTATAAAAAAACTTAAGCACTATTGGACGTGAAATGTTTTCATTTTTAAAAAAAAGATGGAGTTAAAAAGGAAAAGAAAATATATTTTTTAATTTTCTATTCTTGTTTTGGTCATATAATATAATGTAAAAAAAGTTTTTTAAATGTATAAATTCGAGTGAGTACGATACACTTGGTAAATTTCATTTAAAAAGTGGACATTTAATCAGGGGACATTTCGGAAAAAAGACATTTAACAAAAAAATATTCAGCAAAACAGACACTCAACAAAAAGTTGTTTAGTAAAACCAATACTTAGGGTGTTTCCGAAACTGTCATACTAGCACTTGACACTATAGGCACTAGACACTTCTTTTCTAACATGTATTACTCTTTTAGTGCGAATATCTAGTGTAGTCAACAGTACACTAAAAATTTGATATATAATCACGATCAGCTAATTTAGTGCGATATTTTTGAATGCACTAAAAAATTTTCGGAGTTTTTCGGAATTAATTAAGTGCAATTAGCTAGTGTTTAGTGCGAAGTGCGATAGATTTAGAAACGACCTAATAAAAAGGCATTTGGCAAAATGGATACTTAAAATTTGAACATTTGGCAACTTTAATTTATGTAAGTGCTCAGCACTGATTAAATATTACGGAAATTAAAAATAATAACAACTAATTCAACAAATTTTTTTCATTATTTTCCCAAATTTATTTTAAATTAAAATTTTTTTTCAAAAATGAACTTTACGTTTTCGATATTAATTATTTTTACATAGGATTCATGCAGTCAATGAAAGAAAAAGAAAATGAAATTATTGAGTTGAAAATTAAATTGTTGATTGTTAAAAGCTGCGAAATGTCGGCTTGTAAAAGCTGTTAACTATCCAAGTTGCCAGTTGTTAAAGTTTTTAAATATTTTTTTTGCTAATTGTTCATTTTGCTAAATGTCTTTTTGTCAAGTGTCTATTTCGCTAAATGTCTTTTTTTTTGCTAATATGCTTTTTTGTTGAGTGTTTTTTTTTCTTTTGCGAACTGGTCGGTTCCCATAAATACATTGTATGTTCTTGTTTAAGACTATTAGCATAGAGTTAATTTTGACAGGAAAAATAATAAATCAATTAATTCTTAATAGAAATTTAATTGAAAAGATAACTTAAAAAAAAAATATGTGAATCAGAATAAAATGTTTCTTAATCACGCCTTTAAAAAAAGCTATAAATTTAGCTTGAAATTAAATTATTGTAAAATCCTTTTTCTTTTAATATTTTTTATTTTCTTAGCTGTACATTTCTTTTTAAATATGTATATATGCTAATTATCGCTTATAATCATCTTTTCCTTTGTATTTCGCGACTAATAAAATAATATATTAGTTTATCTACAGCTGAATAACAGTTTTTTTTTTATTGTTTTGCGAAATTTTTGAACATCTTATTTATATTATGAATATTAGAATAATATTAAACAAACTATAATATATTTATAGTACACTTATATTATATCTTTAAAATATATTTAATAATTTCTTTTTTGTTTTTCGCAACCATTTTTTAGGTACAAATTCTAGTAATCAATCATCATCCGCTGAATCATCAATTGAAAGAGAAATATTTTTACAACGAAGAAATTATCGTAATGAATTACATAGAAATAATAACGGTACCAATGATGGAATTAATAATAATAACGGTTCTATTGAAGGGCAATCATATTTGGGACCATTTAATTTTAGACAATTATTACGACCAACACAAGGACCAACTGAATCATTAAGAAAACGTAAAGGTATTAATCCACCAACACCACCACCACCACAAAGGGGTAAAACAATTTTGTAAAAAAAAAAAAAACAAAAAAAAAAATAAAAAAACAATTAATTAATAATATAATACTTAATTAAAGTTTTAAATATTAATATGTATTAATAATTATATAATATATATATATATATTATATACTATTAGATATATGTATATCACACAATTAGATATATGTATATATTTTTTAAATATTTTATAGCTATACCAAAAACAAAAAAAAAAAAAAACAAAAAAAAAAATTAAAAAAAAATGAATTAATCCTTATAGCAATCATATACTTTGTATTATACATATACTATATAATATTATATATAATATAAAATTGTATATAATATAATATAATTTTGATTTTATTTATTTTACGTTACATTAAAATTTATTGTAATTAAAAAAAATTAAAAAAAAAAAACAAAATATAATTATTAAAGTGTAAAAGAAATATTTCTATAATAAATAATGTTATATAAATGATAAAAAAATAAAATAATTTTATAATTTATAAAAATTAAACAAAAATTTAAGTTTTTTTTATTTTACAATCTCTTATAAGGGCCGATACTTAATTTTTCTAACAGTTAAGTTAAATTTTCTAACAGTTTTCGAATTTGCATTTCTTTTTTTGTTGGAGCGTTTCAATAAATTATAGCCAAGCTTACTTTTCTTGAATTGATCTCCTTAATATCTATAAAACGTACATTGGGCAGAAAATAGAGTACAATGTACATATTTAGGCTGCAGTCCATCAAATTGTAGTGAGGTGGTATCTCGATGAAGTGCAAAATAGAGCTATTCGTTTTATTAATGACTCCAGTGTTACATCAATACTTACTCCACTTGGCCATCGCATTACAATTGGGTCTCTGAGCTCTGAGTGGCGGAACTTCAAAATTTGGGGCTCCCGCGGAAAAATAAAATATTCCCCCAATAATTTTTTTTTAACAAAAACAAGTTAGATATTTATTTCATATATCATATTGCAATCAAAATAAAAATAATACAAGAATGAAACTAAAACTTAATGGAAAATATTAAAATCTTTCCTTTTTTCAAAATTTACCTCCAAATTTTTTACCATATCTCCCATAACTCCTAATTTCTGAAATTTTTTCAAATCTTCACAAAAGATCCTTTCCATCTCCTCATCCTCGAAACCAACTTGTACATTTGTATTTAAGGGCCCATTCTAAAGTTAGATTTCACAAGGGCGTGAATGGTTTCACACAAAAACTTGTGCGTTAAAGACGTATACTGCCTAAAAAAGCTCTGTACAGTTTCAATAGATGGCTTTCGTAGCTATCCAATGACTCTCGAAAAAAAAAGGAAATTTGAAATAAAAATTTTTAGTTTTTCCGTTAACTAATACCAAAAATGAATAAGTACAGGATGGATCAATTTGGACTTACTAATATAAAATACAAATATGTTTTAAAATTTTAATATTTTATTTGATGTTTTTTTACATAACATTAGTGTAGAAAATAATATCATTTAAATAACCTCTTGTTGAGATGTAATGGCTCTTTCTGATGTTTATCGATCCTTTTAAGTAGCCAAAAGAAATCAGCCGCCCTTAAATATATTGAATGGGGAGGTCAAGCGAAATGTGGATTTTTCAAAATAATTCATATCCATTAAAAACATTAAAATGAACCATAAAATGCATACGGTATTTTCTTTGCGTTGTAACAATAGATCGCCGGAAACAATTCTATAATTTCGACTTAGTAGGTAGCCATTCTAGCCAGAATTTCTTTAAATTCTTTATAATGTGCAAAAAACAAATTAAAAAAAAAATTAAAAACTCAAAAATAAATATTTTATATATTATTTTAAAACAGTCAATTCAAGTTGGCCCACTCTGTATATTTAATTTATTTTATAATTAAGTTTCAGCTTTATTAAGTCGAATGAAATCGTTCTTAGATTAGTGAGTTCCAGGAAATTTATTGGATTTATATTCTTGAAAATTAAATGTATATATGTATTTTTGACTTAGAACGATAATATAAGAAGGAAACACTTGTAAACAAAAAACGTTTTTTAAACTTTAAAAGCTTTTCACAATTTTCTGACTTTTAAAATTTTTTTTCTGATCTATTTGAAGATTTAACAAGTGTTATGGTCTGTACTTTAAATTTTTTCTTTTCTTGAATGTCACTTTTGAACTGTATTAATAGATTCACGGCCTTTTTATAGATTTTATCTTAGGTAGGTACTTGTCTACTATGACAGTTTTAAACATTTAAGTGTAGTCAAAAGATTAATAAGGTCATTTGTTAAAGTTTTAAATACTTTTATGAATGGTTAACCAATATTTTTCTTCTAATATAATTAAATTTTCCACTGATGTATTAGAAAAAGAGAGTAAAAAAAAAAACACAAAAAAATAAAATAAAATTATTGTGTTTGGTTTTTTCTTTTGTGTTATATTGCATGATTTTGTTTTTTTTTTTTATTTTGATGTTCATTATGACTTGCAATGACCCGGTTTGTTTTTTTTACCACCTACTTGTTAAGTTAATTATTAGTTTTCGTTCATATTTTGGAATTTTTTCTAGTTTTATATTAATGGTTATTATGGTATTTTTAAATAACGTTTATGATATAAAAGTCGAGATCAAACAGATTCTTTAACATTGAATATGAAATGTATTTTAACAATGTACCTATCGATTAAAAACAAAAAAGTGGCTAGTTACATAAATGTAGTTTTGAATATTGTTAAATTTATTAGACTATAGAATTAGCAGTGACAAGTCTGTAATCAACAAATTGTAGTCTCATTTTTTTTATTGTTTTGGTAACTATATATCTGTGGAAATTCGAAAACATGACTATATAGGTTAGGTTAGATTAAGGTGGCTGCCGAAAAGGTACACTTAGACCGTATTTGGTTCATGGTGATACCACATAAAAACTTTTCTATCCCACTTATTAAAACCAATTTGAGCTTTTTGCAAAACGAAGAATGCTCTTTTACTTGCTAGATCGCTAAGGTTGTTGAAGAGATATATCCCCAAATGGGTGTCCCTTTTTGCCACAAGGCTGACATGTGGAAAAAGATAAAGAGTCGTTTTCTCCTCTTCTTCATCTTTGCAGGCTCTACAATAGTTGTTTGCGGATAAGCCAAGTCTTTTGACATGCTTCCCTATTAGACAGCAACCGGTGATTATACCCATTGTCATTCCAATATCTGCTTTTTTAAGAGCAAACATTGACTACATAAATTAATATAATTTTTTTTTTATTGCAATTCTCTGCCACATAAATGTGGACAGGAAATTACACAGCATTTCCTGTTCAGGTGTGGCTGTAAATGTCGTAAGGGGAAATAACTCTTACGACGTGTGTGGGATTCGAACCCACGATCCCTCGGTGTTTACAACGTATTTTATACGCTCTTACCCACTAGGCCACCGAGGCGCCGATATTATATAAATATATACATTTATTAGTATGGAAAGCTTATAATTAATATTGTGTAAGTTTGAATAAAAAATATTTTTCTCAACTTCATTTTTAGCGGTTATTCCCTTTAATAAATTTATAAATATTGGATTTTATTTTGTTAAAAATGTTGTATCATATCCTATTATTATTTTTAATAATAATTTCCTATCAATATTTTTTTATAATTTTCATATTTTTTCTCTCATGCTATTGAATAATTTCTTTTTTTAATATTTTTCAACAAGATTTTATTTTTTAAGTTTTCTTTTTCACTAGTTTTTTTTTTTTTATGCTATTGTGAAAAGTCAAAAAAAAAACAGAAAAAAAAACATACAAACACAAATTACACATAGTATAGGTAAGAAAAATTCCTTGAAAAAAAAAAAAAAAAATTGTACTTTACATGAATTTTCATTTTGTTTTCCTTATTCACTTTTTTTAATATACATATCTGATGTGTATAGGTATGTGATGTTTTTTATGTTTAAAAAAAAAAAACCACTTATTTAATTGTTATATTTCACCTCAATCATTATCATCATCATTATTGTACGGGTGAGGTGAATTGAATGAAAAAAAAAAAAAAAAAAACAAAATAGATTTTTTAAAAATAGTTGAATAGGAAAATCATTGTCAGATTTTGTTTTTTTTTTTTTTCTTGTTTTCTGTTTGCATTTTTTCATTGTATTACGGTTATTATTATTATTTTTTTTTTTATAATAAATGGCTACACTCTCACTAACACACATATTTACAAAAAAAAATATTTGCGATTCTTAGACAAAATAATCCTTTTCTTTTAATGTTTTTTTTTTTTTTTTTTTATGAAATATATACCTAGAAAGGCTCATCACTCGTTACAGTACATATATACATAGTTCTGTAAAGAAAAAAAAAAAACAAAACCACCCTTTTGTAGTATCGTCTCACCTCTCTACATTATATTCATTCTGTTTCCGTTACTTTATCTTTATTTTAAGTGTTTTTATGTCCGTTATGCAGTTTTGTTAGTTCATAAAAAGGTTATATTTGAATATTGCACCACTAATAACCAAGATTTAAAATCTTTGGTTTCGTGTCAAAGGGATTAGAAGAAGTTGGAAAAGAAAGTGAGAATATGTAGGTAATATTCTAAGAATGTGTGTAATTGGTTTTGTTATTATTTTGTATAAATATTAGTAATAAAAAAGAATGTTACTGGAATTTGAACTAATAAAAAAAAAAAATAAGTTTTTTTTTTTTTTGTTTTTGAAAATATTTTACAAAAATTTTCTTCACATATGTTGGCGGTTGGTTATACGTATTTAAAGTAAATTTTTGTATTTTTTAAGCGATATTATTTAAATAATATACGTGTTAACAAATAAAATACTTATTTTTGATAATAGTTTCTATACAATTGTTTATTACATATTTAAAAAAAAATATAAATAATAAAAGCTTATAATTATTTTATATATGGAATTAAAAAGTGATAAATAAAACCAATTAAAAAGTTTAAATGATATCTTGCATAAAATTATTGAAAGAAAAAAAAATTTAAAAAGTGTTAAATAAATTATTAAAAAATAAAATATTTAATTAAATTTAAAAACTTAAAAAAAAAACTTTTTCAATAATGTTCAATTTTAATTATTGTAAAATGTATTTCCAACAAACTTTGGATGTCATCAATAATAATGAAATTAGCTATTATTATGAAGTTGATAATCGTAATAAAATGAAATTGGCTAAAATATCTGAAATTCAATATACAAGAAAAAAGGTTAGTGATAAAAACTTTATTATAAATATATATTATATTTAAATTAATTTTAAAAAATAGCTTAAAATCTTACCTTTTAAAATTTCTATAATATTTAATTTATTTATTTATTTATTTATTTAAAAACTAATTATTTTGATATTATTAGTATAACCCTTTGCAACTAAGGCTATTACGGGCTGATTATAACTTATTATAACCTAATATTTCATTTCTTCAAAAAAGTGTATTTTGTTTTCAAATATTTTTAAAATATTGCATATCGTTAGGCTGAAAAAAAAAAAAATTTTGGGTCAAAGTATTGTTGTTATAAAAATATAATATAAAATTATTATTAAGTATTTGCCATTTAATTCTTTAATGAAAATTAAGAATTAATATTTATTTGTTAGGATTAATTAAATTTAGGCTATTTTCAGTATATATTACAACTTTATTATAATTTATATATGTGCGTATAAAATTACTAACAAGGGAGAATTTACTATAATAATTGTATAATATGTATAATTTTCTTAATTTGTATTAAGGCTAATTTTTCATGATAAAAATTTCATCCGATATCAGTTATTTAGAAAGAGTAAACTATACTTAATTCTACCAATAGGAAAGAGGGAGAAAAATAATGAATTCAAATGTCATGTATCCATAAGAATGTTAGTAATGTGCCCATTTGCTTTATGTAGCATACACATTTTTTACGCATGTGTTAAAAATATCGGAGATAATTATAGAAAATTTAGCTTCAGCGAGCTAAATTTCATCCGATATTATGGCATATCTCCGATATTTTCTGAACGCTTATACAATTTTATTGTTAATTCGTCCGATATTTTTGTCTCTGTCATACAAATAGTATTTTTGTATTTTCTGCCTATGCTCTAACAAATATCGCCGATATTTTTCTTCATAAAAATTAGCCTTTCGAATTTACCTTTAGTGTTTGATTGTAATTTTTAAATTATCTTTAATATTGCAAGTATTTTTTATAATATCCTTGTAAATGTCTGACGTAAAAAATAGTTAAATAATTTGTATTAACAACATTTATTTATTGAAAGTGAGGAGAAAGTTGTGAATCCCAAACTAACATCAGAGAGAAAATCTGGAGAGTTTTTAGTAAGTTAAGAATTTACCTTCACAAATATAAGCCAGTTATCCGAAAGAACTAATTTTTTTTTGGTGAACTAATTTTTTTTTTCGAAGTTCTATGGGCTGGTTATAAAATATATTTGAGAATAAAAAATTACGAGGGAAATGGTATCAAAACGAAACCTTGTCTATACTATTTCTGGTGTCTAAAATAAATTTCTAGAGAAAAATCAATAAACCAATAATCTGTGAATATATGTCCTAGATAATCTCATATTTAGTTATATTAATCAATATGATCATCTTAATTGACATCTTAACATTTTAACTTACTAAAATGAAGTACATGTTACTATCAAAGCCTATATTGCATTAGCCTGTGTAGGCTATTATTTAACTGTATTTCAATGAGCAGATTTCCTTCTATTTTATTTTATGACTGTATTTTATTTGAATGAATTTAAATTTACTTGATTTCAATAAGTACAATCAAATGGTAATCCAGTCAACTCGTAAAAACTCCAGAGAAATGACACTCCAGATAATTGAAATCGTTTTTTTTTTCAATCTTTAGAATTTCTTATTGTTGTAATTTATTTAAAAAATAACAGTAGTAATTATTTATTAAAAAAAAAGCATTGATAAGTTATTAAAATCTCGAAGACCAATACCCTTTATTTTAATATTTTAAAAGTATGCTTATATTTGTATGCATCCATCATTCAAATTCAATTCAATTAAAAGAATTATGAATTTGAAATTTGAAAATAGTTTAACCCACTAATCGATATTATCTAAATAGAGTCCGATCACTTTTTCGGTAAAAATTTTATTATTGTAACAAAAAAGTTTAAAAATACTTCAATTATTTACTTTAAGTAGTTTGTAGAATGATTATTAGAATGTGCACGGGCATTTAAAATTATGAATAGGGATAATAATAATAAAACTAATTTTTAACATTATGAGGGCTTAGCTTAAAAACCCTATATCCAACATAATTCATAGTGGCACAATATTTCTTCTATTATGATTAAGGAATCAAAATAAGATTAATATGAATTTTAGAACTTAAAAAAAAGTAAATTAAAATATTATCGTGAGAAAAGGTAGACCTTAAATATACAGTAAAATATTTTTGTAATATGTATGTATTGTTTTTTCTGTAAAACTTTTATGTTGGATATAGGATTTTGAAGTTAAGCCTTCGATTAATTGTTGTTCTGGATGAAGCCATGTATAAACCAGCACACTTCCTCAAAGTCAATAGTAAATTTACTGGAAGTTCCGAGAACTCAGAATTTTTATAATGTGGATTATGGAAACGTTGAAGCAGGCTAGAAACTTTCCTTTGTCTTCGATTTAATTATCTATCAATCAAAGCTTTTCCTGTTAATGTTAATACTGAAGTGATGTTCTTTACGTTTTAACTTATTGAAAAAGAAATGAAGATTCAGTTTTAAAAAAAATGCAGCATCTTTGGATGATTAATCTTTGACCATGGTTTTAAAACTCGAACAATTCTAGCACTTAAACTTTTATCTTTCAAAAAATGTAATAGACATATTTTTTAAATTTAGGTAAAAAAAAAAAATTTTATACATTTTTAGGAACCAGTAAAGGTTTTTCGGTTTCCCCAACAAACCGCTACACACGCTAGTGGTTATAGGATTTTATTGATTTAAAGTTTCCTTTCCGTTTATTATTGCTTATGGTTAATCATCCGAAAAGCATGAAACAGAATCACAAACTATACGATTACTCCGAAAACATAAATAAAGGTCAGTTTTTCGGTTTCTTTTTACATATAATACTTATTTATAAATTTTAAATTTTCGCCTAAATAATATTGTAATAAAATCTTTTTATTTATTTATTTTTTTTCCTCTAATTTTATATTTTTGATTCCAAATACTGGAAAATTATGTCATGTTTTATTTTTAATTAGATACTATTAATCTTAAATTCAACAAAAAAGAAAAAAAGGAAAAATATTCCCTGTAATTTAATTGGAAAAATTTTTCATGGTCGACTGACTATAATTCCAAATTAATAAATTTAATTTTTTTTTCTCTTTTTTTTTGTTTTTTTGCTCCAAATTTATTTATTTTTAAAATACCAGAATAGAAAAACTCTTTTTTTTATTTTTATTTTGACGCTTTTCTTTTATCTTTGATTTAGATGTGATTAAATTTTTCTTTCAATGGACTGGTAGATTTATAAATGAAAAATGTTTGATTTGAATGTTTATATACTGTGTATATGTTTTATTACGTTTGAATATTTTTATAATGCAGTATAAGAAAAAATTCCTAAGTTTACAATAATATAAACAAAAAAAAAAAAAAAAAAAGCAGAATTTATAAATAAAAATTAATTTAGATTTTTTATTTATGAAAATAACATTAAAAACTTTGGAAAAAAGCTCAATTTTATATTTAAGTTTAGACACAAACCTATCAAACATGTTCGATTAAATAAATTTGAAAATTTTGTATTATTATTGAAAGTTTATTAAGAAAATTTACATTTTTTATTGAACTTATTAAAGTATCTATGTAGCATTCAACAAAATATAGATTGGATTGGAATGGAACATTTGTATGTATGACATGCATCTCTGAACAAATAAGTTTTTAGTATTTTATAAAATGACTGTTTTAACTTATACTTAAAAAAACAATGTTTAAATAGAAAAAAAAGGAATAATTATAAATTCTTGATTAAATTTTAAATAGTTAAATAGTTTGAAAAAAAATTTTTAGTAGAAGTATAAAGTATCAACTTATCAAATTACGACGCTTTGATTATGTTTGAAATTAAAAAATACATACATACATAATTGTTTTAAATTGAGATTGTAGGCTTTCAGTTTAAACGTCTAAACATTTATATCCTTTTATACGATATAGTGACTTAGTCATTTTCTTAAATTTATAAATTATGTATAGTCAAATTAAAATTGTACATTGCGGAAACATTGTTCTATTTCCTTGTTTGTAGCAAAGAAAATTTTTCATTTACAATTTAAAGAATTTGCGTAATTTTTTGCTAAAATATTTATTTATTTAATAGAATTTTTTTTTATTTTCTATTGAGTTAATATTAAAGTTTAATTCAATACAATTTTATATTGGAAAATCAAAATTTTTTTAAATATAAATAGAAAATAATAAAATTTATTTATGTTATTTTTAAAATAAATTAATGTTTTCTTTAGCCCATTTTTTTTTTTCTACTTACGTTTATATAGCAAAAACGATAATCAAGTAAAGTATTTTAATCGTAAAAAAATTAACTTTTAAAATTTTAATAAATTGAATAATATTTTATGATATTCCTAAATATAAGAATATTAACTTTAAATAAAATTATGATTGTGTGTATGAGTGTCAATGTAAGCTTAGACTTTAACAACTCTTTAGCGTAGATTTAGAAAATGAAGGAAATATTACTTCTGTTTTATGTCATAAATTCAATTTTTGAATTAAATATTAAGACAATTAAATAACCAAATATGAAAATTTCAATATGAAAGGATTCATTGCGGAAATATCTTGAAACTTGCATATATATGTATTATTTTATATACATATATTAGAATTTTATTTTTAATAAGAAGGAAAAAATGTAGTTTTTTTCGATGTTTTTCCTTATTGTCCTTGCTTTTTTTCAAATGAAAATATTTCAGAAGGTATCCAACATTTAAGAATCAGAAGTAATACTTTTGATAACTTTACATTTCTTTGCCGCATAATGAAAACAAGTAGAATATGTATTTTCATATAGATAAATGATTCCGTCAGTACAAGTTTAAAAAAAAAAAAATAAAAGGCATATGAAAAATTAAATTCTTTTAAAGATGCACATTTTCCAAAAAAAAAAACAATAAAAATAATTTAAACTTGTGACTTGCAACCAAACAATTTTCTAAAGTTTCTTAGAATTTTATATATAAAAAACAATTTTTCAAAAATTGTGGGTCTTAATTTTTAAAATTTTTTTCCATTTTAAGGAAATCCTATGTAATAATTAAAAACAGCTGTAAAAATATAATGTTGAAGCATTAAATGTTGCGATTTATTGTGGAAAAATTTTTCAGGTATATATTTTCAAGTTACTATAAGAAGTCTAAAAAAAATTAAGAGTGAACAAAAGTGTTTAAAAATAGCAAATTTTCAATTTTTAACCCTTAAATAGCTCTTAAACAGAAAAAGTTACAAAAACAAAATCGAAACCAAACCTTCTAACCAAAAGTATTCTGAATGCGTACGATACCATTAAGGAAGCAAATTAAATTTACATAACGGTAAAATTAAATAATAAATTGTAAAAAAAAAACAATATAATTTAATAGTATAAAGATTTATTTATAAAGGTAAAAAGATGTTCTGCCGTTTAGCGTTTTTAGATAGAAAAATCTTGAGATATATACATATATTTGATTTGAGATACACGGTTGAAAATAGGGCTATTTCCAACCGAACTTTGATTGTAGTTTGGTAATCATGATAAATGAGGTTACAAGAAAATGTTTTTTCACAAAATTAATTTTTCGGACAAACCTATCTAAGGTTAATATTTCATTATTCTATCTTAAATATACGGAGTTGAAGTTTTGTAAATAAACACATAATGGACATAATGTAAGCTTATAAGGTAATTCTCCAAAAAAAATTTTTAAAAAATATGCTAAAAAGATATGACGACCATCATAAAATTTTTTTACTTTAGTATATTTGAAACTCTATACACAATTATTAATGCAATAACATTAGAAATTTCGAATATATTTATTAGAATATCAATTTAAAAATTGAATCGATTCTTTTGACAACTAAAAAATTGTGCTCCAAATGCTAAATATGAGATTTTACTTAATTCATTATCAATTTGTACAAATAATTCATTGTCTCAATATGACATAAAAAGATGTTTTTTTTTTTAAAGTATCTTTAAATCAAATATACAAGGAAGTTAAGAAGAGAATTAATACATTTAATTTATTTTAAAATTTAAGTTGTTAAATAATTATTAAGGAAGTTTCTGTTTTATTTTTTAAAATACTTAATTATATAAGAAAACAAAAATGTTTATTTAAAAAAATGATTAAAAAAACTATTTTGGCAATAGGTATATATCTTTTTGCACTTAAAATTATTATTGTAAAATTCATTTATTTTGCCTTTATTTGAATTTCTTATAAAAGAAAAAAGAGTCTCTTTTGATCAACACTAAAAAAATACCAATAACAACAACAACAACAAAAATATGAAATGGTACATTTTTTAAATTATTGTACTACGTGTGTTGTTTTTTTTTTTTTTGAAAAAAAGTACTTGGACAATTTTACTTTCCTGTCTTAATGTTCTAAAAAAAAAACAAAAAAAAAAAAAAAAAAAGAAGAGAATATGAGAAAATGATTGAAAAAATGAGATAATTTTTAAAATTTTTCCAATATCTTTTAATTTTTTTATTTTTTTTGCAATTTTTTTTTTGTTTTTGTTTATTTTTTGTTTTTGTTTTTTTTTTTATAAATTTTAAACTATATTGGAGAGTATTCAAAAAATAAATAAATCTAGTGCTGGTAAATATTAAAAAGCTTCAACACAAATGTACTGTGTGTGTGTGTACATGTGTTCACATGTATGGTTTTACTTTTGCTTGTAGTCTATGCTTATTTTGTATGTGCAATTTTTGCTTTTGTTTTTTTTTTTTTACCGGATAAAAAAATTTAAAATAAAAAAAGACCAAAACAGTTTAGTTTTATTATTTGTATAATACGGTACATTTATTCAAATAATTTTAGTCCGGATCAAAAATAATTAATGAATTATTCTTTAATTTTTTTACAAAAATTATTTAATAAATTATACATCTTTTTTTTTTTTAATTTTATTTAAATTTAAATTTTGTGATTTGTAGTTCAAAATGATTTGAAAATCATAAATACACACAAATTTAAAGTGTATACATTTTGTATGTGAAGGAAAGTGTTTTAAACACAATTTTCTTTTTTTTTTTTTTTTTTCTTTGAGAAATCAGGAATAAAAAACTGATCATGATGAGAAACAAGATAAAAAATTATGTACTGCGTAAGGGAAAATTTCGACAAAAAATTAAAATAAAAGATATAAAAGATAAGTGATCAAATGATATATTAAAGTAATTTTATTTAATGATATCGTTGCCCACCTTTTTAGTGTTCTTACCCAATATTTTAAATTCATGGAAAACTGAAAATTTGACAATTCAAAACATTCTATTTTTTTTTTCTCTTTTTTTTTTATTTTTCTTTTTTTTTTTTTTTAATAAATATGATGTGTGATTATTCTAAAAATAAAATATTTTTAATTAAAAGAAAATAAAAAAAAAAAATTTAATTTCAAAAATGACTTGAAAATAAAAAACAAGAAACTAAAAAAAAAAAAAACAAATAAATAAAATTGTGTTTCTTAAAATTTTATTCTTCCAATATTATTTTTATTTTTTGTGTAATTTGTAAATGTGTAAAAAAAAAAGTGCGAGGTTATTGTAATAAATAAACAAATCAAAAACAACAAATAAAAAAACAAAAATACATAAAATAAGAAGAAAGGGAAAAAATGGTTTATATATTCATAAAAGTTTATTATTAAAATCTAGTTAGTAATTGGTTCCGTTATTTTAGTATTTAAATATGAAATAAAGTAAAAAAAAAAAATTAACAAAACAATTTAAGTAAATATGAAAAAAAAAAAAAATTCAATGAAAAGTGAAAAATTTAAATTAGGGATAGAAAATAAAAAAATAATACAATAATATAAATGGGTTATTTTAATAAAAAATTTACAATATATATAATTTATAATACTTATATGCATATACAGATTTATTAATTAGGAATTAATTTAAAAAATATTTTCGAATATATTTTATTTTGTATAAAAAGGAAAAAGCAAAAAATTAAAAAAAACGAAAATGGATAACCTCAAAAAAACATCTGAATATAAAATTGTTAAAGAATTTGACATTAAAATAAAATCAATTGAGAGAACATTGCTTCCTCTAATACGACAGGTATGTTATATTTTAAATTATTTATATACAGTAACTTGAAAAAAACAAACGTTCTTTTTATTTTTTTCAAGTAATCTTTGAATACCGAATTAGATTTTAGCTCGATAATTTCATAACTTATATATTATCGTTCGTGTATCATTGATACCAAAAACTTAAATAATATTTCCCAGTGAAATGAAAATTTTAAAAGTATATGTAAACATGGTCAAAAATAAAAGAAAATTTTCGACACTAGGATCAAAATTAAAATTTTTCTTATGTATGTATATGCTCTACAACTTCTCTAATTTACTTTACAATATGCGTTTTTTTAATAATCAAAGCAGACCGTGATCTATTTAAAATAAAAATCGTGTTTCCATTTAGATCAGAGCGCTAAGAACTTGTAATTTGTATTTTTTTTATTAAATAAATCAGAGCATGCTCATAGTGCACTTTATGTGCCTTAAGAACAAAAAATATTTAGAGTACGACTCAGCATACTAATTTGACAAGTAAATTTTGAGGTTTGTATATAAAATTAAATGTCAATTAAAAAAAATTAAATGTCAAAATAATATTCGAATCGTTGTTTTCATGTGAACAATTTGAGCGCTCTTTGCATGCTCTACCATTGAACAACCATGCACCAGGGGTGGTTGAATTAGAACAAAGTACTTCCAAGTCCAAGTCCAAGTAAAGTCAAAGTACTTCCACCTAATGTCAAAAATATCGCCATTTTTTTTTATTACCGGCAAAAAAAATTTTTTAAATTGTCAAAAGTCATATGTTAGCCAGTTTTGAATCCATCTTGAATCAAATATTGGTTTAACTGCAGCAGTTTAGTGTATTGTTTTGGTTTTATTAATAGATTTTAGATCAAATGCTTTAAAAATTAAATGGTAAGTTTTGATTTAATTGAAGAAATAAAATTTTATATTTTATTTTATTTTATTTTAAATCATATAGTAAGACGGCTTACATTTGTTACTGGAAATGCGAAAAAATTAGAGGAACTCATTACACTCATTTTTTTATTAATAAATTCGAAAAATAAAATAGGAAAGAAATATGGGTATAGAAATATAGGCGACATCTAGTGATTTTAAAATGAAACTGTTTAGGGACATTGGCCTCTATTGGCTCTTTAGATGTAGTAGTTTATTGAAACTAGGAGCACTTTCAGCGATGGTGGCGCTAGTATCTAAAAATTTTAAGTAGGCTATCTATTATTACTATATATTATCTATGCCATGCTAATTTTAATCAGAGAGTGCTCAGATCTATTCTCTGATTTAAAAAAAAAAAGTCTAATACTGAAAATATAGGTGCATATTTTTACACAATTTATAAAAGTTTTGGAAGTATTATCTAGTATCTCAGATAATGATCTCTGATTAGTATTTCAGATTCTCATGTTTGAATAATAGTCAAAATATACTAAGAAAATTTTACGCGTGGTTGGTAATTCAAAATTTAACAAAATTTTTTTTTTAATTAAAAAAAAGGTTTATAAAGTATAACATAAATAAATTTTATTTACAGTACATAATACACCGTTTGTCTGTGACCCACTGTAGTATATTGGATATAAATGTACATATGTACATATATTTTAAATTTAAATAAAATCTACAATATATTTACTGTAATAATATTATATTAGTGTTGGTTATAGATAATTTTTTTTTTTTTAAATAAAGTATAAATTTTA
Source organism: Poecilobothrus nobilitatus (assembly GCA_947095535.1). Lineage (NCBI taxonomy): Eukaryota > Metazoa > Arthropoda > Insecta > Diptera > Dolichopodidae > Poecilobothrus > Poecilobothrus nobilitatus. Next base: position 24,985,972 of record OX352773.1, on the reverse strand, counting down.
AAAAATAAACAGGCTAATTTATTTGCAATTTTTATAAAAATTTTTGTATTATACTATGACGTATTAAAATTAGTTCTTTAAAGTAAAAATGGAATTGTTAATGTATATGTTTGGACATATGAAAGTGAAATAGTCCAATACAGATTTAAATAAACAAAAAAAAAAAAAAATTTTTTTTTTAAAATTTATTTAAAAGATTTTATTAATTTTTAATAGCCCCGTGTATGTGTACTTATAAAAATATGCTTTCTTTAAGAATAATCTAAAAGTTTAGAGGAACAGGTTATGTCAGAAATAAAAAAAAAAATTAAATAAATGTTGTAAAAAATAAAAATAATTTAAAAATTATATTCAGAAATTTAACTGGTGACTGCTAAATAATTCCAAATTTGTAATTTTTTTTATCTATAGATACACTATATAATAATAAACTCATTTTACTATACAATATAAATTTGAGTACATATATATAAAATACATATATATATATACATTCTTTAGAAGGTTTGAAATCACCCGACTGAAATATTTTCTTTTTTTTTTTTGATAATGCATTTCTCTGTGCACAGCAAGCGTGGCTGAAAATGTCGTAAGGGAGAATAACTCTTACGACGTGTTTGGGATTCGAACCCACACTGTCTCGGTGTGTACAGTCTATTTTATACGCTCTTACCCACAAGGTCACGGAGGCCCCTCCGACTGAAATTGTAAACCTTCATGTAGAGGATATGCGTTTCTCATCATTTGAGTTTTTTTCTGAGCACTTTATTTGAGTTTTAAGTGATACACTCTCTAAATGTGAGCCTTTTATGGTACTCCTTTAAATGAATTTTTGATTGCAACAATTAAACATAGATACGTTTATCTATTGATTGTTATGTAAATTCTCTTTTTGTACATAGCTAAAGAGAACCTACCACCTTGCATAAAACTTTATTTTGACGTTTATTTTTTTAGCGCGTCGGCGAAATCGCTTTGTTTTTAATTTTCTAGTTTTTTTTAGTTATAAAACAAAGCATTAATTTAAAATTTTTTATAATTAAATATGAACAGGCTAATTTAAATTCTAATTTTTTATTAAATAAAGTATTTTTGAATTTTTCTGTTTTTAAAACTGTTCTTATATTACTTATTATTCAAAACGGTTTCCATATTATATTAGTGTCCTATATTGCTGTAGGTATTTTTACTTGTAATAGAAAAAATTATTAAAAATAAAAAATAAATTCAGTATGAATCAAACATAATTTTTTTTTTTTTCTAATTTATAAGTAATTGGCAATAAATTTTTCAATCAACTGATTTATCAACTGTTTAATCAATTGGATAAATACAGTTAAGCTGTGGAAGTTTTTGTTTTTTTGATGGATGCTTCATTCCCATCAAAATTAAAAATTGTGTTCAAACCAACAAAAAAGACACTAATTATTATTAGTTATATATTTACAATGTGATATAGTTATAATAAAAAACCGTAATATTTCATTAAAAATATTTTCTTATTTTTCCCTTTTCTCCTTTAATTTACTTTTATACTTTTTTATTTTCATTTTGTATACACAATCAATTTGTTTCCATATTATGCCTCATGACTGATTTTTCATTAGAGAAAAACTAAAAATTTTTTATTTTCACTTTTAATTTTACTAAAAATAAAATTTAAAAGTATATTTTCCGAAAATTTTTATTCAATTTATAGAATATATTGATTGCCCTTGTTCAAACAGTTAAAATTAAAAACAAAATTTTTGGAAACTCTCCAATATTTGTACGCGTCATCATATATATGAAATATAACCATCTACAAAGTGATTTTCGAGATGCTGAGACAAAACAAACAAAAAAATAACAACAAGTAAATTACAATAAAAAAAAAATTAAATTTAAATAAAAAAAAAATAAAAATTCTTAGACAACAATAAATATGTCATCATCAAATTGAATTGACATTAATGTATTGAGAGAATATACGAGTACATAATATATTTCTTTTTTTTCATATATACAGTAATGACGCGTCAAAAGTTGTTAAGCTCTGGAGTGTTGTTGAATGCATATCGAAATAATAATATGATTTTCTTTTGTTAATATTCTGTCAGTGTTTTGTTTTATTTTAATTCTAAAGACAATTTTCAGAGGCTAACATATTTTTATTTTAATACTCTTGGAAATTTGGGATGTACTTGAAAATTTCAAATCAGTGGAAACATTATTGTGAAAAAAAGTGAAAATGTATTTCACATTTTTAAAATTAAAATATCACTTCTTTTAAAATAACGTGTGACTCTAATGATATGAAAATGAAAAATTAAGAGTTATTAAATTTTATGGTATTGAAGTTTCATTCATTTTAAAGCTAAAAATTAAACTATGCTGCGTTTACCTGAAATTGCAAGAATAGAAAAACTTTAAAGCCGTTAGTTAATAGAATACCCATAAGTATACGAGAACGTGCGTTAGTCTTTGTTGATGTGCGGTTGAGCGTTAGTTTGTGAAGATCTTAAGAAAATTTCAATACAATTATTAATTTGTGAACAGTATCAGATACAAATCAAAAGAGGGCTATTCTGAAGGAGACAACGAGTAGATGATGATGAATCAGATCATATTGGTGATTTATGCTTTAGTCTCTGTATGTCAAGAAACTTTTAGTACGATTATTAATTAGTTAATAGAACCTGTAAATATAGGATTAATAGGGAGTAATTGACAGCAAAAAAAAATATGAAAAAGATATCATGATGACACTATTTAACAATGTGGAATTTTTTTTTCTAAATTTTATAGTTTGAGTACATTTTTTATATTAAATTTACATAAATTTAAATTATTTTTGCGGATTTATGATATTTTTCTATTGCTTCATTTATAAATATATAAAAAAAAAAAAGTCCAAAATAGAAAATTATGTAAATTATGATAACAATAGAAAATTTTTAAGTTGTAAAAGATATGAGTATATTTTTGGAAAATTTCGTGTAAATTTTTCATACATTTTTTTTTATTTTATAAAACTTTTAAAAAAAAATATTAAGTTTTTTTTTTTTTGTTAATTTGGGGTGTTTGAACCCCAAAACAGATGTTTCAGATCAATAATTCTTTAAGCAATCACAAAAAAAAAAACAATTACTTCACATTTGATATACAAAACTATTATTAGATGCATTAAAAATAATATTCATATATTAATGGTGAAAATTCTTTAAAATAAATCATATTCGAAATACAGTGACAAGTACAAAAAAAAAAAAAAAAAAAATGAAATTTGTAGAAATTATAGTGGCGGCAGGCTAATTATTTGTATAAATTATTTCTTTCATGAAAAAAATTTATACAGTATGATTGAGAGAGAAGATAAACGGCCTAAAATGTTTTGAAATATTAAAATTATTATTAGAAGCCATTAGTATTCAATACAATATTTTAGTATAATTATATGCTATTTTGATTTAAATATGAAAATTGGTATAAAAAAGAAATATTGAAAAAGTCTGAGATGAGCCGCAAGAAATAAATCTAAAATTTTCACTAAAATTAAATTTATGAAGAGTATTGATGTACGACTTCAAAAGTGATTTCGAAAATGTTGATAAAAATTCTATTCAAATGTTTGTAGTAAATCTAAATTGTAATTTTTCAAATAAAACGATTAAATAAGTCATTCAATTTTATCAAATTTGTAATTTCGTTTAAAAATTTTTGAATTGGTTTATTTATTTGTTAGCTTTCTTGATTATATTATAAATAATATGAAAAACTTATGGGCCTCATTCAGTCTATATTACATAAATCCTCCTAAAATTTTTAAACGAAATTTCAAATTTGATAAAAGTTAGTTATTGGTTTTTATGGATTAGTTTGTTCATTTTGATTTTAGAAAGTATTTTTGGAGGAGGAGATCGTGGAAGTCTTATATCTAGACTCTTCGACTTAATGTTCCATGTTATTACCTTCACTTATTAATTATTCTCATTTTACTTTTTTATTCTTCTTAAGTCCTTTGTGCAGTTTAATTTAATTTTTTTTCTAGATTTTTTGATCTTTCTTTCGCTTTGATTTTAATAATCAGGAATTACCAAGCTATTTATCATCCAACAAAAAAAAAAAATTTCTCTAAAAATTTAAAATTTATTTTCTATTTAATGGTTTTGATTTTATTTATTTTCTTTTGGAGAAACTAAAACATAAACAATTATATAGTTTTGCTATTAATTACATTAGTTTATTTGCTTTCTATGGCAATATGCACCATACACACATTTTGAACTATATTTGTATATTGTATATATTATTTTTTAAAAAATTTTTCATTTCGCTATTAAAACTTTTGTTTTTAAAGAAAACATAATGCATATATGTATATACATACATATATGAAATAACCAAGCGTGTTAAATATTATTAAGTAATATTATAGTTTTTTTACTTATTAATATTTCAACCATCAGTAGCTATAAATATCTATGTATAAAAATATAACAACAAAAAAAAATCAAATTCAATATACGTAATTCGTTGCGTTATTGTTTTCAATTTAAAAAAAAAAAAAAAAACAAAAAGACAAAATGAAAAAAATAAATATATCAATGAATATATGTATATATATATATATATATATATATATATATTGTCTTTTAATCCTTTTAACATTTATATTTAAAAATTGAAACCTAATATTTCTTTTTATTCGTCATATTTTAAAATTTAAACGCCTGTGTGTATGCAACGCATTGAAACAAAAGTTTTTATTTGACCTTAGATTTGTTTTTTTTTTCAATTATATTATTATGAAATATTATTTTTTACATTTTTCATTTCCTACTGATTATTTCATTGTTAAAATAATCATAAAAATTTAAAAAAAAACGAGGAAGAGTGCAGTAGAATAGAGTATGTCAACTCTGGGATACAGTATCAATGTAATATATTCTGTTTCTATATAACTTGATCATTTTTTAAACAATTTCAGATGTTCTAGTACCGATATTATAACTACCGAGATATATTTATGTAAATTGTGGAGTTGTATGACAGCTACCAAAATCTACAACCAAATTTTACAGAAATTGTTGCCATAAAATTTGATCATCATTTGCAAGATTTCACACGCCTAGCTTCATTAAATTCCAAAAGGTGCAAGAAGCCTGAACCGGCTGCTCTAGACCAACCAAAATTTACAAAAGTAACTCAACACCTGGCATGTAACTCAACACCTCTTCACAAAATCTCAGATACATAGCTTTAAAAAGACACTGACTTATTTATATTTAAAAAGAGAAGTTGTATGGCAGCTACCTGAACGTGTCGCCCTAGCACAACCAAATTTTTCAGGTGTTGTTGGCCTGTAATTCGACACAATTTTGCAAAATTTGAGACACCTAGCTTCAATAGTTTTAACAAATAATTTTTTAGCCTCTAGCTCTTTTATTTTTTGAGTTATCGTCCTGACGGACGGACGTACATGGCTTAATCGACTCAGAATTCGATTCTTTGACATTTGAAATTATATCTACCTTTGACATTATATCTAACTCGACTCCTTTAAGGTGTCACAAACGTAATGGCAAATTTATTATACCCATGAACACAGTTCATACGGGTATAAAGAAAGTATTTTCATTGAATAAGAAATAAAAGGGAAACAAAATTAAAAATTTTGAAATTGTAATTTGTTATAGAAAATTATTACAAATATGACATGAAAATCTGTATTATATAAAAATTATAAACTTTATGAATTAATTTACACTCAGCATGTATATATTAATTAAAGGAAACATTTAAGCAATTTAAATTGAAATATATATGCAGTGGTAGTAAAAAGAAAAATACAATTAAAATTATTCTTTGTCTTTTTTAATTTTAAGAATTTCGTAGTGATGTAATGTGGAAAGTTGTAAACAAATTCAGGTTTTTTTCTTTTAAGAAATTTCATTGTTATATAATTTTTATTAAGTATACAATTTTATTACTAATTATTAATATATGTATTTAATAATAACTAATTATTCATATACGAATATTTTAATTTGAAAATAGTATCCCATATATAGGTACTTCTATTTCATTAATGTATTTAAGTTCTCAATGGGTGTTTTTTTTTCAATATTGACAAAATATGTGATAGTCTTGACATGTGAACTTACTGGTATAAGAAACGCTTTTCATTGTACCATTTTTTAAAAGCTACATTTGTTGACATGGCAGCGTATTTAATCCTAAGAATTATGAAAATCAAATTTAGAAAAAAAAGGAGTATGTAATTGACTGTGTCAGTTCTAGGATATCCGTACGAATCTAAATCATGTTTTCACCAAAAGATTTAGTTAATTATTGTTTTTACAAAATTTCATTTAATTAAGTAACAAGATATATTTATGTAAATTTTGGAATTGTATAACATAGCTACGTAAGTCTACTGCTATAGAGTAACTGAATTTTGCAGAATTCGTTAACATACTATTGAACTTTTTTCAAAAGTTTTTAGATACCTATAGCTTTAATAGACACTGATAGATATTTCCATATAAAGAAAGTTGACTAGAACTACAGCTACTAGAACCCAAACCCATCAGTCCAGGTTACAAACGAAACTAACAGTTTTACAAAAGTAAAAGGTAAATATTTTAGAATCTTAGCTCCTTTTTATTTTGAGTTATCGTGCGAACAGAAGGATGAACGGACGTTCATGGTTTAATCCACTCAGAATTGGAACCTGGGCAAGAATATTTATATTTTTGCATATCTATATCGCCTTTTTAAAGTGTCACAAACGTAATAGCAAATTTATTATACTTTGAGAGCTATGTTCGTACGGGTGTAAAAACTGTTAAAAGTAATGATTATTGTCAAATTATATAAGGTAGTACTAAATTATAAGGACATTTTTTTATGTTTGGAAAAAACTTTAATTTTCATAAAATCAATTTTTATTTTAATCGATCAAAAGAAAAACAAACAAATTATATAAATTTTTTTACACATCCGTTTTTAAAATGCTTGAAAATTATTTTCTTGTTGTTTTATTTTTTAAATTTTCACTATAATATTAAGTTTTACATTGAAATATTGTAATTGTGAAAACATTATGAAACAAAATATGTATATATAAATGTGTTTATTTGAAAATTTGCCAATTTTATGACCAGAATTTAACCTTTATCTAATTATTAAATCAAAAAAGAACAAAAAATTAATGTTAGAATCAAATTTCAAAGAAATTTTTCTTCTTTTTATATTAAAATGTTTATAAAAATTAAAACCGGAAATGCTGTTCTGTTTTTGTACTAAAATGTTTTTAAAAACTTTTAAAGTAAATGTATTTAAGATTTATCAAAAATAGAACAAAAATATAAATATTATAATTTTATAAAGTACAGTATATAATGCGGAATTTTTAACAGTAGTCGCTTATTACACGATATTTCTATCAGTAACTTTTGATCTAGCATAGTATAAAATAACCTAGTTTTGTTTCTACAAAATATTGTAATTATTATATATAATATAATATATATTTAAAATTTTTCTTTTTCAACTTAAAACCTATCATATATTATTTAAATATTTTTTTTTATATTTTAAACTTTTTAAGAAACATAAAATTTTTATAAATCAGTAAACAAATCAGTATTTAATAAAACTTATCTCAATGTAGCAAATGTATATGTGTCATGTTTTTTTTCTTTTTTTTGCTTGCCACTCCTATAAGGAGTATAGGGCATCCACTAAGTAATTTATTATTCATATTTGACTAAGGTTTAACTAATGTTTTATGAATCATTGAATCATTTCACTAAGCCGTTGATTAGTCGGCTGTTTAGCTACTGTACAAGACTATGAGACGTTTCTTTTATTTATACGCCATCTAAAAAATCTTGCACAAGAATTATGTTTTTTTCCATTTTCAAGTTTTTTTTTTTTATTATTATTAGTTTATTATACAATCAATATGATCTATAATTATAATTTAGTAGTTTTCAGCCGCACACTACGTATTATGAAATTCTGCTAAGTTTTGAATACAAGTGCATATTTGGATACGATTTTTCATACATAAATGTTTAGAATCATGATTTTTTTGTTTTCTTTTTTCACAGTAAAATATACTTACACATCAGCTACAGCCACAGGGCCTCTAGTATTAATTATAATTTATAAGACATATATACTTATTTTTTAATTTAATTATATTATACTTATATAATGGGTATGAAGTCTGTAAAATCAATATATAAGATGGAAGCAATATTTAAAAAATTTAAATTTATATCTATGCCGTATGCGCTTATTGCCTCCAGCTTTTTAGCACATTTCCAAAAAAATTTTGAATTTCATTATGAATTAGTTTCACTATGTCCGTCCGTCCGCCCGTCTGTTTACAAAACTTCTACACTATTAAAGATAGAGAAAATAAATTTTAACCATGGGTAGGTCTCATAAAAAAATTAATTTTGTGGAATACCTTTTTCTTGTAGCCCCATCCATTATGGTGCTACAGCCTCTCAAACTTTGAAATAGAAGCTTAAAATTTTGAGAGCAGAAAGAACCTTTAGAATTAGTATAAGTTTCCTTAGAAATTTTGTTTTGCACCCCTCCCCCCCTTTTAAGAGCTATTAGGACTGAAAAATTGAAAATTTGCTATTTTTAGGCACCTGTAACTTAACCATCTGTACAAATTTTTTTTGGCAAGACATAAAAAATAAAGCTCCAGTAATATATTTTTACGTGTATTAACGGTTATTCTTAGTTATATAGGGTTCCGGACTTACAGCCCTTCAAAATTCCAGAAAAGTCCTATTTTCACATTTTTTATTATTACAAAAAATTTCGTAAATTTTATTTCTTAAATTTTCAAATTTTTGTGCAAGTCACAATTCTAAACAGTTTGTATTGTCTTTTGGAAATGTGCGCTTTTAAAAACCGTTGGTTTACATTCTACTTTTTTTAATTTTAATTTCACACGCTTATCAGAAATTTTCCATATTTTCGACATACATTTATACTAAAGAAGTAATGAAAAAACTAAATTGTTTCAAAAAAGCACATTTCCAAATCTATAATATATAATATGTTTCGGGTAAAGAATATATAGCAATATAAAAAAATAAATTAATCATAATATAAAAATTGAAAAAAATCGATAGAAAAATTTGGGGAGAATCAAATCATACTTTCGTCAATTTTTATTTATTAAGAAAAGTTGTTAACAGAAATAAATGTGGACAAGTGTTCAAGTTACAGGTGTTTAAAAATAGGAAATTTTCAGTTTGTGACCCCTTACAAATCCTAAAGGTGGTTTTTCAAATTTTTTGGGGATGTAGAGCAGGGAAGCTATGGAAGAAAGTAGTTTTAAAAAATTCATTATTTTTTATTGTAATTCTTATCCGTAGTTAAAATTTCATTGCTCAAACGGTTTAGAACTTTTGTAAACTCCCGGACAAACACACAAAAAGACGGACAAAATGAAACTAAAAAAATTTAAATAAGCACGTTTTTTTAAAAAAAATAATACAGGCCAATGTTTCAAAATGTGCTAAAAAGTAAATATTATAGTAACATTTTCCTCAGAAGAAGGTAATGAAGTTCTTTTTTTGTTTGTTAGTATAATTATTTTAAGATCATATATTGTCACCGGGATCTAAACAGTGCCCAACATTTTAAGTATCTAGCTCAATGGGAAGTATGTATACTTAAAATAGCTTCAAAGATTCCCCAACCCTTTTAATTACGAGTAATTTCAATAATAGCTGTTAATAAATTCAATAATATAAAAAGTGAAATAAAAAAAAAGGAAAATTTAAATATAAATATATATTGAGTATTTGAAAATATTCAAAAAATTACTATCTTATACACAAAAAATTATATTTGTATTGTAATTTTTTACAATTTGAACATAAACAAATTTTTACGATTTTATCAATTATTTGTTCAAAATTTTTCAAATGCAAAAATCTTTAATATACAATAATATTTGTTGTAAAATGAAATTAATTTTAATTTAGATATAAAATTTAAAATTTAATTTTAATTTCATTATTTGTTTTCACACATTAAAAAAAAGAAAAAAATAGCAGTTAAAAAACTATTGAAAATATATCTGTATTATAAATACATCTTTATTTAGTATTTTTTTTAATACTCACTAACGACATCTATTAACAAATGAATAAAACTTATAAAATAGCATGTACGCATTTTCTTTAAAAAATTTTTATTTTTTTTTTTTCCCATTTTACTACATACAATAATATTTTATAATACATTCATTTAACAACACAAATAAATATGTATTTATAGATTATGTATATATTTATACATCCATCAGTTTACATTATCAATATATAGAAACAAATACAAATAAACCAAAAAAAAAAAAAATATAATATATTAAAACAAAATCCTTGATGTAGGTCATATTTACGTATAAGCACGTGCTTTTACACTGACGTCATAATAAATTATTTAAATATACAAATATATTATACACATACATACACTTTATTAAATCTAAATTTTTAATAAAAATTTCATTGTGAAAAAATTTCATACGTACGTACCTAACGTATAAAGGATTTTTTTTATTAATTTTTTTTTTGTTTTCCCTTTTTCCCTAAAATGAATTTTTTTTTTTTCTTTAATTAATTCTAATGAAGGTTTTTTCTTGTATTAGAAAAAAAAAACTTTTCATCCCTTCTTTATGTATAATTGGAAATATTTCATTTGTAGTTGTTAAGCACAATTTTTTTTTTGACAGTTTTTCACCAGGCAACAAAAACCAAAAAAAAAAAAAAATAAATTGATATTTTGCGCAGGACATTCCAATGCTGAAAATAAATATGAATGTATTTTTAGTTTTATTTACATGGTAGGGGAAAAAGCGAAGGAAAGAAATAAAAAGACAGAGAGAAAAAGAGAGAGAGAGAGAGAGGAACAAAAAAAAATTCATATACATAGCTATTTGTTTTTTGTTTTTGTATTACAAATATATTACAAAAAAAAAAAAAAACGGAGAAACAACCTTGTGTTTTTTTTTTTTTTATTTGGTTTTGGAACTGTAAACTTGAATACCAAAAAAAAAAGACAAAAATAAAAAAATATATATAGAAATTTGTTATTTTTGTTTTGTCATCCACTGTAAGAGTAACTAATAACTTTTTTTCTGTTTTAAATTTTTTGTACGGATAAAAATACAGAAAAAAACTGCTGATAAAAACAGTGTTGGTAATCAAATAGGTGTTTTTATTTTTCTACATGTGAATGATAATGACAATAATGTTACTACTGCTGATATTGATGATGATTATGATGATGATTGATGATGATTGTTCTTTTTAAGGCTCTTTATTGAAAAACAAGTACATTTACAAAAATAGAATAACAAAAAAAAAAAAGGCAAATAATAAAATTATGTACGTTTGTGCGCTTTATTGTATATATTATACATATATCATATTTGAATGCTTTAAAGAATTTTATAACCGTTATTGACTTTAATATGTCTGATTTTTATTTTGTTCATTACTTGTTGTTGTATATATATATATATATTTATAAAAACAGTATATGATTTTCTTGTAGTATACATACTAATTTATTATATATTGGATTTTTTTTTTTGGTGGAAATTTCTTATTTATAAAAAGTCTTGGTACCAAAAAAAAAAAAAAAATATAAGACAAAAATAAAAAAAATTTCTTATACAGAAAAGATTATGTATTTTTATTTTATATATATAGTTTAAAAAAACAAAAAAAAATTAAATTTTGTTTTGTATATGTGCATTCATCTATGGATTAATATTATATATATATGTAAATATACGTATAGGTAGATATATATGTATATGAAAAAGAAAAACATTTATTTCAAAAATATTATCATGTGTTAAATTCGCATTATAAGAAAAAGAAAAGTAATTGAAGAAAAAGAAAAAAAAAGAAAAAAAAAAAAAATTATTTAAGAAAGAGAAAAAGAACTGTTGCGCGTCCTTTATTTAATGAGACATAGTTTTTTTTTTTTTTTTTTTATATATTTGAAGGACTTTTGCGTAATTTATGTATATATATGATATTATTCATATATAAATACTTAATAAATAAATAAAATACCAAAAACCGATACAGTATTTATTATATACTACATATATATGTTTATATACTATATTGTTTTTTTTTTGACAATAGTATAATAGAAGTGTAAATTTTAATAACATTTAGTTAATGATGAGTTTAATTTTTAAAATAATTACATATATATATACTATATATTATTGTTTGCTTGCTAATTGTTTAACTATTAGGGTGTACTATAAGCCTGTCTGCACTATTGGCAGATGTTGAAAGAAGAGTAGAAGGTTAGTTAAGATGGTGGAGATATTAAGATAAGGAACGTGGGAATGTCCTTGGTATATCCTCTTATTCATATAGAACTGAAAACTACATGACACTAGTATACTAAGGCCTGTTCAGATGTAATCTTATCACATATGTGGAATTCTATTTGCTCATGTTTTTTTTTTTATATTTGTTATTTATATTTATGGCTTAAGGTATAATTAGAATAGTTTATTTATTCATTAAGATATTTGATTATCTTTGATTTGATTTGGTATAAAATTGTTAGTTTATCATTATCTTGATATTTGTTTTGTTATTTATTTATATTTTTCTATTATTCATATAAAAAGTATTAGTAATTGTTACCATTATTTTGAATGAAATAGCGAATGGTATAGCTGAATCATTTTGAAAACCAGATAAAAACAATTTCTAATTCAACTTTTTATTTAGGAGGATTAACTATATAGTTTCCATTTCTCCTAGGGTAAGTGAGCCATAGGCAAATGGCTAAGTGAGTACTTTTACTACAGTAATTTTCAGTATTCGGAGTATATTAAATTAGGGGGAAAAAAAGGACTATAACTATTATACCTAGAGCAATATATTTAACAAACTGTTTATCAAAAATTATTGAAAAAGTTATTAAACATCGTTTAATTACATTTTTTACTAATTGAAAGATAATTGCTGTCCGCACCAATTTGGTTTTTTTAATGGAAGTACAGTACAGCAGCGCTCAGAGTTGAAAACTTTATAAGCACAGCATTAGACAAAAATAATTATGTAGCCGCGCTGTTCTTCGATACTTGAAAATAGCTTTTGAAAAATCATGCTTGAATCATGATATACTATTAAATAGTTTTTATTACCCATGTTATCGTGGAGTTGCAGATAATCTATTCAGTTCCCACTTAAAATTTTATAAAATCAAAACCAGAATAACCGAATTTATTAGTGAAGAAGGAAATCTTGAAGTTGGAGTTCCTCAAGACGCAGTTCCTATTCTTTACTTAGGTTATGTAAATAGTTTCAAAAAAATTGGGCTAAGTGAACATTATTCAATGTTTCCAGTCTACTTGAAGAAAATATTAATAGTGATTTAATTAAAAATTAGTGAGTTGTAAGAGATTAACGATTAACGTCTCTAAAAGTGAACTAATTATATTTAAGCAAAAAAACAAAGAAAACATTATTTTAAAAAATATTACTATTAATCAACAACAAATACAAAAAGTTAAATCATCGAAATACTTAGGATTAGTTATTGATAAAGATCTATCTTGGAAAATAGACATTAAAATATTAAAAAAAACCCACAATGTCACTAACTGGTGCCATTGAAAGATGTCTTAGACTAGCGAACATATAGCAAAATTAGTTTTATTTCCCTCACATTTAATCTAAAATACGGTATTTTATTTCAGTTTAGAGTCAAGGTTACAATTAATCAATCATTAATTTAATTAGCGTCCTTATTAACAAAGCTATAAAAAATCTAACAATTATTTTTGTAAAACTGTACAGGTTAATTTACAAATTATGAAATAACTTAATTAAAAGTAACTTAAAATTACAAAAAAATGCTTCAATCCATAATTACAACACAAGAAGTGCGGAACATTATCGACTAGCAGCATCTAGAACTGAAAGGTTTAAAAGAAATGTTATGTTTAATGCTATATAAATTTTGAATAGTCTTCCCAACAATATAAAATATGTTCCAAAGCTGTATTACCACAAAAAAAAAAAAAAACAATTAAAGAAAAAAACTAAACAGTTTTTAATGTCTATCTCAAGTCCTAAATAAAAATTAAAAAAAAATAAAATTTACTACAATTAAAATTGTGTCCTAACCTAACCTCAATATGTCCTAATCTAGCTTACATTCAATTTAAATGAATTTAAAAACGATTGCTTTTTCATACTTAATAGAACTATTTCTATTTAATAAATATTTTTCTGAGTGTCTTCAAGAATGAGCATGTGCATAAAATAAAGAATTAAATAACACAAAAAAAATAACAATAAATTCTTAGAAAGTCCATGTGCTTTTAAAGTATATTTTCATTCGCTTTCATTTTCTTTTCCATCTCTTTGCCTTTTGAATCTTATTTTGTAACTAACGCAATGTGAAATGAAGATACTAAGAAATACTATTTAGAAAACCTTATTTTCTTTAATTTGAAATTGAATTTTAACACCGCATTTATATTATATATATATATATATGTCATATTCATATATATATATATGCCATATTCATAGGCATACATGTGAAAAATGTACGTGTACATAAATAAAATTAAAAAAATATTTATAATTTGAACATGCTTGGGGCACATTTAAATATGTATAATTATAATGTGTGTTATTTATTATGGCTTTATATTGTGTTTTTTATTTATTAAAAATAAATAAGAATATAACCAACTAAATTTATAAAAAAATTTAATTTTAATTTTCTATGGTGGTTCCATTTTAGAATGGGTAACCATAAAATATTATATAAATTATCTAAGTTTATACTCATGTTAGTCTTAAATTACTAGAGATGGTAAAATTTAACCATAACAATAGATTATAGTTGTTAAATTGAAATAATTGTCATTAGAAGGGTGTCATTACCCTATAGAATACGTTTTTCTTTCTTCCGGTAGATGTAGATCTTTAAAAAACTAAGAACACTGAAACTCTTTTGATAGTGTGGGATTTTTAACCATTAAAACTTTTCGTTGCAAGTAGTTTGGTTAATTCTATAAACAATTTTGATTCAAATTCCTTCCATTGGTCTGTGCTCAATGTTAATTGAATTCCGAACCTAGAAATATAATGTCCAAAATAATACCTGCCTCGCTTAGTATAATGAGATAATCAGCCTAATTGCAAAAGAGTATAATTAGTTCAAGAACAGTATGAGACAAGTAAAGGGAACAACGAAGAGAAATTTTAAAATTAAATTGAAGAAGTGGAATTAAATTGGAGTTGCAGCAGTTGCAAATTAAATGATTCCTTCTATATATGAAATGATAACTTTTATATATTATGCGAACCGGGTCACACTTGTAATGGTAGTGTGTTCGTTTATAAAGTATACGGAAGATATTTAATCGACAATCATGTACTTCATTATTTGAAATGTCATTAAATTAGTAATTTAGAAAGTATTATCATTTTAAAAATAGAAGAGCAACATTTATGTTTATGGTTCTTAAATTATTAAAAATAGTATCAGATAGGAACTAGTAACATAATTTAGAAATATATATAGAAAAAACTCAACAAGAAAAAATTTTGGTCACATTTGGATGAAAAAACTTAAATTTAAAAACTTAAAAAAAACTTAAATTTAGTGGTGGATATTTTTCCAACGAAAATAAAAAACTAAAGTGTATAGCCTTGATATGGATTAAGAATTTTCTCAAGAAAATGTACACAGAAAAGAACAATAACAGAAAAGAAAATAACCCGAAAAAAAATATGAAATCTTAATAATAATTAAAAAAAATAACTGAGGTTTTTAAACATAACCTTACATTTCATATATTGTATTTTATTCTAAAATTCTTAAACTACAAAACAAAAAATAACAAAACAAACAAAATATTAAAAATTCAAGAAATTAATTTTATTCATTTATTTAGACATCGCAGTATACACATCTGGGCTTTTCGGTATATCAAAATAATTGTGAACATCAATTTTTCTTTCTTATAATTGTTTTTTTTTTTTTTATAATAATATGTTATAGGTACAGGTTGTTTCAATAGAGAAATTTTCCTCAAATATTTTTTAATTGATTACATTGGATGCTTTTAGTTGATGAGTGAAGTGTTTGAAATTTATTAGATTGCTTTAAACAATTTTTTACTGAACGTTTTTTTTTTTGAAGTGTTTAAAGAAATCGTTTTACAGATTTTTTAGTCAAAAAAAAAAACTAATCGAGCAACGGCAAATTTTTTTTGACGTTTATTTCTTCAAATTATCAAAATTTAAAATTATTAAAGAAATATTTATAATTTTGCTGCAAAATGTTCAGTAAAAACATTTTTGCAGCGAACATTTTTTAAGCCCTGTAATTCATCATTACTTCATTCAATCTCAAAATATTTTCTCTTAGCTTAATTAAACTTTTTATTTCATTATTGAATTTATAATAATTTAAGCATAATAAATTTTATACTTTTAAATTTTAGAATTTTACAATTTTAATTGTAAACCCCGCTTGATAGCTGTGATATTTAAATAAAAGCGGTGGTATGGTATGTCTTAAAGTCATAGGTCATAAAGCCATTTTTAACGTCATATTTTCATGATTCATTCGATTAAAACTATTTAACTAGCTCTAAAATTCATCTTAATTTATTTCTTTTTTTATAAATATAATAACAACAAATAATTCAATATTGTATTCTCTATCTTCTCCAAACCCTCGCTAAACAAATTATTGAAAGTGAAACCCTGATTTTGTAACCAAATAAAAAAATCTCTCCCAATTATTTTTTATATTCACACACATATTTCAACAACAAGGCATTACGCGGATCGTTTTAAAAATTTATTATGACTTTATGACACAAATTTTTTTTATAAAAATGTGGCTTTATGACCCCGCACCTACAAAAGGTGCATAACTAGTTAACCATACTTTTTATACATTTTATTTAATTTAATATCAGGAAATATTTTATGTAAAGACTTTCTTTCATGTGGCACGCAATACATATATTTTGTTGTTTTTAACGATAATACAAGTAGAAAAAAAAAAACAAAAACAAGAAAAAAAGAAATTTTTTTTTTTTTTTGTGGTATTAAAAATTTATATTTTATTTTTTGGAATTTCAAGGATCGTTTATCAAAGTATTGTTGAAAATAAAAAAAAAACAAAAAATACACTTTGTAGATATTGTGTTTTTAATAATTTTTTATATGGAATGTAAATTTTTAAATTATTGTGCCGACAGAATTATTTATTTTCACTTTTTAAATTTTATATCAAAGAGCATATAATTTGACTTTTAGAATGAGACTTTTAGTTTTCCTTTTTAAAAGAAAAAAAAAATGAAAATGTTTACTTATTATTTTTTACACCTTAATTTTTTTTTTTTTTTTATATAAAAGAAAATTAAAGCCTTGTTTTAAAATCATGTTTTTTTTTGTCATTTATACTTGTTTTTTTTTTTGTTTTTGTTATTATTGTCTATGCTTTTTCTTTTATTTTCACTTTATAAACGATATACATACTTAATGGATTAATAATTTATTATGTGTGTAATATTAATAATTGTGGAATTGCTTTCAAGGATATTAAAATATCTATATAACATTTCTTTTTGTCATATTTTTCATTATTTTTATTATTTGTTTTTTTTTTTTATCTTTGATACTGTTTGGTTGTGTATAGTTTTAATAAAAAGAAAATGGAAAACGCTGTTAGACGTTGTGGGACGCTATAAACGCTGAAGACGTTGTGGGACCTTAAAAAGAAATAAAATTAAAAATAGTTGTTATATATATTCAGGAAAAATGGGGAAAAACATTTTGTTTTTATTGTAAAGGAAATTCTATAATTCCGGTTTGGTCTTATGGAATTTTTTAACTAAGGTTTAATTTTTAATTAAAGCTAAATTATTTCGAACAAACATAATCTTTATTTTTTAGTATTTAATAATACCTATTATTTTATTAAATTTTTATTTTTTTTTTATTATTTTTTTTTAGTGCTTTCTGCCACATAAGTGTGGCCTTTCCTTTTCAGGCGTCGTAAAGCGGATAATTCTTACAACATATATGGGATTCGAACCCACACTCCCTCGGTGTTTACAGCGTATTTTATACGCTCTTACCCACTAGGCCAATGGTGCCTCTTTTATTAAATTTACATCAAATATCATTTATAATAGCTATACAAATTATTAAAAGAATAAAATCAATAAATGTAACTAATAATGTAAGATTCACTAAATAATATCACTAAATACCGGCATAACGTTGTTTAAAGAATTATATTTAAATATTTTTTAATTTTAATTATATACACAGTCTTCATTAAAATAGTCTTGTAATTTTTTTAAATTTATTTAAATTTTTATAAATTTTTTTTAATCAGATCCTTAGTTTTGAAATATTTTCTCATTTAACTGAAAATCTTACAAAATCGTGCAGAAATAAAAACAGAAAAAACATTGCATTTTTTTTGAAAATTATTTAAACAACTGAAATATTACAAAATAAAATTAATGGACTTTAAAGAAATAATCATCACACTTTTAATTAACTGTAATTTCGTCGTTTGAGTATCAGAAAAAACAAAAAGAAAAAAAAAACAAACAAAAGAACATTTAAAAAGTAACTTTGTATTAAAAATGCACGTACGCGCTTAATTTAGTGACAAAAAAAAAAAAAAAAATAAAAAAACAAAAGAAAAGAAAATAAAAAAATAAAACCTATCTAAAACATAAAAATTATGAATCCATTAGGATTAAAACAATTTTCTTTATTCCCAAATC
Organism: Poecilobothrus nobilitatus; assembly: GCA_947095535.1. Classification (NCBI taxonomy): domain Eukaryota; kingdom Metazoa; phylum Arthropoda; class Insecta; order Diptera; family Dolichopodidae; genus Poecilobothrus; species Poecilobothrus nobilitatus. The sequence continues at coordinate 24,967,122 of OX352773.1, read as the reverse complement.
AACAAAATTTTTCTAATTTTAGAAGCGTATAACAAAAAAATAAAACCTTATGTTTTATTAAATCTACAAAAAAAAACTTTAACTGTTTTTTTTTTTTTCGTGTAAATTAATTTCCGATTTGGGATTCTATTTTAAAGTATAAAGTATGTACTCTTTTTATTGCAACCATTAAATATAAAAAAGCACGTGAGTTATTTAAAGTTCAAGTGTTTCAACATGAAATAGGGATAAATTTACGTATATTTACAACAAAAAAAAACAAAAATCATAAAATAAAGATGTGTGTGTCTCAGCAATAAATAAAATACATATTATATACATATATTGATATAACAGGACAACAAAAATTATATGAATGTAGGTGTTAAAACTACTGAAATGGAAAGTAAAAATAAAAAGTAAAATGAAAAAATAACAACAAAAACAAAAACAAAAAAATAGAAAAAGAAAAAGAAATAAATACAAAAGAAAGTTTAAATAATAGAATAAACTTAAAAGAGAGAGAGAGAGACAGAGAGAGAGAGGAAGAAAGAAAGAAAATAAATATATGTTTTTTATGAACATACTGAAATTAACTTTGAAAATTTAAAAATAAAAAGACAAAAAAAAAGAAAAAAAAATGTGATTAAGGGTATAAACATGTAATTTGTATAAAATTCTCAACTTTTTAAACTCTCATCATTATAATTTCGCTCTTCTATCTCCACCTCATTAAATTTTATTCCATTTTTTTTTATTCTTGTTTATTACTCCTCTTGTGTTTCTTTTTGAATATATATATTTTAACTTTGATTTTTCGATGAAGACCTAACAATTAAATGAATACGGGACGCTGCTGGTTATCCTTCTGCTTGTTAATACATTCATTTAACGTTTAGTTGTATATGGGTAAGTTGCCTTTTATAAGCATTGAAAATTTTCAAAGCGTTAATTTTTTTTTTTTTTTTTTTTGGTTAGAAAAATTACATACACTAATACATATAAAAATTATTTTATTAATATACATATATTTATATTATATTTAGCAGTAGGCTTTTTATTAGATACTAAAGAAGTATTTTTGTTTCTAGTTCTTTTTTGTATTCATGGACATGATACTATTTTTAGATTTAAAATTTTTTTTTATTCATTTTGTTGTTTTTTTTTTTTTTTCATATTGTGATGTTTCGAACAAATTAAGGTGTATACGTTTGTATTTATCATTGTATAGGTATGAATGAATAAATGGAATAAAGATATAATATTAGTATGATGGTAAATAAAAATGAATTTAGAAATAGATTTTTTTAGACTTGATAATGTGTTATTTGTTTTTAGTGTGAAAAAGTGAAAAGGATAATATAAATAGTTTCCAAAAAAAAAAAAAATCGAAATAGTATTTTCTAATTTATTTTGATTTTTTTATTTTATTTTTTAAATATTCCTCTAAACCTCTGTAGTATATTAAAATTTTTTTTGCTGCATTTGAAAAATTGTGTGAAATTGCTTCACCTGGGCCGTTAGGTAACGTTCTTTGTTTTTAATTTAAAGTGCTCAGTTTTGATCAGTTTTTCCTATTACTTTTGCACTGCTACTACACCAAACGATGTCTAAAATATTTCTCGAAAGCTCTTATTTTGGAGTGATTTTTTTACTTTTACATTAAAGCTATACCTAATCAAAAGATAGTATAGCTTAAGATCAAAGCATATATGGCTATGATTTCCTTTGAAGATTCAAGTTAAGCGACATTCTGGAGTTGTTTAAATGTTTTGCTAAAAGATATGAGTTTAAGAGTAGTATTCTATAATGAACGTTCTAAGCTAATTTGTAGAAAAGCAGTTGGAATATTTTTAAAATAACGGTAGTCACCTACATGTTATATGTTAAAGTAGATATATTTTTTAACGGTACCTTCCGAAAACTAAATTAAAATAAAATTCAAACAATAAAAAAAAATTAGTTAAATATTTTTGTGATCTGACGGTAATTCATTCGATCTGTGTTATTTTTATTTTCAATTGAATTAATTTAGTTAAAAATAAAATTTTATTTTTTTAATCTTTTAAAAATATCCAATACTAATTTATTTTTAATTTTTTATTTTAGGTAAGTTCCTCTAAATTTTAAAAGCCTTTTATAAATAACAGTTTTTGAAGCGAAGTTAAGGTATGTATAATAATATTTAATTTAAAAGATATGATTAAAAAAACATTAAAAATCTGGCCCAGTTTCAAATATAAAAAGTCATTTAGAGAAAAATAAAAATAAGATTTTTAAAGATTCATAAGGGAATGAGAGGTCTCGGATTCGATTTCCGGCTGGGCACAATAATTATAATATAAAAAAAAAATATTCATATACCGCAATATATAAATACTTTATATATCATAATATCTCGTACACCCCACATTCCTACCAGGAAACAGGGGTTAAGCTACCTGGTACATTTATGTACCACGATACCTGAATATAAATAAATATTTTTAAATAATTCTTTTTATTTTATTTATTATAAGGTGGTCGAAACTTTACTAAATCGTTCAGGTATTAGTTTCCAACTTTGAAGAACACATTTGATGGTTACTGCTTCCGATATACGCATAACAAATGAATTTTCATAAGTTGTGTTATGTCTGTGTTAGTAGGAATTGGCATGTATAAGATTTCTTGTATCGCGAAGAAAAACTTTAAGTGCAGCCATAAACAGCCCTACAAGATATCTATAAAACAAGGTCAATGACCAAATTGTACGGTCATGATTGTAAAATATTCTCTTCATTGTTCGTAATCATACAGCTATCGCCAGTCTTAACTATTAATGCTTTTTATTTGTCTACATTTTTTAATTGGAATATTCATAAATAAGTGCTTTGTTAAATTCGTTGGGCACTTTAAATATTTTTATTCTGTTTAATTTTTTGCGGATGATCTAAGTATTTCTACCTCATCTATGGCTTGTGCATCGTCTATGCTAAAACCTCATTTAGTATTCAAAATTACTGAGTAGAGTTTTGTTTTAGAAAAGCTTACCATAATATATCTAATGATGTTCCCACTATGTTTGTCTCTTGTTTAATGAAATGAAGAATAACTAAATTTCTACCATATCGAAGGAAACTAAATTTTAGGAAAAAATAAAAATACACTCATAAAAGATATTTTTTTTTTTGTCTCAAAACAAAGAAACAAAATAAATTTTTTATTCCACAATTGTTATACAAAGTTGTTGTTGGAAAGAAAATCCTTGCAGGCTTTTCCGAAACCATACACATTAATAAAAAAATTGTTTGCCTATGCGCAGAATATTAATGTGTATGTGTTTTTAAATACATTTTTTATATTTAGAAAGCAGCTAACAAATAAAAAGGAATAAAATAAAACGAAAAAAAAAAAAACAAAAATAATGAGAATGAGAGAAAGAAAGAAAATTTAGCTGAAACGAAAAATAAATTTCAACAATTGTCTATAAAATAAAGTGTTATCAGCAACTTATCTACCTAAAAAGATTTTTCTTTAATCATTAAGCCCAAAGGAGCAGCTATAATGTTATTTTGTTTTAGGTTAATGTAGGTTTTGTTTTTTTAATGTATGTGTATTAAATTCTTTTTGGATGTGTATTTGTAAATATTTGCAACACGTCGCCTTTTACCATTCCATATGATTTCCAATTTTTCTTTTTCTAATTATCAGCAATTTTCGTTCGGCCATCATAAAAAACCATACCAAATTTTTATTTTGGGTTGATGGGAAGAGGGGATTGATTTGAGAGTATTTGATTCTGGAATTGAGAGAACAGTTGTTTTAAATTTGGAAAAGTGTGCGTTGTGTGTGTGTGTTTTTTTTGTTTTTTTTTTTTAATTTTATGAAAATTAACTAGATTACAAAAACTAAAATCTTATCACATGTATGAATACACACAAACACTTATTAAAAATCATGGGAAAGAAAGTTTTTCTCTCTATTTGGTTCTCTTTCATGTTTTATATTTTCCAACAAGATTACATATAAAAAAAAAAAATTAACTGTTGTGTTTTGAAGGAGGAAAAAAGAAAACTACTGTATAATATTTAAAAAAATTTTTTTCTTTTATTTTAGTTGCTTATCGTCTTCCGTTACTTAAATATCGTGTGAACGCGCATTATTAATTATTATATACCGTTATTCTGGTGGGTAATATAATAACAAAAATAAAAAAATATAACATACATTTGAAATTTATATTATTACAACAACAATAATGTGTAAATTTTCTCAAAATATTTGATTTCTTTATTATTTTTTTTTTTTTTAAATTTTTGTTTATTGGTTATTTGTTATTTATTTGAATTTATGATAACTTTAAAATATAAACATAAAATTTACAGTTATTTTTTTGATTTTTTAAACAAAGAAAAAAAAAAAAAATTTAATTGAAATAATTAGAAAAGTAATCAAAGGAAGAAAATAAAATTTAAAAATATCCATAAAAAAAAACAAAAAACCAGATAATTAAATTGAAAGAAAAAAAAAAATAAGATTTTCGTGTCGTTTCGTGTCGTTTCGTCTCAATTTAAAATCAAAATAATTCATTAAAGTTCTAAAATAAACTTCTTTATTAAAGGAATATTGGTAATTTAAAATAAAATTATGTATATAATATACATATATAAATAATATACATGTGTATAAATTTTACAGGTGCTTGAATTAAAGTTACGAAAAATAAAAATTTAAATTGTGCTAAAAAGTAAAAGTGAAATATTTGAAAAAGATAAAAAAAAAAAAAAAACAGCAAGCACCATAAAAAGCAAAAAAAAAAAAAAAAGGATAAGAAGTATTATTTTGTCTCTTGTTAATTAACTTTTGTTTCGTGTAATGTAAGTTACAAATAAAATTTAAAGTTTAATTATATTTTTATATGTGCGATGCAAGAAAATGTTTAAATTCATATAAAAAAAAGAAATCATTTATTAAGTAGCAAAAAAAAAAAAAAAAAATATGAAAAAAATCAATCCTTATTTTAGTTAAAAAAAAATAATAAATAAAATCTGAAAATATTTTCAAAAAAAAAAATTTTTTTTCTCTCTTTCTTTCCTTATTTTTTCTTTGTTTTTTCTTATTTTGTGGAATTCTGCTTGTAATATTACATGGTTTGTTCTTTTTTTACCTTTTCTGTTTTTTTTTTTTTTGGTTTTTTTTTTCTTACTTCGTTGTTTTGTTTCATTTTTTATTTATTTTTTTAAATTTTGCTAAACTTTTTCTAAATGTATAATAATTGAAGTGTAAATCGAGAAGAAGAAAAGGAAATAGAAAAAAATAATATATAAGATTTTGCTTCAATTCTCCTACAATAGAATTGAATTCTTCAGTAAACCAGAAAATATCAGAATATCATAGCAGAATACAGTATATAAACTGACTGAAAAAAATATGTAAATAATATACATAGCTTAATTTTTATATTATAGATACTATAGATACATGAAAAATAAAAATAGATACAATTTATAGATAAAAATTTTCATATAATAATATTCAAAATTTAAAATAGAAGAGAAAAAATACAAAAGAAATGTAATATGTATATATAATATAATAATAAAAAGGAAAGAAAAATTCATGCTGCTTAAGTTAGTACACAAATAAATGTAGGTTGTGTGCCAACATTATTCAACATTAAAATAAAGAAAAATAAAATGTAAGATAATTATTTTATTACACCTATTTTTACTATTACATATTTTTTTTTTTTTTTTTTTAACTCAGAAAAACCTCTAAAAACAATATGAAAAATTATGTCTACATTATTGTTTTTTTTTTGAATTTTTTTAAAAAAAAATTTCGACCCTTCAGGATTCTATCAGAAAATTTTTTTTTTTTTTTTAAATTAAAAGAAACCTAAAAAAATGATAAATTTAAACCAAAAAACAAAAATTGTGCAAAATTTTCCTCACATTTTAAATCTGAGAGATTAAAAGTAACAAAAAAAAAAAAAAAAAAAAACAAAAAAAAAAACAGGATATGCGTGCATTTGTTTTCACTTTTCCAAAAACAAAAACAAAAAAAAAAAAAACAAAAATTACTATTTTGACAATTATTTTATTTTTGATTATTTTTATCATTGTATTGCGAAATCTTCTTTAATCTTATATGAGAGAGAAATTCTGTAACAATAACAAAGTTTAAGTATAACTGGTTTTGAAAAAATCGCAGCAAAAAAAAAACCAAAAAAAGATGTTAGAAATTGAGTAGTTTTAAAATTTTAGTTATTATTTATGAATATTTCTATATATATGTATAAATATTTATATAAATATTAATATGTACCAAAAAATGATACCTATGTGTAAATGTGTGTATATTTATTTTATATTAAAGATGGGTTGTACCGCCTTAAAATATGAAAAATAAAATCCAAATTTTGTGTGTGCGCCTATATATATGTAATTATGTATAAAAGTGGTAAACAATTTTTTCCTCCTATATACAGACATATATATATATTTTTCTTTCCATTGTATAATAATGTATTTAATGCAATAAAATGAGTTTATATAAAGATATATTATATATGAACCAAAAAAAAAAAAAAATTGTTCACCTGATATTTTTATCTCTTGATATTGAATTCCACAGGTTTTTCTCCAATTGAAGTTGTTGTTTTTTCTTTTTCTTTGTAATTTTCCTTAATATATTTTTAAATAAATAATACTTGAGAATATTTTACGTTATCCTAGTTTAGTTTGTTTGTATGTATGTGATTTTTGTACATGTGTATGAGATTTTTCAAAAATTATATGTATGAGATATTTGAAAGGATTCTAATATAAGTAATAAGAGTCTAATGTTTTTGTTGTTTTTTGAGTAAATTTTTATTTTTTTTTTTTTGTTTTTGGTTTTATTTTAATTTACAAAAAAAAAAAAAAAAAAATTAAAAATGGATTTTAAGTGAATAATAGAGAAAAGAAAAAAAGATTATTACAACAAAAAAGAATACACGTATTTTATATCATTAATTTTTTAATAAAATACAGAAAAATAAAAATAATAACTATATTCTGTATTCTTAAAACATGTAGGCGCGTTTTTTTAATTTTTGTATTTATTAATCGAATTATTATTAATGATGAATTATATTATATGATGACACAAGAATATGATTTTTTTTACTCTGAAATAATATTTTGTCTGTCATCACATATTTGATAACTATATGATTAGGATATTCTCAGTTTTTTTTTTTTTATTAATGAATAAAAATAAATAAATACTCATTATGTAGATATCTTTAAAATTTAAATATTTTTCGATTAAAAATTTGGTTTATGAAAAGTATTTTTGAATATTTTGAATTCCAGTTTGAAATCAAAATTCAAATGAATGCGATAACAATTCATTATCATTATTAATATTGACGGATATTTCAAAGAGATTTTTTTTTTTCTTAAAGAATTCAACAAATCTTACATAAGTTTGATTTGTTTTAGAATTTAGTTTTGAGTTAAAATTATTTAACTCAATTAGCGTTAAAATTATAATCATTAAGATTGATATTCTTTCTTTCAGTATAAAATTATATAAATTTAAGTGTTACAATTTAATTTCATCATTTTTATACAATTACCTTATGTCAAAAATTATTAATAGATTGGTTTTTTTTTTAAAATAAATTTTATATTATCATAATATTTAAATTTTTTTTATTTGTTGTAGATTATGACTCTGCATATAATACTTTTGATTAAAAAAACTAAACTTCTGTAGAGGGTTTATTGTTGCCAGTTCATTCTCGGTAAAGCAATATTCTTCTAGGTTCAAATATATTGCTCATAGCAAATCCACACAGTTTTTAAGTATGTATACTGGCGATTTTTCTTCTTCTTAACAGAATCCGCATATACCCACATTTTCTATTCTAATTTGTGATATCCTTTATCTAAAATAAAATTTGATAATTAATTTATAGTGCAAGATGCTATATAGATAGTACAAAATAATTAAAAAATCTATCAATATTGTAGATTCAAGGATCCTGAAGGGCTGTGAGACTTGTGAAACATAAATTACAAGATCTTTTAGTCATTTATTTTTGTTCATTCCTTACGCTTTTCTTTTTTAAGAGTTTAAGATAAGCAAAATAATTCTTGTAAGAGGCAACTAAAAATTTTATTGACAGTTCAATTTTTATATTAAAACGAAAATTCAAAACATTAGTTTTATTTTCAAATAAATACAATTTATAAACTATATAAAATCTTTTTGATTTACAAAACATGATAACATTTTCAAAATTTATAAAAATATTTAATTAAAATACTTATATATATTCGACTACAAATAATGTGAGTTTTTTTTTTAAGACATGAAAATCCATTTAAAATACACATTTCAAAATTTTAAATAACAAACATATTATTATTTTTTTATTTGAGCATCGAAACTTAAGGTTTTTCACAAATTTGCATTTTTTTTGCATTTTGCATTTTATCATCAGTCACCCAATAGCAAACATTTAAAATATTTTTTTTTTTTAATTTAATACTTTAAAAAAAAAATTACATTGGTTTTTGAATTTTTCTTTTAAATGATAGTCATCTATAAATGCAATAAACTAATATCCTTAAAAAGGAAATTTACAAAAAAAAAATTAAATAAAAGTTTTAATTTCTTTTATGAACTAAAAAAAAACAAAAAACGAAAGAGAAATTGTATCTTAAATGCATGCATTACAATACTTTGGCATGCTAGTGAATTTATTTTTATTAATTATATATATGTAGTTTTTTTTTGAACCCATAAAAAATGTATTAAATGTGAAAGAGAAAGATTAAAAATTCTTTGAAATCATGCCAAAAAAATTGCCTTATATTACAATATGGTTACAAAATTTTAAAGTGCTAGAAAACGTACGATTATGTATGAAATATTAAAGAAAATTTTTTTATAATTTTGCATGATATTCACTATTTCGTATCTTTACTTTCGAAGAAACTTTTAAATTTATTACTATATCAAAAGGAAAAACCTTATATTTTGCGCCTAAAACTATACAATTTTAGTATACCATATTATGTATATATTTTAATTTTGTAGAAAATTCATTTAGATCTCTTTTAGTTTTTAAGATTTATTTTTATAGTGAAGGCTTACAATAAGCTGTTTATTTTGGTAATTTAAAAAATAGGATTAGTTGTCTTATAGAAGGTCAAGGATAATATTTTATTTGGATTTTTTAAAATTCTCAGAAAAAATTCTTAAAAAAATATTTTTAAAGATTCAGTAAATTCAAAAAGGTGAGAGATTTATATTGAATACTTTTTGAAAATGTTGAAATTAGTACAAGACGTAAATTATATTTAAAAAATTTCAGTATTTCATAGCTTAATTAACTAATAAAAGATAATTTAAAATAAGCTAAAATTTTAGATAAGATAAAATTTATTTTGTTTTAAATATGGAGATTCTCTAAAAACAGTAAAATTTGTTTTTATAAGTATCAACATGCAATATAGGAAAGTAAGAAATAAATAATGTCACATTATACCTATTAATTCGTCTTGAATTCAACCTACGATTATCCAAAAATTATTCATATACATTATTTTTTATCAAATCCTAATTAAATTTTTTTAACAAAATAATTGTGATATTTTTATAAGAATAAAAGATAAGCAAACATTTTCTAACATTGTTTAACATTTATTATAATATTATAACAAAAATTTCTGTTTAGATTGAAGATTCGTTGAAAATCTTATGAAATTTTTCTTAGAAACTAAAATTAAATATTTCTTACAAAGAATCTATTTTAAACGTAATCCAACATAGTATTATTTCATTTTTAATACAAAGTCATGTATAAACATAATCCTTAAAATTTCTAGTTTTTATTTACGTTTGTAAACATTTTTGATTTAATACTTAACTTTTAAATTGTGTAGAAATTTCTTTCATATAATTTAACATAAAAAAAAAAAAAAGAAGCAAAATAATTAATATAAAAACAATTTGATACTTGATTTTTTCAATAAATTTTGGCAGCCAAAAAAACAAATAAAACTTAATATTTCGAACTTTTTAAAGGATATACTCAAGAACAAAAGCTTAAATAAAGTTAAATAAAAGTTTTTTAATCCCTTCCGGACAAATTAATTAATAAGTTTTAATTGATTAAAATGTAATACTTATTTTGTTTTCGTAATATTTTTTTTTTTGTCTTATTTTTGGTTTATTAAAAATATCTGCTTTCAAAAATCTAAAAATATCCTTAATTTTCTCAAAAAAAAATAAAACAAAATAGGATCAATTTCATATGTCCAAAGTAAAAAAAATGTTAAAAGAAAAAAAAAAGAAAATTAAAAACAGAAGAAAATCAAAATAAAATCATCCCAAATAAAATTCTAAAAATATCATAATAAAAATTTTGTTAAAATAGAAATCGATACCTCTATATTTATACATATACATATATACAACCATTAAAGCATATACACCTATTTTATTAGTATTAAAATTCAAATGAATATTAAACAATACATATTTTGCCCTGAAATATTAATTAATAAATTAATAAGCTATGAAAGATTTCCCATATAAAAACTTTTAAATTTTCAACAATAAAAAAAAAAAAACAACAATAACAACAAAATATAAATAACGACAAGAAATTTTTGTTTTTTTTTTTTTTTTGGCTTCATCATAACAGGATGTCTAGTAAGTGACCTTTTCTTTCTTTTGATATTTTTATTCCACCTCCACCCTTTTCAACTTTCAATTTTCTATATTCTATATTCTAAATTTTTTTTGTTCTAAAGTGTAAATTTTTATTTTATTTGTTTTTTTTTCTATCACAATAACCATAATTCTCACATGTCCTTTTTAAGAGCTTTTCAAAATCCAAAGACAGAAAAATACTATATAAAATATATGTATAACAAAAAAAAAAATACTTATTTTGTAGGTTAAGCTAAAAGTTCTATTACAAGGCTAAATATAAATTTTTTTTTTTGTTATTTTCGTTTTTTTATGTTTTTTTTTTGTTTTTTTTTTTGTAAATATACCGTTTATTATAATCATTATTTTTATTATTTTATTATAATGTGCTTCTTATACAGAATTCAATCTATTCAGTACTAGTACCTAAAATCAAAAATATAAAAGGGTTATATATCAGAGTTTTATAACCTTTATACAATACGAAGAGCTTTGTAAAATGGAAATATGTATATCAAATGATTAGAAATGTTTTGGCTGGTCCTGGCTACACCATATCACAAAGATAACTAATAAGATAATGTTTTTATTGATTTTTTTAAATCTTTTATTAATGAATTTAAATTTAAAGGTTGATCACTTTTCAGATAAATCTGCACTTATTTCACCAATAAAATGAATAATGTTGGTTTTAGGGCCATTGAGTGTTTGTGGTTTATTGAAGTGAACCAATGATTTGACAGAATCCCAAAGGAAAAAGTTCAATGTAGTTATATTACTTGATCTTAGTGGTCAGTTCACATCAGCAATTTTTGGAGGTTACACTGTCTTTAAATTTTTCGCTCAATAAATTGATTGTGTCACGAGGTGTATGACATGTTGCATCATCATGTTGAAACCACATTTCGTCCAAGTCTAAATAATTTAATTCATGTCACAAAAATCAGTAATCTTGTAGCAGCATTCTCTATTGACCGTAACTGCAAACTCAAACTCTATTCATTCACTGGATTCTCTATTGACCGTATTTCAAAAATAAATATGGTCAAATTACATCTCCAGACCATAAACCACACCAAACTGTTAAGTTTTGTGGATGTGTAAATGCATTTCATGGAGAGCATGTAGCTTTTTTTCTCTCCAAATACGACAATATTGCTTATTTTCGAAATTATTTAACCAGAAATGAGCTTAAACGCTGATGTAGCATAATGGGCGAAACGTAGCCCATTAATTTTTTTTAAATTAAATTTCCTTTAAAAACAAAAGAAAACTTCTACTAATTAAAATTTTCTGACATTTTTATAAGTTTAATTTTTAGAATAATTTTTTTTATTAGTAGAATTTTGAAATTTATTTTTTTTAGAATAATAAAAAGAATCGCAGTTTATCAACCCCTGTATTATGTACTAAATAGTTGTTAGGTATCAAAGCAATGTAAATAGTTATATACTGGTAGTACTTTATATTTTTTAATTTTTTATATTTTTCTTAAATGCCAGAGAACATCACCCTCTCTCTGATCATTAGAAGGAGTAAAAGAGATAGAACAGACATAGTTTAAAGAAAAGGGAAATTACAAGGGAAACGGCAATATAAAAAGTCAATTTATTGATAATGATTATGATAAGTAGTTTATTTTTTTATTGTTTCTTTTTTATACCGTGTTACAGTTCATCAAAGTGACATCTATTCAGAACATTTTCTATATACTTAATATGTATTTTGTTTGTATATGTTTGTATATATATATGTATATATATATATGTGTGTGCAAATTGGTAATCAGTAATCACCGACCATGTTTAGTTTTGTAAACATTGATTTGAACTTTGTATATTTATTTATTCGTTTATTTAGTGTAACAATATTTGTGTGAACAGCTAAAGAAAAAAAAAAAAAAAATGAAAAGAAGAATGAGGAGGAAAGAATAAATCAAAAATTATGTAAAAATAAAAAATTTTAAAATAACGGAAAAAAGTAAAAAAATAAAAATTAAATTTTAAAGGATGTTAAATATTGCGAAACAAATTCATTCACTCGTTTATTTATTTGAGGGTAATTTTACAATTTTTGTTTCTTACTTATTTTTTTTTTTTTTTTGATGTCATAGTGTTACGAAATTATTAGTACTTTTGTTTATTTCAAATACATTTGTTATAAAATCCTATTAAATTTATTTTAATTGAATTTTAAATTGGTAGACTTTTTATTTTTATTTATTTACTTAAGACATTAATGATCAAAACATTTTAAGTATTTTTGCACGTTGTCTAAAGTGTTAAGGTGTTAGCTTTAGTATTTTAAATTGAAAATTTTTAAAATACTCAAAATTGTTATTAAGTATATATGATCAAGAATTTTTTAATATCTGTTTTAGATGAATTCGCTCTTAAGGATTGATTTTAAGAAAATTTTATAAATTTTATATTAATTATTTTTAAGAAATGAGGTAAGAACTCAGATTCTGTTGTCAACTCAACGACACTTCTATATTATAGTGTTTAAAACACAATATATAATCATTTTACTTATAATAATAAAAAAACATTATTACTACATGTTACTGATAACTATGTTTGAACTAGGTTTAAAAATTTGTCACAAAACTACTTCGGGAGTTTAAATATTGTTTAGCTTTATAAAACGATCTTGATCTGCTATACTAATTATTTATTTTCATATTTAATTTTATAATTTAATCTGTTTCGAAGATTATCAAGCACGATCCAGATTATTTAAATGCAACAACATGAATGTGTACTTCGATCTCAATCAAATACAATAGGAAACCTTTACATTTTTTCATAACTATTGAGGGACATTATTTTGGCTTTTTTAGTTATCGTGTTGAGAGGCAGGTTGAAAAACGGACGTAGTTAATCGATTCTGTTTTTCATACATTTTCGAATCATACATTTGAATATATTGTAGTTATACCATGACTGATTCTACAGGTTAAAAATACTATAGGTTATAGCTTCTATAGGTTTTTGAATATTTGTGTCATAAATTTAAATTTGTGTCATAGAAAACTGTATAAAACTTGTTTCGACATTTTCAGAAGAATTCATTTTATTTTTGACATTTTAAATTTTTATATTTATAACACGCATATGGTGATTTCAATTCTAATCTTTACACTTTAAAAAAAAATTAAACTTTATTGATGAAGGTACCTAATAAAACTGAAATGAATCTAATATTCCATTTAAAAAAAAAAAAAAATCAAAAAGTTGTTATGTAAATTGCAAAACATCAAAGTAATTTTTGTACATCCTGTACCAATGATGATATTGTCTAGTTATATATAATTATAGTTCAGTATAGAAATCTCTAATATAAGAAGATGAAAGTGATTAGGGAAAAAAATATATTTCGCATATTTTAAATAGAAAAATGAAAATTCTTATTAAAGGGCATATATATAATGTCGTTAGATTGTAAAGACTGCGGGAAAGAATAAAAAATTGAGGCAAAAAACCAAGAGATTTTTTTTCTATTTTTTTTTTTTTAATAAACCAAAATGCTTCTTGAATTTTTTTTCCTGTAATTACGGTGGTTGAGTGTTAATATTGATTGGATTATGAATGAAAATAGATAAATATCACATTTATTAGAATTTATATAGAGTTTTTTTTATATATTATATAATATATAATATGTATATGGTATATATATATTAAAGAATATTGGATTTTTTTTTATTAAATAATTGGCTTAAATACAGATAAGTAATAAATGAAAAGGACGTGTAAAATAGATATATTAAAACATATTGAATTTGTTTTTTTTTTATTTTTTTTATATATTTTAGCATATAGATTTATTAGTAACGTAATAACATATTATTATTATTTTTTAATTAAGAAACACGAATCAGATAAATGCGTTTTTTTTTTTATATGTTATAGTAGGTAATAGTTTAATTAATTATCAATATGTTGTGACGTAACATTAAATGTAATTGAAAATAAAGAAAAGGTAAAAATTACAGGTTATTAAATAATTCATCATATAAAATTATGATTATTATGATTATGCCTTTCTTTAAACAATAAATAGATTTTTGGTTTCTATTTAAGATTTTATTATATATTATATATTTGTAGATATTAATAAATTCCATTTGATATTAATCATCTTCCCATCTTCTCTATTCCGTAAATTATTGTATTATTTTGTGTCAATAAAACCTGTTTGTTAGTTCCATTTTTTAAAAGACCCATTGAGATTTTTGGTCTATCACTGTAAGAAAAAAGTAAATAGCAGGCAGCTTTATTACAGTTTTTCTTTTATATTGAGGTAAAAACTATTTGTATAAAAAATGTTTTGTTATAATTCTGGAAAAAGCATTACATCTCACTTTGGTATACAAACAACTTCGGCTACGAACAGAAAACGTTTTTGTTAAATATAAAAGTAAAAAAAAATTATACCATGAGTATTAAAATAAGGCTACAAAATTAGGTTATCTACCCATTATTTACCCATTTTAAGTGAAATATTTGTATGTTAATAAAATAATTAAGAGTGATTTTATAGTTGGTTTCAGTAAGTGGGGTTACTGTGCATATTCCCTGCTCAATGTTAATAAAATAAAATTCTCTACTCAAAATACTCAAAATATACTCTTTTGCGAAATTATTTGCAATAAGATTTTTCATTCATTTTAATCAATCCCTGCGCCCTATTCACTGCATATTCAAATTATTAACAGTTAGAAAATGTAATTTTAGGTTAGTGTTCAATCATTTACATTTATGCCTTTTATCATGAGTTTATTTCATTAGTTTTCACTCTTATCACAATTACCAGCTTTTAATGTGCTTTGTAAACGTGGTATAACAGTAATTTAATTAACGATAAAATATAGTTTTAACCCATTCAACAAATTTTTGTATAATTATTATATCAAATTTTTGTACAATTGTTGTATACATTGAATCACACACATTTGAACATTGCAATTTACATATATTACTGAATTACGAGGTCATTCAGTTAGTACCCAGCGAACGAAAGGGATAATAAAATTAATTATAAATAATATATTCGATATAATATTTTAAGGGACTTAACATTATGATTAATTTTCATAATATTACAGAAATTTTTTTTGAACCATAAATTTTAATTAGTATAATTCTAAGTTTATGGTAATATCTTTAACTTCATCTCATATTCATATAATTCATATTTTCATAAGAAATTGTCTAAAAATTATATAATAATAATAATTTTCAATTAATTCTATATAATTAAAAAGAAAAGTAGCAAAAGATTAAACAAATAAACAAAAAAACCATAAATATATAGAATTTTTGCAAAATATATACCCAAGGTAAAAAAATTTACACAATATTTGAATATCATCATTTAACACCACATAATTAAAATTGAAAACCAAATGGCGATGTTCAATATTGGCATAATATTATGAAAATTATGAAAAATTTATATTATGTATATTCCTCTTAAAATTCCTAAAATAGCTTTATTATTAGATAACTAATCTATATACTTATGTATATATTAGATGAATATTATTTTAGAGATAAATTTAGATTAAAAATTGGTTGTGTGGAAAAAGAGAAAATAATTAACATTTTATATATAATCAATATTGGTTTTAATTTTTTTTTGGTTTTTTTTTTTTTTTATTTATTTATTAAATATTGACAGCTTATCTAACTACATTACCTTAAATAACATTGGCATTATCAAAACTGATAGGTTAATATAGGAAAATCTTTTAAAATGCACACATATTGTATAAAATTACATTAAACGCACGTAATTTCTATAGATAAATAAATTATGTTAAGTATGTGTATATTAAACAGTGTTTCTATATATATATATATATATGTTAGATTATCACAATGTATTTTAGGGATATTTTAATATTATTATTTAATTATTATATTGTAATTTTATTATAATTTTCTTGTTCAGTTTACGTCATAAATAACATTTTGTTACATGAAAAATATAATTATTATTGATATTTTGAGAATAAATTTTGTACGATTAAAAAAAACAAAACAAAGCAAAATATAAAATTAAAGATTTCTAAACATCCACATTTTCCAAAAGACAAAAAACAAGGCAGAATGTAAACTGCCTTTAACGGTTTTTAAAAGCGCCAAAAAGATAATAATCCAATCCAAAAGATAATACAAACTTGTTTAGAATTGTGACTTGTATCAAAATTTTAAAATTTCATATAAAAAAAATGTGAAAATAGGACTTTTTTACAATTGTGAGAGTTATAGTAGGTCTGAAACCCTATATAACTAAGAAAAACCATAATACACGTAAAAATATATTACTCGAGCTTTAATTTTTATGTAATGCTGAAGAAAAATGAGTACAGGTGTTTAAATATAGCAAATTTTCAATTTTTGAATAATAATATCTGGTAAAGCGGGGGTGATCCAAAAAAAAATTCTGAAAGAACTTATACTAATTCTAAAAGTTTTTGCTTACCTCAAAATTTTAAGTCGCTATCTAAAAGTGCGCTGTAGTTATGAAGGTAGAAAATCATGCAAAATTTGATTTTCACATAACGGTAAATTTAAATACTAAATTTAAAAAAAATTGTATAATTTATTTGCATTTACATTTAAAATTACATTTACATTTGCATTTAAAAAATTCCTGTCAAATGGCGTTTTCATATTGAAAAAATGTTAAGTAAAACATGAGATATACGTATTTAAAAATGGGGCTTTTTCAAAATTTGGAGGGGCTGCAGCTCCGTAATGAATGGGACTATATGAAAAAGTTGTTCTACAACATTAATTTTTTAATGAGATCTACCCATGGTTAAAATTGTTTTTGTCTATCTTAAACGGTGTGGAAGTTTGTAAAGACACGGATAAACGGTCGGATGGACGGACGTAAAAGTGTAAAACTAATAGAAACATTTTTTCATTTGAATTTATTTATGAAAAAATTTGCTTTATTTTGAAAAAAATTGTGTAAGTGTTTAAGTTACAGGTGACTAAAAATAGGAAATTTTAAATTTATGAACCCTAATAGTTTTTAATCACGTACAGGGTGATATAAAAAAATTTCTGAGATAACTTGTACGTAAAAATGTTAAGCGAAGATATGAGGGAAACAAAATTTTATCTTAACATAACGGTAAATTTAAATACAAAATTGGAAAATTTTAAAAACTTGACTTTTTTAAAAGTTAAGTTAAGTTAAAAAAAGTTAAGTTTTGTAAATATAAGGACGAAGAGAATGAAACTTATAAGCAATTTGTTCAAAGTTTTTTGGAAAAATGTGCTAAAAAATAGTTCGTTGTTAAGCCTAAACTTAATTAAAACATTCGGTTTTTTTGTTTGCTTTTTTTTTTTGTAAGTATATCTATTAAAATGTGAAATAATTAAATATTTAAAACTCTATAATGATTCACAGAAGAAAACAGATAATTTAGATTTTTAGTCATTTTAAATTACTATAGGATTTTTTTTCAAAACTTTTTCTTTTCGTATACTCGTAATATTGTCAAAAGTATTGATTTTATTATTACTTATATAATTTTTTTCATCTAATTTCTTTTCCTTTTTGTCTGTTTGTGCCTTTGTAATTATTTCCCCCTTTAAATTAACTCAATATTTTAATATAGTTAATTTTATACAATATAGTCAGAGAATTAAAGTAAAAATGCCAAGACTTTAACCACAGTATTTCAATGTTAGCTACATTTCTATAATTTGCAATTCAACAAATATACCATATAATAAAGTTTTTCCATGCATTTTCAGTTTGCAGAATAAATTACTTGCATATTTTGTTAACGAAAAAAATTTTGGGTTTTAATTTGAATAAAAAAATATTTTATAGAAATATCCTTTCATTTATTTTTAAATCAGTAAAAATAAACAATTTACTTTTATTACTTATAATAAATACAGATTTTTATTTAAATTATTTAAAATAGTTTTTTTGTGTTTTTTGTACAAAAATGAAATTGCATAATCTAATTTAAATATTTTTTTTTTTTTAATTTCAGAGAAAATTATAAAAATAAAATTATTTATAAGTAAACATTTATAATATATTTTGACTGCATTTTACATTAGTTTTTTTTCTTCTGCTGTTAAGTTCTTATTAAAGGATTCATATCAGGTTTTTTTTTTTTTTTTATTTTTCTTACTACTGTGAAGAATATTTAAATGATAAAATCATTCTAGAATAAATTGATCTGAAATTGTTTCCTTGTTCATGAAGTATTTATTGGATTTAAAGTAAATATTCAAAAAACGAGAAAGAATACAGTTGCCTTTGTCAACTCTTAGATACCCGTACGAATCGTTAGTATGTTCACAGCTTGTCACTCTGCTTACAATATTATTTTTTTAATATTTTAGTATTTTAAAATAATTTGGGTGAATTTTATAATTTCTAGAACTATGGGTTGTACATATATTCAAACTATATGTTTATATGTACATTCTTCAAAAGCAGATTCTAACCTTCCACATAACGATTATCAATCCAAAACTTTTTCAAATATTCTATAGTACCATTTAATGCTAAGCGGTAAATGTATATTAAATTTGCTTAGTACAAAATAGAAAATATAATTTTAAATATTATATTATATTATATTTAAACTAGAAAATTCCCTGTGCAATTGCACAATTTCTATAGATTCAAAAACATTTACGGTATCATACTGACTCCCTTAATAAACTACCTAAAAATTTCAGTTTTACATCAGCACCATTAAAAAAATGTAGAAATCACTTACTTACTTGTAATAGAAAAAAACATAAAACAAATCTAAACACATACAATTAAAAATGTTAGGTACAGTTTATTAATTTTTTCTCGCCGTTTTTTCGTGGCGGTAATTTTTGACAGTTTTTTAATCATTGAGAAAAAATGGTTCAAGCTAAAAACACTTTCAGGGCAAAAGTTCGTGCCCATATCTCAAAAATTGTTTGAAACAAACACCAACCGCTACGACATTTTTTTTTTTTTGTTACATTTAAAACAATCCCAATAATCGAAATAATTTTAATATTTGTTAAAATTTTACCAGACTCTCTATTTTTCTTTAGTTTAAAAAAAAAATTTTTATGTCGATAAAAACAGTTGTTTTCGCCGCGAAATTACTTTAATTACCAAAACTACTTTCAAGTCTTTTGCGTTTATTTTTTTTTTGCTTGAAAAAAATTTGCTGAATTTATTTTATTTAAATGTACTTTGGAAGAGGTCTTTAGTATATTTAATAAAAGATTCATGTCTCTGATAATGTAGTTTCATAAATTCTCGGGGCCTTTTTTTTTGTGTGGGTCGTTTTCGACAGCTTTTTAATTTAATGGTCTAATAATAAATTAGTACAAAATTATGAATCTATTGTGAAAGAAGGCTTCTAAAATGATATTTTCTATGTTATTTTTTTCTTTTTTTTTTTTAAGAAAAATATCCGTTTCTATAATATTTAGTAAGGTTCTGACGTCTGTTATGAAATATAATTATTTGAGTCTGCCGAATTTTATATTAATAAAAAAATTTCGAATATTTTATGTTATGTTTTATGTTAAAAATCTAAATTTCAACCTAAATAAACAAAACTATTTTAAAGTATGTTACGAAGCTTTTACCAGCTTTTATACTAATGAAAACAAAATCAAGAATAAAATCGGCCTATTATTTTTTTCTTATAAATATCAGGTTTACTATAAACTTTGCTCACTTTCACTTTTTCACTTTCAGGCGTTTTAATTTGATTAAGAGTACCTATTTTAATTTTTTTTTTCTCAAAACAAAGATTGAAAACGCCAACAGAAGATTAATAATTTATTTTTAATTTACCGCTGCGACCAGTTCATAATGGACGTGGCGGTCAAATTTAAAAATTAAAAATTTGCTGAATTTATTTTTATTGAAAATGTGTTTTTTAAGTATGTACTTTTCTTTTTTTGACTGTACTCACTTTTAATGAACGGTTTGTGTCTCTGGTAATACTTCTAGTGGAAACGTGGAAAATTTGGTCACTCGTAATAATATTTACTAAATTTATTTATATTTTTAATGAACGGTGTGTGTCTCTTGATAATACTTTGAGTCAAAGATTTGTGTCTCTGGTAATAAAATTTTAAATTATTAAATAAATATACAGAAATATCATCATTGCCAGTTTAGTTTACATTCAGTGTGAGTGTTTTATTATAGATATAAAATATATTTTTTTACATGTTGGCAAGGTCTCGCCAACATCTTGTGTATTATATATAGATATTCCATTGACAGAATAATTTCTTATAAGTACAATAAAATACATATATGTATGTAAATACGGCGCTATATAATATACATCTATACTCTTATCATTCATTCACTAGTGACATATACGATATGTAAATAAACATGATATTATATAAGTATGTATATATATCAATATCATATAAATAAAAATTCTTCAAGCAACCGTTATGTTGTTTATTTATTTACATTTTTTTGTACTACGCATTATATCCTCAACAATTTCAAATTATCGAGTAAAACAAAATGGAAAAAATTCGTTAAAGAAATTTGTTAGAAAATTTTAAAAAATCAAGTAACACTTTCGGCAATTATAAAGTAACCCTATATTATTAAAAAAAGTTGTTAACAGAAATAAGAGTATAATGTTGGAGCTTTAATTTTTGTGTATTACTTCAAAAAAATTTTAACAGGTGTTCAAGTTACAGGTGTTTAAAAATAGGAAATTTTCAGTTTTTGACCCCTTACAGCTCCTAAACGGGGAGTGATACAAAAAAAATTTCTGAAATGACTCATACTTATTTTCAAAGATCTAACTTCTGTCAATTTCAAGTTTCCAAATTAAACCGTTTAGAAGATAGAAGGGTTAAAGGATTTTGCAAAATTTTAGTTTCACATAACGGTAAATTAAGACACCCTATGCCACAAATATATATTTATTGTATATATACTTTTAAAGCTAAAGTGGTAATCGTTTGGCGTTTTCAAAATGAGGATTTACCTTATACAACTTGTGCTATAACAATTTAAATATAGAGCTTTTTTGAACCTTTGGTAAGCTGTAGCTCCGTAACGGGTAGGGCTACAAAAACAAGTTATTAAAAATAAAATTAATATTTTTGTGAGATCTATCAGCAGTTAAAATTTCATAGCTCTATTTCAAAAAAAATGTGGAGATCTAAAAGTTAGGTGTTCGAGAGCTACCCAAAGTTTTGGTCCAAACTCAACCAAAAAAAATAGGGAACCTTCAAATTACTCCCAGAATATTTTTTGTAAATTTCAAGATTCTAACTTTTTTAGTTTTTGAGTTAGCCTGCTGACGGACATGGCTCAAAAGTCTTAGAATTTTTTTCTGATCCGATCCATACCTTTGAAGGTATATCTAGCTCGCTTATTTCGAGGTGTTACAAACGGGGGAGTAATTTTATTATACCCGATCCTATCGTACGGGTATAATAAAAAAACATTTCTGCCAAATTTTATATAATATGTATACATTTTATTCCAGTATTGATGCAAAAGATCTACAAAAAAAAAGAACAAAATTTTTAATTGAGTTTAGTAACTGAAAGCTGTTATGAGGAGGTATGAGTACTGGTATGAATTTTCCAAAATATTTCCAGATACTATTTAATTTTTTTCTTGTTTTTTTTTTTTTTTGTGTATAATCCATAGTTTGTGTACCATAAAAATGGATAAATAACCATAACAATGATATGTCAGATTTTTTTTTTTTAAATTGGTTCTAGAAATGTAAAATAATATTTATTTTTTATGAAGGTTTTTCCTTTTTGAAAAATTTCATGTAAAAACATTCTTGTAATGTAAAAAAATAGTTCGTGGATATTAAAAATTAATAAAAGGATTTGACATCGATTGTGAAAATTAACTGGATCTAAATTATATTTTATACAGCTTGTTATAAAAAGAAGAAACAAAATAATATTGATTGAAACATATAAAAGATCTTTTAAAACATATTTTCTTTATAGGGTTCTAAAAAATTGTGTAGTATTTTTTTAGTACTTAGTTAATTTTTTTTTTTCATGGATAAAAAGATTTGAATTTAAAGTCGTTGTTAATTATTATGTTGTTTTTTTTTTTTTTATTCGATAATCTCAATCTAGGAATATGTTCCTTTGTACTAAAAAGTAGTTGAGACTAAATTGTATGGGATACGAACGGGAAAAATGCGGATAAAGGGGAATGAGACGGTAATTGCATCATAAATTTGTTAAGATTCGACTTGAATTTGTGCAAATTGTAAATAAAAAATCGTCAACTTTTGGAAACAGAGAGGATGGTAATAGGTTCCACATTTTTGCAGTTCCGATAACAAACGAATTGCTATAATCAGTAGAGTACCATTTAGGAAGTTCCATATAGTAGGCATGAGCACTTAAGACCCCTCTAGTGGTGCGGTGGAATGTTTTGAGAGGTGGCATCAGCGATTTTATCTCAACTTAACAAGCTTTTATCTTGAACAACTGTTTATCTTGAACACTAATTTAAGGAGTATTTAATGGCAGCTCTAAAAGTTACTTGTATATATAGAAATTACAGTACCATTTCTTAACTAATGTAAATATTTTACAAAAACTTATTTATCCCGAACTTGATTTTTAGTTATAGTTAGTTATTTTTAGTTAGTTATATTTTTAAGTTACTTATTTTTGGAATTTCTGGCTTATAATATCTGGGAATATCTGGGTTATTATAAGAGAGATTGTTTATAAAAATATATAATATAATTATTTTTTTGTTTTGAAGGAATTATCGATGGGAATCATCGAAAGCTTTAAAAAGATATAGAAGAAATATAAATCCTTTAATAGCGTGTCAAACTTTAACTGACTAAACAGGTTTTCCCGTATTTGATCAAACAATAGATTAAAAGAACTTTAGTTTAGTCAAATAAAAATTGGATTAAGGAATAAATATTAGTTTTTGATATGAATAATGTTGAATAAAAGTGATAATGTTTTGCTTAAATATTTTGTATGTTGCAATTATATATGGATTTTTACAACAAAATTATTATATTTATTTAACTATATTAAGGTAATCTATTTCAATGATAATATTGCGATATCACAAAAATAGTAAAATCCATTTTAAAAAATTTTATACGAACAATAAATATTGAATGTTATTTGTGACCTTTATATAGGATATAACGAATTTGATGAAAGGTATAGTTTCAAATTATTTTTTATCCCAAAATATAAAAACCTAATTTTTTTTTTTAATGTTTTGTAATAAAAAGTAAAAATAATAAGAACAAAAATCTATAATTGGATAATATCCAAAAACTGTAAAAGAAACATATAGAAAAATAAAAATTGATATGATAAATTTAAAAAGATTATTATTGCAGAAAGAAAAAAAAAAGTAAATACTCGAAATGGAAGGACATTTTTATTTTGTTATGTTTACTTATTTTTTTTTTTGTAATACATTGCATGATACAATAATTTTAAAATTATATTAAAAAAAAAAAAAAATCAATGAAATGAAATAAAATTACAAATATTGAAGAACTTCTGTTATTAGATTATTTTCTTACTGTAATGTTTTTTTATTTTTCTTTTCCACTCTTATATTCTTTCTTTCCTTTCCAGCTCTGCATCTAAAACGCTCGTTATCCATATTAGTCTAACTTTTAGTTTCTTTTTAATCATTATTTTAATTAAGCCTTTGATTACTCAGTTGTTGCTATTGTATAAGATTACGAAAAATAAATATGTATTATATTATTAATTGTACTCCATGTATTATCTTAGATTTAGATAAATTTTCCTAAATTTCCAGACTTTTTATTTGGTATACACATTTTTATTTTAAGTCAAACGAAACATTTAAACTCTATTTTTTTTTTTAAAATTTAATTAATAAAAATTAACATTATTGTAGAGTCGTTTTTTCAAAACGAAAATGAAAAAAAAAATAAGGATTATATTTAACGTTGCATTCACTTAGTTTTCCATTAATTAGAATAAATTACAAAGAGCGCCAACATAAGTTATAGTTAATGTACCTTCTGTCTTCTAGTAGAAAATATATTTCATTAATTAAATTTTTTTTTTCTTATAAAATATATTTTTCTTTAAATCTCGTAATATCGACTGTTTTAATATTTTACCATCAAATACATAGTAAAGACGATAATTTATTATTATTTGATACTGTTTACAATATGTCCGAGCAGAATGTTAGAAAAATATATTATAAAAAATTGATTTAAAATTGCGATGGATAGAAACATGAAATTTTACTTATAAATTTTTTTTTTAAATAAATAAAAAAAAAAATGGAACAAAAAAAAAAAAATTTGGCATGAGGACATCCAAAACATCATGTAGGCGAAATGTTCATTTTTAATTTTTATCTTTTTTTTTTGTTTTTTTAAATACATATATAGTGTAGGCTGAGTAATGAAAAAAACATGATGTCTATTTAATTTAAAATGAATTTTAAATGCAATTGCAATAATAAATTGGCGTGTCCTTGTTTGTCATATGCTTTTTGCTTTTTATTCATATCTGATTTGGAAAATATTGCGACAACTTGATACTTTAAAAAAATTTTGAAAATCTTGTCTGTCTCAACTTTGTTAACTATATGTTTATTGTTTAACAATATGTTTAGAGTAAATATTGTTTAAAATTTTGAACTATTTAAATTCAAAGATAAAAATTTTTTTATTATGTAAAATCATTTTGTGCTGGAACCGAATGTTATAAGAACTCTCTATTAATTTTTTTTTTCGGATCTCTTTTTCTACGTTATAATGGACGAATTATAACTCTATAACTTTAAAAAGCATTAATATTATATTGTTAAATAATTATGAATAAATTATATAATTATAATTATTTTTTTAAGTAATATGTAGTAGTAAAAATTATAATTTAAAAATCTGGCCAGCCTAAATATATGCAATTTTTTTTGTTGTGTATATTTTGAGTTTTGAATTTTTTGTTCTTTCTTTCTTGGAAGTTCGAAATTAAAACTCCTTCAAATGGCATATTACCAAAAAAAAACCTTAATTATAACACTAAATACTCTCACCATATCAAAGAAACTATCTCGAAAGTAAATAAGGCATTTATGGCATGCAAGAAACTATTTTTCAATAAAACAATCAGTACAAGAGTTCAAATCCTTAGTTATCAAGCTTTTATCAGACCCACATTATCCTACACAGCACCAATTTGGTACAATATAAATGCCAGCTTGATGGAAAAATTAAGAAAAATTTCAGAGAAAGTGCATAAGAGTGTGTTTAAATAAAAGTAGAAAACCTGAAACAAATTTTACTCATCAAACAAATAAACGAATTAACACGAATTGATAATTTCATAATTAAATTGATTCGCAATCATTTTGATAGAGCAATTAACACTCCCGAAAATGGTTTAATATCCCATATATTCTACCATAACGATGAGTATATTAAAAAAAAACATTAAAATCGGGCTTCATAGCACCCGAACATTTCATCTACCTAGATAAAGTAGGTTTTATATAAAATCAAAACCATGTTGCTCTACTATTTCATTATGGTAGAAAAGCTACATGTACTAAAATAGAGTTTGATCATCTAAATAGTGTTGACATTGGCAGTTTAAAATACGACATCCATATCCAAATAGGGGTATGTGTGTCTATAAAGATTACTGGTGGTTAAAAAATTAAATTGACTCTGTAATAGTTTCTGTTTTTTTTTTGTCATAGTTTTAGTCAAATAGGTTAAGTTAGTTTTTAAGCTTTTATTTTTAACACATAAGAAAAATGAATTGGTTTTTAGATATGTTTTTTACAATTAGTATATAAAAGAAATAAAAATACATATATAAAATTATTATTTGTTAAATACAGAAGAGTAAATTAAGAAAAGAAAACCAAAATTTACAAAATAAAAAATTATTATTTTTACATGTAAATCAATTTAAACATTTAAGTTAATCTTTTAATCAACTTTTTAAGGATGTAAATAGAAACGGAAGGAATAAATAAAAAGTAAAAATAAAAAAAAAAAGAATTTTTGTTCTTTTTTCTAGGCTGAAATGTCTTACTTCAAATGTTTTACTTTTATCTTTACATGTATTTTTGAAATATTTACGTTTTGTATTGAACATTTAATTAATTTATTTTATTGGAGCGATATAAGTTAAATAAGTAAAACATCAAAAATAAAATAAAATCGATTTTCTTTTTAAATTATAAAATTTTTTAATTGGTTTATATTTCTTTTAGTTTAACTATGAAAATTGAAATCATATTTCAAGTTTTAAAGTTTTAAATAACATTTAGTTAAATGAAATTCTCAATTTTCTTTTAATTTTTATATTATTTTCTTGCCTAATCATTGCCAATATTTTTTTTAAGATTGATTTAACTATAGATTATTATCATATATCGTATTATTTCAGAAATTTTTATTCTTGTAATTTTAAATTAAATACACTTGAGAACTTAGTATCTATTAAATTAATATTCATTAAAATCAAGAGGATATAAGTGGTCTAGTTTTCTAATAAATGCATTGTTTAAAAATATAAATAATTATAATCATTGCACAAATCAACAATGAATGAAAATTTTAACCTGTACCGATTCAAAAAAAAAACATTATTTATTTATAACCAAAAAGGGAGTTTAATTTTGAAATTATTTCATTAAAAAAGTGTTTGAAGGATATTATAAAATTTGTAATGATTTATAAGGTTGCTGTTCTGATTATATCACAATAACAATTTGAAAGTAATTTCTCAATTTTTCCTGTGTAGTTTTAATAACTTTATTATAATTAAAATAAAATAATTTACAATAAATAAAATTACAATGGCTATTTATTAAATCGGTATTCAAATATTTGTATAAAGTTATAAAACAATATATTAAAATATTCAAAAAAAAAACACTTAAAAATATTAGGGGGGGGAGGGCCTCGGTGACCTAGTGGGTAAGAGCGTAAAATACGCTGTAAACAACGAAGGAGTGTGAGTTCGAGTCCCACACATGTCGTAAATTTCCGACATTTACAGCCACGCCTGAACAAGAAAGGCTATGTGACTTGGTTGACCCCGTTAAATATCTCGGTTTCAATATAAACAAAAATCTAACGTTTCAGGGGCATATTAGCAAAACCAAAAGAATATATTAGCAAAAGTGAACAAAACAATAAAACAATTCCAGTCATTTACAAATCGTAAGTCTAAACTATGTACCACCAATAAAAATATTATATTTCAATTAATTTTTGTTGCAATAATAATTTAATATGCGCCGGTAGGGGTTAAAACAGAAAGAAACAAACTTCAAATAGCACAAAATACAATTTTAAAACTTATATTATATCTTCTTTTTGATTATTGTTGTACGGTAAAAAAAAATTCGTAACAAAGCAAATATGGAACCTTTACAGTCAAAAATTAATGATATTATAGAAAAATTCAATAGTAAAGCGTAATTTTTACATAAAGATTTATATTTGTAAACGTTTAAATTCATAAACTGATCTTTTTAAGTGAGAAAACTATATTTTGATTAAATAAATTATTTATTATTGCTACAATTAAATAATGGACAATAAACAAGTCTAAAATTGTTCTTTTGCCTCTCTTCTCTAAAATAATCATTACAATATTTCATTTTTCTAAACATTATGGTTCATTGCAGTCACTGAAACCATAACAACAATTATCATTCTAAACATACATTCTGGTTTTTACTCCTTATTACCAACAAAAAGAAAATATATTTATCATATTTTAATTAAAATTAAAATAAAAAAATTTTTTTCTATATATTATTAAATTTAAACAATTTTTTAAATATGAATTAAAATTATGGCTGTGTTGAAATTTTGGTTTGTTGAACAGGGATGTTAAATTTTCATTTATATTTTTCTACCACAAATTGGAAAAGTGAATGTAAAAAAATTTCATAAAATACCTATTCTAAAATTTATTTGAAAACAAAATAAAAAAAAATCATGTCCTTATAGAAAAACTTATAGAAAAATTTTTATAAACGTACACGTTTTCAGTTTTTTTTTGTTTATTATTTTTTATATTCATATCACGTATCCTTGTCAGACACCAACTAACAACTATGATAATACCACAAATTTTATTTTTTTAACTAAAATTTCATTTTTAAAATTTTATATTTTTATTTTTGAAAATTATCCTCCGAAGACAGTTTAAAATAAATATTTATTATGGTATATGTTGGTTTAATTTTTGGGCATAAATATTTTTGAGTTTTAATTTCTCATCTTCATTTTAAATGTAGAAACTCGCTGGATGTTGTAAACATTATGATTTAGTTATATATGTAATTTTAAAAACTATTTAAAAAGTAGATATTTTGAGATAGAGATATTTTGATGAAAAACATAAAAAAAATAAAACAAAAATTAAGCATTGTGACGGTAGACGATAACATATTATGTAATATATATTATATATTAAAAATATTACATTTTTGACATGATTAAATTAAGCTGAATTCTAATTTCGGTAAATCCATTTTATGGCATATAGTGTTGTATAACAATCACCACAATTCACCTGTAATGCGAATTTGAAAAATGCAACGCATGTTAAAAAATTACAAGTAAAAAAAAAAAATATCATATAACGGTATTAATTCATCAAAAGGCTAGAAAAAATATTCAAAAAACAAAAAAAAAAAAGGAAAATTAAATAAAAACTAACAAAAGTAAAAATGAAAATATATATTTTAAAGCAATGAAAACTATGGTATTCTACTTTTAATTTAACTGAAATTAAATAACTTACATATAGTACAAAATAAAAATTTCAAACCCCCTAAAAATATGCAATTTTATTTTTGAAGATTTACCGATTCACTTATTTAGGGGGATAGTCTGGCTGCTCTTTAATTTTAGTTAATCTTTAATTATTTAGCAGACCTCAATGATCGAGCGCTTAAATGCATGATATTTTAATAGAACTGGGATTCTAAGTTAAAATTTTACACAGATAGCAAGTTTTTTCTATTTGTACGGAAAATGACCGAAAAAGTTATAAATTTAAAAAATCCCATTTGCTAGCAAATAAATTGTAAATGATACATTACATAAACAAAATAAATAATGTTATTCTATAAATTTATAATAAAGTTTAATGGTCTTAGTAACTTATTTAGAATAAAAAATTTATTTAGCGAACTAATGTATATTTTTTGTAATGTAAGATTTATTTTAAAATATTAAAATTATTGAACTGACAAATGGTCAAACAAATATATAATGAAAGAAAAATAAACAAATAAATTCAAATTGAATATGCTTATATTTTGTTTTTGTTTTTTTTTGTTTTTTTATGTAAAATGTACATTACATATGAATCTCATGGAATTTGAAACACCAGAACGAATATATTTGGTATTATCAAGTTTTTGTTTTATTTTTCATTATTATTTTGCGCCATATTTTTTCATACTACACAAATTATTTTCACAAGTTTTATGCCAGCCAGCATAATATGTACAGTTGTGTAAAATTTGCATAGGAGAAAAAAGGAAATAATATAACAAACAAAAATGAATAAAAATAAAGAATGCTGTTAACTCGAAAAGAAAATAATAAAAATCGCTGATTTTGCATTACAAAATAGTTAAATTTTTTTTTGTGGTTTTTTTACTTTTTTTATTCGATATTTTATATGGTAAAAATGTTAGTTAATGTCTCTATGCGATGATAGTTTTGTTTTGTTTTTTTTTTTAATTTAAATCTATATATATTGTTTATTTTTTTTTTTTTTTGTTTTTAATTTTTAATTTTTATTGTTTTGTTTTTATTTTCTCAGGAATGCAATTTTTTATTTGCTTTTTTGATTCTCTGTTTTTATATTTCAATTATTTTGTTTTTTTAGGTTTTTGTACTTTTTTCTTTCGTTATTTTTTTTTTTCAATTTAAAATAATTACATACGTGTATCGATCTCAATGACAATTGACCCGTTTAAAATGTACCCCTATTAACATCATTGAACTTAATTATAAAAAGTTTTTTCCAAGGCAAAATAAAATATTTTTAAATTAAAATTAAATGTCAATGTTGGTTTTTTGTTTTTTTTTTTTTTTGTTAAATCATTTTCGTTAATTATTATTTTTTCCAAAAAAAAAAATATTAGCAAAGAAAAAATCTCAATGTCATTGAAATCATTTTGACAACAAATTTAACCAATTGCATCAACTGCAGAACTTAAAATTACCAAAAAAAAAAAAGAAAATTTTCTTTAATTAATTTTAATAAAAAAGTTATGATTTTGTTTCTTTTTTTTTTTTTGAAACTAGAAAGTATTTTTAACAATACAACAAATAAACTTTTTAAATCTTAGAATGGCAACTTTTGCAAATGAAAGTACTTACATGTAACTTACAAGTACTTAGTCAACAGATTTGTAATTCTTCACCAATTGTGAAAAACAAATCATATTGTATTTTATCTTACGATCCTTATCATATCATATCAAGTTTTAATTAATTATAATTTATGATTAATATTCGATATCATAATCGTATATAAGAAAAAAATATTGTCAATTCTTTACAAAATCACTTCAAATTGTTATAATAAAAAAAAAATACATAAAAATAAACGTAAATTAAAAAAAATTAACTTAAATTATTCAAAAATTTTAACATAAAATTAAACAAACAAAATAATTCATAAAATTTTCTTTTATAAAAATTTTAACTGTAACTGTTATTAAAATACCAGAAATCATTATTTGTTGGTATTTAAAGATACAACAATATTCCGCATACAGATTACGTCAAATTCAATTTCATTTTTCATTCCAAAAATAGTTAAAAAAAAAAAAACAATATAAAAACTAAATTCCTTTTTATAAATTTACTATTTCCTTTTTCCTTTTTGTGTGTTGTAACACCACTTCACCTTATTTTAAAATTTATAACCGAATAAATTATAAATTTTTGTAAATCATATATTTTATGCAGAGAAAATATTAAAAAAATTCCAGTAGAAAAAATATAATAGGTACCCACTATAATTCAAATAAATAAAACAAAACAAGAAAAGAAAATTTAAAATTAAAAGAAATTACTAAAAAAAAAAAAAAATTTCCCCTGCTATGTAAATTTTAAGATTTCACCTTTTGCTTATTTTTTTTTTTTTTCCTTTTATAAAAAATATTTATGAGGGTGTTAAGGACATTTAATTGAATAACTTTGTTCTTTATATGCTTACAAAATTTTTTTTTTATATTTACAGTTCGATTCATAAGTATATTCAGATATTTTAAAATAAAACAAAATAATAATATTTAAATAATGTTAAAAATGATCTTTGAAAATTGCTTAATTGTTTTATAAAAGACTAAGCTGATCATCAGATATTTAATATATTTACGGTAAGATATTTTTATTTGTTTTTTATTTCATTGTCCAATTCTTATTCTTAATTCTTAAAACAAAAATTCTAATTCGAGAAATTATTTTCGTTTAAAATAAAAATGAAAAAAATCATCTAATTAAATAAAAAAATATCTGAATTTAATTTAAATAAAACTGTTATTTAGAAAAATATATTATATTTATACCATTTGATATCAATTTAATGACAAAAATAGTTTAAACTGTTTTGTAAAATCTTTAACATGATTTTTGTTTGTAAAATATTTATATAATTAGCCAATCCTAAATAAAAAAGAGGATTAACTTGCAAAGAAAGGAAACTATAAAGAGTTTCGAACCCTTTTATAGCATACGTAAAATTTAAAATAAGATTATAGAAGTAACAATGAAAGAGGAAACTGAAGTAGAAAACTCTGAAATGAAAAATTCTGACTCAAACAATCTAAAGATATTCTGAAAAATTGTAACTGAAACGGTATGAAAAAATTATACGGTCCAGTATAAACAAACTAAGAATTTTAACAGGATTTTTGGCCGAACATTACTCACTAAAGAGGCACTTAAAGAAATCCCGAAGAAAGCTTTATGGTACATGTAAATTCTGTCAAGAAAAAGAGAATCTCGCTAATATATATACTTATTTAAAAACTGCGGAGCTTCACTTCGAGCATGATATGTGTATCTATAGGAGAATGTTGCTTTACCTAAGATCAACTATCAACAATAAACCATTTAAAAATCTTTAGTTTTTTTAGAGGCGGTAGGTCTTCGGTAAAAGTATTATAAGTGGAGACGAAATTTACAACATTTAGTAATTGGTGAGAGATAATAGATCTACATCAAAAGGTCTCATCTAACACCCGATTATTTAGTTATTGTTTTTGTTTTTATATGAGCCAATATAATTTAATATTAATTAAAGTTTATTTAATTCTGACAAAGATTTATTAGATTTTTTTTTAAATGCTATAAAAATTAATTTGAATAAATTTACTTTTTAATTATACTTTGTAAATTCTAAGACACAAACCATATTTATAGTTAAAATTATAAGAACAAAAAATTTTTATTTTCAATACATACTTATTGTTTTTTTATGATATATTTGAAGTACCCACTTTGCATTAGAAATAAAAAAAATATGATTTTTTTTTTTTATTTATGTCTATACATGCATTTTGTACGTTATTTACATATTGTAAAACTATAAAGAAACTATAATAGTAAACCTATATGAATTTCTATTTAGTAACTATATAAGTACTTCAAATAAAAAAAAATAGAAGAAATTGTATTCGTGTTCATACATATTTTACATTTCTTTTTATAAAAGCACTCACAAAAGTGTTGTTTTTTATTTTCTTTTTCTATTTTCATTTTCATTTAATTTTCTTTTTCTTTTTCTCTTTATTTGATTTGCGTATCTTTGAACTTGGTCTAAAGCACGTTCTTGCTCTTATTAGAAGGTTAATAAAAGACCCATGAAATGCACCCAATGCAATGCAATTTAAATGTATAGGTACATATTATATATAAATATATATATAAGTATACTTGTATAGTTTTATTATGTACATATAATTTACCAATTAGAATATCAAATTGGAAAAATAAATTTCTTTTAATAATAATATGGTATGTTTCTTTTCTTCAATTTGATTAAAAAATTTGTATTATAAATATATACGTACATGCATACATATATTAAGAAGATGATAATAAAAATTCATGGCATGCAACTAATTATACGGAAATATAATATATCATGATATAAATTAAAATCATCCAATTTAAAATGAAAAATATCAAAATTAAATGGATAGGTATTTTTTATTTTTATGCATACTAAAATATATTTTTAAAATATATATTTGAATATCTTTATTTATATGTACATATATATTTATATATAGTAGAATTTTTTTTGAATTTAAATAAGTGAAAATAATTAATTGAATTGTATATATAAAAGAATAACGATATTTAAATGTCGGAAATGCTAAATAATTGTTATAAATCAATTTGTTGTGATATGATAATTTTTTTTTCAAAAAAATTTTTTTTGAATTATTTTTACAGTTTTAATTAACTTAAGTTTTCCTTTCTTTTAAATAAAATTATTTGAAGTATACACATTTTACCAAATTATGTCACTCAGATATATATTTATGATAATGAGTAACTTGGTGACATGTCATAAGTCCCAGGGTCATAAGTCTCAATTGGACTTATGTAGCTGTCATAAGTCCCATTATGACCCACTGTAAGTCCACCCATGGAGACTTATGACTCTGGGAGTTATGTTTCAATGGACTTATTTTTGTTCCCAATGGGACTTATCACCCTCTGTAAAAAAAAATAAAATAAGGAAATTCCTCCACACCAATTTATTATTAAAAATATTTTAAGTGAAAACATTTATAATATTTTGAACAATTGGCTTACAAAACGGATATAAAGTTGGTTGACCCTGTGCTACTCTTGTTGCTATTTATATATATCTGTATAGCAAGAATAACAAATTTTAATTTCATTACATGGCTTCAATGGTCGAGATCGTGGTCAAGGCGGCGGTCGCGACGCGACGTGCGACGGTGCGCGCCTCTCATTATGCAATTTTTTTCGACTAACTACACTCATTTGCGCACCTCTCTCGCTCAATAATATTTCACTTTAGTTACGTGCTCTGCATGTGCAATATAAATTATCATCAATTGTGTATATTCACATTTGGGAACTGCACAAAAAGTTCCATCTAATAAGTAATGACGATTTCCGTCTTCAATTTTTGTACTTATTACACTTATACATACTTAACTGCTTTATCAATGAAAACTCATAATGTATTAACTTTATAACAAAAATATCTTTGATAGTTGAAAATATGGGCTATAAATGATATATTCTGTTTGAACACAGCTCAATTTTTGCAAAAATGTCGCTTAACAACTTTAAAAAATTATAACCGTAATTCTGAATAAAATAGAGAATTTTAATTGGTCATAGGAATGGTCTGATCTTTTCCATAAATATAAACATGTAGGAGCAAAAAAAAATAGTCTGATCTTCTCAACAAATATAAATGTGGACAATAAGAAAAACAATCAAAGAATATAAATAACAAAAACAAAAATATTTGATGAACTTTTGAAAATTTAATTCATTAACATAATGGGACCTTTGACCCACTGCAGTACGACTTATGACTTAGGAGTCCCAATGAGACTTATGGGACCTATGACATGTCATCGGATAACTTATCCAAAAAAAAAAAAAAAAACTTATTAAAACTTGAATTTTCCAAATGTGTATCTTTAAATAGTTTATTCATATAGGCAATTTACCTTATATATTACAAGGATATGAAAAAATACGATATTACATAATTAAAGTGTATAAGTCAATATCGTGATTTTGAAAAGCTTTTGTAAAAATTGAAATGTTAAAATTGAATTTTAGAAATTAATTCATTTGAAATGTACATAAGTAAAAGTAATTTTATAATTGGATTATTGTTAAATTAAAAAGAACATATTATAGTTGTTGAAGTGTTGCATCAAAAAAAAAAAATAAAACTACAAGATTATTAAGGAATTAACCTAATAACACATAGTAGTAATTGCAGTTTATTTTAAAATGTTTTAAACTTAATTAAGATTATTATGTTTTATATGATTGTCAAAAATTTAAAAAAAAAAATGAAAATTGTTAAATTAAGAAATCACAATACGTTTATAATATACAGTGTTTAAATTAATTGTGTAATCAGTCTTTTCCATCTGTCGGTACTGGACTTAATCAATTTATAGTGCTTTGTAAGAAGCTCCTCATGGTTTAATTAGGATAAAATTCTGATTCAGAGTGTCACAACAGTCTTAAACTGGCATAAATGTGCACCTATAGTCCCTACTTACCTATCTACCTATTTATCAACCTTCCTATCTATCTAATCAGAGGCTAAATGAGTTAAATGTATTATAGAATGTAAGTTATTATATCGTGATATTTTACATCATGTATATTTTTAAAATTCAATAAATTGAAGTTTTTTTTTTGTTTAACTTTTATTGGAAATTGAATGGTTTCGTCTTCCTAAATAAAAAAAAAAAAAAACCTCTCTAAAATAAAAAGTGTGAAAAATAGTTCCAATGGTCATTTTTCATGATCAAAACAAACATAGGACAGTAATCATTATTACCAAGTAACTAAGTATATTTTATTTTCTAAGTAAAAAAGATTATATTTAAAATTTGTTTTTTTTTATGAAGAACATTTGAAAATTTAAAATCCATGCAGCAAAATAATTAAAAAAGTTAAGAAAAAAAATGCAAATCCCTTTGAAATCATTTTTTTTTTTTTTTTTTAAATATTTTGACAATGACCTTCTAACTTTAAAGCAATTTTTTAAAATTTATTTTTCAACAAATTTATATAAATTTTACCTTGATTTTTTTTTTTTTATTTATATTTTGTGAAAAATAAATTTTCTCAATTTTATTTTTCTTATAACGGACATTGCAATTTATCTAAAAAAAAAAAAAAAAAATTAAATGTAATATATCAAATATATAAAAAGATATGTACATACATACATACATATAATATTTATATTATTCAATTTAGCAAATTTTTTTTTTCATTCTTTTCGTTTAAAAAACTAAAAAAAAAAAAAAACATCGCATGCAATTTAAGTACTCAAGGAGAAAATATAACATATGTATATATTTATAATTTATATAGTACATAATATATATACATAATATTTACATTGCAATTTGATTATATCAAGTCAAAATGTGCAACGAATATTCAAGTGGTTGATTTTTGCATTTTTTGTAGATTTTTTTTTATTAAAAAAAAAAAAAAAAAAAAATAAAATAAAATTGAAGTAAATTCGTTTGTATGAGAGTAAAATTTTTTATTTCCTTGAATTTTACCACTGCCATTTTAAATTTAGTGATTTATAAAGTATTATTATAATAGACAAGATATAGGGTGTAGTTACTCAAGTTTTTGAGAAATTAGCTTTATTTAGTTTTTTTTTTTTTTTGTTTTTGTGAAATTATTAATTCTTTATTTAAATTGTGAATATTTAAAAATTGTTTTTTCAATTTTCTTTTAAGCATGGTAATTATTTATTCCTTTGTACTTTTTTAAGAATATTTATTTTAAGTTTTTTTTTTTTAAATACAAATATTTACATTCAATTTATAATCTAAATTCTATACGAATTCAATCTAATATGAATATATTTAGATTAGAAAATGTTAGGTTTTATGATAAAATCTATAATATTATGACATTTAATTGCACATATTCAATCATAATGTTATATTATCATTAAATTGTTTTAAAATTTTTATAAAAGTATCTTATATGATTCCGAAAAATATTTTCAATATAAGACTTCTTTAAGATTTTTATTTGATTGAATTTATTCCATAGAATATTTTTGTAACTATGGCATATTTTGTTTAATACTATAAATATTATGAAGCGCATAATAATTTCATTTATATTTACTACAAAAAAACGTATTTTTAACGTATATAATAATTAAAAAGTTAAAAAAATACTAAAACAAAAAAGAAAAGTAATCTTGATACGACAACTACTGCAATCATACAATCGTACAAGCATGAAAATATGTAGTTAAAAAAACCAACAAGCATGCAAACAAAGAAAGCAAAAAGAAAAAAAAAAAATAATAAAGACGAATTAATAATATATAGCTAAATATACTGTAACTGTTAAAAAAATAACATGACCTTTCCTTTCATTTTTTCTCTAATAACGTGCTTTTAATTTTCCTGTTTTTCTTTTGTTTCACTTTTTTTTTTTCTTTATATTATAAAAGTTTTTTTTTTTCTTAAAGTCGCCTGAGGTTAAAAACAATGAAAAACAAAAAGATATACAAACATTTTTTAAAAAACAAACAATAATTTTATTTTATTTATGTATATATATTATATAATAAGATATTTTATATATATGTATAAGTATATATATGTATTTATATTTTTTTATAAAATTATATTATATGTATTTTGTTTAGATGTTTGTCTACTATTCACGCATACATAAAGTGTTAATTTATGTGTTTACGTTTACCTTTTTATTTATTTTGATTTAGATTTTTTTTTTTTTCAAGTTATTTTTATTTATGTTTTTGTTTTGTTGTTGTTTTATTTATTTTTGTTAGTCGTGCTTTTATTTTTTGTTTTTTTACATCTAAGCTCATTTACACAAACACGCAAATTTATTAT
Source organism: Poecilobothrus nobilitatus (assembly GCA_947095535.1). Lineage (NCBI taxonomy): Eukaryota > Metazoa > Arthropoda > Insecta > Diptera > Dolichopodidae > Poecilobothrus > Poecilobothrus nobilitatus. The sequence goes on along the minus strand of OX352773.1, from coordinate 24,928,755 downwards.
TATGTTATAGGAAAATACAAATATCCTTTTTATGATTACAAAATATACACTTATTTTAAAGGGAGCCATCATTACCGTTGCCATTTACTATTACCGTTACAATACCATGTAATAAATAAAGGTAATCATAAACATATACCCATCCATTTTCAATTTTATAATTTATTTATTTTTTTCTGTTTTGTTTTCTATTTTTGAAACTATTTATTTTGGTTCTTTTTATATATAAAAAAAAAAAAAAAAAACGGGGATAAAAGAAATTTGGTTTAATAAAAACAACATTCATCCTCCAGTTCTAAAATTTCTTTTCATTTTTTTCAACAAAAAAAAAAAAATTAAAACAAACATAAAAAAAACGCAAAAATAAACGAAATACCTGAACTGTCCTTTGGGTTTTCAAAAAGAATGAAAAGAAAATAAGGAACGGTAAAAATAAAAAGAACAAAAGCTTGACAGCCGAAAATTAATTTATAAAATAAAATGTATGTATGTAATAGAAAATGTTGAAAATAGAAAATTAAATTTTGAAATACATATCGGTTATTTTTTTGGACAGCGTAATGTGATGTAGTATAGTAAAGTAAAGTTAATTTTTTTTTTTGTTTTTTAAAAAGAATGTATTTTAACACTATTAGTCATAGACACCATCAGTTAATATAAAAAAAAAAACATTTTCTGAAGTTAAGATCATGTTGAACTTATGATGTACATTCATTTATATATTACACTTTGGGATAAATACATATAACTATATATGTATCATTAGTGATGAAAATAAGTTGTTTTGGGAAAATTTTTTTTTTTTTTTTGAGATCACCTCTGTGATATGGAAGGTGATATGTTATTGAAAAGTAAGTTATTTTTCACGATTTCTATACATCTGTAGTTAATGCAATATAGCTCTAGTAAAGAAAACTAAAATTTTTTTTTTTTTTATTATTTTAATGCATAAAATGTGTACAGGAAATTACACAGTCTTTCCTGTTCAGGTGTGGCTATACATGTCGTAAGGAGGAGTAATTTTACTCATTTATTGAATAATTTATTGTTGTTACTTTATTATGTCTGACACTATTTACAGATTAGCTCGATACAGATTTCAACCTTGTTAAAATATACCTTTTGACCAAAATTTAAACTAAAAAGAACTTAAATATCTATTTAAATTTTAGTTTAAAATACAGTGAAACTTCTATAACTCGAACTTTCTAAATGTTCGGAAATTGGTTCGAGTTAAACAGAATTCGAGTAATAATAACTTAAAATTTACCCAAAGCGTTATTAAATTAATTTTTTTCTTTTAAAAATAAATAAATATTTTAATTTTTTACCGGGCATTTTAATTTTCAAATTTACAACGAACACAAAAAATATGTTAGTTGTTGGAACTGAATGTTTATAACTGTCAAATATATAATTATCTACAAGTAAAGCACGTACATGCACATCATGTTAACAAACTCATAATTGTTGAAAAGTAAAACAGAAATGAGAGGATGATACCAAAAAAACAAAAAGAATAACAAAAGTTATATTTTTTTTTTTTTCAATTTAATTCAACAAAAAGTTCGAGTTAAGAAAACTTTTTTACTCAAAATGACATTAAATATTTCGAGTAAGAGAAAAGTTCGAGTTTAAGAGATTTTCGAGTAAGAGAAACTAATTTATATAAACAATTGGAACAAAATTTTAAATATATCAAAATAGTTCGAGTTCAGAAGAAGTTCGAGTTTAGATAGGTACGAGTTAGGGAAGTTTCACTGTATTTATATTAAAATTTTTTAAGGATCTTCACACCGTTATTTCTATCTATAAAAGGAAATATATTGTGCGGTTTTTTTTTTCCATTTTACTTTAAATATTTTTTTTATCTGTTTAACCTAAAATAAGTGTATGATTTACATTTTAATGCAAAAATTTTACATAGTTTTGCCTTCATTTTAATTTTGTTCAAATAAAAATCCCCAATAAAATACTTAATTTACTTCTTTTATTTTTCGTTTTGAACAAAAAAAAAAAGAACATATCAAACATAAAATTGTTTAAGTGGAAAATGTTGTTTATTTTTTTTTTTTTATAGAATTTATATTTATTTTCCGTATACCGTTTTTTATATAAGTATTTATCATAAAAACCAAAATTATAAAATTTTTTTCTTTTTTTTTTCACATTTTGCAAATTAATACCATATTAAAAACGAGGAAGAATACAGTTGACTTTGTCAACTCTTAGATACCCGTACGAACCGTTAGTATGTTCACAGCCTGTCACTCTGCTTACAATATTATTTTTTTAATATTTTAGTATTTTAAAATAATTTGGGTGAATTTTATAATTTCTAGAACTATGGGTTGTACATATATTCAAACTACATGTTTATATGTACATTCTTCAAAAGCAGATTCTAACCTTCCACATAACGATTATCAATCCAAAACTTTTTCAAATATTCTATAGTACCATTTAATACTAAGCGGTAAATGTATATTAAATTTACTAAGTACAAAACAGTAAATATAATTTTAAATATTATATTATATTATATTTAAATATTCCATTGACAGAATAATTTCTTATAAGTACAATAAAATACATATATGTATGTAAATACGGCGCTATATAATATACATCTATACTCTTATCATTCATGCACTAGTGACATATACGATATGTAAATAAACATGATATTATATAAGTATGTATATATATCAATATCATATAAATAAAAATTCTTCAAGCAACCGTTATGTTGTTTATTTCTTTACATTTTTTTGTACTACGCATTATATCCTCAACAATTTCAAATTATCGAGTAAAACAAAATGGAAAAAATTCGTTTTAAAGAAATTTGTTAGAAAATTTGAAAAAATCAAGTAACACTTTCGTCAATTATAAAGTAACCCTATATTATAAAAAAAAGTTGTTAACAGAAATAAGACTATAATATTGAAGCTTTAATTTTTGTGTATTACTTCAAAAAAAATTTAACAGGTGTTCAAGTTACAGGTGTTTAAAAATAGAAAATTTTCAGTTTTTGACCCCTTACAGCTCCTAAACGGGGGGTGATACAAAAAAAATTTCTGAAATGACTCATACTAATTTTCAAAGATCTAACTTCTGTCAAAATTTCAAGTTTCCAACTTTAACCGTTTAGAAGATGGAAGGGTTAAAGAATTTTGCAAAATTTGAGTTTCGCATAACGGTAAATTAAGACACCGTATGCCAAAAATATATATTTATTGTATATATACTTTTAAAGCTAATGAAAGTAGTAATCGTTTGGCGTTTTCAAAATGAAGATATACCTTATACAACTTGTGCTATAACAATTTAAATATAGAGCTTTTTTGAACCTTTGGGGAGCTGTAGCTCCGTAACGGGTGGGGCTACAAAAAAAAGTTATTAAAAATAAAATTAATATTTTTGTGAGATCTTTCAGTAGTTAAAATTTCATAGCTCTATTGCAAAAAAAATGTGGGGATCTAAAAGTTAGGTGTTCGAGAGCTACCCTAAGGCTTGGTCCAAACTCAACCAAAAAAAATAGGGAACCTACAAATTACTCCCAAAATATTTTGTGTAAATTGCAAGATTCTAGCTTTCTTAGTTTTTGAGTTAGCGTGCTGACGGACGGACGGACGGACGGACGGACATGGCTCAAAAGTCTTAGAATTTTTTTCTGATCCGATCCATACCTTTGAAGGTATATCTAGCTCGCTTATTTCGAGGTGTTACAAACGGAGGAGTAATTTTATTATACCCGATCCTATCGTACGGGTATAATAAATGTACAACTAATGCAGTCCCATATAATTAAATGAAAATTCTATCTATAATATCAATTCATTTTAAAATTGCATTTATATTATAGATTAAGTAACCACAAAAAAAAAAACAACAAAAGAAAAAGTCTTTTATAATCGGCAATTAACGAATATTCCAACAAGTACAAGTAAATGTAAATACTTTGTTCATTTAGTAAAAGTTTTTTGTTCAAAATACAACAATAAATTTTAATGCTAATTTTTAATAAATTTTAAATTAATAGAGTACGCTTTCAAACTATATAGCAAAAAAAAAAAAAAAAATAAGGATAAGGATAATAACAAAAATGAAAAACGAAAACATAAAAAATGTACAAATGAGTATGAAAAAAAGTAAGAGGAAAAGAAAACGTGTTACTTGTATTAGTTTCAATGTGACACGTTTCCCAACTTTTAAATATTGATTTTATTAATTATTTTTTGTTTTTATTTTTTTTTTTCTCTTTATTTTTTTTTGTTGTTTTTTTTCTTTCTTTCAAAAATTATCAATATCTATAAACATTAAATTCATTAAAATGTCGAATACAAAAACATAAACATAAACATTATGTCAAAAAATCGGAAATATCTTTTGGCCTAAACAAGATGAAAATTTGATAGTGATAGAAATTACAAAAAAAAAAAAAAAACAATGAAAAACAAAAAAAAAAGGATAAGGAAGCAAAAAAACAGAAAAAGAAAAAAAAAAACAAAAAACAAAGTTTATTTTGTTTTATTCAACCAAAAATTTTAATATTATTTTCGTATTTGTCTTATCATTATTCATTTTGCTTTTTCTGTTCATTTTTTTTTTGCAGTTATAAAAAAAAAAAGAGAAAAATATATTTAATTTTTGTTTTTTTTATGTGATTGACAGATCTTTAGTTGTGATGGTGTGGTATTAAATAGAAAGATGAATATCAATATGTGCCAATATATCGATATTCACACTGGTGTGCGAAATAAAATATATATTGTTTAAAATTTTATTATTGAATATATATTTTCTTTCTTTTTGGTAAAAAATCCTGTAATTTTGTTGAGATTTAATTTTTATTTTGAAGTAAAAGCAGATTTTTTTTTTTTTGCCTAAGGGAGGTGAGAATTATCCAAAGACACCAAGAATTTCTTCTTGGTAGTGTCAGATTCTTGTTGTCTAAACCCACCTCCTCCTTTAGCCAGTATAATGAGATGGAACCTTTATCTGTTAACGTAGTATATTGTCTAGGGAGTAGGAATAGGAAAGGATAGGAATTGGATGGGGAAACAATAATTTGGAAATGGGACTGTAAGGAAACAATAAATCCGAAAGGTAATTATTGAAGGCAAACTCCACTCTCATTCACTACAGCAGCTATTATTATTGGTATTATATAGTATTCTTATTAATATTATTATTATTTTACTACAGAGTTAGGGCCATCAGTGGATTACAATGTGCAGTAGTAAATTTATTTATAAGTCAAGTTGGGGAGATAATATTTTTTTTGTATTTGTTTGTTAGTTTTGTAAATATTTGCTTTATTTTAATATAATATGTATTTTACTGTATATTTCCATATATATGTAATAAAAATTGCTTTTTATGAAGAATCAAATATTTTAATAAACAATTAAATTTTTTGAAATGTTATCCTATTTTATTATTTAAAAAAAATTGTTAAGTATTTTCTTTTTTTATTTATTTTTTTATAAAATATCATTTATAGATAAAGTTTTAATTGAAAATAAAAGGAATTGATGCGTTATTTCAATAATTAACGCTTAATTTATTAATTAAGTTTTTTTTTTTATTCAATACTTATAGAATATTAATACATATTTTTGTTTTAGATGAAATTGAGTATTAAATGTATGTATATAGGTAGGTATATTATAAAATAATGGTTATGTATGAATGTTAATTTATTAAAAAATAAATATAATTTTAGTCAATAAATATTATTTCTTTTTTGATTGTAGAATTCAAAGATTACTTTTTGTATTAAAATGATTTTGAATTTCTTAGATCTTTTCGAAATTGCACTCAGTTTGCTTAATTTTAAGTTTTTTTTTTGATCAATGCAACAACAAAGTAATATTTGAAACATATTGAAATTTAAAAAAAAATATTTTGTTTATTTTATATAATACATATTTACACTATATTTGGTTGCAAGGGCGATTTATTAGAAAAATTACTTTTTCACTAATCATTTAAATATAGCCGTAGCACTCTTTTGGTTAATACGCAATGTTCTTAACCATGGCCACTTTTTTTTTTTTTAACTTTTATTTTATTTTCTTGTCTTATTCTGTTTACAATTAATTAGAAAAAAAAGTTTTATACAAGTAATATTATTTCTTAATTTACTTAGAACTGGCCACAAATTTATTTATTTATTTATTTATTTATATCAATATTACATACATAAATGTAATGCAATATTATTGAACCATCGGCTATTAAAGTCCATTATAGGTTTTTATACTGTTATTAAATTATATACTAATATTATTTATTTTGTTTATATTATATACTATATATTTACATTATATTTGGTCGTAAGGGAGGTATGTAAAGAAAAAAAAACTCACGACCTGTGGAGGGATCAAACCCACACTCCTTCGGTTAATACACCACACGCCTACCCACTAGGGTACCGAAGCCACAAATTATTTATTTTATTTATTTATTTATATTAATATTACATACATAAATGTAATGCAATATTATTGAACCATCGGCTACTAAGGCCATTATAGGTTTTTATACTATTATTAAATTATATACTAATATTATTTATTTTGTTTATATTATATACTATATATTTACATTATATTTGGTCATAAGGGGGGTATGTAAAGAAAAAAACACTTACGACCTGTGCAGGGATCGAACCCGCACTCCTTCGGTTAATACGCCACACGCCTACCCACTAGGCTACCGAAGCCACAAATTAAATATTATTGAATTTAGAATTTTCACAAAAATTGCATATTTTTAGGAGAGAAAAAAATATCTTAGGAAAACTTGAGAGAAGAAAGACCATTCAGCTAGAATTTGTATAAGTTACTTCATAAAAAGTTTTAATACCTTCTCCAGTTTAAGAGCCATTAGTGGTCAAAAATAAAAAATTATTATTTTTAGACATTTACTCAGTCCTTTGTAAATTTTTTCAGAGCAAAAATGAAACTTCTAATATTATATATTTTTTTATAGTTTTTATAGGCCATAGGGTTTCTTTAAAATTGAAGAAAGTGTCTCTTGATTTTTCAGAATTTTTTATATATAAAATTCTAAGAAAAGTTATAAATTTTTGGTTTAAACTGTTCAAATTGTCTTAGGGAAAATGAACATCAAAAGGAATTTGGGTTTTAGAAATTAAGATTTTAGAAAATTTTGTAAGGCTTCTGTAAAGAAAATGTCTTTTCCAAAGGCGGAACTTTTGAGATGAAATATTTACTACCATGTTTATTATATTGCAGATTACTGTAGATGTAAACGCTTGATTACTTTAAGGTTATGTTTTCCTTATTTTATTTTTTTTTTATTTTTATTTTTTTTTATTATTTTTCCGTTTTAATTTCAATATTGATTGAATTCTAATTCGATTGAAGAAATAACGATAAATAAAAATAAAAAAAGACGGTTTAATTGAAAATCGTATGTATTCGTTAAAAATTTCAAGATCAATTTAAATAAAAATCATTTCCGTAGAATAATTACATTTTTTTTGTTCTCTTTTTATTTTTTTTATTTAGGGAAAGTAAAATTTGACAATAATAAATTGAAATCTGTTATATAATTTTCACAATATCCTTAAACATAATGTATAAAAAAAACTCTTTATAATATAAATGTTGTAAATTTTTTTTTTTTTATGCTATAGCAATATTTTTCAATAACTATATATAAGATAAATATTTTTATTTTTTAACCATTCAAATAACTGGATTGAAGTTATCTCCAATATTGTAGTGAAACTTTTATTTTTGTTTTGTAGGTCTTTTAAATTTTAAATACAGTAGAATAAAAAATTTTACTGTGTTGTGGTTTAAATCGTGTAGATTATTTCTTACAATATAATTCAAAAGAATATTCTCAAAGCAAAAGACAGATCATTAGATTGAGAAAAAGATTTTAAAAGACTAAAAATTGTTAGAGATTCCTTTTACTTGAATGCAACGTTCCACAATTCCTTAAAAAAACAATACGTATGTAAAATGTATATCGATAGGTATATTTTTAATAAGAATTTAGAAAAATCAAGGACGCAAAACATTATAAACATGGAAAAAACAAATTTAATATCATTATAGTGGGAAATATTTGAATAAATTGACAAAATTATGTGGAAAAAACAAATACATTATTTGATAAAAATATTTGTCTTTGTCATTAAATCCTGATAATAAAAATGAATAATTTTGTATGTTGAAGAAAATTTTTTTTGGAATTTTTCTTACACCTCATATAATTTATTTCAGTTTTATATATTTTTTTTTGTAATATTTTTTGACTTGATTTATCACAATTGAAAACCTATAAAAAAAAAAAATAAATAAAAAATTTATGAAAATATAAAACAAAATAAAACGTGACTACATGCTTTATAAAATTTCCATTTATTTAATCATACTACTGCAACATCACCCTTTGCACGCTTCTTCTTAAATAATAACAAAAAAAAAAATTTCTTTTTTCAATTGATTAGTAATTCTGATCGATTTAAATCAAAAGTAATGTGAAAATTAATAAGATTTTTTGGTATGATAAGGTATGATAGCGAAAATGAAAATAAACTTATAAAAAGAAATGTACTGTAGGTAGGCAAATGGTTTTCGTTTCTTGCCACTGTAGGTGAAAAATGTTTGAAAAGTAATATAGAGAAGTAAAACACCTGCTATTGCCTAAAAGTAAAGTCTTCTCACAAGTGTATGGGATTTTAACGTACTAAACAACAACTTGACAAAACAATAGATGACTTTTAGTATTAATGTACCAAGAAAAGTTGATCAAGAGGAGCTTAGATAACTTAATTATATAATCAAGATAAAAATCAAATATTTGTTTATTTTTACAAAATTTTGTTGAACTTTAATGGTCCAAAATTGTTTTAAATTATCAAAAGATCGCTTTTTATAGGTGATCGTTAGAATTATCATTCAAAATTTACTGTTATCGTCAAAGAATTTTAAATTTATTCAATAGTGAGTAGAAAATGAATACAAACGTATATAATGTCAAGGTCATTGCAAGCTTTTCCTCGGTAAGATCAATAATATCTGATCAAATTTTTACTTATAGCCAAATTGAGTATCATGTTTTTCAATATACGTACGTACCTATGTTCTTTTACAAAATTAAGAAAAAGGCGTTATTGGTACGTACAAAAAAAAGGCAATTTTAAAACAACTTTTAAAAATTTTTTTATTTCTTTTTTTATAGTCTCATTTAAAGTCGCCCCGTTAACATATACAGTATGAGTACATTAAAAAAGTTTTACAAATTTCAACAGAATCCTGTTACATTCTAATTTAATTACATAAGTTTACAACTTTAAAAAATTATTTTCTTTTCATTATCTTCTAAATAAAATTCATTTAACAAAAAACAAAAAAAAATTTATAATTTTTAATATTAAAATAATTCCGTGATTTGGCAATTTTCCAAACAAAAAAAAAAAAAAAGGGAAAATTTTTTTTCTATAATTGAATAACTTTGAATAAATTTTTTAATAAATTTTATTTTTTTTTTAATTAAATTACGGTAAAAGTTTTGAAAATTCCACTATTTTAAAAAAAACTTAAGATAAAAATTAAAATACTTTTTAAAAGTTAAAAATTTTCATTTTTAAAATTGAAAAATTAAAAATAAAATCACCTATCGTTATTGAAATGCAAATAATTTAAAATCCTTAATCCAATTACAATTTTTTATTTATTTGTTATCAATTAATTTCCTTTATTTTGTGTCAAAATGAAAGAAAAAAGAAATTTAATAAAAATAATGTTTGATATTTGTATGACTTAATCTATAGTATAAAACAAAATTTAACAAACGAAAAAATTTTTAATTTAACGCGTAATTAACACTTTGTCATAGTGAAAATAAAGTTAAAACAGAAGAACATAACAGAAAGGAAAATTAGATAGAAAATGATATGTGCAAGGAAAATGTGCAAGGAAAGAAAAATAAATTACATTTTCTAAATTAAGATTTAAAATAAAATTTTTATTAAAGAATAATTAAAAGACTACTGTTAATCTCATAAATAAGCATGCAACATATCACATACATATATAAGAATAATAGTTATCGTATGTAAGTATAAAAATACATGGGAACGTCTGAATATCCCAAATCACAAAATCCCAAAGTAACAAAATCCCAAAAATTTCAAAATCCCAAAGTTACAAAATCCTAAATGATAAAATCCCAAAATTTTAAAATCCCAAAATTACAAAATCCCAAACACAAAATCCCAAAATTAGAAATTTTCAATGTTAATTTTCAAAATTAATTTTCTTTATATAAAAACGTCAAAATTTTTAAATAACTTACTATTTTTCCTAGACACTTTGATTAAAATTTGGATTTTAAAATTGTACTATAAATTAAAATTTGGAGATGGCCCACATGCCTTTAAGGCAACCGGTCAAAAAATTATTGTATATTTATAATCTTTGATTCGCTACGGATAAAAAGTGGAGAAAGATAATCTGTATTGACCATGTTTAACGGTGCGTCCAGCTGCTTCTTTTTTGGGAATATTTTTTTGGAATAATTTTTTGGAATTTCGCACCCAATCCGAATAAGATTTCTCAATTTGGGATTTTGTGTTTGGAATTTTGTGATTGAGATTTTGTGATTTGAGATTTCGTACCCAACTCAAAATACATACATAAATGGAATAAAAAATGCATTATACTAAAATAAAATTTAACCTTTCAAAATTATATGCATTTATAATGCACGTTTCCATTCGTATATAATATTTTGTAATATATAAATGTATATACGAGTATGTGGTTATATAAATGTAAGAATGCATAATTATTTTCAGTTATGGTTTCCTCATTAGGTTCCAGACAAAATATGTATGTATGTATGAATGTACATATATATAGTATATTATGAATATGTTTAACTATAGAACATGTATGTGTATATGTATAAATTATATATTTTATTATTTTTTATTTATATGCATATATATTACATAGATGATTCTATGTACACATATAGATATCATTCATGTATATTTTATTGTTAATTTTAATGAATTCTTTAAATAGATGATGTCAACAGTGTTGGCTAAAATTAAGTATTTTCAATTATTATCATCTCTTCCTATAATAAAATACTGGGTGCCTGTTTTTTTGTAAATTAAAAATTAAATAAATTTTATTGACAGTTTTTAATTTCTTATTTTAACTATAAACAATTTTAATCTTAGTCTTACCTCTACCTTATTTTATTCTTTACATCTTCTTCTTTCAGAAATTAAGTCGTTAATTCTATTATTACCAGTTCAAAATAAGAAGATATAAGAAAATGGGAACTCACTACTTGAGTTGCGCTTATAAAAAAAATAAATTTTTGGTTCCCAAGAATTGTATATATAGGTAATATTATGTATTAAAAATAATAATATTATTTGGCCAGTATATTTTATACAATACTGTACATTTAAATATAGAATTCTGGCGGTATAAAATATAAAGGAATTAAAATTAAATAAAAAAAAAAACTATGTTTCGTATATATAAGCGCTTAATATTAAGTCGTAGCTTTATTATAAAGGGTGGATTTTTTTACCACTGTTCTTTTAATTTAAAAAAAAATTTTTTTTTTTTTTATCTTGCAACATTTTATTCTATTATCATGGTACTAATTAAAATATATTTTAATTTTGCTAATGATTTAATATTTTTTTTTTAAAAATGCCTGTAATTAAAGAAAAGTCTTTAACATAGCTACTGATAATTATTATAATAATGTTAATAATTTTTTTTTTTTTTGATTTACAAAGAATAAAAAATTCTTTTGTGAAATATTTAAATTTTGTCGGCACCTATGTTAGAATATAAAAATTCAAACAACTAATATTAGACTTTTCAATGAATTTAAAATTACAATAGTGACAAATATTTTAAACCCAACAATAAGTACAAGTCTATATTCAAATAAAATTATTAAAATTTTTTTTATTAGTTTAGCTTTCAAATATTACATTTATAAAGTTGCCTTTTTGATAATATTAGCAGGGATACCTGAAAAATTAAAATGAGCATCTTAAAATTAGGTACTGCCTATCAATGATGAAAGCGGCTTAGGCAAGCATTTTTTCAGAAATTATAAAAATATTTTCAAAATTTTATTTTTATTGTCATAGCCAAAGTCGGTGGAAAGTTTGAAAATCAAATGCCAAAATCTTGTGCGTATTGTAGTACACCTGCATATTTAATAAAGTATTTAATTGACCGATGGAAAATATTAATTTAAATATTGCATTATGAATGTAAATCATTAGATATATTATGGTGTTTTTCATTATTCAAAATGTTTTGTTGTTAAAGTGTATAAATCTAATTGCTATTATATTAATTATATTATATTGCCTGTATATACAAACATAATAAAAACATTTTTACATGAGAGCAGGTTAACTAATGTTAACGATCTAATCTTAAATTTTTCATAAGGTTTTCGTGTCGGAAAACACTTACTTACACTCGTAAAGGATTTAGAGATTTTAAGTAACTTAATGCAGTAGCTTTTGTTGTCAAGAAATAATGCTTTTACCCAATTTTAACTTAACCAATCAAAAGCTTTAGAGAAAAAACCAAACCTTTTAAAAATAATTTTAATAAGTCTTCGCGCCGGAACAGGCTAACGGAGCTTAAAAATAATATGATATTCAGCTAGCAAGTTAGAGGCGAGTCATTGAGAAACATTTTTAATCTGGTCGAAGAGAAGACGGAACAGATTAATTGATTGTAATCAAATTTCAAAAGAGCAAAATTTATGCCAGCTTTGGATTCAAACTATAAAACTGTTAAATCACGACAAAAAAAGACTTTTACTAGAGGTCGTGCCAAAACAGTTTAACGGAACTTTATGAAAATTTGTTACTGACCTTCTTTCGTAACGTAAATTCATCAAAGTTGGTCACAAATCGGAAACAATTTTTTTTTTTTGGCAGACTATCGTTTCGAAATCGGTTAATGTATTGTGACTAAATTAATTGAAAGAACTTCTGTGGTAAAGACTAACACTTCTGCACATTTTCAACTCAAATGGTCAAACTGTAGTGAGGTAAAGGTCAAAGGTGAAACTTTAAGCACGACAATAAAAAAATTACAAAACTTTATTGAGTTCTCGTGCCGAAACGCGTTAACAGTTTGTAAGCAAAAAAACTTAGTGAGCTTCTGTTCAGAAGAGCAACACTTTCGCAAATTTTGAACTTAATTGATCAAACTATTTAAGCAAGACAACAGAAAAATTAAAAAAACTTCCTTGAACTTAACAAATATTGGTTTCTGGCTCTTAAAAATGTTTCTACAAATTTGTTTGCAATTGGATCCCCGTGGTTTTTCCGTGAATCTGAGACAAACAACCAAACAAACACACTTTCTGCTTTATATATTAGATTTAAATGTAAGTTACTTTTATATGTACCAAAAAGCCCAGTAAGTGCTTAAACATAGTAAGTTTTAATAATAGAATAAAAACAAAATTTGATTATTGATCTTGAATTCTGATAATTGTTAACAACTTGTATACATTTTGAAACAAAATTAAATCCCCACCATTCAAATAAATTTATATAAGACACAGAATATATTATAACACTTTCATAAAATTCTGTAGTGACTGAGTAAACGGTTTAGTGAAACTATTTATTTCAGTAACTGAAAGTACTGAAAATTTCAAAAAAAAAAAAAAAAAATGACTTAGAGTAGATACCGTATGCAAGGAGCATAAGAATGGAAACAAAAAACAATACTGTAATGAATATATTATATTAGTTTATGTGATTGTAATGAAAATATATCTATTTTAGTAATTATGCAGCCTGTGTATAAAAACGTTGTATATTCACATTTATAAATAGTTCACCCACAATCATTAAAATATACAACTATACATATGTATATACAAAATATTTTCAATTTTAAAATTAATTAAATTCTATGGTTCCATTTTATAAAAGTTTGCAATATTATTCTTATATACATTCTGTTGAAATTGATTACAAATGCCGTCAGTTCAAATTGATTATTGTATTATTGAAACACATTTTGTCTTAAAATTTTCCATTTGAAAATTTTTAATAATAAGATTTTCATAGGCCACAAAACCTATCTAATTCCATTATAACCGCACCCCATTTATTTCTTCAATTTCAATTTTTTAAATTATATACCAACAAATTAGCCTCTATATATGGATTTTTTTTTTTGTTTTTTTTTAATATCCTGCTGTGATTTCTAAAGTTTCAATTCAATACACAATATTTAAAATTAAAAATAAACATATAAGAACGTTATTGCAATAACATTCTTAATGAAGAAAATTCAGATTCATTTTTTATTTTACTTGAAATTGGTTCAGTTGGGTTTAATTTTTTTTTTTTTTTTTAATTGGTTTGGTCAATATTGCAATAACTAACAACCAACAATATGTGACTTTTAACAATAAGAGTATTCAATGCAATGGGTATTGAAAAACTGTAATTTATGATAAAATTTTATATAAATTTGAATTCACAAATATTTTCTTTCCCACCCATTAAATTTTTTTTTTTTTGTATTTTAAAGAACTAATTTAAAATACCATATTGCCATGTCATTTGTACTTTTTAAAAAATTTCACTTAACCAGTACAGTAAATGATTTGATATTCTACTGATTTAAAAAAAACATTTATTTATACATATAAGTATGTATTTATATTTGTTTCAACAAGGTCGGACATCCGGATCAATTTTGAAAAAATTTTCAAAAAAAATATACAAAAGTAACCTTAGACAAATATGATGTATTATAATTTTAATTGATCTCTTAGGACATGTAATTTTTCGAAAACTATACAACATCTTCTTATTTTGTTTTCTTTTTTTTCGGCATTTTCGATGGTAGGCAAACTCTAGAAAAGGAATCATTTGTCCATTGTTAGTATATGGCGGGTTTAACAAAATGAGAGAAGGAATTGAACGTGTAAAGTAGAACAAAAGAAAGCAAATTGTAAAATGTGTTCAAGATTTTAGCATTTCTTATAACAAATGAGTGTCCATAAGCAGTTTTAAACCTCCTAGAAATTTCCATAGTATGGGTACAGATTTGCTACCTCTCAAATGTTACGTTACAATTGTTTGAAAGGAGGTATTAATGATGAAATTAATGAATTAATTTGAGTCGTTACCTATGAGATATCTATAAAAAAAAAAGTGATAAAGTTCTGAAATATCGACGAATGTTAAAAGGAGTATGAATTACTGAAACGAAAGAGTTGTCCTAAAATTCGGTTTTTTTTGTTTTGTTTTAAATATTTTTGTTATAGTTTTTGGTCCCAAGAGCGGTTCTTAGTTTGTTTTCCTTTCCTTTCCTTCCTTCAAAATTGACAATTATAATATTCGTTTAAAATTTTAATTGAGTGTTAAAAAAAAATGATTAACTTTAGAACAAATATAAAGTTTTAGAATTATATTAATAAAAGATCTTTTTCATAAAAGTAATTGTTTTTTTTTTTTTAAAAACTCTTAATATTTACTAACTTTATGATTTGAATATTTTTTCTAAAAATTGAACAGTATATTTAAAAGTCGTATTTTACAATTAAAACATTTAAAACGAGGTTTTATGTTTTTAATTGATTAAATGCCGTTTTGTGGTTTCCAATTGGGCAAACATCACAATAATTTTCAACCTTAATATAAACATTTTATTTATTTTAAAAATAAAATAAAATTAATTTTATCTGAAATTTTTAAAAATAAAATCTTTTTAAAAACGAGGAAGAGTGCAGTAGAGTAGACTGTGTCAACTCTGGGATACCCGTATGAAAGTAATATATCCTGTTTCTATAAAACTTGATCATCTTTTAAAAATATTCAGATGTTTTAGTACCGAACTACAGAGATATATTTATGTAAATTGTGGAGTTGTATGACAGCTACCCGAATCTATTGGGCCTAGCTTCATTAAGTTCCAAGAAATGCAAGAAGCCTGAACCGGCTGCTTTAGACCAATCAAATTTTACAAAAGTTTTTGGCATGCAACTCGACACTTTTTCACTAAATTTAAGATAGCTAGCTTCAATAGACACTGAGTTATTTTCATTTAAAAAGAGAAATTGTATGGCAACTTTCCGAAGCTGAATTATCATCATAACCAAATTTTACAGAAGTTGTTGCCATAAAACTGGATCACAAATTTCAGATACCTAGATTGAATAGACACTGGGTTATTTCCATTTAAAGAAAGAAGTTGTATGGCAGCTACTCGAACCCGGCGGCCGAAAATGCTGAAGTTAAATAGCAAAACTAACAATTTTGTAAAAGTGACGTAAAAAAAATTTCAGCCTCCTAGCTCCTTTATTTTTTGAGTTATCGTGCGGGCGGACGGACGGACGGACGGACGTACATGGCTTAATCGACTCAGAATTCGATTCTGAGCCGATCCATACCTTTGACACTATATCTAGCTCGACTCCTTTAAGGTGTCACAAACGTAATGGCAAATTTATTATACCCTTGTACATAGTTCATACGGGTATAAAAATCAATTTTTTTTCTGCAATAATTTTTAAAAGCCACTCAGTTTGATTTAAAATTTATTCAGTTACTTTTAAGTATTCTCAGATTATCTCAGATTAACAAAATTTAATTTGTTTAACCTTATTGAATTTTCTTTTAATTTTCAAAGAAATTCTGAGGGGCTATGCTATATATGTCGTAAAAGTTTTTCATCCGTACGACATTTACAGCCACGCCTGAAAAGGAAAGGCTGGGTAATTTCCTGTTTACATTTATGTGGCAGATAAAAGCATTAAAAAAAAAAAAAAGAAAAAAATTCTGAATTCATATGGAATTTATAATTTCTATAAGTAAATTTTAAAAATGAAATTCTATTAATTTTATTGATTGATCCTTTCTTAATTATTGACCAAAATAAAACGTAAACACTTTTAATATTCATTTAATTTTCATATTCTTTGTTTTTTTTTTTTTATTATTTTATTCAATAATTTTTTAAAATTTTAAGTTTTTTCTTTTATTTTTATACCCATACGATAAGGATGGGGTATATTAAAATTGCTCTTCCGTTTGTAACACCTCGAAATAAGCTAGCTAGATATACCTTCAAAGGTATGGATCGGATCAGAAAAAAATTCTAAGACGATTGAGCTTTGTCCGTCCGTCCGTCTGTCCGTCAGCAAGATAACTCAAAAACTAAGAAAGCTAGAGTCTTGAAATTAACACAAAATATTCTTACAATAATTTGTAGGTTCCCTATTTTTTTTGGTTGAGATCCGACCACAACTTCGGGTAGCTCTCGAACACCTAACTTTTAGATCCCTACATTTTTTTTGAAATAGAGACATGAAATTTTAACTGCTGATAGATAACATAAAAATATTAATTTTATAATTTACAACTTTTTTTGTAGCCCCACCCGTTATGGAGCTACAGCTCCTCAAACTTTTAAAAAGCCCTATTTTTAAATGCATATGTCTCATGTTCTACTTAAGATTTTTTCAATCAGAAAACGCCATTCGACAGGTATTTTTTTTAAATTTGTAAATTAGTATCAAAATTGTACAATTTTTTTAAATTTAGTATTTAAATTTACCGTTATATGAAAACCAAATTTTGCATGATTTTTCTACCCTCATAACTCCGGAACGATTTCAAATAGGGACTTGAAATTTTGAGAGCAGAAAGAACTCTTAGAATTAGTATAAGTTTGCTCAGAAATTTTTTTTGGACCACCCTATGTTTATGAGGTATTAGGGCTCAAAAATTCCAGAAAAGTCAATTCTTCACATATTTTATACCGTACGATAAATAATTTATACATATGTATAGTATAAATTATTAAACTTAGGCATTATACATTTGCCGCTTAGTATTAAATGGTACTATAGCATATTTGGAAAAGTTAGATAGATAATTGTTATTCGGAAGGTTAGAATCTGCTTTTGAAGAATGTATAAACTTATAGTTTGAATATATGTACAACCCATAGTTCTAGAAGTTATAAAATTTCACCCAAATTATTTTAAAATACTAAAAAATTAAAAAAATAATATTACAAGCAGAGTGATAGGCATACTAACGGTTCGTACGGGTATCTAAGAGTTGACAAAGGCAACTGTATTCTTCCTCGTTTTAAATAAAATTTAGAAAAAAATTATAATTTATTGGAATTTTATTTTTATTACCCTACATGTTTTCCATATTATTGCAGCAGTTGATATTACAATAACAAATGTAAAAATAGAAACAATATACTGTAGTACATATTATATACATACATGTCTTCTTAATCATTTTTCTATTTTTCTCTAAATCTTAATGTCAAATTCTAAATATTTTTTAGGTTAAATCTTTTAAAATTTCTTGATTTTCAAGAAATCCAAAAAAAAAAAAGTAAAAAAAACTGCACAAGGTAAACTTGTTAAATTTTCAAAAAAAAAAAAAAATTTTTTTATTCTCTGTTGTAAAAAAAAAAAGAAAAAAATCCAAGTTTCGATTTCGAATAAAAAACAAATGTCAGTTATGGTAGGTACATGTTTTATACGTTCCTTATATTATTGGATATTTATTTTGTTTTTGTTATAAATGTTAGGTGGATGTCACGTTCAACAAAAATTTTTTTATTACAAATTTGTTTTAAAATAACGAAAATAACAGTCTAAGTAGTAAGTATTAAGTTCCTATAGGTACTAAAATTGTATAACATAAAATGACAATGTTGCCACATTTGAAGTGTTATAAATTAAATTTAAAGATTTATGTTTAGTGTATAACAGTGTTATAGAACAAAAAAAAAAATATTCATCTTCATTTGTCTAAACAAGGACAAAATTTTCAATTGATTTTTACATTAAAATTTCAATATTGTTTCAGTGATCATTGATCAATATTAATCATTAATTGGTTCTAGAGATTTGTAATATCAATCAGTACAAAATATGTAGAAGAATGTAACAATTAATGGTTTTTTTTTTTTTGTCTGATCGTTTTATAAGTTTTTTTTGGAAGATTTTTGAAATAAGAAGTTTGAAGAAGAATTCATCTAAAGAAGATCTTTTCCTATTAGAAATTTGTAATTAAAAAATCTGGCAACTTACTGTTTTTTTTCTTATATATGTAGCACATCTAGAGATAAACTGTCATATTTTAAAAATTTAAGTTTCGAGAAAATTTCGATTAAAGTTTTTTTAAGGAAAAATTTTTTGTATGATATTGCAACAAAGTAAATTGTGAAAACATTCATCCGGAATATTATAAAAAGCATTTGCCATAATACTAAATGTAGTCCTACCCTTCTAAATTATTTAAAACTTTTTTAATAAATATATCACATATTTTTTTGAATAATTGAAAACATTTTTGCCGTAATGCTAAATGTGGCTTTATTCTCCTGTATTATTTAAAAATTATTCCAAATTCCAAATTAGAAAGTGTTATAAATATTTGACGAGCAAGAAAAAATAAAAAAAATATAATAAATCTAAAAAGATGGTTTCGCGAATTTACGGTTCAAGATTACGGTAACAAAATGAAATGAGAAATGGTTTTAAAATTTTGTATTTTTCTGGCAATTTTTCATATGAAAAAATTGACCCATTTTTATCATTTTTGGAATTATTTTTTATTTTTAGCTTTTAGGACTATTCATTTTTAGAGAAATATAATAATTAGGAGCAATTTTGTAGTCGATTTCAGCCATCTTTAAAAAAATTTTCTTTAAAATTGTTATTTGTATTATTTTTGGTGTTATTTTCCATTAAAAAAAAAAAAAATGTTTTTATTCACAATTAAAACATTATTCACAATAGTTCATATGGAATTCATATGGAATTATAATTCAAAATTTTTTGAACCTTTGCTTATTTTATTTTAGAACGATAATTTTTGAGGCGTAAATTTACAGAACTGTACAAACTTATATATATACAAACAATAAAATTTGTAATATATCTATAAATGATAATAATGTAGTTGTTACTTTTTTAAATCCGTCATATTCTTTTTCAATCAAAATCCGTTTTAAATTTGTCGCTCATAAAAGTTAAAAAAAAAATAAAAAATAAAAAACAAACAAAAATACAATAATCAAAAAAAAAACACAAAAACAAATTATAGTGAAAAACAAAGGAAAAACCCAGGAAATTTATTATATGAAAAATTCCCTTAAATTGTACGTGCGTGTCATAAAAATTTTAGTTTTACTTGTTTTTTTTTTTTATTTTTTTTTGAATATGTATATTTATTTTTTTTTTATTTGTTATTATTGTTATTTTTCCTTGTTAAGGTAAAATGACTAGTTTGAAAAGTTACATTAAAAAAATTATTGCTTTTATTTTTGTTTTTATTTTAGTCCTTTTAACTGAGGAAATATAAATCGGAACTTTTATTGAAACTATAATGTATAAATTAAAAAACAAAAAAAAAAAAAATAAACAAAATAATAAAAATTATTTTCGTTATGGGAATTGTCAAATACAAAAACAACAAAACAAAAAAAAAAAACATTATCTTGGGAAATAAGTGTTGAAAGTTTTGAATTTTTTGTTTTACATTTTTTTTGCTTTGTAGTTGTCTTTAATTTGATTGAATTTAACATTTTTTAAGAATATAAATCAATATTGTTTAAAATTCATACATTGAGAATTGTTTAGTTGAATATTAATATATCAGAATTGTGACATTGATTCAATAATCAGACTTTAAAGTAAAATGTAGATATATTTATAATAATTTCAGAAAAAAGGTAACGGTAAAAAAAATTAAAAGAAAAACATAACTACGGTTTTCCTGTTTTAAATTTTCTATAATTCTCATTTGTCAGTTCTATAGTCTATAGTGGGACCTCGGTGGTCTAATGGGTAAGAGCGTATAAAGTAGGCTGCAAACACCGAGGGAGAGTTGATTCGAATACAACACACGTCGTAAGAGTTATTTATTCTTACAACATTTACAGCCACGCCTGAACAGGAAAGGCTGTGTGATTTCCTGTCCACATTTATGTGATAGAGAAATGCAAAAAAAAAAAAATAATAATAATAATCTATAGTATGTACGTAACTATATTCTATTTTTATGCTTTGTTTCATTTATTACTCTTGGAAGTCCCTTATCTATCTGTAGATTATAACTTTAAAAAGTAGTTTGAAACAGTAACAAAATAACGAAATAAGTATATATTTTATTACATTTTTACTATTAAGCAGATCTAGCAGAAACTAGATTTATATATATATATATAAATCAAAATAATTTTTAGCTTTTCCTCGTGGGTGTTATAACGGAATACTATCACTAAATGAAAAAGTTTTATTTCTAATTTATAATAATTCGAATAGAATATTTTCGATCGCAGCTGAAAGAAGAACGGAATATAGATTACTTATTTTGCTCGTGTTCTGAACTAAAAGTTCTTAAAAGAAAAATTTTTGTAACTAGATGCACCATCCATCTTCATTTAAAATTAATTTTTTCTGGATTGAGTATTTACAAATCAATAAATAAAAACAAAACAGTTTTTTTTTTTTTAAATAGAGCAAGCAAAATACTTTTGTTATAAAATCTTTAACTACGATACTAAAATCAAACCTTCAATTTTAATGTTAAAGTAAAATATTACCAAACAAGTAAATAAATAACAAAACAACATTCTACTCCAATTTAGATGAACATGTTTTGAATTTTAGAAAACAAATTGAATAAAAAAAAAACAAAACAATAAGATACAAATTTTTCTTTAACAATAATGTCATAAAAATTTAAAAACATAAAAGCATTCTATTTTAAAGGTCCTTCAAGGATCTTTTTTCATATTTTTTTTTTGTTTTTGTTTTGTATTCAAATTTTTTTTTCTTTTTTTTTTTTATTGTTGTATTGTATGAATAAAGCAATGAATAAAATGTAAATAGGGGAAAAACACCGCATCACAAAAAAGAAATCTAGAAAATTAACAGACAAAAGATTCAAACCAATAAGAAAGAGACAAAACATAAAAAAAAAGAAACAAATATTAAAAAAAAAAAATAAGAGAAAAATGGTAGAAAAAAAAAAAATTAGGTATTTATACTTCAAAGGTAAACATTTTCAATCGTTAAATGTTCGTTGTGTACAGCATTACAATTTTGTGTTAGAAAATTTTATAATTCGATATATTTAAGAAAAAAAATAAAATAAAATAAAAACCGCAAATGTCAAGTGCACGATTGCTTAAAAAACAATAAAATTAAAAAAAAAAAAAGAAAAAAAAAAAAACAAAATAAATAAGAAACACATGACATATCGAAAAAAACAAAATATACAGGAGTTTACTTTAAATTGAATCATTTTAATTTTTAAGATCAAGGACATTTATTTAGTGGTATCAAATTTATTGAACGGTTATAAACTAATGTTTTTAATCAAAATGCGTAATGAATTTTTTTTTTATTTTTTTTTTAATGGTTAACATTTTTTTGGTATGGGTTATATCTACACTCAAACTCTAGCATCTTTTAAAATTTTAAAATTTAAACTTTACACCCTGAAAATTTATTTTGGTTCTTGTTTTTATATACTCAGCATCTTGAATTTAATTTCGTTTACTCATCATCTGGAAAAGTTAAATATTCAAATATAATTATATTTGCTTTGGTATCATAACATTATTAACTTATAAATACAAGTTAACAATTATTACTCTTTATAATTCAAATAAGATCTGCAAAAAAATTGAAAACTTCATACATTTTACTTTCAACAAACTTAAGATTCAATGGGCTGAACCCATTCGTTTCAATTACTTTGTTTCGTAAATTGTAACATTCATGTTTTTAACATTCTAAGTACAATGTTTCAAAAGAATATCAGAAAACTTAGTTTCAGTTCCTTTGTTTTTTTTTTAACGAAAATTCAATTAAATATATATTTAATTGTTGTTGTTATTTAGTAGGGAAGATAGATATATCTTTAAAGCAAGGTCACCTCTGTGAGACACTTGTTTATAACAGTGACTTATCAAACTCGTCAATGCTCCTAAAATTTTGAACAATGATCACATGTTTAATTAATTTGGAATTTAAACAAATTAGGCGCATATCACAAGAAAGTCTAGATATTGACGATGCACTTGAAATCAATGAAATAAATCGATCATATAATTAAACCCATATTATGGCGTTGAAATCTTATATTATGGTATATTTCTAACTATTACAGATAACAGTTGGATTACAATAAGATTTGATATTTAATTATTTTATAAATATTTAGTTCAAGTTAATAATCTAATAATGCATCAATAATACATTATTCTAATAAGAAACAAAAAATCCTTTTTGAATAATCGATAAAAATGAATGTAGATATTAAGTACATTTTTAACGCTTTTAATGTCTGTTTAGGTACCATCTTTAATCGATATTGTCATAGCATAATATTTGTAGAAATTTTTAAATTTTAATATTTTTTTTTTTTTTTTGCTTGTGCCCTGTATTAAAATTCATGATCCCATATACGCATAAAAAATAAAAAAAATTGAATTCAAAAGGAACGAACGGTTAGGCTTAAAAAAATGTTGTTAAGTTATAAGTAAAATCTGCTGACATAAAAATTTATACTGAAAGCAATAAAAAAATTTTTTTTCTGTCTATATAAAAAATTTTATACATACAAAAAGGAATAACTATATTGCTTATAGGTACATTTATATAGGCAGGATTAACAATTATTTTTTATTTCTAACAAAAAGAAAAAAAAAAATTACAACAACGACAAAAAAAAAAAAAGCAAATTAAATTGTCAACATTATTGGTTATGATCCCACGTGTTTTAACTCTATTCGTTGTTTGTTTTCTTCTTTTATCCCTTCTTTTTTTCTTTTAAATTTTAAAATGTTGCTGTTTTTTTTTTTTCAATATTAATTTTTTTTAATTTAAAAAAAAAAAAAAACCACACCACAATATTACAATTTTACAAGGTTTTGCTAGAATGGAGGTTTGTTTGTTTTGAAGCTAAAAATGTGTTTCCTTTGAACGCCTTCTGTTTATTTTCAACTGCTTATGTTATTTTTACTTTAGATTTTTTCTTCTACAATTTTTTCTTATAATTTTTAATTATATTAAAGGAAAAAAAAAAAATTTTTTTTGTTGTTTTTTATTATTTTTACTTTATTGACTTTAAGAAATTTCAATACTGACTTTTTGTTCAATATTAAATTTATTTAATTAAAATGCAATCAAGCGTTTGTATTTGATTTCAAAATTACATTTGACATCTGTAAATGAAATTAAAAATTAAAAAAGAACACAAAAACTAAAAAAAAACAAAAAAAAAAAACAATTATCATAAAATGGTTAAAGAACTTAAAGGATATTGATTTTTAATGCAATTTTTTGTTTTCCTTTCTACTTTCTGGTTTTATTTATTTTTTTTATTATAAATATTGAGGTCGATATGTTAAGGTGATTTATAAAACAATTCACTCAACTCCTTGATATTATAAAATTTTTAGTAATTTTCTTTCTTTTTTGTTTTAATTCATTTTAAATTTTTTTTAGTAAAGAAATAATCATTCATTCCATTGATGTGTTTTAAAAGATTAAGAATTAGGGTAGGGTGAATATAAGCCATTTAAAGCTTTAACACAAGTCATTGTGTAATCGTAATTTAATCATATGTTCTTAAAGGTTTATTATCTGAAAATTTAATATTACATATTTTCATACTATTTTAGGGAAAAACGGAAAGACTTATATGAATTAAACTATTGCATAGCGCCATTTATGTCACCGGCATTTGTTTGAAGCTCGAATATATTCATAGACAAAATATCAATATTTTGTATTTATATGATCTGATACAGTTGTATATTTTAATAAATAGTTTATACCGTAAAAATTATTATCATAATATAAAATAAATAAATAATTTTTGAATAAGATAATAGATGGCGCTTAAATATAATATTTATGTTTCATAATCTTATTGTACAATAGTTACGGCCAAATAATCAGCGGCTTAGAGAAAATAATGATTTAAGAAATGGCGACTTAAGTCTAATATGATTAATAGTGAATATTCTATGCAATTTAAAGCAGTGGAAAGAAACAATATGAAAAGTTTTACCTACAAATTTATTTATAATACATAATATAATAAACCGCTATATGTAGATACTAGCACTGGGATCTGGGCCTTTAATTATTTTATATACATTACTTTAATTATTATCTTAAAATTTTTTTTTTTGGAACTGAATAAATTATATTTGTTTTGTAAAGACTTCTAATTTCTATTGAAACTAAATATTTTTAAAAATGTTTGTAAATGTGACATTTTGAGCTGTGGTTTCGGACAATAATGAGTGTTGCCGGTGGTATTTTTTGATGGTTTCTTAAAGCATTAATTGTTATATATTTACTACTTACATACTTGGATGTTATAGTTTGAAAGTTACAAAAAATGTAAGTTGG
Source organism: Poecilobothrus nobilitatus (assembly GCA_947095535.1). Classification (NCBI taxonomy): domain Eukaryota; kingdom Metazoa; phylum Arthropoda; class Insecta; order Diptera; family Dolichopodidae; genus Poecilobothrus; species Poecilobothrus nobilitatus. Next base: position 24,903,261 of record OX352773.1, on the reverse strand, counting down.
AGGCAGTTTTTTATTAAATAAATGTTTGTGTAGTATATCGAGTTCTTAAATCTTGCATATACCGTTATGTCCTTTCTGTTTGTGCTTGTTGAAAAACGTGATGTTACTTTCTTAGGATTGATAGATTTATAAGAATGTTTTAAGTTTATCCAAGTAAATAGGAATTATTGTTCAATTACCATTTTTATTTCTTTGATTAGATTTTTGATTTTTCGATATAACTATGACCTATCTATGAAAATTATCGGTAACATTTGGAATTTTATTATATTATTATAAAAAACTAAGGTGAAAGTATTTTCTTGAATATTTTATAAGTTTCTTAACGAAAATTGTTTTATTTGTTTTTGCATTTTGAATTACTAAAAGTGTTAAGTTAGAATTATAAAATAATTTGTTAATAAAAAGTTATTCACTATTAAAGAAATGAAGGAAACTACTAAAAAAATGTATCTATAATGAAATTTGAAAATTTTGAATTTTTAGCTACGAATTTACATTCAATATTGTTATATTGAGATAACATATAAAGCATAACGTTGAAACTTGACATCAATATGAAGATATAATTTAAATATTATTGATTACGATTTTCATTGGTCTATTCTTAATTTTGAAATATTGTAGTACCCAAAGATGGAATGGGTAATATCTGTTTAACAGAATTAAAAACTTTTAATTTGTTTTAATTTATTATACCCTACACATTAAGTATAGGGTATATTAACTTCGGTATGGTGTTTGTAACCACCAAAAGGAAGCGAGTTAGGTATAGACATGTATATATATTCTGAATCAGGATCACCTCAGGAGTCGATTTAGCGATGTCCGTCCGTCCGTCTGTACGCACGATAACTCAAAAACTAGTAAAGCTATCTTGATGAAATTTACACTGTAGGTTAATAATGACTAAGGTAAGGCGGGGATTGTAAATGGGCGAAATCGGACCATGCGTTCGAGTACCTCCCATACAACTCTCAAAACCGAATACGCATATCTTCGAAATTAATAAAGATAGAAACTTAAAATTTTGTACGAGGGTGTGTTTTCCTGAATCCCTCATTTGTCCAAAATTTAAGATGAATTAGAATGGTTGTTCTGGTATCTGCCACACAACTCCCAAGACCAAACAAGCATATCTTCGAAATTAATAAATATATAAACTTAAAATTTGATATAAGAATATTCTACCCTGTTGATGTCTCTAAAATTTGAGATGAATTAGGGTGGTGGTCCGCGTGCCTTCACACACTTCCCAAGACCTAAGAAGCTTATTTTCGAATTTAATAAAGATAGAAATCGGAAATTTTGTATAAAGGTTGTAAAAGCATTTATTTTTTTAGCTTAGTTATATTAAATACTTAACTAAAATAACTTATGGATTTTTAATTTAATTTGAATTTTTTAGGTGTAGGGTATAAATAAGTCGGTTACATCGACTTACTGTTACTTTTACTTGTTTTACTTTATACTTAGTTACAGAATTTATTAAATAAATCTTTGCTTCGATCCTTCTAATTTTTTTAGTTTTACTATAAATTTTTACTTAAAATAACAGCTTATAATTTTGTGATCAATTTATCAATCATTACATTTACATTTTTATCATTCAGTAATCTTTTCATATGATTGATGATTTTCCCAATCATTCAAAAAAGAAATAAATCGTAAACTAAAGACTCAATGTAAACCAATCAATGAATATTATTAATGATGAAAGAAACTTTAAATTATAGTAAAAGTCTCCTCGTTTTATGAATATTAGCAATACAAATTTATGAAATTTACTTTGTAGTTTCACTTTGTCCGTTTTTTCGTTTTAAATTGCCTGTATCGTTTATAGATAGAACAATAAAAGTTTAACCATGGGCAGATCTCTTACAAAAATTAATGTTCTACAATAACTTTTTTTTTTGTAGCAAGCTGCTAAAAGTTGCAAAAAAGTCATTTGTTTATATCTCAAGTTTTAACCTAATATTTTTTCAATCTAGAGATGGAAAACTACATATAACATTTTGTTTTTGCTATATAAGGTAATATTAAAAAAATTGAATTGTTGGCAATTTAATATTTAAATTGACCATTATGGAAAAACAAAATTTTGCATAATTTTGCTTTATTTATATCGACCGCAACGATTTTAGATATAACCTTGAAATTATATTTCCCCCAAGAAGTAAGATCATCCAGGATTAGGATAAGTTATCTCAGAAATTTTTTTTTAAAATAAACCGAGGATATAAGGAGCTACTAATGCTCAAAATTGGAAATTGGCTATTTTTGTACACCTGTAACTTAGCACCTGTATAATCTTTTTAAACAAGAAGAGTAACAATCAAAAATTAAACCTCCAATATTATATTTTTATATGTGTTTATTCAGCTTTTTTAATTATATGAGTATGCGTTTTTTTCTTAAAATTGAAAAAAGTGATCTCTTGATTTTTAACAATTTTTTTCTTTTTATATAATACTGTATTTTCCTTTTCACCATACCTTCATTTAAATTATTAACAATCGTTATTATTATTCAAAAAAAAACTATTATTATTATTCATTTCATTGTTGCCATAATACGTTAACTTTATTTAAATTTAACAAGTTACCAAATCATTTTAAAAATTTCTTTTCTTTTTTTTTTAATTTGTTTGTTTTTGTTTTTTTTTTTTTTTTTTTTTCAATCACAATCACACAAATCAAAAATGGTTTTCAAATGTGCAAATATAATTAAATTCACTTATATAATATAAACAATTTGTAAACGAAATTGTTGTATATCCATTATATTTTTAATAAAAATATACTGTCAGAAAAAAAAAAAAAAAAACAAAGAAAGTATTTTAAAGTAATATTTTTGTAAATTTTACTTTGTCTACTTCTTTTTTCTTTCGTGATTTTTATAATCCCAGATTTTCACAAAATCCATTTATACTTACGAAAGCGTTTTATAAATATTATTTCTAAGTAGTTGTTTTTAATTTTTTTTTTTTTTATATATGTACATATATATACATTAAAGTATAAGTAAAAAATTTAAAATAATATTTAAAAAATGAAAATAAAGAAAGAAGGTATTAAAACAGAAGGAGTACAAAAAAACAAAAAAAAAGAATAAAGCCATCTTTTTTTTAGAAAGATTATTACAAGTAAAGTAAAAAGAATCCAAAAATCGAAAGGTAATTTTTCGAATAAAAAAAAAATTTATTCAGTTTTTGAAAATAATATTTCGATTACATTGAATTATAAATACGAAATGATGTATTGTATATTTTGATCATATAAATCTAAGACTCATTAATTGTAAGATTTTTATTTTCCAGACATAATTTATCCCGTGGTCAGAATAACACACAATATCCTCTTTAATTGGTTATTCAGTATAATGACTATAAAGTTTAAGGTTTAAGTTTTTCGTTTTAAATTTACCATGAAAGTTTAAAAAAAAAAAGTTTAAATTTTAACCATGGACAGATCTCTTAAAAAAATTAATGTTCAACAATAACTTTTTTTTTGTAGTAAGCTGCTAAAAGTTATTGTAGAAAAAAAGTCATATATTTATATCTCAAGTTCTAGGTTAAGATCTCAAGAAAGCATTTGAATCGAACTCTTAACTTTACTGTATATATTGCTTTATTTGTAAGTCTTTAAGCATGGATTTCAGTTTCAAATTTAAAGAAAAAATTATTTTTTTTATACGTGTTCATCGATTTTCATAAAATAATAAATATTCAAATTTAAAATAAAAAATGATTTTAATAGACAAAGACGGAAGATTATTAACTTTACAATTTTCAAAGCCTTAATTGAATTTATTATCAAAATTATTGATAATTTTTTGCAAAACGAAAAATTGCCTAAACGCTTCTGTTTTATTATTTTTTTTTTTTCTTTATTTTAAACATTCCCTTTTGAGTCTTTTTCAATTCTCTCTTTCTCAATCTCTTTCTCATTTGGTTTTTTTTTTTATCTTTCTCTTTTCAATTTTTGTCTCATTTTAATTCATTTCACTCACTTTTATTTTTTGGTATGATTTGAAATAATTTTATATTGCGACAAAACAAAATTCCAGATCGAAGAAAGAATCAAAAGAAACGGGTATTTGAAAAGGAAAAGTAAAAAAAAAAAAAAGAAAACAAAAAACAAAAAGAGAAAGTGAAAGAAGAAACCACTTGCTTTTTTTTTTTATCAATAATAATATATTTTCTGAGATTTTTCTTTTTTGGTTTTTTAGTTTTCTTTTTCTTTATCTTTCTTTTTTCTTTAATTTTGTTTTGTATTCTGTTTGTAATTTTTTGTTATAATTTTTGTTTTTTTTTTTTTTTTACCATTTACCATCATTAGATATATTTGGGAAATTTTAAAAGTTTTTTTTTGTCATGGGATTTTCATGTATCAGATGAAAAAAGAACAGACTGTAGGTAAATGCTGAGACTATCTGCAAAATTTAAATGCAAACATTTTCTCCGCATATAATTTGTTCGAAAACACCTGCCACCATCTTATAATATTTACAATAAATTAGAACGTTTTGACAAGAAGATGTCATTCTAGTGAGAGTTGTCTATATTATCTAATGTCAAAATAAAATCAATTAAATTTAAGTATAATTTAATATTAGAATTTTCTAAGCTGATTTAGTTATCCTTATCCGACAAAATTTCATTTCGTAAGTGAATTACACATATCCTATTTCTGCAGAAATTTTTGTAGTTTTAAAATACGCTTGTAATAAATATCTTTTGTTTTGTTCCTGAAATTGGCCCAACATTTTGAAACTCTTTTATACTTTTGTTATTTTGTAAAAATGATATTAAATTAAGTTCGATAGTTTGGTTTCCAGTGAAAATAAACACCTGAATTAATTTACTAAATACATTGTTTTAAATGTTTTTATTATCTTAAAATTTATTAGTCGATCACGTTAAGGCAAATATTCAATTCGTGACGTATAATTTAATAAACGGAAAAGACAAACTCCTAAGTAATGTATACAGGATAATATGGCTGATCACTGTACAATAATGACATGGAAAGAAAGAATACAAACAAGAAATGAGAAAACTAAAAGAAAAAGGATAATAAAAGGATAATAATGAAGATTATTGAAATTTTTTTTCACGAATTTCATTTTGAATTTTGTTTTTGGTTTAATGTTTTTTTATTTTTGATTGTTTTTTTGTTTTTATTTTTTTCTTTGGTTTTTTGAATATTACAGACATTGAAAAAATTTTTTTATTAAATTTCGAAAATGTTTTTGTTTTTTACTGGTTTTATTTAGTTTTGATTTTCTTTTTTGTAAATTTTCTTTTTCTATGTTGTTTTGTTATTTACTGTTATGAGTGCTATTTTTATGAAACACCGAATCTGCGGTATGCTGATAAGTGATGAGAAAATGAAATATATAAAAAACAAAAAAATAAAAATTGAAAAATATATATTTTATTATTCAATCTTATATACGAATACAATTATATAATAAATTTTGACTATAAATATGAAATCTTGAGTTATACTTTTTATTAAAAGGACTTGTGCAATTCAAAGAGAATCTTTTTTTTTTTATTTTTTATGCTATGCTACAAAAATCAGTTTTAATCTATAATACTATATTGTATTTCTTTTATGTTCTTACCGAAGATTTTATTATTAAATTGAAATACTTTTCTAACTATAAATATTGTATTATTGCTTCGTTAATTATATAAGAAATTTAAAAAATGTATGTTTCCTTTTAACTGTATATACATTATTACATATACTTTTACATATATCTGTATACTTTTTTTTTTTTCCATTAATGTTTAGTTGTAGGCCATTATTTAGTAAACATGAATATTAAGCATGTTAAATTATTTTCAAGCTTTCAATAGATAAAATATCTTTTGATTAAGTATAGATATTAAGAGATCTGACGGAAACTCTTTGAAAACCTTATAGTAAATTGGTTTAAAGATTTTCTTCCCACCTAAAATTTATTTTCTTATTCCTTTTCATTTTATTATTTTTTGAAGGGTTGATTAAGGATGGAAGTTTAATTTTTTTTTATCAGTAAATATTAATAAAAAAAATAATGCTAAAAAGAGATAGAGAGAGGGAAAGAGAAAAAAAGAGAGAAAAAGGAAAAAAATTATGAATAAATTTGCATTTAATTTTCGCTTTATAAACTTTTTTTTTTTTTTTTCCTATGTTCAAAGATATAAATATTTAATTATTTTGTAAAGGTAAAATGTCTGTCTATGATTTAATAAAAAGAAATTTATTTCTTTTGCTTAAGTTTATAAATAATTTAATTGCTGCTGATTTTAATTAAATGAGCCATTTATAAGAAATAAAAGTGAAATTTTACAAAATAAAATTACTTAATATTTAAATTAAAAAATAATATAAATTTTTCTTCAACATTTTTATTTATTTATTTAATATATCAAATCGCATGGGATTGTGCAATAATAGCACTAAAATTATAATTGTTATTAAGGTTATTATAGGTTAAATACAACATAATATTAATTAATATAATAATATTATTTATCTTTTTTAGATTATACATTATATAAAATATGTGTATATGCATAATATTATATTTGATTGCAAGGAAAGGTTGTTAAGAAAAAATATTTAATAATAATATCTAAAATATCTATTTAATATTTAATATCTTTTAATAATTTTAAATGTTGTTTTCAATCTATGCAGATTTCAAACTCTTTTTTTATTTAAACTTTATTTTTTATCTTTTCTTAAAGTAATAGCTTCAAAGTACAACAACAACTTTCTTGATTATCTGATTAACATAGAATTTGAACTCTCTGATTTGAAATTAAATTGACCATTGATTGAAAATAAATCTTTTTTTTTGCATAATTTAAGGCGCATTTTTTTTTTTTTAAAGTTTATTCCCCATATTATCTACATACACGTGACAATGAAATTCAGTACAGCCTTTCCTTTGTAGGTGTGGCTGTAAATATTATAAGGAGGAATTATTCTTATTATGTGTAGGGGATTCGTATCCCCATTCTCTAAATGTTACAGCGGATTTTATATACTCTTTTCCACTAGGTCACCAAGACTTCCTGCGTATTTTAATAATTGTATGTAATTTCTGTTGCAAAGTAATAAGTTTAAATTTTATAAATGAAAAATAAATAATATTTATGTGATATTTATATCTAAATTATTTGATTTCATTTGGCATTTTCTTCTTATTTATTTTGTTTTTCTTTTTTAAAAATTTTTACAATAAAAAAAAAATATTGTAAAAATACAGAAAATAAAATGAAACTACTCAAGTTATACTGTTTTTATTACCTAATTCTTCAGTAATTTTCTATACAATTATATAAGCTTACGAGATTTATAGGATTAGAACGTACTAACATGAAGTTACTAACTTTCTTTTGTTAAAATTTGATCGATATTTATTTCAATATTTGTTGCGTTATGGTGCTGGCTTTTGGTCGCATTAAATATTTTTTAAAGGTGTATTAAATTTGTTTTGATAACTTTATATTATATAGCTAGGTACTATAACTTATTTAACTTGAAACTAAATCTTTCTGAGCTTGCAAAAAAATCGATTTATGAAAATATTTTTAGAGGTCACTTTTAACTACGTTTTTTTTTAGGGAAATCTAAAAAACAATTTTTTTACGCTATATTTTCTTTTTCTAATAGATGTCGAGAAAATGTCGTCCTATTAAGGACGAACTGTAAAAAGTATTCTCATATTAGGTGTTATTTTAAAATTCATATTTTTCTTTTTAATTTCACATTACATGTTATTTGTAGAAAGTTGTAAATTAGGAATGACATATATATCGGGTAATTTTAAACAAAAGAATATGATCCTTAATCCAAGTCAGTTAAATAAAATTCAGTTACTTTAGAAAAATGTCAGTAAAAATGCTATTTTATATTATTCCCAAATCTAGCCAAAAAAAAAAAATAAAAATAAATAAATAAATAAATGTGGTGGTAATATGCCGTGCCATAACTGAACTCTCACTCGAGCTCAAAGCTAAAATCTTAATTTTTTTCTTTTATTATTCATTATCAAATAATTAATTTTTTTTTATGACAGAGTTATTATTATTAATTTAAATTTGATTTGATTAAAATTTTAAAACTCCCTTTTGGTTTAATTCATTTATTTTGCACAAAACAATATAATTTGTTCGAATAAAATTGTATCTTATAATCACCAAGGTAATAAATTTTTATAAATAATGGCAAAGGAAGAAATATATATTTATAAAGATAATCACCGATTTTATTATCATTTAATGTCGTTTTAAAATGAATAAAGAGGAGAAAAATGTTTTTTTATGACTATCCAAAGTTGTTTTGTATAATAATTTTTAAACTCAATGTTACTTCTGTGAATTTTCTTCTTTTTTTTTTTCTAAATTATGGTTGGTTGTCAACTTAAAACTCTTCTTAAAAGTTCAAAATGGAATAAAAAACAAAAAGAAAAATAATAATAAGACAATTAAAGCAAAAAAGTTTTTATTTTTTTTTTAATTTTATTCTTCTTTTTGTTTTTTTTTCTATGTATATATTTACTTATGTACAATTTAATAATTGTTCTTTAAAAAGCAATATAATCGTTTTAAATACTCCTTTTGTCTTAATGTTATTTTTTTTTTTTGTGTTTTTTTTTGAACAATACACTAATGCACAATTGTACTAAATTATAGCGTAATTGTCCTGCAGGACGTTAAAGAAAGTACAATGTTTTACAATAAAACAAAAAAACAAAAAAGAAAATGAATAAAAAAAAAAAATACAAACCAATCGAATTTATTAACTTTTATTTTCTTATTTTGTATGTTTTGTTGTTTGTTACGCTATTGAAATTATTTTCAATGTTTTATTTCTTTTACATAAAGTTTTTTAGTTGTTCATTTTATCCTTTTTTTTTCTGTTTTTTTTTTTTGTTTTGTATTGAAGTAAAAAAACGTATAACGAATGTATTGCAATTTCAAAACAATATCAGAATTGAAAGTATAACAAAAGGAAACCCATGAAATCCCTTAGCATAAAATAACCCGAAACTTTTCTTTAGTTTTTTTTTTATGTTATTTTCAATTTGTTTTTTAGAGAAAGTTTTCTATTCTTTTGAAAGAAAAAGAAAAACAAAAAAACTCTCAACAAAAGAAAAGGAGAAAATTTCAAATATTATTTTTTATTTTGTTTGTTTGTTTGTTTTTTTTGTTTTCTTCAATATAAATATTTTTGTTCTGAATCCCAACTAGGGAAAATAAAAAAAAAAATAAAATGTTTTTGTTGGTGCGGTAATAAAAAATAACTAGGCTGAAATTGGTTTGCTTTGTAAGTAAGTGCCTGTTCAATAAATTTAAATTCTAGTTTTTGTTTCTTTTATTTCCATTGACCCAATATATGATTTCTTATCTAATATTGGAAAGAATTTTCTTAAGAATGTATATTAAATGTTATGTAAAATTGTGTTTTTCTTTTTTTGTGTCTAATGATCATCTTCAATTAATTTTTATTTAGGAATTATTAAATACAAAAGTTGTCATTCCTGTTAATGGATTAAATGATTCAAGAAACTATTTTCTTAAGTTTAGAAAGTACAGGGTGGGTTAACTTGGACTGATTGATTTGAAATGCTTATAATTTTTTTATTTTTTTTGATTTAAACCCTGTATCTTTAAAAAGGAAACCAAAATTTTGGATAACAAGGTAGAATGTAAACCAACGGTTTTTAAAAGTGTACATTTCCAAAAGATAATACAAACTGTGTAGAAACTTGCAAAACAAAAATTTAAAACAAAATTTTAAAATTGCATATAAGAAAAAAATGTGGAAATAGGACTTTTCTGGAAGTTGTTCCACAAAATTAATTTTTTTATGAGACCTACCCATGGTTAAAATTTTTTTTTCTCTATCTTTAATGGTGTAGAAGTTTTGTAAACAGACGGACAGACAAAGAGATGAACGGATGGACGGACAAAGGGACACTAATAAGCAAATTTTTTCAAAATGTTATTGGAAATGTATTAAAAACGATCACGTCGGGGATAAAGTAAAGATTATTAACGGTGCAGGGAAATACATACACATGACATTAATATCACATTCCACATAGATCATTAACGGTGAACTTTACATGACATTAATCCCACATGAACATTTACATCACTCATATGCTTAATCATTTCATCGAATTCAGGTGGATTTAATTGATAGTATATAAACTTTTATATATTTTATTATACAATAAAAATAGGTATGGGATTACTATATTGCAATTCTGCATTTAATTTGATTGTATTTGATGTTGAAGTCTAAATGGCTAAAAATACCAGAACAATTTAGTCAAAAATAAAAAAATAAGTTCAGTAATAATAATATTAAATAAACAAGGATTCATTTTAACACATTTTCAAAAAAATTTTGAAAAAAATGTACCTATTAGTTTCACTCTGTCCGTCCGTCTGCCCGTCTGTTTACAAAACTTTTACACCGTTAAAGATAGAGAAAAAAAAAATTTTAGCCATGTGTAGCTCTCATTAAAAAATTAATTTTGTGGACAACTTTTTCATGTAGCTCCATCCATCAGGGAACTACAGCCCCTTAAACTTTGAAAAAGCCCTATTTTTAAATGTATATATTTCATGTTCCTCTTAACATTTCTCCAATCTGAAAACGGCTTTTTTACCTTTGAAAATCAATATCAAAATTATATATTTTTTTTTAAATTTAATATTTAAATTTACCGTTGTGTGAAAACCAAATTTTGTATGATTTTTCTACCTTCATAACTCCGGCGCACTTTTAGATAGAGGCTTACAATTTTGAGGCAAGAAACAACTTTTAGAATTAGTATAAGTTTGCTCAGACAATTTGTTTGCATCACCTCCTGTTTATTACCTATTAGAGATTAAAAATAGAAAATTTAACTATTTTTAAACACCTGACACTTAAGCACCTGTACACATTTTTTTCTGACAAGACAAAAAAATTAAAGTTAAATTAAAGTTCATATATTTTTACGTGTGTTAAAGGTTTTTCTTAGTTATAAAGAGTTCCGGACTTACAGCCCCTCAAAATTTCAAAAAAGTCCTATTTTCATAATTTTTCTTATATGAAATTTTCAAATTTTGATGCAAGACACAATTCTAAATAGTTTGTATTATCCTTTGAAAATGTGCGCTTTTAAAAACCGTTGCTTTACATTCTGTCTTGTTTCTTTTTATCTCTGACATGGTAAAATGATTTTATATTTAGTAAGCGAAAATTAGACAAGAATAAAAATTAAATAATATTTCTTAGCTTTGCCAAACAACCTCTCTTTTTGTTATATTCTTTATAATATTTTATTCTTTTATTTTTCTTTATTAAATATTGAAAAATATAAACATTGTTATGTCAACTTAGGTCATTGTTTTTCTATATATAGGATACTTTTTTATATGTCTTATATACAGTCCTTTCTTTTATTTATTTTTTTTTTTGTTGTTTTAACTTTTAATTGGTTTCCATCTTTAAAAATTTTATACTTATTCACAGTGTATGTATATATATTTTGATGTATATATAGATGTATATATAGATCTATATATATATATATTATGTAGATATAGGAAAAAAAATACGCTATCTTTAAAAATACGCTTTATGTATACATTTAAATATTTAATTATGCTGATTATATTTTAATTTCTTTTTTGATACTCCCATTTTTAATGTTTCAATTGAGAATTTGGTCTAAAAAGAAAAGTAGAACGCAAAAAAAAAATTGCACAAAAAAAAAAAAACAGAAAAAATGTTTTATAAAAAAAATTGTGTAAGTGTTGTTAAGTTTGTTTTTAAGTTTTGTTTTTTTTTTTTTTTTTTTAACTTATTATTTATCTTGTTGAGAGGGTTTTTTTTTTTTTTTTTTTAAATTTTAAAAACTTTTTTTTTTTTTAGTTTTATTTTAACTCAACTCCTCTTGACTATTAAATTCTAACCACTTTATTATTTTTTTTTTGTTTTTTTGTACAGTTTTAATAATTGAGTGTTATGTATTTAATAGAATTTAAGATAAAATTTTTCATATGGGATTTCAGTAAAGCATTATTTTAAAGCATTTTATAACAGTTAATATGAGTGATAAAGAAATTATCTTGAAAATGTTAAAATAAAATTTTTATAAAGTTTTTAAAAAGTAAAAAAAAAAAAAATAAAAAACAAATAAATATAAATAAAAACTTTTAATATTTCAAAGTTTTCAAATGAATATAAAATTTTTGATAAATTAATGTGGTATTTTTTTTTTTAAATTTTATTTTATTGATCCCTTAGCATATTTTACAAAATTCTTAAATTAAAATTTAGCACAATTTGTCTTCTGTAATAAATATATATATATATATATATATATATATATGAGTCTTACAAATTTTGCTGAATTTGAACATGAACTTTATCTGAGGCAAAATATTTAAAGTATTTAATATATGATATATGTCATGATATATGAGATATGATATATATATTATGATATATGAGATAAAATTATATTTTAACTTATACGGGAAATACGTTAAATATTATTGCAAAAAACATATTAAATTTCAAAAGTACTACAAATAGTTTTACAAATAAGTGAAATAAATAGAGGATATAGGATATTTTTATCAAGTTTTAACCATATTTATTCATAATCAATCGAAAAATAAATAAATAAATGAATTAGTACTAAATAGAAAGTAGATCCTAAAAATTTTTGAAAATTTTATAAAACTATTTTGAATACAAAAACTTTAACAGTAAGTATAAACTTTTAACATTGTAATATAAAAATATAAAATAAAATATCTAGGCGAGTTAAAGATCAAACCAATGCTTCTGTTTATATTGCAAATGCTTAACTAGAAAATTGTAAATCATGATGTGTAGTCAACAATGAACATATAATATGCACTAAAGAATAATAATTGAAAACTATGTTGATATTTTTTGGATAAAACTTGAAAACTTGAAAAAACACTTTTGATGGAAAATGAATAAAATTGTACAAGAAAAACAATGAGTTCTAGAATTAAAAAGCAAAATTATGCATAAACAAACCTTTTAAAAATTAACTAACTAATAAGGAAAAATAAATTAAATTATAATAAGTTAGTTAAAACACATTACATAAAAATATAGTAATTTTTTATTCGAAATCAAATCATGGGTGAATCATTTTCTTTGATATGTCGAAATTCAATTATCCAATTATAGACATTTAGTTATAAGAGTCTCATTACAACAGCACATGACGATGCCGTAATGACTACTTACCAACTTCTTGATGTCATTTTTATTTATAAATACTATACATTCCTTGTGAGTATACTGGTAACAACGATACCGGTGCTTCTCTCAAGAAAGAAAAATTATTTTAAGACTCTATCGAAAAGTTCTTCAAATATATGCGCAACCAAAATTTTATTTTCACTAAATTGTAAAAATTTATATAAACATTATAAAGCTAACAAAATGTCCAATACTTTAACATTCTTAGATTGGAAAAATGTTAAGCAGAATCTGAGATATACATATTTGAAAATAGAACGTTTTCAAATTTTGCGAGTCTGTGTTAGTGTTTCAGTTATTTTTATTTTTGTGCCATCTATTATCTTAAATAAAAATTATTTTACTTTTATTTTATTATATATATTACAAATTTTGAAAAATGTGCTAAAAATTAAAAATAAAATAAAATTCACGTGGTCGTTTTTATATGAGCATAGGACAAGGTGACAACAACCTTATTTCGTAAACGATTTTATGAAGGAAAATAATTTCTCATCACATCCGTCGTCGATACAGTGTGAATAGAAATACGGTGCGTCAAAAGATGTCGTCGTCACTGTATTCCGGTCTTTTGTTGTAGTAGGAATCGACATTAAAATTTTTACGTTTTTGAAATTCTTCAGAGCCATGCATAATTATTTTTCTTATTTACTTTCAACTTAAATTCTATCAACAAAATTCTTATCAACTCAAATTTATTCTAATTCTAAAGATTTTATTTTGCAACCGTAGTTTGCAAAGTTTTTCTTTTAAAGATATTTATTGTAAATATGTTATTGTTAATAGCATTAAAAACTAAATCTATAAACAAGATCCTGGAAAAACATAATTTGTTACATTAAATTTTGTAAATAAAAAAAAAAAAAAACATTTAAAAAAATAAAAGTCATTGTATTGAAAATTTTGAATTTTTAACCTAGAAAGAAAGTTAAATTTTATGAAAATTCGTATTTTACCAAAAAAAAAAAAGTGTATTATAGTTTTAAACAAAATTATGTAAAAAATAACATCGACAAAATTTCAACATAAAAATAAATGTATTAAAATTATTTTCATTTTTTTTTTAAACTTTTTCTAACAATTTTAGAAAAATAAGAACTGCTAAATGAAGTAGCAGAAAACATAAAAAAATAATAGAATGTCAGAAATTTGTTTTAAAAAAAACTTAGAAAAAAGAAAAACTTATTATACGCTACACCTATAGTATATTAACTTTGGTATGGTGTTTGTAACCATCAAAAGGGAGCGAGTTAGATATGGACATGTATATATATTCTGAATCAGGATCACCTCCTGAGTCGATTTAACGATGTCCCTCCGTCCGTCCGTTCGCACGATAACTCAAAAACTAGTAAAGCTATCTTGATGAAATTTATATAGTAGGTTACTAATTATGAAAGGAAGGCTAAGTTCAAACCTGGACAAAATCGGTCCATGGGTTCGGATTCTGGAAGCTACCGAATGATTCCGGAGGAAACGAGTTTATCTCCAAAAGCAACAAAGATAGAACCTTTAAATTTTTTACAATGATTTTCCTTACCGTTTGATTTATGATTCTAAAATTTAAGAGGATTTGATCTTGGATTTTGAAAGCTTCCGAACGAGCCCCAGAGCAATTGAGATTATCTCCAAAACCAACAAAGATATAATTTTTAAATTTGGCAGAATGGTGTTCTTTCATGTTTGATTTAAGTCTCTGAAATTTGAGAGGATTTGGGCCATGGGTTCGGATTTCGGAAGCTTCCGAACGAGTCCCAGAGCAAACGAGATTATCTCCAAAACCAAGAAAAGATAGAATCTTTGAATTTGGTACAGTTGTGTTCTTTCGTGTTTTATTTATGTTTCAGAAATTTGGGAGAATTTGGTTTATGGATTCGCATCTTGGAAGTTTCCCAACGAGCCCCAGAGCAAACGAGTATATCTCCACAACCAACAAATATAGAACCTTTATTTTTAGTACAAGGGTGTTCTGCTATGTTTCCTTTTCTGTAAAATTGGAAACTGACATTTGAAAGAATTTGAACCATGGATTCATATTTTGGAAACTTCCCGACGAGCACAAGAGCAAACAAGCATATCTCCAAAACTAACAAAAGTGGAACCTTTAAATTTAGTACAATGGTGTTCTGGCAGGTTTTCTTTATGTCGCTGAGATGGATTTGATGAATTGGAGTGGCAATTCGGCTACATGACACACGCCTCCCAAGGACTAACAAGCATATCTTCGAAATTAATAAAGATAGAATTTTTTACAAGGGTGTCAAGCATATCCCAAGAGGATGCCTCTTTTACGTTCCCGAAATTCGAGTTGAATAAGACAGAAAAGGGAAGTGGTTCAAGCAGCTGCCAAAAAACTTATGGATTTTCAATTTAATACGAATTATTCAGGTGTATAATTCGAATTATTCAGGTATTAATAAGTCGGTTGTATCGACTGACTGTTACATTTACTTGTCTTTATTTAGTTACGTTTAATTAAATGCATTTTAAAATTTATTTTAAATACTAAAACCAAATAAAAACAAAATTTATTTTATTTTTACGTCTGTTTTTCGTTTTGAGTTTAATTCAGTTCAATTCACTTACTGTTTAGTTTAAATGTATTGGAAGGTAGTAATAACAAATTTTTTTTTTTGGTTTTGAATACCCTTTGAAAATTACTTAAAATACACCCAATAATTATGTTTTCACTAAATGACTAGTTGGAAAATTTTTGTTTTTTTTCCTTTCTAAATTAAGTCAAAAAAAAAAAATAAATAAAAAAAAAAACAATGAAAAACAAACTTTATAAATTCATAAACTACCCACTACTTCCTTTTACAAACTCTTTGTATTTATCGTGTATTATTACCCCTTGTGTTTCTTGTCCATATATACAAGTATACAACAAAAACAACAAAATATTCAATAAAGAGTCACCTGTTTATAATTTCAATGGAAATAAGTATTAAATAAAAAAAAATGAAAGAAAAAAAAAGGCTGTTTGAGTTTTAACTGCTATTTAGAGGATAGCCACATAAATTTTCATATTAAACTTTTAATTTTGATTAAAAAAATCTGAAAAATTGTGATTTTATATAATCCTTATTGTGAAATTTAATTTTGCTTTAAAGTTTTATTAAAAATTAAGAACGAGCTTGTACAGACGAGCTTGTAAAATTTACGAGAAGTAAATTAGTATATAATGTTTAGGAAATACTTGACGTTTTACCCAGAAAACCCTTTTATATTAAAATCAAATATATTCATAAGTATATTCATCATATTCAGTATTTATTTGTTCCTTTCTACTCCTATAAGGAGCGTGAGGCACTCATAATTTATTATTCATATCTAAGCTTTAGTTTTTAGAATCATTAGTTTCATTAAGTCCTTGATTACTCTGGCTGTATGTAGACTATTACAAAAGACAATCTGAAACATAAAAAAATAATTTTATTTGTGCGCCATCTATGATCTTATACATGAATTATTTTATTTTTATTTTATTATATATATCACAATATATGTAGGTACTATTAATTATATATGATAAATATATGATATTTATTTAATAATATATAAAATAATATTATAAAATAATATATATATTTATTTTATGTAATTATTTAATTACATAATATAAGAAAAATTTATATTATTTTATATTAATCAATATGCCAAAACCTGTCGAATGAAGATTGTTCTTTTAAACCGCTAAATCATTCGTTGGATAATATAAAAAATAGGTACTGACATTTAAAATAATAAAGTTTAATAATAAGATAAGCAAAAAATTCATCAAATTGAAATTCCATCTATATTAACAAAGTATATCTACACATGATAAAATTAAAATATAATGTAAATATAGTGACAGTAAAGCCATCAATGCTCCTGTTGCTTCTAGCGCCGCGTTCTTAATAAAATAAAGACCGAATGCTAGCGTCATTTTATTACCAACACCCAACATAAAATAAAAACAAAAAAATTTATTGTAAACGCGAGTAAAAGTAGAAAGTTGTTCTACTCTAGCGTCGCTTTTCTATTTGGTCAAATTCCATTTAAATCAATGTATTCTACTTAAACGTCAAAACGACGCTAGAAGCGATGCGAGTATTGGATCATCACCTTAAGCTCATCATTTTATTAAAAATGAAATTACTGAACATGATATTTTTGTAAACACACCATTCATATTATTTTACATATTCCATTTAAAAGTTTAAATTTAAAATATATTTTCGGCACTACTCCATTTAAAATTTTAAACCATATTAATATTGTTTTGTTTTTCAGTTTTACATTTCAGATTTACATTATAAAATCTTAAAAATATAAAATAATTCAATTAAAAGGCAGAAATACGTATATAAATCTTATGATATGGCAACAATTTTATTTGTCATAAATCAAATGAAATTTCCGACTTCAACCGATAGTAATACGATTTTTTGTGTTCTTAGTTCTACAGTATATTTTTTTTAATTCACATTTCATTTCGTTATCAAAGAACGGTAAATATAAATGTGTTCCAACACGAAATCGAGTTAAACTATTATTTAATTTTGAGTTTTTTCTTTTTTTGTACTCTAGATGAAGTAAAATGAAACTTAAAAAAATTCAAGGTTTTTTTCTTTTTTTGTTTTCTTTATTTTTTCTTTTTTCTTACTTTTCCTTTATTATAACTTGTAGCATTTAAAGTTATATTGTATTACATTTATTTTCCTAGTGTAAGTTGTAATATTATTGTAAAAAAAAAAAAAAAAATTATTGTTTTTTACTTGTTTTTTACGTTTAATTTTTGTTGTTTGCAATATTTAAAATATCACGCAATTTAACTAACAGTAACTTTTAATGTAAATAATAAAATTGAAAAATTTTTTTTTGTCTTCCAGTTGTTTTTGTTGTTAATATAAAACGTAACGAAAAACTGAGTATTAAAAAATTTTAACAGTTAGTAAACATAAAACTACTGTTAATAAAAAAAAAAAAAAGAAAAAATGAGTAAAAATAAAATAAAAAACAATTTTACTTTTATAATTATCCATCTCATTTATTTATTTGCTAATTTTAAAATGAAAGTAGGAAGGAACTCAGTAATAAAAGTAAACCGGGGAAAACAAATTTCTTTTTGTTGAATCAATTGAAAACAATTTACATCATTTAATTCCCTGCAGGACTTTTTTAAATTTAAATAATCATTTTTTACATTTAAATAATCGAATTAAATTTTTTAATAATAAATTGCATTGTAAACTTACAAAATAAAAACAAGTCACATGACTATAGTTAAATATTTTTGTAGGTTTTTTAAATCTCGTTTAAATTATCTTTCTCGTTTTTAATAAATTAAAAAATTAAATCTCTACCATAAAATAATTTTGTGAATTTATTCTAAGAAATGTTGATCGAAATATTTGAAATACATTTGGGTATTTTTTTACCACGCATGAAAATATATCACGATTTTTGTGAGTCATTCCATAATTATTACTGCTTTTAATTATCTCTTAAGTGCAAAAATAAGAACTTCCTTGAGTGATGAAATTTTTTTAAAAATTTTATGCATCAATATTATAGTATCATAAATGCTCGTGTTATTCCATACTTTAAAAATTAATATTAAATCATAATTAAATATATTTTGGGGAATCAATGGATAAGTGTGACACAAACAAAATGATTCTCATACTCAATCATATAATATGTAAATTTTAAATTCATAAACAGTTAAAAATATAAATTTTTAAAAGTAATTTCCGGAAAATTTTTACCAACTATATATAAACACATACAGATATAAAATTATGTATGTATGTATATTTTGTACGTACATTATGTTCTCGAAAAAAAAAATTGGAATATTATGAAGGTAATAATAATTTTAAAGTAATAAAAGCAACGGAAGAATTCCTGAAATTTTTTTAATGTACATGGTGCCCAACCAAGAACAATATGTTTCTAGTAAAATTTCAAAATGAACAAAAAAAGAATAGTCTTCATAGATAAAATGAGATCTTCAGGATTCATATTCTATAAATTGCATACTTTAAGGCAGACACAACACGATCAATTTAAGATTACTTAAGATCCGATAGATTTCAAGTGAAAATTATACAATCACGGAACTATAAACTTATAGAAAAAAAAAATTCATGATAAAAACTCGTGAAGACATAAAATTAAAATGTTTTACAATAGTTCTCACAGTTTTATCTAAAATAAAATGGATTAATCTTCAGTTAATATAAAAATATCATACAAACATAAAATATGAAAAATGTGTTAATAACAATATGCAAAAAACAGATCAAATAAATTAAAGTAATTATTTTATTAAAGTGTTTGCCATTGGTATAACATAAAATGAGATTTAATTGTTTAAAGGTTTATTTATAAAAATTTGTATTTTAAAACTTTCAGATACAAGTTCTTAAGCTTAAGTTTTTATGGTGAATAGAAAAATTGAACTGAACAGACACTATGTCAACTATAAAATAATCATATATGTATAGGCACCTATACTCATTTTTTTTTTAAATCAAAGAACTATACAAGAAATATGACACCATACACGTTTGTTTTTTGTTTTTGAACTTTTTGAAAAGTAAACAGTCATCAAAGAAAATATGCACGGGTTTAAATATTCAGGTTTTTAACATGATAGGCTGTTATAAAAATTTATTGTAATTGCTCACGAAATATTTTTTATTCCTAACCATATTTTTTGTTTCTTTTTTGTTACAGGACAGGAAATAAACGAAATTGTTTTATATTATTTTTTTTAATGAAACGTGGAAATTTTCAAATTTCCTCACACAGTTTTTTTATCACAGTTGAAAACATAATTTAATGAAAAGGAACATAAAAAAAAAAATCGTTTTTCATTTTGATTTATGTTCATAATATGCAAAATTTCACTTTCATTTTAAATTGGTGAAAATTTAACATAAAAATTATTATAATTTTATTTATATATATATTTAAATAAATTATGTATTATAGTTTTCGATAAGCAGGCTATAACCCCATATAATTTTAAAAATTAATATAAACGTGGAAGAAGTTTCCCTTGTGAACCCTTCAATATCAGTACGAACCCTTCTCTAGTTTCAAAATACATTATAATATTATTCTGTTTATAATATAATTTTTTTAACTTTTCATCATATAAAAATAAATAAAAAAATTTCCATGGTACCTACCTTAAGCTTTGGTCCAATAATTTTAGGCTTTGTCTAATTTAGTCTTCAAAATTTGAACATATATGTAAACTACGTTTAGAAATTTGCAGGGCATATAAATTTGTAGAGCTATACATAAAGATGTAGCCTGATTTAAAAAAAAAGGTCGCTTACAAAATTCACAAAATTATTTTGGGTGACTTTCATGATCCACAATAAATAAAAACAAAGCAAAATTACAAAAAACAACTCTTGTAACTTGTTGCATTGAAAAACTCAAGTTTTTGTACAAAAAATTTAGAGATAAAAAAATTTATTGTTGGAGAGTTGATATCCGAAAGTTTGTTTGGATCTTAACCATAAGCAGTAGGTAAAGGAATTCTACAAATTGATACAAAGATATATTGCGTTAATTTGAAGACTCTAATTTTCTTAGTTTTTGACTTATGCTGCTGAGAGAAGCATAAAGAAGCTTTAATTGACTAATTTTTCGATTCTAATCCGATCTCTATTCTAATGTTTATATCTAGCATACTTATTACAATATATTAGAAATGGAGGAGTATTTTTAATATATCCAAGACTATCGCATGGATACAAAAATAAACAGTGGTAAAATTTTCCAATCCTTAATTTTCTGTTCCATATAATTTTTTATTTTATTTAGAAAATTATGCCATATTATGTCACATAGTTAAAAAAAAAGACAAAAACCATATCTTTAGCAAATTAACGCTTTCCACCAAATTAAAATTAATGTACAAATAATTTTTTTTTTATATGTATTTCTCTGTCACATAAATGCGGACAGGAAATTACACAGCCTTTCCTGTTCAGGCGTGGCTGTAAATGTCGTAAGGGGGAATAACTCTTACGACGTGTGTGCGATTCGAACTCACACTCCCTCGGTGTTTACAGTATTTTATACGCTCTTACCAACTAGTCCGCCGAGGCTCATTGTACAAATTATTATTTCATATAAAAATAATTCATTGGCAAAATCTTTATAAAACACATATTAAAAATCGCTTAAAAAATCTTTCTAATAAAGAAACTCTCTTAATAACATAAAATTGTCTTCAAATATAGTAAATATAGTAGTAGTATTGTGAAAGTTTCATCTTTGTAGTTAATTTTTTATTATTTAATGATAAT
Source organism: Poecilobothrus nobilitatus (assembly GCA_947095535.1). Classification (NCBI taxonomy): domain Eukaryota; kingdom Metazoa; phylum Arthropoda; class Insecta; order Diptera; family Dolichopodidae; genus Poecilobothrus; species Poecilobothrus nobilitatus. The sequence goes on along the minus strand of OX352773.1, from coordinate 24,881,627 downwards.
CTTTGTTTTAAATCGTTTTTTATGACGTTGTTCTCTCTTCATGAAAATTGTTATTAACAAAGCAAATAATTTCTCTGACAACAAATAATATTGCATGGTGGGAGATAAATTAATGGAGATTTAAAAATCATATTTTTTGGATTGCTGGCCATAAATTATAAAATCTTATTTTATAGTGTCTGATAGTTATTATGGATGTTAAATTTAAAAAAAAATAACTGATATAACTGAAATACATATACTCAAACTGAAATATATATTTAAAAATTAAATTTTTTTGTTAATATTTTTAAAATTTTCTTTTTGAAAAATTGTTTACTAAGTTATAATTTATACGTCACATCATGCAGATGCATAACACCCATAAGTGCAGATTTTATATATTCATTGCTTTTGATTGATATTTTATTGATACCAATTACATATTCCACATGTCAAAGTTTTCATTTCATTTTTGCCATAATCATATGTTTATGTACTTTTATTTTAGTACTTTTATATAAGTGAGTTATAAGTGGAAATTTAAAATTGTTTTTTAATATTTTGTTAATTCTTTGTTTATATTAAAAAATCTAAATAATTCTAAGTGACTGAATTTGATTTGCTGTTAAAACTCCTAAAACAATAATACTTAATAATATTTTAGATCAAATTAGGTCTCCCACATTAACTGTCTAAAACATATACATGCACTGCAAAAGTAGTTGTAAAACAAAGGTTTCGTGATAGTCTTAATTTTATATTTATAAAAATTATAATTTTCAAAATTCCATGACAACCAGCCACACCTAAGTATAATCCCTTTTCATCTTATTCTTATACATTTTTTTTTTTTTACAAAAATGACCTTAAAATTACAAATTTTAGTTATGTGATATTCACTCTTTTGTTTTTGGTTCTAAAAAAAAAAAATTTAATTTTGCATCTTTTCCCAAAGATTTTTTCAAGTAGAAACATAAAAAGGAAAAAAAAAAAAAGAAAAATCGAAATCACCTTCATTGAACAAATATCGAAAAAACAAATAAAATTAATCAACCGTTAAAATTTTTTTGCGCTAGAATGTCGCAAAAATAAGAAGAACGTAAAACAAAAAAACCAAAAAAAGAAAACAAGGACTATTTTACGATACAAAATACTCACACTTTAACAATAAAACATTTATATATACTTTTAAACACACACACACAGTCAAAAATAATTTTAATTTATTACAATACTTAAAAAACGATCATTTGAATCAGAGTTTCCCCAACTGATTTTTCATATCATCAAGATGTTAGTCAATGATGTGAATCAGAAGTACTATTTGTATCAAAAAAAAATCAAAATGCGATGTGTTATTCTCTTGAGGCTGCAATCCGTTCTACTTTAAGTGGTTAGTTGTTGAAATATCTATTAAAAAAAAATAATTTGAAGATTTTCTATAGTTCGTCATAAAAATATGGCTTTTTCCACAATGTTTATATATGTTATGTGTATGTATAGCCGAGAATCTTATTAAAAAGGAATTTTATAGAACAAACAAAAACTGGGTTCAGATCATGTATAAAAATTAAATAGAAAGCTTATTTGCGGGCAGCGTCATAATTTAATAATATAAACTTTTTAAGCATAAAAAAAGTAAGATGAAAGAAAGATCATGAATTTTTTTCTGTTCTGTCGTTAGTTCAAAGATAACGTCCTAAACGTCAGGAGGTGTATCTCAAAAAAATATGCCAAAAGACAAAATGGAACTTCTGAGCCTACACATCAATCAAGACAAATAATATAGTGAATGTATTTTATGTATGTTCTTATACATTCCCTTGACATTGTCAATAATTCTGAATTTGTGAATTCACATATGTGCCAATACCATACCAATAATTTTGATATTTATAAATTATTCAAGCTGTACTCACAGAAAAAAGTTGTAAAGCACTGTTTTAAAATAGAAAAAAAAAAAGAATAAAATAATTTTATGTTCCATGTTGTATATGTTTTTTTTTTTTTTTGTTTTTATTGAAGAGATTATGATAAGAAAATCGTATAAGTTGAAATATCTGATGATAAAATCAATTAAAAGGATAATCGAGATGATGAGTAAAAATAGAAATTATAAAAATATTTACCGTTATAATCATAACAGTTTATTTAATATTTATATATTTATTAAATAGCGTCAAAAAATTGTTTTAACTTTATTTTTCAATAGCTTTAAATCCGATTTTCAATTTTTAAATTACTTTTAATTAGTTAGAAAAAAAAAAAAAAACAACTAAATTTTATTAAAAGTTGTTTTAATTGATTAAATCAATGAATTTATTGAAGAAAGATTTATAAATCTTCCATTCAAATTAAAAGAATCTTTATTTTACTGGTTTATACCATAAAAATAATTTGAAATCGACAGATGTAGAAACTTTTTGCTATAATTAAAACAATTTTTCTTTTGGTTTTTAATAAAAAATTTTACTTGCGAAAAAAAGAAAAAAAAAAGGGCTTTTGAAATCTATATTATCATTCATATAATATATAGATTAATTATATAGTATTCGATTGATATTTCGTTGAATTTTCAGTTAAAAGATAAGGTATATATGTATTACAGAAAAAAAAAACAAACAAACAAATACGCGTAAGAAAATTAGAAAAGAAAAAAAAACTTTTCTCTACACTTGATTTAACATTGAAAACGTTAAATTTATCTAAAATAACAGTTTAATGGATTCTCCGGTTATATTATTAAAGGTCATATTCCAAGACGAGCACATGCTTGAATGATAATCGAAATTTAAAGGGTAATGGATGAAATTGATGACTTTTTAACCAAAAAAATCAATCAACAATTTAATGCCAAACAAAAAAAAAAAAAAAACTTTAATATACAGACGAGAATAATGAATGAAAAAATTTTTACGAATTTTTTAAAACTTTTATTTAGATATTATAAAGAAAAAAAAATTAATTATCATTATTTATGACCTTCAATTATATTAATATGGTTACATTGAACTAAGAAAAATTAATTCATATAATATTTATTTAAAAAAGTCTTGTGAGTATATGATAAAAATTTACGAATTAAAAAATGTCTGAAACTCCATTGGGATGTTATATTTTGATAAGTGAATCGGATAGAAAAAATAAAGAAGATTTTTAATTTTTAAATTTATTGAAAGAATGAAAATTATATTTTGAAATTCTAGAATATCATTTGACGATTGTTTTTTCCTCCTTTGCTAACAATATCATAAACAATAACAATTTTTTTTTTTTTTTTTTATGTTAAATGTTTTCAGTTAACATATCAGTTTTTCAACCCAATTTTAAAATAAAATATTAAATTTTGTGTTTAAAACCAGCTGTAATATTTAAGCTTTTATTATTAGCATTAAGCTATATCTATTTAAACCGAACATCCTAAAGAAACTCTTTAACCAGACTCTTTAATCAAACTAAAGCATTATCATATTATTATCAACAAACAAAGTCCTTAAGGAGAAAACTGAAATGAAGGGCAAAAAAAAAAAAAAGACAACAGTTTACATTCTATTGTAGGGCATTAAACTCATTATTATATTTCTCATATAATCTTAAGTATTCAAATTGAATATAATGTGCTAAATGGATAAAATATTGTTTTTGTTTTTTTTTTTATTATTCTTTGCAATCGCAAGGACAAAATTCTTGTATTCCACTTAAGAGATAAGCATTATTATTTTATTACTTTTTTTTTTTTTTTCTTGTTTTTTTTTTTATTTATAAGTGTGTGTATATAAGTAAATGATTGCATTAAATATATTTAAATAGAAATAAGTAGCCTTGAGTATATCAAACTGAAATTAATGGTAAATTGTTAGAAATTAATATTACAAGAATAAACGGGTTCTTTGCCTTCTGTTTTATTATATAAACAAAAAAAAAAATATTTTTTTTTTTTTTTTACTGTTTTCTTCTACATTTTCATTTCAAAACCATTAAAAAATGTTCTGCAACACTAAAAATTTTTATAAAAAACAACAAAAATTTTTTGAAAAAAAGAAAATTCTTTAAGGATGTTTTTTTTTCTCAGCATTTAATATGAATATTATATTATATTTTATCCCAACTTAAAATAACTGTAAATTCTTTTATATTTTTTTATTATAGATTTGCATATATATATATATATATATATAAATATTACATTGCAGACATCCTTTCCTATTTTAAATCTTTTATAAATAAACATTTGTTTTTTCTTGTGCTTACCATCAAAAGATCCAAAAAAGCTAATATTCAAATTTCTTTTGTTTTATTTCATATTTTTTTTTTTTTTTTATACTCATTGAAATCAGAAAACAATTTATATATAATCCCATATATAATACCAAACTGAAAATAAAACCAAAAACAATGAACTAAATATATTATATGTACGTATATGTATATTTTAAATTAAAGAATGGAAAAGGATATAAAGATGAAGAAAAATATGAATCCTTCATTTTTACTTGATAACACTTAAACAACTATATATATGCTCGGTATTTTGATGATAGACAAAAAAAAAAAAAAGGAAAAAAAAATAAAAATATATAAATTTGGAAAACGAATGTTTTTTATTACCATAGATACTGTATTATATCGTAATATACATTCGTTTTTACATACACATACGCGTTTACCATATAAGATTTTAACTGGTAACTAGGTAGGTACCTAATCTTAAAAAAAAAAAAATAAATAAATTCTGGTTATACAAAATGTTATGTACAATTGTTTTGAAAAAAATTTTAAGGTGGATAAAAGAAAATAATATTAGAGGTCACAATAACGAAAACAAAAAAAAAAAACCATCTCCAGAATCCTTTGGTATTGCTTTAACCGTCTGTAATTCTATATGTATGTATATATAGTTTTATATTGTGATCTGAAACAGATAAACATTGTTTCTAAAAAGAAAAACTGATATATTACTGTTTTACTTAATGTAGATTGTTTATTGCCATTTTCTAGGATTCAATTTAAAATTTTGCTGTAACAACAATTTTTTTTCTTTCTTTTTAAATTAACTTTTAAAGAAGATATAAAAATTTTTAATTCTTTTATTGATCAGCAGTTATTTTGACAAAATCTCATCAACTGCAAAAGTATTTATAAAATTTGAATATGTACTTCGATGAAATAGAAACATACATTTATTTTGTTTGTATTTTCTTAATTTAAGTTGTAATATAAAAGCATGTTAGTTAAAACAGAGGTTTCGATTATTCGGATATAATTTTACAAAATATTTCAGGATATTAAAACAAAATTTCAGAATTTCTTTTAGCAGTTCCATTACATTTAAACACGAATATATATATATACTATATAGTTCAGTTTTTTTCTTATTAAAATATTGCAAAATATCTTTTTTAATCATATTGAAAAGAATATGGCTTCCCTTATACACTTCTTAACTTTCATTAACAACGTCATTATTATTATATTTGGCTGTAAGATTTATATTCCATGCCTTCCTTGTAAAAACATCATATCATAAATTGAATTTCCTATTTTTATTCTGTTCTGACAATCGGATTAATTTTAAAATAAGTTTGAGAATCACGTTTATTTTTTTTAGTGACATTGCTTTAAGGTACAAATACTAAGTCATATTAAAAACCGAACAAAGTAAATAGAACTGAAAAGTCTAAATGAAACTTTAAATTTTACAATTAATCAATGGCTAAAAAATTTTTTTTTTTAACATTATAAGGGCTGTGTGTCTGTTTTTTGTATCATTAATATTTCTGTGTTAGTGTATTTTTCAATTTTCTTACAATATTTTATTTTACTTCCACTGTACTCCTAATTTTAACCAAAGCAGAATTAAGTAAATTTAAAGGCATTTCTTATTTGAATATGAATTTCATATATTCTCGTATTTATTCTCGCCTGTTATCAATAACATTACTACACTTTTTAATATCACATTGTACAGCATTATTAAGTAAAAAAGAAAAAAAAAAAAACAAAAACAAAAAACATAAAAAAGGCAGAGAATATTATAAATAAACTTAAATATTATCAAAAAATATAAAAAAAAAAAAACGCTTATGTTGGATAAAATTTTCATCTCAGTTATGAAAAATCATTACTGAGAAAACAAAAACAAAATAAAATTCTAGAATGATAATGTTGCTACGTTACAACGTATTTAAAATAAAGAAAAAAAAAAAAACAAATAAAAATTCTTAAACATGCCTTTTCATCTTAATATTCAGAAAACAACAACAACAAAACAATAGTTAATAGCTATAAAATAAAATAATAAAACAAAAACAAAAAAAATAAATAAAAATTTTTCTTAAGTGTATCCTTAAGCATTTAAGCTTAAAACAATTCAGTACCAAAAATAATTTGAAAAGAATATGGCTTCTATTTTTCCAAACCTACATTTTCATTTTTTATGCGAATGTTTTTTCACGATGTATAGATATATAATTTTTGTTCTTTATATCCGTATGAACTATGTTCTAACGGATATAACAAATTTGCCATTACGTTTGTGACACCTTAAAGCAGTCGAGCTACATATAGTGTCAAAGGTATGGATCGGCTCAAAATCGAAGTCTGAGTCGATTAAGCCATGTACCATGAGTTATTCAAAAATAAAGGAGCTAGGAAGCTAAAAAATTTTGTATGTCACTTTTGCAAAATTGCCAAGTTCGAGTAGCTGCCATACAACTTCTTTTTTTATATGGAAATAACTCAGTATCTATTGAAGTTAGGTATCTCAAATTCGTGCAAAATCGTGTTGAGTTACAGGCCGACAACATCTGTAAAATTTGGTTGTACTGGGGCGACAGGTTCGGATAGCTGTCGTACAACTTCTCTGTTTAAATGAAAATAACTCAGTGTCTATTGAAGCTAGGTATCGGAAATTTACATAAATATATTTCGGTAGTTATAACGTCGGTACTAAAACATCTGAAATTGTTTAAAAGATGATCAAATTATATAGAAACAGGATAGATTACATTCATACGGGTATCTCAGAGTTGACATAGTCTACTCTACTGCACTCTTCCTCGTTTTTTTTTTTTTGCTATTCAATATTCTAGGAATTTGAAGTAAGTAGAATATTGACAATGAACTGTTAACCTAGGTGATTGTACATTAAATCTTTTCAGTTTAAGCTCTTAGCATTTAACTTTTATTTATTCATAGCAGTAGCGGTAGGATTTAATTTGAAAAAAAAAGAAGTATTAAAGTAGACAAAATATATTGGTGTTGCGGTGTAGTTTTTTTTTTTTTTTTACACACACAAATGTAGTGTCTATAAATAAAATAAACAGATATGATATTCGCGACATCTTTTCATAAGTTACATTTCTTTATTATCCTTTCAAAATATATTGAAATGAACTGTTAATGTATGTGTTAATGATCATTAAAATTTTAGTTGGATGGTCTTACTATTAAATAATTTAGTTTTATATTTTATTTTGATTTTGATTTTAAATATGAAATAGTGGAAAAAAAAATTTTAACCTAGTCTTATAAATTAGATTTTTTGAAAAGATTGTAAAGGTATATAGAATAAGTCGTTCAAGAAAATGTTGTTATTTTTTTTTTTTTTTTTACTATTATGTAAATCAAGTAGTAAGTTACAAAAAATAAAAACAAAAAAAAGATCAAATTTACAATGGATATAATATGAATGAAGTTTTATGTATTTTAGAAAAATGAATTCCTAGAATTATAAAAAGAATAGAATGTGTGTTTTGTACATTCATTTTGACAATATAATCTGATTCTTGAAAAATACAAAAAAAAAATAATGATTTAGAAATGACAACAACAAAATTATAAAATTAACAAAGAAAAAAAAAAAGAGAAAAACAAAATAGTAGAAAAAATAAAAAAATAGGCAAAACATTTCTGGAGGGAGAAAAAAACTAAATTAAATTCTTTTCTCCACATATTTTTTTTTTTTTTAAATTAAGCTTTCTACCTATTTCTTATGTATCCTGTATCCTGAATATAGTAGATTAATTTAAACCTCTACATATATATATAGCAGAAGTATATTATAAAAGAAATTGTATGAAAAAAAAATTATTAAAGGCACATGTCATGAAAAAATATGGTGAATTTTTACAATTTTTTCCAACATTTTTATTTTTTGTATTTTACTTGTTTTTTTTTTTTAATAAAATTTAACCGCCACTTGATAAAAGGAAGATCATTTTTATACAATTTATATGAAAAGGATATTATTAAGGTATTAAATAAGATATTTTATTATATATATATATATTTTGATTATATTTTGTTTAATGATTGGTGGGGTACATGATAAAAAGGGACTATATTAAATTAAATTTTACTTCAATTAAATCTATACCCATTTTATATAGAATACATTTTTCATGAAAAAAAAAAAAAAATTCAAGGAAATTTGAATAAAATTTTGGTAAAATTAATCGTCTATTTAAGAAAAAAGAAAAAAAAAAACAAAATTAGGTACATCAGGATTTTATTTTAAATTTAATACTGTAAATTACTTTAGCAAAAACCAATTTTATATCGATTTTTTGTGATGTTTAACATTTTAATTATAATATTCAGTTTTATATTCAGAATTTATTATCTATATTTGCTATAATTTATTCATTTTTTTTTTGCTGTTTATTTTAAGTCTGCTATTAAATTGGTAGAAAGTGAATTAATATTCAAGTTCTTTGAATAAGTTTGTTATGGATCAGTCGTAATGCTGTAAAATTATCTCTACATAAATTGTTTCGAGCAAAAATTATTAAATGCATTTCATTAGATTGAAAAAAAAAGGTGTTGTTTTTTTTTGGTGGTTAGCAGTTTCGATTTTTGTTTTAATCTTTTTATGTTTACATTTAGTAAATGGAAGATTAGAAATTTTAAAATAAAAGTTTTAAAAACATTTTAAATTAGTTGGTATTTTTAAATAAAAGACTTTAGAAAAATATTAAAAATAATTTACAATTCATTCTCCCAATTAATGAAAATAATTTTTCCTCATAAAATCTTTAAGATGACCCAATTTTAAATAAGTATAAATTTAAATAAAATAATTTATTAAAATTCGCCTAAAACTATGCAATTTTTTAATTCTCAGTACATTATTAGATAAGATTTTTTTTTAAACAAATATTTTAGGGGCTTCGGTAGCCTAGTAGGTAGGCGTGTGGCGTATTAACCGAAGGAGTGTGGGTTCGATCCCTGCACAGGTCGTAAGTACCCCCTTTACATACCCCCTTACGACCAAATATAATGTAAATATATAGTATATAATATAAACAAAATAAATAATATTAGTATATAATTTAATAATAGTATAAAAACCAATAATGGCCTTGGTAGCCGATGGTTCAATAAATATTGCATTACATTTATGTGTGTAATATTAATATAAATAAATAAATAAATAACAAATATTTTATCATAAAATTAGTTCGAGATCATTATGACAGAGCACTAAAAAATCCTGAAAATGGTCTAATATCACATATATTTTACCACAATGAGGAGTACATTAAAAAGACTTTGTTCACTGGCTTCATAGCCCCTGAGCATTTTATCTTTTTGGATAAAAATGGTTACATTCAAAACCAAAGCCATGTCCCTATATTATTTCACTAGAATAGACGGGCCACATGTAAAAAAATTAAATACGACCCAAGCAATATTAATGGAGATAATTTAAAATATGACATGTCCATACCGGACAAAGACAAATGCATTAAAAAACGATATTGGTGGTTGGATGAGATTTTATAGCAAGGTTCTAAGTAGGTTAAGTAGGCTAAGTAGGTTAAGTTAAGTTAGGGCAATTTTATTTAAAACAACCAGATATAATAATGATTTTTTAAGTTTTTTTGCATTTTGTACTCTAGATGAAATAAATTAAGTAATTTAAAATAGATAGATATAAGTCAAATTAAATTTACATAAATTAACAAAAAAAAATTACTTTATTTTAAATGTTAATAATAATTGAAATGAAACCGTTTTGTAAACTTTTTTTTAGGTTAAGTCTGTATCAAGATATATACACAATAAAATAAAAGTTTAAAAAAAAAAAAAAAAAAAAATTTTTTAAACAAATATATTATATAAATTCAATCATCTTAATAAATGCACCCAAAATTTTTACTGAATCACGCTTTAGTTGAATCCATATTTAAGATTTATTAATATTCTACAATTAAAAATTTTGAAACAAAGTAAAATAAATCTTTATATACCGCGGTAGAATTCTGTTATAGATACATATTACCATACGTCTTAAAACTATACTAATTTGAATTGAATTTTCAATAATTCATAAATAATAAGTTTTAAATTTTAGTCACTTATCCACTTAGAGTGTGAAAACCATGAAAATGGGTTAAAATTCCTGACAACTATAGTTTTATATTTTATATTTTTATAATTATTTTTAAAATTTTCTTTTACATTATTCAGTCACTTAAAATAAAATATTTTTAATGTCCCTATTTTATAGTTTTTTAAATACTAATTATCATTTTTTTTCTTTTAAATTTTTTTCTTTGTATTTCGTCCTTCAGAGTTTTTTTCATAAGTGTTGCACAATCTGTTTCTCTGGATCGTATAAGGAATTTAAAAAAAAAATTTAGAAAATGATTTCCAATGATTTCATGCACTATAAAAAAAAACACATTTTGTTCTATTTAATTGCAATTTTTATTAATTAATCTGAAATCTCTTTTGCTTGAAAGAAAAGAAAATTAAAAATTCATAAGCATTTTATAATGATATAATATATAATCAAAGCCACATGAAACAAAAATTTTGACAACTAATAATTAATAACAAAATGATTACAAAAAATTTTAAATTTTATAATAACAAAAAATTAGTTTTTTTATTTCATACACAAATTCAATATATGTAGGTATTTTAAATAAAATAAAAACTTAAATTATTTATAATATTTGAAAACGTAATTTATTCACAAATGAATCTACCAGCTCTCCATTTCTTTGTCCATTGGCCTTAAAACTTTGAAAAAAAAAAAAATAAATAGACGAGTCAAATTAAACTCAAAAGGACTTTTTTTTACCTTCCTAATTAATTACGACATCAAAAACCGTTACTTTGTTAAACTTATTTTGATGTCATATACTATATGCCCTTCTGCAAAATTTAAAGAAAATTCGGACATAAAAGTTAATACAAAATTTTACCAAGCTACTTTAATAACATATAAAAAATTGAATTCACTGACAAGGACATAAACCATAATTTTTCTTTACTCATTTATGCATCTGTTTTTATCTTAAAAATTTTTTTTTCCCCTTATTTTTATTTTTTAGAATATGAATTAAAAGAGATTTTAATCAGAAAATTTATTCAAAAAATAAATCTGGTAACAAACTACAAAAAGAAAAAAAATTTTTTTTATAATTTAAAAAAAAAAAAAAAAAAGTAAATTTAAAATGGAGAGAAATGAAAAAATTTTTTTTTCATTTTTTTCTTGAAATTTATGCAAAATCTGTCAACAATAAACCATTATTTTGCATGATTTAGTGTGCGGTGTTTTGATTAAATTTGTTTTTATTTAATATTATGTATTTATGTATTATAATGTTATGCATTATGTGTATGTTTGTATTTTAAAGAAAGAAAAAAAAAAAAAAGGACAAAAAAGAAGTAAAAAATCACAACCAATATTTCATGAATGTATTTGGATAACAGTAAAAAAGTAATGGCATTGACAATGAGATGTTAAAAAAAAAAAAAAAAAGTTCTATTACTAAATATGTATGTGTATAGGTAAACAATATCTTTTGAAAAAATATCACATGAATATAATATAAAAATCAATTCAATATTTACTGAAAATCGGATCGTTTCTCCAATCAAAGTTTTTATTAAGGTATCTTTACTCCGATAATTATGTTCCCTATAATTGTAGATTTAATGATTTTTGTTTTTTGATTTGAAGTTTACTAAAATATTATACAGAACACCAATTAAGACCACTTCTTATTTAACTTTGGAGTTGCATCTGATGATATCCATACTTTTTACTTCAAGATAATGCATCTGTAAACTAATATCTGTACTTGTTACTATTTAGTGATAATGCGTTTGCAATAATAGATACATCTGTTCGTTTTAAAACATTAACAGAATTTCTTTCAACTTTATATTTTATATTTTTTTCTTACTTAAGATTTAAAGTAAAAAAAAAATGTTAAAGTACCTATGGTTTTAAGAATATTCTAAATACTTAATACAGTCGTTTTCAACAGTCGAGTATTTCATATACCTTAAGAATTATTCTGTCTGAAACATAATCTTAAATCTAAAGTCTAAAGTCTTGTTGCAATAGTAATCGTTAAATTTAAATTTTAAATGTAAAATAATAAAATCCTATAATATTCTTGTTTTTGGTACTAAATTTTTATATAAAGATGCACAAGAACTGTATTCTTTTAATTTTGTTATGTTTTTCTACAATTTTGATCATTCTTTCAGGAAAAAATCATCAGCCCTTTTGTGCATTAAATAAGAAAAATTTTAAAAACAGAAAAATCTCTAGAAATTTTAGTGCCTGTAAATTAGTACAAAGGAAGAAAATCAGAGAATTGGCAAGGACGAAAAAATATAAATACTGTATTATATTCATATCTAATTGTTTTGAAGAATGCAGGTGAATTTTATTAATTGAAATCTCTTCGGTCTTTTTCTTTTTTGTAATTGTTTGGCTTAAAGAATTCATTGTCACAGATTGCAGCAACAAATAAAACAAATTTAATCATTAAAATAATCTTGTTTTATAAAAAAAAAAAACAGAAAGATATACAGACTTGTCTTTATAACAATTTTATTTATTTTTAATATATTGGACACAACAATTTCCTCTATATAAGTATTTGTCAAAATCTTTGAACGACAAACGAATATTCAATTTATTTCAATATTTAAAATCTGAATTCAATAAAGATCAATTTTATAAAAAAAAAAAAATAAAAATAAAATGAAAAAATTTAATGGAATAACAAATCCTTTTTAATATTATATTTAAATATATATGTATGTATGTACATCCATGTGTATTTACTTAAATATAACAAAAAAAAAATGTATGTAGAAAACACATGGGAAGAAAATGTTGTATAAAATAATATTATATATACATACATATATATTTTTTTTACTATTTTCCTTTTTCCATCAAAATTGAAAATTTGATATTTTTTTATTATTTATCATATAATAATGTAAAATGTATCAAAAAAAAAAAAAAATACACGAAAAAAAAAGGATAATAAGTTATTTTGATATTTTTTTGCTGTTCGTTTATTTGTCAGGAATCAAATGTCCAAAAAATTTAATATTTCTGCATAATAAAATCTATTTTTAATTTAATAAAATGAAAATAATATCAAATCATTTTTTTTTTTTTTTTTGTAGGTTTTAAATTTCCAATAAGTCATGTATTTTTGTTTGTTATGTCCTTTTTTTTCTTGTTTTGGATGGTTTGAGATGATGTGTTTTGTTTTATTTAAGAATCGTTTTAATTTGTCTATTTTATTTTTTTTTTTGCTAATGAATGTTACAAATCTTAATAGAATACAGAACGGAAACTTATTACTTTCAATGAATGTTCTATTTTAAAAGGCGTCTATTTTAAAGAGCTTAAATTATTCTTTTATTGTAGGAAAAAGTCTATAGTTAAAACCTCATAGCTCAAAAACCTTTGTAAAAATATTGACGTTAACTTATGTTAAGTTTTTGTTCTTTTTTTTTTTTTTGACCTCACATCATTTATTTAATCCTATAATTTTGGTAAAACAAATTTAATATTTGTTTAAGTCATTCCCTAAAATTCATTTTTATTAAAATTCATATTTTATTATGGTAATTTTTAATTATTTATTTATTTGCAATTTATTAAAACCTATTTATTGGTTCTTTTTGCATAATATTTATTGTATTCAAGTTTTTATTTCTAAATATGATAAATGGCACGATGGTATAATTTAAGTAGCAAAATCCTTTTTTTTTTACGGCCAGTTGATATCTTTGATACTGAGATTTTCCAAACATACTGAGCGGTTTTTCCAAATCACGACAAAACAGATGATTAAAAGAAAAAAAAAAATCCCTTGCTACTGTCGTTGCTTTATTTTTTACTATGTATACTTTTAAATGTCTATTAAATAATTTTTAAAAATTACAGAAAATATTTAAATTCCACCACATATAAAATGTCAAATGAAAAAAAAAGATTTGATTATTTTATGAAAACATAATTATTGAACTAAAAATATTTTGTATTTTAATTTAATTTAAATCTGCATCACATATTAAATATTTTCACTTTCAGTTTGTTTTTCTTTTTTTGTCTTTTCTTTTCTATTATTTTCCTCATTCTCTTACTATCTTTCTCTTTCTTACTCATATATGTTTTATTTTTAACGTATTGTCATCAATATTGATTTTGTGTTAATTATTCTTTTGTTTTAAAAAATAAAATTTTCAGTTTTTCCACACTTCTAATCTGAATTTTTTTGTTTCTTTCGTATTTTTGTTTTTTTTTTTCAGTTTTTTTTTTTTTTTTGCTAATTTGATTTAAGGAAAAACGATATTTTTGAAAAAAGAAAACACCAAAAAAAAAAAAGGTTTGTCTCGGTTTTTTCTTTTTTCTTTGACATTTTCATAAAAGTAATAGTGATTTTTCAACACTATTATTAGAATTTATTTTCCTCCTTTTTTTGTTCGTAACTTAATTAATTTTTTTCTGCATTTTAGTTTTTTATCTTTCAATTCGTTTTATCTTTTCATTTTTTGTTGTTTTTTTTTTTTTTTTGTTAATTAGATGGCGTGACTAAAGTTATCATCTAACCAAAAAATTATTTCTATTTTCTGAATTGATTATAATATATTATATTGGCTAAGGTAATTTTTTTACTGTAGTTGGTGTTTTTAGAATTGGCATTCAAATTCTGACGATGAAAATCAATATTAACAGATTATCTGATTAAAATCTATAGCTTCTGTTAATATAATAATCATATATTAGGTAATATTTTCGACTTGATCTAAATTTTCAACTGAATTTGATTACACCATCATATCTAATGTTTGTTAAGACAAAATACTACCCATATTGTCACAATAATATTTTTATTTTCTTTGATTTTTTTTAGTTATTCATATTTTATTGCGGTTTTTTTTTTAAATAAAGTTTAAAAAAGAAATGTCTCATTAAATTCATTTTGTTCAGTTTCTATTTTAACGGTAATTTTATAAAATATCTGTTTAAAATTGTTCTAAAGAATAAAATCTATAATAAAAATTTAACCAGAAATCTTAAAAGTTTATTAATATTTTTTTTTTTTGCTTTGACACCAACGCAAGAGATAATAAGAACCATACTCCATATTTTTAATTGGAAAACAATGAAAAGAATGCTGCAAAATATTGCTAAATGTATAAAGATGTCATAAAAAAATGAAATTAATAAAAAAAAAATGAAAATTTTTATATAATTTTGGGGGGGGGGGATAGAAAAATAAAATTATTTGTCCAAATAAGAAGCGTATATAATAACGATCTCATTTAATATCCATAACCATATGTATTGAATGACTGTATAATATCGGCATATTATTAACAATAATTATTTGTGCAAAAAAAAAGAAAAATATTTTACGAATAATGTTGACTTGAAATGTATGGCGATGTAAAAAAAAAAAATACGTACCTATTTAAAAATATACTTCGGAATTTAAGTCAGCATTAACAGTAAATAATATTCACAAAAGCCAGAATTGAAATTATAAGAAATTTTCGGAGCAGATAATCGATAAATTTAATACAGAGCCTTGAGTTATGAGTATCTGTCTATAAATATAAAAGCGAATGTTTGTCTGTTTGTTTCTGATAAATATTTTCTGACTCCTAAACTGATCATTATGAAAATTTGTATATAAAGGTTTTTAGTATTTCTGGCCTAATAATTTTGCTCTAACAGACCGTCAAATTAGGATTATGATGCAAATATTTAAACTTTTCGCTATAAAATAAAAGCCGTTTAACCGATTTTGACTTTAAATTTTGTATTAATGTTGATCTTTGACAGTGAAGTTAACTCTATTAACAGATTTGAAATTTTGTTAACCTATATCGGCACGATAATTGAGGGGCGCAGTAACGTGCATCGGGTATTAACTAGTTTCATATAAAATCGTTTCTTTGCCCAAAAACAATAGCTTTTAAGAATGCGCATGTATGTGAAAATATTAAATTATCAATTTTGAACTCCGCATAGTTTTTAAGCGGATGCAAAACTAAAAACCTGTTTTTAATTAACTTATATTTGTTTTCACCACTTTCTCCATTAAAATTGGAAGATTTTAGAAGATTAGCTTTTGAGAATTTCCGTGTGGTTCAAAATGTTGTCAAAATTTCGGTTTAATGGCGAATTAAAAAATTAAATTGGAAAAAGTTACCAGGTTTTCTTTTCTCTTTAAGGAATGTTTGAACGTTCGGTCCAATAAGTAAAAATATTTCGTTTTATGGTAAGTTATAGCTTATTAAAGGTTTAATATGTTTTATTTTAACAATATTACAAAAGTTTTTTTTTAGCTAGAAGTGAAAAATTTCATTTGTACAATTAATTTTTTACAAAATGACCATCACAAAATAGAAAAAAAATGTATTGAAATAACTTTTACTTTAGTTCCATCTCTAACATATTAAAGAGATGGATTTAAAGGTGGTAAAAATATTCAATGGTTGATTATTATGGTAAAGTCATTGGATTTCATTTATTTTTGTAACGCTGTTGTCATTTTTGTTTATTCATATAATGCATATATACATATATATGGCTACGTATACGTACATAACATATACGTAACCACATAAATCCTATATATATATATACATTTATATACCTATAAAATATACAAATATTTTAAATTAACGATTTCCTGAACGGTTATTTTTATTTATATAATAATACTGTTATATTATATATACATATATTATATATATTTATAAAGTAGCATCAGTATAATACATATATGTGTGTAACTTTATTTATACCTCTATATTTATATATATAAGTATGGATTATGTAAACATGAATGTATATATGTCAATAGTATTAAAATAGATACTATATTTAATGGACAGAGAAAATTTTTTTTTTATCGAAAGTTAGAAAAAAAGTTCTTGCAAAGAAAATTTGATTCAATTTTGTTCTTTTTTTTTTTTAAATACAATAATTATTTTACTTGATTAACAAACACATACATGCATATACATGTATTTACATGTGATATTAACAAGAGTGAGTGAGAAATAGATGGTGGTTTGTAAATGTAATTCTAGAGTAATATGGTATAAAAGATAGTTACAAATTGAATAAAATAACAGTATATATTATTTGTTAATTCCGTTATTTTTTGTCGTTATAACACTGCAGTATAATATACATATATATATATATATATTTATAGTTATACTAAAAGATAAGCTAAAAAATATATAGAAAATTAAGGTAGAAAGAAAAACAGTATAGAAGAGTATTAAACAGAGAGAGAGTGAAAGAGAGAAAAAATATGGAAAATCCTAACCAAGGAATAATAGTTGTAATAGGCGTATGATTGGCGACAAGCTGGCTATTATAATAGAATTTTATTGAACCATGAAGGTTAAATTTTTAACTCATACCGTTTCGTTATCTATATTTGTATACTACAACACTGCCATATGTACAATATTTATTTTATTCACGCGATAATACATTTCTAAAATATAACTGTAAATATATAATAAATACATACATATATATGTTTTATAAAAAAAAACTTGGACTTTAATTTGAAGGACAATTTTTCATTAATGATTATTTATTTTTATACAGTTATCAATTTTTTTTTTTTTTCTGTCAAATAGAATACGGTTATCTTCATTTAATCTAGTGAATATAACAGTGTAACAGTTAGCGTATAATATTAATAGATTTAGCGGTAGTAGACTGAGCTTGAATTTTAATTATTTCATTAACTTGATAAATATACTTTAGATGTTTAGATATTGTTGACATTTTTATACGAAATAAAAAAAAGGCAGATAATTTTTTTTTTTTTTGTTTATTTTGGTTTTTTATATTTACTTTAATTTTTTGACATTGAATTTTTTTCACATTGAAAAATTGTTTTAAGGTTGTCGCATTTGAAAAGATAAAGGATATGTTTTAGTTTACAAAAAAAAAAAATATATATAATTTGATGCAGGTTGTGACATTGGTTAGTCTGGTTGTTTTATATGTTTTTTGTATTATTTTCTGTTTTCCTTTCCTTAAATAAAATTTGAAAAAAATAATGAAGAAAAGATAAAAATGGTGGAAAACAGGCTGATTTATTTGACTTTTGTTTTGTTTTGAAAAAAAAAAATTGTTTGTTATTATCAAAAATTCTGTAAATATTAAAAAAGGACATTTGACATTGTCATGATTTTAATTGTTGATTTAATTATTGTTTCAAGTCTTTTAATGTAGAATCAACTGTAAATTTGTGACTGTAATCATAATATAATCAAATGTAAATATATATTTATATATATATATATATATATATATATATATATCAGAACTGGCAAGAAAAGAAAGAAAATAAATGACTATGTTATAGTTGTTCAATTCATTGTAATAGTCATAATATAGTCATCATTATTTGTTGGCTTTTGATTTTCAATAGTGAAATTTAATTTCCTTTCTAAAATTTATCTATTTTACTTGATAGAAAATCAAATAACCATTATTTTGCAGTGATAACTATCAAATATTTTGTAATCACCCTTTACAGAAAATATTAAAAAATATTTTAGTAACAAATCAACTTGGGAAAATATTGCCTAAAATAATGATGAAAAGCTAGAAAATTTAATTAAAAATTTTGTGTCATTCTATTCTTTAAATTCTACCAATATTCTTTTGTTAATTTTTTTTTTTTAATTTATGCTATAATTAAACCAAGAAAAATGACAGACAATTTACTTAAGAAATAATTATCGTATTTTCAAGAAGAATAGTAACATAGATAGAAATGTATAGAAACATTTAAAATGTATATATACAAAGACAATTCATTAATGTATATAAAATGTTCCTTATAACTAACAAAAAAAAAATATCCTATATAAAATATGTTTCTTTTTTTAAACCCAGCATCCACCATACAATATTGTTTATGTTGACATTGTTTTATATGTGAAAGTAAGCATCTATTTTTTAGATATCTCATAATTAATAATTTTCTCTTTTCCAAAACTTAAGATATTTGCGTTTCACCATTCTAATTCATACATATATTAATCTAGTTTTTTCAACCCCAAATTTTAAGATCGATCAGACTTATCTGTACGAATCAACTTATTTATATTTTCATTTTTATTAAAATTATTTTCTGAAATCGTTTCTAATATTCGCGAAATATTAATCATCTGTTGCAAAAAATGTTTTTAAAAAAATCAAATGATATAATTATGGTAGTTTTCGTCCAAATATGTTCATTTTTTTTTTAAAAACCTCCCTTAATGATGTTTTAATTAAAAAGTAACTTAATTAAACTTGAACTTTACAAAACTACAAAATATTTTTTTAATTACTAAAACACTTTAGTTATAAACAAAAAATAATTACAAATTTTGCCCTTTAGAAAATTAAAATACAAAACATTTTTAAAAATTTAATAAAAAACTGAATTTTTTTCTCTTTTATAACTTCTTAAAATAAATTTTATTACCTTATTAAGAGAACTTTTCTACTAAAAACAATTCTCATTTTAAATTTAATTTTTTTTTTTTTGTTTTTGTTTTACTTAGTTCAAGGATTTTTTTTATTCCAAGGATTCAGACACAAAAAAAAAAAAGAAAACTACTTTTTTCTATTTGTTTTTCTTTAATTCCCTCTTTTTACAACTAAATCCATGCATTCTATTAACTGACTTTTTGACATTAAACTGTTTTCAATACCTATTATTCTATCATTGCATTACTCCTAGCTCATTTAATACGAAAATAAAAAATCTACTATTTTTATTAAATTGACTTGCACCTCTCGAAAATGAAACAAAATGAAAAAAAAAACAAAAAAAATAATTTCAGGACGAAAGATTTAAAAAAAAAAAAAATAATTCTATCAATTCTTCCTTGTTAATGGCAATCAGAATAAAACCACACCTAGTATTATAAGAACGGCAGAAGAAAGAAAAACAAATTTACTCTATATAATACCATTAAATCGTTCATATAAAAAGAAATAAAATTACAATTTTTCCCACCCCTCTTATAAAGAAAATTCCAAATAACAGGAAATAGATTGCTTCGATTATTTTCGTTGCTTTTTCATAATGAAATAAAATAGAATTCACAATTGACTAATATATACTTACATCTATAGCACACTAAAGATACAACATATATACTTACAAATGCAATACGTTAGAGAAATTTTATTTTTCCCAATATACCATAATGCAATCGAATTTTACAAATAAAATTTATAAATTCTTTGTACTTTAAATGCTATTCAGAAATTTCTTCAATATTTTTTTTTTTGTTTTCATTAATTGAAATTTATTATAGCAGAGTTTGAAAGTCTGTTTTTATTGAAATGCAGTAATATTTATGCAAACACAACTTGTTTGTGATATAATGTCATATTTTCCTATTATACATCTTAGAAAATAATGTAATCTTTACTATAAGAGTTTCAAAATCTAATAATAAATAACGTTCCTTTTATGTTTTTAAACTAATTAGACTATATAAGCCTAGTGTAATCCCTTTCATGGTAGGTACTTTTCCAAATTTATCTTCGCAATTAAAAAAGCTTTAATTTGTAAAAGCTTTTTTCTGCTATGAAAACTTTTAATTCAAGTGATACTTATTTCTGATTTTAAAGTTAAAAGTGCTATCTAAAAATCAAATATTTTGTCTGATTGAGTCAGAATTAAATCCTTTAGAAAATTTGCCAATTTATAAAAAGGACGAGACTTCTATTTCTATCCTTCCACTATATATATAAACAATATAAATGAACTATAACCTTAGTTTTAATGATCCGAACGATATAGGTATTCTACAGAAAGGTTCCCAAATAATACGATTTAACTTCGAATCAACCGTCACGAAATCATGTACCTATATGTACCTTTATGCATTCTTCTAAATACAATAATATGTTCAAAGAATTACAAACTTCTGCTGTCGGTAAGAAAAGCATGATAATTGTTGTTAGTATATTGGTATACAGTTATTTTTGATTTCATTAAGATATACCCTTGTTTTCTATTATTTCAGTTATTCTTTAGTTCTTCATACACACATAGAAAAAAAAAGACTTTTCTTCACTCTATAGAAATTCTTTTCACATTCATATAATAAAGTAAAGAAGCAAAAATTTAACTCTAATCGATTTTCAATTTTAAAAACAAAAAAAAAAACTCGGAAATAAAAATGTTAAAATAAAAATCCGTAAATAAAATAAGAATAAGCATAAAAAAGAAAATCTACTCTTTTTATTTTAAGTCCTTGAAAACAGAAAAACAAAACAAAACAAACATAATAACCAACAAAAACCCGACCACGACTGTATCTTATTCTAAGATAAAAATGTCCTTTTAAAATGAAATAAAAATCGTTCGAATGTAGTGAAAGTAAAAAAAAAGAAAAAGGAAAATATTAAAACAAAAGCAAAAAGAAAAGGTTAAGCAGAGTAACGATGATAACGGAAATGAAAATAAAAAAAGGATAAAAAAAAAATAACATAATAAATATATAAAATTGGGATATACGGATAACATACCTCAGAGATAAAATAAAGAAGGAAAATAAAAAAACAAAAAAAAAAAAACTGACACAATGCCTTTTCAACATTGAAGCATCTTAAATTACTTTGAAATTGACAGCGGCGGAAATATATATCGGAAATTGAAGAAAAAAAGGTCAGATCTTGAATACAGTTATTGTTATCAAAATGTAAAATGAAAAAAAAAAGCTAATAATAATAAAAATAACAAAAACAAAACTAAAGGGAAACAATATATTATTTGGTTGATAATTCTCTTTATTCATTACATTTTTATTTTTTCAAAAATTTGTTCTAAAGATTTTTCTCCTCACATCAGTATTCTTATAATTTATAAATTATGCAAGTAACCAAAATCCATTACATATCGATATTATTTAATTTATGTAACAGATATAAAACTTTTAATATTTAATTTTTTCTTTAAATGAAAATTATTTATTTAAATATATTTATACAAAAAATAAAGTAAGGTGTATGTTATTTGTTAAAATAATACAACGATACGCTTAATCAAACTGTTTAAGTTGCATATTTAATCTCAAAATATTCCATTAAATAAAGTCACCGATAGAAGAGATATAATTAATGTTAGTCATTGGAAATTTCTTAATGTTGAATTAAGATTTAATGATTTTGAGTTGATCATATCCAATAAACAAAAAGATAAGGCAGAATGTAAACCAACAGTTTTTAAAAGCGTACATTTTCCAAAGATAATACAACCTGTTTAGAATATTGTGTCTTGCACGAAAATTTGACAATTTCATATAAAAAAAAATATGAAAATAGGACTTTTTTGCAATTTTGAGGGGCTGTAAATCCGGAATCCTATATAACTAAGAAAAATCGTTAATTCACGTAAAAATATACTACTGGAGCTTTAATTTTTATATCTTGCGGAAGAAAAATTTGTACAAGTACCTAAGTTACAGGTGTTTAAAAATAACAAATTTTCAATTTTTGAGCCCTAATAGCTCATAAATAAGGGGCGGCTTCAAAATATTTTCTGTATAAGTTTTATACTAATTCTAAAAGTTCTTTCTTATCTCAAAACTTTAAATTCCTATCTATAATCGAACCGGAGTTATAAAGGTAGAAAAATCATGCAAAATTTGGTTTTCAAATAACGGTAAATTTAAATACTAAATTAAAACAAAACAAAAAAAATTTTTTGATATTTACTTAGAAAAGTAAAGAAATGTTTTTTTGGAAATGTGCTAAAAACCACATTCTGTATCTCCGTTTTAAATTCGAGTATACAATTGGTATATACTAGTGTAAAATTAGTACCTTCTCCCTATATCTCCCCAACTCTGTTAGTTAGAAGTTTTTTGAATAATTTTGAATGGAAATTTTGAATAGAGGAAACTCTTTAAGAATAAGCATAAACCTCTTTAGAGGAAAAAATTATATACCTTCCTCGTGTCTAAGATCTATTAAGTATCAAAAATTAAAAATGTTCTATTCTTAAACACCTATTATAATTTGTACATTTGTGGAAATTTGTAAGTAAAATGCAAAACTTAAAGCTTCTATGTCATAATTTTACATAATGTGTTAATAGTTTGTTTTTTTAATTATACATGTAATAAAATTTTAGAAAGTGGTTTTTAAATTTCATAATTTTTTTGTTATATAAAAATGTTTTATACATACTGTCTGTCTTCTATCCTTTTTTTTTCAATTTTCAATTTTTCCTGTTTTCACTTTATATGCTTTGGTTTATTTTTTGTATTTTTAAAATAAATATTTTTCATTTTTCAACTGAATTTATTAATTTTATTATTTATAGTCATTTATTAATTTTGATATAGATACAATTTCTAGAATCTAGATAAATAATTTTTTTTTTTTTTTATTGTAAAAATGAAGAGTCATAAGCCAGAAAATTTTTCATTCTTTAAACGGCACTAAAAAAAGAAAAACAAATATAGCTGTTGAATCATTTTAAAAAATATATTTCTGTTTTCGGATGTATGAATTAATTTCTTTTTTACATGCCAAAATTTTTTTGTTCTCTTTTAGTTTTAGATATTTTTAAAATAATTTTTTTTTATATTAACTTTTTTGTTAGTTATAATATATTCGATATTGTAAGATAAAATCTATATAGGTAATACTTTAAAATATTAATTAAATTTATTAAAAATATAATAAAAATGATTTTATTTTAAATTGTTCGTTACTTATAGTTTTAGTTTAGTTTTTAATTAATAAATACAAAAAAAAAAAAAAAGAAAATTAATTACTTATCCTTTTTGTTATTACCAATATTATTTTATTTTTGTTTATTGGTCTTTCATAAATTTCAATTTAATTTGAATACGGTTCAAGATAGATAATAAACAAAATGAAAGGTCAACTATAAAATAATTCTATTTTACTTTTATTTTTCTTTCATTTTCTCTCTATTTTCACCGATTGCATACATGAAAAGGTAGGTATTGTTTTCATACCAAAATTTTGTAGTTGAGATTTTTGCAATTATGCAGTAGGTACTTCGGTACGTAGAAACTTAAAAAAAAAACTATTTTTAGAGTGATGTCTGTGCGAGTTTGTGTGAATGTGTGTGTATTACTGTGGGCACGTAAACAGCATAAACGGCTGAATTTTGGATATACACAAGTTGTTTTATCAACTCCTATATCATAAGAAAAACATGAACTGTAGATGAGTAGCATATACTTCAGAATAATCCTTCTTATTTTCAAAGAAAATATTTTTAATTATGACGGTGGTAATTATCGACATTCGTTGTGGACGGCAAATGGCAAATGAAGATAAGAAAAACTTATTTAAGCATTTCTTATTCATTTTACAAGTAGTTGAATTCAGAGCTTCAGAGCCAATTCAGATTATATTACGATTGGTACATATGAAAATAAACCATTGTACAGCTAGAAATTTTATTGCAACTTACAAATACACAAATAATTTAATAACAATTTATAAAATGATTGAATTAAAAAAAACGTTATTTCTTAAATTTTAAGCAAAATTCTTCTTAAATCCTTTCATTTTTAATCCATATATACTTTAAACTTTGAATTTAATTTCAAACTTCATTTGATGCTGTCATAGATTCTGCACGTTTCACTGTTAACATATTATTTTAACATAAATTTAGGCGATTATTTTAAAATACAACAAAATTAATGGCAATTCTAATGTTGATGTGGATATTTTTTTTTTTAGTCTAATATTTTTATATCTATCTATACATATAATTATTATAGGACGGATATAATTATTATCCTTTGAAGAAAAACAAAAACAGAAATTTAACGGTTATCTTGAGAATTGGCTAACTACATTAATTATTTTTTGAGTAATTATACCATGGGCAAAAATAATTAACAAAAAAATAAAAATCATATAATGATGCTGTCAATCAAATTTTTTTTTTTATATATTTTGTCCTTTCAGCCATTAACCATTGACAAATATCCTGTACCACTTATTATCATCTATTCTGTATTTTATTTTATATATTGAATTCATTTTGTTTCTAAATTACCATACTTATATAAGATATATTATAGGTAAGATATTATATGCTAAATTTATTTTACATAATAATAATAAATAAATTTTATAGAAATTTGAGAATGAGAAGACATTTTGTTTTTTCCTATTTCAAAATAACCGTAAAACGACAATTTATTAGTTTTCAAGCCGAATCTTTGTTTTATTTTTATTTCATTTTTTTGTGTTTTGTGTCTTCAAAGTCTTCATTCGAAAAAGTGTAGAAAAACTTTATTTATTAAATATATAATTATCAAAAGAAATAATTACAGGAAATGTTTAAAACCGTACAAGTACATTAATAAACTCGTATAAATAGTAAAATTTGTTAATATAAAATCATTTTCTATTTTGATTACATTATCAGTAAGGAATAAACTAACAAAATGTTAAAGAATAATAGACGTTTAAAAATTCTTATTTGTAAACTTAAGAAGCGCTTTAAAATTAGCTTAAAAAAATAATTGTAATTATTATAAATAAAATTTTATGTGAAAAGAATATGTTAGTCTTTTATGTGAATGTTCTGTGTATATGG
Source organism: Poecilobothrus nobilitatus (assembly GCA_947095535.1). NCBI lineage: Eukaryota > Metazoa > Arthropoda > Insecta > Diptera > Dolichopodidae > Poecilobothrus > Poecilobothrus nobilitatus. Next base: position 24,855,714 of record OX352773.1, on the reverse strand, counting down.
GAAAATTGAATATTAATGAATTTAATTATTAAGTCCTTCGTTAAGAAACTTATAATTTATGCCACATTTTCATATGTTACACATAACATATAGAAAACATCCATTATATATCATTTATATATCATATATATATTAAAAAGTCGAAAATGACAAGATATAATTCCATGTTCTGTATTGCAAAATCTTTAACCTTTGCTTTTTTTCTGATCTAAATAATTTACGATTTTGCCATATGTAAAAATGAAATTTAAAATGTTTCTTCTTTAATACACCTTGTACTTTGTTTTATTCATAAATAAGTAGTTAATAATAATAATAAATTATTTGTGATTAATTATTTTTGATATATTTTTGGTTAAATCAAACGTTTTAAAAACAATTACTAATTTATTAAGAAGAAATAAGGATCACAGTATTTAAAAAAAAAAAAAAAACAGAAACCTTGAAAAAAAAAATTTGAAAAATTACTGAATAACAGCTATTAACTATAAATTAAATTTTTTTTTATTTTTATTTTCATTATGAAATATATTTATTTACTTTTTGGGTTTTTATACGAGTGGTAGGACTTTTCATTTTTACATCGATCTAAAAAGAATAGTCTTTTCGATAATTGGATGATTTCAAAAGGATATTGTCTTGAAAATTTTAAAATAATTACCTTTAAAATGAAATGCATATTTATAATAGTATCTTAGTATAGTATCAAAAAAAAAAACAAATGTTTATTAAAAAAAAAAGGAAAAACATATTTTTTTCTTAAGGATTAAACAACATATTATTGAGCAATTTCGTTTTAATTTTGTACTATTTTCATAAAAAATTTGCTTAATGGTTTTGGACACTTTGAAAAATATATAAAGTTTCAACCCTGTTCTTTCCTCAATCTAAAGATTTATAGATATTTTCATGAATATTTTGTAAGATTTTGATGTTTTTTTAATTTTATAAAATTTTCCAGGAAATTCTATAAGAAAAATTTAATAGAATTTCAAAAATTTCCATATACTGGTATTATATTAAAGACAAAATAAATATTTTCTAAAATTATGCAATATCATTTTGAAATAATGAATTGTGCTAGTTTCTATTTTATAAAATCCTAAATGTATGTAAGTGTATACGAGTTTTGTTAAATTTAAAACATTATTTTAATGCTATGTATAAATAAATAAATATATACCCAAAAAGTTTATAATAATACGTATACAATTCAATTATTTTTTTTATTATTCCGGATAGTTCTTTTTTTAACTTCTTTTTTTTTTTTATTTCAATAATTTAATTATTTATATTACACATAAAAAAGTTTTATATAAAAAAAAAATGATAGTGTTTATTCTTAAATATTATATGTTTTAAGTCTAAAAGTTTCTAATAATGCATTAGTATTAAATTATTTTGGTTATTAGGTTTGGTAAAATTTTTTTTAGACTATTATATAATATCTGACCAATTTTTTATTTTTACTTTTCATTAAATATTTATAAAAATCAAATATTGTTTTACTGGAATTGCATTAAACTTTTATCTAACCTTATCTAAATTAACCAAATTTTTAATATAATACTGAAATTATCACTTTTTTTGAAAGATATAATATTATTATGTGTTATACTCAACAATTAATAATTTCTATCAATTTTCTTCTCATTTAATGTTAAGTCAGCATATTTATGTCTATTACAGTGTGCTATATATTCTACTAGCTTGGCCTGAATTTTTAATATTATATAAGGTCTACCTATTTTAATGATATAATGGAGTGACATGTCAATGATTTTTCAACAAGTCATTTTTTTTGCATTTCTCTGCCACATAAATGTGTATAGGAAATTACACAGCCTTTCCTGTTCAGGCGTGGCTGTAAATGTCGTAAGGAGGAAGTGGGATTCGAACCCACACTTCCTCGGTGTTTACAGCGTATTTTATACGTTTTTACCTACTAGGCCACCGAGGCACCTAGTCTAAATATTTGAAATATTTTAGTGCTATAAGACCAGTTTCTTTATATAGTTAGTTTCTTTTAATGCACTGTACCATTAAATGTTGCGAAATATATTTGATATATATGTATAATGTATTATGTTTACATATATGTATAATGTATTATGCTCTACGTTTTCAAAAACTCGATTGCATTGATGAACAAAATATCTCTATATAACAAAATTATTCTAACAAGAGTTACTGTTGGTTATGAACAGAACATGTTTCAATATTAAAATATAAAATTATCCTAAAAGTATGCAATATATTGATATTTTTCAATATTTTAATATTTTGATTCTGAAAGACTAAGGGCCAGTTTCACCGCTTTCTGATAAACTTCTAGATAGCTATATTCTAGATAAACTATCTGGTAGATAAAAGCACTAGATAATATTGTTTCTGTTTCACAGTCAAACTTATGTACATTTTTTATTTATTAGATTTCTTTTTAGATATTTTCATTATTCCAATTTTTTTTTTATATTTTTTAAATTTCCTTTTCTATTAATTTTTTTTTTTTGTTTCTGTCCAGACTTGTTGCAAATCATTATTAAAACCCAAAATCCAAATAAATTACTAAAAAAAACTAACCAATTTGAATTTCATTTTCTGGAAATTTTCATAATATTAAATTACAAAATTATACGAAATAAAATAAAATAAAAAGAAGAAAAAATCATTTTGATAAATTGGATATAAAATGTTGGTATATCAATAAATAAAAATATAAAATAAAACTAAATCCCAAAGAATAACCATAAAATAAGATAATGAAAAATTAAGAATTTGTTATTTTGTTAGATAGTTAAAAGTTTTACTGACTTATTTTATTACATAAATTTAAATATCAAATTTAAAATTCGATTTTAAAGTAAAAGTTTAAATAAATTTTTTGATTCAAGAAAATTGCAAAAAATATTTTGTATTAATTAATTCAAAGCAATACGAAATAATTATCACTCATCATCATCACTCATCTTAAATATAAAAAATGTTATATTTTTACAACTCTACCATTATGTGCACATTATTTTTACTTTTTAAAACATTATAAACTATTATTACCATTATTTTTTTACCGTGCATTTATTTCTTATTATGTGGGTTAATGTTCGAGAATGCTCATTTTAATTTAACTGCTCAAATCTTACAGCAAATAGAAAAGCGCATATATACTGTTAGTTGCAAAAGTCACTTTCAAATAAAAATGTTTGTTATATAATCTTAAATTACGGTATTGGAGTGAAATATTATGATATTTTTGATTTTGACATTCTTTAATAGCAAATAGTATATATTGAGTTTTTTTCCTTTAATCAGGAGCATTAGATATCAAAAGTAGTAGATTCAAGAACAAAAGCATTTACTTTAAATGAAAATGCTTTAATTTTGATAAAAACTTTTAAACTGTGGTATTTTTACAAAACCTAAAGATAGATAGTAAATATTTGTTTTATTTTTTATTGTTTTAAATAAAATTTTCCCTTGAAATTTTTAAATTAAATTTTATATTAAAAAGATTATATTCACCATTAAAATATACCATTTTGACTATAAGACAGATACTGTAATTTTTTTGAAATATTCTATAAAAAAAAAAAAAAATATGAATTCTATATTATTATCAAAATTTCAACGTAAACTAATTTTAAGTTAAATAGAAAATGAAAATGATAACAAATAAAAAAAAAAGTTCTTAAAAAACTTTTCTAAAGTTCGGCATTAAAAATTATAAAAAATAATAAAAAATAATGTTTAAAAACTAACAAAGAATTGTGTTTGTTATTTTCTTTTAGGAATTCATATTATATCAAAAGTTGCTTTCAGTCACATTTGCTAAAATTTTTTTTTTTTTTTTGAAAACTCTTATAAAAATGAAAGGAAAAAAAAAACAAAAATTATAAAAATTTTAATATTTTGAATGTGTATTCGTTTTTATTTCTAAATATAAAAAGTATATCTATAGATGAAAACAACAACAAAAATGAGAAATATAAAAAGAAAAATTCTAAATCTATCATAATTTATATCTACTTCCTATTTTAAAAGCGTTAGAGCTATCTTCCTTCCGTCTCTATTCAGTTTATATATTTTCCTTTTTTCTTGTTTTTTTTTTTTTTTTTATAATTTTTCTGTTCAGTTTGCTATACCTATACTCTACATACTACTATTCAACTGGCTGACTTAATATCTTCCTTTATATTTAATGTTTATATATATATATATATATATATATTCAAACCTACTAGTTCTAGTAGATAGTGTATATATAGATATATGTTAATTTCTCACTGGTTGAACTTATTACCATTGAATACACATTCTATTGTTGTTTTATTTGGGTGTACTTCTGAATATGTAGTACTCTATAGAAAAAAGGTAGGAGATTTTTATTTTGTTTTAATCATCCTTTATTAATAGAAAATTTAATTTCCTGTAATAATAAACATACTCACATTGCTAACAGCAGGATACGTAATTAACTGCAATATAACACACGATGTATTGGTTTTCTTTTGATCATAATATTCATTATGATTTCTTCTAAACTATCCTTAAAACCACTATTTTTTTTAAATAAATTTCAACATTATAGAATTGATCTAACTAACAGTCAGGATATTTGATGCTGTTAATACTCTCATTCCGTTTCTCAATCAATTGCATTTTGAAGTATTGTGAGGAAATAAATACCTATTATTGATTTTTAACCTCTCATTTTTAATCTCTCTTTATATAACATCTAAAATTATAACTTATTATATTTCGGAGGTATGGCCATTAGTTTTTAGTAAAAAAAACCATCAATGATACAAAATATTTTTATTTTTTATCTCCTATGATTTGCAATATACAAAAAAAAAAACAAAAATTACAAAATTTTAACCTGAAATGAAAATAATATTTTTCCTTTTTTTTTATGCCTAGTTTTGTTGTTTATTTATTATCTGCAAATAGATGGAGAAAAATCGGGTTTGTTTAACCTTTAAAAACATATGGCAAATTGATTAATGCAAAAGCGTTTTATACAAAAGTCAAAAAACTTTGAAAGTCATAAGAAACAAAAAGTTTATGATAAACTCATCACGAGACAAAAGAGAAACAGACCTCTCTGAGTCTAGTGACACGATCCTTAAAACATGTTATTAGAAGAATTGTTAAACTTCTTAGTCACTGACAAGTATATGTTTCCGAATTTAATTTCATAAATTAAAACGTCCAATCACAGAAATTAAAACATAAATTAATATTCTTCCAATCAGATATTAGAGCATCAAACATAACTTTTCATGGGTGTTATAAAAGTTTGGCAATCAATTAATTAAAATTCTTAGATTTTTTAGTAACATTACTTAGCTAGTAACTAAATTTTGTAACAATTTTATTATAAATAACTAATCGTACTTTTTATTAGTCACTTTTGTTAGTTTGAATGGCTAAGATAATTTGGTCGAATACATAAAACTGAGCGTGAACTTAAATTTCCACTCTTTCAAGTAAAAACTGCAAGTTTAAGCATGATACAAGTTCAAGCGAGTTCAAAACGTATTGTTTCAAAATGTAAAATCAAACATTTGACATTTTTATTTTCTTTTATGAAATTTGAATAAAACTTTTCTTTTATGAAAACTGAATAAAAATTTGGTTCGCAAACCAATTGTTTCTTTACATATGCACTAAATAAGTGGACATTAATACATACAGAAAGGGAAGGTAGTGGTACAGGGAAAACAATTTTTAGCAGTAGAAGCATAAAATCTTAAAAGTATGATGATGACGAATAAAAAATGTAACAAAAAATGAAAAAAAGAGAATGTACGGAATATAATACAAAAAAAAAAAAATAATAAAGATTTTTTTCCCTCTAAATGGTAATTTACTGTTGAAAACGCAGGAAAAAGTTTTTCATTATTTTATATTTTTTATGTCTATTTTCTATTGTATTCGAAATACACACAACGATCCTAGTAATAACTAGAAAATAAAAAAAATAAAAAATATGAAAAACGTGTATTATGAATTTATTTTTGTTTTTAAAAGACAGTAAAAAAAAAAAAAGCAAAGCAAAGCAAAGGAACAGTGAATGACTAAAAATTGTAAAAAACCGTGAAAGTTTCCGAATAAGATAAACAATTTAAAAGATACATTTTTATTTTATTTTGTTGCTGTCATTTCTTTTTGTATCTTTTTCTAAACAGTTGTCTAAAAAAAAATGATTATTATTGCTATTATTGTTGTTGTACTGTTTCCGGTTGTCCTCTAATATTCATTAATATGAATGTGTCCTTTCTCAGTCCTATTTTTTGTCTTTTACAATTAATATGAAAACATATAAAAAGAAAAAATTTAGATAATTTCTTGAATTACTATGGGCAATTTTAGAATAGAATTATTGTAGAATGGTCATTGAAATAACAACTGAAAAGAAATATAAATTTCCTAGAATAAAAGAAAATTTTATTTGGAAATTTTTGTTTTTGAAGGATATTAGAAAGGACTTTATAAATTTATTTTTAAATTTGATATAACAGGTTTGATAAAAAAATCAAAATGTAAGATGTCCAAATGACGAAAAGTAATAATTTTCAAAACTATGAATAAGTTGAGGTTTTTATATTCATATTAACATATTATGACAACCATTTTTACTAATATTGAATGGACAAATAAAATAACTTTATTGAAATCTTCTTTTTGATTTCTTTAAACACCATGATATTTTAATGTAAGTATTTGAAAGTTTTGCCTTCAGTGATATATTATTTAATGTAGTTTTTAAAATAGTATATTCATTTTCTATACTATGGTTCAAGTCATTAAGGGTATTTTAATTTTATTTCAATCTGCTTGCAAAAATATTCGTTAGTGAAATGACTAAATGATTTGACATAAGATTTAACATACTAATGTCTTTTGTTTTGTTTTTTTTTTTTTTTGGGGAGATGTTATTTATCGAATGAAATTAAGACAGTCTATAAATTTCGGCACAACATAGTTTTAATCCAAATTTAAATAAAAATACATTTTTTTAATTTGTCGGCTCATCCTTTGAAAAAAAAAAGGAAGTTGGCAACCTTAATTATGTTTCATTAAAAAAAAAACATGAAATTTGTTTTTTTCTTTGCAAGATTGACCTTTTATAAGAAAATAGAAAATAACGCATTTTTCCGTTCTACTTTAAATTATATTTCCTGTTATTATTAATCAAAATAAAGATATTTTATTTGTGAACGAAAACAGAATAACATATTTATTAGAACAGTATTTTAAGTTATCATTTTTTTAAACAAAATTACTTACCTATACTAACAAGATTTCTCTTGAATTATAAATTTAGAAAACATTGATTATATGTTTAAAGGCAATTATATTGAAGAACATGTTTTTAGAAACATAAAATTTGTGATAGAACCCTTCAAAACTCAATAACATATTTAATAATAATAATATATAAAATATTTTTCTGACAAGGTCATTCTAATATATTCCTTTTACGAAAGACTTACTAATAAAATTCAAATATTTTAACCTTTCATAAAATATTTGTTACTTTTCTGATCTGTTCGAGTGCGGCTTGATAACTATATTATTCTTAATCAAAATTATAATTTTTTATGATTTATATTACTTCAATATATTGTTGTATAGTTTCAAGGTAAATAGAAACAATTATGTGGTATAAGTGAGCACACCTTATCGATTCCAACTTTGTGGCTTTGTAAATACTATGAATTTCATCAACTTCGCTAGGGGGTATCTGTTAGCGCATTTAGTGTCAAGGGGTTAAAATAAATGTTTAAAAATTTTAGTTACGTTAAAATTTTAGTTATAGACTATTGTACTATTACTTAGATCTAATAATGACTTTTGATGATTATAAGTAATCATAGGTATAGGTGGTCTCATTTAAAAAAAAAAAAAACATTTTCGTTTCTATATTATTTCGAGTATAAAAAAATTTTTTTTTCACACAAGTATTTTAAATTTCATAATTTTTTTCAATAATACCCTATAGTTAGGTGTATAGGCTAAATAATTTTCGACATATTTACCGTTATTTGAGTAAGTAACCAAAATTTTCCAACGTTAATTTTAAGTCTTTGCTGCTAAATACGCCACAGTGTCCTCCACAGGGGTTCATGAAATTGATAGTAGTTTCACACCCAGAAAAAGTTGAAATCGAACAAGTTCAGCAGGGTCAACTTTTTCTAAAGTTCAGCCAACATTGATTTTATGTTATTATTACACAATATCAAACAATATTTTGAAATTTTGATATCAAATTGAATTTAACAAATAAATCACTTTTTAGCAGAGCAGTATTCAGCCTTCATTTTCTGTTATATAAATTGAAAATAATTATCTTTGTTTGAACCATCGTTTAATGGTTTATTAATTATAAAATTTATTTAAAAAAAAAAAATTCTAAAATTCAATCCAATATAGATTTTACATTCAGTAACAAATCAATCATGAAATTCAATACAATCATAAGCATTTTTAATTAATTTAAATGGAAACTTATGCTACTTAAAATTATTAATAAGCTTTTTGAAATATAAAAAAAAAATTCTGAAAAGTTTAAATACTTGTTTTTCTAAAACATAATAATTCTAAATCAAAGTAAAATAAAGAATAAAAGCCACAAACCAAAACATCTTATTATAAAAAAAAAAAAAAAAAACTAATTTAGCTTAAAATGAAAATCATTGCATTTTACTAATTTCTTTTTTCATCAAAAGAATCAAATTATATAAAACCAATAAAAACTATTCAATAAATGCAAATATGTATATTTTTTTTTTCTATTAAGAATCTATAGATATTATGCACATTTCTAGCACAAAAGTAGAATTTAATTTAGAATTAAGTCTTGTTAATATTAAAAAATCATACTATAGTAAAAAGGATATGGTATACTTATATACGTATGTATTCTATTTTCGAAATAATGTTTTATTTCTTTAACTTAAATAATACCACAAAGCCCATATAAATATTTGTATGTATATTGTAATCGAATTATTCAATAATATCTATTTAATTTTAAGAATGTAATTGTTCGATCGATATCTTTAATGAACTTTTAATTTTTGTTTTTGATTTTACGAGGGTCGATTGAAAACTTCATTATTCTCCTAGAGGAATTGGAGGTGGTTCATCCAGATTTTATTGAACTTTAACCAATCATAATTTATCACCTTAAAATCAGATTTTAGAATGGCGTCTTGAATAAAAATGTAAAAGTTTGGTTTTAAGTATAAAGATGTGGGAAGGATTCTGGTAAAATTGAAGTTTAGAAAATTTAAGATTATGTGGAATGTGTAGAAAAATTTGAAGGGAGATTTTGAAGAAAGATATTAATGTTCTTCTTAAACTTTACTAGATTGTAAACGAGGTATTAAATTTAGAGAATATATGAGATGCTCTATATTTCGATATACGAAACGTGCGCATGATAAATGGATTTCCATAGACTGTGTTATTCCATCTTACAAATTTTACAGCGTAAGGATGCGTATATGTCACACTTCTTATTTCTCGTAGGAAAACTTTAAGTGGAGGTATTAATTGTTTTATTTCTTTAGTCAGGTGTTTATGCTTTCAAGATATCTATAAAATAAGATTAACGATCCAACAAGATCAACTGTAACTGAAAATTTATTTTATTATTTTAAGATTTTGTAATCTAATTGAAAGATACGAGCTTCTAAAAACTTTTTTAAGAAAGTAAAATACAGTTTCATTATTTTAAATTTTAAAAAATTTCATTATGTTATGTCTGTGAACTGTTTTGATATCAATAAGTGGCAATATAATATAAATAGTTCCTATAAATTAAAATTTCGAATTATTGTCCAAATGTGTATTCAAATTTTTAAAAATTTAAATGAGTTATTCAATCTAAAAAAAAGCCCTTTAAATTTTTGTTTGAACATACTTTTATACAGATTACCATTAAAAAAAGGAACTAATCATTTTGCAAAAAAATTAGTTAAATCATAGATTTAACTGACTAAAAAAGACAAAGAATACAATAGATAAATAGTTTTTACAGACAATAAAAAGTAAATTCTATTTTTTTTTTAAATCATTATTTACACTATGAAAAATATTATTTTTACGGACTCTTACAAGTAAATAGAACTAGATCTTCATTTGGTATCCGAAAATCTTTCCAAGTTTCTTCAATATATTATATAAAAGGCAGTTTTCTATATTAATTTTAGTTTTTGAAAATCCTACAATATAAAACCACATTACAAACGGAATCATATAAAAGATCAGGAAATAAGTAAAATAGATCAATACACACTTTGGTACAAACTAATTAAATAAGTTTAAGTTAAATTGATTAAAGATAGAAAAAAAAATAAAAATTAAAATGTTATTTTATTTTCGATTATCTTTTTTTATTGCACCATCATTGTATTAACGTTTTTGATTTTCTTTTTTTTTTTTTGTTTGTTAAATGAATCCCAAAATTACAAAACAATCCAAAAATTTAACAACATTTTATTTTTTATTCTTATTGAAGTGTATTTACTTATTGATGGATATTCATTTCATTTAAGGATTTTATACATATACAATCAGGGATAAAAAATATTGCATAACCTATTCATAGCCTATTAATATTATTGAATTAAAGGAAAATTTTATGAATTGATTTAATGTAACTGTAAAATACAAGAGACTAACTAACTGTTATTCAAAGGTGCTAAGAAACTAACTACTCATTTTAGTTTGTAAAGACTTCAATTTTTAAAATCTCCTTCCTTTGAACGAATTCAGACTTAAAATTATTTCTCACATGTTAGTTTAGTATCAATTCAGTCTCAGTATTTTCGACGTCCGAAGTTTTGTTTTAATTTGTTGTTAGTTTAGTGAATTTTTAATATTCGAAATGTAAAGCGACGAAAATTGAATTGGTGCCGGAAATTTTTATTTTTAGATGATTTGTCGAATAAAACATTAATAAATAGTTAGTTTAAAAATGAAATATGGATGAAAATTTGGAAAGAAAATAGGACACATAAGTTTTTACATTAATTTAGTTTTCAATATATGTATATGTATGTATAAATCGATTGAAAATTTCAAGTAGGATCACAACAAGGAACTGATCTTACATTTTAAATTAAGTAATTACTAAAGGTTTTCCTAATATTAAAATGTTTTAAGTGTAGTTCTCCGATCCTAAAAAGGTAAAAAAAATTCGTACAAAAAATTTTCAAATGTACTTTCCTCATTTTTTGTACGAAAATTCTAAATTGAAATTAAGAAACTGACACTGAACTGATTGTGACGTTTAATTTAACTCCCAAAAAAAAAGTAATAAACTATTAATTCTTACATCCGTTTTATAGTGAAGACACCTGATTTAAGTATAGAAAAAACTAACGAAAATTTGGCGCTATGGCAATTTGAAGTAATTAAAGTTATTGCAATGAAACAAGTCCTGTTATAAGCCGAAAGATATAATGAATAATTTGATGGAAAATAATTGTCTCTACATTTATATAAAAACATTATAAGATACCAATTTTACTTTAGTAACACGACTGTATTGTCAAATACTGTAAAAACTTTTTAATTTTTCTTAAAACTTTTATTTTCCTAGAGATACAATTTTTTTTTTTTTTTTTTTTTATTCATTTTGATTTTTCTATTTATTGAGTTTCAAAAATATCCAAGAATACATAAGGTACGATAAATTAAAAAAAGAAATTTACTTTGTATTTTTTTTGTTATTTATAGTTGTTGTTGTTGTTTTTGTTGTTGTTGCTGTTTTTACAAGGACCATTAAACAATTTAATGATGAAAACGTGCAAGAGAGTTTAATACTTAAAAAGAAAAGATATATGTATTTATTACAATTGCATATACATACGTATAAATGAATATATACATAAATGTATATATACGAGTATATATAATATATGTATATAGTATTCAAAAGACATTAAGAAAACATTCATGAAGATCTGAAAACTAAATTTATATAACAAAAAAAAAACCAAAAATGATTTTAAGGATGAAAAAAAAATTAATATTGCGGCTTTCTAATTAAATTTATCTTTGTATATATAGAAGATTTGAATTCATACATATACATATATGTATTATATTTATAACAATGTATATATTATATTAGCATATATAGTTTTATATATAGTGCTACTTAATGTATTTACAACCAAATTAGGTAGTAATTTTCTTAATTTTATTAAGACAAAAACAAAAACTAAATTTACGTTTTTGTTATTCTTGTTTCTTGTTTCTTGTTTCTTTTGTATTTTTTTTTTATTTTTATTTGATTTGAATATTAAAAGGATATTAGATTTTAGAAAAGGATACAAATTGATTTTTTTTTTCCTCCATTTTTCAATATAATATGTCTCATGAGTGTAATTCAATCTTTATTTTTAATATATATAAATCCTTTAATGGTTAAATATTTAAAGATGGTGTTAAAAAAAAAAACAAAAAAAAAAAAAGTTAATTAACTTTTATTTAAACAAAAACTTTTAATAACTTTTAAAAACATGACTATTATTGTAATTTAGTTTTATGTTACATTGAACTAAAAAGTTTTAGTTAGTGAAAAAAATAATAGATTATATAGAGATGAATGATAATAAATATTAATTAACAAAGAGTAAAAAATTGAAAAAAATTTTCTATATAATTTTTGTCTTCTGAATAAATAAATGCTGCAAAATTTGAGTATTAAAACAATTAAAAAATGGGAATAGCATTTTTTTTAATCAAAATTATCGAATTCAGAAGGTATAACTTGGAAAATCAAATCAATCAATAAAAGACGACTCAAATCAATTACGATTATTATGATGAGTTGCTGTATATATATGTACATATATTATATGTATCTTAATTTCATTATCTAGAATTTATTTTCTTTTTAAATCTCATGATTAAATACAAATTTTTAAGTTACTTGGTACTTATATTTTCTGAATTTTATAGTAAAATATAATAATTTTTTTTGAAAATTTTAAAGATAATAAAATATTATTACCAAAAAAGGACATTTTTCATATTAGTTTTATTACATAAATATCAAAAAAAATGTATTATGTATTAAAAAAAAATGCTATGTATAACTATCTCAAAAAAAAATTCCTCATTATACCATATTTCATATGCTATTAAAGAATGGATTATATATTGGTTTATGTACTCTTTTATTATATTTACTCCTAAATGTATGCTACATAAAGTATCTTCATTTAAAATATATTTTATATTCTTGTCACATACAGTCATTTTTATATATTATGTATATATGTATATGTATTATATTCGTAGATAATATTATAGAAACCAAATGGTAAAAAAATTAATAAAAGCCAAACTATTGTGGTCTTTATTTTTCTTTGTTTTATTTTACAAAAATTATTGTCTTTATCACAATAAATTAAATTTTAAGTTTTTATTTTCTTTACTTCTATTTCTAATTTTTTTTTTTTTTTTTTTTTTTAGTTCACAAAATATAATACGTATATAGTTTTGCTTTTTTATTATCTCATTGTCTCTTTCTCACTTTCTTTCATAGTTTCATTTTTGAATTATAATGTTTCGTACACTTTATAAAATGATGAAAAAACCGACATTTTAGACCAAAAAAGTTTACAAATAAATTAAATTGAATAAAACAATAATAAGAAAATTGGAATTAAAATTAAAGGGATAAAACAAAAAAAAAAAACCCTGTATATTGGTTGCATTACATTAAATTAAAATTCGATATATTAAAAATAAATTGTATTATTCTTTTTTTTTTTTATTTTCGGAATTAAATTTAAAAAAAAAAAAAGAAATTCGAAATAAAAGTCATTTAATTGAAATTAATTTTTAGAACAAGATAAAAATTAATAAATGAAAGGGAAAATGAAAATTATTTTTAAAATAAGAAAATGTAACGATATGAAATATATAAACTGAAAATCTAGATATATTTTTTCTATGTACCTAAATTATTAGGTATTTAATTATAAGCTGGATAAATTGAAATGTCGAGATCTTTCGTTTTTACTTAAAATTTATACTGATCTTGAAGGTATAGAGCAAAAAAACCAATATTATTGTTTTAAATGTGGCATTTTACGTTCCACCACTCCAGATATTACATTTATCAGATCACTTGTTCATATTTAAACACTTGATATGTATAAATATGACAAATTTGTCCGAACAATTTATTGTAACATATTATAATCTGCACATGCGTATTAACAACATAATATATTATGACTACATCCTAACAGAACATATTATCTTATAATTTTCTTCATTTGTTTAATACATGAGGAAAATAAAAATAACAATAATATTTTTTTAATAAAATTGGTTTTCATTCTGAAAAAAATTTTTCTTTTATATTTTCACTTGTTATGAAAATAATTAAGAACAATACTATGAAATATTTTGATACAATATAAAATACGCATCTTAAGACAAATAATTCCAGGAGTATATGACAATTGAAGAAGGACTTTCAGTTCGAAAACACAAATCTATTTATTGATCCTTAATAAGACAATCTTTTAAAAAAATATATAAACTCTGATATAAAATAGTGTTGTAAACCTTGAAATGTAATAAAACTAATAAAACAAGACTTCGCATAACTTGAATTAGAAACATTGTAACATAATTTTGAAAAGTCATTTTTCGCCATATAAAATAATTACCAATTACTGTATATTTTTGTCAATTTTCTTTCTTTCACTCATAAACATTATGAGTATTATTGTTATTATTAGGTTTAAATTAGTATTTTATTATATTAAAAAAGGTTTTAAAAAGAAAAATAAAAGAATTTTTTGCTCTATCAATTCATAAATTTTTATGGTTACTGTGATAAGAATAGAAAACTACTTTTAGTTTAATCTGATTTTGTAAATATAGAAAAATTCTTAATCAAATCGAAAAATAAATTTATAAATCGTTAGAAAATTTTTTCATTTAAAAAAACTTTTCAAAAATTTGATAAAAAATTTCACACTGTTTTTCTGTCCGTTTGTCTATTCACAAAACTTCTACGACGTTTAAGATCCCTTAGAAAAAATAATATTCTGAAACAAATTTTTAACGTAGTTCTAACTATTAAGGAGTTAGAGCTACTAAAAGTTGGGAAAACTCCTATACATGAAATCTCTGATTTGGCCAAAGCAATTTCAATAATATCAAACCACAGGATATTACCAGGACATTTAAAAACGTTAACCTATAGGATATTTTTTTTAGCCTTATAAATCAATATCAAAATTAAACAATTTGTTTTTCAATTTTCTGTTAAATTTACCGTTATCTAAAAATAAAACTTTGTAAAATTTAGCTTTTTTTATAACTTCGGCTTGCAGTTAGAAGTTTCAAATTTTGAGAAAAGACAAATTGTAAAATTAGTAATGTACCTCTGAAATATTTTGTGTATCCCCTCTTTAAAAGCTATTATGGATCAAAAATTGAAAATTTTTTATTTTTAGAGATCTGTAATTTAGGCACTAGCTGTGCAAGTATTTTTAACTTTCTTAAATTTTTCTACCATAAAAAATGCTAAAAAGAAAATTACAAATTTTGGTGAAAGTCACAATTTTAATCTGTTTTTATTGTCTTTTGTTACATATCCGCCTTGTGAAAAACTTTTTGTTCTACAAACTGCTTTGTTGTTTTTTTTTTTTGGGTAGAAGAAATCCAAAATATTTATTATTTATATAGTAATATACAGTTATTTTTTTAATTCAACAAGTACACAATGTTTGATTTTGTTACGATTAAAATTTCATATCCTATAGGAAAAAAGGAAAAAACACTTATGGGAAAATTGTTAATAAGTTAATTTTATTGTTATTTATTAAAATTAGCAAACAATTTTATTTTTTTGTTATTGGTTCAGAGAGTGTTGAATAGATTAAAAAAATTTATGGTTACAATTAATTATGCCAAATAAAATAATATTCATTACCCGTTTCTATTCTGGTTGCTTTTTGTAAATATTAAATTAAAAACTCAATTTATTTTCTTTTTTAACCGATTTTATTTAGGATTTTTTTCATTTTCGAACTTTAAATGTATATAGTTATTTCGTGTATTAATAAATGTGTTAAGAATTTTTACTTTAACCATTATAGTCTTTTTCTTCTTTTTGTCTAAAACAATTTTTAACTATAGAATCTAATTTGATTTCCGACAACTCACATTTTCTGAATACTGAATAATATTTATTGAGTATTTCCCAGCTTTCTATAGTCTTGATGTTGAAAGATTTATTGACAATGATTTTTTCTAATTCGATTTGTTGACTGTTTTTTACATTTTTTACATTAAATTTTAAACTAAAAATAAAATTAAGAAAAACATTTTCAAATTAGTAATTAGCATTTTTAATGTATTGAGGTTCAGTCATTTTTTAATGATCATACTTTTATTTTGATATTGGCTTAACATTTTGTTAAGGGATCGAAAGATCGAAAATAGCAGTAAGGCGATAGATAATAGTAGCAACGATTAGTGTATATGAAAACCCGTATTTGAATAAAACCCACATAAAGCAATATTGTAGTAACACTCTCTTCCTTTTGATTTCTCTTTGGGACTTAGTGTTTACTTAAATTCATTTGGTTCCTACATAATTCACGATTTATAATCGATTAAACATAAGTATGAAAACTATTTTGGCTAAATGCAGTAAGATAAGACAAAATCTCTGTTATCTAATCAAAGTTTTAATGAATCATTTCAATAAATCTTTTAAATCTTTTTGGTCAACCAAAAGAATTTTAATATAAAAATATGATATTTTATATTACAATTCTTTTAGTTGACCCATATGCTTTATAGGCAAAGGACCTCTAACATGACTGGATTTTATACTAGTCATAAATACTTTCAAAGTAAAAACTCCTTAAATATATTTATGCAAAAATATAATAATTATTTCATTAATATAATAATTTTATTATAATCAATAATTTTAATTTTCTTTCGACTTATCTTAAAATAAAAATTTTGATTTTTATTGAAAATATAACGAATAAATTTTATTACTACAAAAATATTTTCTATAAAATTGATAAAAAAAATTAATAGATGCCATAAATTAAAAAAAAAAAAAAACTAATTATATTTAATTATTTTTTAAATAATCACTTAAAAATTTTCAACATCTATCTAATTGCTTTAATTACTTTAACTAATTATACATAATAATCTAACAACAAAGTTAATTATATATTCTGAATATAATATAGTAGTTATATTCCTTAAAATTTAAAATAACAACAACAACAAAAAAAAGAATTGAACGATACGCCTACAAAATAAGGCAACAATAAATTAGCATAGAATATAGAGATAAAAGCAATACAAGTATTTTATTTACGTTTTTACATATTTTTATATAATATATATATATATATTATATTGTTATAAAATATATAGGATACGATAGGATACGATTTGGATGTACACTAACAATATACAAGTTCATTTTCGAAAGTAACGTGCTGACAACTTGCCACTTCTGCAGTAGTACACTCGCTATTGAGAAGTTGACGGATGACAGATAACAGTTGACAGTCAATAGATGGCGTTTGCAATTTACAGTTGAGAGTTGTAGTGTGATTGTTAACAGTTAATGATTGAAAGTTAACATTTGGAAAATGATAGTTAACGTTGACATTTGACAGCTAGAGTTGGTACAGTTATTGAAAGTGACAGTTAGAAGTGGACTGTTACAGTTGACAGTTAGAAGTTGACAGCTGAGAGTTAATTTTTGACAGTTGGAAGTTAAGAGTTGATAGCTAACAATATAGGCAGTTTACAAATAACTGTTGACAGTTGCAAGTTGGCAGTTGAAAGTGGAAGTTGGCAGTTGAAAGTGGAAGTTGGCAGTTGAAAGCGGAAGTTGGCAGTTGAATGTTTACTGTTAACTGTAAACTGTCAACGTGAACTGTCAACTGCCAACTGTAACTATCAACTTCCAATATTAACTGTCAAGTATAACTGTGTACTAATAACTGTCTGTAATATACTTGACAGTTATACTGTAATAGTATATTACAGATAATTAGTACACAGTATATTGTATAAAGAATGACAAATAAAATGACAATGACATTATGACGATGACAGTAATGACGAATGACAGTAAAAGTATATTGTACAAGAATGACATAAAACTAGAATGTACTGGAACCGCGATATAATAATCACTGGCAGCAACAGAATCACTGCCAAGCAACTACCAACAAAATATTCTCAAAATAAGCAAAGCACTCTTTACTCACTTCGGAATCTGGAACAATATTAAAAAACAACTTAGCTTTCAGTATTTTGTAACTCGAAATCTTAAAATTTTTTCTAACAAACTTTTCTCTTGTCCATTTTTTACAATTTTTTTCTTTTTTTAATTTTTATATCTAACTAATTTTATAACTATACTTTGTAAGACGGATGACCATAATATTATGTCATGTAAGTAAAGGATCTAAATAACTTATTTGTTTTGGATAATGGATATAAAGGCTTAGATGTAAAAACTATTGCATGAAAATAAATAAATAAAATACGTTTTACAGTCTACAATATGTATTAAATTATTTCTATTCCACTTTAATTAAAATTTAAAGAGGCAACTGTAGCAAAATATTTAAATATCGATCTTATTAACTATGGAAGTGGGAAAGATAATAAACAACTGATTTCAAACATTTTTAAATGGAAGAAAATAGATAATTCCCCTTACAAAACGAATATTAAAACCTCGTAAATTAACAGAATAGCATTTGACCATAAACCTCATAAAACCATTATGGTTTTATCAAACAAAAATTTTAATAATACTGTTTAATTTCTAAGTGATAACTAAAATTAGATTTAATTTCTTCTAATGTTATTATATGAATATTAAATTTCTTATATAAATTTAAATATATATTATTTTTAAATTAAATAAAAAATCCCTTATCTCTTCGTTTACGTTTTTCAAAAATTTGTAAATTATAATTATTCTTCCGAGTAATAACGAGACTTACTTCAATTATCATTAATCAAATAAAAAACCTTATAGTCTTCGTTTTTTAAAATTTTTTTTATATTTAAATAAACGCGCGTTTCGAACCATTATAAGTTCATCTTTACGCTACAACTCATCTTAAAGATACAAATTTTTGAAAAACGTAAACGAAGAGATAAGGGATTTTTTATTTAATTAAACATAATTTTATAAATGTTTTGCTCAATTATAAAATTAAATCTAACCAATACCACAGTAGAAAAGTTGTCTGGTCTTTGAGATTAAATATCTGAAACTTCAATCAGACCAAAATATAAATTATATAAAATATTATAATATTAAGTGTAAACAAAATAAATAAAATAATTATAATATTACTTATATATTATTTTGAATTTAATACTTGTACCGGAACTGCACTTGATAAGGAAATATAATATATTTGATTAAAATGTCATTTATTTTCTCATTACATTGTAAATGGTGGGAGAATCTAACTTATAAATAAATAAATAAATAAATAAAAGAAATAATTTTAACATAGGTATATATTTTTATTTAAATATTAATTTATATCTTTATTTAAACATAAAACAAATACTCAATAAATAAACAAAAATTAATAAATTATTTAATAATTCTTGTATCAGAAAATAGATGGCGTACAAATAGTTTAAAAGTTTTTGTATTTTATATTATTGTAAGGCTATATCTAAATAAATAATGGATTTAACATGTCATTTTCGTACTAATTTCACTGAGTATTTCAAAAAATTTCAAATTCACTTTTAATTGTAAAAAAAAAAAATATAACTTTACACTTTATAGATTCGCTTAAAACTCTTTGAAATATTAAATTAGTAAAAGAAACTGTTCTTTATGTCACTGTTAAAAACAAATAATCAATTTTAACAAAACTATATGTATAACATTAAAACTTTGATGAACATTTCAACTGATAGCGATATTATATATTTTTTCAATATTTAAAATATCAGGACCAAATTTTTGTAGACTTTAAATCTTTCAATGAAATGTTGTTGTCATAAATAAGTTATAAAGTTACTATATATAAAAAAAAAAATACTTGAACTAAAACCGAAACAATAAGGACACATCAATTAATTCTTCTTATAATAATTATTCTGTTATTTTTAATGAAATTTCAAAGTATCTAAATATATTCATAATTAAATATTCTAATTAATTTTTTTATTTTTTTTTTTTAATAATCGGGCTGTTATCATAATACATTTATATTTACTCTTCAATAATTCATTTTTACCCATTTTTATTTTCAAATTTTACTCATCCCAAATCAAAAATTTTAAAATAAAAGGAAAATTCATAAAAAAAACAAAAAATAAAATAAAGTTGTAATTATTTGGAGAAATGAAATATATATCATCAAATTATGAATATATAATAATATTCAGTTACATATAAACAGTTAAATATAAAAATCTAGATTAAAGTGATTTTATTATTACAGTAATTAACTTATATAATGTAACAATTAAAATTCAATTATCTTCAACCACAATGTGTAGTATATACATGCATATACATATTATATATGTATAAAATTTATAAAATATATATATATATATATAACATTATATGTATAGAATAAATAATTAAATAAAGGAGCACTGGGATATTATAATAGAAAAATGGTCTTTGTAATTAATAAATTTCCCATACAATTTTTTTTATGTGTATTTGATAGATAGTATAGTCAATAAGATATGACTTACGATATAATATTCATTATGGTTTTACGATATCATTATAACATTATAAATACAAAAATTATAACTGTTGTAGTGTGTATACATATATGCTGTATATAATTATGTAATTTAATTTTTAAATTTTTAATATTTATGTTTTTTTTTTTTTGTTTTTTTATTGATTGTATTATTGTTCTTTTCTTTATGAAAAAAATCTTTTCATTATACATATGTACTTATATGTATAATATTAAACCACATATATGTAGATATACAGGATGTCCGGGACTCAAAAGTACGTGCACTGCACTTAGTGATTTTCTCTATCTCTAACCGTTTTTGAGATATGAAGAATATAAAAGTGTGTTATAACACACAAAACGTGTTAACACAACTTTTGAAAATAACACGCTTTCCTACTGTGATTGAAAATATCACAGCGATTGAAAATAACACATTTTCTATTCTTTACATCTCAAAAACGGTTAGAGATAGAGAAAAAGCTTTTTTTGTTATCTCTCTACAGCAAGTCGTTCAAAAGTTATAGATTTTTTTATGAAAAGTCTCTAAAAAATCTTTAATCCCTCATATCTCTAAAAGGGTCCACAATAGACTCCCCCCCCCCTCCAGTACAATTTTTTGTTTGTTTTAATGCCCCCAAACACTAAGTGCAGTGCGCTTACTTGAGTCCCGCACACTCTGTGTATATATTGTAATATCTTTACATTTTTATTTCTGAATATTATTTCTAATGGTAGATAATTAGCTGAAAATCATTTGTTGATTTTTTTTTTTTTTTTTGTTATTCTCTTTTATATGTTCTTGTCATGTCATCACAAATATTATGTTTTTAAACTTAAGATATATTCAGTATTCAGTAAAGTACAGAATGTATTAAAAGAAATTTGATAAAATTGACGAAAAATAAAAAACGGTGAAAGAATATTACTGCTTATTAGTTTCACTGTGTTCGTCTATTTGAAAAAATTTCTACATTGTAAAAAACGCCAACTAAACTAATTATTGGAAACCTAAGATTTTTTAACCAAATTCCGAATTCTCCCCAAATTAAAACTTACTTTGTCAAAAACGAATACCCTGATTTTGTAACAAATTATCAAATTTCTCCTAATTACTTCTCTTACATACATATTTAAACTAGACAAATTGTACATACGTATTTTTTTAATGACTCTCTGCATTACCTCCTAATTACTTCTTTTTACATAAAAACTTTTAGCTATAAAATTACTTACATACTACAACTACAAACTACAATGTTGGGAATATAACATTATAACTCATTTGATAGTGTATACAGTGTGTTTGAAATTTGATGAATATGACTTTATAACCTATAGCTTAATGACGCAGCATCGAAACAAACACCAGTATTGTAATATTAAAAACCATAATGTAATATTCATTTTTATAGTATATGCTTTACTAAAGTTTTGTAATATGCTCCCAATAATTTAATTAGGAAAAAACCAATCTCACATATCACAATAGGTCTAAACTGTGTCTAAGTTTGAATCTCCAACTCTTTCTATCTACATATCAAAACATATCATATTAAATTTAATTAAAGGCTTCTGCTAATACAAATTATTACTATATTATTTAGAAGGTGGTAAAAGACTTTCGATTATTTTAATGAGATTAAAAGAAAAACCATATTAAATCATATAGACTAATTTGTTAAAAAATGTTTATACCTAACACAAAAACGATCTAAACATTTTACCGTTGTTATATGAGATCGTAGTGTTTTGACATTTTTCTGCTACGTCTCAAATATTAAATTCAAATTGTTATAAAAAAAAACTAACAAATCAAAAAAAAAAAAAACCTAATTAGAATCATTAAGTTAATTTTATACCACACTGTATTACTTTTATTGATTTTTTTTTTTTCGTAGTATATTGTTATATTAATAGTTTTGGATAGATATACTTTTAAATTATTGAATTATAATATTTTATAAAAAATTTAACGATTGCTTTTAATTTTTGTTTTTTTTTTTTATTTTTGATCCACATATGATATTTAATTCAGTTTATAATCATTATTCATCCGTAAATTGAATGAAAATTAAATAATTGTTTGAATAAAGTTTTTTTTTTTATTTTTCTGATTTTATATTATTTTTTTGTCAATTCTGTTAGCATATTTTCAATAGTAAAGAATTCTGTTAACCGAATAGCATATATAGGATACAACAATAAATAGGATTTATTTCATTTTCATGTATTTTATGAATAATACAAAACAAAAAAAATCATCAACATATTTAACAATGACTTTGAATTTTTTAATTTTTTTTTTTTTTTTGTATTTGAATAGAAAATAAGCGATTTTCCAATTTTTTGGATTATCATATAGTGTTTTTTTTTTTTTTTTTTTTGTTTGTTTAAATGAGGAAATCTCCTCATAATAAAATAATTTGAATGTGTCCATTCATTTTCTTTTTTTGTTACTATTTATTTTATAATTAAATAAACAAGGTAGAATGTAAACTAACGGTTTTTAAAAGCGCACATTTCCAAACTCAATACAAACTGTTTAGAATTTTGACTTGGACAAAAATTTGAAAATTTCATGTAATAAGAAAAAACGTGAAAATAGGACATTTTTGAAATTTTGAGGGGCCGTAAGTCCCGAATCCTATACAACTAAGAAAAGCCGTTAACACGCGTAAAAATATATTATTGAATCTTTAATTTTCATGCCTCGCCGAAGAAAAATTTTTACAGGTGCCTAAGTTACAGGTGTCTAAAAATAGCAAATTTTCAATTTTTGAGGCGTAATAACTCTTAAAGAGGGGGTGCTACCAAAAAATTTTCTGAGGAAACTTATATTCTAAAAGTTCTTTCTTGTCTCAAAATTTCAAGCCTCTATCTAAAAGCGTGCCGGAGTTATGAAAGTAGAAAAATCATGCAAAATTTGGTTTTCACATAACGGTAAATTTAAATACTAAATTTAAAAAAATTGTATAATTTTGATATTAATTTACAAAGTTAAAAAAAACACCTGAAACGTCGAATGACGTTTTCAGATTGAAAAAATCTTAATTAGAACATAAGATATATGCATTTAAAAATAGGGCTTTTTCAAAGTTTGAGGGGGTGTAGCTCCGTAATGGGAGGGGCTACATGAAAAAGTTGTTCCACAAAATTATTTTTTTTATGAGACCTACCTATGGTTAAAATTTTTTTTCTCTATCTTTAACGGTGTAGAAGTTTTGTAAACAGACGGACGGACGGACGGACGGACGGACGGACAGAGTGAAACTAATAAGCACATTTTTTCAAAATTTTTTTGGAAATGTGCTAAAAATTCAATTGAATGATATTTAAATAATTTAATTTAAACAAGAGAATAAATCTAGGAGATCGATAACTATACCATATAACTAAATCAAATTAAACTGTCTGTCTACTTTACTAAATTTTTTTATGGTTCTTTTAGGAAGTGTATCATAAGACTTTATTTCATTTGCCTGAATTATGAATTCATTTTAAAAGTTACCTGCTGAATTATCATTTGACTGGATTTCATTTGATTGAATTTCATTTGAATGGATTTCCTTTGACCGGGTCTAAATGAGTTCTTTGTGTTGAAATGTGAAAAAATAAAATTAAGAGAGTTGAAAATTAATATTTTATAGTTGGATAGAAAATCTCAGTTATGGGTTTTTTTTTTCAGAATATGAATGGAAATGTATGGGCGAGAGATTGTGATTTAGAAGTAACTTCATACTTGGGTAGAAAATCAGGATTATAATAATTTCTTTAGCAGAAGTTTTCGTGTGATATACATCGTATTTCGATTGCTTTTTAAATATATATGTTGAAACAGTAGAAGCGATTTTAAAATTGACTTAAAAATCAGGGTTTCAGTAATTTTAGGTGTGTCTCGCTATTATTTTAATATTAAAATATGTAGTTTTGTTATTGAAATATGCATCTTTTATGTAGGAAACATAAAACTACTCATATTTTTTTTTATTCTGAACCAAACACATTGTTGAAACATTAATTCAATTGAAAATCAAAATTTTTGTGTAATTAATCATTATAATAATTGTCAGATTTTCATATTTAATATACTAGATATAATTGTCAGCTGTCATAGTTAATGAAAAATAGTGTTTATTTATTTATTTTTTAAGTTTATAATGAATGATAAAATAATGTACATTACGGAAGTATTTATATTATTTACAATAATAATAAGCACGTACAGAATAAACTATCGTTTGGATAATAACATTTTAATACTTAATTAAATTTAACTGATACAAATAAAATAATAAATACGATTATATTATTGAATGATATATACATACATACATATACACAATTGTATATTTAACAATATAAATTTATTTCGTTTATAATGGTTAAAGTTTAATACCTGATTTTGTTTTATGAAACAAACTCACTATAGTTTTTGATTGTATGTTGTTTACTGTAATGAAATCGCTCTTCTTTTCATATTACACAATTTTAAATAACTGACTCATAGCGCAGTGATTCAGTCACCAGTTTTTCAATCGAAGCGTCGACGGTTCAAACTCCATTTAGATCATATAAGAAGTAATTTTATACCGTAATAATGTATATCGTATAATAATAATAACAACTTCTATAGCGGAGCTGCGTTTGGTTAGCTCATGGAGAAAGGGGCTATATATGCATGTTGTAATTGACTAATGGTTTTATCGCTGCAGCAAATAAGTAATAAATTATATTAGTTATTAAAAAATTATATTAATTAAAATTAATATTACTAATAATAGCTGTTGCCTTAACCAATGTAATGCGTGTCCTATTCAATATATGTTATCCCATTGCATTGGCTAAAGTGGGGGGCGAATCTGAATCTGGAGCGAATGCGAATAAGAATCTGACACCATCAAAAGAGTATTCTTGATGACTTTGGAAGATTTAAACCTGCTTTAGGAAAAAACTGCAATTGTCTAAAAATTGAGTAAAAAATCTTAACGCTACACCTTAAAGGATCCTAGATAATATATAAGTATATAAAACAGTGCCTCCTTACCTAATTATTTTCTTTTTTCTTACAATTCTATTAACTTCTCTTTAATTAAAAAAGAATACTATCATAAGTATCACTATGATAGTTAAGGTTCAAAATCAGTCTGTAAATATTAATTCGGTTCGGTCGTGATTGTAGCAGTAATTACTTATATAATTCATTAGAAAATATCAATATAAATCTCATACAGATAATACAAGTACCTATCATTATTATTAATTAATTTTTTTTTTTTTTTGAAGTAAAATACTTAAAATTTTAATCAAAAATATTACAATTTAGTAAAATAGAAAATTATCATATTTCAAAAGGAAAGTATTTTTTGTATTAAAATAATTTTTGATAAAAATGTAAACAAATTATTGAACTAATGAGTCAAAGAAGTAAAGTATTGCAAGAAGTTTCTGGTCTTAAAAAAATAAATAAAGAAAATTTATTAAAATTGTGCATTAAAAATCATCTATATCGAATACCATATTTAAATGATATCCTATATTTACATTATCAACAATTTCGTGATATTGAAGGACTTGAAGATTATACAGGATTAAAATGTTTATGGCTTGAATGTAATGCAATATCTGAAATTAAAGGTTTAACAAATCAATCATTATTAAAATGTTTATTTTTACAACATAATCTAATAACAAAAATTGAAAATTTAAATAAATGCCGAGAATTAGATACAATCAATTTAGCATATAATCAGATTACAATTATTGAAAATTGTGGTACTGATATATTACCAGTTTTAACAAATTTAAATTTATCAAATAATTATATAAGAACATATGATGGATTAAAAGGATTATTAGAATGTCAAATGCTTTCAGTATTAGATTTAAGTAATAATCGAATTGAAGAATGTCATGTTGTAAAAATTTTCGGTAAATTGCCAAAACTTAGAGTCTTAACATTACAAGGTAATCCATTTGTAAGGCAAATTCTTCAATACAGGTATTAAAGTATTTTATTATTTTTAAAATGATCATATAAAAATTTTTTCTATTTTTCATATAGGAAAACTTTAATTCTTGAATGTAAAAATTTAACAAATTTAGATAATAGACCAGTATCACCTCAAGATCGAGCTCGTGCCGATGCATGGAAACGTGGTGGTTATGATGAAGAAATAGCTGAAAATAATCGATGGAAAAAAAATGATCAAAATAATATTATGGAAAATATTAATGCTATAATAAGATTAAGAAATTATTATAAAAAAAATAATGAAGAAAAAATTAAATTACTTGAATCTAATGATGAAAATCTTAAAAGTATTTGTTGTTCAGAAAATAATATTTCTGAATTAGAAACAGAACTTCAAAAATCTGAAGAACCTGAAGAAATATTAGAAACAGCTACAATTCATCATGAAATTTTAAATTTAGATTTTAATATTAATTCTTATATAATATTATCTGAAGAAAATGAAAATAAACAATCAGAATCATACAATGAAGCCTATATGACATATATGAAGTATACAAACCTCTTAAAGAAAATATCAAATGAAGATGAACAAAAAAAATTATTATCAGAAGATGAAAATATTGCAGTATTAAAAGAAAATGATAAAAATTCTATTGAAATTAAAATGGATGAATTACAAACAGATATAAATTCAGAAAAATTTATTATTTTAAATGATGTGAAAGAAAAAAAATGTTGGATTAAATTGAAAAAAAATATTTATAATAAAAAATTTACAGCAAGATATAAAAAAAATAAACCCAAGTTAAAAGTTGGAAAAACTCCTCTTAAAATAACATCAATCTTTTTAAGAAAAAAATTGTTGAAAGTTTCATCTAAAGCAAGGTATAAAATACGTTGCAAATAAAATATTTAAAATAAATAAAATAAAAGCTGATTAAAATATAAACTATTAACAACAAATAATCTTTGCAGTAAAATGTTACATTTTATCCATGTTACAAAATTACTGCAAATATTATAAGTAACATACTAATGTAAATGTTACACTAATAAAAAAAAAACAAAAATATTTTATTTCTTGTAAACTATTAATAAATTCTGAATAATTTAAACGTTTTTTTATTATTGAACATATTTTTAATACATATACAAGTATATGTATATGACATAAGGTGTAGTCGTTAAGTCATTCTTCTTTTAATTGATATGTTATGAGTTCAAATCCCATAGTCACTTCTATCCAATACTAGTAATTTATATTGAAATAGTTTATATAGTAATAGTCTCGTACATAGGTCGTGTTCAAACATAGTGCAGTAGCAATTGGAACTATAGCATTGCGTCCTTACAGTAAATGAATATTATTAGGAATAATGTTTAATAAGCCCCGTTTGGTCTTTCAACTCTTTTAATACTCTTATTTCCTTTTTGTAAATATATATGTAGTTATTTTATAAATTTTTAATTTCATAATTTTTAATTTATTGTGAAGTAGGATCACATATAGTTTAATTGTAATGACACTTAATTTTTGACAGATATGTGAAGTGTGATGTGATTCGGAAATACTTTAAATACTATTCATAGTTTTTGAATGAAAATCAAGTGTCATAAAGTATCTAGTGTTCAGTAGAAAGTACGATAGAGTTATAAAAATATATTAAAAAACTAATTCTTGAATAAAATAGTAGTGGCGCACTAATAAAATACTTGTGCCTGATAATCTTGTACAATAGTTATTGCGGAGTAATCCATCGAAAAATAATGATTCAAGAAACTGAAGCTACTATCTAATATGAATAATAAGCGACTTAGTAGATAACTTATGTTATTTGTCGCAGTAAAATGTACAAAAAATATTGTTGTATGTCAACAACTTCTCTGTTAAATTTGGTTGTGCTACAGCAGTAGGTTCAGGTGCCTTACCGTGTAGTGCTACTTTCGCTAAACGAAAATCGCATTCGATAATTTGGAACTTTAAAAATCGAAAATTGTAGGTTTGCGAATGGGAAATTAAAATTTTGATACTGGTGTCTAACTGTGTAAGTATTATATAGTATAAAAAAATTAATTTTGCACTCGCAACCTTGCGATTTTCAATTTTCAAAGTTTCAAATTTTCGAATGCGATTTTCGTTTAACGAAAGTAGCAATACGCGGTAAGACACCTGGTACCTTGAATATTTTGAAATTTATTTAACTTAGACATCTGAAATTTTGTAAAAGATGTTCAAGTTATATGGCAATAATTTCTGTAAAATGTGGTTGATTCGAGACAACAGATTTGAGAAGTTATCATAGAACTCCAAAATTTACATAAATATATCCGATACTTCATTAAGTGCGAACATCTGATTTTTTGTAAAAGATGATCAAGTTGTATATGGAAACCGCATATTTATATATGTTCATACGGGTATCCTAGAGTTGACACAGTATACTCTAAACTCTTCCTTGTTTTAAATTGAAACCATTTTTCTTAAAACAAACTTTTAATCTATTTCTTTCGTATAACTATTAGCAATTTCAATTTGCTCATCACAAAACAATTTGAAATGGATTTTTTTTTATTTGCTGGATTTAATAATCAAAAAAAAAATCATTTGTTTTTATTTATATAAATAATAAGAATTTTTTCAACAAAATTTTTATTTTATATTTAAAACAAAAAAATTTTTAATTAAAAATAAAGGAGTAAAAAAAAAAAACAAGTCATTTTTTCTTGTAGGCAGTCATAACAAAAATATTTTCACGCAATAAATGACTAGTCAAGTCTATCATCAAATAACAAAAAAAAAAAAAAAAATGTCTTGTTAAAATAAATTTTTCCATTTTTATTTTCTTTTTCATATTCGTTCTAAACGTTTTTTATTTTATATTTTTTTTATTTGGAAATGTTTAAAAAAAAAAAAAACTTGAACATGATAATATACAACTTTTAAAATTTTCTCATCATCTTATCTAAGTCAAATATACCACTTGGTTTTGAAATTTTCATTTTTGTTTTTTTTTTTTCACAATTTTCAAGATGTCCTATCGTGTCAATTAAACTGACTATTGCATTGTGAAATTTCATTTACACCACACTAAAAACTAGTAAACAACAAAACCAACTAAAAGAATTTAATGGTTGGAATTTTTTAGATGTTTTTAAGATGATGAAAACACAAAATGAATAAGTATAAAAAGAAATTGAATACAATTGAAGTCATCTCAGTTTGAATTCTTTGGCCTCTAAGTCATTTTAATCATTATGAAAGGAGGAAAAAAGAGTGTGTTTAATAATATATAAATTATTATATTATATATATGTCATTTTAAAAAAAAATATTTGCTAATAGATAATGAACAAATTAAATTTATTTAAATTTTAAAGTAACTTAAATATAATTTATTATTAGACATTAAATTGTTTTTTTATCTCTTCCACTCCTGTAAGGATCATAGAATATCCCATTAAGTCGTTTTTTATTCATATTTTTGACTAAAATTTAGTTTCTGTAATTAAACTAAATTCCCGCAATTAAACTAAATCCCACTAAGTCGTTGATTACTCGGTTGTAGCTATTGTACAAAACTATGAAACATAAATATTTATGCGCCATCTATTATTTTAAACAAGAATTATTTTTTATTTTTATTTTGTTATATATTAAGATATGATATTAATAATATAGGATATATTATATAGTTATTTTTTATTTAATTACATTATACTAATTACATATTATAAGAAAAATCTACATTATTTTTTATGAATCTATATGATTCAGCTGGGTTTTGAACCCTGGAGTTAAGATATTTCAATAACAACTTAATACTCCTTCTACACATTTTAATTTGTACAATGACCACTCAAAACAATATATTTTTTTTTTTCATTGTATTTGTATATAATATGTAACATTATGTACATATCATTAGATAAAAAAACATTTCGTTTTAATAAAACAACAAAAATATTTTAGGAGAAATTTTGATACTTTGGAAATAAGTGTTTTAAAATTATAAATTTATTAAATACAAAAATGTAGAAATTTGACTAAGAACTAAGAAACATCTTTGACTAGATCTAAAAGAGGTTTCTATTCTTATATTTTTTTTTAGCGAAATCAATACCATTATATTATATTTATATATAATATATATATATATATAAATATATATCTATAACTTAATATATTAACAAAAGTTTTCTAATGCAATCTGGTGCATGAACCCTCATGCAATACCCTATGTTATTAACCAATTTTTTTTTTTTATTAAACCTTAATTTGGTTTAATTAATGTAAGGAATACTCATCGTACGGAATAATTTTAATCTTCGTTTATATTGTCCGAATTATAGTCAATCCAGTTGTAATCCCGAAAGAATGAATGAATAAAAAAAATGAATATTCAGTTGTAATCCCTTTAGAAATCTTTTTAATGTACTCCTCATTATGGTAGAATATATGTGATATTAAACCATTGTTTGAAGTCTTCTGTGATCTTTTGTGGTCATAATAGATTTAAATCAATTTTAACAGAAAATTATTGATTCTTATGGTTTTTGCTTCCGTAGAAATATTTGTTTGAGTAATAATGTTTGTAGTCGGATTAGGGCTTTCTTGATTTATTGATGTAAACTCTTATACACTTTCTTTCGCATTTGCGTATTTTTTTCATTAAACTTCGAACACTATATATGCAAATGTTACCTTTAGTAATTGTTTGATAGCATATTTTTTTAACTCAATTGTTTACGTTTTTATTATAAAATAGTTTTTCTGCTATCTTAAAAAACATTTTAATTAAATTGTAGAAAAACTCCGTGATAGTTAGCAATTTTTTTGTTTACTAGAGATTGTTGGATATTTTATAGAAAAATATTTTGAAAAAAAATTTTTTTTTTTATCTAAACTTATTTGGTGAATCGTGTTGAAAATACTATGAAATATCAAGGTTCCACATTTAGTATAGTTCAACTTTTAAAAACCAGTTTTTATAAAACATGAGAATGATATTAAACATTTTTTAAGCTTTAGATTATAAACAATTATATCGTCTGTAAAAGCTAGTAATAATAAATATTATCTTTTACTTGAACAAACCATTAAAACATAAAGAATCAGAATTTTTTATCTGATGAAAATGTATTTTATTGATGATTTATTGAAAATTTGTTGCCACATAACAGCCTTTTAATAAGTGCAATTAGATTTGATGTAAATTTATATATGTATAATCAACTTGTACATTAAGCCATCCAGCTAAAATGAATTAAATTTCTTTTCTAAATCGACCAAACAACCACCAACGTCATCATTTTTGTTTATAAATCAACATATATCTGATGTCAGCTTTGTTATGGTGTGGGTAGTTCAAATATTTTAAACTAAAATGACCATCAAAAATATAATTAAAATAAATAAAAATAATAAATAATATAAATTATAATAAATATTGCATACTTAAAGGCGAATAATGAAAATAAACAATATATTTTCTACAATACATTTTAATTTTTGTTTTTGTTTTTTTTGTTTATTTTCAAATTATTTTTCTGACATATACAAATTGTTCAGTTGTTTTTATTAGATTATATACAAAACAAAAGTATATGAAGCCTTCAAATATATAAATTAAAATACATATATATACATATATCAATGTCATTAAAATATGTTCTACAATTTAATAAGTTCTAGTCATTTTTGCCATTAATTTAATGATTTAATGATTTTTTCTCCTTCTTAAATAAATACATAAGGAGATAAAAACAGTAAAATTTTAATATATGTTATTTAATACTTTAAAGTGAATCGATCATTTAGTTACTATTTTTAAAACAAAAATAATAATAAAAAGAAATATTAAAATTTAAAATTTTTAATTTTCTAGTAAACATCCTTGTAAAATTTGCTTCAAAAAATCAATACTAATATATAATTACAGGAAATAGATATTAAATATAAATTAATATTAATTTTATATCTCTGAATTTATCAAAATTTAAATAAAATTGTAATATAAAGGAAAAGGAAAATAAAATTATAATAATATTTTAACAAGAAAGATAATTAATTAATATTTGTCAATTTTAAAAAAAATTTATTACGGAAATTTAAACATTTTATAAGCATCTTCTTTTTATACTCATATAAAGTATTAACGTATAAGGAGTCGATCTAGATATAGACTCAAGTGTATGGATCGGATTAAAATAAAATTCTGAGTGTACAGATTGGACAAGAATCAAATTCCGTCCATCCGTTTGCACGATAACTAAAAAAATAAAGGAGAATTCTGAAATTTTGTACTACGTCACTTGCGAAAAATTGTTAGTTTCACTATTTAAATCCAGAAAATAACTCAGTGTCTGTTTAAGCTAAAATTTTCTGAAATGGTATACCAACTTTTTTAACCATATCAGTAATTTTTTTTTTGACTAATGGATTCAAGAGTATGTGGAAGAAAGAATAAGTCATCATTAATGAGCAATGAGCTCCTTAATTGATACCACAATTTATAAAATTTTGTGATATCACTTTGGGAATTTTATTGTATGGAAAAATTTTGGTTTTTAATATTATTTTGTTATTGTAACGATATTATTATATCGTTTTAACCTTTTTGAAAAAATTCAAATTTACCGAAATCAGTAAATTTACTTCACATATTTTTATACAATACTTTTTATTAGCTTTTTAGTTTAAAAAAAAAGTTTTTATAAAGCATAAACTGCACCTAGAAAAAGTTTCAATATACATTAGTGGCCATTTCAACTCTTACTCTTACTCTTTCTTCTTTCTTTCTTACTCTTACAATGTTAACTTTTAGACTCTTATTGCCTTTTAATTTAATTCATACTATAACATCATATAATATAAACACATATACTTATTATAACCAGCTCATTATAATATTATTTTTAAGAAGAGATAGAATTGTATTTAAAAGAAAATATGAAATCCATATTTTCTACAAAATTGTATCCACTTTCTTTTAAAAAATTATGATTAAACGATGTCCTAAAAACATCATATTAATCACCTTCCCAAAACAAATTAATTTTAATTATTTAAAAACTTTTTTTTTCTAACAAAAAATATGTATTTCGTATTACACCATTTCAAGCAAAAAAAAAAAAAATAATAATAAAAAATTCTATGATTTAAAGTATCGGCCTAGGCAATCCCTAATGTTGAAATTTTATCTTAATATTCATGTAAGGGATTCAAAATGTCTTAATAAATTTTAATTTCTTTTTTTATTTTTTAATATTTTATGCCTTGAAAATTATTATCATTTTATAAAAAGTTTTAAATTACTGAACCGAACCCCATTAATAACTGCAGGCAAAGCATATTTTCATAAATTTAAATAAAAAAAAATTCAAAAATAGTTTTTTTTTTTTTTTGGGGAATAAAAAATACATATATACAGTATATATATAAATACAAACGTATAGTTTCACATATTTTAGATAATTAAAATCAAAAGGTAATCCCTAAATAAGCAAAAAAAAAATATTATGTAAAAAAAAAACTTTAAAAACCTTGAATATGTGTACTGTGTGTAATCAAAAAATTTATTTTAATAAAAATAAATATGAAATAAAAATGATTTCCATTTTTTTTTTTTTGTTTACCTTAAAAATGTTCGATGTTAAAAGATAAGTAGTTAACACCTACAACATATTCAAGTTAAGTCCTTTCTCTTATTTTAGTTGTTATTTTGTTTATTGAAGAATTTTTAAAGTATCGACCACAAAAAAGATACGTTAAAAAATCTTTAAAAACCAAATAGTTTAACTTTATAAATATTTAACAAAATCAATAAATCAATTAGTTCTCTTTTGTTTTAACAACTGTCACCCAAAGAAATTGTACGTGGTACGTGGTGTTGCACGTAAACCAATCAAAATCACACTTTTTAAATACTGGCTTTAGAATGGGAAATTTAATACAAATGCACAATTTCGTTGAAATTTTAAAGAAAGATGTTAATGTTCTTCTTAAACTTTACTACATGTTACAAATATGAGTTTTTAACTTTAAGGAACACATGAGAAAGAATGTGGTTCCATATTCGCGAAGTGCTCTTAACAAACAAATTTACATAAACTGTATTACACCATCTTACAAGAAACTATGGATTAGATTGAAGATTATTGAAAGAAGGCAATTGATAAATATTAAACAGCTGGGAATGGGAGATAAAACTGATCTCTGAGGGATATTATAATTTATTTTCAACTTATAGGATAAATATCTGTACACGTATTGTATCAAACAACAATCTGTACACGAATTCGCAAAAAAAATCTTCAAACCATTTTAAGAATAGTCCAGCTAGAGCAATCGTGACACATTCGATCAAAAGCTTTAAAAATATGTAAAACTATAAGATTGGTCACATCAGAATAGTGAAGCCAACTTCTGACCAAGGTAAGCCATGAAAATACCAGTTGAACGACTAGCTCTGAGCTCGTATTTTCAGTCATGGAGTTAACCTTTAGGAATTTAAATATTTCAAAAGCTTCTGATTCATAATTTTTTCTATAACTATAGAAAGGATCAATGACATCATATCGTATTTTATTAACCATTTCAAAATAAAAAAAATTGTTTAAAATAAAATCTATCAAAGACTTAAATTAATACATTAGTTAAACAGTTTCCATTATCAACAATCAAAATTCAACTTATCTTAGTCATTGATAAGATAATAAAATTTTTAAGTTATTCTTAATAAATTTTGTTTAAAGTTAGATTCGATTATAAGATTATAACTTCTGGTTCTGATTAAAACTTTTACAAAAGTCGTGTTTTTTTTTTCCATCCGAAAACTTTGATAATTATGAAATAACTTTTTTTTTTTTTTTTTTGAATTTAATTCCAGAAATTGAGATCGAAATCCTTTTTAATCTCATTCAGTATGTCATAAAAGATTTAATATTTTTTAGAATAACTTTTTTTTTATAAGATTTCATGTTTTTCAAATAATCACTAGACACCTTCGTTGTTATAAAATTTATTTGTTTTCTATTTGGAAAAAAAAAAGAAAACTTTTTTTTCATAAAAATGAAAGGGATTTTAATGTTTAACAAGGATGAGTGCTTAGATATAATTTATAAAAAAAAAAATAAAAAGAAAATTTTAATATTTTAATTTTATTTTTAGCACATTTCCAAAAAAATTTTGAAAAAATGTGCTTATTAGTTTCACTCTGTCCGTCCGTCCGTCGTCCGTCCGTCTGTTTACAAAACTTCTACACCGTTAAAGATAGAGAAAAAAAATTTTAACCATAGGTAGGTCTCATAAAAAAAATAATTTTGTGGAACAACTTTTTCATGTAGCCCCCCCCCATTACGGAGCTACAGCCCATCAAACTTTGAAAAAGCCCTTTTTTTAAATGCATATATCTTATGTTCTGCTTAAGATTTTTTCAATCTGAAAACGTCATTCGACAGGTATTTCTCTTATCTTTGTAAATTAATATCAAAATTATACAATTTTTTAAAATTTAATATTTAAATTTACCGTTATGTGAAAACCAAATTTTGCATGATTTTTCTACTTTCATAACTCCGGCACGCTTCTAGATAGAAGCTTGAAATTTTGAGGCAAGAAAGAAGTTTGCTCAGAAAATTTTTTCGGACCACCCCCTGTTTATGAGCTATTAGGGCTTAAAAATTGAAAATTTGCTATTTTTAAACACCTGTAACTTAGGAACCTGTACACATTTTACTTCTGCAAGATATAAAAATTAAAGCTACAATAATATATTTTTACGTGTGTTAAAGGTTTATTTTAATTGTAAAGGGTTCCAAAGTTGCAGCTCTTCAAAATTGCGAAAAAGCCCCACTTTCAGATGTATATATCTCGGGCTCTGCGTAATAATTTTGCAATCTAAAACCGTCAGAAGATCGAAAATTTTATTATCTATATAAAACAATATCAAAATTATGTAATATTTTGTAATTTACTATTTAAATTTACCGTTATGTAAAAACCACATTTTGCATGAAATTTCTTTTTTCATAACTCCGGCACCCCTTTAGATAGGAACCTGAAATTTTGCGACAAGAAAGAACTTTTAGAATTAATATAAGTTTCCTCAGAAAATTTTTTGGTAACACCCCCTCTTTAAGAGTTATTACGCCTCAAAAATTGAAAATTTGCTATTTTTAGACACCTGTAACTTAGGCACCTGTACAAATTTTTCTTTGGCAAGACATGAAAATTAAAGGTTTAATAATATATTTTTACGTGTGTTAACGGCTTTTCTTAGTTATATAGGATTCCGGACTTACGGCCCCTCAAAATTTCAAAAATGTCCTATTTTCACGTTTTTTCTTATTACATGAAATTTTCAAATTTTTGTGCAAGTCACAGTTTTAAATAGTTTGTATTGAGTTTTGGAAATGTGCGCTTTTAAAAACCGTTGGTTTACATTCTACCTTGTTTGTTTTTTCTTTCTATTGGTATTTTTATGTATTGTATTAATGTAAATTTATGTTCGTAACGAAATGTCAAAACAACTCTAATAGCAATTTATTACAAACTTAAAAAAAAAAAATAAGGTTGGAAAAATTGAAAGAATTAAGTTATGTTTATTTTCTTTTGGACAGGAAATTTATTTCAAAAAAAAAGAGAACAAAATTGTTTTCAAAAAAAATTTACAAGAAAATATTAAATTAGAAGAGAAAATTTATGAAAAATTATTAACTAATTATAAATTTTAAATTATTGTTATTTATGAGTAAACCGTAACTTAAAACTTGGAAAGAACGATTTTCATTTTATCATTCAGATTAAGATGGGACGAAAACACACGTTAATTTATGATTTTCAAAACAAAAAAAAAAAACAAAAATTTTTAAGGAAATATAAAATGTCTAAAAACTTTAAAATTACCTTTTAAGGAAATAATTTAATGTTTTTAAAGATTTTTAAAGAATTAAATTTTTTATTACATCAAATCAGAGTAA
This sequence comes from Poecilobothrus nobilitatus, assembly GCA_947095535.1. Classification (NCBI taxonomy): domain Eukaryota; kingdom Metazoa; phylum Arthropoda; class Insecta; order Diptera; family Dolichopodidae; genus Poecilobothrus; species Poecilobothrus nobilitatus. Next base: position 24,817,968 of record OX352773.1, on the reverse strand, counting down.
AAGAAATTAAAATATTAAATATATGGTATATATGAGTTTAAAAAAGGATCTTAAAATTAGAGAGTATATCATACTTTAATATTAAGAAGATTTTGAAAATTTTATAAAAATGATATCTTAAATATTGCTATTAAAAATGAAATTTTAGACCATAGGGTATATTTTGTCTGAGTAATTTGTTAAATATAAATTTAAAAAAAAAATCAATACCTATATATCAATACCTCCTTAAAGTCAGTTATCTCGGAAAATCGTTAGATTAACTAACGATCTATATCTTGCCTTACAATAATATATTTTGTTATTGTTTTTTACCTCTTCTACCGATTCATTAAAAAACCCAAGATTTCATTCTTTATTGAAAATCCTTTACTTATCCTTTATTTATTCCCATATTAAGTGAGTGAATTGATAATAATATAGGAAATTCAAATTTACATGTTTTAATATATCATGTTTTTTTTTTCAAATAAATTTAAATAGGAAAAAAAAAATAAAAGCTAAGGTACATTACATATAATATATAAAAATATGCGCATATTGTATAATTATTGTTATAAAAAAATATAACTATATTTAATAACATATAACTAAATTGGGATTTCAATAAAATATTCAGCAAAAGTTCATAAAAATTTTTTTTTTTTTTTACGAGGGTTGGTGGAAAACTCGAAAGTCACCAAAAGGAACTGCACGTGCTTCCTCAGGGTATTGTTGCACTCTAACCAACCAAAACCATCCCCTTTTAAAACCAAACTTTAGGATGGAACCTTTAATGCAAACGTACAGTTTGGTTTTTTGGATAGGGGTGTGGGAAGCATAACTGGGGAAATTGGAATTAGAAAATTTGGATTATGGGGGATAGGTAGGAAAATTTGGAGGGATATTTTGAAGAAAGATGTTATGAATGACATATGAATTACCAACTTTAGGGAACACATGCGATGGTATATGGTTCATCAAAGGGGACGTGCGCATAGCAAACGAATTTCCATAAACCGTATTTCGCCATCTTGATAATCATTAATTTAGCCATCTTATCTTAGTCATCTTATCAATAGCTACAGCCAAATAATCAATGACTTTGTAAAAGTAATACTTGAGGAACCTGATAATACTTGAAGTAATACTTGAAGTTTAGTCCAAATATGTATAATAAAAAATGAATGGATCTATGCTTCTAATTGGTGTAAAATTGTCAAAAAATATGAACACATTAATCGAAAAATGTCGTTATTATTGTTTATAACAAGGTATAAATATACATAATATATATAAAACAAACAAATTTAAAATTAATCAATAAAATTATAAAGTATATTTTAATTTTATTCTGTGAATGTGAAAACAAATTTAACATATATTTAAATATAAAAACAAAAAAAAAACAATATTAATAAAACAAACAAACAATAAATATGTAAAAATGAAATAAAAAATATTTAAAAACAGGATGAATTTATTTTAATTTTAAAATTGAAAAATTTTTCTGATAGAATCAATTGGGTATAAATAAATATTATATGAAAATACAAAAATTAAAAATGAGTAACATTAAAAATAAAATCATATTCTCTTTCTTTTTTTCTCTTTTTTTTTTTTATTTACAGATCAACAATTTATAATTAAAAGGACTTGTTTTTTATTTGTCTAAGAGAATTCTATTACAAAGGGCTTCAATATAATTTTTGTATTATATTAAATTTTTTTTTTTTGTTTTTTCTGAATATTATTTTAAATTTTTTTTTTTTTTATTTATTATTTATACCATTATAAAAAAAAATAATATCTAAAACAAAATATTGCTTTTATTTATCTTTTCATTTTCATTAAGTAATAATGTTTATTTTTTTATTTTTTAAAAAAAATATTAAATATCTAATTAAAATAAAACAAAAAAAAAAAAATTTAACGGTTTTTTTATATATAAAATAATTAATTAAATAAATACAGAATAACAACAATAAATGATTAAAGTAACGGTTATTTTATTTGATTAAAAAGAAAAACATGACAGTAACAGTAAATAAATACCTATATATTATATTATTATATATATTATTTTTATACCTATTTATGATTTTTTTTTTTTTGTTTTTTTTAATTTTACTTACTTGTTAAATATTTATATAATTAATTATAATTATTTTTACAATTGAAATGGTTGTTCTTTTTCCCCCCCCTATTTTAGTGTATTTAAATTTGTGATATTTTTTTGATATTAATTCTTCTCATTTGTTCTTAAAATATTGTTTTGTTTATTATTCATTTCACATCTTATTTTTTTTTTTTTTCTTACTTTTCTAATATTTATTACTTTAATATTAATTTATTATTATTTCTATTTTTATTATTATTAATATTATTATTGTTATTGGTATTATTATTACTATTGTCTTCAGTTGTTTATATAATGAAAATAATACAAATAAAACAAAAGTATAATTATAAAACCAAAAAACAAAAAAAAAACAAAAATGTGAAGAACAACACTATAACAATATGAAAATAATTCAAAATATATAATATAAAGAACAGTATGAAAAAGAGAATAATTTAAATTGAATAAAAGACAGAAAATAAATACAGAATTAAAAGGATATTTTTATATTATTTTATTATAGTAGTCAACAGCAATAATTACCTTTCATTATGTTGCATAAGAAAAAGACTATAATGCATAATACATAAATATATAAAATTTATAATACATATTATAATAAAAAACCTTAATTATTTCTTTTTTTTTTCATCTATTTAATATTCATTTCAATATATCTTAATTATTTATCAAAGTTTTGCTTTATTTTTATATAATTTTTTTCTTATTACTTTCCGCCATTTTGTATTAAAATTTTTTAAGAGTATTGCTGTTTTTTTTTTGTTCTTTTAATATTAAAATGAATATAATTACAGTTACAATAGAAATGCATAAACAATAACTGATTATTTTTCAATAATTTTTTTGTTTTTTTTTTTTAATTTAAAATGTATTTGTTGTGTGAAATAACAGAAATATCACAGCAATAAATAAATACAAATAAAATTAATAGATATAAGTAAAATATAGTTAAAAAAACAAAAAAAAACCAAATGTGAACTGATAATATATAATAACTGTAAATTAATAATATAATAAGAAAAAGTTTATATGTAGGTACCTAAATATATAATATGAATATAGATATTGTATTATTCGTTACTTTGAAAATAAAAATTTATGTATATAATAATACATATTAATATTCATTAATATATAGTAAATGTAAATACAAGTAAATTAATATAATATATATATGTATATTATAATATACGAAATAATTTTAAATAAATAATATAAAAAATAAAAAACTTACAAAATAATACAAATTTTATTAAATATCAAAATATAAATTAAAAAACAAAAAAAAAAAAATTAAATTAAAAATTTTAATTATATAATACATTAAATTATACCTTTATAAAATATATTAATTATACCTTTATAAAGTATATATAAAATATATATTTATAATAATAATAATATACATACGGAAAAACAAATAAAATATATATTTACATATTAAAAATAACAAAAATTAATAGAAAATTAATTAAAAAACTTATTAATACAATAAAAAATAAAAAAAAAAGATTACAAAAAAAAATAATTAAAAATGTATTTCCATTTTAAAAATAGCTGAGTGAGAATTAAAAAAAAAACAATTATTAATTTTTATTGCTGCGCTCCTTATTTTTTTCCATTTCCATTTGTTTTTCTTTTTGCTATTTTATTTGGAAAAAAATTTTTTTTTTTTTTTTATATGTATAAAAACATTAATAAATGGTAATTTTTTTTAATAGTATTCATTTTATTATAATATTATAAATAATTTTATTTGAAATGATTTTTTTATATGAATGAACAATAATTTTATGATCGTTTTCCTGACTTAAATATTAATTTTTCAAAATATCAATTATGAAAGAATTTTAATAAAATAAATTACAATATATACTTTATATTAATTTAATAAAATGAATTAATAATTTATATTCTGTATTCTGATAATATCATTGTATTTATTTTTTTATTTTTGAAATTTTATATTTCAAAAATTTTTTAAAATAAATATATAATATTATTAAAATAATTAAATTATTCAAACGTTAATATTTTGGTATATATTCAATTTTATTTATGGCTGTATTACAAAACAAATTATTTAAAATATAAATCATATACTATCAGCCGTATTATATTAAAAAACGTATATATATAGGTTGAAAAGTTTATGAAACTTAAAAATTTTTTTTCAAAAATTCATATATTGATTTAAATTTTTTTTTAACCTCAAAATCACAAAAGTAGACAATAGATCTTAAACATTAATAAAAATATTAGGTAATATTAATTTTTTGTATTAATTTAAATATATTTTCTTTTTTGTCTCCAATCACTGGGGTTTCATTCTTGAAATTTCTAAATAAATGATAAAACTTTTATAATATATAAATTTTTATTAGGAACAATTTTATTTTCCGATATTAACGACAAAAATAATTTTTTTTTTGAAATTAACATTTATAAATTAGGTTTGTTATACATTTATAAATTTATACAGGTTCAAAAATGAATAAGATTTCATTACTTTAAATAAACAAGTAATGGAAAAAAGGGTTTTCCAAAATTTCCCCAAATTTCCAAAATTTAAAAATATTCCATAATAAGCCTAGAGCAAACAGTAGATAGATATATTAAAAAATAAATTTTGATAATAAATGAATCTTTGTTTGATTTTTTTTTTTTTGTAGGAAAAAATTGAGAAAAATCAAATCACCGTCAATTATAAGATAATCCTATATTATTAAGAAAAGTTATTAACAAAAACAAAAATATAATGTTTGAGCTTTAATTTTTGTATATTACTTTAAAAAAATTTGGACAGGTGCCCAAGTTACAAGTGTTTCAAATTGAAGAATTTAAAATTTTTGGAACCCTTACAGCTCCTAAACAAAGGGGCGACTCAAAAATATTTCCTAAAAGACTCATACTTATTTCCAAAGATCTAACTTCTCTCAAAATTTCAAGCTTCTAATTTAAACCGTTTGAAAGTAGAAGGGGTCCAAATATTTGCAAAAATTTACTTTCACATAACGGTATATTAAAGTATCCCATGGCAAAACCACATATTTATTTTGTATATATTTATAAAGTTTATAAAACCAGATATCGTTTTGCATTTCCTGATTGAAAATATGCCTTATAGAACCTATGTTATAACAATTTAAAGATAGAGCTTTTTTTTTTAACTTTGTAGGGCTTTAGCTCCGTAACGAGTGGGGCTACAGGAAATATTTTTTCCACCGTAATTAAAATTTCATTGCGAACGGACAGAATGAAACTAATAAGAACATTTTTTCAAAATTTTTTTTGAAAATGTGCTAAAAACTATTAAAAAAAAATATTTCCGAACCAATGAAAATTTTTGAATGCAATATAATGAATAAATGAATGAAACATCAAATTTTAGTTAGAGAATAATTTAATTTTTACCTATTTATTATTTGATATATTTTTAATTGTTAGAATACAGAAAATTAAAATTATTTTTTTATTTTATTCCAATATTTGTTTTTTTTTTTTTTTTATTAGCAAAATGTTTTTGTTTTGGAATAAGCAGACGCTAAATTAAAACACTTTCAATATACATACATAAATAATTATATAATATTCTAAAAAGAAAATGGCGTTCAAATTGTTATTTTTATCTTGTTGATAAAATAAAAGAAAAAAAAAAAAAAAAAAAAAACAATGTACTATCGGATTTTAATACCATTATTATAATATTCAATATTAAAAAAAAAAAATAAAAAATAAATCAAACTTAATGCAATAAATGCTACTTTTATTTTTTTTTTTTTTTTGTAAATAAAATATAATGAAGGAAATTCTTGAAAATATCATATAAAATCAAATAATTTGGCACAAAAAAAAATAAATAAATAAATATTAATTAATTCTATTCTATCCATGTATATGTATGTATATACAAATATAACAAAAATTATGTATATGTAAATGTACCACCACGTATGTGTTTAATTTACGTGTTTTTTGCTAAACGGAAAGTTAGCTTTAAAAAAAAGAAATATATAATAAAAATTTAATTTAATTTAATTTAAAAAAAAAAAAATAAATAAGTAATATAGGTAATAAAAAAAAAAAATTTTATATTAATTTATAACAAAAATTTGTTAAAAATTGTTTAAGTTGTACATTTTTTTTTTTTTAATGAATTAATTTATCAAAATTAAAATATGAACAAAGCATTATGTAAAACCATAGATTTTTCAATTTGTACATTTTCAAAATGACAATAAAACTTTGCATATTTTCATGACGCGGCCCCTAATCCAGCTCTTAAACAGGAAGAAATACATAATTTTGTTTTTCCTCTGAGAAAGCTTATATATTATGTTAATTCCCAAAAATCTTTCTTCGCTCAAAATTGCAAGATTATGAATAACGGTGTGTTCCGAAATAAGAAGGAATTAATATTTTTTGAAAAATTACATAACGGTAAATTTGTGAAAAACTTAATTTACGTGAAGATTTTTTGCTGTTTAATGTTTTTATATTGAAAAAATACTCAGCAATACCTACTTGAGTTATAAAAATATGAAAATAAAGCTTTTTTCATCTTTATGAGATTGTAGTACTTTAACGAATAGGGCTATGTAAAAAAACTGCTTCTATATAAAATTATATTTTTAATGGCATAATATTCATTGTCTAAATATGTTATCCATATCCATTGTTAAATTTTTCATCTGAAACAGTGTAGGAGTTGTTTTTAAACAGAAAATTTAAACAGAAAACAGATTAAAGGGGCGAACAAAATTAAAACCAATAAGGAGCCAATTTTCAAAAATAATTTTTGGAAAATGTGTTAAAAATATTGGTTTTTTTTTTTTTTTCTGCAACTTAAATCAAAAGTTCTGTTATATTTCCAATTTCAATATTAAAATAAAGCTTATGACTTCCTTCTAAAATATTTTATAGAAAAAAAAAAAAATATTTAAATGTTAAAAAAATGACTTTATTAATCATTTTTAAAGTTTTTTCTTTAAGGCTCTTTTCTATCTTGATTTTTTTTTAAAACGAAATTTAATCTTTTTAAATGCATCATCAGTTTGCTGTGTTAAAAAATTAATAAATGAATGAATTTAATTTCAATTTTTTGCTTTTATTAGATTAAATATTAAAGTCGAATGGAACGCTATAGAATTTTTTTCAAACTCTTCTTTCACTGAAACTCTCAAATTTTTATTGCTAAGCAAAAATTTCAAATATGTTAAAATATCTGATAACCTGAATTCTAATAAAAAATATTGGCACGTCGCAAAATTTTAGCATTAACATTTTTTTTTTTAAATTTATTTTACGATAGGTACATGTAAACATTTTTTGTTAGATACCTATATTGTTAAATGTAATAAAAATTTAGACAAGGATTTTTACTAAAATATACGTTCATTTGTTTATAATTCTAGAAAAACTTTATTAACCTCAACCTAAAAAGAAACTAAATTAAAAATTTGAGATTCACTTTAAATAAAAAAAAAATTAAAAGTTAAAAAGTCTGTTAAAAATGTTATTAAAAATTACAAAAATATGAAAAATTTTCTAGGATGAAAAATACATTTTCTTAGATATATACGAATCTAGGTATACATATATGTTAAACAATTCTCGTATATCTAAACATATATATATATATATATAGGTATATATATGTTTTTTTTTTTATATTTAAAAAAAAAAACTCTTAAGAATATTAAACGTTTATTTCAGAAATATTCATAAAGAAATCAATGCAATATTTTCTATTTAAAACATTTCCACAACATATTAAATTAATGCATATTTAACCCAAGGTTGATCAAAGTTTCATCATACCGAAAGTTTTTTCACTGTTTAAAATACAAAAAAAAAAACATGAAATTCAGTTTATGTACATTTTATATATATATTTTTTTTTTCGTTTTATTATTAGAAAACCCAAAAAGCAATTAATTTTTTTTTTTTTTAAGAAAAGATAAGAAAAATATTATAAAAATATTCATTATAAATTTATCTATTCATACAGATCCATGTCTTAATATCATTTTCTTTTTTCTATTACTTTGGGTATGTGATGAAAAAGCCAAGATAATGTCCGTTTTTAATGAAAGGCTTAATTTTTAATTAGAACCATTGCAAAGAAAATTTTCAAATCTGTATTTTTTTAATAAAAATTGTTTTTCATTCTTGATAATTATCTTCTCGAAAATTTGTCTTTTTTTTTTGTTTTGTTTTTTTTTTTTTTATTGACAGTTCAAAACTAATTGAACTTTAAATGATAGCTTTTCTATGATCTTCAATATAGAAATTGGGTATTAAAATCATAAAAAAATAAAAAAACAAAAAAAAAAGAAGAAAATAATTTATAAAAATTTAACAAAATATCCGTTTTTATGGTTATATTTTTTAAAATACAAATTTACAGACAGATCCTTAAAAAAATCCTTTAAATGAAATTACTTTTTTTTTTTCTTTTTTTTTTTTTGGTAATTTTTAAACAAGAATGTAATTTACTTTTTGAAGTTTATGAATAAGTATATGTATATACATACAAACACATAAGCACAAATACAATTAGAGGATTAAAAATTAAATAAATTTTTATTTGTATTTGTTTTCCTTTTTTGTTTTTTTTTGTTTTTTTGTTTTTGTTTTGTTTAAGCGACCGTCTATTAACCGCTATAAAAATTAATGGAGTAACAAATTGAATTAAAACCAAAAAAAAAAAAAAAAAAACAAACAATGAAAAATTAAAAAATTTTCAATGTCACCCGTAATAAAAAAGAATAAAATCAAAAAAAAAAAAAACAAAACAAAAATAAAAAGCAGAACAAGAAAAATAAAAACTGGAAGAGTTTAAATATAATATAATTTTTTATTATTTTGTTTTTTGTTTTTTGTATCTGTTCAAGAAAAACGAATAAACAGGAGAAATAAATATGGTGAAATATATTACTAAGCTGTCTTTTAATATATTCAATGTATATATAATGTATATTAATGGTATTTCTATACTATATATTATATAGAATGAATAAAAACATCAAAGTTAAAATTTGTTTTTGTTTAATTTTTTACTGGTTTAAAACTTTATTTGAAAATGTTACAGTACTTTATATTAATTATATTTATACGTGTAAATTTACATACAGTTATTATTAATATACAATTTTTAATTATTTTTCAAGGTCAAATCAACATATATATTTAGAAAATTAAAAACATTTGTAGGTATATAGATTTTTCTGTAATATGTGATTGTACAATAAATATATATATTAATATATTTAATTTATTTTTTTTAATTTAAAGACGATTTTATTTACTAAATAAAAAAATTTATTTATGTAAAAAAAAAAAAAATCTAAAACCTTTCTTTTCTCTCACATATTCTTCAAAAAAAACCTTGGTTTCGGATTCTGCCATAAAATTTTATAATTACTAAAAAAATCTAAAACCATTTTTTGTTTTACATTTTATCTTATCACATTAACCTACACAGAAAAAATTCAAATCCAACACTTTTATAACAAAAGTATCTTTTTTATTTTATTAATTTAAAATCTAAGTATATATGTTAAATTATGCTAATTTCCTTTAATATTTTTTGATATTTTTATGCTAACTTTTTATTTGTATTTATGTATTTTATATCTTAAAAAAAAAAATAAGAAGAAAATTATTAAAAAGAACCTAATTATTAATTGTAAGTAGAAATGAAATGTAACCTAACCTATATTATCTTAATCTTTTACTAAATTTAACCTAAAAAAATAACATGGTATCATTTTTGTACTATGTATAATTTGTAACCATTAATAGTTTCTGTTAACGTTTTTATCCTTTCTGTCGAATTTCAACATAAGCAAAATAAATAATCAAGCGGTTAATCGAATAATTGAAGTCAACGTATTACATATGTAAGCTATATGTTAAAATGGAATAATAGAGGGTTATATGATTTTAATCCTATATGGATACAAGTAATATTAAAAATTTTGTATTATTTATTTTTTCAGTATTTTTTATTTTTTTTATTTAACGTTTATTTTAACGTTGCTATTCACTTAATTGCATAATGCAATAATACTAAAACCATCTACAAATAAAGACTTTATACGTTAAATTCATTATTAATTTATATTGTAATATTATTTATTTTGTTAATCCATATTATATATATTAAAGATTTACACTATATTTGTTGTCTGTGCAATAAGCCACGTGTTTAACTACTATGCCACCGAGGCACATGTAAAGATTTACAAATTGCATACCTTACGGCGAACTTAATAAAAAGTTAAATATTAAATTTTTTCATTGATGAATTTTTGTGATTCTATTGTTTATAAGGGTTTCATATATTTTGCTTATGTTGGATAATAAACTTATTGGGCGGTAATTACTGAAGTTTGTAGGAGTTTTTCCTGGTTTTCTGATAAAAAATACATGTGCTATTTTCCACACACTTTATGGAAAGTACGAGTGGTTTTTGAATAGAATTCCATAACTTAAAATTAATTTATCACTTAAGTTTTTAAGAATAATATTTGGTATACCATCATTTCCAAAAAAAAGTTTTTCCCTTCACGCTTCTTATTATAGCTTTCAGCTCTTTAAAGTTTGTAAAATAGATGGCCGGTAACAGAGGGTGATTTAATTTATTCTTTGAATTTCATTGCGGTGTTTCATTGAGCAAATCTTATTTTTAACTTTGTTATGATTGTCGTTTGATTAAACCTTTGTCAAAATTCTTTTCTTGCAAATTTTCACTTTTCTATCTAGGTATAAATTTTTTAACAACTACTCAATTTTGAATATATAAATTTTATTTCATTCAAACTGAATTCTATTCTATTAAATAAAATTAAAATTAAAGTACATTTCTTACCTAATATATTTGCCCTTTTTTATTAAGTCTTTTTCCCAGTTTTTACTGATACCATAAAACCGGCATCATTGTTTTACTTTTCAAACAAAAATTTATTAAATTTTTCGAAAAACTTTGGAATAAATAAATCGACTAAAACTTTTTCAAATAAATAAACTTATATTATAAATTGTTATCAATGACAATGATTAAATGCAAAAGAGAAAAAATTCTGAAAAATATTTTTAAAATAATTTATATGTGGAAGAAATATTGCAAATGATCCTCGTGTTCTGACATTTTAAAAAGTATTATTGCATATTTCATTTCATGCACGTATTAAATTCATAAATACATAAATAATAAAAAAAAAAAAAATAACCTACCTTATCAGAAAATAATATACCTTTGGGATTCATTTATAAAAATCAAGGCATCGGTTATAAAAAAACAAAATTACCACACATTTTAAAAATGAATCACATCTTTGTAAAATTAATTAAAAAAATGAATAAAAATAAATATTAGGCTGGTAAAATCATGTTAAATCTTCTGAAAATCATGTTGAATAAAATTTTTTGTTTTTTTTTTTTTGCTCTTGAAATTTTTTGGTTTAAATGTACGTTTTATATAGATATGTTTTCCGAATTATCAAATTAGAGCCATAGTAAAAATTTAAAACTTGGATCAACATTTATGTGGGCCTAAACTGACCTAAGTGTGGATCTTCAGCGTCTTTGCATCAACATAACTAAACATCAATTTCAAATGTAATTTGCTTTAATTCGTAGTACATTATAATTCATTTAAAATCATAATTGTCAGTTCTATAGTTATTAACATTTGAAATAAAAACTCTCATTGACTTTGAGTAAAACTTTAAGGTTTTCGATATTTTTATATATAAAACTAAAATATGTCATTTAATTTAATTCAATCTCATAAAAACAATTACCTTCTAACATTTTTATGAAATTTTTTTTATCAATTATTTTAAAAATCGTAAAGATCACAAAAAAAAAAAAACTTTAACCAAATTGAAATTGTAAAATTAAAACCAAAGGATTACTTTTTCAACTCTCAAATAAACCATTAAAAAAGAAAATTATCGCGTTCATTTGACACAACATTTCTACCAAAAATAAATAAAAAAATGTTGGCCTTGTGTTTGTCACGCACATATGGTGTAAAATTTCGAAAAGTATTTCATAAACTTCTAAAAACAAAAACAAAAAAAAAATATGGAACCACTCATGTTATAGTAAAAGCATAAAAAAAAAATGGTCTTATCATCCTTATATTCCAAACAAAAAATAAAAAATACAACATGAAAATGAAAAATTCGAAAACAGCATAATATTAACAATAAAAATAACAAAATATATTAATACGACAAGCTCAAAATTCATAATTCTAACTAAAGTACACATTCGTTCCAACATGAACACAAACAAATTATACAGTTTTTTGTTTTTTCTTTTAACTACCCAAGTAAAAAACAAAAAAAATGATTGTGCGTTTTTCTCAACCACGATATTTTTTCTTTTGGAAATTTCAGAACAGAAAAAGGATTATAACTGACAACTAAAAGACATCCATAAGATAAAACGATAAGTAATGCCTTTCATTTCTTTCTAAATTTATATAAATTCTTTTTGGTATTTTTTTGTTATTTTCTTCTTTTTTTTTTTTATAAGACTATTATTTTTAATATAAAGAATGAGCAGGAAAATTGGGAAAATTTCGTAAAAATTTATAATGGATTAAATAAATTCTGTAAGAAATCAAGAATTGAGCCTTTATTATTTGTATGTAACTATGTTTCAAAGAAAATAAAGTGATTTTTGTTTTTTTAAATAGTATTTCGGTTTTTTAAACATGAATTTCAGGATTTCAGTTTTAATTCCTTTGAAAAATATCAATATTTGTATTTGCCGTTGATTTTCAAGTGGGAAATCTGTAAACTAATATACTGGGTAGAATAGTTTTATATGCTAATAATTTAATTTTAAACTTTTATACGGATATAATAATCGTACATAACATAAATTTACCCCATCTGTTATTTTATTAATGTGGTATTTGAAATTTAGTTCATTATCTAGGTTTATTCCTAGATATAGTTCATACTTTAAGATTCCTAAGGTTTAAGCTCGTAATTTTTGATTACTACTATACTAATGGTAACAAATAACAATTAGTTAATAACTAAAATTAATATTTTTTTGGTTCTAAATTTACAGGAAGACCTATAATTACATCATACCTTAAAAAATATATGAAAAAGTTCTATATCTCTTTACATATAGATCAACAAAGTCAAAGAAACAACTCAAAAGGAATAAAAACAAATTATTATTTTCATGACAATATTTGAAAAACAAAACCATTTTACTTTTAAACCAAAAATTATTAGTCAACAACAAGTCATTCATCCTCCCCAATTCAAAACAATAAAAATTTATTTAGAGTATACCAGAAAAAAAAAAGGAAAAACAAAAAATATGAAATAAAAAAAAAATATGAACTGAGCATCAAAATGTCATAAGCAGAAGAAATAGAAGTAAATATGATAACATCCAACATCAAAATAACTCATATTTCAACATCAACAATAATAATTCCACCATAATCATAATTATTATCAACATTATAATCATTATGATCATCACCAATCATAATCATTCAAATATCATCATCATCATCATCATCATAATCATTATCAACAAAAAAAAAAAAAAAAAAAGGATAATCTACTTTATTGTTTGTTTTAGCTTTAGCTTTTTCTTTCATATTCATTGCCAGAGGTATATAAAAGGTATAAAAATGCTGAAAACAACATCTAAAATAACTTGCAAAAAAAAAACAAAAAATAAAAATAATAAAAAGCAAGACTAATTTTATTAAAATTGATTGCAGGCAACACATAAACGTAAAAAACCTATGTGAAGGACCAAAAAAAAAAATTTTTTTTTTTTTATCAGGAAATAATTTCGTTTACGGATTTATCATTCCACATTTGAATAAAATTCAATGTTGGTTTTACCTTTATTTTTTCACTCTTTACGCTTTTTTTCAACTGAACAAAATTTCGAAATTTTTATAAAAAGAGCAGCCGTGTAACCAAAAAAAAAACAGTTGAAAAAAGCAAAACCAAAAAAAACAAAAAAGGAAGTGACTGCTTAAAAAAATGAAAAAATAAAAAAAAAAAAAAACATTGGCAAAGTACAAGCACAAGAGATTTTGACAAAAAGAGATAGCAATATGAATTTATTATTTTTTTTTTTTTTTTACTTTTGTTATTGTTTTGTTTTATAAAATCACTTGGTGTTATCATCTTGAAAGGGTCCAGAATTTTTTTTTTCCTGTTTTCAGGATTGAATGTTGCGTTTTTTTGTTTTTTTTACCTTTTTTTTGTGTTATTTTACGATATTTTAAACAGTCCTCATTTGATTCTTTTCATTTAATAAACATCTTTTCTTTATTTTTTTCTTTTCTCTTGTTTTGTTTTTTTTTTATTTATTTTTCCCTTCTTAGTTTTAATCCTAAAATTAATCAGCCTATTTTTAACTAAAGTATGTATACAAAAAAAGAAAATAAAATTTTTTTTTTTTTCAAAGTCAATTAGAAAATATCCTAATAGCACTTTATGGAAATTATATTAATTAAACTCAACTCCTTGAATGAATTTTTGTACTAATTTTTATTGTAAAAAATAATTTTAACATAAATAATAAATTTCAAAAAAAAAATTGACGTTATCCTGTAAACTTTAGTCAAAAATTTATTACTGTTAAATGAAAACCTTTGTTTAAGTATATATATATAGGTAGATATTTTGTAATGTTATTATCATGAAATTATGAGTTATCAAAATAAAAATCAGAGTAAAAGATATAAAATTTAAAACTGAAAATTGAACATAATTTTAATAAAATACTGAAGTTTTGTTAATACTTGTTAATATTGTTAAATTTAACTTTAAGTTATCCTGTATTTTTGAAAATTTTACTATTTAATACGAACAAAGCTTTAAAAATATGTACAGATTCTTCATCAAAAGTGCCAGCATTATTCAACCCATTTGAAACACAAAAATTTGGGACTCTTCTAAAAATGTTTTATGTCAGCGAAATATTACCATACTGCTTGCCATGTTTCCCATTGATTTTCTTCTTTATTGAATAACAAAAAGCTGTGAATAATACTTCACTTTTCCTTTGCTAATTTTAGGAAAGTTTCCTTTAAAAAATTTAAATATTTAAACAATACACTTTATATAAATTGCCTGGTACATGCAGCTCTATTTTATCCGACACAAAATATGTTTTGTATTTTCTAATTTTCCTTTACAGTCACTCTTATAAAAAAAAATAAAATTATTTTTTTCAATATTTGAGCCTCTTTCATTTAATTTTTCAAATTGTTTAAGTAATGGTTGAGTAACTGTTGAAAGGTCATGAAAATTGTATTTTATTTTGTGAAATATCTGACAATGGTTAGCTTAATTTTGTTTTGTTCTTCTTTATTTTATTTTGTTGTGTTTATTTTAAAATACGAAAATTTTCCTAATTATAATAAAACATTTTTAAAATTCTTTAATATGAGAAAAAAGAGTACCATAACTGATACAAAATTTTTAGTGAAATTAAGCATATAAATTTTAATTAATACGTTTTTTTTTTTGAAGATGAAAACTGAAAGGATTGGATGAAGTAAAATAATTATGAAAGAATAATTATAAATTAAAAAAATGCTGGGTACAGGAAAAAATTCCATTTTAAATAGTTCTTGTTTAATTGTTCATATCAATACACCATATTTGCTATTTAATAGTTCGAGTACCTTATTGTTAACAAACAGCCCTAGAATCTGAAGAAAATATTTTCGAAACAAAAATCAGAATTGAAAGAAATAACTTTTCTATTGAAAAAATTTCTTCGTCAGTATCATCAAATCAAATTTGACTATAGTTTGAATACAGCTCGAAAGATATTATGCAGAAAAATGTTGAGATTAGATTTTTTTAAATTAAATTTTTAGATCAGATTCCAAATGCCTATTAAAATAGATACTTATTAAATAATAGAGTAAAAGCGGCATCTCTTTATATATACTTAAATTAAGTTGTTTTTCTGAGTACGGATTAAATTTGAGTACGGATTAAAAAAACTAAAAAATAAATTTTTTATCGTTGTTATCTTTAACAAAATTTTGGCTTTTATATATACATAATTATATAAGAAAAAATTGATCTAGTATTTCTCTATACTTCTTCCAAGTCGTATACTTCCTCCTAAAAAATTGTATATCAACTCTGGTATTATCAGATAAGACAAAACAATTTTTCTTTAAAAATATTGTCAAAATATTTATTAAAAATTAGTAAAAAAAATAAAAATTCATATGATGACTTTTCAACCACTCTCTACAATAACAATCTCTAATTTAAACAAGCAAAAATTTAACTACATTTAAACGCTTGTAAAACGAAACAATAATGTTATTTTATGGTTAATTTTTATTAATAAATATGGTGACGGCCCTGATACTATACACATCCTAAAATGATAAATTTTTCTTTCTTTCTTTTGTTTTTTTTTTTGTTTTTCGTTCCTATGCTAAAAAATACATTGCTTTTTTCTAATTTTCACTTTGATACGGAAATTTTAAGCAAAAAAATTAATAAGAGAAAAAGAAAATTCTTGGAAAACATTTTTAAAGCTTTAAGGTATATAAAAACTTGTGCAATTTTTTTTTTCTTTTAAATTTAAAACAACAATTTCAAAAAATAAACATTTTTTTTTTTGTTTTAATTAATTAACAAAAAATTTTCCATTTTGCGGTTTTTTAATGAATGTTAAAAATATACTAACGAATTGGGAAATGTTAAAATGTCAAAAATTTTCAAAATTCGAGGAAAGCTACAAAAATAAAGTATATATAAAAAAGTATAGTAGAGTTTTTGATTTTTTTTCACATATTTATTATGAAATAAATTTAAGTTATATAGTCAATTTATTCTGATATGATGTGGACATTTAATTTATATTCTATTGTATATAAAAACAAGAATATAATATACACTTTTCCATATCTATATGTTATCTCCTTTAAGATGTCACAAATGTAATGGCAAATTTATTACACCCCAAGCACTACGTTTGTGCGAATATAAAAATTAATAAATTATTGGCAGATTATTAATATATAAACAATATATATTTTTTAAGAGATACGATAAATTGTTGCAATATTTCAAAAAGATTAAAACAACCGAATGTTTTCAAAAAACAACCAAAAAGGATCTATCACTATCCGATAAATAATAAATATTATTTATTTAAAAGCCTTTAAACACCTTAGAAATGGCTCCATTTAGACATTTTACCACTGCCATGCACTAAAGTAGTCATCCCGATATTTCTTTCATTCGAAGATAAGATAACTACTCTTCTTTTACAGTCAATTCATTAGGTATAATATTCTTTTACAGTGTCTTAGATTTGAAAACAATAAAGGACAATATTGTGAAATATTGATTAATCAAAAGATACAGCCAACTAATCACGATTATTAGTTATAGACTTCAAATCTTGAGATTGTTTCTTATGAAGACTTAATTGCCGAAACCACGAATCTAAATCGAATATCTTCCTAAAACAAAGAGAAGAAGAAAATAAGAAGAAAAATTTATTTATATTTTACCAGAGCGTCTGTAATAGAATTAATATTATTTTTCCAAAACTTTTCTAAATCTATTTCAAATTATTATTTTTTAAAGATAAGATAATGTTATTGAAAATATGTTTTTAAATTCGTTGCATAACATCACATTCACTGCAAAACATTGCAATGTTTACGTAAAATGAATCAAAAAATTAATTTTCTCCAAAAATCCTTCCACATATATTATAAAATAGTGTATTAATTTTTTATTATACACGTTTTATTATAATTGCATTAAGAAGAAATCTTAACGTTTTTTTTTAAAATTCGTTTTAACAAGAATAGAATAGAACTATTTTTCATAATGGGCATTAAAAAATCATGCTTTCAAGATGCTCACAAATTTCATTCGTCATCAAAAGTCAAATTTTTCATATTAATGTAAGATCTGAAACCTTCTTTTTTAAGCAATCCTTTTAAGCAAAGGTTTTTTTTTACTAATCCGACAACTTTTACTTTTGAAATTTTTTATATAAATTAAAAATAGATAGTCTTAGGTGAAAATATAACGAAAACAATGGTTTGAACATTTTCCATCATACTAAAATTGTAGAAAAAATCTAAGAAATAATTTTTAATTAGAAATTTTAAAATATTTAGGTTTCTTAATATGAGAAAAAATAAAAAAGACATTAAAAAATATTTAATTCTGCATATTTTTTTTTTGTACATTTCACTCCGCGAGAGAGCATAAGGCTTCCATTTGGCATCTCCATCTCACATGGTTTCCTCCTGATATTTTTTCATTGTCCCATGTGAAGGAATTCCACATATACATATGTATAATTACAAAAGAGTACCGTGTCGACATCAAATCCCCGGAATATAAAAAGTTTAAGAACAAAGAAAAATGTATAAGCGTACTTATATATTATTATCTCTATACTAATGGAATTTCAATCCTACATCAACGCATATTCATATAAAAAACAAAGAAGAAAATAATAACATTCTCTTTTTAAATAAAATACAAGTATATGAGTATTTAAATTCAGAGATTTTTTTTAAAATCCTTATTATTTACTCGCTTGAATTATCATTAAAACGACGGATACTTTTAAACACCTATAAAAATACATTGTTCGAAAATACTAATAAAAATATTTACATTCTCCAATATTTTAAGAAAAACAAATACATTTTCTTTTAATTTATATGCAAAAAAAAAAAAAGAATAACATAAAAATAATTTTTAAAAACTCATTTTAATCCAAGATTTTATGAAAAAAATATCAACCTTTTTATATGTTTTGAAATGAAACTTTAGAACATGTTTTTCGTAATCGTTTAAACGTGTACATTCAATCATAAAGAAAGTAATAAAATAAATCAAATATTTAAAAGTTATAAAAATATCTTTTAAGTCATAAAAAGAAATTTATTTATTTCTTAAGCCTTTTATTCAAAAAAAAAAAAAAAAAATCTTTAAGATTTTCAAATTTTTCAAACATGAGTTTTGAAATTAATTGTAGTATTTTAAATTAATGGGCAATCCATTAAAGAGTAATAATTATTATAAAAAATCTCAACCAAACAATATAGGGAACCTACAAATTGGTCAGAATATTTTATGTTAATTGCAAAACTCTAGCTTTTTTAGTTTTTGAGTTAGCATGCTGCCGGACGGACAAAGTTTAATCGACTCAGAATTTGATTCTGATGCGATCCATATTTTTGAAGGTATATCTAGCTTGTTTTTTTTCGAGGTGTTACAAACGCAGAAGTAATTTTATTATATTCGATACTTATCGTACGGGTATAATATTATTTCAAGTTTTTAAGTTGGTGACTTGACACAAAAGAAGAATAGATGGTATAACTTTATCACGAAAATTAAAATAATAATTTGAAAAATTCTATTTGGCCTCTATAAAACTTGTATAAATTTTTAATTATAAGGTTACATGATGATAATAGGCATAATTACAGCTGTACGTATGAATTGCTTTTAAAAAATAAATAAATATATTGTGTGAAATAATGCTGCAAGAAATAAGTTCCATATTTCCTTTTCGACAAGGAAATAAAGACGAAATCGTATTTTTTTTTTAAATTATTAAGGAAAGGTAAAACACATAATATTTTGAAAACGAAAATAAGGACCATTCAACTTTATTTCTCCTTCAAAGCTGTAATCAAACCTATTCGACCTTATATCTTGGAGCATTATTTCAACACTACCTATCTTTATTTAGAAAATATATTTATTTATAAAATGTTGCACATAAATAAATAACACTGCGTTATAAATAATCCTAATAAGAATTTATAAATTATTTTTCGTTCTTAAGTTTTTTTTATTTAAAATTTTTAAAATTTCAAATCTAAATTCTGCTTTATTGTGTATTTATTGTACTTTCTTAGAAATAGCATTACTTTCTACTTCCATTTTGTTCCAACTTCTACTTTCTTTTGCGATGACAACTTACATTTATGGTAATATAGAAATATTCAGCCTTATGATTGGATAGAGTTTTAGTTTTGGCATAGTGTTTTAAGAAAACGCCATGAAGTTCGGCTAATAATCTAAAGTTATGATCGAATAATCTGATCATGGTAGCAAAGTTAATAATAATGCATCGAATATTTTGAAGTCAAATAAGTCGAATTTATAAGTCAAATAATTGACATGTTGTCAGAAAAAAATTTTACTAAACTAATCGAATTTTAATTATAAATTTAAAAATTAAATATTAAATTTTATTCGTCATTTTTGTACAACACTGTATTTGCAAATATTATACATAAAATATTATATATACGTTTAATTAACATTGAACTATAAATTTCAATATTTTTTTATATATTTATTTTTGTTATTTGTTCTGTTTGATTTTTATTTAATTCATTTTGATTTTGAAAATTCATGAAAAATAAATAGAATCCAAGCAGCCTTTCAAGGACTAATAAATATTCGAATCTTTTTGTTTTTCACGTTCATTTTACAAATAATAATAAATACATAAATAATAATTTATCCGGAGTATGTCTTAAAATTTTTTTTAATCAAATTAAAAGGATACTAAAAAATTTAAATTAATTTTTTTTATATTATTTGTTCTAAAAAAAATTACCAAAAAAAATAAAAGAAATAAATAAATTTTAAAAAACTAAATCATATTCTGTAATATAAATTGAATTTATTACTCAGTAATAAAATTTAATTAAACTATTTACGAGATAATAAATTCAATGATACAAATATATAATAATTATAATGTTTATTGCCATAGTTATTTTTTATTATTTTTAATTAAATTAAAATAGAAATTTTCAAATGTTTAATTGATACTTAATTAATATTATAAATAATGTAAAATTTATTTAATTATAATTTACGTTTTTGTATTATTTAAATATAAAAAAATTAATTTTTTTTAGTATTATTTAGAATAAGATAAAGACTATATGTGAATCAGGCCCAAAATGACCTCTATAGTCGAGGATCTTACTGATATTACTTCAATTCACTGCATAATATTCAATTAAAATAAAAAAAATAAATAAACTAAGTGAAAATACTGAAATGAAAGTATTTAAAAAAAAATGTTATTATTTTATTAACAATTGCATATTTTTAGGCGTTTATAACTTATTCAATGGAACAATTAAGATATAAAGAAAATATATAGTTTTGTTCTTAGTAAACGAGTCCAACAAAAGTTAAACAATCTTCTTAGATGGGCTCCTATAGACTGATTTTATGACATCAATGCATTTTTAGAAACACTTTATTTAGTTAATTTACTTAAATTTACACAACTGTACTTAATATTTTAAAATGCTTAGTTAGCATTTTCACTTTCAGACATTTAATAAATTATTAATTTTATTGAACTTTATTTTCCTTTTTATATAGTTTCGATATATACTATTAATTTTTCGTAGAATGTACGAAAGTATTTAAATAAAATACGTACGTAGAATGTACTAAAGTATTTATTTAAAAAAAATAAATTTAATCTTATGAATTTCCGAGAATTAATCTGCTATAATCAAATTAAAAAACAATAGAATACTATCTTATAATTAATTATTTTATAAATATTTTTAATAACTACTGTATAATTCAAGAATATTCAAATTAACAACCAAATCATGAATAATAACCAGATTTAAATACATTTTTAATTAGATAATTAATAAAAGTCTAAACAGAAATTATAAAAGATAATTCAACAAATCCTTTAATATTTAATAGCTACATATGCATTTAACTTAATTACATAAATTAAAAATTATTTTTAATAAAATGTTAAAATTCATTTCATATCATTTTAATTGTAATATATTTCGTCTTGACAATGATTATGGTCCACCATCTTTAATACAAATTTCTTATTAAAATATACAAATACCAAAAATTTATTTTAATATTAATATAAATTTATCTGTTAGAAAAATTATATTCACTTTTCAATCCAAAAACCTTACTATAAAATTATTCTTACGTGATTTTAATTATCACCTGTCAAATTTAAGGTTTTAAAAGAAATTTTAAAGATTAATTTTAGAATCTCTCAAAATTTCTTTTCTTATAAATTAAAATCATAACATATTTTTCAAGTACACCGCACACTAACGCATTAAACAAAATAGTATGAATTAACGATACAATAAAATAACGTCAATAAAAACAGTTATTATCATGCTGATGACACATTTATCAATATTTTCCTTTTTCTTTTTGGATCTAACGATAATCATGAAAACAATTTTTAATTTTCCGTATTTCCTTTTTAAATTTTTTTACAATACTGTTAAGGATAATATTTTTTGTTTATAATATAATTTTAAAGAGGAGTGAATTTTATTTTGTTTGAAATCGAGTTGGATCGGGACTCAGTAATTTAAGAAGTTATTCATAGTTTGTACGTCCAAATTGTAGAACATATTACAACCGCAGTTGGTGTTCCTCGGTTCCTGTAATATATAGAAGTTCAGTTTTATCTAGTCAAAATCACTATTTAATTCCATTCCTATTCAATACTAGTTTAAAATTTCCGCCCCCCATTCCGTTTCCTTTTCTTGTACTTTGTCTCAGCCAGCATACTGTTTTGTAATTAAGGTGATTATCTTATAAATTATACTGAATGTAAGGGAAGGCGATTTTAATAGTAAAAAAATCCACACTGCCAAAGAGGCTTATGTTTTCTCAGTGTATTTTAAAGATCTATACTACCCACAGAAAAAAAATGTCATCATGCCGTGTTCGAAAAATTGTTATCTATTCTATCTAACCACTTAAAAAATCCTGTTATATTGAGACTAAATAGTTTGAAACAAACAAACTCTTATATAATTATGTTTTAAATCCTGGTTTTCAATGTAGAATTTAGCCAATTTAAAAAATATTCTACTAAATAGCTTGCTCCAGTTGATTGAAAAAACCGTTTTGTTCAACTTTTATTATTAGGTATTCATTTAATCATTTTACGTTATTTCAATATTGTTTATTCATTTTGACTTTAGTGAAACCATAACCAGGTAAAATGAAATGAAAAATGTTAAAAAAGGCTTTATAAATCAAACCTTGATCCTGAACCGAATGACAAAAATAGAGCTAATAACAAAACGAAAAGGAGATTAAGAAGAAGAAAAAAAAAATCTACATGAAAATGACGAAAAACGTTTTCTTGATGAATTTATTAGTATATTTAATCAAAATATTATTATTTGTGTTTATTTATTTGATATTTGAATATTAGAAGTTCTTTAATAATAAAATTTAAGTAAACATTAATATAATTTAATATATGATAGGAAAATTGTATTTTCAAAAACTTTTCCTGCCACAATAAAAAAAATTTTTTTTTTTTATTGTAAGCTTAAAAATTTTATATTTAACTTATAACTTTATTCATTTGTTTTCCTTATCCTTATAAAAATAAAATCTTCTAAAATATCTAGTCAATAAATAAACAAAGGACAACTGACAAAAACAATCAAGCAAAGTGGTAGTACCTAGTCGAATAACAAAATATGAACTATGAAACTTAATTAGACATCTAATTTTTAAGTGAAGGTTTTTCACCCTTACGTCATATTTTAACACAAATATCCATAATATAATACACAAGACGTTAGCGAGACCTTGCCAACATGTAAAACAAAAAATTTTATATCTATAATAAAACACTCACATTGAATGTAAACTAAACTGGCAATGATGATATTTCTGTATACTTATTTAATAATTTAAAATTTTATTATCAGAGACACAAATCTTTGACTCAAAGTATTATCAAGAGACACGAACCGTTCATTAAAAATGTAAATAAATTTAGTAAATATTATTACGAGTGACCAAATTTTCCACTAGAAGTATTATCAGATATACAAACCATTCATTAAAAGTGAGTACAGTGGAAAAAGGAATAGTACATACTTAAAAAACACATTTTCAATAAATATAAATTCAGCAAATTTTTAATTTTTAAATTTGACCGCCACATCCATTATGAACTGGTCGCAGCGGTATATTAAAAATAAATTATTAATCTTCTGTTGGCAGTTTTCAATCTTTGTTTTGGAAAAAAGAAAATAAAAATCGGTACTCTTAATAAAATTAAAACGCCTGAAAGTGAAAAGCGCAAAGTTTATAGTAAGCCTCATGTTAATAGGAAAAAATAATAGGCCGATTTTATTCTTGATTTTGTTTTCATTAGTATAAATGCTGGTAAATGCTTCTGTAGACTTTAAAGTAGTTTTGTTTATTTAGGTTGAAATTTTGATTTTTAAGGTAAATTTTTGGTATAACTGGTATGACTTAACATATTCGACATTTTTTTATTAATATGAAATTCGGCAGACTTAAATAATTATATTTCATAACAGAAGTCTGGAACTTACCAAATATTATAGAAATGGATATTTTTCTTAAAAAAAAAAAGAAAAAAACATAGAAAATATCATTTTAGAAGCCTTCTAAAGATTCATAATTTTGTACTAATTTATTATTAGACCATTAAATTAAAAAGTTGTCGAAAACGACCTTCACAAAAAAAAAAGCCCCCGAAAATTTATGAAATTTCATTATCAGAGACATGAATCTTTTATTAAATATACCAAAGACTTCTTCCAAAGTACATTTAAATAAAATAAATTCAGCAAATTTTTTTCAAGCAAAAAAAAAGTAAACGTAAAAGACTTGAAAGTAGTTTTGGTAATTAAAATAATTTCGCGGCAAAAACAACTGTTTTTCATTGACATAAAAATTTTTTTTCCAAACTAAAGAATAATAGACAGTATAATTTTAAAAAATATTAAAATTATTTCGACTATTAGGAGTGTTTTAAATGTAACAAAAAAACAAATGTCTCAGCGGTTGGTGTTGGTTGGTTTTTCGCCGGTTTTTATTGTGCACTTTATACATGTGTTTCAAAAAATTGTTGACATATCGGCACGAACTTTTACCCTGAATGTGTTTTTAGCTTGGACCATTTTTTCTCAATAATTAAAAAACTGTCAAAAATTACCGTCACGAAAAAACGGCGAGAAAAAATTAATAAACTGTACCTAACATTTTTAATTTTATGTGCTTAGATTTGTTTTATGTTTTTTTTCTATTACATCAAGTAAGTAAGTGATTCCAACGTTTTTTGATGGTGCTGATGTAAAAATGAAATTTTTAGGTAGTTTATTAAGGGAGTTAGTATGATAACGTAAATGTTTTTGAATCTATAGAAATTGTGCAATTGCGCAGGGGATTTTCTAGTTTAAATATAAAAAAGAACTTTTTAAAAGTTCTTAAAAGAAAAAAAAGTTTTAAAAAAGTATATACTAACACTTAAGAGCATATCCTAAAATCATCTAAACTTTTTCTTCTTCAAATTAAAAGAATTTACATAAAATTCGTCCTTATGAATTTTTTTAAAATTTTCACTAGATTAATGAATGCATAAGTTAGGTTGCCTTAATTTCTTGTTAACTAATAGGTTGTTAAAGAAACAATAAACAAGAGGTAAACAGACAACATCATATACACGGCTATTCAAATAGTTACACTAAGTCAATTTAATATGAAATCAAGGAGCTCTTCAAAATCATACTATCTCAAAAAAAGTGAAATTTAGGAAGAAAAATTTCTGAAATCTCTCGTTAGCTACTTTTATATTTAAAAATAACAAAAGTAAATTTTAAAATAAAAAAAAAAACCCTAAATTCAAGAATATATAAATTATGATATTATGTTAAACCTTCCAATTTTTTTTTATATTTTGTGTTTACATAATTTTTTTCTTTCCACATTTTTCCTTTTTTAATAATAATTAATTAATATTTAGGGAACCTTTGAGAGATCCTGACATTGTCTTGAAAAATATAATCTTGAATGGGGAAAATCTTGGAATTTTTATTCTTAAAATTTTTTTGTGTCAAAATCTTGGAAACAAAATTCTTGAATGAAAAAATCTAGAATTTTATATTAAAATGAATACTTAATATGTTTTTTCATGATAAATTGATGCTTTGAACAAAAACGTTAAAGTAAAATTAAAAATTACATAAAGATTTTAAGTGCATTGTTATTTAAATATAGAAAAAAATTAATTAGGAGAGATTTTGAGAGTTAAATACGAAATTTTCGTTTCTATCATTTGTTTAATTACGTTTTGAACACGATATTTTCCACTATTTTAAATGTTTTGTTGTTGTAAATATCTATATAAAATAATAATTAGAAGCAATTTTAAAATTGGTTGCAAAATTAATTTAATAAACAAAGAAATTTAATTCAACATTTTTCAAGATTTTGTTCCAAGAAGTTTTTTTCCTTCTAGATTGTTTTTTTTAGATTTTTGTTATCCGTATAACAAAAATACATAAATTGAGAAATTTTTCTTGGATCAATTAATAAATACAAAAACCCAACTACAAACCTATTGATCTGACAATTTCAAAAACCATATACAGGCGATAAAATTTAGTCATGACTTTCGGATTACGTTTTTACATTTAAAAATACGTCCTCCTTTTTTAAATTTCTTTTAAAAATTAAAATTCTTATTTATAAGGAAAAAGTTCAGTTTTCACTGAAACAGCAGAAATAGTATTCAAAAAAATGCTAAAAATCTTTAAAAAACAACTGGAAATGCTAGAAAAATCGTTTTAAAGATTTAGTAATTTCAAAATCCATTTCCAGATGTTAAAATTTAGTTATCAATTTCGGATTTTTACAAAAAAAAACTCCTTTTTTTACTGAAAATTCTTATTTATAAGGAAAATGTTAAGTTTTAACTGAAACAGCAGAAATAATATTCAAAAATATGCTAAAAATTATTAAAAAACAACTGGAAATGCTAGAAAAATCGTTTTAAAGATTTAGTAATTTCAAAATCCATTTCCAGGTGTTAAAATTTAGTTATCAATTTCGGATTTTTACAAAAAAAAACTCCTTTTTTTGCTGAAAATTCTTATTTATAAGGTAAATGTTAAGTTTTAACTGAAACAGCAGAAATAATATTCAAAAATATGCTAAAAATTATTAAAAAAACAAGTGGAAATGGTAAAAAAATCATTTTAAAAATTTAAGTATATACATATTTTTTGTATAAATTTATATTATAATATATATATATATATAAACGTATAACAGCAACAATGTTAATACAGTCAAAATGTAAAATTTAACTTAATTAAAAACAAATGTATATTTTTAGTATATTCATATAATTATAATTTTGTATTTATATATTTATGTTTGATTAAATATGTATATTTTATTAAAATGATAATCTAAGTAGTAGAAGGAAACAGAAAAAAAAAAAAAAAAATTTTTTTTCAATCAAAATCGACAAAATGATTATATTTCCTTTCCAGAATTACTTTTTCTCTTTACCGACCGCATACATTAATGTATAAGGTAGGTATTGTTTTCATACTAAAATTTGTACCCGAGATTTTCGCAAAAATGCACTACTCCGGTGTGGAGAAGGCTATAAAAAATTTTTCAGCATGATGTCCGTCTGTGTGTGTATGTGTGTGTGTGTGTATGGGTGCGTATGTGGGTATGTCTGTGGGCAAGTGTACAGCTTAAACGACTGAGCGGAATTTTTTGAAATTTCATATTTAAGGTTTTGACGTAAATATCTCGGATTGATAAGCTTTTGGAGCAAATCGGACAACCGCAAGTGGTAATTTACTAGTGTACTTTTTAAGTTTTTTACGAATATTTCGTAACAGAAAAGTTTTGTGAGAAAAATTATTAAGAAAAAGTTAACAAGTAAAGAGGAACAACTTTGCCATAGAACATTTTTTGATCCGACTAACTTTAACTTTTATTTAATTTTTTTTTTCTAAGTCCAAATTTCATACATAACACTCCATATGAATTTATATGAACAATTTTTCTTTTGTTCTTTTTTATATCTCTAAAAATTTTTATACATACATATGCATGTACTTATATCTATGCCAATGCATATTATTCATTTGTTGATGACATAAAATTAAAACAGTAAAATTTTTGTTAGCAGATTTAATATTAATCTTATGTTTCTTTTGTATTTGTTTACAGTTTTTATTATTTTTTACTTTTAATATTATTTTTTGAATGAAAAAAAAAATCATGTATCTACATTACAATAATAATAATAATAAATGGATGTATGAATGAATGTACATATATTTTTACGATTTCATTGCATATAATTATTTTTATTGAATAAAACAAAATGTTATTAAATTATTAGAAGTTATTTTGCTTTGATATAAATTATTATGTAAAAAATCTATAAATTTTGGCATTGTACTTTTTGTGTAGTGGCGGTCGGTCCTGTGGTGGAGACAGCTGATTTTTTCTTATAACGGAAAATAAACATAATAAAGACAAGAACAAAAATAATATAACGGTTTAATATATAAATGAAATACTATGGCTTATTAGAGATATTTTGTATAAAATATTTCTTCTCCATTTTGTTACAAGTTAAAAACTCTTAACAAAATGGAGAAGAAAACAAAACAAAAAAAGAATAAATTGATTTGATTTTTATAAGTTAAGACTAATTTTGGAAATAAAATGAAAGAAAATATAAAAAAAAAAAAAAAAATTTATTAGATTGTTATATTGCAATTTTTTTTTTTTTTTTTCACCCAACAATTTTCTTTTTTTTTAAATTTTTTTAACTTTTACCATTTTGAAATAAAATAAAAATTCTTTTACCACTAATTAAAATTTAAGTATGGTGTAACATAATTACAAAAAAAAAAGAGAAATTTAATGAAAAGTTTGATAATAAAATTTGTATTTAATTGAAATTAAAGAAGGGTGAAAAAATAAAAAATTAAATTAAATATAATAATAGAAAAGTTTTTGTAATTAAAATTTTCGAATTATTTTCAAACTTTTTATTTAAGAATTTTGAATTTTTCATTTTTCATTTTTCCTTTTTGTTTTTTTTGTTTTTTTTGTTTTTTTGTTAAATTGAGGTACAAATATACAATTAAATATCGAAAATTTTTTTTTAATATTAATAATAGTAATAGTTAGCAGTTTTCAATTCTGTTGTATACATGTATCTACTATTGACTTTAGTATAACATCATCAAATATCAAAGAATGAGAATTAAAAATTACAATTTTAAAAATAAAATGAAAATTTTAGTGTTAAATAACTAAGTGTTTAGTAGGGCTGACACAAGTATTATAAATGAAGGTAAAATTTACACAATGTTGTAATATAGAGGAAACGTTATAAATTTACATCAAAATGTTCCAGTATTTATTACATCTCTTAAATAATAATCTAGATCTAATCTAACTGTGAATCTTAATTAGATTTGGATAAGATATGATAACAATATGATATACAATAATCAAAAATTCATTATCCTTCATTAAAATGCTTAAGATAAGCCAAAACTTGGCTACCACGTTTCAAGATGGTTATTACTTTTTTTTAAAGAATTCCATTATGAAAACAAAAATTTTTATATTATGTGTAATACAATTCTGATTTTACTAGAAAAATTGATGATTTCATCCCTTTTTTTTAAAAAAAAAGGAATCTAAATGGAACAAAAAGATATTTCTTTTTTATAATAAGTTTAAATCAATTTGATGTCCAAAATCTTCATATCTTTAAAAGCAAACATTTAAATAATATAACAGGGTCCAGTACTGATATCATATTAATTCACTATGATGATCTAGAGAGATAATAGTTGTAAAACTTATGATTGAGGTGAAGAGGGAATTGAAGAAGGATTTCTATATTATGTTGTTCATGCATAAATATTAAACTATCTATTCATATTTTTTAACACAAAATTTAACTTTTATTCAAATAATAAAAAAATTTTTGACTTTTACCTTCAAATTTCAATTAAAAACAAAAATTTTTTTTATATAAAAATAAAACTATATTTGCATACAAAATTTATTTTAATAAATTTTAAAAAAAAATCGAGGAAGAGTGTAAAGTTGACTGTGCTATCTCTAGCATACCAGTATGAACTCAATTAATGCTGTTATACCATACAATTTTAATTATATTTTACAAAATTTCAGATATCTAACTTATTTAAGATAAATTTATGTAAATTTTGGAGTTTAATAATAGCTACTCTAATCTGTAGTTGATAGACAAATCAAATTTGCAGAAATCGTTATTATAAAAATTATAAATTCTTTTGACAAAATTTTAATTCAGATCTGCAGCTTATATAGACACTGAAGCTATACTCATATAAAAAAATAAGTTATATTGCAGTTATCGGAACTTGCTAATCTAGAGACTAACAAAACTTTTTAGAAGTTGTTGGAATAAAATGTAACTTGTGTTAATCAATAAACACTAAGTAATTTTCATATATATAAAAAAAATACAAATTGTATGGCAACTATCCGAACATGTTTTGCTACAACAACCAAATTTTAGGCATAAGACTTAATTTTTTTTTGGCAAAATTTCTGATATCTAGCTTCAACAGACACTTAGTTATTTTAATATACATATACATAAAAAAAAAACAGAAGTTGTATGATAGTTATTCGAAAATGACAGTCGAACTTTTACAATTTAGCCAGTCGAACTTTCTCAATTTCGAATTAACAATTTTTCAAAGCAGCAATGATAAAAATTTCAGAATTCCTATTACATTAGTTTTTCCATCATTGTACGGACCGACGTACATGGCTAAATCGATTCGGAATATATCGTATATTAATCTCGTCTCTTCTAAGGTGTTATAAACGAATAAAGGCAAATTTATTATAACCTAAAAACTACATTTGTGTACTGGATATTATGGGGATATTTTAGGAAAAAAAAAAACACGAATAATAAAAAATTAAATTAAGTTTTTAAAATAATTAAATTAAATTTTTTTAATATTCAAATTTCAAAAAAAAAAAAAAAAAAATCAATTAAAAACAATTTTTATTTACTATCATAAATTTATTTATTCCCATTTTTTTGTTTTGTTTCGTTTCAGGTACGATTTTTCACGGAATTAATTTGAATTAAAATTCAATTAAAAGCAAAAAAATTACAGTGAGAAATTTGAAAAAATTTGAATAAAAAATATTTTTTTATATATTTTATAATTTTTTTTTAAATGCTAAACAAAAAACGTTGAGAAAAGTTATAAGATAACTTTTTTTTGAATTCTATTATGAAAAATTTCCAATAAATTCTTAAGGATACACACAAAAACAACACAATAATACATTTTTTTTTTTTACTGATTATTAATACAAAAAAAAAAAAAAATTATTAAATTTAATTTTAATTTAAATTAAAAATTTTTATCGAATTAAATTATATTAGATTACAAAAAATTTAATTTATAATTATAAAATTTAAATTTAAAAAATTTGAATTTCATATTTTTTGATAAATGGAACAAAAAAAAAAAAAATAAATAAATAAAATAAAAAAATACATCTACACTACACTACACAAAAAAAAAAAAACTTAAAAATCTTTCAATGACATTAAAAAAACATTTCATATAATATTCTTTTTTTTTTTTTTATTAAAAATTGTTAGGGTTCCAATTCATATGCAAGTTTTCCAAAAAGGAAAAGGATTAATGCAATTAAATATTTTGATTTGATATAAAACAGGATGTATATTAAAATTGAAATAAATTGAAATTTTTGTATATCCAATAAAATAATTTATCATTTATATATAAATCAGTATGTGTATGTGTGTGTGTGTGTGTGTGTATGTGTGTGTGTATGTATTTAATATCAAAACAGTGATCAGGATAATACGAAAAAATAAATTTGAACATTTAAAAAATATTATATATAAAAAAAGGAAAAAAAAAAAAAATATTTTCTTCTATTAAAACTCATATTTACATTTGCCTAAAATTATTAAATTTAAATAAAATACTTAGAATGAAAAAAAATGTAATCAGTTCAAGGTAACAAAATACATGAATATGAATTCAAAAAGAATTTGTTTTTTTTTTTTTTTTTTTCTGGGAAAAACTTTATTATTTATATAAATTTTAAAATGGAAAATTTTCAAAATATTTTTAATTTGTTTTTTTTTTTTTTTTTTTTCTTTGTATATTAAACTTTATATTAAAGAGTTTACAAGTAAAAATTAAACCTAAAGCAAAATATTTTCTTAGAAAAAAAAAAATTCATAAACATTACATAATATATTTTTTTGTTAAATAACTTTTAAGTTATCATACTGAATACTTATTCTAATTTAACTTAATTGAAGTATAAATAACGAATTTAATAGGAAAAAAAAAAAAAAAAAACGTGTGAAAGAAAATGGCAAAATCCCACTCCAATATAATTTTTTATTTATATAACTTTAATTAATTTTGAGCTCCTAACCTATGAACTCTTATACACCATTTTAAAATAGTTAAAATGCTTGTATTAAATTAATCTGTATATAGAATCTAAGATTTAAATATAAAATCTTGTAAGTTAATAGGGTATTACGATTCTGGATAACTTTCGAAAATTGTCATTCATCATTAGTAAAAAATCAAAAGTAAGAAAAAATCAAAAGTAAGAAAAATTGATTCATTGTACAATTTGCAAATAGGTTCGTGTTCAATTTATCTACCAACTCTTCTCTATCTTGTTATTTCTCTTCAGCTCCTTTCCCTCTTATTCAAACCTACAATCATTTTGTATAAAGAAGTCCGCTCCTAGAGTTTCAGTAGCGTATAAAAAAAAAAACTTCAATAACATCTGATATTAATGAAACTCTCATTCAAATTTTAATCTTTATTTTATTGTTCTTCATAACAAATTCCTATTACTATAGAAAAATCTATTTTCCTCCTATTTTTCAATTATTTTCTATCATAAGAATACTTAGCAACTCGACCTTGATTCGAATCAATTAAAAAAAAATAATTTTAAGAACCTGTTTTGCAATTTCAGTTTGAAATTAATTTTTGGCCGAATGGATAAAACTCAGCAGTCTCATATTTTCAAATCAAAACTACAAGTTCAGATGTAGATTTTGTTTGAATAAAAATAAAATTTGAGTTCAAGCTTAGTTAGGCTTATTAGGCCGAATGCCAAAAAATTGATCTTGAATTCAATCTAATTTTTTGCATTTTACTGCATCTAAACTCGTATTTTTATTTGAAAATATGAAATTAATGTTCAAATTCATTTTATCTCTTATTATTATCTCTAATTTTAAGATTCTCCATATTTTAAAATATGCATTAAACCTTTAATTAAACCAAAAAATAAAAAATAAAATGAAAACAGTTTATAAGCGTTGTTTTGTTTTGTATTAATCTTATATTTTAAATTTTAAAACAAGGATTAAAAATTTCTCATCAATACTGAATATCATAATATGAACTTTAAACTTTAAACTATCATTTAAATTTCATTTAAAAAATTTTACTTTTCCAAAATTTTTTGCCATTATAAAAACTTTTAAATTACTTTAAAAATTTGTTTGTTATTTAAAATTAAGAATTTTATAGTGAAAATTTGACTAATTAAAATTCTATTAGAAAAAAAATGAAGAATCCATTAAATAAAACTTTTTTTTTTAAATAATCGAAAAACGTAAAAGAAAAATTTTTAGCAATTTTTCACACCGTTATGGTTGGAAAATTTATCTTTTTTTTAATAAATTCTATTCCCAGTTTTATTGTCTATCATTTTTTTTTTTTTCTTATACCCAAAATCATTATTATAATGGACATTTTTTTAATTTATTATTTCAGCCATTTTTAAATTTAAATAAATGAATATTGTGTTCAGACCATTAAAATTATTGAAATTTTTCAGTTTTTCATTTTTCAATTTAGTTAAATAAAAAATTAAATTCAATATCAACTAAATTTAAATTTAAGATCTCAGCAGATACCAAAAATAAACTGAAATTTTAGAAGTAATAATCGTAATGATAATTTTACTTTAAGGCATTCATTTCCATTCTTCAACATGTTATTTAGCGTTTTTGGTGTATGCTTCCTTTTAAAACAATAAATAAAATATATTCTAGAAGAAGATTTAAATGAAGTTCTTAAAAGAAAAAAACATAATACCTTTCAATTCATTCAATTTCGATCTGAAAACCATTACAAGAATGAAACAATAAATGAAATTCTAAAGAAATTAAATATTAATTTCTTTTTAAATTTTTACACTTTAATGATTTATCTAAGAAAATTTTAGGTTTCAAGTGGATATTTTACTCAAACGATTTAAAAAAATGTGCATTACAATTTTCTTCCTAACTTTTTCGTATAAAATTAAAAAATAATTACAAAGACTTGATTTCGATTTGCATTAAAATCTTAAGATTTTTATTTAGTTTTAAATTAATTCATCAGTCTTTCAAATCTGCATTTCAAATTAATTATTTACGATTTGTAAAAAATCTAAATGTGGACGTTACTATCACAAGACACTGTATTTGACTTGATTTCATTTGTAACAAACTTTAAGATCCCCCTTAATTATATGTTTTGCATACACATTTCAACAACAAAGCATTTAAAAGAGTGGAGACTGACGCTCCCAAAACCCCTACTAAACAAATTACTAAAACTCTGATTTTGTAACCAACTCTAAAATCCACCGTAATTATGTTTTACATACAGGCAAATGAAATACACTCATATGATACACCTCCTAAATGTGGCTATCAAACTTTAAGAAAATGATTTTTTTCAGTTTTACGAAATATTATCTGATTTACCTCAAAAATTTCTATCTTTAAAATTATTTTTTTAATATCATTATATTTAGACGATGCTGAAATTTTAACAAATTTTTTTTACAATAAATTTATTCTCGATTACAATACTTTCTTCGTATATTTACAAAAGAAGTTAATAAAAACAGATATCTTTATAATAAAATATCTTTAGTTTAAGGATAATCTTTAAAAGTGAATTTATTACATTTGTAAATTAAACTGTCAAAGAAAAAAAAAACTACTCATAAACCGTAAATTTCCATAATTCATCTTCAAATGATATTTGTTATTTTCATAACACCCACAACGTAATCTTATTTATCATAAAATATTGAATTTTTATATAATAAAATATTGAAAACTGGTTGTTTTTTTGAAAATTTATTTTAGTCCTTGTAAATTTTATCGTTTCATTTTATTCTAAGAATCAATAAATTTAATAGATATTTCAAATTATAATATACAAAATTGTATGTATCTATATTTATACAGGTGTATTAATCAATAAAAAAAAAAATTATATTATCTGCATAACAATTCAAATTTAAAATTTTATTTTCTTCATCTTAAAGATAAATTTAATTTTCTTTAGTTTCAAATTTTTTTTATATAAATTTTTTTTTTAAATAATTTTATTTTTTTGTTGTACAGGTAGGGTAGGATGTGCTCTAGTTAATATGTTATGATTTTAGGTTATTACAAAAATAAGTTTATTAAGATACAATAAAAAAATTGAGTCTTATTTGGGACAGTGTAAAAGAATTATTCTAATTAACAGATTTTCAGGTTGCCTTAGACGAAAAAATCCTATGATCTGTACAGTGCTTAACTCTCACAGTTTTAACTTTTAAATAAAGTGTAATCAGGTTTAAACTTTTATTTTTAAAATTAACAGAATTCATCTGTAAAAAATAATTGAGATAAATAAAAATTGCATGTTTGATCTTAACATATAAAGTAATTCTTATCATTTAATTTTAAGAACATGATAAACTATAGTTAAAAAGGATCTTGTCATCTTCATAGTATTGTATTGTATCAAACTTCTCATTTTTGGTGTATTGTTTCGTTTTTTATTTGTAAAGAAATTTGAGAAGCTTCATGAACCATGCAGGAATAAACAAATTTTTAAATTATGACATATCACTTCTATTGCAAAATACGCTTTTGATGAAAAAATTTAGTTAGCACCTATTAACAAAAAATTTTCCATTTTGAAAATAACTACATTTGAAATTTAAATTTAAAGTAATTTTGGAATAACTATATAAATGAATACAAAATCGATTGGAAGATCTATTGAAAGTGTTCAATAAAATTTTAGAATCCAATAAATTTTGTACATAGATACACAATTTAATAAAATATCAAACTTTAATAAACTTAAATAATAAATTTAACTTTTCATTCCTTTTTCTTTCATCGTAAATTTCTCTGAATCGATTTCTTCCCTAATTTTATTTAACACATAAATAACTTAATATTTGACATATTAACAATACAAAACTTTTTTTTCAAGGACACTATTGAAATTTACAAAAAAAAAAAAAAAAAATAAAACTACATACCCATTAAATTTTATTAGTAGATTGAAGGTAGGATGAACAAGAATTTTTTGTTTAAAATATAGAAGAAGAAAAGAGAAAAAATTTCTTATTTAAAACTTGCATATAAAATGTTCTTCTTCTTATGTCTAAAATATCTTTTTTTGTTTTGTAGTGTAATACTTTTGCTCTCATAGTACATAGTACAAATTATGATAACTGAAAACTTCACCAATAACTAAAACTGAATTTAGATTTCAATTTCAATTTCATTTATTCAACCAAATATTTACATTCACGATAATTCCTTCTTATGACTAATCCAGAGTTCAGACTTATATATTAATGTCTATACAACTGAAATATACAATTAGAAAACTACACTAATTTTAAATGATGTGAAGAAAAGGGTAAAAACCTCACCATAACAACTGAATTTAGATAAAATTTGGGAATAATAATATAGTATTGGAAAATTTGTTATATATATCCTTGCTTTATTTAAATTTCATTTATGTATAAAACTATATGTGGAGGTTCTGTTATGACAAACGTTCAATAAAATTTTTAAACAATAACAAATAGTTAATATCTACGACATAGTAGTAAAAATTTTAAATTTATAATTTAAACTTTATTTTCATCAAAATTCAAAATGAATCCAAAGTCTTGTTTTTTTTTTTTTTTAATATAAAATTATTTAACCACTGCCAACCTACTGCTTTGTTCACGCAAATTCTTATCCATTTTATTTTGGTAAAATCAAAAAAAGAAAATATGAACGAAAGAAAATTAAAAAATCGGAATCAGCAAATGAATTTGGGCATAACATTTTCATTTTTTTTTTTTTATTTCTGAATTTTTTTTTTTTTTTTTTTTTAAGGATAACGTATAACAAACAGTTATATGAAAACTAAACACAAAAAGTTATTTTGGAGATGTTAAAAAAAATGTTGAAGCAAAAAATGAATGGTAAAATTCGATTCGACATTTTTTTGTTGTTTGTTTATATTTTTCTTGTGATTGGATCATATGCCAAGGAAGAGAGTATAAAAAGTAATTAAAAAGTTTTTTTTTTTTTTTGTTTTTTTTTTGTGGTAGAGATAAGCCGATTTTCTAATTACAGTTTTCAAAGCTTTAGGCTTTCGTTTTTTTCCATATATTTTTAGAAACTTTTGCTGTTTTGTTGTTTTCGTTTTTTTTTTTATCATAAAGTTTTTCATTAAAAAAATTTTTCAAATAATAAAAATATAAACACAAAAATTTAAAAAAAAAAAAAAAAGTTGCCATAATTGTCATTTTTAAAATCGTCGAATCTTAAAGGATTTAAAATATTATCAACATACATTTTCAGAACTAATAGAATTTTGGTAATTATTGTTTTTTTTTTTTTTTTGGGACTATAGCATTAGTAGTTTTATTATAATAATTGTTATTTTTTTTTTTTTGCGTTTTAAGCAGATTATTGATGCCAAAAAAACATTTGTTAGAGCCTACAAATTCATATAATAAAAACATTTAATTGTGACCATGAACTTATTGAAATATCTATTAAAAATATGAGTACACATAGAAAAAGTCATGGAATTTTTTATATAAAAATTTCTAATCCGATTGATATCCGATAGATATTTATATTAATTATCTTTTTAATTATTTTAATTATTTTTTAATTTTATTATTCAATTTCTATAATTTTTTAATTTAAAATTTTCTTAAATTTAAAGTTGTGAAAAATTTTTAAGTGTCATTCACTCAATTTTGCTTTTATTTTTAAATTTTCACATACATTTATACAAAGTTAAGAGTAATTGAAGAATTTACATAGAATTTACGACTTTTGTATTGTGTTCTTAACAATTGCTTTTCATCCTTAAAAAATCAAATCGTCTTTAGAAAAAAAAAAATCGTCGAAAAAAATAATTATTTATAATTTACCTCATTTCAAGTTCTTCTCATATCCTTTTTAGTAAATATTCTTAACATTATTTTGAAACTTTTAAAACAAATACTTATAAAAAAACATTTCCCAGTAATTAGAAATTGTTTTCTTTTATGGTTTAAATTTTAATAAATTTTTTTTTGTAATGCGAATACTAAAAACGTTAAGTAAAAAAATTAAGTTAAAAAAAATTTTAAAGAACCTTTCAAATACGATTAATGTTTGCAGGGCAATGGTAGATTAGTATTCCAAGGATTATTTGACATTCGACCTTTTGAGCAAAACAGTGCTTAAACTATTGTTTTTAGAGTTATATTTTTCATCCGTCTCAAATTTAAACAGATTGTGTGCCACACGCTCCATTCACCCATGATTGTTTCAAACTATTGTAACAAAACATTAATTTTTTTTTTTTTTGCTATATGAACTTCTTTTGAAAATTGATTGCATCAATTGAACTTTTTAAGTTCTTTGTAATTTTTTTAAGATATTTAAAATAATTTCTCTTTTACATTTTTCCTAGACACTAATAATTTTATTTTGATTAAATTAGTTATGAAAATATCTAATTTCCATTGAATTTTTTAATAAAAACTCTTTTTTTTTTTTCCATCTTAAAATCTTTTAAAAGAACCAAGAAGGACCAAAAAGGAACAGAAAAAAAAATGAAAATGTGAAAAATAAAAAGAAAAAAAAAATTTTAATATCCTCTTCAGGCGTCTTAAAGACTCCTTAATATCAGATCAAATTTGATTTTATTGTAGTGTCATGGTCTTAGTTTTGAACAATGACAATTCACTTCCAACGCAAATGAAAATTACAAAAAAAAAAAAAAATAAGAAGAAAATAATAAAAATAACACATTTTTTTATTGCTTTTAAATATATGTGGTTCGATTAAATTGAGTTGTATGTCGCTAACGATTTCTGAATGAAAATGATTTTATTTAAAAAGAAAAATTTTATTCATTCTTAAAGAAAAATTTCTTCTAAGGTGATTGTGCAACTTTTCTATTTTTCAAAAGAATTTTAACATTTTTATTTTTTTTATCACCGTTTAGTTGTTCTATATCCTGATTCTGATGCATTTCCTTTAATATATTTTTTTTTTACTTCTTTTCTTCTGTTCTTATGAACTATACAAATTAAATTGTAATAAATATTTTATCGTTTTTCTGGACTTATTTGTATTTTATGACAAAATTATGTACAACTTAAAGTTATATTTTAAATAAATGTTTGTTCAACATGTTTTTTTTTTTTTTTTTCATTTTCTATACTTTTCATTTTTAAATCACAGATTTGTCATGCATGTCAGATTTTTAATAAAAAAGAAAAACATTTTCCAAAGCTTAAATTTTATATAGTTCAAGTGAAACATTATAAAAATTCAATTTTGTAAATTAAAATGTTTTCAATTTTTAGATGATTTTATATTTATGGATCACGTTTTATATAGACATTGATTAATCGATGTGCAAACTGACGAACAAAAGGAAAATTTTTTTTTGCAAAAAATTCTTATTTTTGAATAGACATGATAAAACAAAAATATTTTTTTCTCTTGATTATTTATCTAAAAAACTAGACTGTTTAAATCTCATATGTAATCGATATAACCTTGAAAATTTGATTACAGTTCGATAATAATTATTTTCTATAGACTGCGAATAATTAAAGAGAAATTGAATAAAATATAAAGAAAACAAGGCAATATATAAATCCAAAGATTTTAACAGGGCCAACATCTTCCAAAAGGCAATAATGCAATAAAAGCACTTTATAAAATAGCACTAAAATTTGTAATTTTTTTATTTAGATTATTTATATTAGAAAACATTGCTGAAAATCAAGGTGTTTTCTTCAATTTTAAGGAAACTCTTTATTAATATGAAAAGCCGTTAAAACATACGTGTAAAAATATAATATTTGACCTTTAATTTCGATGCCTTACTTACAATAAATCTACTCAGATTTTCAAGTTACAGATGTCTAAAAAGAGCAAGTTATCTAATAACTATTAAACAGGGGAAAGACAAACATTTTTTAGGTCATTTATGCTGATTTTCAAAGATATTCCTCCTCGCAAAATTTCCAAGTTTTGGCTAATAGCTTTCTGTAGATACGGAGGAACTGAAATTTTAACAAATTTAATTAACGGTAAATTTAAATAAATTGAAAACTACATTGAACTGTTCTTGCAAAAAATTTATTTTTTTTTGACACCTATCTATGGTTTTGTATAACACCTATATTGGTTTAATTTTTCCATCTTAAATAGAGTGGAAGTTTTATAAACAGACGGTTGGTGAGTGGATAGTGGAGTAATAAGCAAATTTTTAATTTATTTATTTATTTATATTAATATTACATACATTAATGTAATGCAATATTATTGAACCATCGGCTACTAAGGCCATTATAGGTTTTTATACTATTATTAAATTATATACTAATATTATTTATTTTGTTTATATTATATACTATATATTTACATTATATTTGGTCGTAAGAGGGGTATGTAAAGAAAAAACACTTACGACCTGTGCAGGGATCGAACCCACACTCCTTCGGTTAATACGCCACACGTCTACCCACTAGGCTACCGAAGCCTCCAAGCCTCCAAATTTTTCAAAAAATGTTTTTAAAACTAAATTAAGAAAATTGCACATTATTAGGCTGATTCTTTTTAAAGTTTCTTTTTTAACATCATATAAGAATTGACCAATATTACTTAAAATCTTCGGCTAACAGTTAAGACCGTTATAAAATAAATATTATTGTTGAATTAAATTCATCAGTTTTCCTTATTATTAAAAAATGCTTAGAATTTGAGCAGGCTATTGAAACCGTTTTTGTTTGATTAATCCTTCAGGTATTGATTGTTGTTCAGGCATTGATTGTTCATGAAGATACGTTAAAGTTTTAATTTATTTATACAATTTGACTGATTTGATTTTTAAGTCTTTATTTCTTATCCTTCGACGTGAAATGAAAATACAGAATTGACAGTACAAATCATCAAATTAAAATAACCATAAGGAAACAGCAATCTGTTGATGGCAGACATTTTCCTTTCACCTGTCATTTTGCTATTTTCTAACATTATTTTCAATGCAAACTTAAACTAAAATTGAAAGTTTTTTTATGGT
Organism: Poecilobothrus nobilitatus; assembly: GCA_947095535.1. Taxonomy (NCBI): domain Eukaryota; kingdom Metazoa; phylum Arthropoda; class Insecta; order Diptera; family Dolichopodidae; genus Poecilobothrus; species Poecilobothrus nobilitatus. The sequence goes on along the minus strand of OX352773.1, from coordinate 24,776,467 downwards.
CAATTAATGATTTAATATGTTTTAAAATATATTTAAATATAAAATGTTACTGTCGCATATAACAAAGGGTACTGAGTAGGATAGAAAATTTAAAACATCTTTTAAATTTCATTTTATAACATTTGGTGAATTTAATTTAAAGGTCAAATATTGTACTTTATTACTTCTATAACACTTAAGGGAATAATTTGGTTCGACTAATCAAGTGGTTTTAAAATTTAAAGTCATCCTGTCCCGATTATCTTATCAAAATAATTTTTTAGCTCTATTCACATAAATATTTTTTAAAAGACATTCGTTGAAAAATGTTTTTAATCTTAAGTAGCTTAAATTCGATTGTGTTTTATATATCAAAGAAAAAAATATGAATACGAAAATGTCAATAAAATAATTACTAAATACGAATACCTATTATAGTTTAAATAAATATGGACAATATACACTATCTATTTACTATTGAATATATTTGATTTGAAATCACTCTGTATATAAGATAAAAATCTAATAAATTTTATTTTAGACAACTATTCAATAATAAAATGTTATAGAAAAATCTAAAAATTTAATCAATAATTTTCTTTTAAAATTGAAATGAATAAAATTTTAATAAATATAGAGAAAAACTGTTGATTAAAAGTTAAAACTTTGATTAGATTTAATTTTTTTTTTTGTTCCTCTTTTTCAAATCATTTTTTATGTCCCACACATGAGTTGTTACTATTTTTTTTTTTTTTTTCTACATTTTCTTTTTTAATTCTAATCAAATTTGTTAAACCACATAATATATACTACTTTTTCATTAATATATATATATATATATATAAATATATATATCTACAACAATGCATAATTTTCTTTTAATATACATTTTCAACCTTTTGTTCTACTATTTTGTTAACAAAGCATTCTAAAATGGTCTATAGCAACTGTTATAATCGTTGATCGTGTTCAAAATGTTACACCCTAATTTTTTTTTGATTACCTGACCTTTTTATTTTTCTTCCTGATTTATTTGATTTTTATCCTATTTGTTTTTGTTGTTATTGTTTTTTTTTTTTTTTCTTTTGAAGATTCTGATGGTGATAGGATCATTTGAATCATCTAAAGAAATGGCCCAAAAAACGAATCATCCTAAAAATGAAAAATTATAAAAAGGAATATTTTATGCCTTAATACCTTACACAGGTCCACAGGTATACCTACAAAAAAAAAAAAAGGAAAGAACTATAATTGAAGTTTTTTTGTTTTTTATGGAATAAATGAAAAAATAATTCAGGATAGTTCAGATAGTAAAGAATTTTTCATTTAGAACGAACAGAGTTTCAAAGTTGTATATGTATATTATTTTAAGGCTATAAAAATTTTACTGATTTAAAGTTTTTATTATAAATGTGTTGTACGTTCTGTAAATCTGTATAATACAACAAATAGACCTTCTCTAATTTAAAATAAAATGAAAGTGAAAAAAAATTTTTTTTTTTTTTTTAATTTTTCCCTATTTTGTATTTAAAATCGATTTCCATTTTGTACACTGAAGGACTTAATTATTATTTTGAAGTCCAGTATCTAAAAGAGCTGTCATGAATAGGCAGGAAAAAGTTTTATAAAAAAAAAAAACAAAAAAATAAAAAGCTTTGTATTATATAATTTTACATAAAATCTAAAAAAATAGAAAGTATCCTTAAATACTTATAATAAGTATGTCTTCTAATATAAAGAAAACAATACAATTTTTAACTTTTGAAAATTTATTTTACACATATATATTTTTTTTTTAAATTAATGATTTATTATGTTTATATAATAAAAAAAGATACGTGATTCAAATAATTAAGTTTAAATCTTTGAATTAAGATCTTGATTAAACAAATTTTAATTGAAAAATGTTTTAATTGAAAAACTTTTTAAATGGAAAAGATTCTCAAAATTGAAAATTATTAACAGTAGGTTCAAAATTTATTTTGATTATAACTTCATTATTTTTATTGTGATTAACATCATGAATTAAACTCCTTTTTTGAACTATCAATTAAATACGAGATTTAAAAATCATTTGATTTTTAAATTGTTCCAGAGATTTGCTCTATTTATTTCAATTCAAGCATCGTATCCTAAAATTTTTATAATTTCTACAGAAGGATTCATTAATTAATGTCTTTATACATACCACCGTGTAGGGAATAATGTATAAACGAAACTTTTGTCTGTAAACACGATTGTGGGCCCAACAATTATGGAGTTGTAAGGTTTTAAAAGAAATTTGACTTTTTTTTTGTGTTTTGATTAAAATACCCTTTTTCATAACTTCTGTTATGAACAAGATTAAAGCATTCTGCAAAATACCTTTAAAAGTATAATTAAGTTTTCTAAATGTATTCATTTAAATCTTTTTTATTTAGTTTTTGTTCTAAAACATTTTGTAGTTAAAAAATTATTTAGTTTATTTAGTTTTGATATAGAAGAAAATGCAATTTTCCTTAGTGATATTACATGAACATTTTTTTTTTGTGTTAAAATATTCATATAGTTCTTTTTTAAAGCTTTATCTTGGTATATCGAAAGTTAAATTATCTTTTGCCCTCCGTTCTGGATATGAACAAAAAATATGTATGTTTTATGTATGTTTCTATAGATTTCTTTTTCAAGTCTTATCTTGTGTTATCAAAAACTTTTTTTATTATATTTGAGTGTTGTGTTTTTTATTAGAACATAACTTTAATACTTTTAAAATATCATAATTGTTTTTGAGCCTTTTACAAATGATAAAATTATCAAGAAAAATATACAGATAGATTCTTGAAGGGAAATATTTATAGAGGTCACTATGCTCATAAAAAATTAAAATTAATTTCTTTAAAAATAAAAAAAAATAAAATAAAAATTCTACCGAATTTAATTTTTCACTTCTACCTATATTTTATTTTGTCTATGTACATCTGAATGAACTTATAGCAAATGAAAGGTCAAATCAGTTAAAACATTTTTTTATAATTAATTTTTGTTAAATAAATTTTTGAAACTATATGATAACCATTTATTGCTGAGGAGAAGCAAACAGTAAAAAAAAAAAAATCAAATATAAAATAAAGAAAACCTTTAACGATTAAGTAGGAAAAATTACTTCCAAAAATTACTAATATTTTCTCAAATTGAACATTAACTTTTTTATTGGATTGTAGACTTTCAATAGTCCTTAAAACCAAAAAAATTTAGGTTACAATTGAATTTGTAGAAATAGTATACGCCATATTCGTTATATAGGTTTATTTGTTCACCTAAAGTAAAATTGTTTAGTAAAAAGTTTTTGAAACTATTTTCTAATGACTTCTAATTTTAACCTTATTTTTTGTTTCTAATAAAACTTTTAACAAATTTTTCTATTCTATATTAACTATTTTCTTCATTTTCTTTCAAAAATACATTTCAATATTAACATTATTCATCATTACCATCTCTTCTTAAGTATACCAAATATCTTCGAAGTTTTCTCTTTTTATAAGTAAGTACCATTTAGAAGCAAATTAGAAATATAAACTTTCATTTCTTGCCAGAAAAACAAAAAAAAAAAAAACTTTCCAATAAAATAAAAAATAAATGTATAATCTGACATTTATCTGCATTTCTTAATGATTCTTTCATTTTTATTTAATACAAGTTGACCATATACAATCCATGGGTGTATATAATAATTTCTCTTAAATAAAGTAGTATTAGTGATAGTAATACCATATAGTAAATTATTTATGTAAGTTTTTTAAGCCTTTACATAAAAAACGAAATTCTTCTTAATATAGCTATATATATATATATATATATATATACACAAAAACAATATAACATGACATAGAATTATATTTATCTCAAGCGAGTAATCAACAATATGATATATTATATCTTATTATAATTTAGATTCTTCCATTAAATTCATACGACTATTTATCAGTGGTGATAACTATTTATAAAAATGTTCGAAACGAAAGATTTGTAGTCAACAACTAATTAATCTTCATAAGAAAATTACGATTTCGAGGCCTTGGTGGCCTGATGTGTAAGAATACGTATAAAATACAATGCAGATATGGAAGGATTGTGGGTTTAGACCCCACAGACGTTGTAAGAATATAGTTCTCCTTTACGATATCATCGCCATACTTGGAAAGCAAACACTGTGTAAATTTCTTGTTACATTTATGTGGTATGGCAACTAAAAACAAAAACTGCGATTCCTACACTTTATTTAAAAATTTAAGCTTTCAAATAAAACATGGAATCAAAAATTTCTTTATTTTTTTTTTGTATACAAAAACTCTAAATCTGGTTTCGTTTATTACTATCTTACCTTCTTTAATCTTTACCTTTAATTAACTTTGTTGGCTTTTTAAATTTTAGAAGTACATATTAAATGTTAGGACTTTTTTCTAGGTTTTATTATTTAAAACTTTTCTTTGAAACTAGTGTATACATTCTTATTAAAAATTTGTAAATAAAATTTGAAATATTTTGCAGATTCATTTTTTCAATGAACAACAAATTTTAATAAGCACCACTGACTCATTCTAACTGACTACATATATTTTCTTATATTGTAGTAATCACTATAATAATTCATATAATATATTGTAAGTATTAATAAAAATGTTTAAGAAACTGCCATATAAAATTTTGTTAAAAGAAATATGGAAAAAAATATCGATCCCTAATTGAAGGAATATAATATATACTTATAAATAATTTTTTTTAAAGGATATAATGTTAAAGACTTACCTTTTTCTTTTAGTTTACGAATTCTAGTTTAATGGTCCTACAATAACCTGTATATACAAATTTATATATAAACGATGATAGTTATTTTTTACTTAGTTTGATTATCTTACAGAGAACCAAACTACTCCCTCAGGCTGTAATTATAAATTTAAATTTTTTTAAAGAACGTTTTTTTTTTAATCCTTAATTATTGAACATTTTAAACATGTTAAAATGTGAGTTTTTTTTAAGTGATTATTTTATGTGGATCCAAACCATGTTGAATGAATTAAGAACTCCAAGTTTCAGAGATTTTTCATAATTTCATAGATTTTTTTTTCACGGTTGAATCTATTTTATGAATCTGAAAAGAAATATTTCAGAGGAAACTTTGAAATCTCTTATATTTGTTTTTCCCTCTTCCTCAATTTTTTATACTAAAAGATATAGTTAAACTATCTTTAGATATTTACAAATCTTGGCACGTTATACCTAACCAAAAACATGTAATAAGAATTAACATAAGTCTCAAATAGTTTAAACTAATGAATGATATAAAACAGTATATTTTATGTCTTAAATGCTAAATTTTAAGCTTTACGTTTAATTACTGCCATCAACTTCCTTTATAACAGATTAAATATTAAATTCTACTATGGTAATTCCATTATATTGTTTAATATAAACCGAAAGTAGTTTAGATTGTTTTAAGCCTAATATGACAAACAGCAAATTGTTTGAAATATATAATATATGATATCTTGTAAGGATATTATCACCATATCATCAAAGACAAAAAATCAACTCAAGAGGTGAAACTGTTTAACAGTAAATCGATTCTTAAAGAACTGTTTAGAAGCTTATGATTTCGAAATAATGGAATAATATTCACCTTGTATTTTACAAAAAATCATAGAAAATTTTCTGTCAAATTTTTAATTGATAGGCATAGATCGAGTTATTTCAGAAAACAAATGAAATTTTAAAAATTATTTGTATAAATATACAAGTATATATTTTATTCTGAACTTTCACCTTTAAATCTGTTGATGAAAATAAAAAAACTTTTTTTTTTACCACACTTACCATTTCCATTATTTAACCCAATAAACAGCTTACTTGCATCCTATTTTTGTTGTTCTCTGTTTTTTTTTTTTTGTGTTTATTTTTTAATTTGATTTTGAGAAGAAGTTTTCTTTTAAAAAACTTTTATGAGAATAGTGGTTTTATCTATCTCTTTTCATTATCTATTTCTTTTTAACTATTTTATGTTTTAGAAATAATAATAACAAAAAAAAAAAAAGATAAGCCTTCTGTTTCTTCTTCTATAATAAGATTAATATGTAAAAGTTTAAAATCTTCTTATCAATTAAATTTAAAAGTTTTTTTGTTAAAAGTTTAGTTTAACTAAAAAAAAATAAAGTGGAAATTTTTAATGTTTTAAATATATTGAAATATGGTTGCCATACTTTAAACGGTATTTATAATGTTAAATCTTCCTTTTATCCTTTTTTGATCAAAATTTATTAAATAAACTGCACTCTTGTGTCAACCAGTTGAATTTTAGCTAAAATATGTTTTTTTTTCATATTATGGAATATCAGCTGAAAATATTGAGCTATCAATATAAATAAATAATACATGTACTAATATCTGCTTCTTTATTTCATGAGTTATGGAGACGGACGCATGAAAATATATGGCTAAATCGTTTTAGAATTCGATTCTGAGTAAGAATATATTATATATACTTTTTCATATGTATATCTCGTCTCCTTTAAAATGTCAGAAATGTAATGGCAAATTAGAACTACTTTCGTATGGGTACCCCCAAAAGGTATTTAAAACAAATAAATTAAATTAAATTTGTAATTACACCTAAAAGTATGCAATTTTTTTCTTGAAGTAATATTTTCTTCTAGTAAGTTCTTCCCGAGTGATTACATATATAAAGTATTAATCGAAGAATTGCAGTTTCAAATTTTTTATAGACAACATAGTATTTTTAATCAGAAACAAAAATTTGGATCTTTAACAAAGAAATTCTTTTATTTAACGATCTAAAGTAAACTATTTTACATTAAGAAAAATTTTAGCATTAATTTTAGGCAATCTTGAAAAAGAATAGTAAACAAATAAACCTTAAAACTAAAATAAGATCATAATATTTATTTAAAACAAAAACATAATTTATTTATTTAAATCCAAAACCATTCAATTTGAAAAGAAAACAACAATTTTCTCTTTCTCTTGCACCACACTAATACTATGATGAATTCTAGAAAAATATTTTTTAATATCACGTTCATAAAAAATGTAATCTTGATTTATCTGTAAAAAAAAAAAGCTGAGCATAGCTGAATACATAAAATTTATACTCTAATAGAACATTAAAAACCTAAGGCTTTTTTTTTAACCAAACAACCAAAAAAACAAAAAAAATTATAAATTTTTTCTTTATTCTGATTCTATATTTAACTGAGATACTGCAAAGTCTTGCCTGAGGTACCGGAGAAATTTTCAAGAAATATTTGATTCAACTTAAAAAGAATTTTACAAACTATAACATTTTTATAATATTATTCTCTTCTGCTCTATAATTTTCTTATATTTAACAAATTTAGGTTAGAGATTATTTTATCAAAGGCTTAAGGACATTTTTATAAGGAATACGTATTTTTATTTATTTATTTTTTTTTTTAAATAATCGATTTTCACAAAACCAAAAACAGATAATTTATATCGAAAATAAAATCTGTATTTACTTTTAGTTATTTATATAATAATTTAAAAAACAAAATTATAAAGTTTTAATGTTCTTAGTTTATTTCAATTAAATGTAAAATATACTTACTGTTAACTATTATAGGTATTTCACCGCGTTACAACATTAGAAAGTTTAGTTTATAAAATTTATAAGTTGTTAATCAGATAAATAGTAAAATAAGCACAATCGAAATACAAATTCGAAGAAGAAAACGGGCATGGATCAATGCCATATAATCAACATAAGTTTCACGTTAGAGATTGGATTGGAACTTCCAACGCAGAAGAAACGTGGGAAATCTAAAGAAACTTGAAGAAGAATCATCTACAAGCATATAGAAAGTCCGAAATTAAAAGAATTAGCACAAGACATATAGAAAATTGGAGAAGATTTGTGGAAGGTATATGTTCCCTAAAGAATTAAAACAGATAAAAAAAATTCAGAACTTCTTTTAGTGCATAACATTATTTAGAAAATTTATCTTACTTATGGGTCAACATGCAACATAAAGTATATACAAATAAATTTTATATCTAAAATAGTTAGCTATGTAGAAAGATTTTATAGTTTTCATAGTCATTATCCTAAACAATTTTAAAAAATAACCTTGAGTCAAAGAAAAAAGTGTCTTTTAAACCTCAAAAAAAAAAAACAAAAAGATTCAATAAAAATATTTAAATATTGTAAGTCTTTAAATAAATTTTTCATGCAATTAAATTAAAAATTGGAAATGATTTTTTTTTTTTTTTATTGCAAGAGAACATTATTTAGTCATTTCTGAAAATATACTATTCGTTATGAAAAATTTTATCTCACGTTTAGAAAACACAATCTTATCCTTTTAAAAATTTTCATAAAATTTCTAAATAATTAGGATAATAAGATTAAGAAACAGCAATTAATCATTTTTTTTTTCTCAAATTTTAAAAAAAAAAACATTAAAAAAATGCAATCATTAATCATTGTTTTACCTACACCAAAAACCATCATAAATGCAATTTCCTTTTTTTTTTATCTTTTTATTTATTGAAAAAACAAAAACCTTTTGCGGATTTTGTTTGTTTTTTTATTTTTTTTTTTTGTTCTTCATAAAAAAATACTTCTCCTTTTTTAAATATTCATAAATATTAGATTTTGTTCAAAATCTAACTTTAACTGTATTGTAAAAAAGGCAACAAAACAAAAACAACAATACCACTCATAACACCATTAATTTACTCTTAGGAAAACAATTAAAAATTTTCACAATTTATTTATAAACTATCCATTATCAATGGATTATTCAAAGTTGTTGTTTCCATTAAACTCGATAACAATTGGTGTTCAGTATTTCTTATATTTGTAATAAGAAAAGTTATCTTTTGTAAAAGGATAACAGTAAAAATAAAACCAAAAACAAAACTATTCTTTTGCCACTCAAAAAACTTACATTCATTCATAAACAAAAAAAAAAAAAACATAAAAGAAGTTTTAATAACAAACCGTTTTCATATGTTTAGAAAATGAAATTTTCTTTTGTTTTTTGTTTTTTTTTTTTTTTTTTTGTTTGTATTTCTATACTTTGGAACAGGAAAATAAACTTTTCAATAGGAAACAAAACTCTCTATAAATGTATCTAATATATACAGAAGCATATAAAACGTAATATATGAATATTCATATTTATATCATTTTTTTCTTTTATATCATGACACAATAACTTGTAATGAAACAAAAAGAAAATTTCTAAAAGAAAATAAAAACAAAAAAAATAACTCGAGGATTTAATTTCCTATTTTAAACTAAATAGGAAATAAAAATAAAAATCCATGTTTATTATATACGTATATATGTATGCAATATATTTTACATATAAATACATATTAACATAAAATATTTCAATATTCAGTTATTTTAAAGTATATAAGTTTATTTATTTAAACATATTAATGTACGACAGTATGTCATATAAATAACAAACAAAAAACAAGCAAAAAAAAAAAAAAATATAAAAAAATTACAATAACAAAATCTTATAGATATATAAAAGATTTATGACATGTTATAATTTTATATCATGAGACCAACCTCTTTTTTACTACCAAAAAAAAAAAAAAAAGAACAAAACAAAAAATAAAGTAAATGAGAGAAAAAATAAGAATAAAAAAAAATAAAAAATTTACTATCATCTTTATTGTTGTGACCACTTTTGTATGTTTCGTAAATATTTTTAGGATAAAAATAACTATAAACAAAAATAAATTTACTTAGAATGGAAAAAATAGATCCTATCATTAATTGTGCTTATATATATTATATGGATTCGTATGCGAATATATTACTTATATATAGGACATTTACTTTCATTTAATCAATTTATATCGTTGTTGAAAGGATATTTTATATTATTTTATATCATTTTGCTTTGCTTTGATAGCGAAAATAACATAAAAAAAAAATAAAAAAATCTCCCTTTTTTTCAGTATTGTTTAACTATTTTTTGTTGTTATTATAGTTGCTGTTGTTGTTTTTGACATTTCGTTTCTTTTGTATACGATAAAAAAAAAAAGTCATTCACTGACCTACAGTCAATATATTTTAAATATTTATGTACTGAATGCACAAAGAAGAGGTCATAAAAATGAAATCACCTTATAATGAACAGTCAGAAAATGTAGAATAAAATTTTGCTATCAACCCAAACATGTCTTTTGATTTTATTATCTGAATCTGAACCATTAACATTAATTATTTTATGAAAACTCTGAAACTTTAGATTCCATTATTTTGAAAATTAAAAATGGGAATTTGTTCAAAAAAATTACTTTTTTATGGATTTTCTTTCCTATTAGAGAAGTTTCCAATTTGAAACTTTGATTTTCTCTGTTAATACATCATAAATTTAACTTATTAGCAAACATTTTTTTTTATTAATTCCATAAAATAATTCAATAACTTTAAGTTGAAAATGTTTTATTGTAATTATTTTCTTGTTCTGGCATCTTTATGAAATTTGGTTTGTATACTCAAAATGGGTTCAGAAAATGGTGAAAACGAGTAAATAGAACCAAAACGGATTTACATTAAGAAAGGTAACCTGTTTAAATGTCATATCTTGTAAACAAACAAATAACTATTTGGACGTGATACTAAATAGTCAAATAACTTGCAAAAATAAAACACAAAAAAGACAGAAACTTATCCTAAAATTGAACACATATTATATTAGTTGTTAAGTAAATATTCTTAACTATCATTAGATAATAAGATATTCTTCTAAAAAAAAAAACTATTATATAATTCCCCATCGGCAAAGGTTACACTAAAGTCTATTAAATTCCTCCAGAGAAAACGAACTTTTTTTAAAATTATACATATTAAAAAATGTATAATTTAATATCAATTTCATAAAAACTATCTTTAATATTATGACTCCAACTGTGAATTTTTATGTAATAAATGAACTTTTAATAGTAAATCGAATCTATTTATGTTTTATGAGAGTATCTGTTCTATACAATTTATTATTAAATTGTAGTATAACAAAATTATTTAACTTAGACCATTTTGTTGCTTTATTTTTATTACCAATTCTAAGGGTTCAACTAATAACGAAACTAAAAAGATACATAATATGATATTATATTGATCAAAAATTATTGCAAACAAGTAAATTTTATTGTTGTATTTTTTGTAAGGTAATAAAATTAAAAATAAATATGAACTACACTATTATAAATTACACCGTTAATCTGAACAGTGTGAATGTAAAATTTATGAAAGTGATTCTTTTAACTTTTGCTATTGATTGCAGGTGACCCTATAATAACTTACTCCAACTATTTAATACTTTTAGCCAGTACAACAAATGCTTATAATACAGATTATCAACTCAGTTATTTAAAATTTAAACTCAGTTAAGCAATTCATTGATCAACAAATATTTTTTTTATGTAAATTTTCCTCTTATAATCACATTATATGACGCTTTCTTTCCCAAAAATACGATTAAATATTATTATAACTACTAAGTTGGCCAGAAGACTTGACTTATAAAAATTGTATATAAAAAAAGTGATTAAAGAAATTAAATTGCATATAAATTTCGTTATACCTAAAAGTATGCAATTTTTTCTTCAAAAAAGTTTTTTTTTTTTTTTAAGTTAGATTTGACCCAATGGTTAATTACAGAGCGTATTAATCGATAGATTACAAGGATTAAAGGTTCAAATCCGTATCACGTAGCAAGTATTTTTAATTGGAAGGAAAATTAATGTAAAAGTATTAAAGAAAATGTACTGGTTTAACCGATTTCTAAAATTTATTTTGAATAACTTAAAAACATATTAAACTTAATATAATCATTCTTACCCAAAACCATTTAACACCTCTATTGCAGAATTTCTTATTCGAATAGTGATTTAGAGTTATTTGGATTTTTTTTTTTAAGATTTAAAAGAACTTTATACAGAAGTTGTAAATGTATTTATTATACTTATGTCTGGAAAACTTAAAAAAGCAGTAAAATCGATAAAAAAAAAGTGGCAATTGCGCTCTGTCATGTATTATTTTTTAATCTATAATTAACATCTAACTTAATATTAACATTACACATTTTTTAATCGGAAACAAATTATTTATTTACATTTTTTATTTTATTTTGTAATTCACATTATATAAAAGAACCTACTTTAAAATTAACCTAATCAAACAAAAAAAAAGAACAGAAAAAATAAAATATTTGCAAAAAAATCTATAGATCAATATTAATTTATTTTTATTTAGAGCAATGAAACAGAGCAGAACTAATTGATTTTCAATATTTAATTGCGGTTAAATCCCAGTAATTTCTAAGTTATTTCTGCAACAATTAATTATAATTTACAAAAACAAAAAGATCAACAATAAAAATTATGTTATAAAGTTTTAAGAGTTCTTTTCTTCTTTTAGAAACCCCTCTATTACATATAACAAACGTAATGTATACACACTTTATTAAAGACAATATCATGTAAAAAATTATTGGTACATACATCCTTAAACATGTGCAATAAAGTGCAGATTCTGAGAATGCATTGACTATTTAGATACCTTTTAATGTGAGTACAATTTCATATATATTAAAATCACATTCATTTTTATTTCGAAGGATACGTAAGAAAAAGAAAAAACTGGGGTTGAGTTTATTTAATATATAATTTTTTTTTTTATTACAATTACGATACTGATAATGGTTATGATATGATACCAAATAATAGTATATAATATGTATACTTATACCATATTATAATATAATAGTATATAAATCGGTTTTGTAACACATTTTTCGTTTTTCTAGATTATTATCAGGAAATGGAATGCTGTAGCATTTTTAAGACCAAATAATCATATATATATATTAATAACAGAATTGCCAGAACTTTAAAATTATTTTAAATGAAAAATAGTAGTGATTAAGTATTCAAGTATTTCTTCCAATTGTAATATAAATAGGAGGATTGATATTGTAAAAATAAAATAAAGCTAGATATTATTTAATAAAAATTTAAAGGATTGGCTTTTCATGGACAGCTTTCTGACAATACTTCAAAATGAAAAATCAACAAATATTTGCAAGAAAAGTTCAAGTAGACTCCCTTTTCATTATACATATAAGCCATGTATTAGAATTTACAGCAAATAAAGGAAAAAGTAAAGTTTCTCAGAGTCTATATAATTATAAAAATATAAACTTAACAGATTATAAAAATGTTGTCACCATTATACATATTATAATCATCTAAAAATTAAACTTGAATGAGTTTAAAATCGTTTCAGTTCAATTTTAATCTTAAATTCGACATTTTTATAATGGCGGTTTTTTTTTTAAATAAAAGTTATAGTAGAATCTAAATCTTAAATTTCCATCACCAGGCAACTCTATTATTTAAAACAATACACACATCATATATAATATATTCATACAACATTTTTACAGGAATTCATCATCAATTTTCTTTTACAATACTTTGGTATGATGAAAAACTGGAAAATTTTAACAGTGAGAATAGAATCATTATTATGTGGCCAAGATAACAAAAATTTAATGGTACTTTTTTTTACCATGTGCTCAATCACCACGTACATTTATGTACAATATACAAGTATACCTCTATGTATGTATATTATATTAAAGAAAAATTTATAAAAATAAATTTGTATGAAAATAATATTATATGAGGAAAAAATCGATCGAAAATTTTTTTTTAATTCATTCTAATTCATTTTTCTGTTTGTTCCTGTACATACATTCGTATCTAAAAATAGAACGGAAATTCTTCTGGGATTCAGTCAATCATATATATATAGAAAGAAAAATGATTGTAACAGGGAAAAGGTAAAAAATTTAAATGAGTTAAAATAATAATAATAAAATAAAAAAATAAAATTGAAATAAATGGTATAGAAATTTTTTTTAATATTAATTTATTTCATCAAATTTTTTTTTTCACTATAAATTAAAAGTAGGATAAGGTATAACGATACCTATTTTTTGAACACATATCAGTTATGTTACAGGCAGCATAACTTTGATTATTTAATAAAACTAAAAATATATAAGTATAAATTATTGTATATAAATGAAAATATTATATTGTTATAGTATAAATTTTTATTTTTATTATATTACAGTAATTAATTAAAGTTTTAAATTAATTGATAACAATTAGTTAATTTATTTTATTTTTTAATAAAAAAAAAACTTTTTTTAAACATTAATTTTAAATGTAGGTATATAAAATTTCTAACTTTTAATTTAGATTTGTGATTATATTTAAATTTTTTTATTTATAATGAATTATTTTAACAAATGACGAAAATAAAAATTTATTACACTACAAAAATTCGCTATAACCGCAATATTTTGCCAGAATTTTCTTAATGCTTTCAGTAAATTTGTTTTTTTCCTTAAGGAAAGGGAAATCTTTCAAAGACACCAAGACTTCCCTCTTGGTAATGTCAGATTCTTACCTACCCCAACCTCCCCCTTTAGCCAATATAATGGGACCCCTACTTGCTAACGCAGTATATAGTCTAGGCATTAGGGATAGGAAAGAATAGGACAAGATTACGGAAACATTTAATTGGGAGTGGGACTGTAAAGGAACATTGAAACCGCCTATTATTATTACTATTTTGCTAACAATGAATATAGCCATCAACAGTATATAACATGCAGTAGTATATAACATCTTTCTTCATGAGGTAATAATTCAAGGAACTTGACTATCACTATAGCAACTATATTATTATTGGTATTAATATTATTATCATTTACTACAGAATCAGGGCCATTTATGTACATCACATTGAAGTACATCATATTATGTATATTCAATCACATGAAGAATACAATTTTATTTTCCTAAATCCTGTGGTTATTCATCATATAGTGAAAGGATTACTTGATAAAAAAAATAAAATTTTTAGCTTTTTTCAAGCATTTTTTAAAAAACAGAATTTTAAACTTTGCAATCAATCAAAAGTATCTAAAATAATTTTTATGAATATTCAATCCCAATCTAAGTAAAATATCCTTTTTGACTATATGTAATACATACAATTAAATTGAAATTTTTCCCAAAAAAATCATCAAGATTTTAATTTCAATACAGAATATTTTAGTTTAAAAATAATTTAAAATATTTAACGGATATTTAAAATTCTTGAAAATTTAATAATATCAAAATTTCCTTATTATAGTATTAAACAATTTTTTGTAGTATTTTGAAGGTAGTAAAGAGAAAACAAAAGTAAGTGTTATATTAATAAATTTCATCCTTCTAACGATTGTATGACTACACGAATATGTTTTTATAATATGCCTCATAAGAGTGGGTGTATAGGATTTATTTTGTCATATAGCTAATTTCGTTGGAATCATTATTATGTAACATTATTATCAAAATATCATCATTATCCATTAGATGTTACTGTTACCAACCAACACATTAATAAATTGCACGAATTATAGAATTAATTTTTTCCTTTTTTTTAGATAATTGTTCTGAAATATAATAGTGTTTTATGAAATAAGAAATGATTTATATCCGTCATGCAATCCTAAATTCATAAATCTTATGCACTAATTTAATAATAAAAATAATAATTTGTAAAAATAAAAATAATTACCATAATTTACTTTACAATTTCTTCAACTGGAAATTTCAAGATTTCAATATATTTTCAAGAAATTTATTTTTTTCAATCTAATAGTTGTATAATTTAATTTATTCTAAAAATAAAAACATAAAACAAAATTAGAAAATTTTTAAATATAAATGGATAAAATGAAAATGTTCGGAAATGTTAGAAAAATTAATGCACATATGGTGCAGCATTAATATAAAATGAATTTTATAAATAAATTAAATCTTATAAAATTTTTAAATAAAAAATTAAATCAATATAAATAATAATGGTATCCGGCTAGTTTATCGCAATAATAAATTCACAGCAAAGTTCATCGCAAGCAATTCATCGCAAGCAATTCATCGTAAGCAATTCATCGCAAGCAATTCATCGCAAGGAAATATTCATCGCGAAGTTTATTGCGATGAATATCCGATACCTAATGTAATATTCACTTTGTATTTTCCAATTATAAAAATGTAGCAGCCTTAATTGGTAATATCAAATATATTTTCTAATTTCAAAAATTGAAAATTATTCAGATATTATTTATAATATTAAAGCTGAATAAAAATAGGGATACTTAAATGGAGATTGAATATTCATACGTAGAAAGTGAGAAAGGTAAACAACAAGTTCTTCTTGATGGGTTTGTTTACAACAAGGAGCGCGTGACTAACGAAAAATCTATTTGGAAATGCGTAAGCTATTTTAAAACAAAATGTAAGGCACGATTGCATATAATAAAAAATGTGATTTCTGTACCACCATCCGAGCATAACCATGCTGGAGAAGCAGCGAAAGTCGAAGTAGCACGCCATATGAAAAGTATAAAAGATGAAGCGAAAAAATCATTACCAGGCACGACACAAAGAATTTTATCAAAAGAATCTGAAACTATCTCGATTTCTGTTGCAGCCCAGATGCCACAAAATCATTCTATAAAAAGACGTATTCGAGCATCTAGAAGAAATGATGCTGCTGGTGATAAATATGAACCAATACCAACCAATAAGGATTTTTATATTCCAGAAAAATATTGTTTAAATATTTTTATTTTATTTTATTGACATCATAATTTATCATATAATTTATTAAAAAATATTAATAATTTAGAACGTTGTAATAAATAAATTATTTATTATATAATTTATCATTATTTCAATATTTAACTCAATTTATTATTATTTAATTATTTAACTCTGGTAGCCAGAACAATTGTTCTGGCTACCAGAGTTAAATAATTAAATAATAATAAATTGCTTACGATGAATTGCTTGCGATGAATTGCTTACGATGAATTGCTTGCGATGAATTGCTTGCGATGAATTCCATCGCGATGAAATGCTTGCGATAAACGAGCCTAGAATCATAATAATATTTGTAAATTAAAATAATTTTGTTGTTGTTATTGTTGGATAGGAAGGGATAGAGAACTATTCTTACACCTAGGTCATGGGACTCGGTTAACACAAGCATCAGTTAATTCATAATTTTGGGAATTATCACTAATTATCACTAATCATCATTTACTTCGGTTAGTTTTTTAGTAAATAAAAACGAAACTTGTTATAAAACTACCTAATTATTATTAGTGAAGTTAAATGATCTTTTCAAACTATAAATCTTATAGTGTAAAATAATTCTCCTAATGATTAAGCTTTGTAAATGCATTTAAATTAAAATGAAATGAAAAATGAAATGGATATTAATCTAGCTAACTTAAAGTCTAGCTGTTTGTATTATTTTGTTATATAGCTGATATCAAAGTGCTCAAATGTTGAGTTGATTTGTCGTAACATACACAAGATTTAGAAGACATACATACATAGGGATACTCAAATTTGCCGTAATCTGTAGAGTGATGTGATGTGAGATATTGAAAAATCTGACCAATCTCAAATTATTTGCACATATATTTTATATATGTTTATATATTATTACTTTACTTAAAAAAAAAAAAAAAAATTTAAAGAATCCAGTAATCTATAACCTATATTCTTCAACTTAAATTTCTACATTTTTCATTTATAACTTATACTCGTTCATGAAAATCCCTTTAAAGTTAACATACATATTTATATATTTTTAAACTTAATTTTAAAGTTCCAACAACTTTATATTTTTAAAATTTTATGAAAATATTTTTATTATAGCAAACAATCTGTTCTTACTCATGTAATGAATCTATTACATTTAAATGATTGATAATCTTTTAAAATGTATGTATTGTATGGTAAATACCATCTTTTTTCTTGTACATTGCCGGTAAAATACAATTTAAATTAATATATTACATACATATTATGTATATCACCTTATCCAGATTTTGTATTATATTAATAGAAAAACAAAGAAAATTTTATTCTTACATTTATTTTTTTTTAATTAAATGTCGTAATCTAAATGTCGTAATGCAACATAGATATTTTTGTTCCTACACTAAAATAATTTCATGAGACCTGAACTTTTAATTTAACTACAAAATAATTTTTTTGGTTTTTTTTTTTTTTTTTTTTTTGAAACAGTCGTCTGTTATATATGAATCATCCCATACTATCTATTAATGTATAAGATAATATACATATTATTATATATGATATATATTTCATTTATTGTCCTGAATACAAAAATAATTTACATCACCACCAGCATCACATACTAACCATATAAATAGGTATATAATGTTTCTTTGTTTTTATAAAAATAAATTCGTATGAAAAATGTACTATT
The DNA here is from genome assembly GCA_947095535.1 of Poecilobothrus nobilitatus. Classification (NCBI taxonomy): domain Eukaryota; kingdom Metazoa; phylum Arthropoda; class Insecta; order Diptera; family Dolichopodidae; genus Poecilobothrus; species Poecilobothrus nobilitatus. Next base: position 24,758,073 of record OX352773.1, on the reverse strand, counting down.
AAATCATAAAAATACTAATAGATTTGTACACATATTATGCATGTACAATAATATGTGTATGTATGAATTTGTAATGGATTTGTTTATACAAGGATTTTAATGTATGTGGCCGACCACAAGTGTGATGGTTAAAAACCATTTTCTGATAACATTAAATTTTAGCGCGAAATATATTTATAACTGCATATTCTATTTTCAAATGGCAAATTTTTTCTACAGTTATGTTTTTTTTTTGTTTCAATAATTCTATTTTTTTTTTTTTTTTTGAATATTTTTAAAATTCCACATAGGTATGTATCACGTGTATAATTGTTGATTTGTTAGTCTGTTTAATTAAAGTTAAATAGAATTCCGGGAAAAAAAATCATTGTCATTTAAAAACATATTAATATTCAAGATTTATTAAAACATTTTAATTTATTAAATGAGTAATGAAATCATTTTCACTAAACAATGTGAATCAGCACCCTATATTGCATCAATCACTTGTCAATAATCAGTTATCAACTAATCAAAAAAGATTTTTCATGATAAGTGTAAGTGATTTAGTGTAGCACGAAAATCCTTAATATTTCACTCACTAATCATCAGACACATTTATTTCTTATCACTCATTACTAATTACTAATCACTCTACAAATTACAAAATGATGAAGTTATTTCTTACATATTTAGTGCAACAAAATTTTGATAAGTGAGTGTTTTTTACTAATCAAAACTTTCTTGAATTATTATCAAATATGGATTTGCTGCCACAAAAACTTATCAAAAAAATGATTATTTGATTAGTGATAAATGGTTAGTGAAATAGGGCCCTGTTTGATGTTATATGTTAACCCGTTTCCTTACCAAATAATCAGTTAAAAAAGGAATTTTGTATTTATTTATCTAATTCAATCATTTTTTTTCAAATACTCAACCGTTTACTTATAAATACTGCAATAGGTAGTCACCAAATTTTATATGCACCACACTCTGAAATACAATTCTAATTTTAGCAACGAAAGAATTTAACTTAGCTTCTGATAAAAATCAGAAAACTATTTAAGAAAATTATTCAAAATTAACATTTTATAAAAATTACAAAATATAATAAGATTCTTAAGCTAACGGTAAAAAAATTAATTTTAATTTTTAATTCAAACTGTTTTCTCTTAGTGCATTGAAATTATTTACACGTAACTGTCAAAAAAAGAAAATAAAATTTGCAACGTTTTGTTTCAATTTTTATAACTGTATTTTTTCCATATAACATTTATATACATGTTACAATACATACATATTTTATTGTTTATATATACATACTTGTATTATATTAAAAGATATATTCATAGATATATTAATATTTTAACAATTATATGTTATTATACAAAAAAAACGTCAAATGAAAAGTTTTTTTTTTTTTTAATTTAAAATGACTGTTAGAACATTGATGTGAACATTTTTGGTCGATTATACACCAATGAGTTTTAAATCAAATAAAATATTTTCCATTAAACTGAGTATGATGTAAAAGAAACAGATTTAATATTTTTTTTTTTTAAATGAAATTATTTATGTTGTGGCTTAAAAACTTTATGAAACAATCTAACTATAATACTTAATTTTATATACAGAGTATCCTATACGAATTATAGTATATGGGAACAAAAGTTAAATAAGAAAACATAATTAACCATACGTTCAATATAATAGAAATATGCAATATCTAAAATATCTGTATATGTGTGTGAAACTCACCTTGAATCATTGTTATCCATTATTTCAGTAAACGATTTTACCAACATCATTCAGAATACTAACATAAAAGGTTAGGCTGACGATATGAAAATTTTCAAAGAAATTTGCCAAATAAAAGGTGCATACTATTTTCTAAAAGATCTAAATAACTTTATGGGTTGGTGTAAGCTAGTGTAATAATTTAATTTTAAATATTGATAAAGATACTGTTATTTCAATTTAATAATTACACTCTCCTTAAATTCAACTTTTAATAATTATATTTTTGATAACAATATTATAAACCGAATCACTGAATTTATTGATCTTATGGTGTAATTTTTGCCTGTAAACTTTCAATTACTACACATATTAAAAAGACTATAAAGAAAATTCTATGCCAGTTTTCATAAAATGATGATCTAAAGAACTTTTCGGCCCATGCATGATAAAATTTTTATATACGATTTTATTCTGTCCTATTCTTGAGTACACAAACGAAGAATGATCTTCGAAATACCAAACCACAGAAGAAATTTTTGTAAATGCTTCAATTAAATTAATAATATAATAAAAAATCTAAGATCCATCAATTTTTCCAAATTTAATAAGTAAATTATAATAAACATAATTTGAATCTTCCTAAATCCCTAAATTAATTTATTTAAATAAGCATTACTTGACTTTTAAAATGATCGAAATTTTTTTTTTATTTTTTTTTTTTTAAGTTAGTTTTGTAGTTTGATTTCATGTTCTGTTTCGGTTTTCCTTTACCTAATCCACTGTAAACCATAGAAGGACACTTTGTAATTTAATTATACTAACTCTTTTTTTTATTTTACCCTCATTTAGGTTTTTTTATTCTTTAAATTTGTGGTAACAATTTTTTGAATATAAACTTTTGATCCGTTTGAATGTAAATTTGTGGTTAATTTTAAATTAATTATCAAAATATTTTATTATATAAATATTATTATTTACCACCATGATATTATGAACATTTTCGAGTACATATAAGTTGGTATATATAAAACAATAAATAATTTGCATGAGTATTTTTTTTTTTCTTAAATAAATTTCAAACTTTTAATCAAGTCATAAGTCATTTATTTTTGTCAATTAGACAAATACGAAAAATTTAATTATTTTGAATTCTTATTAAACTTTCAAGTGTATTCAAAGTTATGGTAGGTATATGTAATATAAAAATTCCTAAATTAGATCTTAAAAGTACGAAAAAAATGGTAAAACAACTTAACATCAATTAATCTCTTACATTTAAAGACTTTTATCTCAAGTTTTATTGCCGTTACAAGTTACATTATAGTTCTTTTATTACCATTTTTAAGTAAAAGAATTATTTATTCTTGAAATTTAGTTTGAAATCATTATATATATATATATCTTTATACATATACTAAGCTTTCGCACAACAAAATTTCTACAACTTACCATAACACTTTTGTTTCAACTTTCTATTCTATTTATTGTAAAACTCATTAATTTTTTTTTTTTTCGTTACAAAAAATTTTAAATAACTTTTTGATAATTTTTTTGAATTAAGATAGAAATAATTTTTTATATAACAAAGCACCAATAAAGTTTTTTATCATTTTATATAATAAATATAAAATATAAAAATTTTGACTAGGGATTTTCTTCCCTTTGAATTTTTTTATATTAATATTAAAATAATCCACCTACATATATTATAAATAAACAAAAAAAAAATTTTATTTTTATTTTGTTTGTTATTTCATCTGTGATCATTAAAGAATTTATCCACCCATTCAACATTTAGAAAATATTTCTAATTAACTTATCTGTGCAATTTATTTAAAATGTGGGATTAACTTTAAGGAATGGCCATCATGAAAGTAATTTATAAAAACAAAATTTATTATTCTCCTTATAGTCTTAAAATTTAACCCTTTTTTTTTTTGATTTTTTGAGAATTTATGCCAAAATCGTTGCTAATTTTCATTTAAGAACCAGATTGAAGAAAATATTATAAATTTGAACTCATATGTTTTTAATGACCAAACCTTGATCCAGCAGTATATTAGAGTGTATATTAAAGACCATTTAACTGTTATCAAAACTACTACTGTTTGGTTATCAACTGTTTGGTTACGCTACTGTTTGGTTATCAAAAGGAGGTCCAATTTAGTAGGTTAAAGTATATTCATAGAAGACTCGTACTTATTCCACTCTTTTATAGTTTCGTTCATTGACTCCAACCTACCCTCGTATAAAAACAAAAACCTCAAAATTTGTATCATTAAATTTTATTATTAAACATAAGTTTTTTGTTTATTTATAGCGAACACCAATACAATCGTTTTTTATTTATTTAAAACACAATTTTGGTTTACATATTATATCCTCACAATTTTCTAGGGTAAAAACTAGTCAGATTTTTCTAATGAATCTTTGAATTGTCAAAAAATAAAAAATAAATTTATTTGAACCCTTTAAAAACTGTTTTTATTCTTAAATATTTTGATTAATGATCATTGTAAGATTATACCGTCCTCGCCTCGATTAAAACAAACATCTAAACATACATATTTATACTTTAAAAAGAAAAATTACAAAATTACAAAAAAAAAATAAATGAACTTAAAACAAAAAAATTTTTGTTTTTATAGAAAATTAATTATAAACCTTTAGAGAAAAATGAAGGTTAGATTTTTATTTAGGTTTTTTAAATTGAAGGTTAAATGAATCTGTATAATTTTTATTTCACATAAATTTTAATAACAATTTCAATAAATAGAAATTTTGATTGATAAATAACGACAGAATGAACATAAATGATATCTAATAAATTAACATTCTTTAATAAATTACTTATAATCATCACCTCCCTGTTGGCAATTTTTTTAAATTCTGAATCCTATATTTAAGAGAAGAAAATTTGATATTCTTACAAATAATTCAAAACCATAATATTTCTTTAAATCTTTTGATTGAATTTGCGAAGTAAAATATTCACATCACTTCAAATTTTACTAGAAAGTATACGAGAAATGAAAATAATATATTTGTAATTATCAGGGTATCAATGTGCTCTGCTGGCTGTAGAACATTATTAATATATATTAATATAACACAATATGAAAAATAGGTACGCTTCTATCACTATCACCCCAAGATAAGGATCTCGTTCACGGACTGGTGAAATACATGGCTTATTAATTGAGGAAATGCATATTGAAATACTTGACAAACATTTTTGCTGACAAGTTACAAGTTCTACAAAATTTAAAGGTGCATAATGGACCTAGTGATTAATAATACGATAGCTCAGTCTTCATCGATAAAAAAACAAAACAAATTGCACATATTTTCACAAAGTGTGACGGTATGAAAAAAGTAAAGACACTCAGTATGTACATAATAAAAATTTTTGTAACTTATTTTTTATTTTATTAATATATTGAATTTTTATTACAAAGCGTGTTGTTATTATTATATTATATTTTATTTAATTTTATATACGATATTGACTGAAGCAGAAACTTTAATCTCTAAGAGTCTCCAATTAAATCCAATTTATAATGATATTAATAAAAATTAAATTTATATTATGCTATATAAAATCAAATACTGTTATACAGAAATAAATTTTGTCATACTGAATAAGATTTCCTAAAATTATCTAAACAAAAATTTTTTTTTTTGTTTTTCTGCAAGAAACGATTTTCAATACCAATTTTATAATAATATCGTAAAAATTTTCGCTATTATTTTTAGATAATGAAAATTACCAATTTATTTTTCCTCTTCGTTATTTTTACATAATAAAAACCATTAAAAAAAATCAAAAGTAGAATGAAAATTAGATTTTTATTACTGATCTAATTTAAAAGTTACAAAACACAATGAGATACTCCAAGCCCATAGTAAAACAAGAGGTATAATATATCAACAACAAGCATAAGTAAACTTAAGGGAGCTGAAAAACAATAAAAAATACTATTATTATATTGTTTGTATTACTGTTGTTTGGTAGGAGGAGATAAACAACTGTTCTTACACCCTACGCTGTGCGACTCGTTGTGCACCCCAGTACCATGAGATACCATTTTACTACATCGACTAATTGAGTCAGTCAATATTACTTAAGAATCGGACGATAGTTCTCTGGTCAAGCATCATCATTACGGAGATATTTTCCCAAATTATTATATTAGCATTTAGAAATTTTTTACAAATTGACAAGGAAATTTTTAAAAAATTTCTAAATGCTGCACCAAATTCGAAAAATCTAATGTAAGTTATAAATCTAAATTAAGTTATGTAATTGGATTTTGTTTTAAACTCTTACTTTCTTTAAAATAAAATTAAAACAGATTTTTTTTGTATCTCATCTACATTTCCTATACAGAAATTTATATATTTACTTATTAATTTGAAAATTATCTTTTATCTGTGATATATAAATGGGAATTAAAATTTTAAAAAAGCTTAAATTATACTCTGACTGATTTATTAATGCTAATTAAAAACCAATAATTAAACTTTAAAAAGTTTACTAATATACTCCGATTGATAAAAATTATTGGCATTTACAAAATTGTATTAGATATTAAATAATAATATACTCTCCTATAACGAATACAATATAGACAACAAAAATTTTGTAACTAAAAAGTTTATTTCTTACTAGTGAATTGAAGAAAATTTGAAAGAGGAATCAATCCACAGGAACTCATTATATAAAGACAAATTATATTAATATTTTAAAACCGAAGAAGGTAATCGAAAATTATTAAAGTATTTAATATACTCAAAATATTAAATATATTTAATAAGATTAGAGTATTCGAAATCGAAACATATAATTTTCATTAATTTAACAGAGTACATAATTTATTATGACTTTAATATAAAAAGCATATATAGCCTAATTGCATTTTTAAATATAGAAATTTTCACATATTTCTTCTTAAAAGAAAATCAAAAAATCATTCAACAATTACCACCTAATGCTTCTTTCAAGATTCCCGTTTCCCAATCATATTAATATCCTAATTGGTAATTAATTATACCTTTCGAAATAATTACTTTCAAACATGTTATAAAAATTTGTATGAAATGAATCCAATCAATAATATATTTTTATATACATATATATGAATATATATATAAATAGGTACATAATATTAATATATTGAATTGGTTCGATTTTTCTTTCCTTTTTTTTTTTGTACCTTTATTTCTTTATTTCTTTCACCATCTTTTTGACAAAAAATTTATGCAAAATCAATTTTTTTTAATCATACTGAAGCACACACATAAGTAAATTTATTTTTGTTTTTTTTTTTGGTATTACTTTACCATCAAGTGAAAAAAAAAAACAAAAAGAAAAATGAAAGAAAAAGAGAAAGGAAAATATACCATTATACGAGTATTATAACCACTGAAGGTTATAATTCAGAGAAAAAAGAGAGGGAGAGAAAAAAAAAACATAACGGATATAAAAGGTAACCAAAATGTAATTTAAAATTTTCATTTAATATTTTTTATTACAACAAAATAAATATAGGTGGTATTGTATAGATATATGTATATATGTAAACATTTAACAAAATATTATTTTTTTTCTTCATATACTTAAAGAGATGGTAACTTATTAAAAATGTAGTAGATTAATCACTATCATTTTGTTTTCTTTTGGGTTTCAAGTAAATTTTTTACTTTATACATTATGAACTGTTAAAATTCTTTAACACAAAATATATAGGTCACAAAACTTTAGGTAATATTTTACAAGAAAATAGGTCGACCGAATTATAAAGATTTAATGAAATTAAATTAAGTTTATTTTCTAGTTTTCATATTCAAATGTAAAATTATCCTGTCATATAGTTAGAGTTAAATGATCGTATAAATATAATTTTTAATAATTCAACTGTTTCACTCTAATTGGACACCAACTTTTCACACCTTTTTTACTTGTAATTAATCCGTTTCTAATATCCTATAATAAATTATTATAGAACAATTGAATGTTCGAAAATATTTTTATTTCTTATATAAATAAATCTACTATAAAAATTCTGTTTACAATGATACTCGTAGTACCGTTCAACACTATCTCCCTTAAATTTTTTTTAGTATTGAAGGCATTATTGTGTAAAATTTTAAAAGTGATAATTTCTCTATAAAAAAAATTATCAATAATATCCTGAATGGCTAAATAATAATATATTTTACTTATTTTTTTTTTTTTTTTTTTTAATTTATAACTGTAATAAAAGCAAGGCTTTTATTATGTAAAATTAATTTTTTTTTAAAGATTCAGATTACCAAAACCATAATATAACTCATTATAAAAATTGCTATTATAATTTATAAAAATTGTAATTTTTCAAAAAAAAAAAAATTAATTTTATGTAAAAATAATTTTGAAAAATCATAAAATAGTGAAAGTATATTAAAAAATCTTATTTACATAAAAAAAACATAAAACGGTAATATTTGCACTTCACCTTCAACAAATCTTTACAGGAATATCCAAGTGATTGGAAATAGCAAATATTTTTGTCACATCATAAATTTTAAATAATACAAAATAATGTAAACTTTACAAGGTTTCTCAAAATGTTAGTTTTGACTTTTGAAATGTCAAATGATTTGACTTTGAGAAACTGTGATTTCGTAATTTATGTAGTGGCATAGACAAATTAACATATAGATGTTTCAATTGTATAAACAATTTGCTACCACTATGTTTTAAAAGTTTCAAGATTAAGTTGGGGACAAAATTTTATTTTATATATTGTGTTGTATATGCATAGACAAGTTTTAAAATTTTTTATTCTTTTTTGTAATGAAATATGGCCACCTTTGCAAACTGCACCATCAACAATAAAAAATTCTAATCCTTACCTATGCATATACAACACACATAAAATAAAATTTTGTCCCCAAGAAACTTTTTAACCCGATAAACAGAATAAAATAATTATTAATTATATTTTTTCTCAAATATTCTTGAAAATAATAATATAAAAAGATTAATAACAGAATAAAACTCGGATTTAGTATCATCACACTTTTTTAATTTACATGATTTTAACATTTGTTTCATATTTTTTTTTTAAATATTTTTTCATGTAAATTTTAAATTGTTATTATTAAATAAAATAATTTATTGCTTTTTTTAAAAGCAAATAAAATGATTTTTTCTTTTTTTTTTGTTGGCTGATTTTAATTGAAAAATTTGTTATAAAAATAAAATAAAGATAATATTCATAAAACAAACTTTTAAAAATATCAGATAATAAGCAATTAATATAAAAGTAATTGATTTTAATATTTTGTTAAAATATTCATATATACATACCTATTTAAATGATTAATAAAAATAATGTTTAAATGAACATCATTATAAGATCGTAGCAAAATATTTAAATTTAATATGGAAGCATTAAAAAAGAAATTATCAATTTAAATATTTGTTTAAAATATTTTTCAATTTTGTATAAATCCACATAATAATGAAAATTCTGTATTTAATAGCATTTTAATTTTAAATATAACGCAATCTCATATTATTAAAAGGATTCGGAATCAACAAAAAACGAAGATAGAACGTAAAACTGAAAATTTTTAATGGAACACATTTTAAAAAAAGACAATAACAAGGTAGAATGTAAACCAACGGTTTTTAAAAGCGTACATTTCCAAAAGACAATACAAAAAAAGACAAAAGACTTGCACAAAAATTTGAAAATTTCATTTAATAAGAAAAAACGTGAAAATATGACTTTGCTGGAATTTTGAGAGGTTGTAAGTTCGGAATCTTATATAACTAAAAAAAAACTGATAATACACGTAAAAATATATTACTGGAGCTTTAATTTTTGTGTCTTGTCGAAGAAAAAAGTGCACAGGTTCCTAAGTTACAGGTGTTTAAAAATAGCAAATCAATAAACAGGGGGTGGTACAAAAAAAATTTCTGAGCAAACTTATACTGATTCTAAAAGTTCTTTCTTGCCTCAAAATTTCAAGGAGTTATGAAGGTAGAAAAATCATGCAAAATTTGGTTTTCATATAACGGTAAATTTAAATACTAAATTTAAAAAATATATATAATTTCAATATTGATTTACAAACGGAAACATGAAATATAGGCGTTTAAAAATAGAGCTGTAGTTCCCTGATGGATGGGGCTACATGAAAAGGTTGTTCAACAAAATTAATTTTTTTATGAGACGGTGTAGAACAGTGTAGAAGTTGTGTAGAACAGAAGAGAAGAAGGCGGACGGACGGACAGACAGAGTGAAGCTAATAGGCACATTTTTTCAAAAATTCAAAAAAAAACATTTTTTTGGAAATATGATAAAAACAGTTTTGGAATACTCTGACTTGTACCAAAATTTGTAAATTTATTTTAAAATTTTATATATAAGGAAAAATTGTGAAAAATCAAGACACAAATTTCTTAAATTTTAAGAAAATCATATATAATTAAGAAAAGCTTTTAACACTATATAAAACTAAAGCTTAATTTTGAAGGATCTATCTTCTGTTAAAATTTTAAAAATGCTAACTAAAAGTGTACCAGAATTATGAAGGAAGCAAAATCTTGAAATACTTTATTTTTACATAACGGTATATTTAAATACTAAAATAAAAATAATTTGCCATTTGGTGTTTCTCGACTGAAAAATTATTAAGCAGAACCAGAGATAATATACACATTTGAAAATAGGCATTCCTTCAATATAAAACCTATTTATGAATGACATTTCAATGTTCTATATTTTCATCAGCGTTAATGATGTAGAAATATTATAAACAGACAATCGGGACAACCAGCGGCCAGAATAAAACTAATAAACAAATGTTTTTTGCTAAAAAAAAAAATGTAAACTACATATCCTTCAATACTTTAAATTTTAATTTCATAAAATACATTTTCATTGAACTGACATCCATAATATTGGGTCAATAACTATCCATATACGGAGAAAATTTTAGGCTGATCATGGTGTAAATTATACATTTAAAAAAAGTTTTCCATAAGAATATCCTAATATTTCTAATAAGAAATATCCTTGATTTTTAATTCAATAACAAGAATTATTTTAGAATCCTTGCAATATTTTCTGATATTCTTAAAATGCGCCTCTTTTCGCCTCGTTAATAATATCCTACTTTTCCATACCATTTATTACTCCATATATTCTAAATTTTGTAATAAAACAAATCACAACTCTTATAGTTACTGTCTTTATTGCGAACCATTCTTTTACAAAATTAAATATCTGGAAACGATAAAACTATCCTGGCGCATTGAAAATCATCAAACAGTTTCACAACATTTAATAAATTTTTATACCCGTACGATAGGATCGGGTATAATAAAATTACTCCTCCGTTTGTAACACCTCGAAATAAGCGAGCTAGATATACCTTCAAAGGTATGGATCGGATCAGAAAAAAATTCTAAGACTTTTGAGCCATGTCCGTCCGTCCGTCCGTCAGCACGCTAACTCAAAAACTAAGAAAGCTAGAATCTTGAAATTTACACAAAATATTCTTGGAGTAATTTGTAGGTTCCCTATTTTTTTGGTTGAGTTTGGACCAAACCTTAAGGTAGCTCTCAAACACCTAACTTTTAGATCCCCACATTTTTTTTGAAATAGAGCTATGAAATTTTAACTGCTGATAGATCTCACAAAAATATTAATTTTATTTTTAATAACTTTTTTTTGTAGCCCCACCCGTTACGGAGCTACAGCTCCCCAAAGGTTCAAAAAAGCTCTATATTTTAATTGTTATAGCACAAGTTGTATAAGGTATATCTTCATTTTGAAAATGCCAAACGATTACTACTTTTATTAGCTTTAAAAGTATATATACAATAAATATATATTTGTGGCATACGGTGTCTTAATTTACCGTTATACGAAACTCAAATTTTGCAAAATTCTTTAACCCTTCTATCTTCTAAACGGTTAAAGTTGGAAGCTTGAAATTTTGACAGAAGTTAGATCTTTGAAAATTAGTATGAATCGTTTCAGAAATTTTTTTTGTATCACCCCCCCTTTAGGAGCTGTAAGGGGTCAAAAACTGAAAATTTCTTATTTTTAAACACCTGTAACTTGAACATCTGTTAAAATTTTTTTGAAGTAATACACAAAAATTAAAGCTTCAACATTATACTCTTGCTTCTGTTAACAACTTTTTTTAATAATATAGGGTTACTTTATAATTGACGAAAATGTTACTTGATTTTTTCAAATTTTTTAACAAATTTCTTTAACGAATTTTTTCCATTTTATTTTACTCGATAATTTGAAATTGTTGAGGATATAATGCGTAGTACAAAAAAATGTAATTAAATAAACAACATAACGGTTGCTTGAAGAATTTTTATTTATATGATATTAATATATATACATACTTATATAATATCATGTTTATTTACATATCGTATATGCCACTAGTGAATGAATGATAAGAGTATAGATGTATATTATATAGCGCCGTATTTACATACATATATGTATTTTATTGTACTTATAAGAAATTATTCTGTCAATGGAATATTTAAATATAATATAATATAATATTTAAAATTATATTTATTATTTTGTACTAAGTAAATTTAATATACATTTACCGCTTAGTATTAAATGGTACTATAGAATATTTGAAAATGTTTTGGATTGATAATCGTTATGTTAAAATCTGCTTTTGAAGAATGTATAAACATATAGTTTGAATATATGTACAACCCATAGTTCTATAAATTATAAAATTCACCCAAATTATTTTAAAATACTAAAATATTAAAAAAATAATATTGTAAGCAAAGTGACAGGCTGTGAACATACTAACGGTTCGTACGGGTATCTAAGAGTTGACAAAGTCAACTGTATTCTTCCTCGTTTTAAATATAAACTTTCAGATCTTTTATATTATTTTATCTATAAAAATTATCTGTTCGACCAATCAAACTAAATAGAAATTGTTAATGATCATATAATTAAAAAACTTTTTTTCTCAAATGAAAACGTTTACATAAATTTAATTGTAGTTTTAAATGAATTTTAAATTTAATTTAATAAATTTGAAAAAAAAAAAATAAAAAATAATTACATTTAAAAAAAAAAATCATCATTAAAGGAAAATAAATTATATTATAATCATTTTATTTCAATTAAATTAAATATTATTTTTTGCTGTTAAAAAAAAAAAGAAATGAAGTGTTTGAAAATATTATACTGTATAATAATGATTATTTTTAAGATACACTCTAACAGATAAAAAGAGTACTTCAATTTATGTAAAACTTTAATAAAATATATCTGTAATATTTTATGCCATTCATATTTTACATTTTATACAGTAATAATTTTTTAATAGAATTTTACAAAGTAAAAAAAAAAAAAACGTTTTAATAGCAATGGTTGAAAAAAAGGAAATAATTTATAGATACAAATTATATATTTTCCATTTAAGAGTTTTATATGGCGTGAAATTTCATTATAAAACTTAGCTCACTCTATACATTTCTTTAAAATAATATATGTGTACATATATTTATATTTTTAAGAGTATTATAGCCTTTTTTTTAATTTCTACTAAACTGAGCCAGTTTACAACTCGGTTCTGCTTTTTTTTTACGACGGACGATCGAACATCGAAAGTCTCTCAAAGGGACTGCAAGAGGTTCCTCTGGATAGTGTCCGTTAACCAACCAAAACCATTCAGTTTAAAATCAACCAACTATACCCATTTAGAATGCGTCCCTTAATACATAATGATATAATGTACAGTTTGGTTTTGGGTAAAAGGATGAAGGAAGGATTACTTACCAAATTCGATTTTTAGGACTAAGGAGGACTATTAGGACTTACAAAATTGGGTTTTAGGTTTATGTTCTTCTTAAATTTTGTTATATCGTACACATATAATAAGTAAAGATTAGGTTTGTCGATGTAGACGAATTATGCCATATAAAGTACATCAAATAAATAAACTGTACTGTAGATACGTATCATATTTTAAGATATCTAAATATGTAATCAATAGCATATTATTTAAAAATTAAAGCTTTACCTTTAACTTACCTAAAACTTAATACGAAACAATTAAAAATCATCAGATAATTTTAAAATGTTGATCCAACTCAAAGCGAAACCTTTTAAAGTACATTCAAGCCTTTCTTTATATAAAAATTATTTAATTTATTTGAAAAATGTATTCTCATTTTCATAGAAAACTCTTTTAATAGTTTTTTTTTTTTTTTTTTTTGTTATTTTTTTAATAGTTTTACATTTTAACAAAATATAATATTCATAAATTTTTTTTTTTATGTTATTTCTGATTTAATTTAATGAAAAGTTTCATCGTGAACGATGGCTATTCGAAATCAACTGCTTTTATAATTTTGCTTTTATGTAAAATTTAACTTTTAAAAATTGAAAAGTTAAAAAAGTAATTAAATGTAGGACTGTAAAAGAAATAAAAAGAGAAAAATAAAAGTTGTACTTGTAATATCGTTTTTGTTGCAATTTCTTAATTTTTTTTCTTTTGATTTTTTAAATAGATTCTTGAGATTGAAGGAACAATTTGTTAGTGTTTTTATTAATGGTAATAAGAAAAAAAAACTAAAAATGATCTTAAAAGGATGTAAATTTTCTTTTTTATTAAAATTCATTTAATTTTATAGATATTAAATTTGATTAAAATAATAATAATGATACGAATTATTTTTTATTTTGTTTTTATATAGATATCAACTTTAGTACAACATCGATCTGAACGACCCCATACAACATCAGAAAGAACAATGCGTGCTATTGGTCGAGTTGGTCAAGCTGTTAATTTAGCTGTTGAACGTTTTGTTACGGTTGGTGAAACAATAGCTGATGACAATCCAGAAATAAAAGCTGATATGTATGAAGCATGTAAAGAAGCTAGAGCTGCAGGTAAATTTTATATTTTTTTCGTAAAATATTAAAAAGAAATAGAAAGCAAAAATTTAATTTTTAAAACATACAAAGATAAAAAGTGTAATCTCACAACGTAGTGATTTAAGTAGAAAAGGGATATTATACAAATTTTTCTAATATTAGTAGTTTTAATGAAATAAATAATATTATATCCATACTACTCAGTTAAACATGTTTAAAGGTAAACTAGTTCAATTCTTGTTTAACAAGAAAATATATTTTAGATGAATCGAAGTTTTTTGTATTTTTCATAACACTTTGATAATTTAAATTTTAAATGTCATTGTTAAACTATAATAATATGAAAGCAAGTAAAATGGAGAAAACATATTTTCTTAATAATTTTTTATTTTCAGTTTTTTTTATGATCAATACAAATATTTAATTCCAAAATTTTATTTTTTAATTTATTTTTAGTTTTATTTTTAATCGCATATAAACCTAATAACTTTTAGTATCCATTTTTGATTTTGATAGCTGTCAAAACTTAAACTAGTTGTGTAGTATGAACACTATTTTTTAAAACCTGTTTACTTCTTGTTAAACACCTTTTAAACACGCATAGTATGAATATAGTATAAGATAAAAATGTATTTTCTATGTCATTTTAACTTTCTTATTATTTATTTTATAAAATAATAGTTTCTAACGCAAGTATGTTTATTGACATTTGATGTTTAATTTGACAGATATTTAAAATAACGTATGACATAATTGGATTTGTTTGAATTTAAATTTTTTTTTTTTGTTTTTAGTGCATTTCTCTGCCATATAAATGTGAACAGGAAATTACACAGCCTTTCCTTTTCAGGCGTGGCTGTAAATGTCGTAAGGGGGAATAACTCTTACGACGTGTGTGGGATTCGAACCCACACTCCCTCTCCTTTTTATACTCTCTTACCCACTAGGCCACCGAGGCCTCTTGAATTTAAATTGTTTTGAATTTTTTTATTGATACTTTTAGAGAACAATAATATTATAATATAGTATAACTTAAAACCCAACATAAAAACATTAAAACGCAACATCTAGTGATTTAATTAATTTGTACTTTATAGCCATTATGTCCAAACTCCTCTCCTTCCTTCTAATTTATTCTTTTACGATTCAATTATTTATTTTGACAAGCAATATATTCTTGTATATGAAATCCAAAATCCATTTTATATCTGATAGGCAGTCTTCAGATAAGCCAATAAAACCAATTTAGCTAAAACTTTTAATTTACAAAAAAATTTAAAGCTTAATCTAGTTCTTTTTAAAAAAAAAATACTTTTAATTTTTTTTACACTAGCTACCGCCCTATTAACTATTAATAAAAAAAACAAATAAGTCTGTTCTTAATAATAAAAGTATTTCTTTTTCAGTCCCAATTCAATTTTAATTTCTTTTTACTTTGACTAATAAAAGAACATTATAACTATTTAAAATTCCTATCACTTTTTTTTTTTTTTCTTTCAATATAAATTTCATTATCCTAATTGTACACCCTAAATATTAAATTCTATGAAATATTGTACAAAAATATAGCATAAATATTTTTTAAAGTAATTGATGACTAAAAATATAGTTTAAATAAAAAAAAATTGATTATCTAGGAAAAGAGCTTATAGAGAATATAGAAGGAAATAAAATATTTTCTAAACTTACCTTAATTTTAATTCAACCTTTTACCTGTACATTTTTTTTTTTTTTTAATTTTTGAAGTAGGTAATTTTGTTAAAACTTCCGCAATCAGTTTTTCTTTTTTTTTTTATTTTTATTTGCATAATAAGTTTATCCTGAAATTATCTTCAATTTTTTTTTTTACTTTTATATTTTATCTCTATATTACCACACTTTAACTGTTGTGTATTTATATACTAAGAGAATGGTATGAGATGTTCTAATCCCAGATTAATTCTGATGAACGTACAAATAATATATTCATGTACCTTTCGTCACCTACTTCTTGCAAAAAAAAAAAAAATAAACAATAAAAAAAAGTTTTTCATATTGAAAGGTTCAAAATCTATTCATAAGTATATAAACAGAAGAATTTTTCTTTTCAAAATACCAGAATAAAATAACAAAAAACTTATAACATTAGAACCATTTTGTACCTGTATCTCTACCATTATGATAAGACATAACCATTTCAACAACATAACAAGAAATACCTTAATGTCTATTAAATTGACATTTTCGACATCCTTTAGAAAAATCCTTTTGAAACATGTCTCAACGGTATCTCATATTGCTTTGATAATCATTTTATTTGTGATTGTAATTTGTTTTACCTTTTTTCTTCCTTTTTTGTTTTTTTTTTTTTGTTTTTACTCTCCTATTTATTGTTATTGTAAAGAATATTTTTGAATTTTTTCTTGTTGGTTACTTAAAAAGGACACACACAAAAATATGTTTATTGAATATTTGTCTCGTTTTTTTTTTTTTTGCTGTAAATGGTTTAGACGCACGTGCGTGGCTCAGAATATATTTTTTATTTTAATGTATGCATGTATGTGAATGAACATGTATTGGTGCTTTATACAATTAGGAGAATAATTATACCAATAGACGTTTCAAATATAAAAATTTAAAGACTGTCTTGGGTTTTGCAACTTAATCAGATCAAATTTACCCTGTTTTTAGTATTGAGGAAATGGGCAAAATAAATTTCCATGTATTTATATAAGTTATCATGTTCTTTCTTCTACGCATCAATTATGCGAATCATATAATTACCATGTACCTTTTAATATGATGACACCAATTAAATTATTATTTTATGACAACCTCTTATTAACATATTTTTAAAATATTTGCATATTTCTTGGCTTCAATTATATTTTTTATTCCTTTACAAATAATTGATACTATTGAAAGAATAAGCTTCAATTATACTGTATTAATATTTTAATACTATTTTATTAAATTTCTTACAATAAAATGTTTTTTTTTTTAATGCATTTCTCTGCCACATAAATGTGGACAGGAAATTACAGAGCCTTTCCTGCTCAGGCGTGACTGTAAATGTCGTAAGGGGGAATAACTCTTACGATGTGTGTGGGATTCAAACCCACACTCCCTCGTTGTTTGAAGCGTATTTTATACGCTCTTACCCACTAGGCCACCGAGGCCCCACAATAAAATTATTTTAGAAATTCAAACATAAATAATTTTGAAAACAATTGAAACAGAATTCTTCTCTTGACTGTATATAAAAAATTGAAATTTTCTGTATATTTTCTATATATGGTATAGTTATATAGATACTCATTAATATACAATAAAAATTTGGATATTAGAATGCATATCACATAATATGTGCGTATGTTTTTAAAATTATATTTTCTATATTTGATTGAGGAAAATTCTTTACAAGGCTGTTATTTTTTTAAATTAATTTAGAATTATATAGAATCAAACTGGAGATGATAAAAAAGTTACTGGAAACGATAAGATAACTACAATATTATTTATCATATTTCAGTATTTATTTAGATTCCTTAATTTTTAAAATATTATTTTAAACGATTCAAGTCAAAGTATATAAATAACTAATATCTCCATATTTACCCCCAAAACCCATACAAATATGAAGAAAATGTTATTTTTAGCTACATAAAATCAAAAAATATGAAAACTATGTCAAATTAAATTTAAGAATAATAAAAATAAGGAAATATTTGACAACTAAAATGAAATGTGCGAACATAATGTAAGTGAAACAGATGGTAAAGAAAAAGATTAAATTAAATCTAATATATACGATATCTTGTTATAAATTGAAAGTAAATAAATATTTTCAGGGCAAAAGAAGTTCATGTGTATGTCAAATTCTTGTTATAATTCAAATATACTTCTAAGCTACTTCAGATCTTTTGGGGAGGAATTGTAATTGTAATTGTAAAAATTTTAAAAATTTTGAAAAAATTCGAACAGAAAATAATTCACGAAAATTCTAGGGCGAATGATATACGGGAATATTTTGTAAAGGTTCCAATCAAAATTTTGAAATTATCTAACGATAAACTACATAATGTAAAACTTGTTAATCTGATTTGTTTTTTTGTTTTTTCTTTTTAACTTTGCTTCTAGATATCATAATCTCTAGACTATAAGATTGTTAATTTCTGAATTGAAAGAAAACATAATAGAAATATATCTAGGTTAAGACAATATTATTTTAAACTTTTAAATTTTTACTTACACAAAATTTATGATCGATTTTATTATAATATACAAATATACATATTTATATTTACATAGACTATAATATATTTTTGTTTTTTTTTTTTTTATTTTAATTTTAATTTAATTAAAATTTTTTTCTCTTTAACATATTTCTTAAAAACAAAAACTTTATTATTGTTGTCGCTAAGGATTTTAGTTGTTATTTTAGTTTCTGTTCTTCTCTTTCATTTGAAACATTCTAAATCTCTTCATGTTTATTATTTTGTGTTGCAAAAAATAATGAGCGCAAAAGAAAAAAGGAAATAAAAAAAAATAAAATACAAAGTTGTGATATAAAAAAAAAAAAAAATAACATGAAAAGGGAATAAAATCAAACAAAAAACATATTTGCGCAATGTTAAAAACTTTTTTTTTGTTTTCTATTTTATTTAAAAAAAAAAAAAATCAAAATATCTTTGGTTTTGTTAAATTTGACTAAAATATTTAAAACCCGACATTTCACAATGATTCTTTTTATAAAAATACTTGAAACAATCATTTTATCTATAAATATTTTAACAATGATCAGAAAAGATCGAAAATCTTAATTTTTATCGAGATCTTAGTTAACAAAATTGAAGTTTTTATAAAAGAAATAAAAATCGAATAATTCTTCAACAAAATGGAAGCAAATTTTTAAATATAAAATATTGAAAAACAACTATTGAAATCATTAAAATTATTTCAAAACTAATATCACGACAAAACCCATTTAGAAAGTGTAAGCATCCCTCAATTGGAATCAGAATTTCAAATGATTTCGAAGTTATCAAATGACAAAATTTTCAAAATTTGAAACAACAAAAAAATTAACAAAATTTTCATTCCTTAAAAATTTCGTTCGTTCAATTTTTCGCTTTTGAATTCACATTTAATATTTCTCCAATTAAACTAAACTTAAATAGCATGAATCTTAAACTTTATGGAACACAAAAAAAATTTATATTCCCAGATTATAATATTTAGAAACTACGTGATCAAATCAGTTAATTATTCGAATAATTTTAGGATTGTTAAGTTTGTAGGAGAAAAATATCGGGAGAGATGATAAATAAAAGAAAAAGCTGAAAATGTGAAAAGGATATTAATTATTGGAAAGGAGTTGCTTGATAAAATTATTTGAATTCTATAGACACATTATTAATACTAATCTTTAAAAATACTTGTATTGTGATATCAATCTTCATTCAACATTTTGTATTGTGTATAATTCATTAAAGTTTTCTATTCTAAATGAATTTTTTAAAATTTTCTTTTTAAGATTTTACAATTTATTAAAAAAAAAAATATTTATTAAAAAATGTATTTGTATTTTTGTTGAACTGTTTTTGAAAATTAAATTAAAATTATTAAGTATAAATCTCAATTACTGTAATAGAAATTTCAATTTTCGTCAACTACTAAAAAATCCACATTACTAGAAACCATTATCTTTTTAACTGACAATTATTCATAATTTTTGACAATATTTTATCAATATTTTTTTCATTTTTCCACATTTTTGAAACAACAAAAATTTTCATTTATTTGATTTTGACATTTGACCCTTTTTAATATGGTTTCATATTACTGTCATTCTGTCTCAACTCATTTCATTAAAAAATTTATATGTGAGTTGTTTACAGCGTCCTTTTATTTTCAATTTTCATTTCAATTTTATTTTTTTTTTTTACTTTTATCCATTTTTTTTTTTTTTTTTTTTTGTAATGGTGGCACAGATTTCTGTTATTATTTTGAAATATAATAATAATAGAAGCAAAAACAAAAAAAAAAAAAAATTAGAGAAGAAAAAAGCGCATTATAAAATGTTAAAAATACACCATTTTCTTATTTTATAAATGATAGCAGCCTAGCGCAAGGCTAACATTAACATCAAGCTAGCCATAAGCCTTCTTGTTTTTTCTTTTTTTTTTTTTTTTTGTTAATAAATTTTCATTAAAAATATAAATATATGTACATATTATGTACATGTGTGTGTATATATGTATTATGGTTGTAATAAAATAAAAATAATACCAGCACAACAGTTAGTACCTTCTGTTTATAACATCAACAAAATATATTATTGTTTTTCATTTTTGATTTTATTTGTATTTTTTTTTTTTTTTATTGTTATTATCATGACAGTATTATTGTGATGGCAATGTTACTGTACTAAAATAATAATATGTAGTTTTTAAACCAGTTACATGTAAAATTTCTAAATTTAGTATATTCGTTATTGTTTTATTATTTTGCCTCCTGGTGTTAGGTGATGACATTGAATGAGGTTTTCATATACCTAACAAAAACAAAGCAAAAAAAAAAAAAAATTCTGACATAAAATAAATTCAAAAATTTTTTTTTATAAAAAAAAAAACTAAACAATAAAATATGTATATTTGTTATTGTTGATTGTTGAATGTTGAATATTTTGTTTATTGTTGATTGTTAAATAGAGACAAAATAAGGCAGTATTTAAAACTTATGAATTTTAAAGGTACACATTTTCAAAAAGACAATATAGAAGTATTATAAAATTGAAAACTATACTTTTAAATAAAATTGTGAAAAATCAAAAAACACTTTCTTCAGTTTTAAGGTTACCTAGAAGTGTACAAGTATGTATCTAAAAATTGAGAATTTCAATTTATAATCCCTAATAACATTTAAATAGGAAAGTTTAAAAATACTTTTGTGTAATTTATATGTTAATTCTCAAAGATCATCTTCATCCTCTATCGTTTTCTTATAACGGTAAATTTACGTACTTAATAAATTTGAGTATTAATAATGACTATAAATAATATATAACATTTTGCGGTTGACATTTTTAAATTGAAAAAATATTAAAAAAAACAGATCTTGAATTATAAACATTTGATAATAGGACTTTTACCAACTTTCAGAAACTTTAAATCTGAAGGAACAAAATAAATGGCTAGACAAATTCAGTGAATAATGAAGAGAATATCATTTAATAAGACCTTCGAAATATACTATTAGTTAAAGTTTGTTAGTATATTTTTAGATGTACATTTAATTGTGAAATATTAAGATTGTAACAATTTTTAATGTTTCTTTCTTTTCAAATTGAATTGAAGAAGGAAATGAGAAAAACAAAACAAAACTATGATTTCTAAAGGAACAAAATTAAAAAAAAAAAAACAAAAAACCTAATTGAAATAAATACTTTTATTGTTTTTCTTTTTTTTTTCTTTTTATTTGGAGTGCATTTGCACGTACTTAATTTATCTAGAGATTTAAAAATGTAGAAATAAAATTCCTTTTTACACAAATATGTCGCTTTTTTTCCAAAAATATGTCGTCGATTCTTTTCTAAACAAAATACGTAAATTTCTATAGTTACTGGTAGTATTTTTTGGCAGTTTGATTTTATTTGATTTTGAAATGACTTTCTTATATAGACAATTACTTATGCTCATATAAAAAAAAAGTTGTATAACAGCTACTCGAACCCGTCAGTCGGATTTTTGAATCCGAACACCATTATTTTTTGAGTTTTAGGGCGGACAAAAGGACATACATAGTTAAATCCACTCAGAACTTTATACTTTTTCATATATCTCCTTTAATGCTCCAAACGTAATAGTAGAATTATTATAACCTATATAATTTATTGAAATATGTTCATACGGGTATAAATATATAAGATAATTAATCTTTTCGAATTATTTGAACTGTATAGAAAATAAGAAAATAATCCCCTAAAAATATGCAATGTGTATAATTTTTGTGTAAAATAGAAATATGAATACACATGGGGGCTTCAGTAGCCTAGTGGGTAGGCGTGCGGCGTATTAACCGAAGGAGTATGGGTTCGATCACTGCACAGGTCGTAAGTGTTTTTTTCTTTACATATACCCCCCTTACGACCAAATATAATGTAAATATATATTATGTAATTTAAACAAAATAGGGGCTTCGGTAGCCTAGTGGGTAGGCGTGTGGCGTATTAACCGAAGGAGTGTGGGTTCGATCCCCGCACAGGTCGTAAGTGTTTTTTCTTTATACATACCCCCCTTACGACCAAATATAATGTAAATATATAGTATATAATATAAACAAAATAAATAATATTAGTATATAATTTAATAATAGTATAAAAACCTATAATGGCCTTGGTAGCCGATGGTTCAATAATATTGCATTACATTTTATGTTAAACATTAGGTTTATTAGCCGGAAGAGTGCTGATTCAAATTCTGCACAAATAGTCAATGTTTTTAACTGGAAAGAAAATTACTGAAAAAAGAAGTTTATAATATAATATAATATAATATAAATAAAATATTAATGTATATATTAATATTAGTATTTGATCTATAACGCTCTTAGTATCCGATAGTCTTGTAATATTGCAATATCGTATGTGATTTGTAATAGAAATAAATAAATAAAATGAAATAACATTTTTAAGCATATGGTTATAAAACAATAGCTTAAATACTAAATTATAAATTTATTTTAGATAATTGTATTTAATTGTTACAAATTGTAAACAATCAAGTTTTTCTTTAAAAAAAATATTTTTATAAGAAAGTAAATATAAGCTTGAACCTTTTAAATATTTATTGATTTTTCATATTAATTTCTAAAAAAAATTTCAACTAAACAAATACTTATTTATTTTATTTACTAAAAACATTCAATTGAAAATAAATTTATTGTATTGATTGAACAATATTATAAAGGTTATCTTTATGTTATGTTATGGCATTTAATGAAAATATTTGATTTAACTTTAATTTTATGTCAATTTTTGTATTTTAATTTAAACATTTTATTAATAAAAATGAATATGTGAGGGAATAAATCAATAATCAATTTATAATTTCATTTTAATAAAAAAATTTATTATGTACGACAACTAAAAGTTATACCAATTTTAGATTTAATTAGATTTAATTGTAAGTTAAATTTTATAATACTTGTAACGGTAAATATTTTTAAGTTTTGTAATTATCCCAGATATACTATAAAATGAATATTTTTTTGAGCTCCATGATGAGTAATAATTTTTTTTTAAGCATTCAAGCATTCAAAAGTTTTGTTAGGTTATTTTCAGAGTTTCTCTCCTTGATTAAAATTTGATTATACAATCAATAACTAAAATGGACCTCACATTATTTAGATTTTTTCATATACCAATTAAGTAAATTTTCTCTCTACAAACCCACTAAATTTATGCTGTAATGTTAAATATTTTAAAATTCAACTATATTAAAACTAAAATAAATAAATTTAATATGAAAAACATCATTGTTTAAAAGTGGTGATCCAATGTTCACCTCGTTTTATGTGCCGTTTCGTGAGTCGCGTTCCCCCGCATGCCGTAATTTTTTTGATGACCCAATGATAGCATCCCTTTTTTGTCATTTAAAAGAAAATTATTACGAAATATCGGATGTCTTTCAAATTTTACTTTAAAATTCTAATAATCTGATATTTTAAATTTAAAAAATAATAAATAACATATTGCATATATGTTATATTGTTATATTGTAAAAGAAATTATAGAATTTGTAATTTTACTTAATATTTTTTTATTTTATTTAATCATTTAATTTAATTTATTTTTTAATTTTATCAAAATATCGTCAGCGCGAGCAAAAAAATTTAATAGATCAACTCTAATATTGGTTTGCTCTTCTTATTATGTCAGATATCATTTAAAAATAGATATATTCTACTTAAATGTCAAAGAGACGTAAGAAACAACGAGAGTCTTGAATCATACCACCTAAAGCCACTTTCAATTTAAAAAGAATTCAACCATTATTATTTTTTTTTGTATTTTAATTGCTATATTAAGATTCATAGATTAAAATGTTTATTTTCGAAATTTTTTTAATAATATTATAATATTTTTATCAAAAGGATAAGGATCCTTTCATCAAAGAATTAAACTGTCATTGCTATAATAATAATTCAAACTAAATTCCATAGTTTTAAACTTTTAAATTTTAGAACAATTTCTTTTTAGAATTAAAAAAATATTTTCTTTTATAATATAATATAGGTATCATTTTAAAGAATATAGAAAAAAGTTTTTTATTTTTTAATTTTTTAAAATCCTTTTAAATTATTTAACGTAAAAAAATTTAATTTTAATTTACTTCGACATTTTGTGTAACATTTCAAAATCATAATATCTAAAATCTCTTAAGATAACTTTTTCATTATAGTCTTTATATAAAATATTCATATGTTATATACTGCGCATAAAAATCTATATTCTAGGAACGTATTTGACATATTTCAATATTATATTAAAGTGTACAAAACTCATTTAAATTTAATGGTAATTGTAAATATTGTCGTAGAAGTTAAAATCATAAAGGATTAAAAACTGGATTGCTACTTTAAGAAAAAACAAAAAAAGTTGCGGAGAAAATCTGTTTCCAAATTTAATTAATAGATAATATAGTTCAAAATTCAAGTTCATTTTAAGTCAAAAGACAAAGAACATCGACCAATGAGACTAAAGTCATCGAAACTATGGGCCGAATGCATAAAACTAAGCTTGAAATCTTATTTTTTCAAATAAACTTACGAGTTGAAGTGTAGTTTTCGATTGAAAAAATACAATTTGAACTCAAACTCAGTTTTATGCACTCAACCCTATATCTTATCTTAAATAATATACAAACATGTCACTGATTTTAAATAACAATGGTTAGATAGAATATTAAAAATGTATGAAAGAAATATTTGTCAGACTTTATTTTACATTAAAAAGAAGAACAATTCTTATTTTATACCAGACTACCAGTTACTCTTTAATGTTAGAAACACAAAAAAAAATGAAACTTTGAAGAATTTAACAGCTTAAAAGAAAATAAATTTATATTAGATATAGTTTTTATGGACTTTACATATTATTACGTACATAGTTATATCCTTTTTTTTGTACTTTCACTATTATAAAATGTAGGTATTTATATTTACATGCTTATATCTTCTATACACATGCTTATATTTTCCGTTTAAAATAGTAAAAATAATGCTATTAGAATAAAAGAGAAAAAAACAAAAATTCAGATCATCATAAAGGAGAAAGAAAAATGAATTTAGATATTGTTTCCGTAATATATGATTCCCTTAAGATTTGATGAAATTTTAAGTAAAATAAAAAGAAATTAAATAAAATTGGAATTGTCACGATGATAGCTGATGATCATGGTGAAATATGACTTAAAAAGTTTTAATATTTTCGTTTCTTAATTGAAATTTTCATCAAGGAAATTTTATTAATTTATTCAATGATGAAAATTAAAATTTTTACTGAAATTGTTTTAAAACAAGTAAAAGTAACAGTAAGTTGATGCAACCAACTTATTTATACCCTACACCTAAAAAATTCAAATTAAATTAAAAATCCATAAGTTATTTTAGTTAGGTATTTAATATAACTAAGCTAAAAAAATAAATACTTTTACAACCTTTGTACAAAATGTCAGATTTCTATCTTTATTAAATTCGAAAATATGCTTGTTAGGTCTTGGGAAGTGTGTGAAGGCACGCAGACCACCATCCCAATTCATCTCAAATTCTAGAGACATCAACAGGGTAGAACATTCTTATATCAAATTTCAACTTTATATATTTATTAATTACGAAGATATGCTTGTTTGGTCTTAGGAGTTGTGTGGCAGATACCCGAACAACCATTCTAATTCATCTTAAATTTTGGACAAATCAGGGATTTAGGAAACAACACCCTAGTACCAAATTTGAAATTTGTATCTTTATTAATTTCGAAGATATGCTTGTTCGGTTTTGGGAGTTGTATGGGAGGAACCCGAACAACCACTCCAATTCATCTCAAATTTTAGGCAAATCAGGGATTTAGGAAACAACACCCTCGTATCAAATTTGAAGTTTCTATCTTACCCGAACAACCACTCCAATTCATCTCAAATTTTGGGGATATCAGTTATTCAGAAAAACACACCCTCGTACAAAATTTTAAGTTTCTATCTTTATTAATTTCGAAAATATACGTATTAGATTTTGGGAGTTGTATGGGAGGTACTCGAACGCATGGTCCAATTTCGCCCATTTACAATCCCCGCCTTACCTTAGTCATTGTTAACCTGCAGTATAAATTTCATCAAGATAGCATCATTATTTTTTGAGTTATCGTGCGTACGGACGGACGGACATCGCTAAATCGACTCAGGCGGTGATCCTGATTCAGAATATATATACATGTCTATACCTAACTCGCTTCCTTTTGGTGGTTACAAACACCATACCAAAGTTAATATACCCTATACTTAATGTGTAGGGTATAAAAATGTATTTATTTACAGACAGTCCAACTGTCACTTACTACTTATTTGTAATATTTTTTTCCTAATTTATGAGATCAGCCATATATTTGCAATTCTTCTGTAAGTGAAAGAAATTTATTAAAAGTTTTAAAAGATTTATACAAAGTGTTTCCTTTTAATACCTATTCTAGTTCGAAATATTAATGTTTACCAGTTAGTTAAACTTTTTATTGATTAATATGTTTTACCTTAGCTATTTCTTAACTATTTATCTTTAAACTATCAAAGCCACAAATTTTAAAGGCCAGAATTCAGAATTATTATTATCTAAAGTCAAAAAATCAGAATTATTACAAACATGAACAGGTAACAAATATTTTCCAAACTTTTGGACTTTATTAATAAAACTTTTTGAATTTATATAAACGATTATAAAGTAGTAAAGCAACTGATTGAAATACTCTTGAAATATCATTTTCTTTACCAACAGAAATTTTTTCAATGCAATACCATTGATATTTTCCTTCATTATACCCGTACGATAGGATCGGGTATAATAAAATTACTCCTCCGTTTGTAACACCTCGAAATAAGCGAGCTAGATATACCTTCAAAGGTATGGATCGGATCAGAAAAAAATGGTTATGGAGCTACAGCTCCCCAAAGGTTCAAAAAAGCTCTATATTTAAATTGCTATAGCACAAGTTGTATAAAGTATATCTTCATTCTGAAAACGCCAAACGATTACTACTTTTATTAGCTTTAAAAGTATATATACAATAAATATATATTTGTGGCATACGGTGTCTTAATTTACCGTTATGCGAAACTAAAATTTTGCAAAATCCCTTAACCCTTCTATCTTCTAAACGGTTAAAGTTGGAAATTTGAAGTTTTGACAAAAGTTAGATCTTTGAAAATAAGTATGAGTCACTTCAAAAATTTGTTTTGTATCACTCCTCGTTTAGGAGCTGTAAGGGGTCAAAAACTGAAAATTTCCAATTTTTAAACACCTGTAACTTGAACACCTGTTAAAATTTTTTTGAAGTAATACACAAAAATTAAAGCTTCAACATTATACTCTTATTTCTGTTAACAACTTTTTTTAATAATATAGGGTTACTTTATAATTGCCGAAAGTGTTACTTGATTTTTTAAAATTTTCTAACAAATTTCTTTAACGAATTTTTTCCATTTTGTTTTACTCGATAATTTGAAATTGTTGAGGATATAATGCGTAGTACAAAAAAATGTAAATAAATAAACAACATAACGGTTGCTTGAAGAATTTTTATTTATATGATATTGATATATATACATACTTATATAATATCATGTTTATTTACATATCGTATATGTCACTGATGAATGAATGATAAGAATATAGATGTATATTATATAGCACCGTATTTACATACATATATGTATTTTATTGTACTTATAAGAAATTATTCTGTCAATGGAATATTTAAATATAAATTATTTTATATTTTTATATTTATTTTATTTATTTTAAAATACTAAAATATTAAAAAAATAATATTGTAAGCAGAGTGACAGGCTGTGAACATACTAACGGTTCGTACGGGTATCTAAGAGTTGACAAAGGCAACTGTATTCTTCCTCGTTTAAATTTTAATTAGCTTACCTTTCTAATCTAATAAATAGATTTTTATGCTCAACAATATTTATTTTGAATGTCAAAAATAA
Source organism: Poecilobothrus nobilitatus (assembly GCA_947095535.1). Taxonomy (NCBI): domain Eukaryota; kingdom Metazoa; phylum Arthropoda; class Insecta; order Diptera; family Dolichopodidae; genus Poecilobothrus; species Poecilobothrus nobilitatus. The sequence continues at coordinate 24,729,167 of OX352773.1, read as the reverse complement.
TTAAATGTAGCTTAGAATACATTTACTGACAAAAATAAGTTTTGGTTTTTTGAAGACTCATGTCTTTCAAAAGTTTGTTTTAGTAATTTTGCCGCAAATGACCGTTGTATACGGAATATAGTTGAAGTAATTTTTATTTGTTCTAATATTGCATGTTGTAACTGTTGTTGGCTTTGTCACTGATAACAAAATACTATTTCACAATTCAATATTTCCGGCTCCTTATTCTATCCTTTCCTATCCCTACTCTCTAGGTAATATGCTACATTAGTGTGGAATATTCTCATCCTCCTTTACGAATACTCTCTTTGCGAAAAAAATCTTAAAATTAACCAAATTTTACAGATAAATTTTAGAATTGTAGATAAATCCACACAAACTATAATTTTATTTTCTTTTAAAAATAAACCTTTAATTAAAATCCTATACATATTTTTAAATGCAACAAAAAATATCTGTTAAACCACCTGTTAAATCTATGCATAAAAACGAAAATCTATTTGTTTCATTGTACTTCAATCATCATAGTAACTAAATAACTGACTATTCTCACTTAAAAAAAAACTTTCAATGAATTTCAAGGAGTTTTCATTTAGTTTTAAACTTACATCACTTTAACATTTTATCTGCATTATTTTTTTCTTTAATATCTTAAGGCTGTACATCACAAAAAAGAGAAAGAAAAAATTAAAAAACTTTCTTTTAAAAATTATGAATTCTTTATAACAACCTAAAGGGTTTGTCATTATAATAAAACTTTGTTTGCTCCGAATTTCACTTTAAAAATTCAAATAATGTAAGTGCCAGGCATTATTATTTAATTTTTAAGGTACATAATACAAGTGTTATATAAATTGAATGCACGTTAATTTTCTTATATGTCATATTTTCAAAAATAAAACTTCAGTTTCCTGCATTCATATATATTCATTATCATTTATAATTTTATTCAACATAGAAAAAAAATATTGTTGCAATTAGTAAATAACTTCTTGAATAAAATTTTAAAGTAAATATAAAAAGGATATGTTTTATTTAAAGTAATATATTTTAAATTTCATTAGGGATTCTCAAAACACGTAGCGTATGAAAGAGTTCATAAAAATTAAAAATTTGAAGGACGAAAATATTGATTGAAATGAGTTAAATTAAGTACCTTGAAAATATTGTAAACAATTGATAGAGTCTGTAAGTGCCTCATAGTAAAATTAAAGAAAATATTAAGTAAAAATAACAACGACGGTAAAGTAAATGCTCCGAAGTGTACATATTATATATCTTGTTCGGATTAAAGCTTCCCAGTTTCTAGTATTTGTCCTGGAAATTCTTCTGCTATTTCAAACTAAGTTCAAAAAAAAGTATTTTTAAAGACAACTTCATTAGCTTATCTGGTCTATATTTTATTTATTTACAATTATTTTTTGTTTCTAAACGATTTCGTCCATTTATGATTTTAATTTACACTGAATCTAATGTTGATATTAATGTCATATTAATTGTATGACTTTTTTAAAAGTTAATCGCCAAAATGGAAATTACTTTCTTTTTTTTTGGGTTTTAATAGGTTCCAGTAAAATTAAACATAAAGTACAGAAAGAAACGTCATTTTTTTTTTGAATTAATCTATCCCTTTGATTGTAATGAATTAATTCTTTTTTTTTTAAATTATAATCTAATTAGAATAATATTTCATAATCTTTGTGGAAGACCATTAGGAATTTTTACCATAAATTGAAATCATAACATCATTAAACAAAATTTTTTAGATATTTTTAAAACAAAAAATAAAAATTAAGGTAGAAACTTCTGTTTTCCTCATCAATTTCTTGTGAGTTTTCTATAGTTATAAAAGTAATCCCTTTTATTCATAAAAGAGTAATTTATTAGGTAACAGGTAAAAACAGAGTGACAGGTGTTTTTACAATATAAATATATTTTTATTCTGCATATTTTTTTTTTTCTTTTAAAATAATTTTAAGAAAAAGATTTTTTTTTTGTGGTTAATTGGAATTTAATTAAAAACGATGGAAATCATTTTCTTTGTAAATATAATTGGTTGATTTGTTTTTTGTTTTTTAGAAAAAAAATTAATTCGATTTTGGTAACATATTGCCAAAAAGAAAAACAAAATTTAATTAATTTTTAATTATTAAGTAAAAAATCATATTTCAAATAGTAAAGAATTTTCAAAACAAAACACAATAAATAGCAAAACAATCAATTAAAAATTTTTAACAAGATATTTTTTTTTTTTTTTTGTAAAGTTTAATTATATTTTCAAATTCAATAAACGTAAATTTTATTGTAATGAGAGCTAAAAAGTTATAATATACTATGGGTTGGATACTTAATAAAAGAGAAAACATAAAAATAAAGAATTTGTAGAATAGAAATTACCGATAAAAAAAAATATTGTTTTTATTATTTATTGTTTTTTAATTTTCGTTTTCAGATATACATATATATATATATATATACATATATATAATTGAGCACGAGCCAATCTGAAAATAATTTATTTATTATATTTTATTAGATTAATTTGATTAAATCATAGGATGAAAAATTCATATTTTAAAATAAAAAAAATTGTGAAAAATCTTCAAATTTTAATATTTTTATTCTTTTTAAATAAATACCGCCCTAATAATAAATGAAAATAAATAAATTTATTTATAATAACCCAATTTAAAGTATATATTTGTTTTTATCGAAGTATTTCATCAAACCAAATAATGAGTTAAATGAATAAAATCAAATTACAATTTGATATCCCCTAAAAGTATGCAACATATTTTATATAAATAAAATTTAAAAAAAAAAAAAAGTGATTTTCATTATCCATGTAATATCAATATATCAATTAATTAATCAATATAAATAAATAAAAATATATTATTATATGATATGATATTTAATTTATGCAAATTATTTTATGTATTAAAGACTGTTAAAAACAAAATAATATGAGGTACATATATATATTTTGTTTATGTATGTTTTTATGTCTTAATTTATTATGAAGTGTTAAAATCAATCTTACTAATAATAATAATTTATTCCAATTGAAATATTTCTGAAAATCGCTTTACAAATTTAATTACTTTAGAGAATATTTAATTAATTAAAATATTGTCAAGTATAAGTATATTTTGAGGTAATATTTAATAGTTAAAATTTCAAAAATTATTTGTATAAATTTATGTTAATCATAAAATTTAAGATTAATAAAATTTTATAGTTTCTAATGATAATATAAAGTTAAAGTGTATATAATTGGATTTATATGATTTAAAAGATGGTCTTATTTTTAAACATTATTTTTTCAATCACTAATAAAAAATTAACTCCAAAAAAAATTTGAAATCTATTAATTTATTAATTTTAAATTCAATGATATATTTATTATACATATTTAATAAATTTTAAAAGGAGATTAAATAAAAATATAGACCCAAAAAAAATAAAACTCTAAATCATACACTTTGAATTAAAAGTTACTATTAAGTCTATGTTAATATAATTAATATTCAATATATAACAATTAGCACAATTAATTTTCTATGTCACCTTTGCAAAAAATTTAATTCAGACATAGCAAGAAATTGAATACTTGTTCAAATAAATTTTATACTATATATAAAATTTTATTTTCAGACATTTTAACCATTTTTATACTTATTTAAACATTGAAGTTAATATCTCTATTAAGAAAGCAACTTTCTTTTTCTGTATCGAAACAATTTAGTGTAAACTTTTATTACATTTTTGTATGTATTAAATTCAAACTTCTCGTCGTAAAATTCTTAATTAATGCCTGGGGAATCTGAAAATGATTCTTTCAGCATTCTTATGTTATTTTGAAAAATTTAGGAAAGTAAAACTAAGCTAAATTCTATACCATCGTAAAATTTAATTTACTTCTTCTGCGAGTTTATACTTAAAATAATTATTATGTTAAAGAGTATAAATCTTTTTAATCCGATTAAAGTTTTTTTTTTTTTTTAATATTACCTCAAAATTTTTTAAACTGCTACTTTAGCTCTGACCAGTATTTTTAATTACTTTTATTTTTTGTTAATATCTTATACAAAATTTTTCAAAAATATATCCTTAATATTAAATTTATTTATTTTATTCATTTTAGGGTTTTGTAATAAGTAGATATAAAAAAAAAACTAAGCAAATGCAAAGAAAACTAATGAGTTCATTATTTATAAAACATAATAAAAATAAATAAATGTTTAAAATGTTCCCTTTTAATTATTATTTGAAAGTCATTGAAATGTTATTGTTTTGTCGTTTAATTTTTTTTTATTGAAAATTTATTCATTTCTAATTTCCAAATGAACAGTGAAACAATGTTGTTTTTTATTAAGTTGCAATATAATTAAATTTTTATTTTCTTCAACTAAAATTTAAAATGTTTAATTTTAGGTTCTCCCAAAGGCAAACAAAGAAAATTTAATAAAGATCTAGATTCTTTAATTTCTTTGATTTCTTTTAATTTTTTTTTTTTTGTCATTTATTGTTTGTTATATTTTTTCCACAAAAAATGACACAATTTTACTCTTTGGTTTTTGGCTTCACCTTCTTTAACATTTGGCACGATATCTCATTATAACAGTTTCATTCTATAATATTTTTATTTAGAAACTAGAAATAACTGTTTTAAAAATTGATATACTGATATTATAGCATTATCTCATTAATATTGAGTTAGTGGATTGATCATGTTTGGGACAAAAGGACCTTTTTGTAGGAACATTATAAGAATTTAAGTTTCGAAAAATATACCAATTTCTCTTGAGTTGTGAAATTTTAAACTGGACTCTTCAATACTTATCCATTTTTTATTTAGCTTTGTGTACCTTATTTTTTTATATGTTTTTTTTATATTTTTGTTTTTTTTATATGTGTATGTTCTTTTATTTTCAACCATTTCCAAGGTTTTTATTTTAAATTTTTTTTTTTTTTTTGGAACGAAATAACACTCTCAGATACAATTAAATATTGTATGAAATTTAATCTGGTTGTACACAACAACAACGACATAAGTTTTTAAGCAATTATACGTTTTTTCTATCCTTATTTTTACCTATAAAGAGCATTCGTCTCATTTAAGTTATAAAAAAACAAAAACTTAAAATGGGAGTAAAAAAAAAACTTTTTATTGTCCCTTTTGAATAAAATAAAAATGAATAACAAAACAAAACACCTGAAGGGTTACAGGACCTAAGTAGAATAAAAAATAAAAAAATTTAAAACAAAATGAGCATGCAAACAGTTTCAAAATTTTAATTGTGTAAAAATAAAAGCAAAAAATAAAACTTTCACCAAATACTAACACAAACAAATCATTTAAACTTTATCTTATAAATGTATGTATATTGTATGTATATTCTATATATATTATGTACATAAATTTAAGAGTTCTTCGTTCTTTTTGTTTTTTGTCTTTTACAATAAATAACTTCCAAACAAAAACGAAATGCATAAAAATCTTTTTTGGTAAAATTTTAAAAAATTTTTTCAGAAATGGCAGTAGAAATATACACAAAAATTAACATAGTTTTTGTCTAGAAATACTTATATCCACTATTATATAGATATATATATTTTTTTTTATTTTTTTTTTTTAAATTCAAAAAATATACAATAAAAATTGTATATTTTGTTGCGGTACTTGACTTAATACCTCTCTAGTGCCGTTTTTAAAGGCAACGAATACATTTTAAAAGATACATTTTCAAATTAAATAGAAACGTTTTTATTTGAAATAGTTGTTATATTCAGATTGATCCTATAAATATTACGAATTTAATGTTACATTTTTATATTCTAAAAATATAAATTAAATTTATATACAAAGATTATAAATCAAATGCAATATTTCAATTCTTTTCTACAATAACGATAAAAATTAATATTATAATTGATAGCTATAGTTATAGCTCCTTCAAAAATATGGACTATTTCAAATTAAGAATTATGTAGACAAGCAGCCGTCTAACTTTTTAACTTCAGTAAAATAAAAAAAAATAAATATAGTTTAAAAATGGTCACAAATCTGTTTTAGTTTTTTTTTTGCATTCAAACACGAGTACAACAAGAGTAAACTTACAACCATAGTTTGTATTGTTTTTATAGTATTTTTGTTTTCTTTATACTAACAATAAAAAATTCATTTTCAGCACTTTAACGAGTCATTAAGAATAATTTTATTAAATAAAAAATTTTAATAAAATATTTTATGCTACGGTTTTTTTATTATTCATGAATCATGGCATTCTTTATTATCACATAAAATCACTACATATTATTCAAAAAGACTTGAGAATATTCTTCTTAAAATTAAAGTGAGACTCGTTCGTTCATTGTTATATGATAATTCTTTACAACTAATGTTCAGATATGTATAATTTGAAAATAATCAGTTTTATCATTTCAGTTATTACTTATTATTAAAAAAAATGCTCATATAAAAATTTATATTAAATTTTTCGCAATGGCAACAATAAATATATTATTATTATTGCCTTATTATTATATTATTATTATCATAATATAATTACATTTTATTTTTTAATGTTAGAAACTGTTATTCTGCATATTAAAATTTACTTTTTCAAAATTTAAATAAAATCCAAATATTTTCATTATAATCCAAAAATTTTCATTCAATGACAGTTCGTGCGAAATATTGCATACCTTTAGGCATTACGATTTTACCATTTTTTGCTTCTAGTTGAAACTAACCAATCATCTTGTAAAACAATTAAAAAAAACAAATTAAATTTCACTTCATTAAATTAAAATTGTTTTCCACTAAAACTATTTTTGAAATACACTTTTTAAATTCAATTAACAGCAATCACTTGTTAAATAAACCATGATGAAAATCATTTCAACACAATTTCATCATTTTGACACTTAAATTTATACAATCATGTACACTTACATAATATTAATTGTATATACAAGAAATACTAATACTTTTCAACTAAATCTAATCTATCTTAGAACATTCTGTTTAGATATACATAATTTATTAATTAATTTAATTAACGGTGAAAGTGATCGATTATAGACATCTTAATGTTTCTTATATATTATTTATAAAATAAAGAAAAAGTATTCAATCTCATGAGATAGATGTCAATCAAATAACAACATGAATACAAATATAATATAAACATGAAAATTAGTATATTTATTTGCTGTTTTAATCTATAAAAAAATATTAAATATCCTTGAATTTTCGAAAAGGATATTATTAAAGTATTAAATTTTTAAGATTTCACTTTAAAAAAAATATATATTTGAAGGATTTTTGAATATTTTAGAATTCATTTTTTTATTTTAATTTTAATTGATCAATACCTTACCATATTAATTTTAAAACTAACATTTTTAAAAATTGTACTAAGTACAAATTTCATAACCATTATCTTAATCTTAAAATCAATTTTTTTGTTTTTAAATATTTTTTCTCATTTTATTTCACATAATTTATTTTATAAAACCATTTGTTTATTAGTTTGCTATTAATTAAAACTCATCCTTTATGTGATGAAATATCCTACAAATTAAATTAAATCAAATTTCTTCTAGATCCTTTTTAGTGTCAGATTTCGTGATACAAACATTTAAAATATAATTATTATAAAATTTGGCAAACGTTTATGATTATCTCTTGCTATAGTTACCCTATTCAAACTATTTAAAACTATTTTTTTTTAATGACTTTCTTAAGATTTTTAAACATTTTTTTTCTTAAATTCAACATGTTGAAATTAACTATATTTTTTAGTAAGCGTCAAATGTCTTGTGGTCATCAAAATAATATTAATTTAATATTATGTTATTAGGACTCCAATATCTTAGGAATACATATAATACATACAATGTGTCACTACTCTACTTTTACTTAAAAAAAAAAATAACAAGAATTGTTATAAAAAACCAAGATAATACAAATGACAGCTTCCATAAAACACAAATACACTTCATAATAATGCATTAAAGATTTTTCACCTTTCTGTCACCCGTCGTCATCGTTATCTTTAATAAAAAAAAAAAATAAACAAAATTTGTAAAAAAGAAACACTAAAGACCCACTCTTTAAACTTATAGAAGATATACATTCATATGTTTTCATATATGTATATATATAATAGTGCATTTCCTTTAGTACATTTCACCTATTAATAGAATTATAATAACTCAGTTTTGAAATAGTATCGTTTTTTCTATAGTTTTACTTTTAGTTTTCTATAAAAGCAAGAAAAAAAGTTTCCTGCAGTCTTTTAAAAAGTACACTTAAATACTTTACTCAATAATACTGAAAAAAAAAACAAATACTGTACATATACAGGATGACTTATAGATAAATTCAAATTTGATTTGAAATAAAATAAATAAAAATGCATTATAAAAAACAGATTTTTTATAAATCGGAATTTTAAAAAGTAGAAAATAAATTTTTAATAGGAAATTTTCTTTAAATTACATTATTACAATAAAGGTTTTTATTAAAATCTGCGGCAAACGAAAGGTCTGCCAAATGAAAAACGAAAAACTTAAAATGATATAATTAAAATTTTAATTTAATTATGCATATATTCTCTACAAATTTTTTAAAAACAAATATAAGTAATCTAACAAGATGTTAAATTAACCATATTAAATCGAAATAAAGGTTTTCAGGTTAAAGCCTTTTAATCAAACTTGTTCGTCTCCATAATTTTGTATTATATTTCCGTATAATTTTATTTTTTTCTATAAAATTTTCTGTAAATTGATTTTGTTAAGTAATGACAGATAATATATAGTCAATTTTGTTACTTTCATTAACTTCTATGTTTTTTGGTACAATTATATTAAAATTATATGTATGGTCACCGGTAAACAATCTGCATTCATAATTTTAAATCTCTACCTCAACTGGAATGCATCTAAAATGGTTGGTCTAGGTTGTAAAAACTAAACATTTAAAAAAAAACTCATCTTTAATTATTTGTGAACAGAGAGATTTTCATATTATTTTCCACTTAATTTAATTCTATAAAACTTTAACATAAATTTTCAGTTTCAATTCAAGCAAAAATTGTTCGAAGCTAAATTTTTTGGATCAATCAAAAATAACAAACCAATTTAACTTTTAATTAAAAAATGTAATTATTAATTTAAACAATTAAAACAAAATTAATAATAAATGACACACTATCTAAATAAATATATAAAATAGTCCCGAATCCCTTTTAAGCAATAGGCACATTTTTTAAATAAAAATTAATAAAAATGTTTTTTTTCTTTTATAGCACCCTATAAACTATATTTTAAACTACTCAAACAGTTCTACTCAGTACAAGCCAATTCCCATCACCATTTTGAACACTTTATTATAGAATTTAAAACTAAAAAAAAGAAAATTAAAACAGACATTTTTAAAGTGTACATCTTGTTTAAAAGCAATTTAAAAATGATATCAGGCAAAGCAAGCAACTATGGTTTTCATCTTCAATCTAACTTTTTCCTTACTTTTTCTTTTTATCCTTTACAAATTAACACATATATAAACATACAAGCATATGAACATGAATACTACTAATGCATTTAAAACAAAAAATAAAAATGGAGACAAAATTGTTGTCACTACTTGCATCATCCTAATTTAATAAACAACTTACTACATTAGTACATACTAAAATGATATAACATATATATCTATTACTTTCTTTTATGATATGTAATATAAACGTGTATAATTATATAAAGCAAATATATATAGCAAATGTAAGAAAGAGAAGAAAATATATTGCAATAAGGTTTGAAATGAAAATATTTATGAACAATGTTGTCATAAAATATGAATTTTATTTTTATTATACATTTTCTAGGCATCAAAAAAAAAAAAAATCACATCCTTTGATCCTTTGATACTATCTGATAATTAAGTAAATTTTAATTTTTTCATCAAATTCCTACTTACACTTATAAAAATTAAATATTTACTTTTGATATAAGTGAAATTAAAACTAAAGTCTTTACAAATATTTTTTTTTTTTTTACATCCTAGTCTACAAGCAAAAAGAACACCTTTACATAGGATTGTCTATATAGTGAATAAAAGTAATTTAAAATCAGAATATAGTGAAAACAACTCAATAATATATCTGATTATAATGCCATGAATAATTAATTAATTCTAATTAAAAAATCCGGTTCAAAAATTTCCCAAATACACCAACTTTTTTAATAAAATTTATGAAAAATGTAAAGCTTCTTAAATTGTAATTACAAAAAAAAATTACGAAAATCTTTTTAATTTAAAGCTATTGTGTTTTTTTTTCTTACTTATTAGATTATATTATTATTATTTAGGGGTATCACTAACACTACGACATTTCACTAACACAACTCTATTGTGCTCCCTCTATTATTATATTTTGTATGGATTTTTCTTGCGCTTATAATATTTCTGTCAGTCGTACAGTCTATAAGAAATTTAAGAAGATCTATAAAAGGTTTATTACTGGCCGTTCATTTTCTGTAAAACAATATGTTTCTATGTGCACAATTTACTGTGAAAGAAGGTCTGCAATTTTTGAGTATATGTCGTGTTACTAACTAACCTTCGATTTCAAATTAACTCAAATTTTTTATTAAAAAAAAACAAAATAATCTTTTTGCACTAAAAAAAATTGTTTTTGATTTTAAAATACTTAATAAAATTTATTAATAGACTATTTTACTATTATGCAATAAATTTCAAGAACATGACATAAACTTATGTTATTAGTTATTTATTTGTATATATATATATGTATAATGTATATATATGTATATTTATAATTTAACCAAAAATAGCTATAAATAATTAAAAGATGAAATCAATGTACAAAATAAATTTTAATTTTATCTGTAAATCGATTTTCTTTTGATTTTTTCTAAAAATTTATTTAATTCTTAACTATTTCATAATAAATAAATTGTTATTTATATAATAATTATATAGATAGTAAATATATACTAAAAATAATTCTATAACTTAATATGTCATTAAAATTATCACTTCAAAAAACGATAAATAAATATTATTAAGATGAAATATTACCAATATAGAGGGCGGCATTAAAGCAAAAAAAAAATATATATATATATAATAAAAATTGAGAAGAAAAGAAATATATATGATATATACATATATAGATAAATATAATATAAAAATTTACAAGATTTTTGTTTTTTTTTTTATCTTTTTCACTTTATACATAAAGAAATGCAATTAATATTTATGAGTATTTCATCATCTCTTATTTTATACTTCGATAGATTTAATATCATGATGTTCTTTATCATTTGATTTTTCCTTTTTCCCTTTTTTGTATGTTCTTTGGTTTTTTGTTTTAAATATTTTAATAAAAATAAATTCATTTTGAAATAAATTATTCTGTAATTATATTGGAAATAAGAAAAATCTAAAAATTGTACCATTAAACTAAAGGATCATAAATAAATGAAATGGTATTATAAGTTTTATATTTTTCAGTTATGTTCTGGTAACTAAAATATGTATATTTACATAATATATTATTTAAATATTCATTAAAGCAAATTTTTTTTTTTATTATGTTTTTGTTTTATTGATAAAAAACTTAACTTACGCATTAGTAATCACTATATAGATTCTAATTCCTTTCTTAGTGCATCTGACAATTTATTCGAAAAGAGTTGATGTTTCCTTAGATTTATATCACAAAAATACCACTCTAACGAAAAGAGGAGAAAGGAATTTGAAAGCTTCTCAAATTTATGTCAGAAAGTCTTAAGTCTTTGAAAAAGAAATTAGCGAGATATTTTCGCCTTTTCTTGATATGCTATGACATGTGAAGAAAATGTGTTTCAAGCTTTCTATAACTTCAATTAAATATAACACCAACAAATTGTTTTATTTAAGATCTAGAAATTTATACTCTATTTGGATCTATTTATACTTAAATCCGACAACAAGACTTTGGTTGTATTGAAAGTTGCTGCATGCCACCGTTCTCTGGCCAGGTTTTACAATTACAATATTTATTTTTTTCGCCTATCAATCAACAACATATTCTATATCATTTTACAATAATTATCAATCAATGATATCATATTCAATTTTTATAACAATTACCGATATTAGATAGAATTAACTGGCGAACATTTTTTATATGAACAAAAGAGGACATTTATTTTCATTAAATTTAACTTTAAGAAAGAATACTTAACTAAAATATAAACCAAATTTTTAAAAAAAAATATAACATAAATATATGTTTAGCTTTATGTTATCTTTACTGATATAATAACTATGTTTATATGTTATATTTTAACTGATATAATATAATAACTATGCTTTTAAATAAATTTAATTATATTTTGTAAGTAAAGAAAATGATGTAAATATATTCTCTTTAGAAAAAAAATAAAATCATTTTCTGCATTAAAATGCTTAAAAAAAATTAAAAAACTATAACGATGTCAATCACAGACAAAAAAAAAAAACCTTTTAATCTTAATTTTGAATGGCATTAATATTTATCTAATACTAAATGCATTGAATTTATTAAATAAAAAAATAAAAAATATGTCATGCTTTAATATCGTCATTGGTATAAAATATTTGATTCCTTTGCATCATTTGTTCAATCATTTGCAGAACTAATACTTTTGCCGTTGATAACTCATTTTTATTCAAATTTTATCCTTCGTAAAGTTGGTTTTCATTATTGCAATATCAGATCGTAATCAATGAGATTGTGAAGCCAGAATAATTGAAAAATATTTCTATTTTAATTTATCATAAATTTTTTTTTTTTTTTTTGATCAGTTGTTCCTATCACAGTCATTTATAAAGTGTTCGTAACAATTTCTCCTTTTCCTTGCATGAATAAATGAATTCAACGATTCTTAACAAAAAAAGGATACCAATCGAAATCTTGAAAAAACAATCTTATAATACAAAATTTTGAATGAATTTTTACAAAATCTAAAATTTACAAAATTTGGAAGTACAAAATCTTGAAAAAAAATTTTACCATAACAAAATCTGAAAATAAAAAATCTCCCATAAGACAAAAGTAAACCAATTTAATTAACAACAAGAAATTGTAGTTTTCCATTGATTGGTTTTTGATTTTATTTCTTTTCTTACTCTATTAATAAAATTACCAAACTTTTGGAATTCTTTTGATGTTGGAATGTGGGCAGTTTTACAGTAAAATATTATATTTTTTTTAATCTAGTTTAATATTTTATAATATTTTAATCTTAATATTATTTTTTATAAATAATGTGAGCTGTTCAACTATATCTACAGTTAATACCTATATATTCCATGAGATATCTACAGTATGCTTACATATGATATATTTACCTATAATATACCGTTAAATAATTATAATTTCATATTATCTATAAATAAGTTCAAAATTAAGAACGACTAAATACCGTTTAATCAGTTAGTTAACAATTTTCATCACTCATCGTTTTTTTATGAAAATTTCATTAGTTGTTTTTGAGTTAAAATGAGTTAAAAAATCTGTTGTTGTTAAGCAAATCTGTTGTATTTCTTTACGTACCACAATAATTTTAACAATGAATTCATTTGAAACTTAAGCCATAAACTTAAATATTGTAAAACACAATTTGATTTTTTTTTAAATGAAAAAATATTATTAAAATTCTAAAAATCTCAACATTAAATGAAAAAATTTAATTAGCAGAAAAGAATAATTGCATTCTTTTAGGAACTATATTTATTTTTTATTTATAAATTCCTTTCAAAACTGTAAAATTCTATATAAAACTAATTAAAGTGAACCAATTTAATCATAAATTTGTTATGTGCAATTCAAAAATACTTTGTTCTAAATAATATTCATTTAAATTCTACTTTTTTAGCACATTTTACAAAAAAAAAAATTTACTTATTAGTTTCACTCAGTCCAGGCAAATGGCTAAATAAAACTGCTACGTTATTTAAGATAGACCAATGAAATTTTATCCATGGTCTCATAAAAAATATTTGTAATAATAAATTTCATAAAAAAATGAATGTTACGGAACTATAAAAGTTCTTAAAAGTGAAAAAAAGTCTTGTTTTCACATGTTTATATCTAAAGTTCTACTTAATAGTTCGTCAATTTAAAAACGTCAAACGCCAGGAAATTTTTTGAGCTTTATAAATTAATATAGAAAATAAATTTGTTTTTTTAATTTGATATTTAAAATTATATTCATGTAAAACCATACATTAACAAAATTTTGGTTTCTCCGTATCTCCGCAACGCTTTCAGTCAAAATCTTCAAAGCAGCAAAATCTTTGATCCTTAAAGTTATCTGAAAAATTTTTTTATTTTTGCCAGCTTAAGAGTTATTAGGGGTCATCAATTTCAGGCCCCTTTAAACCTATAAATTTGCATAGGTTTATAGGTTTAAAGTTGCATAAGTTTTCGAGTAATCGTAAGTAAAACATAAAAATTAAAGCTTCAATATTACATTTTTGTGTAAACTTTATCTTAAAACTGAAAAAAGTGTTTCTTAATTTTTCACAATTTTTTTCTTACATTAAAAATTCTAAAAAAAAATAAGTTACAGTTTTGGATGCAAAAGTAGTAATACTTTTAAAATCCATCCATTTTATTTTTTATTTAAAAATTTGCATCTTTAAAAACCCTTTGTTTTACATACTCTCTTGTTTAATATTATTATTCAGATACATTAAAACATTATTTTAATGAAAAAAAATGCAAAATAAAATCCTGAATAAAATTTTTCTATTAAATATACATACGTTAAAATGCATCTTTAAAATTTTATATTCATTCAAAATAAAAAACAACTTTTTTAAGTTTCCCATTGCCTTTTATTTTAAAGATGACATAAACATTTAAAAATTAAATTTCCTATTAAAAATTCTACTAAATTTAGTTCATTATTTCCTTTATATTTCTTTCTATAAATTGAAAGAACAAAAAAAAAAAAAAAAGCATAGTTAAAAAAAAGAATTAGAAGCAAAATTAAATCTTTATGCTAACTTTAATATAAAAACTAGTGAAATATTTTGTAAAAATAAATTTGAAACGTTATCTTAATAACAGTAATGAGGTTTTTAATTTTCTCTTAATAATGGTAACTGATTTATTTTCATCTATCACAGCAAATCAAAAAAACTATTACATGACGAGTTGGGGTTGTTTATGAACACTATAAACAATGCCGAAACATTGGCTTTATAAAATGCAAAAAAAAAATAACTTTTGAATCTTTGAAATTAATTCATAACCCTATTCCCACAATTATAAAAACCGATACAAACGTTAACTTGTGTTGGCAAAATTTTTAACATTTTTTAGAACAACACACAAAGGAGCAGTCATTGTAACTTTTTGTTTTAAAAGTTAGAAAAAATTTAAGAAAAACATTTTAATAGGTTATTATTTCAACTTGTACATTTTTATAAAAAGGTATAAAAAAAAATTGCATCAAAGAATTTTATTTTCTTTTTTATAGATCGTTTCATGGCATCAAAAACCAATTTAACAAAGTCTTTTTAATTAAAATATTAAAAAGTTTTATAAGAAAAAAGAAAAATATATTATTAAAAATTAAAGGATATATAAACATTTTTTTTTTAACATATAAGAATTGCAGCTATTTGTTGAATCATGAAATAAATAATAAAAAAAATACCTTCTATTACTATAAAAACAAAAAAAAAAAAACAAAAAATTACCAAAGTACTAATTTAAAGGTTTATAAATATGAAACATTATTATTAGTAAGAAAAAAAATTTAAAAGAAAACATAATATGTATATGTAAAATTAAAAAACTAATTTATTATTAACAATTTTACAGTAGTTTTGGTTCATGTATTAGATGAAAAATTTAAATTAATGAGCTGCTAAAGGTACTAAATTTAATGCAAAGGATTAATTTCGTTTTTTTGGTTTTGGAGGTTATTTTTTGAGCATTTTTTAAAAATATTGTTCGGGGAAGAAAAAAATACATTTAAGTTCCGTTTTTCTTTCCCAAAAGAAAAATGATTTTTAAAGAATTTTTTAATGTGATTTTAATTCTCAAATTTTCTAACAGCAAGTAATCAAATATTAATTTTAAATTTTAATTTGTTTTTTTTATACCTACATATATATAAAAAAAAATTCAATTTTACCCGTCTAATATTTTACTTATAAAAGTTTGGAAAATATATGGCATAAATTTAGAAGTAAGTAATTAAAATTGAAAGAAAAATTAACAGTATTTTTTATCATTAATTATTAATTAGCAAAAGATCAAAATATTTTCGGTATTTAACTTTTTTCTCTTTTACTGATTTTTTTCTCTTTTATTTTTACTGAAAGAGAATTAAATTAATCTCATAAATGTCAAAGAGTAAAACTTGTACAATATGAGTATACCATCACTCAAAGGTTACCACAAATGTAATAGTTATTTTTAAAGTTTATATGGAAAATAATTAATAAACATTTTCATTTAGTACTCGTATGTATGAGTTAAGAAGAACCTTCATCATTTATAGAACTGAGAACTAACTGATTTAGTAACCATTTACTTGTAATACCTTCTTAATAGACAATACTTAATAAGCGACTTAATTAATATTGGTGACGACATTAAATGACAGTAAAAAACTAATAATCTAATAAAGAAATAGGATTCACTTATTGGTTTAAACATTGTAAGGGCATACGAGATTAATTATGCCCGAGTATTTGGTTGGTAACATTAAGCTAAAATATGAATTAGTCTTTTAATTTAATTTTGAAACTCTTAATTTTTAAAAAAAAAAAAAAAATAGTTTCCTAACACCCAAAAATTCAATGAATTTTTGAAAATTTTTGTCACCAAAATCTGTATTAATAAAAATAAAATTTTATTTTTATTAATACAGATTTTTTAAAAAAAAAAATTCCCATCAAGAAACGTATAATTCTTGAAAAATATCTTAATTATCTTATTATTAAGAATTCAATTCGTCTTTTATAAAGAGTCATGAGTAAAATTCCGATTTATTGTAATAATTGAATAATTCTTTTTGATAAATATATACTTAAAATAGATATATATACATATATTTGCTTTTTATATAATATACATACGTATATAACAATTAACAAATAAAATAAATTTTAATTACAAAAAAAATAAAATAAAATCAATTTTAATTTTTATTCTTTACAGGTTTGTTATTTTCAACTCTTTAACATAATATTCTACAATTTTATTTATTTACAAAATGAAATAAGTATGAAATAACAAAATAAAACAAGAAATTCTATTTTTCTATGTTAATAAGAAACTCAATTTACAGGAATCAGAAAAGAAAACCAAATACTTTTGCAACTAAATTACGAAATTTTTAATTTGACCCGTTTTGAAATAATTGTATTACAATTTTTCCAAAACCAAAGGTAACTTTTTTGTATCTTCTTTCCACTTCCATTTCTTTTAACTTTTCACCTTAACGGTTTGTTAGGTAAGAAAGAACTGGAAACTTTCACTAACAAAAATAAAATCAAGAAAAAAAAATGAAAAAAGAAAATTCTTAACCTTGAAAAATTATGAATTCTCTATTTGTTAAACATTAAAAGGTTTTCAATTCTACATGGAAATTAACAAACGAAATGAAAATTTAAAAAAAAAAAAAAAGAAAAAATAAATTCTATGAAAACTTTGACTCGTATTTTTTGTTTCATTTTTCCCACAGATTAATCAACTACTATGAAAAACGTTAATAAATTGAATATATGTCGCGAAAATTTAACAATAGGACAACCAGAGAACAAAATAGCAACTAAATTTTAAATACTTTTATACATTCTTTTTTTTTTTAATCTTTAAGTGATTGTTTTTGTTTAAATTCTTAGAAAATGATTACCATTTCTACATTATTATGTTAGTTTTCAAGTTCCTATTTCTTTTTAAGCATATTAAAACGAGAAAATATTAAAAGGAAATTGAAGTGATTTATTAATAAATTTATAAAAAATTAGAAAAAAATTATTTTCTTACTTTCTAAATTTTAAAATTTCGACCGATTAATTATGTATTGTCAAATTTAAAATATATCCCGAACCAATTTCTAATGTATTTATTCCAATCCTAATCCATTATATATTCATTAAATCAAATGATTAACTTCTACCGTAAAGAATAATACATAATCCCTTGTGAGACTTACGTCTTGTTATAGATTGACTGTTAAGATTTTTATTCGACCTTACTTTAAATTTGTATTATTTTAATTTTTATCGTCTCAAAACATATATTAAAAGTATTAATGAAAAATCAACCAAATTATTTCTAAACCTTTAAAAGTATTGCAAAATAAAGTTACACAGTTACAAAGAATATTTTACACCAAAATATCTAGAAAAAATATGATATCCTGCTGATAAAATTCTTGTTCTCAATTATTTTATGGTCATCAACAACTGACTAATTTACACTATTTTCAGTTTTAATTTTTATTAACTATTTTCATTTTTTTTTTTTTGTTTTTGACTTTATTTTTATCTTTAACAACACTGTTGCCTTCCCTGTCATAAACTGTTTCCTGCATAACAGAGAATAACAATAATACTTTATTAACTATGTTTTATATTTGTTTCCACTTTTATTTTATAATAAAAGTGTTTCTTAGTTTCATTGTTTTGTTTTGCACCGCACATGAAAAAAAAACAGATCATAATATTATAAAAGTAAAATATAAGTTACCATATCATTTTTATTTTGAAGAACTATATATTATTATATTCTGTTTTCTGATAAGGATCAAATCGTGAACATTATAAATTTAAAATACTTATAAGTATATATTAATTTAAATTTTAAATTTTTTTGATGACATATCGCATTTTTCAAATTTTAATAACTTAAAAAGCTGTTTTAGTATATCAATACATGTCATATAGTCTTCTTTAAAATCTAAAAATAATAGTCTTCGTTTTTCTTTCCAAATTTACAGCTGTTCTTATTTAATTTTAAGATAAACTGACCTCTATTTTTATTTTAAAAACTTTCCGAAAGAAAATACACTTTTTCTTGTTAAGAATTAACATCGATTTTTCACCCCAACACGTACATCATAACATAAAAGACTGATGGAATTGAATATTTTTAATTAACGTGATGATTTTACTAAAGAAGGAACATGAAGAAAAATGAAAATAATATTAAGAAAAAATTTTATTAAAAGATAATAAGAATATTTGAATGAATTTGAAAAAAATTATTTTAAAAAAGTGGGTATACCCCTTTCAAAACAATTTATTATTAAAAATTAAAATTTTTAATTATAAAAGAAATATTTTTGAAAGTTTATACCAACTACCTTTTAAAATATTCAAATTTAAGTTAATGAATTCAGATCATATAAGGGTTTCCTTAATTTATATTTATATAACTAAAATATTAAAATAATTAATGTATTCAAACTACACTCTAATACATTACCAAATTAACCATTAAGTAAACTTAATTAACCATTCAATTGATTTAGTCTTGCGTTTTTTTTTTGTAAGACTACAAAAGTTTATCAGACCTATGAGTTAAATTATTTTAAAATTAATTTAACAATAGTGAGCGGACAACAAAAAAGCCACATAATAGAGAGTATAATACCGAATTGAAAACCGAATTCTTTGTATTGAAAAGAAACTAACTAATTTCTGTACAAATCCTTTAAAAAAATTTACGAACGTCAAACGAAATATTTGAAAAGGATGGTTATGCAGTCCTATCTGTAATTGGAAATCTGAAATATTAACATGCAAGAGTTTATGTAAATGAACAGTTATAATATCGAAGGAGAAAAACAAAATTGTCTTTTAAATAAACAATCAACACTTTTCTTGAAAGGTAAATTTATTTAAAGGACAGATATCAATATTAATACCTATTGATAGTTCATTTTATAAATTGCCAAAAGATTTCTTAAATATTTAAATGTTAATTAGTTTTAAGGTTTATATATTATAAATCAGAAAGGTGTAAATCAAGTAGAAGATTAAAAAATGAGCATCGAAAGAAAAATTATTTTTACATCAATAATCTACAATAAATTACAAAAACTTTTAGGTACGCATTATTTAGAACGTAATGATATGAACACAATTATAATATGTATATGCAAATTAATTAAAAATAAGGATAAGATGGACTCAGGTAAAAAGTTTTACCCAAAAATGGAATCCAGCCAATTATGTAGTAGTTAAGACACCAGTCTTTCAGTCCGAAGTTCTGGAGTTCAAATCCCGGCTGGAACATATATATTAATAAAAATAATATAAATTTTTGTTATAATATATAACTAATATAATATAATTAAATAAAAAACAAGTAAAAGTAACAGTAAGTCGATGCAACCGACTTATTTATACCCTACACCTAAAAAATTCAAATTAAATTAAAAATCCATAAGTTATTTTAGTTAGGTATTTAATATAACTAAGCTAAAAAAATTAATGCTTTTACAACCTTTGTACAAAATTTCAGATTTCTATCTTTATTAAATTCGAAAATATGCTTGTTAGGTCTTGGGAAGTGTGTGAAGGCACGCGGAGCACCACCCCAATTCATCTCAAATTTTAGAAACATCAACAGGATAGAACATTCTTATATCAAATTTCAAGTTTATATGCTTATTAATTTCGAAGATATGCTTGTTTGGTCTTAGGAGTTGTGTGGCAGATACCCGAACAACCATTCTAATTCATCTTAAATTTTGGACAAATCAGAGATTCAAGAAACAACACCCTAGTACAAAATTTTAAGTTTCTATCTTTATTAATTTTGAAGATATGCTTGTTCGGTTTTGGGAGTTGTATGGGAGGTACTCGAACGCATGGTCCGATTTCGCCCATTTACAATCCCCGCCTTACCTTAGTCATTGTTAACCTACAGTATAAATTTCATCAAGATAGCATCATTATTTTTTGAGTTATCGTGCGTACGTACGGACGGACGGACATCGCTAAATCGACTCAGGCGGCGATCCTGATTCAGAATATATATACATGTCTATACCTAACTCGGTTCCTTTTGGTGGTTACAAACACCATACCAAAGTTAATATACCCTATACTTAATGTGTAGGGTATAATAAGTACGAGTATAATATCATTGTAATATATAATAAAATCATTTTTTTTATAAGATAATAGATGGCGTAGAAATAAAGAAATATTTACGTCTCATAGAAGAGTAAAATAGCTACAGCAGAGTAATCAACAGCTTAAGGAAATTAATGATTCCAGAAACTCAAGCTTAATAAAATATGATTAATAAATGATTTAGTGGATGCTCTATACTTCTTATGGGAGTGGGAAAAAAAAAAGAAAAACTCAAAAAGGCAAAAGAGAAAGAGTTGTATAGATGTTACACAGGAAGCAAAAATAAACTACACTTATACTAGGCATACAATTATTTTATAATTTTATAGTTTTGGCTAATTAAAATGGGTTCTTATGAAAACATTTTTTTTTTATTTATTTGTTAATGAATTATTTTAAAACATTGTGGAATTTTTAAATAAAATTCTATTTATGGCATTATAATTAAAAAAAAAAAGAATAAATTATGTAGAAGAGAAATTTAGAATTTTCCTTTTAGAATTTTCTATATTTTTACACAAAAAAAAAATAAAACAATATATGATAATATTATGTACTTAAGATATTTTTAAAAATGGGTACTTTTTTCTTCTTAAATCTAAAAAAAAAAAGATCTAAACCAAAACAAATAAGTAATAAAAATAATCTAAAAACAAACAACTAAAAAATCATCTATAAATAGATTTAAGTTTTAAAAAGAATTTTCTATGATATTCTAAATTTAGAGTCAGGATATAAAAAATAATGAATATTTAAAATAAAAAAAAAATTTGGTGTTTCCAAATTCTTCAATTTGAATTTACATAAAAAAAAATTTAATTTAATCAATAAGATTTTTAACATATCCTTTATAATCGCAAGAGTATTACAGATGTCATTATGTTTCAAAAATTTAATATTCATGTTATAATATTTTATATATATATATTTAATATGATTTTTCGTTACCATGCAATACCAAAAAAAAAAAAACATTTTTAAAGTTTTAACTAAAATTCTTTGTTTGTATTGACAAAACAAACTTTATCATTACACCTTCAAAAAAAAAAACTTATGTCCTTATAGTACTTAGACATTACAATTTCTGTAATGAATTTAATTAAACAAACTTTTAATACTTTAAATAATATTATATTAATAAATTTAAAAAAAAAAACATTTTTTTTTTTCTAAAATATTTTAAAATTAAAAATTATTTTTGTAATTATTCATACAATACACATTATATAATTAATATAAATTGAGGTTAAAATTTGCAGTCTAGTAACTATTTTTCAAAATCGTAGCGCATTAAAAAAAAGAAATATAATTATAGAAAAGCCTTTGGACACTTAAGAAATTTAAATATCCTAAACAAACATCCTAAAAATTATAATTACTTTAAATGCCAATAATGTTTTGTTTTTTTTTTTGTTTTTTTTTTTTTTTAAGTTACACGCTCCAATTCTTAATTCTAAGTTATATAACATTCAAATAATAAAATAATTTAAAAAGTACTTTTAAAATAAATAGAATATAAAAATACGTGAAACTAAAATAAAATGAAAGTAAAAATTTGTATACATTGAATTCATTATTTTAAAAATTATCTTGTAAATTTCTTTTACAAAAGATTCAATATAAAAGAATATTTTTCGAAAATGTCTTTGTACAACCCTGCATTCAAACAAAAAAAAAAAAACAACAAAAATTTAATAAATTCTCTTCTCTAAAACATTTTTATAATTTTTAAAGAGATAATTTTTTTTTTTTTGTTTTTTTTGTTAAAAAACTTTTTGACCTAAAAAAAAAAATTATATTACATTTTCTTTAAAAAATTCTTATAAAAAAACATAGAAAACATTAATTTATGTATATACATTTATATAAATTATATATACATACATATACATTAAGTAGATACATATATAATAAAATAATTAACATTTTTCCCACGACAGAACGTTTTTTTTTTATCACAACTTTCTTTATGTACGTGTTTTAAAAAAAAAATTTTTTTTTAGTTTAAATTAAGAAAATAGCAAAAATACCATAGTATATTTTTTAATATATATATATATATATATATATAAATAAATATACATGTAAAATGGCAATAGAAATATTATAGAAGTATAAGAGAAAATAAACAGTAGTAGAATTACTAATAGTTAGAAGTAGTAATCATAATAGAAGACGGTTAAGGTGATGTTAAAAGGGTTACAAACAAAAAAAAAACATTTTATTTTCTTCTTTTGTAACTTGACATTTTTGTTTTTTTTCGATTTTTTAATTAGTGTCAAAAGTAAATATACAATCACACAAAATAAATTTAGACCCATTTTATAGAAGTATACAGAGTGTTTCCGACTCGATAGTCTTCCTCGAAATGAGTGATCGGATATGTCGAGATGAACAAAAAATTGTATTGGAGGAGGGGTCTATGCTGGACCCTTCTCAAGATGTGAGGCGTTAAAGAAGTTTTAGCGAGTTTTTATAAAAAAATCTATAACTTTTGAACAGCTTGCGAGAGATAACAAAAAATGCATTTTGTAGAGTAAGTTGTTAACCTTAATTTTTGTGTACTAAAGATTTCCATATCATAACAGTTACAAAGTTATGAAAGTTCAAACTCAATTTTCTTTTGAAACACCCTGTATTTGGGGTACTTTTTATAGCATATTTTGAAACAGCTTTTCAAATCCTATAATTAGAAACTTTTATTACTTTTTCTCTACCTCTAACCGTTTTTGAGATATGAAGAATATAAAAGTGAGAAGAATTTTTTTTATCTCTCTACAGCAAGCCGTTCAAAAGTTATAGATTTTTTTATGAAAAGTCGCTAAAACATCTTTAACCCCTCATATCTCGAAAAAAGACCCCGAATAGATCCTCCCTCCCCCCTCCAATTCAATTTTTTGTTCGTCTCGACATGCCCGATCACTCATTTCAAGGAAGACAATCGAGTAGGGAAACACCCTGTATATAATAATATATTTCTACCTATTATACAAATGAACAAGTTTATTGTGAGACTTAAATAATGACGTACCTTAAGAATTATTTATTCAGGGTTTTTATATTAGTTTTCTTTGTTTTTCGCTGACATTCACTTTTCCCTTTTTATTTTTTTGTGGAAAGCCAAAATAGTTGAAAAATATAAATTATGCTCTTAAAACATCAACTTTGATAAACCAAAAACTATTTTATTAACTAGTATACCTATTGAAAATGAAAACTATTAAAAATTTGCTTTCTTATATATATAATTACTTTACTTATACACATAACTAAAAATAAAAAAATAAATGTTTGTTGTTATTTTCTCACACTAATTATAATAAATGGAATAAAAATCTCGTAGCTTGAGTGTTTTATTATTTGAGGTAATACGAGGGTTTAATTATACATAGGTAGAACTGGCAAAGTAATTTTCCTTCGCTAATAATTTTTATAACCAAACATAAAATTAAAAAAAAAAAAAAAATATAATTAAAAATTAATAATAGTATTTAACCTATAATGGCCTTTAACAGTCAAGATTTGGAAAAATAATGTCTAATCCAATGTAACATGTAACATTAAATAAAAAAAATAAAAAATTACAGAAATTATTTAAAGTTAAATTTTATGACTAAAATTTTGAAACTTTTTCCCCATTTCTTATTCTTAACAATAAACTTATTATTATAATTTTGTCACGTAACGTAAGGGTTATTTCATTAAGCCCTATAAGAAGTTATAAAAACATTTAAATAAAAAATGTATTTCAATTTTAATTTAAAATATAAAGTGCTAAAAAACGTCAAAAGAAAAACTCTAATTAGAATAATCTGCGGGACATTTCATTTAAAATTTTTTGAAAAAAAAGCATTGTTAAAAATAAGTGAATTGTAATTTAAACATATTTTATATATAGAGAAAAAATAGTAGTATCTACGAATTTTCCTATTAATCAATACCCAATCAAGTACTGCGATTATATTATAAAAAAATTTATATTAAAATAATTTAAATAAATTATGGGGAAAAGCAAATTTATAGTTAACTAAAAAAATGTATTTGTATAATAATATAAATTTATTTTAAATAAATTTTGTCAAAAATTTCGATGAAATTTTCTTTAATTATTGCATAATAACTTTGTTGCAAAAATTTTAAAATGTTTATAATAAAAGAAATTCCCCAATAATGTTTAAATGAATTCGCCTAAAATTATGCAAATTATCTTATAACTTTTGCTTATAATTTTGACATGGGGGGGGGGAGCCTCGGTGACCGAGTGATTAAACACATTGCGTATTAAACGAAGTAGTGCGGATCTAAATATAGGGCAGATAAGAACTTTAATATATGTTAAAAAAAATTTATGAATAACTTAAAATTTAAATTTGAAATCAAATAAATGTATGGATCAATCAAATAGTTATAACATCATATATCTTTTATTTAGTACTTATGTACGAATTATATGGTAAACTTAACACGAAAATTTTATAAATACAAAAATCATAAAGCATATATTATGCAATTTAAAAAAAACGATTGTTTTCTATTCATTTTTTAATCTTTAAGGCATAGAGCATAGGCATTTATGGCCTTTATGGCATAGAGCTTCCACAAAATATTTTACTCTATACAATTCCATAATTTTCACCCCATCCCATTTTTATGCCATATTCATCAATTTCTTTTGTTAACTCTTCCTTCAACTTATCATTTCGTAGCTACCCAAATTTGTTGCGTTAGACTTAAACAAATTATCTAAAAGTGGTTAGCATAAAACTTAACTTCGTTTGACAAAATTTTAAATACCCAACTTATGGCGACACTGAGTTATGATAATATAAAAAAAGAAGATGTATGTCAACTACACGTTCCTTGTAGATTAATATAGCTAAATTGACTTAGAATTCGTTTGTTATCAAGAACATATACTTAATCTTATCTAACTTCCTTTCTTTCATGTCACAAACGTAATGGTCTTAACTATGTTCATACATATAATAAATAATAAATTTAAAATAAGTGAGTATATAAACAAAGAAAACTTAATTTAAAGAAAAAAAATTCACTAGATATTTTTAAATTGTAATTTATTTTCTGAATAAAAGAATAAATTTTTAAGCACACAAAAAATTGCATAAAAATCTCCATTGTACCAAAGATATATCTAATTTAATTTTCTTCTTCATTTCCTTTAAAAATTTCAATACTCAATTTTGATATAATGATTACATTATTTTCCATTGTTTGGAACAAAAAAAAATTTATTTTAACTTTTTAAAAGAAAATATTAGTTTATCTATTACTTTCTCTATTCTTTTACTTTATTTACTTGGTTAGCATAATGAGAAAAGTGTCAATTTTATTTCTAATAACATCTGAATACTGCATAAGAAAATTATATTTAAATTTATTCTATCACATATCTAATACAATATTGTTAAAGTGAATTTTAATCTCTACAAAAGATACTCTGTGATAATTAAATTCAAGTTGGGGTCATAATATCAAAAATCCTAAATTATCAATCCATAATTCTTTATATGAAAATAAATTTAATCATTTTCACAACATAGGGTTAAGAAATAACCTTAAAGAAAATTTAACAATACACCACTTGTAATTCTTTTTTTCTTTATATTCACTAAATTAAGAGCAGAACAAATCAAATATCCCATTAAAATTTTTTTTTTTTTATCTATAATAGTTTGCAAAGACGAAAACAAAAAATTATTATATGTACTTAAATACTTTTAAAATTTGACTTTCACCTATTATTATATTTTATTAAATAGTTTTAAACAGGTCCGCATGTTATAACTTGATGTTAAACACTTCATTATTTAAAGAGTTTCTTGACTCGTAGTAGTAAAAACGAATAAATCCGTATGATATTTCATGTTTCTATAGAATCTCTTCTAAATTTTCTTATCATTTTTTTTTTTTTTTTAGAATTGATAATACGTACAGTCAATTTTTTACAGGGGTAAATCCCTAAATTTTTTAATAGTAGGTTTCATTTATTATGTTAATAAATCATGTAAAAAATTTGATTGTATTCGTCTTGAATGTTATCTGTTATATATCTTCACTATAATCTTTCTCTTCTGTTTCACCTTCCTTATTACTATATAATCGAGTGAACAACGCGGCTTAGTGAAATTAATATTTCCAGAAACTGAAGCTTAGGCAAACCTGAAAAATAAATCATATACTTCTTATGAAATGGAAAAGAGACAAAAAATATTTTAAAATGTTATAAAATTTAAAGACAACCAATACATCAAAAATTGAGCATAACCGAACCAATCGAAAGTCTTCACTGCATGTACAATCATAGCACATTATTAAAAAAAACAAACACTTACATTCATATTTATAAGATATATGTTGTGTCCTTTAGAAAATAACAAAAAAAAAAAATCAAAACATAAAAAATCAAAACAAAAGGCTAAAGCAAAAGAGAAGAAAAAAAAGTTAAATGTCAATGTCATAAGGCGTTATGATTTTAATGTAAAAAAAAAAAAAAATTAAGAGTTTTACTTATACAATAGACAACAAAGGTTTATAAGGTTTAAAAGAAATGAATTTATGTTTAAAAAGAATTTTATCGATATTCGTTTATGAATACTATATGTGGATGTGTATAACAATACATTGTCATACTTATATTTAAAATACGAGTATTTTATGTGCATTGAAATGAATAAATTCGATTATTTTTAATAACTTTTATTCCAATTTCTATATGAGAATTTTTTCTATAATCTATAAAATAAGAAAAAGAAAAATTTTAATGAAACATTCAATAGGAACTTATCTTAATATCCAAACGACAAAAGAATATAAAAAAAATTTATTTATTATTATTTGGACTTAAAGACTTAAATTATACCTTTTTGCAAATAAAGTGTTAGTAGGAACAATATACAATATTGGAGAAATAAAAGTTGATTTAAGAATAATATATCTTTACTTTTTTAATTTCTCGAAATCTTAAATAATAAAAATTTCTAAAAATTTTTCAAAAAAAAAACATTTAGTCCTTTTAACATCTATTTGAATCTACACTTCTATAGAAGAAAATTCTACTTTCACTTATAGGTTCTTATTTGTAACTTTAATAAAAAAATAAAGGATAATGAAATAGCACATTATATTTTATACTTTGATAAATATTGCATAAATAATAATATTTTAGATAAAATTTCAAGTTTTCATAACTTTTCCACCATTAAATATTTTTATAATCTAAATAAAAAAGAAAATTATAATGTTTTTTTTTATACTAGAAGTTTATATGAATTAATAATATATCACAATAAAAATATATAGGTTGAGTACGAATGCTCATATCTCATAATCATGTTTTCTAAAATATCGTTTCTTAAAATGTTGTTTTACCAGAATTTCGTTTTATCTTTATTAAATTAAATTTGGGCGGCAAAAAATAAAATAAAAATGATTTTTAAGAGGTTTGTTTGAAATGTGGTTGATAAAATAGGAATATTATAAATCCGGATGAAATCCTGAAAATAATTTTATCCAGCAAAATAATAGGTTGAGCCAAATTATAAAATTCCTCCTACATCTCAGAATCTCATATTGAAATAAAAGTATAACCCTGATTTTAAAACCAATTACTAGTTATTTCCTAATTATTTTTTTACATGCATATTTCGCATTTTATACGAATATTCGTATGTTTTATAATCACTTTTTCTTTTTTTGTATTTTCTGAAAAAAAAAAAATATAGATTTAGTTAGATTAAAAAATACGAAATTTTAAGAAACAAGATTTTAAATACAACAGGATTTTAAGAAACTAGATTTTTATAATACAAACATTTCTACCGTTCCCTAAAAATACATATATTACAATCAAAAATCCATAATTTTTAATACAATATTTCCTGTAGTGATTTTATTATTCTCAAACAATTAATGGTCTCAATAATAATTAAATACCATACAGATAATATTAATTTGAATTAATTATCCTAAATATATGCAATATAATTTATTATTTAAATTTTGAAATAACATTTATTTTTTTTTTTATTTTTACTTTTTATTTATTCCTTCTGTTTCTGTTTACATCCTTAAAAAGTTTACAAAATTAGATTAACGTAATGTTTAAATTGATTTACATGTAAAAATAATAATTTTTTATTTTGTAAATTTTGGTTTTCTTTTCTTAATTTACTCTTTCTTCTGTATTTAACAAATAATAATTTTATATGTATTTTTATTTCTTTTATATACTAATTGTAAAAAACATATCTAAAAACCAATCCATTTTTTTTTTTATGTGTTAAAAATAAAAGCTTAAAAACTAACTTAACCTACTTGACTAAAACTATGAAAAAAAAAATAAATAAAACTTTAATATAAAACTATTACAGAGTCAATTTAATTTTTTAACCACTAGTAATCTTTATAGACACACATATCCTTATTTGGAATAATTATTATTAGGAGCCTCTAATTATAATTAGAGGCTTCGGTCTCCTAGTGGGTAGACGTGTGGCGTATTAACCGAAGCAGTGACGGTTCGATCCCTGCACAGGTCGTAAGTGTTTTTTTCTTTATTTGCAATATTAAATTAAATTATATTATTAAAGTCACGTTTATTATTTGGCAAAACAATTAATTTTTTTTATAATTGTTCATTTTCAAAACTTCAATATGACTTCAACAATTAAAAAGACCTTGCGATTGTGAAATGTTAATAAAGCCTTATTTTAGTATACTAACCTGCGAATTTCTAAATTAATATCAATCGAGAAGCTCATTCATTCTATTTACTAACTTCATATCACTTGACAAAATTGGTTTTATGTCACCTGATTTCAGATACACATAATATAAAAGATTAATTTAATGTTCTTACGTAAGAGCTGTACTTTCCATAAAGACGATATGAAAACCTTAGAATTACTTCAAGAAATCTAAGAAAACAAAACATTTAAAAAAGATTTAAGTTTATCTACTGTTTTCCAAAAATAAAATAAATATAAATTTATAGTATCAAGATTATATACATATTTTATTTTCCAGGTAAATTTTATACCTATTGAATTGAATTATACAAATTATTTAATTTTAAATTCTGTTCTAACTTCTGTATTAACAGCAATTTTTATCAAAAAAAAAAAAAAAACCCCAAACGAAGCCATATGGGCATACATGTATTATTGACATATTGAAAAATTTTGAATTTTTTTTTTGTTGGAAACTTTTTTGTATTTATTATTTTCTTTTTTTTTTTTTGTATTTTTATTTATTTAAAAGAAATTTAAAATTAATAATGCCAAATACAGAATTTTGTCAACGAACAATAGAAAATAACAAAGGACAACAAATAAAAAGAATTTCGAAAAAAAAACAATTTTTATTTTTAAAAAGTTTAAAAAGAAAAACTTTTTTATTGTCAAAAATCGTCGAACATTCAGAATTTCTATGGTCGTTTTTTTTATTTGATGCTGTTGGTTTTTTGCGTTTTGAAACACACACACACTGGTTATAGTTATTCCTCAGATTTCAAGCAATTCCAATAGCATGTTATTTAAAACAAAATTAAAAAAAAAAAATTGTGTATAATACTTGTAGAATAGTTTCTTTCATAATAATATAGTTAAACTTGACTGTTAGTTAATCTGACTCATGGCGCAGTGATTAAGTCGCCAACCTTTCAATCGAAGGATCTTGGGTTCAAACCCCGGTCAGGTCATAAAAAAAAATATGTAGTACTTTTATATCGTAATAATGTATATCGTATAATTAATAGTAGTAATAATAACAATAATAATATTAATAATACTAATAGTAATAGTAATAATAACAATAATTATAGTAATAATAATAATAGCTGTTACAGTGGGGCTATCTTTGGTTATATCATGCAAGTAAGGTGTTATATACTGCTGCACGTTGTAATCCACTGATGGACCCGACTCTGTAGTAAAATAATAATAATATTAATAAGAATACTAATACCACGAATAGTAGCCGCTACAGTAACAGTGGGGGTTACCTTCAATAATTATCTCATGTAGTACTATATACTACTACTATATGTTGTAACTGTTGTGACGGCTTTCGTTACAGTTAGAAAAATAGTAATAATAATAGGCGGATTCATTGTTTCCTTACAGTCCCACTCCTAATTCAATGTTTCCGTATCCATTTCCTATCCTTTCCTATCTCTACTCCCTAGCCAATATACTGCGTTCGCAGGTAAGGATTTCATCCCATTATATTGGCTAAAGGGAGAGGTGAGGTAAGAGGGAGGTAAGAAACTGACACTACCAAGGGGGAAATTCTTGGTGTCTTTGGAAGTGGGAATCTTAGGAAAAAAAACAAAAAACCTAAATTCAAACAGAAACTTCAAAATATAATTACTCTTCTATAGTACAAATATAATGAATACAGTTGAACAAATTTCAACTTAGATGTTTTTCTTTATACAATTAAAAAAAATCCTAGTAACAAATTAACATTTCTCCTTTTACCTTTACATATTATTACTCCAATATTAAAAGGTAAAAGGTTCTGTAACATTTGAAATTTCTTCTTCTTATCCACTATATATCCATTGTATTATGTAAATAGTTAGGGTCTTCGTCCTATACATCTGACTATATTAAGAGATGAACTTAATGAATAAAACTGTTTTACATTCACAAAGTCTCTCAAATTTCATGATGTCTTTTAGATATAGCGACCTTTCTTAAGGACTAAAATAACTGCATCAATAATAGTGACATATGAAAAATCAGTTTAAGTTATAATTTTATTTGATTTGTATTAATGGACAAGAACCAATAGGAACTTTAGAGAATCTTTATTTTAATATTACACACATTAGAATCAATTCAGCTCGAAATATTGACTTAAATTTCCATTACATACACATGTATTGTATTTTGATTGATGAAAGTTGCTTAACTCCCGAATTTTGTGCTAAAATAACTTTCTATTATCATCGTTTTTTTTATTATAACTTAAGTTTCTTTTAGTTAGAAAAGTTTTTTTTTTATCACAAAGGTTTTTTTTTCAGGACATTTTTTAATTTGTGAATTTTTGTCTCTTTTTTTTTTTGAGCATGCATACCTTATTAAAAGTTATAAAAACTTTTTTTTTAAAGTATACTGAAATATATTAAAGAAAACATCCTGTAATATTAGGTAAATGAAAAATGTTTGCTATTTTCTCTGTTTAATTTATCAGTTTTTTTTTTTTAAACATACACATATATAGATAAATCTTACTATAATTATATAAGTATGTATAAATAACTAACTTCGAAAAATAAGCGATATTTTTAAATTAAAAAAAAAATCTTTTCTGAACTTATGATTCATAAACCAGATATAGTTATATTCCGCAAACAAAATGATGATCAAATTCATCATAAACTGTTAATTTAATTATTGTCACTTCTTGTCTTCTTTTTATTCTATACTCCGTAAAAATAAATAATAAAATTGTTGAAAAATCACGCTAATTGTTGCTTGAGAAAGATCTGTTTCTTCAACGAGAAATAAATCTAGGAAAATATATTGAATTCTTGTATAAACTTTAGTTATAGTAAACGAATATTGTAATAAAAATGCATATTGTCTAAAATAACTTAGAACATAAAAGAATACAGCACTCCCTGGTTCAAATACAAACTTTTTTGTTAAAAATTAGTAACTGCTCAAATAAATTCTTTAAGTCTAATTTATAATTTCTTAATTTTTTAACAACCAAGTTAAAATGTCAAAATGATTTTAAAAAATTTAAAGTAGAACATTGTAACTATATATGAAACACACTGATCAAAAAAAAAGTATAGTGTTTTACAACTGATTAAATCATAGACTATTTTCTTTATAATAGAGTATTTTGTTTTCTCCTAATTTAATTAATAAATTAATTTTTTTAATATATTATGTTTATTTTTATTTAACATATAGTAAAAAAAAAAGTAATAAAAATTTATTTAACCGATAATTTACTAACAAAAAACCACACAGCTAGCTATAATACTAGCTATAATACAGCTAGTTTATACTATTCATGAACATTTCATTTAGAAATACCTTTTGATTACAAATCATATTAGTACTATTTTTTAATAAAAGAGAAAAAAAATAAAATATTGCATAATTATTGAAAAAGAAATTATTGAAAATTACACATACGAAATTTTTCAATAATTTTTTCTATTTTTTAAGTTAAACTTTATTTTTCTTCATAATAATCTTATAAATAACTTAGCCTAAAAAAGTTTAACAAAAACAGTTTTTTTTTTGTTTTTAATGCATTTCTCTGCGACATAAATGTGGACAGAAAATTACACAGCCTTTCCTATTCAGGCATAGCTGTAAATGTCTTAAGGGGGAATAACTCTTACGGCGTGTGTGGGATTCGAACCCACATTCCCTCGGTGTTTTATACGCTCTTATCCACTAGGCCACTGATGCCCCCAACAGTTTTTTTGAAAATGATATTAATATTTAAATTTGGTTTAATTTTACGCATTGTTTGTTTATTTATTTATATTAATATTACAACTCACATAGGGTATTGCAATATTACAAAACCATCGGCTACTAAGGCCATTACAGGTCGAATATTTTTATTAAATTATACACTAATATTATTTATTTGGTTTATATTATATATTTTATATTTACACTATATTTGGTAGGGGCTTCGGTAGCCTAGTGGGTAGGCGTGTGGCGTATTAACCGAAGGAGTGCGGGTTCGATCCCTGCACAGGTCGTAAGTGTTTTTTTCTTTACGCCCTTACGACCAAATATAATGTAAATATATAGTATATAATATAAACAAAATAAATATTATTAGTATATAATTTAATAATAGTATAAAAAACCTATAATGGCCTTAGTAGCCGATGGTTCAATAATATTGCATTACATTTATGTATATAATATTAATATAAATAAATAAATAAATAAATATATTTGGTAGCAAGGGGGATTTGTTTTCAATTAATGAAACTTGCTACCTGTGCAGGATTTGAACTCGCACTCCCTCGATTAAGAAGCCACATGCCACTAGACCACCGAGGTCCCCCATTGTTTGTTTAATTATGATATTTTTTTTTTTTTTTTTTATTGAACTTTTATTTTGTTGATTGCTTACATACTTATGATAACTTAACCTACAAAAATAGTTAACAAAAAAGGTTTTTCGTGCTTTAAAAATTAACATGTAAAAATAAAATGTTTTTTTTTTATGTTAAATTGTTTGTCTTAATAATTATTATGAATGTTTACTGACTATCTTAATCATACCTTTGAGTATGTATTAATTCCTTAGTTTTAATTAATTGCAAAAAATTTAAAAAAGGCAATTTTTTTTATACTTTTTTTTTTAAATAAAACCTTAACCTAACTTATCCTATTCTTACAACTAATTAAGAAACTTATAACTAAAAATTATTATTTTAATACTAAAAATAACACTAATCTAATAATTTAATGTACTAATCTTTTATACTAATAAATTATTTTTTGTTTATAACGTGCTTAACCACCAATAATTATTTTTTATTGATTTATCTATATCTGGTATCGACATGTCATATTTCATATTATCTGGGTTGATGTTACCTGGATCATATTCAATTTTTTTACATGTAGCCCGTCTACTATAATTAAATAGTATAGGGACATGATTTTGGTTTTGTATATAACCATGCTTGTCTACGAAGATGAAATGCTCAGGTGCTATGAAGCCCGTGAGCAAGGTCTTCTTGATGTACTCCTCATTGTGGTAAAATATATGTGATATTAAACCATTTTCTGGAGTATTTAATGCTCTATCATAGTGATTGCGAATTAATTTTATAATAAAATTATCGATTCTTATGATTTTTGATTCCTTGTACAAATATTTATTGGAGTAAAAATGTTTGTACTCACATTCAGGTTTTCTATGTTTATTGATGCAAACTCTTATACACTTTCTTTCAAACTTGCGGATTTTTTCCATTAGGCTTGCACTGATATTGTACCATATGGGTACACCATATACAAGCGTAGGCCTTATTAATTTTAATTATATTATTTTTTTTTATTTTGCGTTTTTTAAAATTGCATATCACTAGGCGTTTTAAACATTATTATTCCAACATCTTGCACTTAAGAAAAAAAAGGAAACATTACAAGGACGAAAACTTTTCCACATTTTTTTTTATACATGAACGAAAAAAATTTAAAAAAATATAATACAAGAAAATCGTTCAAATAAAGAGGAAAACTTTTTACTTGTTTCATGTTATCCTATTTTTATTCTTTGACTTGTATTGAATCTATTCTTCACTGAATTTTTTTTTTTGTTTTTTGATATACGACAAAACTTTTTTGAAAAAGTATAATTATGTCAGAGTTGAAAGATCTGATGTCGTAAGAAAATATAACAAAAAAAAAAAGCAAATAAAATAAAAAAAAAAATTAAAAATTAAAAAGAAAACAGCTATTTTTAAGTTATTCTTTACATTTATACAATAAAAAGAAAGTAAATAAGAAGCTTTTCCTTTATTTTACTAAAGATTAAATTGATTTCGTCCGTAAAAATTTAAACGTTCTAAAGCAATTAATTTTCAATTTTTGTTTTTTTTTAGAAATTCTAACTTTAGATATAATGATATTACATATGAATGACTTCTGCTGGTTCAACTGACTATGGTGAAATTCGATTAAATTCCGATTAAATTCAATTAAAGATAGAAAACAAAATAAATATTTTTTTTAAATCTTCGAAATATTTATTTAAGAAATACATTCGGTTAACATTTTTGTAAAATTATAGCAACAATAAAATTATTATAATAAATTAAAGGTAATAAAACTAAATTAAAGAGATTTTTTTTTCTCTTGCAAAAATTATTTTTAAATTAAAAATATATTTTCAAATATATATTTAATTTTAAATTTTTAATCGTCCCTAATTAATAATAACAAAATAAAAAGATATTCTCAATAAAATTTTTGAAATCGTAAATATTTGAACACAAAAATAAATTTGATCTATTTTTCTTTTCACTTGAACAATTACTTAAAGTAGTAGAAAATAAAAATTAAAACAACGTCATTCTTTATAATATAAAATTAAAAATTTTTTCAAAGAATTTTATTCAATAATTACAAAAATTTTCTTGTAAAGGAAACTCTTTTCGAATTTAAAAACCAATTAGAAACAATTAAAAACTGAAGAAAAATAGAGTAAAACTAAAAGAAAGAAAACCTTCAAGAAAATTCATTTACTAATTAGAAAATTTTTTCTTATGCTGTTGACATAATTTTCTCTCCTCAGTGTTGTTTTTCTTTTTTTGCCTCTTCTTTAGTTAGTTAAATATTTGTTTTTTTTTTTTTTTGTTTTCTTGTATTTTGTATCTTTGTTTTATTCTCCGTCTTAAATAAAAACAAGATAAATTTTAATTGAAAAATAAATTTTTCTTTTATATTACATTGTAAAAATATTCTTTAAATTTTTTAAAACAAAAATAAAAACATATACAAAAAATTAAACAGTTTATAAAAGAAGATTTGGTTAGTAAAATATATATTTCAAAACATTTTTAAAATTTTTTTAATATATTTTCTTTTACATTTTTCTTAAAATTGAATTCAGAATAATAAAAATTCTAAATTTCTTTCAATAAATTTAAGGAATATAATAAAATATTTGTTTAAAAACTTAAGAATCAATCAATAACTTATATAAAAGAGAATTTTTATTTTATTTTATATATATTTTTTTAATTTTTATGATTAAGACATACATAGAATTATTTTTAACTTAAGATTTTTAAAAAAGAACTTATTTTCATTGATTTTTTGCTACTTATAGTTTTGAAGTTTGCATCAGTATAATCTGGAAAAATAATAACTACTATAGAAGGCAACAAAGTATAGCTTATGGCAACATTACATTTTCTGGTTTTGAAAATTCATCTTTTGCATAAACTTACAGTAATTGTACATTCCTTCCTTTATAACTCAAATTCATTTTCATTTACGTTTTCTCTGTAATTCAAATTCACTTTGCCAAAATAGTAATTATGTATAAAACAGTTTTCATCTGAACATCTGAACATCATCTGAATTCTGAAAAAAAAAACTATTTTGAACAAAAACTTGTTAAAAAAACAAGAAAAAATAAAAATCAAACTCAAAAGTTATATCTTTAGCAAGTCATAAAAGTTGAAATTACCTTCACTATCAACATTTCAATTTCGCTAAAGCAGAAATCATAAAGAATGACTTTTGTTTTATTACTACCATCACTAATAATCATTATTAACTAATGCAATAAATGAAAATTCCTCTTTAATAAATACACAATTTTCTATTTTTAAATATTATGAATACAAATAATTGGTAGTATGCATAAATTTGAAGATAATCATAATCAATAATAGTAACAAAAAAAAATATACATAAACTTAATTTATACCTGGGTTGTAAAAAGCTCAAAATTCAACTCAACTCAAATTTTAAGTTAGCTCAATTCTTGAGCTAGCTCATAGTCTGAGCTATAAATAAAAGCTCAGACATTGAGCTAACTCAAATGTTGAGCTAGCTGAGACGTTGAGGTAACTCAAATGTTGAGCTAGCTCAACTTTTGAGTTGAACTTGAGTTGAGCTCGACTCAAATAAGCTCAAATTCATGATTTTTTTTAATTTATATATTATAGGTACTTCAATCTGATTTTAAGGACAAAACATAAGTTAAATTTCACTGTTCATAGAAAAATTATAAATCAAAATTTTTTTTTACGTAAATTATAATTAATTTTAATTTAAAAACAAAACAATATTCAAATATACATAAAAATTATACATAATATTTTTCATTTATATTTCAATTCAAATAATTAATATAATTATATAATTTTAAAATTCGAATTAATATAAAAAAAATTCCTCTTTTATTTTATTCATAATTCTACCCAGCAAAAAATAACATTCACTATTAGTCTAATTTTGAATAAATTCAACAAAAACAAAAATGATTGCAAGTAAAGTAGTCAAATTGACCACACTCCAAAAGAGTGTGATTTTTATCCACCTCCATATTAAAGGTTAAAAATATTTAGAAAAAAATACCATTCATAATCTATATAAAAAAAGAAAGAAAACAAAAATAACAAGTTAGAAGAACAAAAAAAAAAATGCAACGGCATCGAATTTGAAATCACAAAATTCTAAAGAGTTAACAATAAAAAATTTATAATCAGATTTACCGACTGTTATGAATGTATATGAAGGTGTATAATACATTTAAGTAATTTAATTTTTTTTCCTATTTATTATATCGAATTAATAAGAAAAGTAACACTAACATATAAACTATATATTAGTAAATATTCAGTTTGTAATTTTATTGAATTGGTGATTTGTATAATTGTTCAAATATCTCAAATATTTGCCCAAATGTAATATGCAATGCAGTCAAAAGCCATATATTTCTGTTTTATAGTTGTTAATACTGCATGCATAAGATAATAAAAATTAAATGCATTTTCATATCTACTCATATCAGATATGAAGATGCATATTAAATTGGGGCAGAGGTTTGTATTTTTAAATGCAAATTTTATGGTTATTTTTTTCATTCATATAATATTAAATTAACAAAGAATTAAAAGAAGAACTTGAAGTATGTATATTGTTGATTTTTTTATTGTTTTTAAAATGTAAATGTTTTCGTTATGAAAAATATGTATTTTGCTTTTTGTTTATTTGTATTATTTTTCTATGAATAGTGAAATTTAGCTTATTTTATGCCCTTAATATCAGATTGAAATACCTATAATATATGAATAAAAAAAAAAGCTCAACATTTGAGTTAGCTCAATCTGTGAGGGCATGTATATAGCTTAAAGTCTAAGCTAGCTCAACATGTGAACTTTTGTTTATAGCTCAATCCTGAGCTAACTCAACATTTGAGTTGAGCTTTGAGTTGAGCTTTGCATTTGAGTTCACTCTTTTACAATCCTGATTTATACTAATTTTCTGGATACTTTTTAAATATTCAATTATATCATATAGGTATTTACAGTATATTAAATTCTTAAATTTGATTACATAATGTAACACACTATCCCTATAAATTTTTCATTGATTAAAATATGAAAAAATTAAAGAAAAAAAACATTTTTTTTTGAATACATTTTCATGTATTTAAAATTCTTTCAAATTAAAATTATATGAACTTCTAAAATAATTTTCAATCTTATATTGATACATGCTAATTAAATTTATATTTATTTGGGGTATATTAATATATAGTTCATAAAAAAAAACTTTTAACATTAGCTTCATTTACTTTTTATCATTTACATACATAATACTGTTGAGGTTTTTCGATGATTTTCACAATTTTGTGCAGAATAAAAAAAAAAAAAACACAAAAATACATTTTGTGAAATGACGATCTATTAGACACTATTACATATTATATACATATATAATTTTGTATATACAAAAAACTTCTTGTATAATCAGATTTATTACATATATCTATATAACTAATGAAATTCTTCACTATCTTCATTTATCCAAACACTAAAAAGTAAAGAAACAAAACGAAAAAAAAAAAACACAAATTTATGTTATATCATCATGACAGGGTGTTGTATATATTTCTTACACAAACAACCCAAAAAAAAATATTTGTATCTTGTAAGTATAGCAAATATAGGTTAAGGTCCTTTTGTCATTTAATTTTATTTCAAAATGAAATGTTTTAAAAATTAAAGTTCACATTAAATGGAAATTTACATTTATTTTAATATTGCAAAAGAGAAATTATATGACACAAAATGAAAAGTCAATTAATCTTAGCTACACAACTTGTATTTTTGTTCCTATATTTTATTAAATTACGATTTTAATTTGGTAAAAAATATTATCATTTTTTATATATAAAAAAATAACTTTTTCCATTTATGTCTCAATTTATATTTATAAAAATTAGGGTGGAAATCATTTAGAAAATGGAAAATTAGTTCAAAAAAACAAAATAAATACTAATTTTTAATAAAGTAAAACAAATTTTAAGGATGCGTGAAATTATATAGATTCATTTAATAATTTAACGTTATTTAATGGTAGTATAAATTAAAATCAGTAACTTCAGAAAACATAATGAATTAATGTTAATTTAATCCTAGAAATATGCATAACATAATAATAATAATTCATGCAGATAAAAAAACTAGAGAAATAAAATGTAATTTTAAGGTTTTACTTTGAGTTAATCAAGAATCAATATTTAAAAAAAAAATTTTCGCTCACAAACTTTTACTTTTGATATAATAAATAAAAGAAAAAGGACTTTTCAGATTTTGTGGTATTTGTATTCTGGAAAATTGTTTTTTGTTAAAATTAAAAATATGTGTATAATAAAATATTGAAAATAAAATCTAGCAAAAGAATTTCAAATATTTATAAATATTATGTATTGGAGATAATGGAGATATATATATATATACTTATATAGCGAATAAAAAAAAAAAATAATAGAATTAATTTCTCCACTACTCATTATACAAATGCAATGTTTTCACTGTAGGTTTATGCCGTTATTTTATTTCATAATTGAATAAATATTTTAAACCGAGTATCACCGAGGCCTCAAATAAACTAGCCGTATATAATAGTAGGACTATTAAACTATTATAGACTATTATAATAGTAGGACTATTTTTTGCATCTTATATAACATTTTCAAATAAAAGCATAAAAGTGTATTACAAGAAAGGGATTTTATTCTTAAAATTCTATCAACATTTAAACAAGTGATTTATTTTTTTGAAAATATTTTACCCTTTCATAAATATTAAGTTTAAAAAAAAAGAGGTTGGGCATTTTTTGTATTAAATTAAACTATAGCTTAATTTTTACATAAAAATACAAAATGTATTTAAATTTTAAATTTACTGTTCATAGTTGAGTTTAACCTTATTTTCTGACTTTTCGACTATCCGGTACATAATGCTAATGTTTAAAAATATAAATTATGTTGCAGTTTTATTCCATTGTTTTCAAGGTGTTAAATCTAAGACCTGCACTACTACTACGATCGATATTAATCAAAATCTGTTTTCGTACTTATTCGTACGTACTTTCCATTTAGTGTAACCAAAATATTTAAATAAATTTTATATGAATCTTAATGGCTAATCATTATTATATATATAAATTTAGATTAGATTAGATTTAGATTAAAAATAAACTTTCATTCTAGTTATATTAAAAATTTTATAAGAAAAAAACTTATAAATTTAAAGTTTATACATAAAACTACTATAATAAAAACTAGTATTATTTATTTTCTATTAAGATACATTCTATTAAGATACTATTAACTCATTATTTCTATTAAGATACTATTAACTCAATGATTATTATAATAAAAATGATATAAAATTCATATCCCAGTAAAATGTTCACAAAAATACAAATTTAAAAAAATACACAAAAAAAAATAAAACTTTTACATTAAAAGAAACGTATAACCCACTATAATTTTAATCGTTTTAAATCATATTAAGGTCATAGCCACGGGAAAACTTAATAAATAAATAAATTTAAGTACTACTGTTCCTTTCACATCCTATCTCGGTGCATTCATGTTTAACACACAAACATTATTAAAATAAAAAAAGTTCATGAATAAAAATTAAAATATTTCATCAAACGTTTTTCAATCCTGTGGTGGTGCAAAAAAAAAAAAAACAAAATAAAACATGCAATTAAATTAAACAAGGATTTTTGCTTTCATATTAAAATTAAAAAGTATGTATAGGATTTTGTACAGTACTTGAAAATATTTATTTAAGAACATCTTTTGTAAATCGTTTAATACTAAAGTTTAATTTACGGAAGTAGATACTTCTTATCGTAGTATCTTAAATTTAAATATTGCTATAAAAAATTTACCACACGCTCAACCCCGCACAATATGCAATAAGAGTTTTGTGCTGAAAATATTATTTTTTTTAAGTTATTTAGTGTAAACTTAGATCAAAACTAGACCAAAACAAATTTTTAACTTTTATTTTTGTTTTTATTTTAATTTTAAAATAAAAATAAAACAGATTAATTAGTTTCTTATTTAATCGCCATTTAATTTTGTCGTGTTTTTGTCTCTTTTTTGTCAATATTTTCATTCTTCATTTTGATTTTAACATATTTTTTTATTTTTACCATAAACCGAAACGATACTATTTTCAATTCCTCAGCTAAGTTAAATCTTTAAAATTCATATTTATTCTATAATATGATTTGTTAATAATAAAATAGGGGATGTACAAAAATTAAATATCTCATAAAAAGTGGTCATTCAAAAAAAGATTAAGTATTTTTTTTTAATATAAGTTGAATTTAAATTAAATTTAAACTCACCCTGTTTTTAACAACTGCAGTATGTTGAAAAATGATTACCGTCATTTGATGCTTATTTATAACCTTGCAGTTTTTTAACATGCAAAAAAACTACAAATCACAAAAATCAAAATAGAAAAAGAACAAAAAAAATCATGTAGACAAATTGTCAAACCATCTGAGTATATTTTCGATTTATTTTCAAATAAATCGCCATGACATGATGTCATTTTCATTTTTGCTGCAATTTTTTTTTAAACTCTTTTTTTTACAGTAGACAAAAAGATTAGAAAAAATAAAATAAATAAATAAAAAAATAAAATGTTTCTTTAATTTTCTAAATTATATTATTATTTATTAAATTATATATTTATTACTAAATTATATTATACATTCCTTCGGTTAATACGCCACAGGCTACCGAAGCCCTTATTTATCTAAATATAAATATAGCAAATATATGAAATTAAAATAAAAGCTGGAAGCAATAAACGCATAACTACAAACATTAATTTTATCCAAAATGTCCTAAATTTCAAGTCTTTAGTTCAATGGGATGTGTGTCTAAACTAGCTTCAAGGATTCCACGATTCCTTTAATTACGAGTAAGTTTAATAAAAGTTTTTAAAATATGAGTACAGTTCTACTTTGAAGCCAAAGCTTACCTTAGTTTAACAA
This sequence comes from Poecilobothrus nobilitatus, assembly GCA_947095535.1. Classification (NCBI taxonomy): domain Eukaryota; kingdom Metazoa; phylum Arthropoda; class Insecta; order Diptera; family Dolichopodidae; genus Poecilobothrus; species Poecilobothrus nobilitatus. Next base: position 24,685,910 of record OX352773.1, on the reverse strand, counting down.
ATTTTTTTTTAATTTCTTTTCTGCTGTTTTACTAATTTACCACAACAGACATTATTATCGTGATGATTTCATTATATTTGAGGCATCAATTTATATTTATATACAAATATTTGTTTTTTTTTTTTTTTTATTTCCGATTAAAATTTTAAGTCTTTCAGAGATTAGAAATTATTATTATGAATTATGAATTTTAAGGAAAATGTATAGGAAATTAAATTGCATTATAATTTATTTAAAAAACATCAGATCTGTTCTGACTATTTGTGATATACAAGACATAAATTTAAATGCTGAAAATTTATGTTCAATTAAATTTGTTATGCAACAGCTAATCAAATTTAGTAATTGTTTTAAAGTTAGTAAATCTGTCTGTCTAATATACATTTAATCTGTCTGTCTAATACATTTAAGAAAATATTTACTGCATTTCATATAGAACCAGAAAATTATAAAATGCCGCGTAGGGTTAAATTTTTAAATTATTTATTTAGTTATTTATATTCAGGTACCGTGGTACATTAATGTACGGTACAAGCTATAACCCCTGTTTCATGGTAGGAATATGGGGTGTACGTGATATTATGATATATAAAGTATTTACATATTGCGATATATGAATTTTTTTTTTTTTTATATTATAATTATTGTACCCAGCGGGAATCGAACCCGATTTTTAAATTATTTCATTATAAATGTTCGTTTTGTATAACTTTTTTTATTTATCATATTTAAACCGAATTTTGAATAGAAAATTGAATTAAACGGATTACTAAAGGTTTACCAGCTTTTCAAAAAAATTGACATAAACAAAATATTAAATTTTTTAAAAATTGTTTTAATTATTTTCAAGGAGAAGAAGAATATAATAAAATATTAGTGTCTTATTATCATATTGATAAGTCACAATGATAAACTGTAAACTTCGTAGAAAATTAATGGTAAACCAAGATTCCAAAATACACTAGACTCTAAAAGTATATTAAATTTCATAATGTACAAAATCACAAAATACAATGAAGTTAAGTTTCCATTTATTTACAAAATTTAAGACCCACAAAATTAATAAAAAACAAAAATTGACTTAAAATTTTCTTAAAATTACTAAATCATAAAAAAATCCATTGTGATCATAAATAAAATCTTGTACAGCAGATTCCATTAATCCGTAATATTTTTACGTTGTTAATAAAACAATTAAACCACAGAATAATTAATTCATTTTTATCTGAAGTTATTCTTTATTTTTATTAAAAGCAGAACAACAAAGTAAGCTCAATGTAAGATTTTTGAAACATAATTTTAAATTATTTTTTGTAGAAGAAAATTACTAAATAAAATTTATGATAATAAATTAAACCAAAAGTTATACTTATAAGTACAAAGTAATTCTGTGAATTTTTTTTTAAACCTTTTTATATTGGTTATGCATTTACATTTCCTTTTACATAAAATATAAGATTTTATACAAAGAAAAATTTTCCTTGTATCATCTCTTTAATTCCTTAATGTTTTTAAAATTTATTTCTAACTTACAAATAAAATTACATAAAAATCCCACTACTGTGGCAAAGAAAATAAAATAAAAACAAAAACAAAAACACATTTTAATCTCATATGTTATCATTTCCTAAACGTATATACTATAAAGTACATGAGTAAGTAGATGTTACGATAAAAGAAAAGTTACAACTTTCCACAAAATATACAGATAGAGTTTAACAGAAAAGAAAGATTTTATTTATACCGTTATTCTTATAAAATGATGGTAATTTTTCAAAAGCAAAAAAACAAAAACAAAGAACTTTTTCTTTATTTTGTTCTTTGTCTCTTTAATTTAAAGAATGAATGAAATAAAAAAAAAAATAAAACTTACATATGTATATGTGCATATATAGTATCAGACAAAATTATATTATTTTAGCTAATAAAAAACAGCTGTTTGCCACTCAATTAACTATTAAAAGAAATTTTAGTTTTAAGGCTTTAATTTGGCAAGCATTACAAATTCCTAATTAGAATAAGAAAATAAATCTAACTTAAAAAACATGTATCTTCCTCATCATTTCTTTATTAGTGTTTGAGATCTCATGTTAAACAGCGTCAACCTTATTCTTTCCTAAGCTAGTGTTCCGTTTTACATTTTATTTTTATTACTTTAAAAAAAAATTAATAAAAAAATCCCCGATACAGTTTTTGGAACAATTTACTATCTTAAATTTTACTACAACAGATTAAAAATTTGTATTAGCTATTAAATACATATTTCCCGTTCCTGTTCTCTAATAACCCAAAACCCTTTAGCTTTGCTTTTATACAACGATCGGTTTAAGAAAATATTGTCTTGTTTATAGTGTAAAATCATTTATAAAAATAAGAATTTTTTATTTATTAAAATGGAAAATTTTAAAAATTTCATATTATTTCAATTTCAAATTTTTTAGTTTCATCCAAAAATGCCGCATCAAAAATAATAAAATCTTCTATATTTTATAAAATAGAATGTTTCTATATATAGAAATAAAGAAGTTTACAGATCTTTAAAGTCTTTTATAAATAAAATAATAAATTATGAGTGTATATTTTATACTTGACTGTACTTATAAGTTATATACAACCTAAAGTTATATTGTATGTTCTTTTAACAAGACAATCAGTTAATGTCAAGGAATTTACTTAGACTTTATACATGTGTACATATAGTTGGAAAAATTTTTCATTGGTTTAACGTTTAAAAGAGTGCACCATCAACAAAAAAACTAACATTTTTTTAATGGAATATTTTTACTTGATAAAAGTGACATTAAATATAACTTGACAGTTTAGCTGAAAGTCTTTAAATTGTCATCTTCAATTTTAAAGCTGAGAATATGAGCAAAAAAACCAAAAAAAAAAAAAAAATTAAGATAAATAATTTTATTAAAATATTTGACAATTTTTATTATTTTTCATCATAAAATCATGTAATATACTCAACATATAAAGTATTCAGTAAATTATTAAGATGATTCGATTTAAAAATGATTTAATCATATTCAAAAAAAATTTACTATTATTTTTTTTTTTTTTAATTTTCAAAACCTATTTAGAGCTGATATCAAAATCTTGAATTATATAACAAGTAACAAAGATTTTGGGAGTATTTTATTTATTTTTATGTAAAATTTTGATTATTTAAAATATAATTCTATGTAAAATCCTATATGTTTTAAAAATAAGTAACTAAAGATTATGACGCAATGGTCGTTTCGCCTTACGTGTCACTTCAAACGTTGATTTTTAATGATGAACAAATTTTAATGCCGCTTTATCAAACAAATTTAAATTGTGTATGTAAATATTATAAGAAATTATGTAATTTGTCAATGACAACCAACAACCAATATAAAATAATAAAAAATAAATTGATTGTCAACGCGGCTAAAAGTTGCTCTATTGTGGTGCAGCTTAGTTGCGGCTATTCTCGCGGCTAATTGTTTTTGTTTAAGATTAATAGTGTGATATATTTAAAAATCAAAGCATTTAGTCATCACCTTAAAATTTATAATGACCTGAATTTTAAAAAGACTATATTCATTAAAATAAAACATACAAAGATATATGTTAGTAATTTCATTGATCTACTAATTATAATAAAATTTTTAAACTTATTAATTTAATATCACACAACAATTATTATGATTTCACTGATTACACGCAATTCTGTATTTTAGGACTTCAATATGAAAACGTTGTTGTCAGTACTACTAAAATGTATAACAATCAAAAGAAAACTTAATAAAAATAAATAAAAATTAATTATTTTTTTAATTCAAATGAAAAATTTTATGAATCCCTAATAAAAATTTATGATTTCCATGATTTTTTTTTTTTTTTCTTGGAACACAAAAGAATTTTAATGAAATAAAAATATTTTCTTAAAAAAATTCATGTAATTTTTGATTCAAATTATACATATTCATCCTACCTTAATATAAATAACTTTTAATTAAATATATCATAAAAAATAATTTTTTTTTAATATAGAATTAATATTTTAATATAGTTAATCTCTTTGAAAAAAATTTCAATAAAATTCTAATCTATTTAATTCGGCATTCAATATACAAAGAGTTCACCTGAACTTATCAGTGTGATTTTAGTAATGGCATTTGACAACGAAGAAACACAAAATGATTTTTTTTTTTTTAATCAATCTCTTTGTTCTTTGAATATTTAATAAAAGTATATTTGAAATGTCTTCATTAGAAAGTCTAATATTAATATTTATGGTAAAATATAGTGGTTTCATCTAATTTGAAATTTTATATATATATAAATTTGATGATTTTAGTTAAAATATCTTTCGTAATATGTTTCTAAACCTGATTGATAGTGGAAACACTTTTACTTGCTAATCTAAGAAAACTAAAACTAAATTATTGGTTACTTTGCTTTAACAAAAACTTAGCAATTTGAAGTTTTACAACTATTTTGAAACTCTCCCGTATTTTTTCAGGATTAACAAAATTTTTTGTTACAAAAACCTAAGATCTTAGGCCCAGGTGTAATAAGAACTAAAACCTTTTATTACCTAGCCATCTTTTATTGCATAATTTTCAAAATGTGATCAGTTTAAAACTTTCTTAAAAGAATTATTTTATTACGAAAATCTTCTTTTTTTTTTTGAAGTTTTGAAATTTTTCAACAAACAATGCAGTAAATCTGTCCTTGAAACTTTCCTGACATTAAAACACTATATAAAATTTTTATTAACATTTTTTTTTCAATTCCCAAATGTCCAAAAAAAATTTCACACAAACGTGAATTAAATTCGGTTAAATAACTAATGATTTTTAACCTTTTAGAATTAACATTTTCCGAAGAAGTCTTGAAACTTATATCTAATAAATATTTGATTCAACTTAATTTATATTTAGTTCAACACACAAATAATCTTTTAGAAACATTAAATTATTGATTTATTTAATTCTGTTTATCTACTATGAGCAACTATTACTAGAGTTATTAAAATTTATTTTTTTTTTTGTTTGTACCGAAAGTATTGAAAAACTTATTGATCCCGTAACAATAAAAATGTAAAAACACTAAACAATAAAAAAAATATTAGATACTTTACAAAATAAAACTTCTTTAATTGATTTTAAGTTATAGTTTTTCTTTTAACAAAAGACATTTTGTTTTCTTTTTTACAAGCCTTTTGACTCAGTGATAATCAAATTAAAACATCCCAGTTAATCTAGATTTTCTTGTTATTTCCTTCAATTCTCTCAATATTTAGAATTTTCCATAGATAATGAAAATTCTATGACCAGAAAAATTTTTACATAAGAGACAAGCATATAAAATAAGAATTGTGTAATAAAAGTTTTTTTTGAACAATAAATTTTTTACCTGACTAGAAAAATAAATTTACAATCCATATACGTATATATGTATTTATCTAAAGAAAATTACAAAAATACCCATTACCAATATGAAAAACGGAAAATAAAAAGAATAAATAAAACGTGAACCATAAGAAGGGTAGAAAAACATATTTTAACTAAAAACATATTTCCATTAATGTTACGAGAAAAAGAATAACAAAAAAAAAACCTTTTATAAAATAGTGACTGAAAAAAATACTAACGCGTCTGTTAGAGAATTATGAAAAACGAACAATGACTCATATATTCGGAGAACCTCAGTAGGATCTTAGACTTGACATAGATGTAGATTAACAGGTTAAAAATGTACCAACTGGAAACAGGAAGACTAGTCCAAAAACTTATTATTTATTTTGTTTATAAAACTTATTAACTATTATGATTACAGCTGAATTTCACAAGTGGTCTGAGTGTCATCTGGATTACTCATAGATTTTTTTTAAACTAAATTAAATTCTGTGGTTTAAAATTATACCTGAATCTATTCATCAATTTTTTTAAATTAATCTAAATTTATTTTTTTTACCGAAATATTTGTTTTTCTTATTTAATCATTGAAGCTGCACAATTTTAATACAATTAATGATATTATTGAGCCTATAAAATAAGTTTTTTTATACATTGGTGTTATTTTTTGATATTTTATATAATATTACGGCCAAAAAATATAAACTACTAGATAACAATATTTTTTTTCCTTCTTCATGTACTAAACTCACTCAAGATATCCTTCATAAATTTTAAATCTACCACCCAAAAAATGATATAAATTTAAACAAAAAATATTTTCTTCTTTTAACAATTTATGAACAAAAGAATTTGTTATGAAAATAAAAGAAAAACATGGGATATTATTGTGGAACTCTTAAATTTTACCATCATAAAACAGCTATAAAAAAAAAGAAGATTTAGGTACATAAATATTTTTAATTTTAGTCAATTTTTTTATTTCATAAATAGATGCAGTAGTTTCAAGTATACATTTAACACTCGAAAAATGTATAAAATAATTAAAGTAAAAGTTCACTGAAATTTTAAAAATTTAATATTTAATATTAAATTAAAATAAGCAAATTTAAAAACCGGTTTTTTGGTCAAATTAGCTTAACACTTAAAATAATTTACCCAGCTTTTCATAATCCTCTATAGTCTATATATTATAAAAGAATGGAAATCTTGTTCTATTAAATATGATTTCGACTTTTGAACTTTTTAATATGGACTTAAAATGGAATCTACAAATAATTAAATAAAAACTTTACATGTATTTTAATCTGTTGAAACTTCTTTCTCTATTCTTTCCTTTTTTACTACCAATTCACAGTGGAGCGCTTTTTCATGCATTAAATTTTTTTTCTTTGAATTGTCCCTGTTTAAATGTTTGCTGTATTGTTGTATTTATTAAATGCAAAGAGTAGATATTTATAAATGCATTTTATAAACAATCTAGGTTGTTGTGATTGTTTCTCATTTTAATAGAATTAAATTTAAAAGCAAAAAATCTACTTTACCTAGAGACCTCCTAGATTTCAAAACAATATAAATTTTTTAAATTAAATTAATATAATATTATGTAAAACCAAAATCTACAAATGAAATTTAAACGATTTTTAAACGATAATTTAAGAGACCAAACATTTTTCATTACTTTTTTTTAACTTCAGTACGAAACAAAACCTCCAAAAAAAAAAAAAACAATTAAACTAAATGTTAAAGGACCATTATAACTTTCTTTTAAAAATATTGGGTTCTATAATTTAATTCCCAACTGATTCTCAACAATTCCCAACAAAAAATAAACATACATAAATATAAATTGCAATTTTCTAATTTCAATAAAAGTGGTCTAAAAATATGATATTAAATTCACATAAGGTATATACGTATTCAAAATACACAATATAGATACGATGAAATTTATATCCAATATAATGTATCCTTTTGTACCACGAAAAAAAAAAATAATATATAAATCAGCAGGGATCCAATATATTACTTTAATATTATGTATCTGTAAAAATAATGTAAACAACTAACAGTAAATAATGTTAAACTTTAATGTTTTTCACATCATAAGTATTCTTTCATTACAGTATAAAATTTCCAAGCATATAAGTAAATATAATTAAAAATCAACTGACTTTTGGTGATATCCTTGAAATTGTTTAAATTATTTTGATTTTAAGAGAAAATAAAATGTATATTTTGCAAAAAAAAAAAATATTTAAATTCCATTAAAATGCTAGATTATAATTTTTCATATATAATTATCTAAATAGAAATTTACTGATATATAAAGATACTATAGCCTTATAAGATGTACACCGCTTCTATCTAAACAAATTATTAAGTAAATGTTAGTTCAAGTCACAAATCAAAAAATTTAAAATTGCCGAAGCTAATTAAAAACAATGCAGAATGTAAAGTCGAAGGTATAGTCAAAGGTAGATAATATAAACAGTAATTATATGTTGTGCTTTGCACTAAAAATTTTTAAATTTTCTTAGAATTTTATATATAAGAAAAAATTGTGAAAAATCAAGTGATACTTTCTTCAATTTTAAGGAAATCCTACATAATTAAGAAAACTTGTTGATATATCTAAAATTATAACGTTGAAGCTTTAAGTCTTTTACTTTGAAAAAATTTGTATAGGTTCCTAAGTAATAGGTTTATAAATTTTCGTTCTCATTTAAAAATAGATCATCTTTAAGGAAGTCAAGCTCCGTAATGAGTAAAACTTCAAAAAAAAAAAAAACATTTAAACAATAATTTTTAACAATAATTTTTTATTAAACCTGTCCATGGTTAAAATTTCATTGCTCTAGTTTTAACATTCTAGATTGCTCTAACATTAACGATTTTATAAATGAATGGACGAACGGACAGAGTGAAACTAAATAAATCTTTTTTTATATATCTTAAAAAAAAAAAATCCTATTGAAACAGTGCCTACAATGTCAATAAAATAAATAAAAATTTACTATAATCCAATACAATTTGAATATAAATAAATAATCAAACAGAATTATATTATCCTTTTAAGAAGCGTTAAGAAAACTAATAAAATTTTAATAAATTAATTCCAAGCAAGACAACAAACAATTTTTTTTTATTTTTTAAATTTACGTGATATACAAACACTTTAACCCAAAATTTATACTGGTCTTAATAAATAAAATAGAAACTTGTTAACAAACAACAACTATAAGTTTTACTTTAAAAAACTCTTTTCTGCTTTATTAAAATTTACTTTATCAAAATTTCCTTTCTCATATAATACAATAATACTAAAGATCCCCCAACCTATTGTTTGGTCAAAAAGTCTTGTTTAATGGATTATAGTTATACACTTTAAAAGAAAAATTGTCCTCGTATCGCTTCTCTTTAATACCTTTCAATGATTCCCACATACCATACCGTAAAAGAAAAATCAACAAATAAAGCAGTCGCATTGATAGAAGAACAATATTCATCTAGATGATTTATAATTTTCTTTATTAACTTGAAACTAACATAAAAACCATTTTCATATTTATTATTATTTTCTAAGTAAAAACAAAAACCAAATTTTTACGTACTTTACCATTCAACTGTTTTAATATTTAAGTACTTCAAATGAATTACTCTACAAAATTTTTAAAACTACAATTTACAAAATTTTGTTAAAAATTAAATTACCCCACATAAAAAATACAATTCTTAACCTATTTTACATAATTTAAAACTATTTTTTCTAAAGTTTTTTTTTTTTTTCATTATTTCTGGATCATTTACCTTTAATAACATTTCCAGCATCCTAATTATAAATTTTAAAAAGTTTTCATGAAGATAATTAAAATAAGCACTTTTTAGATAGCGCAAGACGAAATTTAAACAATTCAAATAAATTTAAAATAAAATTACTAAAAGAATTTTTTTTTTTTTTTGTTTTGGTGCCAATAAAATTTAATTATAAATAAAAAAATACTTTTTATATTTTTTCTTGTCGAAATACAAACATAATTCAAAAATCAAAATTTATGCCTAACTTGTGTCGCCCATAACTCTTTTAAAATGTTGATGACATTCAAATAAATAAAAAAAAATTCTTTTTTTTTGTTTTTTGTATTTACTTTTATAGACATACATACATACAATAAATATGAATAAAAAATGTACTCGTCATAAATTTATATTCATTAGCGTACTATCAGAATCAAACTAATAAGATATTGTATTATAGACAGAGTTTCCGTTTTTGGCATTTTTTTTAAAAAGAACTCTGATTCGTAATCCGTATTATGTTATCTGGAAATTTTAACTACATACATGAGGATCATGAGATCTCTTGTGTCGTTAGAACAAGTACACATTCATATAAGGTATCTGTAAAACAGGGTCAATGTTACATTTTAGGCGACACCATTTTCCTGTTGAAGATAGCATTAAGGTGACTTTAGGATCGTTTATTAGACGAATTCTACTATTTTGCCCGTTTTATAGATATTTAGAAGATTAGAAAACAAAATAAAATATTTGCATATAAGACGCATACAACTAACTGCATCTTTAGATATACCAAAAATATAGTTGAACCAATTTCATTGTTTACTTAGTAGAATGACGAAGATGTTAAGATCACCAACATGTTCAAAAACTTCCTCTTTAGTTAAGATGCGAACGGAGTAAAAAGTTAAGACGGTGAACGGAGTGTTCATAATTTTGATGGATCCACAAAGTAAACCGTTTAAGAACAAATTTTGAAATATGAAATACTTCAAATACTTCTTCAATAATTATAATTACTTTTTTCAATTTAAATCTTTTTTTGGATATGACTTCTTATACTAGTCAAATACAAAGGAGCTTAATTCATTACTAAAATAACTTCAAACCTTCTCAAAGGAAAAATCATTATCCTACTGAGAAGTATTAAAAAGTAAAATAAGTTAATATTTATCAATAATATTTTAACGGGTTGTAATAGAAAAGATAGATAGATACATTTAAAATATGTATCTAAAAAGTATTTAAACAAAAAGTGGGCAAAAACTAAAAAAATTATCATTGTATAACGATACTTCAGCATGCAAAGTTCCTGAGATAGTCGAAATAATTAGTTTCACAAGCCTTAAATTATATATGGTCTGATATAATATAATAAATGATATTAAATAAGTAAATAAAAAATAAAATTTATTTTAGCTTTATTTAAATCTAAAACCGTTTTTATTTAAATTTTAAATCATTCAATGTTGAAAATTCAATATCCACATATAAGTCAGGTTCAAAGGATTTATATTCCTTATTTATTTATTATCCAGAAAATGAAATGTTTTCTCTTAATATGTACTTATTTTCATATACGATTTTTATATGCTTATGAATAAAATGAGAAATAAGCTCTTTTTATACCCGTACGATAGGATCGGGTATAATAAAATTACTCCTCCGTTTGTAACACCTCGAAATAAGCGAGCTAGATATACCTTCAAAGGTATGGATCGGATCAGAAAAAAATTCTAAGACTTTTGAGCCATGTCCGTCCGTCCGTCCGTCCGTCCGTCAGCACGCTAACTCAAAAACTAAGAAAGCTAGAATCTTGAAATTTACACAAAATATTTTGAAAGTAATTTGTAGGTTCCCTATTTTTTTTGGTTGAGTTTGGACCAAGCCTTAGGGTAGCTCTCGAACACCTAACTTTTAGATCCCCACATTTTTTTTGCAATAGAGCTATAAAATTTTAACTACCGATAGATCTCACAAAAATATTAATTTTATTTTTAATAACTTTTTTTTGTAGCCCCACCCGTTACGGAGCTACAGCTCCCCAAAGGTTCAAAAAAGCTCTATATTTAAATTGTTATAGCACAAGTTTTATAAGGTATATCATCATTTTGAAAACGCCAAACGATTACTACTTTTATTAGCTTTAAAAGTATATATACAATAAATATATATTTGTGGCACACGGTGTCTTAATTTACCGTTATGCGAAACTCAAATTTTGCAAAATCCTTCAACCCTTCTATCTTCTAAACGGTTTGAGTTGGAAACTTGAAATTTTGACAGAAGTTAGATCTTTGAAAATAAGTATGAGTCATTTCAGAAATTTTTTTTGTATCACCCCCGGTTTAGGAGCTGTAAGGGGTCAAAAACTGAAAATTTCTTATTTTTAAACACCTGTAACTTGAACACCTGTAAAAATTTTTTTGAAGTGATACACAAAAATTAAAGCTCCAACATTAAACTCTTATTTCTGTTAATAACTTTTTTTTAATAATATAGGGTTACTTTATAATTGACGAAAGTGTTACTTGATTTTTTCAAATTTTCTAGGAAATTTTTTCAACGAATTTTTTGCATTTTGTTTTACTGGATAATTTGAAATTGTTGAGGATATAATGCGTAGTACATAAAAATGTAAATAAATAAACAACATAACGTTTGCTTGAAGAATTTTTATTTATATGATATTAATATATATACATACTTATATAATATCATGTTTATTTACATATCGTATATGTCACTAGTGAATGAATGATAAGAGTATGTATGTATATTATATAGCGCCGTATTTACATACATATATGTATTTTATTGTACTTATAAGAAATTATTCTGCCAATGGAATATTTAAATATAATATAATATAATATTGAAAATTATATTTACTATTTTGTACTAAGTAAATTTAATATACATTTACCGCTTAGTATTAAATGGTACTATAGAATATTTGAAAAAGTTTTGGATTGATAATCGTTATGTGGAAGGTTAGAATCTGCTTTAGAAGAATGTACATATAAACATATAGTTTGAATATATGTACAACCCATAGTTCTAGAAATTATAAAATTCACTCAAATTATTTTAAAATACTAAAATATTAAAAACATAATATTGTGAGCAGAGTGACAGGCTGTGAACATACTAACGGTTCGTACGGGTATCTAAGAGTTGACAAAGGCAACTGTATTCTTCCTCGTTTTGTTTCAATTTTATGATTGTTACTTTAAATGTTTTGTTATTTATTTATTTTTTTTTTTTGGGTTTTTTTCATTTTCATTTTAAATTTCCTTACCTTTGCTTTTCTTATTGGACTTTAAAAAGTAGAACAAAAATGAAAAAAAAAAATAAATATTTTGAGACAATAAATGTATCCCTATATATCTATATTATATTTACATTATATCCATATAAACATTTATGTTAATTCTTACATAATAAGGTAAAATCCTTCAACATATTTCTATCTCTTTTTCTCTTTTACCTTCACATAAAAAATTGTGTTTTATATCACCTTTTAGATTTTTTTTTTTTTTTTTTATTTCATTTTTATCTTTATCCATTTTGATTATTTCGTATTCATTTTTACTAGTTTCATCACATACTTTGACATTTTATAATACAGAGTCGGATTATAAACAAGATTAGATGTAATATTTGGGTTCTATAGAATTAGCAAAGTCTTAAAGAGCATCTTAAAATTCCTTATAAAATGATATACATATTAAAAGTCCGTGATATTAATTTTAAATTTTGTAATTTTCATACAGAATCCTACCACTTATTTCATAATACAAAATAGACCAAATACTGGCGTATAACATGCGGGCCCGAAACCTATCCTATTATATAAATATACCTGATTTATATCTACACATTATATAAATACCCTGCGCTAATCAATAAATAATTAACAAATATAATAATAATTAACAAAATCATTCTAGTAAGCATCATTTTATAAGTTTTAAAGTGAGAAAAACGGTTAAATGGTTAAAACAAATCACTAATTTTTCCATATAAAATAAATGTATACAATCTTTTTATTAAATATTTAATTAAATATGGCGCACTTCTTACCAAAATCTGTTCCATTTTGATAATTTGTTTTTTACCAAAAGGGAAAAAAATTTTTAGCTTTTAGGTAAAAAACATATATTTTTTAATTTTTTTTTTTTTAAATTTTTTTATTTTAGTACCAAAACAATACCAAAGTTAGATCGTTTGCCGATTTTCAATAACAAAAAAAAAATTTATTAAATTCAATTTGATTCAAAAATTTTTTATAGTACTTATAGATCTAAATATTAATAAATTAATTTAATTTTTAAACAATTTTCATATTACCCTTACGATTATATACAATGCGATTCTCCTAAAAGTAGGCAATATTTTTAAAATATTTTTAAATATTTTCTTTTTGAAGGGGGCTTCGGTAGCCTAGTGGGTAGGCGTGTGGCGTATTAACCAAAGGAGTGTGGGTTCGATCCCTGCACAGGTCGTAAGTTTTTTTCTTTACATACCCCCCTTACGACCTAATATAATGTAAATATATAGTATATAATATAAACAAAATACATAATATTAGTATATAATTTAATAATAGTATAAAAACCTATAATGGCCTTAGTAGCCGATGGTTCAATAATATTGCACTACATTAATGTATGTAATATTAATATAAATAAATAAATAAATTCTTTTTGAAATACAGGGGCTTCGGTAGCCTAGTGGGTAGGCGCGTGGCGTATTAACCGAAGGAGTGTGGGTTCGATCCCTGCACAGGTCGTAAGTGTTTTTCTTTACATACCCCCCTTACGACCAAATATAATGTAAATATATAGTATATAATATAAACAAAATAAATAATATTAGTATATAATTTAATAATAGTATAAAAACCTATAATGGCCTTAGTAGCCGATGCTTCAATAATATTGCACTACATTAATGTATGTAATATTAATATAAATAAATAAATAAAAATGAAATAATACATAATAGTATTCATCCAATAGACACAGTTTTGACATAGTAGCCAGTGGGGTTCAGTAATACATATTAGAGTCATATTATAATTATTAATACATATTAGATTATCCTATATGATTTGTAATATTAATATAAATAAATAAAAAAAAACACACAATATACAAATAGTATTCAAAACAAAATAGACAGAGTTTGGGCATAATAACCAATAGTAGGCATATTTGTAATATTAATATTAATTAATAAATAAATTAATACAATACAATAAATTAGTTTAAAATTTTTCAAATTAATCAAAACCGATCCTGAACCTGAACCTCGTAATTTTTCCGCATTTTACAATTTATATACTTTGTTTTTTTTTTTTCTTTTTTTGACTTTAATATTTTTATTTTATTTATCTTATTTAGCACTGATGTTCCGGTTCAAAATTTTATATATTACTTATACTTTCTCCTTTTATTTTCTTTTATTCTTTCTTCAATTTTTTTATATTTTTTATATTCATATAAATATCTTTAATGCACATATACATTTATATTATTTGTACAAACAAATATTTACAAATAAATTTAGAATACCACAATATCACATCCACATTAGAACTTTGTTTTTTTTTTTTTTTTAATTCCAAAAAACAAAAAACATATAAAACATAAAATAAAAATCTGTAACTGAAACTGAAAAATATAATAAAAAAGAATATAAAAGAAAATTTAAAATAAAATATGTAAACTTTTAAGCTTAAACTTCTAAATAGAAAGAAAAAAGCAAAAAGAAGAGATAGTAAATTTAATATTAAAATTTTGTCTTTTTTTTCTTAAAAGGATTCTTTCTGGATTTTCTTTAATAAAAAAAAAAAAATTTTAATATGCACTGCCTGACTAAACTATCGTCTTCCTATCATTTGAATAATTTGCACTAAAAATGTCAGGGTTCAATTGCTCGTGATGGCATAATTGAACAAAAAAAAATTAATAGTTAATAATTATATCAAAATACATACATAATTCAAATAACCCATGTTTTTAAAACTTTATAATATAATACAATAAACAATAAACATAAATTATTCTTATTTCTTTTTCTATAAAACGAAAATAGTCACAATGCACTAGAATACCTAAATTAATATTATTAGTTACTGAGTAAAACCTAAGATAATAAAACAGTAGCTTAGACTATAAAGGCACTTTTTGAAGGGGTACCTATTCAAATTTCCAACAAGAATTGCCGCTTCAGTGAAATTTATAGTTGTAAAACTGAAACTTAGACTCTGAAGAAATTTTACGATAGTTATAAAACTCTCGACAAGATATTGAAATATAAAATTTGCACAAATAGGGTTTGTAATAATATCTGTAAAATACTACCAATAAAATAACTTTTAAAATTGTACAGAAAATTAAAGAAAGAAATCAAAATAAAAATATAAAACTAAAAAACCTCAACATAGTGCAATAAATAGAGAAAAATCTTAGAGATTTCAACATCATTTACTAAAACCATATTTATCATACTTTTATAATAATTACCTTTATTAAACTTTCCTATTACAAATTTTAATATTCTAATACGAACTAATGATAATGAACTAAATTAACTTAAAACGATTTTTAATTACAAAAAATATCGACAAATGCAATGGAATCAAAAATTAAAAGTTTCTTTGTTGACACATTAAATTCGGAATTGAAATTTAAATTAGTTTTTTTATTGTATTATTAATATATAGCTATTTAATAGCAGCTATATCATCCAAAAAACAAATATCAAAAAACTTAATTAACATTCCTTTACTAAGAAAATTTACAATTTTAAGTTTATGCACTTTTTATGTTTTCAAACGCATTTAAAACTATAAATAAAATTGAAAATTTTTCACTGAATCAAATTTTTTTTAAATCAAAAATTAAATTAAAATCCTTAATAATAATTTGATACTTAATATGTAAAAGGATTGTTAAAGTTATGAAAAATTCTTTGAAAGAATAAATAATATCCTTTCGGGATACTATTAAAAATATTTTTGTTGGCAATTCAGAGTACTCTGATCTGTTTCTTTTTTTCCACGTACATTCAAAATCCACGTTTTTACTATATATACAATATACGTATACGTATATATGTACTATATTTATATAAAATATTCCTTGTTCTTAATCCGTATCTAATACTTTTCACATATGCATATAAAAGTCGAATAAAAAATATTTGCTTTAAGGATATTTACACATTTTACTATTATACAAGTAAAAAAAGAAAAAAAAAAGTAAAAATAAAAACCAAAAACTGCCAAAAGGGTTTTTAATGTTAATATATGTGAATATTATATACTCATACATTTGTAATAGAAAATTTTTTATAATGTACACATACTTATATTAATATTTATGTAATATTTTTTTTTTTTTATATAATATTTGTATTAGTAATTGAGTGACAGATTGAAAATAAAAATAAAAAAAAAAAAAACAAGAAATTCAAATAAAAAATTATACTTTTAAAATTAAAGATTAAATTTAAATAACGTCGTAATTGTATAATTTTATGTTGACAGTTCAAGACTTTAATCTATATTTAAAATGAAATGATCAATTGTTAAAATTTAAGATATACTGATTTTCTGTTAATTAACAAGCAAAATAAATTTATTTTCAAATGATTTTAAATTTAATATTTTTTACTATAAATAAACCCGTATCTCATAATGAATTCATGTTGTTTAATTTATTTAAAGTATACACTATTTATTAAAAAAAGGATTAGAATAAAATTTTAATCTCGTCCTTATGTTACCTGTTTTATTATTTGAAATCACGCTCATTATTTATAGCATTTGTGCTTAAAGTGATGCCTTCGAAATTATATATTCGAAAAAAAAAAGGTTTTTATAATATACTGATACCACAAGTTGAACTTAAAAAGAAGATCATATTATTCCGAAAAATATGTTAACTTTAAGTGAAAAACTAATAGTTACCAGAAAATAAAAAAGACTATGCTAGAAAATATGAAAATAGGTAATAAAATTGGTTTAGTATAATAGGTTGAATCCATAAAATTGAGAATTAACTCAAATCTCATAATTTTAAAGAAAAACTACGAGTTGAGGTGTAAATTTTGTTTGAAAAAGTGAAATTTGAACTCAAGATCAATTTTATGCATTCGACCCAATGTTTATAGTTCTGTAATGTAGCATTGTTTAAAACGTCGTATTGCTTTTGTTTATATTTGATGAGCTATTTTGAATTTTTGTTTTTTTAACATAGCAATATTAATATGAACTTTATTATTCATATAAATACATAAGTTTATAAAGACTTAACAAAAAATTAACTATCATTAATGTAAAAATAAAATCAAATTTCATAATACAAGAGTTTAGCTTTATCCTTTGTAATCATTCTTTTAAAAAAGAATAACAAAATATCCAAATGTATTCATGAATTTTTATTCAATTTTTATAAAGAAAAAATTAGATATAAAAAATTGTAACTAGATTACAACAATTTAAATACTATACACTACAATAAAATATAGAATGTGCAATAACTTAATATTATTACTAAAGTTTTATCAATGATAATATCTTTGTTTTAATAGGTATCTTACAATAACTTATTTTTAAGGTTTTTTCAAAATGTTCATTTTCATGCTGTTTCCATCTATAATTAAAGACCCTAAGGTGATTTATTTATTACTTATTTCTTATCTAGATAAATGGTGCAAAGGTAACAAGGACGAATCAATACTGAAAGAAATATTTTAAAGTTATTAAATGTTATTATCTCGTACATCTCACTAGTGGCTAATGGCACAGTATATGTCGTCGATTTTTTAGGCGAAAGGTCTCGGATTCAAACCTTGGCCAGGTTTGAATAGATAAAATGTAATTCAAACCTTGGCCAAATATTAGATAAAATGTAATAATATAATGTAAACTTGTACCGCACCTGAAAAGTAAGGTTAACATTGTATGTGGTGGGGGAACCAAAATAAATAAATAAAATTATCTTCAAAATTGTTTATCTACTTTTCCTATAAATTATGTTCAAAAGACGGCTGTTTTTGAAGTCCACTCAATAAAATAAAATACAAAGAATTATTTTTTTATTATTAAAATTATATGATAATCTTTCATTTATTTCTAAAAAAAAAAAACTTAACATATGTTTAAGTATAAATTTACTATATAACTAAAAATTTGTTGTCCACTCACACACTCGATGTTTCTTAAAATTTTAGGAAGCATTTTCTTTATAAATATATCCTCCAGAATTTTTTAGAAGCATAAACTCGTTACTCTAGAAACGATTTTTTCTTTTGTCTCCTCTTAAAACCGAAACTTCAGTTTCATTTTTTCAAATTTCGA
Source organism: Poecilobothrus nobilitatus (assembly GCA_947095535.1). Classification (NCBI taxonomy): domain Eukaryota; kingdom Metazoa; phylum Arthropoda; class Insecta; order Diptera; family Dolichopodidae; genus Poecilobothrus; species Poecilobothrus nobilitatus. The sequence continues at coordinate 24,667,343 of OX352773.1, read as the reverse complement.
AAATCTCGCTCAAATAATCATTCGCAAAAATAAATTTACTTCATAGTTTTATTCTAATACTCCATTATAATTTCAATTTTTTAAAACAACTAAAATTATAACATATTATTTTCATTTACTATAGGTTTACCATAGTTCCATTGTTTTACGTTTTAAACTTTTTACTACTTCAAAATCAAAAAGAAAAAAACAAAATATTATACTTTTAAAAAACTTTTGTTCTAATTTCTTTATCGTCACAAAATGATCATAACCAATTTTACACTTTCCTGTCAATGATATTTTATAACCTCTTTCTTTAACTAAAATTAACCATTTTCAGTAAAAGAAAAAAAAAAAAAAGGACAAAAAAACAATTTTCATGTAACATTTTTTAATAATTTATTAATAAATTCATTGTAGAAAGCACTTAAGAAAATGAAATTCTTTAAAATAACCTCTTCATTTTCTAAAAAAAAAAACAAAAAAAAAAAATTAAATATTGAATACAGTATCGTAAGCACAGTTGTAACTAAAAAGGGATTACTTTAATAAAATTAAGTTTAATCTAAATATAAAGCCTTAATAATGATTTATATTTTTAGAATTTTAAGTTTGTAATGGGCCCGTCTTAGATGTTTCACTTTATCTATCACTCAAGGGGTATTAAGTACATTTTTAAAAAAAATTTTTGCTCTCCTCTTCAAGACAAATTAAAAGTTTAACATTATTATTGATGAAAAAAAAAAATTATAACTTTAATATTTGGTTTGTTTTTTTCCTTTTAGCTTAATTCAATATTATATTTTTCGTTTGTTGAAAATAAATCGAACAAAAAGAATATTAATGACAAAAATAACCTTAATAGAAATGAAAGAATTATAGAAATAAGTTTTATGGGCATTTGTGGTAGTTACGCCTCTGATTTTATAACTAATAACCTGACACATCAATTTTAAAATCATACCACCGTAAATTGTTACAAAAACTTAATAAAAGAAAATAAAACACAATCTTCTTAAATATTTCTTTTAAAAACTTAATATTAAATATTTTTGTTTTTTGTTACATATATTACATATTTGGTTTTTTTTTTTTTTTTTTTTTGTTGAAATATAAAACCACAAATCGTCACAATCTTATAATTGTGGACCTTTTAAAAATTCTTCAATTTTTATTAGTATCTTGGGAAATAACCTTTTAGAAGTAAATACTTATTATGAAAAAAAAAAACATAAAAATCAGAATGAAAAGCTATAAAAAAAAAAAAAAAAAACAAAAAAGTACAAAACATAAAAACCAAAATCAAAAAATACAAAAGAAAAAAACATGCAAAACAAAACTAACAAGCCTTATACAATACATACAGATAAACATTAACTTGCACTATCACTTAAAAACTAAACATAAATTTAACATAATACATAATAAATATTGGCAGAGGTCAGAGATATTAAATCAATGTAACTGTACCTAATGTGTCCAGTGTGACGAATGTTTTTAATCTATATAAATAGATGTAATTTTGTCCAAAACGGTTAACAAAATTGTTGAATAGCATTATTTTTGATTTTTTTTTTTAGAACATTTTGAATTATTAACAAATTCAATACATATGTTTTTGATAGAGTGAGTATAACTTTTAATAGTTGAGTTACATTCCTTCTGTCAGTTAAGTTATATATTCATTTTTAACAGTTGAGTTATAGTCACTCTGTAGGGAACATGTAACATGTTCTGAATTTTATAGCTAAATATAAAAATCTTTTTCTCATCATCATGGTCAAATCAAAATTAAGCAGCATGATGATTAACTCTGAGGGGTAAATATATGGTTGTATATGTTTTATAAAAACTTAAAATTCAGAAAACTTTTTGTTCTCTTAAATTATATGATTTTTTTTTTTTTATATTAATATATGTATATTATAACTAAATACTGATTCTATGAGATATGTATAACATACTATTATTGTAAATCTAACATGCTAATATATAATTTTAATCGATTTTTGTTCGAATCATTCTAAACCTTTAATAAATTGAAATCTCTTAATTAGTTTATTTTTATTTCTAAATTTTAATTAAGTCATAATAAATTCCCTTATAATGAATTTAATTCCCTTTTTTGTTTTATTTTGTTTTTTTTTGTCATTAAATTAAAAAATTTTATAATGATTTTGTGATTACATTACTAAATTAAATGAAAATTTGTGGCCCGCAATAATATTTTAAATTATTCAAACTCTGATTTTTTGTTTTATTTTTTAAGTAAAGCTTTCAAATTTATTTCTTTTTGTTATTGTTATTTTGTTTTCATTTTTTTTTTGGTTATTTTATTTGGTACAGGTCGCTACATTTTGTTACAATTTAAATAATTTTTATCCTGATGTTACAAAAAAAAAAAAAAAGAAAAAACATTCTTTCTTTCAATTTTTATTCTTAACCCTTATTATTACCTCATTTCATAACTTATATTCAAATTTATAAAAATCTAATTGGAATCTAAGAAATGTAAGTGAATGTTCTGTAAAGAAATTTTGCAAAAAATAAATGGCCGAAATTATTTTTGTCTTATTAAAATGTAACTTCTTTTTACTAGAATTCTTTGAATATCAATATAAATTTATGGAAAATTTCATTCTTATAATGAAAAGTATATTTAAACTATTTTTAAAAAATTATAACAAAATGTATTCTTTATACTTTCTAAACTGTATAAGATTTGAGAAATGAAAGAAAGAAAAAAAAACACAAAAATTGACGAAAAACAAATAAAAAACTTTTCTATAAATTTGACATTTTTTAAATCCGTTTTTAAAGAGAAATTTGAAAAATGTGCAACTTTTTTATTTTTTAGTTACTATTGTAGTTGGTTACATTAAGTATTTTGTTTTTTTTTTTATTTGAAAGATATCAACAAAAGGAACTGGTTTTTTTTTTGTCTTGAAATATTTTAAAATCTAAAAATCGAAAATTTTTATAAAGTGCCATTTTGCAATTCGTTGAAAGATTTAAAACAAAAAAAAAATTCTCAAAATAATTCTAAAATTAACCTAACATTATAAAAACAAAAACCAAAAACTTTTTTTTTTACTTTTAAACTTTATCTTAAAATTATTCTTGAAAATTTTATCCGATTTTATCTGATCCTATTTTATCAACAAACAACTTTTTCAAACTTTTAATTTAGGACTCATTTTACCGAATCCAAAAAAAAAAAAACAAAAACATAAAATTTTTAAAAAGCATCTATTTTGAAATATCCGAAAACTAAACATATAGGTAGTCATTTTAGATATTTTTTTTTAACAAACAAAACAAAAGTAAAAATAATCCCAATTTTCGAAGTTTCTTATATTCTTTAAAATTGTATACGCTCTTGACTCCTTTAGATCAATTTTATACTTTTTTCTTTTGTATACGAAATACAAAAAAAAAAAGAACTTTTTTGTTCTATTTCATTTTGTATACGTTTGTGTGTATGTTATTGTTTCCTTTAAATTGTTTAAATGTCCTTGAAAGTTTTCCGTATTTTCTCTATTATGAAACTGTATTATTATATGGTATACGCATTACCTGTTTATAATTATAGAAAGGATTCTTCGGGGCTTTTCTCATATTTTCATTTTAGAATACCTATATATATTATATTCTATTATTAATACTAAGAAAAAGATTATAGTAAAATATAAGTGTATTGTAATAGTGTTTAAATGGATTTATAGATATGTACATAAAGCAAAAAAAAAAGGGTTTCGAAATAAAAAAAAAAAAAAAATAGTAGAATAGTTAAATTTGTTTTATATATTAAGGATAACAGTTGGCGCCATTATATAAAATTTTTAAAAATTATAATAGAAAAAATTAAATTTTTTACTCAATTTATTTTGTAAATATCGTAAGCGTCCCAGCTAAAGTATTTACGCTCTATGTAAATAGATATTTAATAAAACAAATAATCATACCTCTGTTTAAAGTGTATTAATTACTGAGAATCATATGCAGAGTATTCTGGACGAGAGCAATAACAATTAATGGTCTGGTCTGTGAAATATAACAAGTGAAAAACCAGTTATGAAACATGTTATTACACTCTGTACGAGCATTTCAGCTCTTTTTGAGATTAAAAAAAAAAATTGGAAGGGTGTATAAGGTACACACTTAGAAAACCCTTAGAAAACAAAGCAATAATGGTTTTAGAATGAAAATCGCAAGGCACTATAGAAGACGCGGTCAACCGAACAACACTTAAAGACGAACAATTCTTTTGGAGCGGAATAAAATTAAAATATCCAGAGAAAATGTCTATTCGATGGAAATATTTAGACGGGTGGGGCCCTAAACACTCCCAACATTAGTAGAGATAAAAAAAATATATATACAGTTATAAATAAAATACGAACTTAACGAGCTTAAAACTCATTTAAAATTTAATAAATTTAATTGAAAATTTGAAATGGAACAGACAAACATTCAATATTATTTCGAAATAAAAGTAAAATAATATGTAATTAAAATGGATTAAAAAGTTTTAATGACTAACAAAATAAAGAGATGAGTGTAAAATAGAGGATCTAAACACTTTTTTTTATACATTATATTTTTTAACATAATGTATATGTATATACAAACAAAAACATACATAATAATAAAAAGGATGTCGTTTAAGGATTTTCTTTACCAGAAGGCAATTATTAAGTATATGACGATGATTAAAGTTATTAAAGGATAAAATTATATCCATAACAAACACTATGAAATTCATTTTACTTTGGTTTTTTAATAAATTAACAATAAAAATTTCATTTTATTAAACAGGTTATTTTTAGATTTAAAATTAGTTTTCAAAAAAAAAAAAATTTTAATTTTTAATTTGTTTTTTTTTGCATTTTTGTTAAATGAAGAAAAATTTGTCTAAAAATAATTATAGCCATGAAATAAAATCAAAATTAATATTTACACAGTTAAAAAAAAAAACTGAAACATAAAAAAAATAGCCAATATAGCATGTTTAAAGGATCAAATAATAAAATTTATTACAAACATTATTTTTATTTTAAAATAGGGTTTATTAAGAGATAATAATCGTTTATAAGGTACTTAAACCATTAAAAATATTTAAAAAAAAAAATAATTTAATTTTAATTTTGAAAAACTTGTTATATCATAAAAAAAACTCTTTGTAGAATATTATATTAAGTACAAAATTTTAAGATTCTTTATTCCTTTTCTATGATAATTTTATTTATTACTAACTAAATTGGAATTAATTCTCTAAAATTACTCACTTAATTATATACTAATATTAAATTATTTTATATTTTTATATTTCTTATATCGCATCACAAAAAAAGTCCTAAAGGGAGATTTAGGTTCAATTTAATTTTATTATAATCATATTTGCATTCAAATAAAATAAAAATTTACTTTAATATTCGTTTTTTTTTTTTAACAAAATTAACAGTAGTATATAGCTATAGTAGTAGTATAATATATAAATTAATACAATTACTAATTTTTATGTCATTTTAAGTTACAGCACCTATGGTATGGATCAGTAATTTTAATTTAATCAAATGTCCTTATAAATAAGTCTTGAGAATTTATCCCTTTTTCAGGTCCTAACAGGGTATCTTTTTTATACCCTACACATTAAGTATAGGGTATATTAACTTTGGTATGGTGTTTGTAACCACCAAAAGGAAGCGAGTTAGGTATAGACATGTATATATATTCTGAATCAGGATCACCGCCGGAGTCGATTTAGCGATGTCCGTCCGTCCGTACGCACGATAACTCAAAAAATAATGATGCTATCTTGATGAAATTTATACTGTAGGTTAACAATGACTAAGGTAAGGCGGGGATTGTAAATGGGCGAAATCGGACCATGCGTTCGGGTACCTCCCATACAACTCCCAAAACCAAACAAGCATATCTTCGAAATTAATAAAGACAGAAACTTCAAATTTAGTACAAGGGTGTTGTTTCCTGAATCCCTGATTTGTCCAAAATTTAAGATGAATTAGAATGGTTGTTCGGGTATCTGCCACACAACTCCTAAGACCAAACAAGCATATCTTCGAAATTAATAAATATATAAACTTGAAATTTTATATAAGAATGTTCTACCCTGTTGATGTCTCTAAAATTTGAGATGAATTGGGGTGGTGGTCCGCGTGCCTTCACACACTTCCCAAGACCTAACAATCATATTTTCGAACTTAATAAAGATAGAAACCTGAAATTTTGTACATAGGTTGTAACAGCATTTATTTGTTTTAGCTTGTATTAAATACCTAACTAAAATAACTTATGGGTTTTTAATTTAATTTGAATGTTTTAGGTGTAAAGTATAAATAAGTCGGTTGCATCGACTTACTGTTATTTTTACTTGTTTTTTACTGGTTTTGTTGCACAATTAATATTACAATTTTTCCAGATATTTCATGAGTGGAATTCATTAACCTGAGTTTGAACTCATATCTCACATTTTCCAACAAAAATTATAAGTTCCGGTGTTGTTTTTGTTTGAAAAAGTGTGATTTAAGTTGAAGATCAATTTTATGAATTTCACCTATTATGTGAATTAAATAAAAAAAATAAGCCGTAAAATCTTTAAAAAGTTGTAATGTGAAAACTGTTTTTTATCTTATCAAAATAATATAAAGACTAAAAATTAAAATTAATCTTAAAAATGAATTTATAAAATTACAATGCCATACAAAATATTCAATTGTAATATATTATTGTTCATATGTGATTGCTGCTGAACAGTTCTTTATACTCTTGTTAAAAAATGTTTACCGCATATCTAATAATATAATAATAATATTAAACTAAAATTTGATCATTAATTTAAAATTAATACACAATCACAAACCACAAACCAATTAATTCTTCTTTGTATAACAAATATCTATTCTGTAGTAACTCTTAACGAATGCAAAATTTTATTTGCCATTTTTTTTTTTTTTTTATTTGCCTTAATCCAAAAATAATTACTACATATATTAAATTTCTATATTTTTTTTATTTTTATTTTGTTTTTGGTTTATTTCTTTTTTATGTGTTATTTAAATAATCATTAAGATTGTTTTTTAATATACATACAGTATCTTCAAAAAAAAATCCTGTAAAAAGAAATATAGATAGTTATTGGTCTTCCAGATTCAAAAGAATAAAAAAAAAAGAATATATTTTTTAAAAAATAATACAACTATAAAAAATAATTTGGTAATACAGTATAGATAGTATAAAGGACAAAAATAAAAATAATATTATTTTAAATCCACTGACATCCACCTATCATGGAAAAAGATCTAATGCTTTAGCTTCATCAGTACGGAATATTTCATTCAAATGTTAGATTATATTCAATGTTCAAATTATATAATTTTTTTTTTTTTTAATTTTATTAAAAACCAAATTACAATTTAAAAAAAAGACATTAGGTATTAATTTGTAAAATATATTTAAAATCAAAGAAAATTAAATTTGACTTCGATAAGTTTTGATTATTAACAAATAATAAGAGAAGAATATAATAAAGTACTTTTTTAACATTTTACATTCTTTAGTAAAACATTTTACCATAAAAAAAAACAATATTAAAAAGTTAATTACAAAATTAAGTTAAATTTTAATAATTTCCATAAAAACTAGCTCCTTCCAACCATTGTATTATTAAAATTTGTAGATTGTAATATCCTTGAATATAACCGTCTTTAATATAAAACAAAAAAAAAAAATAAAATAAAAGCTTTTTTAGCAAAAAATAAAATTATTTTGTTGCTTTGTATTATTTTATTTTACTCCTCACTGTACATATACACGTGTAAGTCCTTATTTTGTATTTTGTTTTTTTTTTTTTTTTTTGTTTTGTTTTACAATTGAATGTCATTATAATCGCACTTCGTTTAAAGAAAAAAAATACAAAAAAGGAAACATAAATCTCTGAATACCTAACACAAATAATTTCTCATATATTTTATTTTATACAAAAACAATTGGGATGGTTGTAAAATAAAAAATATACCATAAAATTGTTTGAGGGTCCTATAAATCCTTTAAATTACAACCAACTACCATCATTTTTTTTTTATAAGTTTAAGTAAAATTAAAGAAATTTTAAAAATGTAAACTAAAAATTTTATAATTGAAATTATAATTTACTGGTGAATTTCAAAAAAAAAAAACTGATTTATCAATCGGTGGTAAAAAATTATTTTTTAACACGAATTTGAAAGAAATGCACCAACAACTGGCATAATTTATCAAATTAATGTTCATGATTTTTTATTTTTTTTATTTTTGCTTTTTTGCGAGGGTAGGTGGGAATCAACGAAAAGCACTATAGAAGAATTGGAACAAGGACGAGTCCTCTATGAGTGTGTAGGATTTGAATCCATTAAACACCAGTTCCCTTTTTTGTACTCCTTAGAACCTTTAGTTCTTAAGGGTCAAAGGATTGTCTTTAAAAGGATTATTATATTGTAGAAGTTTCTTTGATTCAATTTATTTAAAAAAAAATTTAATTAGGAAAATTTCAATTAGAAAAAAAAAAATGATCATTGACAAAAAATCTTTAGAAATGCATAAAAATTTTTTTTTTAAATACTCATAAAATAAAAAATATTACTAAAAAATATTTCAAAAATATAATTAACTTGAATTGCAAATCAAAAGTGTCTATTAAAATCATTTATTTAAAACTCTTTAAAATATAATAAAATAAAAAAAAAACTTTAAAAAAATTTTTAAATGAAACACGCTAACCAATTACCTATTTAACTTTTTTTTTTTTTTACAAAAATCTTTCTTTAAATTCACAATTCACACTTTAAGATTTAATAATAAAAAAAAAAAAAAGGAAAAGTTAGATTCTAAAATTTTGCAAATCTGCAATTCAAATATGTATTTAAAAATCAATTCAACAAGATACAGAAGAATTCTTAAAAAAATGTTTATGTATATATCAATATATTTATGTACTATATACATAATACGAAGTATATAATATAAATAAATATTCAACGCTACCACAATAGTAGTATTTTGTACTTTAAAGGAATTAATTATTACCAAAGCGGTTTGAATGAAAAGTAAATGATAATATAAAAGAAAACAAAAGTTTTCAGGACCTGGGTGGCCCTGTAGTTAAATATATAACATATTAAACGAAGTTTTATTAATATCGTATAATAAAATGAGGTGGTCAGGTGGCTAATATTAAAATAAATAATTAACCTAAGTCTTTCGGTGAACTCGGTGAACAATTTCTTAAGAATCTGTATCAATAAAGTAAGCTGCACATTATTACAAATCTATAGATTTATTGTAATTATTAAAAAATAAAAAAGAAAAATTAAAAGTCATTTTGAATTACAACTCCCTTTTGTTTTACATATTATATAAATGGAATTTTTAAATTTGATTTATTTATTATGAGATAAATTTTATTTATCTCATAATTTTTTTCCAAAAAAAAAAAACATAAAATCATTTGAATTAACGGATTTTATATTGTTAAATACGAGTATTTGCCATTGTAATTCTTAAATTCGTTAAATTTAAAAATAAATTAAATTTTCTAAACCAATTTTTATGTAACTACCATCTTTTTGGAACGTACGTACAATATTTTTCAAAGTAATTTATGAACATGAAGTTTATGAACATGAAAATGGCAGACAATTAAATAAATTAAAATTTATTTTATATCTATTATAAATGCATTTAAATTAACATAACAAAGATAATAAAATTTGTATAACCTTTTTTTTTTTTATAGTAGTATAGCTGCAAAATGAATTTCAAGTATCATTTTTGGATTTCGATCGATAAGGAAATCTCAAAAATCTATTTAATTTTATAAATACAATTTATTATACATACATACATTCGATATATCGAAAAATTCTCTTAAAGTGTGAAAAATATTATGACTTACATTATTTTTTATTATAATACTGATTTTTTAAATTTAAAGGTTAAAGGTAACTGTTTCAAATAACTGACATTAGTAAATTATTAATTAGTCATAATGTTGATAATAGCTATTGTATATAATAGCTGTAACACATTGCTAGGGGGACGCAGGGAAATATTAAAAATACACATATACGTATCATATGAAATTGAATATTCATAAATCTACAACAATTTAGTATAGTGGGCTGGCTAATCCTAAATTTTCTATAAGTAACAAATGTAATTAAAATGCAATGGACTTCCAGGCGTTGGTAAATGTTACTAACATATACTTATCGCTTTCTGCAGTAAAATGCGTAACAAAACATTGAAGCCAAATCATAAAAGTTGATTTTGATTCCCAGTATCACTATACACACGAAAAATTTCAAAGGTTGAACAGAACAGAAAGTTGTGATACTCAACACAACCGATTTGAGGATACTCACGAGAATTAAGGCTACATGTTGCTAACATGTTGCTACAACAGGCTACATGTTGCTAAGAATGAATGCGGAGAAAATTAGTAAAGCCAAGACTAACATATACAGAGGATGAAGGAAGGCGGAAACTTGTTTATATTAAAATTTTATCTAAAATATTAACTGTAAAATTAAAAATCTTAAAAATAAAAATAATTTCTAGACCGAAATAAATAACATAGGTAGATATTAAAAGCTTCATGTTATATTAAAAGCTTCAATAAATTTAAGCTATAAAATACTTTATAAAATATTTATCATAATTAATTGCTTATTACAAAATATAATTCATATAGGAAATTTAATGGATGCTTCCATTTAAAAAAGGGCAAGCCCATATAGACTAAAATCTGTAAATACTGAAGTTATTATACATTGAAAAGATTTAAAGCGTTCAGAATTATTTTAAAATTATATTTAGTATTTAATCTAATAAGTTATACATAATAACATTGAAAAAAATTTAAGAAATAATTTTTGATTTTTTTTTTTTTTCTAACACATATATTTTATTTTTATTACAAGATTATAAAAATTAAAAAAAGGCATTTCTTTACAGATAAATCGAAATTATTAAATCTAATCTTAACTATAAATAATATTTTTATGTTCGAATATTTTGGTTCTTTAATAAAAAATAAAAAAATAAAATGAACTCCTAAATCTTAGAAAAATAAGAAAATAAATTCTGCTTTTTTAAAAATACAATAATTGGCAAAATATTGTGGACGTAAAAATAATAAGTCTCTATTATAAGATTTTTATGTATAATTAAGCCTCTAACTTTTCGATTCGATTAAAACTGAATTTTCTTCTCAACTTGCATTAAAATTTACTGTTTTAACACTTTTCAAAACGCCTGTTTATATCTTCCTTATAATATTGAAATCTGTGTGCCTATTATCAGGAATTAAACGATTTAAATATTTTTAAAAGCGATCGAAAATCTTTTAATTAAATTCGTTATTATTTTTCTAATTTTATTTCTTATGTATTTTATTTTTTTTTTCAAATTATCAAAATTTGTAAATTAGAGATTTAAAATAGTTCAGAACGTTTGATTAAGTTTAAGTATTTAACGTGATTGAACTTGAAACAATTTTATTTTTTATCTTTAACTGTAAATTTTTCTTAATACACGTATTTAATACAAAAACATATTTAGAAAATAAAAAAAGACTATTTAAATTCAATACATATGTCCCCCTCATATCAAAAAAGAAAGAAAAACAGATATAAAAAAAAATGTAAAAAAAAAAAATATATGACGGTATTTTTCTTTTATTCATTTTTATTTTTATTTTAAATATATACATATACATATATATATATATTTATACCTTAAGGTTACATCCTTGACAATAATTCTTTTTTATTATGTGCGTCTGCTGCTTGCCTGCCTATACATTATATTGATATTAATCTCAGGATACATGTTGGAATCTAAAATATCTTTAAAGTACCTATATATGTACATATGTATATATATTTATATGGAATACATATTATAGTAATATCCGCATATTAAAAATAAAAATTTCAATATTCTTCAAATTCATGTAATTTTTAACTGGAGGTCAAGGCTTAAAAAATATTCTTACATACAACAGAACATAAAATAGGAAGAATATACATACTTATATGTTTAGATTATATATGAAAACGACATTTCACATTCGAAATCATTATTATGATACTGAAAATACTTTTGTTGTTATCTGTCATCTGACATTCATTTTTCTTTTTCAATTTCCCTTTTAAGGACGACATTCAATTTATTGATGTAATCAAATTCTTTTATTTTTTTTTTTCCTGTTGTACAGCCTTAAAAGAAATTTTTATATATTACTATATCCAATTCATATGTATATACATGTTTAAAATTATAACAAAAAAAAAAAATCTTCAAAAGAAAGTAATTACAAAAAGGATAACTGACAAAATAAGAAATGACAAAAAAAAAAGAATATTAGGATATAAGCAACACAACATTAAATTACTATTTTAAATTGTTTGTATATTATCGTGTATGTGTGTATACAATATTAATAGATTTGTATAAAATGTATACCAAATCAATATATTTAAAATACATAATCAATCTACAGATATTAAATACAAATACATTTTTCCATTACAGGTTCATCAATTGAACGGCTTTGTGAAATAACAGCAACTGATCCGTTGGGTTATCCACCGCCAGATGGTCCATTAGCAGATCGTAGTGCAATGATACGTGCTGCAAGAGCTTTATTAAGTTCTGTAACACGTGTTTTATTATTAGCTGATATTGTTGTAGTAAAACAATTATTATTAGCTAAGGATAAAGTAGCAAAATCATTGGGTAGATTAGAATCTGTTGCAAATTTTACTGAATTTGTAAAAGCATTTTCTGTATTTGGTGCCGAAATGGTTGAATTAGCACATGTAACTGGTGATCGACAAAATGATTTAAAAGATGAAAGACGACGAGCTCAAATGGCTGCTGCAAGACAAGTTCTCGAACGTTCAACAATGATGTTGTTAACGTCATCGAAAACTTGTCTTCGGCATTCGGAATGTAGCTCAGCTAGAGAAAATCGTGATACAGTATTTTGCCAAATGAGACGTGCCATGGATCTAATACATTATGTTGTTAAAGATGGTGTTTTAGAATCATCATCCGCGGAACGTTTATCACCACGTGGCCAAATTATAACAGACTGGGATGCAGAAAGGGCAACCGTATATACTACATTACGTAATTTTACTCGTTTAGTTGAAATGTATAGGCCACGTTATAATAATTGGCCTCCACCACCACCACAACAACAATTAGTAGCTCCACAAACATTGTCACCCTCTATTACTGGTCCCACTACAGTTCAACCACCAAGTAATAATGCTAATATTGTTACTGTTAGCCCAAAAACATTGACTCTAGCTACCCCGAAAGACATATCAAATGGAAATGATCGACGTGGTGATTGTAGATTACCACCAGTAGATGAAAGAGCTGAAAGACCTGAAAGAAATGAAAGAACAGAAAGAACTGAGAGAACTGATAGAAGTGAAAGAAACGAACGAAATGAACGAAATGAAAGAAACGAAAGAAATGAAAGAAATGAAAGAAATGAAAGAAATGAAAGAAATGAAAGAAATGAGAGAAATGAACGAAATGAAAGAAACGAGAGAAACGAAAGAAATGACAGAAATGAAAGAACTGAAAGGAGTCGTAGCGGTGGTCCTGAATATATAAATACTAGAAGGGAAATAATGCGTAGTAATAGTGTACGTGATCGACATATCGTAAGTGGTGCTGATTTACATAAAACAAATTCAGTAACTGGTGGTTGTGCTAGTAGTGGTAGTGTTGTTGGAGGTAGCAGTGCACGTTCCTATATGAGTTTAGATCGTGATATACCAAGTCATCGGATTGAACCAATCAATCATGAAATGTCAGTATTAAATGCGGAATCCCGCGAACATCTTATGATCGCCTTAGATAAGGTTGTGGAAAAAACACAAGACTTTACCGATTCGGCCTACACAAGTCATGAAAATCGTGAAAACATTCTTTTATTATGTGATCGATGTCGACTTGAACTGAATCAATGCCTACGTTTAGCAGTTGGTGTAGAACCATATTCAACTCCATCTTATGATTTGGATGCAGCTATTGATAGTGTTATTGCAGCTGCACATGATTTATCACAGCAATTAGCAATATCAGTAGCTGATCAATTACATGAACTGAATCATGTTATTAAACTAGGCATCGATTTAGCAAGTAGTTTTCGTATAATAGCATTAAATCAAGAATTGGATCGACTGCAAGAAAAGGCTGACCGTTTTCATGATTATATCGATCATATATTAGAAGTATGTAAACTTTTAAGGCATATTGCCTTAACGGAAACATTACAAGTACAAGCCAAATTTGCTGAAATTAATTTACGAATTTATGGACCGCAAGTAATAACAGCTGCAAGAGTATTAGCTACATATCCATCAAGTAAAATTTCAAAAGAAAATCTTGAAGTATTTGTTGATATGTGGCAATGGTTAGCTAGTGATGTTACCTCGTTATCAAAAGAAATCATCGAATTAGCGCAAAATCAAGCTAAACCGGATCGTTTAGAATATTTAAGTTTACCAAGACCGGGGGTTAGTATTTTCCTTTTTATTTTTTTTTTGACATAAAAAATAAATCTAGAAATAATCTGGTAATATTTTACATAAAAATATATTTATTGTTTATTTTTTTTTTTTTTGTTTATTAGAAACATGGAACAACATCTAAACCATTAAAACCTGCAAGATTAGATCAAGAAGAACAAGAAAAAATTGCTAAAAGTGGATTAGAAATGAAAATGCTAACAAATGAAATGGACGCTGAAACAGAAAAATGGAATGGTGAATCTGAAGAAAATAATGATATTGTTAAACGTGCCAAAAATATGTCAGCAATGGCATTTTCAATGTATCAATTTACAAAAGGTGAAGGTACATTACGTACAACACAAGATTTATTCACACAAGCGGAATATTTTGCTGAAGAAGCCAATAGACTTTATAAAGTTGTTAGACAATTTTCATATCAGGTAATTTATTTGTCATTTTTATAATTATATTTATTTTATTATTATATAAAAAATATTCAAGTCTACATATGTATATTAAAATTTCTGATTCGACCCATTAATCAAATTTAAATTAAATATTTTTTATTTCGGAATAGGTTCCTGCTGGTGATAATAAAAAAGATCTTTTGGAGCAATTAGATAAAGTACCAACTTATGTTCAAAGTTTACAATTTACCGTTAAAGATCATACAGTTGGTAAAGCAGCAACATTTGTTAAAGTTGATCATGTTATTAAAGAAATTAAAACTTTAATGAATTCAATTAATAAAGTAGTAACAACATGCTTTGAATGTGCCAATAAGGTAAGTTTTCAATTTTCTGCCATAGAATAAAATGTAAAATATTATTAAAACAAAAAAAAAAAAAACTTAAAACAAAGAATAAAATTAAAAATGAAAAAAAAAAGTTAAGAAAAAAACTTGTATGTACAAACAAAAAAAAAAATAAAAAAAATTTTTTATTAAATTAAAAAAGAAACAATAAAAAAAAAACTATGTGAGCCTAGTTTAATATATCCTTTTTTAATTTTTCTTTATTGTCAATGTCAATTTTTTTTTTTTTTGTAAAATTTTATATACTCCTCTTTTAATTTATTAATTTTTTTTTTTTTTTTTAATTAATTGGCTTATTTTTCATTACCTATTATATTTGTAAATAATATTAATTAAATGTCATTTCAATTTTAATTATTTTTATTTATATTTTATTTGTTTCTAATTGTTAATGTTATTATAGTAATAGATAAAGAGTTATATATAGAATATTTAATTTGAAATTGAGTTTTTTTTTTTTAAATATGAAAGATTTAACGTGCAATTTAACGTTACTTCCAATATTTTTCAGAAATACCGTAGAATTTATAGAAAATCACCATCCATTATTTAATGTCAGTTAACTGAAATTTTTAATCTTTCATTTAAGTTTTAAATGTTTATTATCTATCGTAAGATGATCGCAAACTGGTACATCTTATTCAAATCGTATAAAAGTCGAATTTTAATAATATGTATATAGTTGATCTACGAATTACATTTATCAGAGCTTGTAAAATCTTATCAACATTATCTTCTAATTATTTTTTATAGACTATTTATTATCAAATTTTTTCCTTTTCATGTCCTTGTCCTTGTATCAAGGATTTTTTCTTATTTAATACATTTTGTATAAATATCATTGATATAAAAATAATTTTTCATGTTCGATATCTTGGTAGTTTCTTTTTGTAAGATTTACATGAACTGTCTGACATGAATCTGAGTAGCTTTCAAAATTTTTTCTATCAGAGTGGTATCATCGTCCTGTAAACTTAGCGAAATATAACACTAAATTTGGTCGAATAGATTTTCCAACTTTTTGAAGATGCACTACGGACCTAGAGTTTAATAATTAATAACACATTAACTCAATCTTCCTCAATAAAAAAAAATAATTATTTATGTTCTACTAAACAAAAGATTTTGTACAAAATTATTACTTATAGCAAATTTTTCGCTTTTTATCCGCTTTATGTTCCGCAATTTAAAACTTGTATGCGGAATCAATTACAAATCTTTTGCCTATTAGACAAAATTTGATGTCAAAAGAAAAAAGAGAATTATTTATTGTACGATCACACTACTAAATATTACTTTACAAAATAAAAAAAATAAATCTTTTTAATTAATAATAGAACTATCCTATATGTTCAAGAAATCTTTAAAAATCCTAAATTTATATTCATATTTTTCAAAAAATTTTAATTTGTAAAGAATTTTTAAGGAAATGGCACCCTTAGGCTAACATTGTCAATTTATTTTAATTCAAAAAAAATAATAATTATATTTTTAAACTGTTCTATTGAAAGTTTGAAACTGATTGTTTTCAAACTTCTTTAGAATTAATCCATACAGCCTATAGATATTAACCTAAAAGTGTCATCACTCCAAAAACAATACATAAATTTATTAAAAATTTTAAATGCTAAAATTAAAATTTATGATAATTTATTATTTTAATGTCAGAAAAACAACTCTTTATCTATTTAAGTAAATACTGAAAAAGTGTAAATAAACAAACAATTTTTTTAGAATTAAAAAAATAGAATAACAAATTATAAAATAAAAATATTTTTTTATACATAGATTTAAATAAAAAAAAAAAACATTTGAACACAATGCATTTTATGTGATGATGTTTATTGAGATTTAAGTAATACAAAATTCGTAACTGAACCTATTGTTTTTTTTTTTTTTATAATTACACTTTTTCATTGTGAACTAATTCTATATGATTTAAATATTATTATTAACTTTTATATATATCTTATATGTATATGGTAGATTTTATATTGATTAGTGAATCATATTTTAATTACATAAACAAAAATATTATTTTAAATAATCAAAGAAAAATAAAGTAAAAAAGAAATATGTATTTTTAAATGTACGTCTGTTTACATTATTCTGCAGGAAACTGCATATAATCATAATTTAAAGAAATCGCCTATAATTATGCAATAATAACATGTTATTTGAATTTTTTTTAATCAAATTGAAGGTATTTTTGAGGCTTCGGTAGCCTAGTGGGTAGACGTGTGCCTAGTGGGTGTTCGTGCAGTGTGCCTAGTGGGTGTTCGTGCATACCCCCCTTACGACCAAATATAATGTAAATATATAGTATAAAGAAAATAAATAATATTAGTATATAATTTAATAATAGTATAAAAACCTATAATCGCCTTAGTAGCCGATGGTTCAATAATATTGCATTACATTTATGTATGTAATATTAATACAAATAAATAAAAAAAATAAAGGTATTTTTAAGTACATATCGTATTATAATCGAGTAAAAGTCGGTTGCTTTGCCAGATCGCAAGCGTTTTTAATTTAGAGAAAAATTATTTATATAACGTAATTATATAAATAGTAACATAATATAAACTAATAAAATACATAATAAAATAAAACAAATGGTTTAGTAATATGACAATAATTCCATGTTATTTGTAAATAAATAAATAAATAAATATATTTCTTAACAATGCGAAGCAATTTTGTAAACCATCATAAAATTATTTGCAGTATTAACTATATAAACATGTCTTAATCTTTTTTTTTTTAAATTTTTTTTTATTTTTAAGCTTCTCATTTTTAAATACTGAAAATTAAATAAAAAAAAAAAAAAAACAAATATATTACTTTACCAACCCCTTAAAACTAAAATTATAATATGATTCACTAATCAATAAAATATTTTTAATGTAATCAAAAAAAGAAAACAAAAATCACTAAATTAAAAAAAATATAAATAAATTAACCATTAACTATATATAATAAATCAAAAATAAAAATTAAATATATTTATTTGAAATTTATTGTATTTTTTTTTTTTTTTTTAGTTTTAAGTTTAGAAAATTTTTTTAATAATAATAATTTTTAACATGGATTATGTAGTTAATTTAAATAAAATTAAAATTAATTTCTCCCTATATTTATATAAAATAAATTCATATATAATATAATAATGTTTCTTTTTCTTTGTTTTAATTTAATGTGTGTGTGTAAAAAGTAATTAATTAATTAATTATTAATTATATTAATTTTACAAATTATAACTTTGAAACAAAAAAAAAATAATCATTTTAAGAAAAAATTAAGTACAAAAAAAAAGAAAAAAAATTAATAAAAAAAAAAAAAATATAATAAATAATGTTGTCATTAATTTAATTTCTAATTAATTTGTTTTTTTCTTTAAAAATTTTTTTATATATAGCTTCTTTTACCCTGTACCCCCCCGCCCCCCTTCTTTTTCAACTTTCATATTAATTTAATTTTTTTTTATTTAATTTTTTTAATACTTTTACACTTACACAATTTTACTATTTGTATATGGTGTATACTGTATTGTATTGTATTTCATATTATTTTTATTTACATATAAGATTCTTCGTAAAAGTAAATTTCTTTTCTTTTTAATTTTATACATAATTTATAAAAATTCAAATTAAATTTTTGTTTGTTTTTTTTTTTTAATAAAACGTTGAATCTTATAATCTTTTATATAATTAATATTTAACACATATAACACACAATTTTTGAAAAACCTAATTTGACACAAATTTTGCAAATGCATTTGTCCTGGAGAATGTTTTATATTTTATCCCTGATATGCATCGTTTTTAGAATAATTTTTAATAATACAAAAATAACAAGCAATGAAATTGCATGTTCCTTAATAAAAACACATTAAATTTAAATTATTTTAAATTATAATACGATAATCATTATTTACAACATATTAAAAATAAAAATAATTAACATATTTTAAAGATTTTTGGAATTTAAATAATTAATATAAAAATCTTTTTAATATATGTATATATAGTGGAAAAAAAAGTGGTTTATAAAGGATCGAATTATAATTTTCAAGTTCATATGAAAATTTTTTTTTCTGCAACATAGTTTTTAAACTGCAACACATATTATATTAATATGTAAAATATTATCAATTATATATTTTAAAAATATCAAATATCTGATTTTTTTCGTTATATTTAATATTATATTTCGTTTTATTGTTAAATTAATAATTTATTTTATAATATAGATATTATTAAATTATATATTTTTATTTTTGGTAAATTTATTAAGTTATAAAATTTTTTCTTAATTTCTAAAATATTTGTATATAAATTTATATTAATTATAAATTTTTTATAATATCATTTATTTTATAGAAATCTTTTTAATTCATATTTTCTTTTTGACAAAATTCTATTAACTAAACATAACAATTTTTTGTCAACTTTGAAAAATTTTAAAATTTTTATATACTTAATAGTATATCATATATGATTATTAATCATATGTCAAAATTAATATACATAGAATGAATTTTTAAAATTAATTAATAATAAATTTTTCCACAAATAAGAAATTAAGCATTAATTTCTTTATTTAATTTTCTTTTAATACTTAATTGTATATTCAAAATATTTACATTAATAAAAATAAAATTAATATATTTATATAAATTAAACAATAAACGTATAGAATGGTTTAAAACATTTCAATATAATTTGAAAAATGGTTCGTATTTTTAATTATTCTCAATATTTATATAACAAAATTGCTTTTTTTATAACTTAATTTATATTTAACAACATAATAATAACAATAATAAGCAACTTGAGAAAAAATTATAAATTTTATTAATATTTATCAATAACTCTAATAAAATTTAAATATTTTTAACATAACAAAAATTTAATTAATTTTTAAAAATTATTTCTTTATGTACCTATTTTTTACTTTATTTTTTACTTTACTCTTTTTTTGATTTTTATTTAAATTATTTTATTACATTTTATTTTAATTTATTTTAATTTGTTTTTCTTCTTTTTTTTTCATAATTTTAGTATAAATTATGTCTTCCACAACAAATGAAATATAGTAAATTAAAGGCGAAAATTAAAACAAAGAGTACATCTTAGTTACAATAATTAATAATTTAATAGCTAGTATATAATGTTATTATTAAATAAATATATAAATCAGCTATAAAACTGATATTATAAACATCACTATGAAATTAAATATATAAATACGGTTCCAATGACAAAAAAAAAAAACATATAAAATATAATAGAAATGCCAACAACATTTTATGTAAGATTATACATAAGTATATAAAATATAATTTATATTATATTTTTTTAATTAATCCATATTGGATATTAATGTAATATTTAAATAATATATTATTATGCATATTACTAATATTAAATTTATATATAAAGTACTAATATTTAAATTAATATAGTATTACTTTATTAGCTCCTATATACTAACATACTTTATAAAAACATATACATACTATAAATAATCTTAAACTAATCAAATCTCAAAATAATTTTTTAATGTAGACTTATTCAAAATAATATAAAATTATTAATTTATATCAATTAGAACTGAAATACTAATAAAATATAACTTTTCAAATAATTTATATGATAAATTAATATAATGTCATTAATTAATAAAATAAATGCATAATTTTTATATATTATATCATCTTTATTTCAAAAACTTTCTGAAATTATAATATTACTTCATATTTATTAATTTTCCATATTAAAATTTACAAATTAATACTAATTAATAGCTCAATTATATTTATTGACAACATTTACAGATAAATACATTCAAAATTAAAATTTCTTAAAAAAAAACTATATAGTATAAAGAACTTATCACTTTCATGTGAAATATAAAGAAAATAATCATAAAGTATAACAAATATTAAATTTTTATTAAATGGTGAATTTTAATTTAATATTTATTTAATTAAAACTTTAATTGAATTTTAAACGACAAATTTTAATAATAATATTTAAGAGTTATATTAATACATTATACGTTATAGTATCCTACTAAAAAGATTGACCAAAACAAATTAAAAAAAAATTCAACTATAATTATTAATTAGGTCTTATATGAAATTTTTGATAATTAGTAATTAATTATTAATTAAACTATAAACATTTCAATTTAAATTTTTTTATTAATATACAAAATATGTTTTAATATTAATTAATAATTAAAATATTTTATAGTTTAATATCAGTAATTAATAATGATAAATCGATATTATAAAATAAAATATAATATAAATAAAAATCAAAATCAATATATCAAAATAACAAAATATGTTTCATAAATAAATATCATTTTGTTGACATTTTTAATTAGATAAATAATTAAAAAAAAAAAAAAACAACAATTTATTAATATAATATAATATTTTTCTTTCTAAAAGTTTTTAGAAGCTCTGAAATTTATTTTAAATAAATAAAAAAGTTTGACTTCAGATGTGCTACAATTTAGGCAAATCATTTAAGAACAATATCATATAATCATCATCTTAACAACACAACTAAAATTGCAGCTACACAGCTTTAAATTTTATAAATAAACCTTATACAAAACAAAAAAAAACACAATTTTACATACTTTTTTAAAAAACCTTTAAATGTTCATGTGTTTATAATATTTTCGTTTCAGCTTTTGATGTTGTTTGCAAAAAAAAAAAAAAAAACTCTTTTAAACTTTTTAAATTTAATTATTTATGTTTTACCATTTTTTTTTTTTTAACAAACTAATCTTTCTATTTTCTAATAATTTTTTTTTATTTTATTTTTTCTTTTTACTACTATTTTTATATTCATTTTATCTTAAAAATAAAATTGAATGTTTAAAAAAAAAAAAAAAAACATTAAACTAATTAATTAAATAAAAATAAAATTTGTAAATAGGTAAAATTTAAAAATGAAAAATCTGTTGTGTTGAATAAACCAAATAATTATCTCTATGATTTAAATATTTGTAAAAGGGTAAGGAAAAAAGTTTTGTTTTAACTTTTTGGTTGATTAATAAATATTTAAAAACAAAAAAAAAATATTGAAATAGAACGCAAATGCTAAATTTATTAATTAATAAACGCTCAGCCATTTATTTATTGTTATTTAATTCAATTTTTATTTTTAAACTTTTAATTAGAAACTGTAGATTTAAAATATATTTTTTTAAATAAAATTAGTAACTATAGATTTTTTTAGTAAAAACCACAAAAACAATAAAAAATTCGAAAAACAAATTTAAATCTATCAAAACTTTATTTTTAATTTAATTGTTTTGTTTTACTATATTTTTATTTTAATTAAAAAAAAAAAAATTGGTAAAAAATTATTTAAAAAAACGGAAAAAAATTGTTTCTATAGTTTTTATATAACATTTTTATCATTTATATAAAAATTTTTTTTTTTTGTTTCATTTAAATGTTTTAAATTTTATTTGCTAAACATGAATATTCTTTTTTTTTATAGAAAGTTAATATTTTGATTAATATTATTAATATATAGTTTATATTATATATATTATTAGTTTTTTCTTTTATATTTATAATATAATCAATAAAAGAAAATTATTATTTTACTTTCTCTCTATAAAAAATTAATTTTAAATTTTAAATTTTTGTGGAACAATTAAAGTTAAGATTTGATTAAAATTGAATCGATTGAATCAAAACAGAATCGATTAAAAAAAAAATATTAAAAATTGTCATTTGATGGTCGCTATTAAATTCGTTAATTTAATCAACCTCATGATTGTTTAACAAACAAAAAATTGACAATTAACTGACATTTTATGTAGAATTTTATAACGTTTTTACAATATTAATTTTTTTCCGTTAATCAAATTTCGAAGTCTAAGTGTCGTGTTAATGATTGAAAGATAATTCTTGATCATAGTATGGTCACAAAATATATTGATCTTAATTTTTGTTGTGAAATTCAATTTAAAAATGTTGTTATTCAACAATAATCTACACATTCCTTTAATATAATTTTAATCATTCAACTATACCGAACATTTATTGTAAAAACCTGATATGTGTTTTTACATTTAAATAATTATCAAAAATATATTTACAAATGCATATTTAACTAAAAATTTATAATGAGAGAAAGCATAATATAATAATTTTCTAAAATAATTATTATATATAGATATTAATAATAAATGTAAAAATAAAAATATAAATAAAAAAATTTCTAATTAAAAGCAGCTTTAAGCAAATATATTTATTATAGCTTTAAATGTTGTGAGTTATTGTACAATATATTAGTTAATATTTAAAATATATAATTTAAAAAAAAAAAAAAAAAATGATTATAAATATATATATGCTAATTTATAACAAATTGCTATATTATACATATTATGTATGTACGTGTATAATATAAAATTAATATATAATTTATTATATAGTATAAATAAAAATTATTTCATATATTTTATTATCAAAAATTTAATACTAATCAAAAATTTTTTTCTTTCATTCTTTTTTTCCCGTTTTTTTTGTTTTTGTTTTTGTTTATTATTTATAAACAGTACAAGCTTGATTTCACTGGTTTAGCTGGACGTGCTGCAGCTGCTGGTGGTGGTGATGATGGTCCTGGAGGTTTAGGTGATTCCAAGGGATCAACAACAAGTACCGAAGGAAGTATGTGACAGTACGGGATGGCTCGAAGAGCCAAAGGGGATGCTAGGAGGACAAGAGTTTCGTTTCTGTTATTCTAGAAATAAAGTTTCGGGTCATGGTTGGCAATTCTTTACTTCTATGGTGTGCATATAAAATGGATATCAACATGGGTGGACATTTGAATGATGTCAAACAAAAAAATATATATATTATGTTAATAAAATATATATGATGAGATACTATAAACTATCCCATTTCATTTTTCATCTATCCTATATACTAAATATAAAAGTTTTCATTTCATATCTATTCACTTGTAACAATTTTAAACTTATTACAAAAAAAAAAAACAAAAATAAATAATACTATGTATGTAATTATTTTTAAAATCTGTACCTATAGAAAATTTCAATTTAAATCTTTAAATCTGTATAGTTCTCAAAGAAAGAAAAAAAAAAAAATAAGAAATGAAAATGATGACAAGACAACTATTTAAAAAAATTATGTAGAAACTTTTCAAAAATTTTATTTTAAAACAATTTCAAAAACTTTCACTGAAAGGAATCTAAAAATAAAAATAAAAACTAAAAGTATAGTAGAATCACGCAGTAAAAGAATACTTCTTACTTTTTAAAAATTAATTTTTGACTTATCTAACAAAAATATTAGTAAAACTTTCTTTAGCATGACAAAGATTCAAACGTTATTTTTACTATAAAAAATATTTAAACTATCTAAAAAATTACTAGTGACTTCAATAAAGTGAAAATTTAAGTATGCATTAATATACATGCTTAGTAGCAAGTGATATATTAAATTAATAGTAAAAAAAAAAAAAATCAACTAAAATCAATTTATATTTCAATTTAAAAATTTTTTTTTTCTGATAAACAGGAAACCTAACAAAAAAAATTCTAACTATAAAAAATTACAAACAATCAACAATAGTATACTATCTATAATTGAAATTTGAATTCAGTTTGTTATAATTTTAAAAAAATTTTTCATTTAAATTTTAAAAAATGAAATACATATTTTGATTGGTAATTGTTTTGACCGAATTTTAAATAATTGAAAAATACTGTATTAGAATTTTAGTATACAAGTGATCAGTATATTATAAAGCATTTGATGCAGTCACCAGTAATGAAATTTGTATTAAATTTTTGTTCTAATCAAAGAAAATTTGAAACATTCATATTATAATGTGATCCAATTAATATTGATGTTTATTAAGGTGCTGCATGAGATTGTAATAAAATAACTACGAGTATGTAACGATAATTATTCATAAACATAAAATTGAAACAATACATACCATCATTTGACACCCAAATCAATTTTTACACAATATATACCTACGTTTCAAAATAAAGCCACTTTAAAAAAACTAAAAATCAGACATTTGGTGTGCCAGTAATAATAAAATTAACAGAAAGTATATGTGAATCATTAACTCAAATTTCATTTGTACGTATATACATATTTTTGAATTTAATTAAAATGTTTTTTTACACAATTCCAAAAGTTCTAGTTAGATATTGAAATTTTTTTACACCATTTAGTTCAAGGGTGTTTTTCTTTTTTAGTTCAGATTTATGCTCTGAACAGATATCGAGTACGTAGAGTACGTTCTATTCTACTTCTAAAATCTGAACAAATTAAAAATATTTTATATTTTTATCTCTAAACAGTAAACACTCCGAAATAATTTTGAAACACAATCTGTCAAAAGTGTCAAATCATACATATAAAAAAATAAAATTTTTGACATTTAAATTCAAAAGCTATACGATATCTGTAAATTAAAATCGAATATTTAGATCATACTTTGAGTGCACTCTGAATGAAAAAAGAAACACAAAAGATAAACTCTGATCATTTAGAGTAAAAAAAGAAACACAAATATTTTGTTTACAGTTCTGGCTCTGCTCTGAACTAAAAAAGAAAAACATCCTAAATTGCTCCTAGAATATGTATGTATATGAATGATGAACATATTAGGTGTGTTTATTAGTCAACTCTAGTACTACTTAGATCAACCTATGGCAAAAAAGTACAAGTTTTGGCGTTCATTAGTTTTAGAAACGTGTTTCTTTTGTTCGAAATTGTTCTATTTTTGTGTTCGTTAAGTTGTTCTAACTTTCTCTAAGATACACTTTTCTGTTCTAGTTTTTTTTCAGATCTGTTTTGAACAACTATTTTTTTTTTTTTTTTTGTTTGCTCTCCTATTCTGTTCTAATCTGATCTGCTCTGATCTGTTCCGAAAACTAATAAACAAACCTATTATATTAACTTAAAATCAATCTGATAAAGAATTGTCAAAATTAAAGTCAATATAATTATGATATAACGATCAATATAATCATCAATATAATCATCAATAATCGATTCATATATCGAAAAAATCATTTTTTAAAGTGACACAAAAATATGATTCAAAATTTTTATTTTATATTGATACTTAAAGCATAATAAATAACCAAAATAACTCTAATTATTAATCGAAGACCTTAAATACATATTTACCATTATTTTGCTGGTACATACTATTTTATTTTGTTTAATTTAAAAACTAGGACGAATATTAAATCTTAATTTTAAAAGGAACTCATACTGGATCATTAAATCATTATTATTTTAGAGATCAATAGAAAAAAATTTTATTTGGGATCTGCAATTGAGTATATTGAGTGGATATTATGTATAAATTTCAACAAACATGAATTCAAAATTCAATTAATTAAAAAAATCAAAATTAAAATGTCCCTGTATTCAGAAAAAAAAAAAAAAACCAAAAAGCAAAACAATTATCTTATTATAATTAAATCTATAAATTACAACATATTAAAAAGAAAAACAAAACAACAAAACTTATTCTACATAATCAAATTAATAACTTTAACATCAACAAACAAAACATTCAATTATTTAAAACAAAATAAAATCAATAAAAAAAATAAATTTTAGTAAATCTTGCTTAAAAACGCTGATAATAATAAAATTAAGAAAAAATAAAATCGAAATCAAGCAATTTACATTTTTTTAGAGATTTAAATTTTATTAAAATCAAAAAAAAAGAAATAATATTTAAAAAGAAAGATAAAAAATGAAAAATAAATAAAATATTTCGAAATACAATAAACAATAAATAATGAAAAAACAAATAAACAATTCTTATAAATAATAAACTTATAACTCATAATAAAAATAATATTTTCTTAGATTTTTTGAATATTCTTATAAAAAAAATTTTAACCAAAAAATAAATAATAAAAAATTTTTAAAATACCTGGGAAAAAAAAAAACAAAAACGTAAAATACATTTTAACTTCAAATTCATAACCTATAAATGTTAAGATGTAATAAACAATATTGTGAATATTACATATTATTTTTAATTTCATTGTTGTTTTTTTTTTTATCCAAAACATCTCAATGTATTTTCTTAATATTTAGATATTAAATGTAATAAATTAAAAGAATTTTTGAAAACAAACAAAAAACAAAAATAAATAAAAGAAAAAAAAAAGCATTTTTTTAAATTACAATTTAAATTTGATTAGAAAAAAAAAAAAAAACTCAATCAATTCTTGCATGCGTGTACGTAATTTATTATTAAAAAATTAATAACAAAATATCATTTTAAGAAAAAAAAAAAAAACTAAGCAATTTTAAATTAAATAAAATCTTATAATTTAATATTTTTCCAAAATATTTAAATTTTATTGAAAAAATAACAAAACACAATCAATCATTTTGTAAATCATGTCACAAATAATAAATTTTAGTACAATTGTTAAAAAATAATTTTACTTATATAAAACTTTTAACTAGGAGGAAAACCAAGTTAAACTTATATGATAAAGTAAACAATTATAATTTAAAATGTCATTTAAAGCAATCAAACAAAACAAAAGAAAAAAGACATTTATAAAATCATATAAAAATTGGTTTATATTTTTTTTTCTGGAAGTATTTTATCAATTCTTACCAAAATTGACTATATAAAATTATATGATTGAAAATAATATCTGCAAGAAATATTTAGATTTGGTATTTAATTATCAGTTTTTAAAATCAAATAAATAGATTTTTAAGTAAAAAAAAATATAAAATTATTTATTGTTTTTGTTTCAATATTATTTATTTATGCTAAATTCTTTAATTTTTGCAAAAATCTTATGAGACATTTCTTAGATAAATAAAAATGACAAAAATTTCGATCAGAAAAAATTTCACATTATTTTATATTGTACATTTTGATAACTCTCATATAATTTGTTTTAATTATGGTAGAAAATCTACTTTATTAGTAGGACTACTATTATTAGCTAAAGTTGAAAATCAGTAATTGTTGTAGGCTGTAGCAAAAATAAGTTTAATATCAAGAGAGAATTACCATTGCAACGATTTCGATATAAGTTAAAGTTTTCATTTGAAACATTCACATTGTGATTCTATTTATATTTTTCATGTCATTCATGATTTAAACAGAAGTTATACAGTTATGTTCTATAAATTTATGTTTTTAAATATTATTAATAAAATTCTTATTATCTCTCTATCTACTTACTTACCAGTTAGACCTTTTTAACGCTTTTTCCTGTTTTTCCTTTCATCCCTGTTTGATTACTTTTTTTGAAATTGAAACTGAAAAATAGATATTTTTCTATTTTGTTTCCACTTTCGTCCAACTTTTTTTGACATTTCTTTTATACATGTTTTTTTGACATTTTTTACTGTTATTAAAATACGGTGATATTTGAAATCTTTTCTGAAATAACATTTTTTTATTATGTGTCAGGCACAAAAAATAAGAGATATAGTTAAAATTTTTAAAATCTCTAATTTTTACGTTCTACTTTTTGAACACTTCAAAAATGTTAGATACCTGTCATTTTAAAAAAGTAGAAAGAAAGGAAATTAAAAAAAGGGATAGAAAACATTGACCTCTAAACACCGCCTTAGGAAAATATTTCAAGTAATTTTTTTATGGTTATAAATTTTTTTAACTTTTTTTTTTTTAAATAATAACTAAAAATATAATTTCATAAATCTGAAAGTGCAAACAATTACATTGATTTCTAATATTAATTATTTTTTAATTATTCAATTAAAATCAACAATAAATTTATCTAAATTTACCATTTATCATTTATTAAAGGCTCCAAGCACAAAAGAAAGTAGGTAGATAGAGAAAATTTAAATATTGTTTATACATATTACAACAAATCGATCGATATTTAAAAACTTGAAATTTAATTTCATAATTTGATTGCCATATAACGACTTATATATAAGGTTAAAAAGAATTTAGCTAACAATTTAAATTTTTATAATTAAAAACAAAAAAATTACAAAGTAAATTAAAATTTTTCAATAAAAAGATTAATACATAAAAAAAAAAAAGCAGTACCTAAAATTACATCTCCCACCATTTGCAATCTCTAAAAAAAAAAACAAATAAAGAAAAAAAGTCACAATAATTAAATTTAACTAACAAAACTACAAATTATTTTAATTTAGCTTTATTTTTTTTTTTTTTTTTTTTTTTTTAGAAATAAGTATTAGTCTTCCAGTTATCAGATTATTGCAAAAACAAAAACAAAAATCAATATTAAATATAAAATAAAATATTTAAATAAAAACCAATAAAGAAAAGAAACAGAGATTTTGACAACAAAAAATAAAAATTAAAAAGATAAAAGTACATACTTATGTTATGTTGTTACAATAGATAATTTTAAATAATAAAAAACTATTTATTAATTAAATTGAATTGTTCTAAATATGAATATCATATAATAATGAATGTTAAATTTTTCGAATAATTAAATTTCATTTTAATATTTAAAAAAAAAAAAACATCTAAAATTAATATTTTTAACAAGAATTTGTTAAAAACAAAAAAAATTGAAACAAAACCTTTAATTCAAGCAAAATAATTCCATTTAATATACTGTTAATTAAATAGTTATTTAAACAGGGTGTTTCAAACCTTAAAAAAAAATATTTTTATATTACTTTCATACATATACTCGTACATTTAATATTTAATTATTCTGTTTACATTTAATATTAACTCGTTTAATATTAACTCGTTTAATATTAACTCGTACATTTAATATTTAATTATTAATTATTCTGTCTTTAATTATATGTTTTTCATTTTCAAAATAACTGAAAATTAATTACTTAAGTTTCTATTAGTAACTTTAAATAGTATACAGCAGCTTTTGTATAAAAACTTTAAAGGGCAAACTTAATTTTGGTTTAAGATGTCAAATGTCATTAAAAAAAAAACTTTTCAAATCTTATCCTTCGATTTACATTTTTCTTTTTTCTGTTATAACTGTATATTTTAAACAAAAAATTAACAAGTATTTTACTTCTTATATTTTTACTTAGAATAAAATTTCAAATGATTACATTTGGTAACACCTTGCACCCGAAACAAAAATTTTCAAGATAATTTATAGGTATTACTATTTTTTAGTAACTATATGTAAATTCTTAAAAGGAAAAACGTTTATAATATTATAATTAAAATTATAAATGTTTACTGACAAAAAAACAAAAAAAGGAAAAAAAAGTTACATAACTGTATACTGATGGAAAAAAAAAAAATATACATGTATAAAATTCATAAAAATGAAAAGTTCGTTCGTTCATCTTAATTAAAAAAAAAAAAAACAAAAAAAATAAATTAAATAAAAAAATTTATTAATATTTATGTATATTTGAAACTAAATATTATATTTAATTAGACATGATGATAATAATAAATCAGGTTGTAATTTAGAAAAGAAATGTATTATGTATATTTATATATTATAAAAAGAATATATTAAACTTATACATATACATATATATATATATATACATACATATTAAATACGTACATATATATACGTATAAAAATATAAATATTTAAAAAATATGTTAATAGCAATGCAATACAAAAAAAATAAAAAATAAAATAAAACAAACAATATGGCAATGCTAAGGTATGAGAATTTACAAAAAAGAGAATAAAATTGAAAATAAAAATTGCTTTTATAATTTAATAAAAAACAAAAATTAATAAAAATTTGAATTATTTTTAAAATAATTTTAATTAAAAAAAAAAATATAAAAAAAACTTTATATATATATGTAAATAACAGAGAAAAAAAAAATGTTTTTTTATATTAAAATAAAAAAAAAAAACTAAAATCATATATACATACATACATAACAATATTTTCGACGTAGGTACCTAATTATCGAATTAAAAAAAAAAAAAAATGAAATATATATATAAATACATATATAAATCTAAAAACACATTACCACAATATTAAAAATATATAAGAAATTATATCGGAAAAAATTTTTATAATTTTACATAAAACATCCATTTTTCCCACCAAAAATTTTTTTAAAGAAAATTATAAAATCTAAAACAAAAGTCAAATTAAAAATGATTTGTAACAAATATATATACATAATCCGAATATGTATAGGTTTAAAAATGAAAATCAATATTTCTTTTAATTAATTTTGAAAAGTTTTTCTTTACTTATTAAAATTTTTTACTAATTCAAAAACTCTTACCGTATTTTTTTTAATTTTTTAGAAATCCCGTTTTATTACTGTTTCAAAATTCAAATAATAATTTTTAATTTTTTTTTTTTTTATAAATGAAAAAATACACTAACAGAATAAAAATTCTATATTATCTGAACTATATATTAACTTAAAAGTTATCTATATTAACTTTTTAAAGCTGTTAAAATTCAGTAAAGTAAACATTTTATATCTTTAAATCACAAAATGATTTCTAAAATTCAACTTGTCTAATTTATATTTTCTAACTTAATTCTCTAACTCAATTTTTTTTCTTCCATTCATTTAGTCATTCTTCATTCAAGCCAGATCCATAAAGTCCATTAATATATGCCTCAATTTAAATATTTAAAATTAAAAAATAAGCTAATTGGAAAACGGCTAAAAATTTAATTAATACCTTAACATTTCAAAATAAAAAATTTTTCCTTCCCACGAATTTAAACTTTTCCATTCTAAATATGACAAATTAAAGTTAAGGAAATTTTGAAGTATTTATTAATTTTTATAAAATGATGTGATAATATAAAAGTACTAATAAAATTCATTATAACGCTACATTGCATTATAGATTTTTATTTTATATCATTAATTAATGCAATATAAGTACAGATATATTATTATATATTATTGTTAATTACATTTTGATAAAAATAAAATTTAGTTTTGAAAAAAAAAAAAAAATTTGTCGAATTTAATAATATTGATTAATGAATAAAGGAAGAAGGTAAAAAACGTATTGTACCTATACTATACTTTATATATATGATTGATTATACATATTTCAAATTAAAACTTCCAGAAAATTAAGAAAAGCAAACTTAAAATTAATTAACAAAAATATTGTTTAATTTTTTTAAACTTATTATTAATTATAAAAATAATTTATTACATTATTATCTTAAAAAAAATATATATATTTTCATTTTGATAGTATTAATAAAAAGAAATAATATATAATATATATTAATATAAAATATAGAAAAAAAAAAAAGGCTGTTCAAATTAATCAAATAGAATTGAATCAACCTATAAAATATAAATTTTATTTAAATAACAAAACAATTTTATTTATTATATCTATTTTCTAAACTCACAATCAATATACTATATATATGTATTTAATTAAACTGGTCAATTTGGTAATTATTTTATCTTTCTTCGTTTTTAATCATTTATTTATTATTATTATATTGGATAAAATATAATCATTTTTTTTTTTTTTTTATAAAATTTTTTTATTTAAAAGATAAATTAATTAATATAATTTTCATGCTATTAATAAACTACTAACTACTTATATTAATATTATATTAATCCATTTATATTATTGACCAGTAATTCTTTTTTTTTTTTTTTATTCTATACATTTTTTCATAAATTTTCCTTTTTAACTTTAGTTGATTCATAATAATATAAAAAAAAAAAAAAAATAATAAAAATTAGAAATAAAATTACAATCAGTACTAGAGTACCAAAAAAAAAAAAGAAGTAAATAAATTAATTCAAATTAAAAATTTGCAAAAAAAAAAAAAAATAAATAAATAAATTAAAATTGCAAAATATTTTCTGAGAAAATGATTTAAAAAAAAAAACAAAAAAAGATATATTAATAAAAAAATAGTTTTTAAAAAATTTTCTTTAAAAGAAAATTTATATTATTAAATTAAAAAACAAAAATAAAATATAAAATTTATATATAAATATAAATTTATATATGTAAATACATACATATATATATATATTATTTAGGGTAAGTATTTAATATATTATATAATATAAATTATATTAATATAGGAAAAGAAAAATAAATAATAATTTTAAAATGATTGAGAAAACACCAATTTTTTCTGCATATATATATATATATATATATATATATTAATAATTACTTAAAAAAATAAAATTGAAATTATATAAAAATTATGAAAAATTAAAAACAAAAACATTTTTTTTTAATAAATACATATATATATATATATATATATAATAATATAATATATGTATATATATATATACATATATTATATTATAATATATATATAATATATTATTATATATATATATATATAATAATATATTATATATATATATATAATATAATATGTACTTATATATTAATAGGAGAAAAACAAAAAGGAATGAAGAACTCAATCAAAAAAAAAAAATAATAGTAATAATTTATTTGCAAATAATATGTAAAATTAAAATGAATTGTTGGGAGATTGAGTTTATGTATGTATAATTAAATATTAAGAGTGAAAAACTAAATATATATATATATATGTATATTAAATTTATATTATATTATTATTAATTGTATAAAATGACATTCAATATAAATTTTTTTTTTTTTTTTTTTTTATTAATATATAATTTTAGAAAAAGAGTTTTAAAATATATACAATTAAAAACGAAAACACAAAATTTACTAACAAAATGTAATTGATTGAACCTTTTGTAATATTTTCCAAATAATCAATTATTTTTTATTATCTATTCACATTGTTTTTTTTTTTAAATAAGAAAAAAATTTTATTATATACTTAAAAAAATGGCTTCTTAATAAAATTAAATTATCACAAAAAAAAAATAAATAAAATCATTAAATTTAAATTTATCTATACTAATTTAATTGTTCAATTTAATAAAAAAAAAAAAAAAAAAATGTAGCTTAATTTATTACTTATATAATTGGTTTTTTTTTGTTTTTAATTCAGTATAGATATTAAATAGATTTCTAGTTCAGAATATTCATATATGTATGTATACAGTATATGTATATCAGACATAAATTTATATAAAAAAAGTTTTAATGTAAGCCAATTAAAAATGCCAATGAGCACAATTATATTATGTTTTTGTTTTTATTTTTAAAACAAAATATTTTTAAAACTCTTTTACTAATATTCAATAAAATTTTTCCTCAAAAAAATTAATAATTATTTTAAAAATTTTAGCTTATATTATATAACAATATAAATATAGTACATAATATTATATACAATAAATACAGCATATATATTTAAAAATAATAAATACAAAAAAAAAAAAACTTTTTTTGAAGAAATTAAAAAAAAACAAATACAAATAAATAACATTCATAATCATATTTATTATAAATTTTTTATATATTATACAGGGTGAATCATCATAAAAAAAAAAAAAAAACCAAAAAAAAAAAAATTTATGTAAATGTATTTATATTTATAATAGTAATTCATATAAATAAATATAAATTTATTAATATTTATTAATATTATGCCTAGATGTAAATTTAATAGATTTGCTATATTTTATTGTTGTTTAAGAAAATAATTATTATATAATATATTACATATATTAATTATATATATGCATATATATAGAATTAATATATATATATTTTAAAATTCGAATATTTAGATAGAATGTTATAAAAAAAAAAAAGTACGAATATATTAAAAAGAAAATTCATTTGGTGGTAAGAAAAAATAAATTTTTGAAAAATAGTTCAAAATTTTGAATCAATATTAACTAAAATTAAATATATATTATATCTAATATAATTTCAAATTGCATTATTTAAAAAAAAAAAAAAAAAAGAAAGATATATATAAAAAAAATTAACAGATATTAAAAAAATCAACATCATATTTTTATTATCTTTAAAAAATAAAAAATAAATGAAATATAAAATTACACGCAGGCAAAAATATTATTAATAAAATTTATCAAAATTTTAATTATTTTATTAGTAAAAATATTGAAACTCTATTAAAAAATAAATAGTTAAATTTAATTTTATTAATTTATTCAGAATGAATACGAAACACAATCAATAGATTGGTTATTTATATATATATATTAATCCAAAATTTTGTGAAGTCAATAAAATAATTAATATCATTTTTTTTACCCTTTTAATTATTAAATATATATGTATATTAATTATGAAAATTAATACAAATCAGTATGTTAAAAAAAATGGCTTAAAATCTTTATTTTTCAGTCATACTTTAAATATATTTTTTTTTTTAAATTAAAAGAAAAAACTAAAGTAAATATATTTTTTTTTTTTTCATATTTTGGTAACAAGTTTTTTTCTTTTATACAATTTAACATATTATTTACAACAAAAAATAATCAACAATACATATATAAATATTTATTGAAATTCAAATTAATTACATTAATTGCAACATATATTTCAACATAATTGCGAAAGTATATAAAATATGAATTACATTTTCTACTGACCACATCCAAATTATTACAAATATATTAATTTTTAAAATTTATTGGTTTTAGATCTGAGAAAAATTAATAGTATCCATTGTCTTACCAAATCAAAATATTGATTATTAAAACTTCTATAACCCAGATATTCACGTCTCTTTAACATACATAGACTATAATATGTTAAGTCCTTTTAGCACATTTTTAAAATTAATTTTACTCAGTGCGTCCATTTGTATGTTTACAAAACGTTATACCGTTTAAAATAGAACAATAAAATTAGATAGAATAATGTAGATAGATCTTTTAAAAAATTAATATTGTAGAAAATCTTTTTTTTTATATAGAACTACTCATTTCGCAGCTATATACAACTCCTTAAAATGTGATAAAACCCTATATTTTCAAATATATGTATATATATATCTCAAGTTCTGCTTCGTCGCCAATCTACCGCAAATATTATACAATTTTTTAAAATTTAATATTTAAATTTAACCATGAAATGAAAACAAAATTTCCTTTCATATCTTTGAAACGCTTTTATATAGAACCTTGAAATTTTTGAGAGAAAAAATATTTTTCAGTATTAGAATAGGTTCAGAATTAGCATATCATCAAAAAAAAAAAAAATTGTTTAAATTGGAGTCAAAATTAAAAATTTTCTTTTTTGAAACACTGCTAACTTAGGTGCTAACACTGCTAACCTGTACAAAATTTTTCAAAATAAACTGTAATAATTAAAACTCCAACATTATATTTTTCCATGTTTTTCAAATTTTTTTCTTACATACAGAATTCTAAAAAAACTTTACGATTCTAAGAAAATTGTACGTGCAAATCACAATAATCTAAACTGCTTTAGAAAAAGAAAGATACAAAATTGTATCTAAACTGCTTTAGAAAGCAAAAATTGTCTTTTGAAAAGTATGCACCCTTAAAAAACTTATTGGTTTTGCTTTCTGCCATGTTTTATTTTCAAATAACAAATAAAAAATATTAATAAAATTTTTTATTTAATTTTAAATCCATATATACATATTTTGGAATATTAATTTTACTACTTTTCAAATTAAATATTAACTAAATATTTTTTTTTTTTTAACTATATAGGAGTCATACATTTAAAACTAATAAAACAGCAATTTTGATAAATTTTATATTAAATAAAATTTTATTAATATTGAAATGAAAAAAGTGAAAAAAAAAACCAGTGAAAAACTTAATAATATTTATATAAATAATAGACACCAAATAGGTAATAAAAAATACATATTATAATTAGACAAAGAAAACAAAAAAAAAAACAAAATAGCAAGAATAACATAATAACGATTTAACGAATATATATTTGTTATATATATATATACATATATACGCAAATTTGTAATAGCAAAAAAAAAAAAATAAAATAAAAGAAGCAAAAATATATATTAAAATTTATCAAAAAGAAAAAAAAAAAAATAATAATAATATTTAATTACTTATATAAGTACCTATATATATAAACATTTTTCAGATGTAAATTTCAAAATTAATAGAAAAAAAAAAAAAAAAAACAAAACAAAATAATTTATAAAATTAATATAATAATATTTATTAATAATTATACATACATATATTATTATAAGTAATTTAACAATAATAAAAAAAAATAGCAATTTTATTTTTAGATAATATTATATATTATTAATGTATTTACAAAAAAAAAAAAAAAAAAAAAAACATGTGAATAAAATAACAAAAAAAAAAAAAAACAAAATCAATTCATTACAAATACAATAACGGATATGATCGCATTAAAATCAACATTGAAAATTTAATTTTTT
Organism: Poecilobothrus nobilitatus; assembly: GCA_947095535.1. NCBI lineage: Eukaryota > Metazoa > Arthropoda > Insecta > Diptera > Dolichopodidae > Poecilobothrus > Poecilobothrus nobilitatus. Next base: position 24,629,600 of record OX352773.1, on the reverse strand, counting down.
TTTTTTTTTTTAATTTTTATATTAATTTTTCCTTTGTAAGGAGACATTTTCTTTTAACATTATAGCACAGATAATAAACTATACACAGATGTCTCATTCCCATATAAAAAAAACGATATACATACTTTTTTTCTATTAACCGCCAAAAGCTTTTGCATATAAATAAAAACAAATCGAAATTTTTGTATTAAATCCATAACCTACAATAATGTTTTCACTTTCACCATTATTGTTGGCTCTGATTAAATCATAAATGACAATAACTTTTGTATATACAAATGCCATCAAATACGTTTCGAATGCATTGCAATGCAATATTATCTTAATTTTTCAATTATTTGTATTTTTTTGTATAGGTATTCCAGATATTGAAACACGTTTAGAAGGAAATTGAATAATTGTTTGCCATTGTACAAAAATAATCTTCTTTATATATACATATTTCATTTTAAAAACAAAACATTAAAATATAAAATTACATATTTTGTTTCTCTTTTTATTGTGCTTTCTCTTATTTTATTTGCCTATTTATTCATCTTATTGGGCCTTTCTACACGAGTAGTGTCCTCTTTCGTTTCGTGACTACTTTCCTCTTTTTTTTATTTCCACACTGTTCCTCTCGATAGTCGTTACTTTTATATGTGTGTGTAAATATTTCATTTTAAAACAAAATTTGTTGCGAGAGGTAGATAATAAATATAAAAAAAAGCACGCATAAAACAAATAAATTTTTTTTTGTATTTAAGTAACATAAGATTTTTTTGCCTGTAATTTTTAAATAATATATATTATATACGTATGTACCTAGAAATAGAATAAACTCTGTACTGTGCACATAATTTTTTTTTGTCAATAGAATATATTTTAATAATTTCATCAAGTGAAAGATCAAAAATCACTTTACTTTTTTAAAAATTTGCTGCGACCGTTTCAAAAACTTTTTTCTTTAATTTTCCAAACGAGAATGAAACGTATGTACACATAAAATTTTTTTGACCCTCATAAAAATTTTTATTTGAGTTTTTGTTTGTGTTAGTGGACTAAATTTTTAAACTCTAAAATTTTGGTTTAAAAAATTACTCCTAAAAATCCCCACAACAAATTTAGTTTGAATTTAAATTTAGTATGAAACGAAGGTAAAAGTAAAAAATGACGAAAGAGGACACTACTCGTGTGGAAAGGCCCATTTACGAGATATTACTCTGATTTTCAAAATACCATTAATATACGAAATGGTTTCTTTACCCTATACAAGATAGGAACAAAATAAGAATATAATTGAAAATATTGAATTTAGGAAAAACAATTTTTTTTATTTATTTATTTATTTTTAAATTGAAAAAAGTGCAGAATTTCACATACATATGTATGTATGTATGAAATATTTAGTATATACAGTCTTTAGTACATACTTTTAGTATACAATAAAATTTCAAAATGAGATCCCTATATAAAATATAATTAAAAATATACCTTTTAATTTAAATCATTACATTGCAAAACACATTACGTTTGTTTAAGTACAGAAATGTGGATTAGTTAGCCATAAGATACTCCTTGAGGGTGATGTTTAAAATTGACGATAGAAGTTAAATTTTTTATTTGCAGTGATAGGTAGATTATTAAAATGAAAAATCATTGTGGATACAAAACGTATTCATTGGATGGAACACTTTGAGCAGATAAATTGTTTCGATTTCTCGTATTATAAAAATGAGTTTCAGAAATTGTTGATAGAATTAATCCAGATTTGATTTTTTTTATGTCATAAATTATAACAAAGCAGACATATTTCGAAAATTTTTACTTTTTCTAATGGAAGAAATTTTTTGCTGTAAAGCAAATTTGACAGGGTTAACATCGGTAAATTATTTATAAATTTTAAGGCTTTATTTTCAAGTACCTGTAATTAATGTATTTTATAGGTAAAAGTTTAAATAAGTTAAACGCGAATGAATGTGGGCAAAGTATATATTGCATAAAGTTTGTATAGGTAGATGTTTGTATAATCTGTATATTGCTGCAATGTATGGTATGATTTTTTGCTTTATGTGATTAATATGGATTTCCCTTTTTAAAAATTTTTATCAATGAAAAGTGTTCAAGATATTTTAATGAATACAATATTTATATCGTTTATTGTTTAGTTGTTATGTATTGAAAATTTTTTTTTTTAAATATTATATATTTTGTTTTCGAAATATTTATTTTAAGTCTATTGATTGATTGATATCATGATATTAAGTAAATTTTAGTCAGACTGCATGTTCTCAAAAATGCTCTCTACTGAAATTTCACTATATAATACTACAATATTTAAAAAAGTTTCTAAAAACAATATCTAAAGTTTATTGAAAATATAAAAAAATTTAAATCTAAAAATAGATATACATAAAATTTTAAGTACTTACCTCTTAATACAAATTATATTTTTCAAAATAATAAAATTTAAAAACAAAATCTCATCATATTTTTTATTTAATTTTCAATACACTAGAATTTTCCTAATATTATTTTAACTCAAGACCTAAGTAAACAGGCCAAGAACTGAAAACACATGAATGTAGTTGTGAGAGAATTCCAATCGATTCTCACGTATTGCGCGTATGAATAATTTAATAATTGATGTGAGTCTCGAATATAGCCGTATAAGCGTGTACGAAATTTTAAAGTATGAAAGTAGTCTCGACGTATACTATTACGATATTAAGGCAATTTATCTTAAGAAGCTTTTAAAATAAAAAATTTAAAGGAAGACAATTTTTTAAATGCATATTTATGAATGAAAATATTATATTTTAAAATATCTTTCTTTAATGAATTATGTAAAAAAGATGGGACTTTAATTTTTTCTTTGGACCAAATTGAATAAAGTAAATGGTTTTTGTGTTATTTCAAGATTTATAGTCGGTCCCCTATTTTTTTCCATAAGACTGCGTGTAAATTTGTTAAAAGCTGGCCCCTTATTAAGCTTTTACTCTCTGCACTTCATGGCCTGATAATTGATGTGAGTCTTGCTATAACAAACGAAAAAAAAAACCTTGCTTTTAATTTTTATTTTTGTAAGCTTTTTTCTAAGCTTGTAAGAAATAGAATAGAACATTATTTTTTTGTATGGTGATAAGAAATCTGTACATCGTTTATTATCTGTGATTATAAGTTAAATAAAATAAGTTTTATTGATATTTTCCAAAAACAAAAAAAAAAAAAAATGTATAAATTTAAAACCTTATTTATTATATTATTCAATATTTAGCCTAAAATGAAGAAATTTTTCGTTAGCTCGGTTCTTTTTGAAGAGATTTCATATTTATATCTTATGTTTTACTTGATCCAAGTAGTATTATCATAATATATTAAGATAACTTATGTTGAAAAGTTCAATTATTTTTTTTTTTTATTTCATAGTAAATAAAACATAAAAACTTGGAAATCAATTTTATTAATTTTATCTTTAAGATACTCTTTTATTTTTATTTAGTACCAAATTAAGTGCCAAATTAATTTTAATGCCAAAAAACATCTGAAGATTTATAATATTAGTTCCTTCAAAAAGAATGAAATTTTATATTTAAAAATTTTTCAATATTGACTTATTTTATTTTTCTTATTCTTATTAATTTCAGCACAATTTTTAAAAATTTTGAAGATAAGATGATAATTTTTTACCTTAATTTAAGATAAGGTGATAATAATAGTTGATAAAATATATTTTCAGTATATAAAAATAAATTCTTATTTAATATAGAAAAAAAAAAGTCAAATAAAGAGTAAAAGAAAAGTTTATTTATGAGTAGTCATTAATCAACAATTTAAGTCACCAAAAAATAGCCACAGAATTAGATATTTTAACGTATTTTGTTTTTATCTTTTTTTTTATCTTTTTTTTATCTTTTTTTATACGTATAAAAAAACATTAGTCATGTTTTTGTTAATATTTCAAATAGGTAGTTTTTAATTACATACATATTTAAGTATTTGTTTGTATTTAAATTACTTTTAATTTATATTGTGTTTGAAAATACATATATATATACATCTGAAAATATAATATTTAAAATAGAAAAATTATTTTTTTTAATTTTTTATTATTTTTAAAATTAGAAAATGCTTTCATATCACAATCATCTTAAATAAAAAAATTAATTAATAATAAATTGTAAATATTTCATAAAAAATATAAATATAAAATAAAAATAAATAAATTAAATAGGCAAAAAAATGCAGAATAAAAAATTAATAAATAATAAAAAAAAAAAAAAAAAAAAAACAATATACTTAAATAATAAAAAAAAATTTTTTTGTACAAAATATGAATAAAATCAATTTTGAATTTCTCTTAATTCAACATTTATATAATATTATAATTGTATTTTATGTATTTTTAATTGTAAAAATTATTATATAAAAAAAGAAAAATTTAATTTTTTTTTTTTCTATAGTAAAAAATTTTAAAAAGTATTTATTATGTAAATGTATTTAAAATCAAAAAAAAAAAAAAAAAAAAAATAATAATAAAAAAGAAAAGAAAAAATCTATGTAATATTTGAATTTAAAAGAAAACAAAAAAAAAAAAAAACCTAATCATTTTTAAAAGAAAAATGAATTTCAAAAAATAAAAGAAAAGTATTGTTTTTTTTTTTTCTATTCTATGTAAGTTCTAATTAAAAATATTCGTGACGAAAATATATTAAAAATAGTTCCTAAAAAATATATTATATTGTTTTAATTTGAGCTATGTACGTACTAATTATCTTTTTTTTTTTACAACGTGATTAGTAATTTAATTGCTATTAATTATTGATTTTCAGTTATTTTACTATTTGCCCTTTTAAAAATTCTCTTATGTAATTCCTGTTCACATTATTATATTTTTCCTTTTTCAGTATTTTAGTCCATCTTTAAATTTCGCCATCAGGATTCAGAGAATTTATCTCGAGTTTTCTTAACTATTATTCGTTTTTGTTTTTTTTTTAATCCTTCTACTTATATAATTATTTTTGCATTTCGACTATTAATAAAAGTTTTACTATAATGAACTAAAACTCTAGCTATCAAATATTTTTTTTTTTTTGTAATAAAAGAAATGTACCTATATGGAAGGTCCTAACTTGATACAAACTATCTTATGGTTAAATATTTTTACAGGTAAATAGCATTCAATTTGTAACATGTGTTTTTTTTTTTTTTTGCGCTTGACTCATTTTTTTACAAATAAATAATATAATATGTATGTGTTTTAAAAAACGTCGATTGAAAATGATTAATGAATTTTGCACGTTGAAATATTCTTTTTTTTTGCGAGGGTAGATGGGAATCATTGAAAGACAATAGAGAAATGAAAAAGCGAGCACGAGTTCAATGAGTTTGTGGGACTTTAATCCACTAAACACCACCGTCCTTTTTTGATAAAACAATAGGTTATACCATAAAGTAACTATATACATAAACATACTATATAGTTATAGTATATATTTACTTTATGGTTATTTTTTCGACTTTTAATACTCGTGTACTGCCTCTGCCTGTTTAAAAGAAGTTGAGTTAGGGAATGAAAATTATTTTCAAATTGGCAGTCATATTGTGAACAAAGTTGTTAAATATTCACCCTAAATCTTTGCATGTTGTAAATGTAATCATTACCAATTCTGGGGAAAATATAAGGTGAGAGATGGTTCCACATTCGCGATGTTCGTACTGCAATCAAATTTCCACAAGCCGAATTATGCCATCTGGGAATTTGATTTACATAAGCTCTCCATGTTTCTCTTTGGAATTCTTTGAGAGGAAGCAAGGAATTTTTAACCTCGTTAGCACAAGAACCCACCCCTATAAGTATCTATAAAACAGAGTAAATGTTCCTGTTAGAAAATGGAGTCTGAAAAGTTTATTAAGATTACAAAATTTCGTAACATATATTTATTGCTAAAAATTTCGGAATTTTGATTCAAATTTCCTAAAATTAATTTAGATATTTTCTTTAACATTATAATTGTTTATTATTTTATTAAGTGTTCCTCATGCTGTGAAGTAAGTAAAAATTAAAAATTTCATAATCTCAAAATAAATCTTTTATTCAAAAATTATATTTTCATAAGACTTAACTTTATTTCAGTTATAAAATATTTTTTTTTTAAATAAATTTAAGCTTTTTATACAATAAATTTTATTACTAATATATTATATTTAATCACAAAAAAAAAAGTTTTTACATAATATTCTTACAATAAAAGAAATTTTAAAAATAAAATATTAGATGTTTAACATTTAAAAATTATTTTCTTTTTTAAAAATTGATATTTAAATTAGTAAAAGAGTTTTATAAACTTTACAACAAAGTTTCTACTCACTTAAAAATAAATTAAATATAATATATATATATGTATATATAAATTAACAAGTTTTAATAACTATTTAACATAGCAATTTTTTTCATTTTTATTAATCATTTTAATAAAAGTATTATATATATTTTTTACTTAACAAAGTTTTTAAAGATGATATACACAGAAAAAAATACAAATAAAATAAAAAAGAAAACTAAATTAGCACCGTGACAATTTTTTTTTCTTCTTTTTTTTTATCATTACACATAAAACATTAAATTTTCAGTACAATATTATATGTGTCAACATGACAATTTAAAAGAAAATAAATTCAATTATAAAGGATTTTACAAATACATAATTTCTTTATTATAATTTGAAAATTATTTAATAACCTTTTAAATCAAAAATTTCTCTTAATAAAGGCTCTATTTGTGATGGATTTACATTTAGATACACACTTATAATAGACGAACTTAAACGTTCAACTTCAGTAATTTTCTGAATTAATTTAAGAAAAGTTGATTTAGCTTCGCAACCAGGATAAATGCTTTCCAAATATCTTCTTAATAAATAATAATAAGAATTCTAGGAAAAAATTGTCTATATTAAAATTTTTATATTAAAATAATTAATTTTCTAATTCAAACCTGTTCCAATTTAATTACATCAGAATGAATAATACGTGGTCGAAAGGGTGTAAAAAGAACAATAGCTATTAAAATTAATGTTATATTTTCATCTTTTCTCCATTTAGGTTCAAAAGTATGTATAAAACGTTTAAATTCTTCGTAAACATTGCCTTTAGCTAATTTTAATACGTCGACACGTATGTTGGACATGTCTTCTTGACTATGTGGTATCTAATAAATACTTTTGAAAATATATTTTATATTTATATTTTTATTTATTTATTACCTTCCATGTAGCACGTTTTTGGTCGTAAGTGAACACCGAACGCATTAACATCATTTCAGTACATCCTCCTTTTAATAAAGCTATTTGATCTTCTTGGCACATATTACGAAAACAATTTATTTTCTTAGCCATTTTAATTAATCTTCGTATTGCTACTGCAGTTAAATTTATTACACCTAATAGTTGTGGAAATTGTTGATCCTTAACGTACTAAAATTTTAAAAACGTTTCTGATACAAATAAAATATTTTTGAAAATATTTTACCTTAATTTTTTCTGGGTCTACTAAATCCCTGAGATCTTCATCAACAGGATTACAGAGAGCTTCGCTAGCTGCTTTCAATTCACTTAACTTTGACATTTCTATATCCGTCAATTCCTTACCACTAAATGTTGATTGGGCTATCGGATCATTTAACTCATATTCTAATTTAATAGCATCACATAAAATTGTTTCCATAGAAACTGAAAAAAGGCTATCTTCAGGTACATTTTCGTTTTCAGAAACTAATGGCTCTGAAATTATTTCATTTGATTTTTCACCATTTTCTTCAAATATAAAATTTGTATTTTCAACATGACGATCATCTCTAAAGTTATTTTGTTCTAATTTAATTCTAACTGATGCCTGCATTTCTTTATTTTCTATAGTACCTGGTCCAAAATTATTTTCCATAACAGAATTTAGAATTCCTGGTGGTTTTGAACTTATTATTGTGGGCATATCTACATTTTTATTATAAACTTCAATTTCGAAATTTGCGCTAACCATGCTATTAATTAGTTTTAAAGCTTCAGCCGGTGTATTCATAAATTTATTCATTATATCAACAGCATCTCCAGGACGTGTCATTAATTGTCGCATAAATTTTAAGACATCATTAGGCGAATTAGCTATTTTAGATATAATCTCCATAGAATCTTTTGGTGAACTCATAAATTTTGTAAAAACTGTTAAAGCATCCAAAGGAGAGTTCATTATTTTACTAATAATTTGTAGAGCATGTCCAGGATACAGAATTAAATGACTTATTAATTTCATAGCATCCTTTTGTGAATTTATAATTCTTTCCATTATATTTAAGGCATCTGTTTGAGTTTTCATATAATCATTTATTGCTTTTGAAGAATTATCTGGATTTTGAACTAAAAAAAAATAATTGAATTTCACATGAAAAAAAATTTTCAAAAATTAATACCAATGCACTCTACAATATGAGAAATATTTGTTTTATCAAATTCATCCGGATCTATAGAGGAATAAACACTAGAAGTATTTGGAGAATGTAGAGATTTTGAATCATCTTCATCTTCAAATGATTGTGGAACACTTTTTTGTTCTGTTTTTTTACATTTCATTTGTTTACGTTTTTCACGATTTTGCTCTATTTTATGTTTTTTTAATTTTTTGTCCTCATCAGACATAATATGTTCTTTTTTCATTCCAATAGAAAAACATTTTTCCAATCGACATTTTTGACAAAATCTTCTAGTAATGGCTGTTATTTCACATTTTTGATTAAAAGGACAATTTAATGTTTTTGTTATTAAAGCATTTCTTCGGAAAAATGCTTTACAACTTTCACATGTAATAGCATTAAAATTGTAACCAAGCGCCTAAAATTAAAAATTTGGCAAATATAAAATGTACTGATTATTACTTATCTGGTTGTTTGATACGTTAAAATTACTGATAAAAATCGTTTTTACCTTATCTCCACACACCATACAAACTTTCGATAATTGTGACATCATTTAATTAAAAACAAAATAAAAACTTTAAATAGTATTTATCTTAACTATAGGTTGTAATTGTAATATTTAAATAAACTGTAATCATTTTAATAAAAAAACAAAAATATAATTACTAATAATGGTAGCTATTGTTTTGTTTTTTTTCTTTTGAAAATAAAATTCTTGTAGATATGCCCAATCCAGCTACCTGTAAAATGTCATTTGCATATGAAAATGACATTTAATTTTCTTTATTTTTTAGGGATGGGTTAATCATTTTCGGTTATCAAAAAAAAAAAAATTTCAGCCATCAGTTTATTTGACAAATAAAATTTGACAACTTTTTTGAATTTAGTTGCATTTCATTATATTATTATATATTGCATTTAATCCAATCGTTTTTGGTTTAAAATTTAATATAGTTAATTCCTATATATTTTTATCTTATTAGTAAAGTTCCTCAAAAATAGTTTGCAATTTAATAGGTATATATAATTTTATTTCTATGAGAAAATCAAGTTAATGCAGTTTTTATTCAAGTAAACAAAATTTGTTTTTTGAAATTTTAATCAATAATTTATATCCCGAATTAATTTGTCAAAACAAATATTTTAAATAATTTTAAGATTTTAACTTTTTACTTGGGGTTCTAATAAATGTTTAAACTTCTTTATTATTAATCATCTTCTTTGTCAAATTTAATTAGTTATTAAAATAATTTCTAATATCTATTCACAATTTACATATACACAAATTTCTGCCTGAAAGCGAACCATTTACATAATTTAAAATTTATATTTATCAAATCAATTCCAAAGTTAAAAGTTCAAAGTACAAAAGAAAGTTTTTATTTAGTTTTATTTGAATTATTTTAGGTAAAATATTTGGAGCAATCTTAAATTGAAATTTTATTTGAGTTTAGATTAAGTTTTTCTTTTAAACTTTTGAATTAGATGACTTTGAGAAGAATAATCAATTTAAAATTTTATTTAAATATCAATCAGCTGGGACGTACAATACCAAAACAAATTACCATTAATAATAGATTTTCTACCTTATTAAAGGTTTTAATTTTTTTTTTATTTAAATTATTTATATTTATGAACTATGATTGATTGTTGTGTTTCATTTTCAGAGTGGTTTAATACCGAAATTAATAACATTTTATCCACTTTATTTATTTAGCCGTTTTGCAGCAATAAACATTAAAATGACAGATGAACAAAATTTGGAAAATTTATTACAAAATGCAGATCAACTTTTTGATGAAAATCATTTTCAAGAAAATGTAGATTTACTTTCAAAATATTGTGTAAGTAATTAATTTTTAAGTCAATATTAAAACTAGTCTCAAAAAAATGATATATTAGGAACAAGATATTCCTGAAATTCAATGGAGAAAAGCTCGTGCCATGTATTCATTATCTAAAGCAACTCCTGATGCAAAATTGAAAGAAAATCTAATTCGAAATGCATTTAAATTAGTTAGTTCTGCTTTAGAAAAAGATGAAAGGAATTTTGCTATTCATAAATGGTATTCAATTATATTGGATGCAAATTCAGGTTTAGATGGTATAAAAGCAAGAATAACCCAATTGGAAAATGTTAAAAAACATATGTTAAAAGCTGTTGAATTAAATCCAAATGATTCAACAAGTTGGCATATTTTAGGTGTATTTGAGTATAATTTAGCTGATTTGCCATGGATTCAAAGAAAAATTGTTTCAACAATTTTTGCTTCTCCTCCAACTGGAACTTATGAAAAAGCATTAGAGTTTTTTGAAAAAGCTGAAGAATTAAAAGAAGGTTTCTATACAACAAATTGGTTATTTATTGGTAAAAGTCTTATGGCTTTAAATAACATGGAAAAAGCAAAAATTTTTATTGAAAAAGCCGCAAATTGCCAAGTTTTGTAAGTATTCATTCTTACAAGTAAGGTTATTAACTTTTTTTTTTATAACATAATTTTTAGAAACGAGGATGATAAAAATTGTAAAGAAGAAGCATGCAAACTAATGAAAAAATTTTAAGGAACTATCAAATTCTATAACTACAGATAACTACAGCATTTACTAAAAATTTTATTTTATTATATACCAAACATGAGTATTTGTAGTTTATGATGAATCTTATGGCAATGTAGGAATTTAAGTTTTATTTTAAAGTACATACATATATTAATTTTATACAATGCATAACAATTTTAAATATATTTTTTGAGTGTACATAACAAAAATCATGGTTCAATTTTTCCTTAATTTTTTTATTTTGAGCTCGCTTTCTAGGAAATATTGCATGCAGTTAAAATAAAAATCTTATTTGGATTTTTATTTGACATTCTCTAATTATTAATTATTTACCCAGTTTAATTTGATTACAACTAGAACTAAGCGTTATTATTACTTTCTATTTTCTTATATTTTTGCAGATCTAGATTTATGCAATTTTATACTTTTATATTTGTATTTTATTTATGCTCTTTTTTTAATAAATTTCTGCAAAAATGGATTGGGCTCGAAATTCTGGTATGGACCCCGGAAATCCCTTATTTTTTTTAAAGCGCAAAAAATTCAGTCTTCAAAAATTTTGTGAAGACTGAATTTGTAGAAAAAATTCTAGTTGAGTATATACATATACCGAAAAGGTACCAACCCTGATTTTGTAAATGAAATATCTCCTGATTATTTCTTTTTACATACATATTTTAACAACATAGCACTTAATAGTGGTGGCTACCGCCCCTAAAAATTCCGCGAACCAAATTATTGGAGGCCGATTTTGTAGCCACTCTAAAATCCTTTTAAATTTTTATTTTATGTATATTACAAGTACATATTTAAAACAAAGAGGGCTGCCACCATAACGTCACGTTAAACAAATGATTGAAATGCTGAATTTTCAATTAACTTTAAAATACTTAAAACGAACTTTTAATAATTTTTGTTTCAATAAACTTTAAGTTTGATTTTTTACATTTTCAAGACACTAAAATTTAATCCTTGCAGAAATACAGTTTATAAATTTAACTAAATGTAAATTTGACCACTATTTGACATTTTAATAAAGACCAGATGTGAAATTAAAATAACAAAAACCGTTAGTTTTGTGTTTTTTTTTTTATTTCATTGAAATATTAATTACTTAACATTGTAGGTTCAAATTATCTTAAACACATTCTATTTCCAATCCAACTTTATTTTACTTTCTTGCCGCTTGATTTTGACGTGCCATATCTTTTGGAAAAGCTCTTGCTGGTGGCGTACGAATACGACGTGCTTCTTTAGATCTATTACGTACAACTTTGGAGTGAATTGCGCATGATACACAGTAATGTAATTTTGCATACAACTTTGGTAGAACATAGGCTAAAAAAAAAAAATGTTTATTTTAAATCTGAAAATATGACAGAAAAATCGGTCAGATTATTATTGATAAAATCAGATAGCAAATAAATAATCATATATTTCATTGAACTTGGTGGATAAATATATCATCAATATATACTTTTTTTTTTTATCCCAAGTACAGATTTGAGACTTATTGTTATATATTTTTATTATTCATAACCACAATTTTTTTTCAATGCCAAATTTGATTGAATATTTATTTTACTCATTTTGAACAAAATAGAAATTTTGAAAAACTTTAATTTCATTCAATTTAGATATAATAAATCTCAAATTTACATTTTTCCTTCTCAAAATTTATTAATTTTCAACTTACTGTCCCAAACAGAAGCTTCTGTAATATCTCTGACAGCGGCTGCTTCTACAATATTCCTAATGACAAACTTCTTGATAGCTTTATCTTTAGGTACACATCTTGCGCAATTTGTACAACGGACCGGTTTAACGTGTCCCCGATTATGTTTATTACGCCCTCCGTTACGCCTTTTTTTGGTCTAAAATCAAATAGAAAATGCCATGTTATAAAAGTATACTTCATTTCATTACAATAAAGTAATTTAAAACTCAAATAAAAAAAATAATATATGTACTACTAATGATAAAAAAAGTGAAAATTAATGAATCCTAATTTTTATTTTTTACTAACTTTAATTCATTTTTTTAAAACACAATATTACGAGACATACCATATTGTTTAGATATTTCGACAGAAAAGAGCGGAAGTAGAAGAATACAGCCGGATTTTAGTTGAAACTTGAAATGACTTTAATTAAAAAACTTCAAAATTGAAACGGAACTGGCTACGTTTAAAAAATTTCGATTTGGCAATAGAACAAGGTATTTATTTTTTATGACTTGTTTATTTTATTTCTCTTAATTTTTAAATAAAAAACTTTTAATTTTAAAGAAAAAGGACTTAATAATTATTTTATATATTTTTTACAAAAATAATTTTATATACATTTTCTTTTACAAAATTATAATTAAAATCTTTTGTAAAAATAAAATCTTTGAAACAAATTGAAATAATATTACATTTTTGACATTTAAAGAAATAAATGAAAAATGACGGATGTGAATGTGATAGATAAATTTTTGACAGATTATCCAATTAGAAAAGGAAGACAGAAAGTAAAAAAGACCAAAAAAATACCGCAAATTCAGCTAGAAAATAGAATTTCATTTTGTAAAAGGCATGTACATAAGTCGAAATTTAAATGTGATTCTCATAAATAACAATACTAGTTATTAAAAAATGATTTTGTAAAAAATGGCTTAATTAAAGTAAGTTTTTTATTTTTTTTAATTAATATTTATGTTGAAATTTTTGTTTTTTTAAAGAAATTTCATAAAAAGTGTATTTTGAACGATGGATAAAAATTTCTAATAATGTCAATGAACTATATTTATTTTACCAATTTAAATTAATATATCCATATCCTTTTTAATCAAAAATACAAATTTTTGATTTATCCTAATATTTAAAGATTTAAGTGGATTCTTAAAATAATACAATAAAAAACTAAGTTGATTTGTACCAATGCGTATTAAAAACGGGTAAAAAGTAAAAAGTGGTTTCAATCATTGCGTTTTCAGATAAATAGTGACTGTGACTGAAGAATCATTTCATGAATGAATGATTTTTTTTGTTTATGTTTTGATTTTAAATTTCTAAAAAAAAAAGGGAAATAAAAATAAAATATTAAATTATTTCATGGTTAAACAAATTATTTAAAAACTAATTTGTTATTATTTTAATTTTCTCATATTACGTATTCGAAAATATTTAATAAGTTTTTTTCATAAGCTGAGTGGAGTTATGTGTTAATTGTGATATTTAGTTTTTATTTTGTGGTTAGTGAAAAATAATCAAAATTCAATCAAAAATATTGTGAAATCATAAAAACTTCTATGTTGGTATATAAAAAAAACAGCATAAAAAAATCTAAATTTAACATTTAAAATAATGTAAAGAATAAAAAATCTTACAAAAATAAAATTATTTACGAAAAAATGTATAGCAAAAAAATATACAAGATTCTACAGGTGAAAATGATATATGTATAGAGAATCAACTGCGTAAATACATCTTTCACAAGTAAGTTATTTTTATAAAAAAAAAAAACGTAAGTATATGTTCATATTTTAAAAGTGACTAAAAAATTATTTCGGTCAAAGTTGTTTTTTTTTTTTTTTTTGTAATTTAGTTGTAAATTGTAACTAAAATAATCAACTTGTTTACAAATTAAAAAAATGCAGAATTTCTCAAATAATTGCTAAAAAGATAATTAAATAATCTCAAATAATTTATTTTTTGCTCTGATAAGTTATTTATATAAAAAAAAGCTTAATTCTTAGGTCAAACATTATTTTATAAGTTTTTTTTTCTTAATTAACTTGCAATGAATAATGAATGTTGTATGTACATGTAGAACAGTATTAATTGTATGTATCTAGTAATAAGATTTCCAGAGCATAATTATTTAAAATGTCGTTACTCATTAGTTTCTTTAAAAAGAATTATGATTTATGAATCTACGAGAAAATATAGTTTAAAATTAGTATTTAATTACAATAGTTTGAAAAAAATTGTTAAATATTATGCTCCTTAAGAAGATATCCTTATCTTATAATAACATCTATAACATTTTTTCTCATTTTGTAAAAACAACTGCTAATTTATTGCTAATTAATAATTATTCTATTGAACAGTTTTCTCACTTCTTAATGTACATAATTTGTACTTATCCCTTTTTTCATAAAGAATATCATAAAATGCATAGTTATTTCATAATCAGTTCTTTTTGGTACATCTACTTTAAATTCTTACAAATTTTCAATTCTAGGAGTTATAGGTAAAAAATTTATTAAACAATATGTTTCTCAACAAAGGTCATCACATTCTCTTCAAATGTATGTAGAATACGACTATAATAGCATGATCTGATCTTCAAAATCTTAGATGTTTTTTCATTGATTGCACGAAATTTTTTTTTTAGCAAAATGGAAATTCAACAAAAATCCAACTGTTATAATATAATTTTTCTCTGTAAAATATCCAAACGTAATTCATGTGATTATGTAATTACAAATCTTTGGTACCTAGATAATTGTTATACATACTAGCTAATATAGTTGTAATATCACTATTTTCTTTAATGTTAATAATAAATTTTCGAAATTTCTTAAGAATATGTAATTTCCAATTATATTAATTTGAAAAAAAACAAAAAAGAGATTGGGTCATAAGTGTTAATGTAATTTATTATTGTTAGATTTATAGTTCTCGAATGTTCTTAATATTGAAAGATATAATTTAACACGACGTGAATCATCAAATTTAAAATGTCATAACAATTATTGATCAAGTATGTTTGATTCAAATATAGAAAATTTAACATTAAAAGTAGCTAAAAAAAAAAGAAGTTGATTAAAGACAATTAATTATTCTCTTTATTTGTAAAATTCCAACAACAAGGCAAATTGCAAAAGCAACAAGTTAATTCTAAATTAATTCTTATAGAATTTAGGTTGTAAAAATTTTTACATTGAAAAATATAAATTAAAATGTCTTATACATACATACACATATATATAGTTACTGAGGTATGTACCTATATAAAGAAATTTTGTTACGTTGAATTTATCATTAACTGTAAATAATTCTTAATAGTGCTAGTGCTACTGAATACTGGCACCTATTATAGAAATAATATTTACAAAATTTCTTTCGAAATCGAAATATTAATTTGTAGGTATCTATCTATTAAGTACACATATTCATTCCTAAAGTTTTTAGGAAAATATAAATTCGAAAATCAAATTCCCTTTTAATAAATACATATACTTATGTTATGTGCTTATCTTTATGTTTATAATATACTTTAGGTATATAATATACAATATATTGTATACCTACATATTATGTGCATATTACTGTTGTAATATTTATGCATAAAAGTTTTCATGTACCAAAAAATGTTTGGAAAATCATTAATAGGTGTATAAGATTTACAAATGTATGGATATATAATAACGTGTACAAAAAAAAAAAAATTAACATTGTGTAGTATTATGTATGCAATTTGATCATATGCCAATTTGAATTTAATTAAAAAATTAAAACAAATTTTTTTTTTTTAAAAGTCTCGGTAAAAAATTACGTAATAAACAAAAACCTTAAAATTTATATTTTTTCTTTTAAATAAAGGACATTAAAGGACATAAGAATGTAAACATTAAAATAACCTTGTTGACCTTGTTGATTGTCCTCTACTTATTACAAGATGTACAATAGCATATATATTATGTATGTATTCTTTCTTTTACTGATTCAGTAAATACATATATGAACTTATTTGACAAATATGTATACTATTCATGCACCTATGTATTCCTTTTCCTATATGTATTCCTTTTTTCAAATCATTACTAAGAAGATAAAGTTCATTAAATAAAATCTTGAATTTTGGAGAAATATTACAAATTATATTTTATAATTCCAAATTAATTTTGTTAATTATTTAAAAATATTATTTTAATTAATTATTTATTCCTTATTAAAAAAAATTTCAAAAAAAAAAAATAAGAAAATAACGAATTCTAAAATATTTTATATTAAGTACTTAGAAGGTACATATCTTTCTAAATATTCTAAGATAAAAAAAAAACTAATATTAAAAAGCAAGAAGCAATAATTAAATAAAATGGAAGAAATTTTCATTAAAAATATAATTTCTCTTTAATCTTTATTGATAATAAAAACTCTCTTTTTAATCAATCAGTAAACTAACGGTCATATTCTTTTTAGTTAAATGGTGAGAACGATTTTAAGAAAATTTTTGGTATTGGCAAAAGTGGCACAGGGCATTGATTATAGATGTTAAATTTTGTTCACATTCTCTCCATTTTGTAATAAAGAAAGTCTATAATGACTTGTGATAAATTATCATTGTGTATGTTTTTAATTTTAGGTAGAAAAGAAAAACTTATAAGAAAATTATGTATCCAATGTATGTATAGGGACAAGATAAAAAAAATCTCCTTTTCTATCATTTTTTAAAGATAACATATCTGAGTTGCCAAATAATATTGAATTTGTTAAAAATTTTAAATTTGTAAAAACGGCGGTTCTATAGCACATATACATATACAAGACATATATATTTGTAATAAATAAATTCTCAACAATAGTTGGATAAATAAAAGAAAATTGATTTTTTTTTATGTATATTGCATATGTACATAACTAATATAAGTATACATATTATGAGTGTATATCCTAGAAGACACGTCATTTTAATTTTGATATCATAATAACAAAGTTCCTACCGTTAAAAAAATTAGGTATGTTATAATAATTTATTTCCATTTACAATCTCATTTTAAAAATAATGTTAGGGTTTTAACCACATCCATATTTTGTCCAAATCTTCGAAAAAAACCTCATTACATATACTCATTAGAGAAAAAAAAGAATTAAATAACTACATATTATAAATATTTTGTACAAGGACTTTTCTTTTTCTATCCTTAAAAAATGGTATTCCTACTTAATTCCTATTTCTATAATTTTACTTAAGTGAAAATGATTTAACTATTATTACGTACTTATAAGTATTATTATTTGTTACAATTTAATCCTTTTTTTTGAATAAATCGTCAAAATTAAAAATTGTTTATTGAGTTCCTTCTGTCTGCCTTCTGTATTGTACGCATAACGCAGTACGTTTATTTTTATATGAAACTAAATATTTATTTGTGAAAATTTGAGAATGAGAAAATAATGAAAAAATAAAATTAAACACTTGTGTACTTTTATAATTAAAAAAAAAGAACGAGCATTTTTTTTTTGTAGTTGTAACAGACCTAATTGGAATCGTGTTATTAAATTTCAAAAATTTGTCTAAAATATCATAATTTCGGCTGTAAGTATGGTTAAATGATTAGAGTATCCTCTCATTTAGGAGGCAAAGGCTTGAACTTCAGTAAAAATGAAAAACTTCTTTTAATGAAAATCGTTTTTTTTTTTTTTGCAAAATAATTGCAAAACTATAATTACTAGTTGAAAAATTAATTAATATCAATAATTGAATAAAATATAAACAAACAATTTCAATTTATACCTTATAACCTAAATATACCTTTATACATAATATATCGCCAAGTATCCTAATGTAAAGAAAGAAATAAGAAATCCAAAAATAAACAAACTATTTTTATTTTACCTTAAGAATTAAAATATGTATAAAATAATAACAAAATGTAAACAAATATCATTGTATCAAGTGCAATTTAACATGTGATAATTAAGACCTGATACTTACTGTTTCATGTACTTGTTATTGATGGTATATTTATTCAAATAGAAAATCTTTCAATTGAGTAGTGCAGACAGGCTTCTTCTCTAACAATCGAATAATTTGCAGACAAAACAAAAAAAATCCAAATATTGAACAAAACTGTAATTTATTTGAGTATAAATGAACTTTTAGTACTGAATAAGTTTTTAATTGTTGTCAAGAATTTATCTAATAAAACAAATTCATTCATTAAAAAATGAAAAATAATTTAACCACTCCATAAATATATATATTTAATAATAACAAGTCATATACTATTGCAATATAGTTTTTAAAAGTCTAATAAAAACTGGTCCTTTCAAATTGCATAATTTATTTTAATAAAACATTTTCACTACATTTTGTACAATTTAAAATTTTCTAAAATCCCCTTAAGATATATTAAAATTTTATATAAATATCCGCTTATTTATATCAAAACTTCTTTATACCTACTATTTGTAATAAAACAACGAAATTTTAACCATTTAAACAGATATTAAAAAATTAATTTCGTAGAAGAACTTTAGACTCTTCAGTTGGGGAGCTAAAAATAAAACTTCTTAATTTCGAAAAATCTTACATTCAACATAATAATAATAAAAAATCATGAAAACATCTCGAGTTCTTTTCCGGTTAACATAAGTAATTAGACATTTCGAGCGTTATCAGGATACACTACACTTTATTTAGGATAAACTGCTTTTATTTAACTTTCTCTTTGATTATCATTGAAATATTAAAATCATATACTTAGTTATTAGAATCGAATTTACGATACAGAAAAGTATTAACTTTTTTACATTCAACTAACTGAAAAAAATTAGAAAAGAATAATTTTTTTTTTTTACGAGGGTTTTAAAACTCGAAAGTCACCCAGAGGAATGGCACGTGCTTCCTCAGGGTAGTGTTGGGCTTTAATCAACCAAAACCACCCCTCTTTTAAAACCAAACTTTACTTAGGATGGAACCTTTAATACAAATGTACAGTTTGGTTTTTGGGATAGGGATGTGGGAAAGATAATTGGGGAAATTGGAATTGGGAAATTTGGATTATGGGGGATAGATAGGAAAATTTGGAGGGACATTTTGAAGAAAGAATTAACTCAAAATTAATCATAATATGTATAATAAAAAAGGAATTAAACAATTAAATGTTCTATCAATTGTAAAAGATTGATTCCAACTACGACTGAATAATATATAACTGAATAAATAATTCAATAACTGAATAATTAATAATTGATAAAAATATCTGAAGCTTTAAACTGTAATGTATTTTATTCACAATAATCACGAGGCACATAATTATACCTCTCCATTTAATTAATTAATTTAGATTGTTAGTATGATAAGATCTCTGAGCATTCAAAACTTCGGCAGTTATCTATTTGCAATTAATATAAGTACTTAATTGATTTGTTTGTTCTTCGGCCTATTTTGAAACAATCTTATGGGTATCATATAAAACAAAGATCAAAACGTACAGAACCTTTACTTACTATATCCTATAATAATAAATCAGCTTAGCATTAAATGAATAAGTAGATAATTTTGTTTTTTTTTTTTGTTCTTTGACTTTTTTTTATTATTTTGATGAAAACAATAATCACCCACTCAATCTTTATCAAATTAAAACTTATTTTCGAATAACTGAAATAAACACAATATAAAGCATTTAATATCTTAGACAATTTTCCATCTCTTTATATTATAAAAATGTTTAAATCCAACTGAGCACTAAAAGTTCTAGCAGTGCAGAGTGCAGATCACAGAAGTTAGACTGGCCTGTTGTGCTTGTGAGCAGTGAGTACTGAGCATTTCTTTTGAAAGCTTTTCATTTCTCTTTAGTTTTTATACATAAACAAACATACGTAATTTTCTCTCATTTCATTCAATTTTGAATTTTACTTTTGATTATTTTGTTTTGTTTCTGTTGTTTTTCGTCAAATCAAAAAAATATTATGTAGATAGTGGACTAGTCGAATATGTACACAAGTGTATTGATATGAAAGCTACAAAAAAAAAAAATCAGGTTAATCTTAACATTTTTAAAAACTCCAGAATTTATATATTTAAAAATAAATACATATATACATATGTTTATATAAACATAGTATATGTATATTTAACAGTATATTTAAATTCATAATTTTCTCTTGTGTAATTTCTTTAATATATGTAAATATTTTTTTATTTTTATTTTATTTTTCGAAATATAATTTTTTTTTATTCGCCATTCGGCTTTTCGATAATAAAGTTCAATTATTTTTGTTTGAAGAATTTATATCTTATTTAAAAAAAAAAAAAAAAATTTAAACGTCGGGGTGTCTGCCATTTTTAAATAACTGTACACTTATATAAATATAATATATATTTAAATTAAATATTAATTTCTTTTTAAAGTTAAAAAAGAAAAACAAAATTAATTTATTAATTTAAATTAAATTTTATTAAAAAAAAAAAAATTTAAATAAAACGACATAAAATATAGCACAAAATATTTTTATATAATATTTCTGTGAGTATTCTGTGACAAAAAGAAAGTGTTATTACTTACATAAAAGTTATTTTTTTTTTTTGTTAAGAGGTCAATTACTCATAATATATAATTTAACATTAAAACAAAAAAAAAAAAAAAAAACAGATAAAAAATTAATTAAAATTAAATAAAAAAAAAATTTATATAAATTAAATAAAAAACGAAAGCAGAAAATAAAACGCAACAAAAAAAAAATGGCATCTTCAGTTATGAGAACATTTGTAAGACAAATGTCATCCAGAAAAGAAATTGAACATATAACAGTAATTGGTGGTGGACTTATGGGAGCTGGAATTGCACAGGTAAAAAAAGAAAAATGTTTATACTTATGTACTCATAAAAAAACAAATATTTTTTTTTTATTTTAAAATTAAAACTTTTGTTTTATATGAAGAAATTTCAAATTAATATTAATTTTTAATGGCTTGTATGAAGTTTACAAGTATAGTATAAAAGTATTAGTAACTACATTTTATATAACATCATATAGTATAACATATACATATATTTTTAATACATACAATGTACATGTAGGTAGTTAAGTAAATAATTTTTCTTTAAAAAGTAAATTATACATAAAATAGTAAGTGTATGAATTCGTAGTAAGAAAATATAAACTAGAAAAGAAAAATAAAAAAAATATTTAAATAAAAACACGTTATTAATATTAAAAATTAATTCAATATACATATTTGGAAACTTACGTAACTTTTTTTTTTTTTATATTTTTGGTGGTTTGGTTTGAATTTGAAATATAGTATTAGATTTTCTTTTTTCTAGTTGTATTCTTTTCCGTTTTTTTTTTTTGTTCACTTGTATTAAAATAATGGATGGAATCACGCTGGAATTGGAATTTGCAAACTAACAGGGAATGATAAAAAAAAAAAAGCTTTTAATTTTTTCTTATTTATATAATATGTATAATATATAGAACATGTTTACATATGTATAAATAATTCTTATATATATATATATATATATATATATATATACTCTAGATGTGGGTTATAACCTTCAGAAAATCATGTAATATGAAATATGTATTGAATGAAAAAAATATTAACTAAATGTGCTTTTTTGCTATTCATACCGGCTTCAATTTATACCCGTTTTTTTCCCTTTTAAATTATAGTTTTAAATAACATTTCATCAAAAAAAAAAAAAAAAACT
This sequence comes from Poecilobothrus nobilitatus, assembly GCA_947095535.1. NCBI lineage: Eukaryota > Metazoa > Arthropoda > Insecta > Diptera > Dolichopodidae > Poecilobothrus > Poecilobothrus nobilitatus. The sequence goes on along the minus strand of OX352773.1, from coordinate 24,607,162 downwards.
ACTTATGTGTTGTGTATATGATTATACATTTCATAATAATATGTAGTTATAATAATTTTTATTATAATCTTTTAATTTATTTTTAATGTAATTAAAATTTTGTCAAATTATTAAACATATATATTAAAAATCATTCTCAATAACTAATACTGTAAAATTATGAAATAGTAATTATGTTGCTTTATTATAAGCGTGATAGAAGTCACGTATTATATATATTTATTTTTAATTTTTTTATCATAATTATAAGTTTATTTTTAAATTAAGAGTTTAATATTAAGTGTTATTGTACATACAATAATATTTAATTATTATAAAATCTTTTCTTTGAAACATATAAATAATAATAATTATGATAACATTGATACACAACTTCAAAGGAAATAAATAAATATACTTAAGTATGTAATTTTCTTGTAATCAAAAATATAATGCAACTTACATAATATGTATATATCTCTTTTGGATAATGCAACAATTTAAACATTTTTTTTTAAATAAGTACAAATAAATTACATGTTAAAGCAATATTTAAAATTTTTAAAGGTCAATGAACTCAAATTTAGAAATATTAATCAAAAATTCAGAAGGTTCAGCAATTTTTTAGATACATATTTACTAATTACATATTTGAAATAAGTACTTTTTTTTTATTGCATTTTTCTGCCACATAAATGTGAACAGGAAGAAATTACACAGCCTTTCCTGTTCAGGCGTGGCTGTAAATGTCGTAAGGGGGAATAACTCTTACGACCTGTGTGGGATTCTAACCCACACTCCCTCGGTGTTTACAGCGTATTTTATACGCTCTTACCCAATAGGCCACCGAAGCCCCTAATAAGTACTTATTATCTATGTTAATTTTTTCACGTATAAGTAAGGTATTCATTCAATTACTTTCTTACATATACTTACTACTTATACCTTTATATTTTTTAAACTTCTATTTTTTTTTTTAAATTTTCTATCGCTGGAAGTCTCTCGACTTCAGTTTTAAAATCGGGTCCTTTAAATTGAACATTATTTAGAAATATAAGCTGAAATACAGATTTACAATAGCAAGTTACCTTTACTATTAAAAATGTTTACCTTAAGAAGAAATTCAATTACTTATAAATAGTTTTCCTACATTTTTTCGCCGGAATTTAAATAATTAAGTAATTGCTTTAGTTAAATACATTAACTTTTTAAAAAAAATAAATATTATATAGAATAAAAGTCATCTCATATCTCATGAATTGATAATTGATAAATATTTTGTTGATTTTATTTTCACCTTTTATTGTTTTGATATTTTGTAAAAAAAAAAAACATTTTTTGAAATTTATTAAAAAAAATAATGTGTACTTATGACAAATATAAAATTCCTCTTTATTATTTTATTACTATCACGAATCATAAACCCTTACTTATATAATTTTTATTTTATTTCTTTTGTAAAATAAAACAACTTCTGGTAATATGATCTTACTTAAATTATTAGCAAATGAAGTTTTAGAAATTGCATGCATATATATATGCATGTTTTAATATAAAATTTTACCTTTCTTAATATTTATATTAAATTTTAAAATAAATAAAATTTATTAGTTAAATTATTTTTTAAAAAGTCATATATTATGTATGTAAGTATATTTTGTTCATACAATTCTATTTTCTATTTTGCAATAATAAAGTAAATAAATTAAGTACTTAAATAAATCGTCAATATTGATATATTTTTTTTTTTTTTTGATGACCTTTAGAAAGTTATGGAATATTTAATTAATAAAAACAGTCAATTCAGAATTCAATACTAAAATATTATTAAAATTTGAATGTGCTAAACTTAAAATATTGTTAAAAATAAAATTGCTGATGTTGTATTTTTAATTTTTATTGTATCATATGAATATCTATACTTAGTATCTATAATATTATTTGTAATATCTATATATTATATAGATTATGAATTTCTAATTAAATATATCTATGCAAATGAATTTGGTATTGTATAAAGAGATGTATAACTATGATTGTACATACCTACCATGATCAGTTTAATTATAAAAATATTAGGTATTTTCTAAAAATAAATTTCTTGAAGAAATAAACATGATCGGCCATTATCAGTTTTTTACCCAAGATAGAAATCATTTTATGCAAAAAAAAAAATATATATATATATATATATATATATAAGTATATTATCTGACTTTTGATCTATTAACTTTTGAATAATTATTTATTTATTTATTTGTTTTGATTCTCTCCAGCACATATAATGTGATGAAGAAATAAATGAAAACATCCTGTCCTTTTCAGATGTAGTTGCGGTACAAGTATTAAATTATAATCATATTATTTATATTGTCTACATTATTTTATCATATTTTATATAATATTTTGATCTGCCCAGAGTTTGAATCAGAAACTTTTTATCAGTAAAGAACAGTGACTTACACACTACGTCATTGGTCAAATTTTCTGAGTAATTTAAACCGCAGCCAGGAATTCATTTAATTTTCATAAAATACAATTACAATATATATGTATATGTGTGTATGAGAAGTGTATTGAAAAATATAAAATATAAGATTTTTTATTACCCAACTATCAATTATTTTATATACATATTAAAATAATACTAAAGTCTATATAATATTAAAGTCTTTGGGTTTAGATTAATTATAATCTGTGTAAAACTGGAATATATAATTTTTCTTAAGAATAGGTTATTTTAATAAATATATACGTATATGTATGTATATACCTATAAAGAAAATGAGAAAAACTTTAAATTTAATTTTTTTTTATATGAAACTTACAACTAATTTGTATGCCTAACTAAGATTTTAAAAGACTAAGAATCTATTAATGTTTTTTTTTTTTATATATATATGAAAATTTTATGTAAGTTAGGAATAAAAAAAAAAAAAAAGTGGCACTAATTAAATTATGAAATATGTTAGTAGTTATAAAAATATAAAAGGATTGTATTTTTTTATTAAAGGTAATTTAAAAATAATGTTTACATATATTAGATTTATGCACTTACATATTCATTTTACGATTTGTTGAAAACTTTTTAAAATTAATTATTTAATAAATAATTATTCGATAATCATGCGATTAAAATTAATTGAAATAAAAAAAAAATCAAAGAAATAATTTATCAAATTACAAAGAATGTTTTTATTTTTGGCTGTATTTTGGCTATTTTGAATTTTGGCTCTAAGCATTTTAATTTAATAAAACTGCCTTTTGACTGTAATTATTATATGTCCGTGACTGTTTTAGAAGAATTTTTTTCTGTTTTTTTCTCTTTATTTGTATTTCTTCTTAAACAGTTAAGGTTATTCATTCTTTAATCCTCATATGTATATGTATATGGTTTTTCAATGTACATACCGAAAACCAATTACCAAGTAATTTTTGATAACTCTTTTAATTTTTCTCTCTTAAATTTTATATCTCTTACTTTTTGTTTACATATAATAAAAATGCATGCAAATAAAATTGAAAGTAATTTTTAATACTCTTGTAACTGATTAATTTTTACGTATTTAAAAAACAAAAAAAAAAAATGTATGTGTTTTAATTTAAAAAAAAAAATAAATCGTTTTTGCAAAAAAATATTCGTATGTTTTCATATATAGGTATATAGGTATGTAACAGTAGATAACATATTATTAGCATGTATTAGATTTGGATGTACTCACTCATATATGTAGAAAAAAGCAAAATTGACGTCATTAAACACTTTTGCTTTCTTTTTTTTAGGAGGTTATTTAGGTTTTGATTTTATCCAAAAAAAATTTTTTTTTTCAATTAAAAAAAAAAATGAGAATTTGAATAATGTTTATTCTCACCTTAACTTTTGCACAAATATTTGAAAATTTTTGCTTGCAAATAAAAAGATAAAATTATTAAAAATTTGAAAATTCATGAGAGTTTAAAAGAACTGAGAAGTTTTTTTTTTTTTTTAATCGAATATATAATATTTATGTATGTACATATATTTAGTACACATGACATAAAAATTTACGTTATTTTAATTTTTTTTTTGGTTTTCTTTTTTAATTAAAAAATTAATTTTCGATATAATTTTCACTTGTTGTTCACTAGTTGTTATTTTGTTTATGGAAAAAGCGTGTCATTAAATAAATTTGAAAAGAAAAAATAACGCCAACAGTGTTAATTTCTATATTTAAATTGTTTTTATTATTTTTGGCATTCAATCATTTTTTTTTTTTTATTTTTTTTTTTTTTGTTTTTGTAAGTAATTTTTTTTTTTTATTTCTGCATGTGTTATATATCCACATAGTTGACTTGTATTTACAATTGTATTAAAAGTAAAAGTGATTTAATAAAAAAAAAAAAATAAATAAATAAATAACTAAACTAAATACTTACATAAATCTAAATTGTGTCATATTCCTATTTATATGTATATCAGCTATCAATTAATAATATTGTGCAATATTATTGGAAAAATAAAGTTTTGGTTCCAGAGATTAATTATCATTCTATAATTTAATGTTTTCTAATGTTTTCATATACATAATAAAGTTTTTTATTTTTTTTTAGCAAAACAACAAATGTTATATAAATACATGACATACATACATACGTAATAATAAATTTGTTGTTGAAATGAATTTTCATTTGACTAAAATTTAGGCTAATATTAATAATAATAATATATAATATATTAATAGTATTCATCATCATGTAAAAATTTTGTTTTTATAGGCAAAATAAAATTTTTCTTACTTAATAAACAAAATTAAAGAGTTTAAATCAGTTTCTCAATTTTTAAGTTGAAATACAAAAAAAAAAAAAACCTTTGTTATCGAAAATTATAGTAATTAAAATAATTTGTAAAACTTGCTATACAGTAGGTATAATAACTGCTTAAATATTAAATAGTGTTTAATTCCTAATAAGTTAAATACATATTTTTCAAGAGTATCAATATTCTATTGTTGAATCTAGAAAATAAATTTTAATATTTTTAAATTATTCCGCATATAACATGTACTAGGTATTGTACAAGGAAGGTATTCTTATGGCATTAAAATTTCGAATCTCAGATTTTTACATAAATGCTTTTCTGCGGTGCGTAAAAACCTAAATTAAATGTTTTTGGAATTTGTCTGTTTGTGTGTCTGGGGGCAGCAATAAAGTACAAATAGTCGAACAGAATTCGATAAAATTTGACATTTAAGATTTTGATGTAAATTTCTTGAATTGAAAAGCTTTTGGTGCAAATCCGTTAAGCCCAAGTACCGCTTTGCTATAGCGCCATTTTTACATTTTTTACTAATATTTTGAAACAGAAAGATATTATAAAAAAAAAATATTAAGGGAAAGTTGTTACTCAAGTAAAGGGCAACAATTTTTTCATAGAATATTTTTTTAATCGGACAAACTTTTAAAGGTTTGTTTAGGTTTGTTGTCATTTTCATACGATTTTTTGTCATTTTTACTATTAATAAGTATACGAAATTTATTTTGTGTGAAAACTTTTTTTTTTTCAATTTTATGAAATTATGTACATGAAATTATGTACATTTAGATAACATAGCTCTATACATATTTCACATACAAATAGATATATTTATATATATTATCTAACTCTTATAGGTATAATGTAAATTATCCTGTTAAAAAAACATATAAAATTTCCTCTTCCTGCGAACAGTTCTGTGGTTCGAAACTTGCTGATTTTTTTTTTAATTGAAAATTTAATATTTTATAAAATATCGGTATAATAGTTAACTTTTAAATAGTTTAAATTTAAAGTTAACTATTTATTATTGTTTATTATTATTTATATTTATTATTGTTTAATTATTGTTTATTTATTGGAATTTATTTAAAAATATTTTTAAAAAAGAAATTTTTATTATCGTTTCTGGTTCATATAATATGCCTTAAAATATGCAATCCTATTAAATACTTGCAGTCTAGCCAGACCATTATAACTATAATATTGTATTTTCTCACAAATTTGAGATAATTACAATATTATTAAAAAAAAAATTAATATTTTATTAATATCTAGATACTAAAAACAAAAATAAAATAATTAGTATAAGAATTAAAAGCAATTAACACCATATATAGTTATAGCTGGTTATACTGAATGTATGCGTATATATATATTGTTTAGTTTCACTAAGAAACTTCGTAATATAAATATTATTTATTATAATAAATAACAAATTAAAACAAAAACAATGAAATAAAGTATACTTTCGAAAAAATATTATTACAATAATCACAATAATTATGTTTTAGAATAATTTGAATAAAAATTAGAATAATTTTTAGATCAGAGAAAATTAATTTTTTTTTTTTTGTATTTACTGGAAAAAACTTATTTTTTTCTTTAGAAAAATTTTAAAAATAAAACATAAAAAATGTTTACTAAGTATATATAATTAAAATCAATTAAAATTTCTTATTAATAGTAACAAAAAATTAAAAAATTCTTAGATATATTCTTAACATTTTCCAATACATATTGTATATAGAAGTTCATTGTACTTTTCTTTATATGTAATCAAATCATAAAAATTAGCAACTTAAATTAATCAATTAATTTTCTAAAAATAAAATTATACTTAAATATTAATTTAAAATGTTTATTTAATCAACACTATAAAAATACTCAAATTTCAAATAAAAATATTCTTAGTCTGTTTATAATAATAATTAAATAATTTTAATTGATTAAATTTTGATTTTGAATTTTAGATTTAAGTTTCAAAATTATTAAAATTATTAAATTTTAGGACTACTATACTTTATTCGTTTTTTAAGTTTTTTTTATTGTGTTGATTTTAAGTGGCTCATATGGGTTTTAATTGCATCATATATAATAATAAAACTATTTTTTGTTTTATTTGCTATTTATATAACAAATAGGGTGTTTTTTTTTTTATTAAAATAAAATTTTGAAAAATTTTAACATTTGTTATTTATTAACAAATATTTAATTTTCTAATATGGGAGAAATCGAGTACATATATATATACATAAATAACTACAAGTGTACAAATGTTCATTGTCTTTAATAAAATTGACATATTTTTTAACATTTTGACAAATTTATTATAATTTGAATTATATTTTTAATTTTTGTACTAATTAGCTAAATTTTGTTGTTTTATTGATCTTAAATTATTCCACCAATTGAGAACTTACAAAATATATTTTGAAAAATATTTATGTATATACCTATATAAGGAGATTTTCATAACCACGTTTATTATAATAAGTAATACGATTAGTACAAAAAAAAAAAAAAAGCCACAGAAAAATAAATTATTTTTAGATAATAATATTGATAAAAAATTTTTGAAAAAAATAAAACATACGTCCAGCAGTTTATTTAAAAACTTTTTTAAGAAAAGTTCATTATACTTTTTAAAAAGATTTCTTTAAAATACAGAATAATTAAAATGATCAAATTAATTAATCATTAGAGGTAAATGATCGAGCAATAGTCGAAAAAGTTATCTTACTTGTCTAGACGTAAAAAAAATTGTTTTATTAATTCTTATTACTTAAATGAAAAACATAAACAATTATGTCTATTCTTTGGTTTTTTGTTTTTATATATAAAAAATTTGACATTATAACAATATTTTAAATTAAAAAATAACAAAAATTATATTAATAAATACTATAATGGATCACACGAGTTCAATAATGTATGTATGTATGTAATGTATGTATTTTTAAATTTGTCTTATTTTCTTCAATTTTTCATCATCAGTATATTATTATAGACGTAATTTCAACGAACATGCGATTTTGAAAATTTTCTTCAAAAATTATATTCCCATCAGAGATATGTAGTTTAAATTATTATTATTATGGTTTTTTTCCATTTTTTTCTTTAAATAAAAATTAAATAAAATAAAATTATAAAAATAACATTTATAAATAGAAATCAATTTTTTTTTTTTTTTTTTTTTTTGAGAAAAGCTGGAATATTTTCATAAAAAAAAAGAAAAAACTTTTAGTTGCGATGGGTGGTTAAATTTGTATCTTATTTTTTTATTCTATTATATTCTTAAAATGTGCATAATATATATTATGTATATATATCAGTTTATAAATATATATATGAATTTTTTGAAATATACTCAAGATGGTTCTTACATAATAATAAAAAAAAATAACAACAAACCAATTTTTATTTAAAGAAAGAAAAAAAAGTTAAAAATTTTTACTTAAACAATATGTATTTTAAAATTAATTAAAGTAAAAAAAAAAAAACGTCCTAGTTAATAACAGTTTAAGAACATATGGTTTTTTTTATTTTATTTATTTATAATTACATAATTTGGTTCTGATGACATTTAAGTAAAAATTCTTCAATTTTGTTCCATTTTTATTTCCTCTTTTTTTTTTTTTTATTTCTTTCTAGTTTATATTTTTTTTTTAAATTTTTTTATTTTCGATTTTAAAACTCACAGAAGAAGAATTTTGTTTTAAAAAATGAATGTATACTTATTATACTTATTATAAATACATACTTATTAATATGTATGTGTAGATATTTACAAAATTGACTGTTCGGTAATTTTGTTATTTTACGTGCTTCTTGTTTTTTTTTGTAATTATTTATTTTTATACTTACATTTCAATTTAATCAATCATAAATCATTGATAAATAAAAAATAAATTAAACTAAATAAAATAAAAAGTACATATATTTATTTAGACTTACCTAATTACGTACCTAACCATCGACGATTAAAATTAAAGTGTTCAGTATTCAATTATATCTTAAATACTTTATATAGGTAATGTAATTATTTATTTATACTCTCACCTCTGTGTGACTATGTATATAATAATATAGACTTTTTGTAGATTCTAGAAATATTGTCAAATATTTATTTTAGTCTAAAAAAAAAGAAGAATAATAATTAAATACATAATAATATGTATGTATGTTATGTACTTACTTTAAAAAATAAAATTCTTTTTAATATATCTTTTAATTAAGTACCTACCTAATATTGTAGTTTTAAAAACCCAAATAATTTGTTTAAATAAATAATTGAAAAAGAATTAAGTAAAAATTTTCTTTTAAATAATTATATTTTTAATTTGAATTTTCACTTATATTGTAATTACATACCTACATATCTACTTAATTTTTTTTTTGCAATGCAAATTTAATATCAAAAAAAAAAAATATTCTAATTGGAACAATTTAATTTTTTTTTTTTTTTTCGCAAATTCAAATTTTTATTTGTTAATTTTTTTATAATTATCATATGTATATACACATTTAATAATAAACAAATTATGTACATATAAGCAGATATACGATATATTATGTACATATGATATGATAATTATTTGAATTTCAAATTTTTTTTTTTTTTATTTAGTTAGACTCTATAAGTAGCTACTCTATACCTACTGTTGAACAAAAAAAAATTGTTATCGCATTACCTATGTAAATATTTTGATTTATACTTATTACCAATTAAAAACAAAATTTTATTTTTTTCAAATATTTGATAAGTAAGTAATAAAAAAAAAATAATTTGATTTTTATAATCAGTTTTAACCTTAAAGCATTGTTATCAAAAGTAAATTTATAAATCTATTTTCATTTTTTAATGTTAAAATGTTTTTTATTGTTATATATATACATGTTACATACAAAGTTTTAAAGTATTTGTATTTATATTTGTTTAGATTTTATATTATTACATTATATTATGTATATAGAGGTTGTCCGAGACTCAAGTACGCGCACTACACTCAGTGATTGTGGGCATTAAAATAAACGAAAAATTGTACTGGGAGGGGCGGTCTATTGTGAACCCTTTTCGAGATATGAGGGATTAAAGATTTTTTAGTGACTTTTCATAAAAAAATCTATAACTTTTAAACGGCTTGCTATAGAGAGATAAAAAATCCATTTTGTAGAGTAAGTTGTCAGCTTTAATTTTTCTGTACTAATTATCCCCATATAACCAGAGTTACAAAGTTATGAAGGTTCAAAATAATTTAAAATGAAAACTCAAACTTTTGAAACTTTCTTTTGAAACACCCTGTATTTGGGGTACTTTTTATGGCATATTTCGAAATAGCTTTTCAAGCCCTATAATTAGTACCTCATAACTTATTTTCTATCTCTAACCGTTTTTGAGATATAAAGAATAGAAAAGTGTGTTATAACACAGAAAATGTGTTAACACACCTTTGAAAATAACATACTTTTCTAACATACAGCGATTGTGATTGAAAATAACACAAACACAAAGTTAAAAATTTTTTTATGAAAAGTGTCTAAAAAATCTTTAATCCCTCATATCTCGAAAAGCGTCCACAGTAGAATCTCCCCCTCCCTCCAGTACAATTTTTTGTTTGTTTTAATGTCACCAATCACTGAGTGTAGTGCGCGTACTTGAGTCTCGGACACCCTGTATATATATTTTATAAAAATAGAATGTTTTTTTATTTTTACTTATGTATACGTGTATGTTTGAATCAATAATTAAATTGATTTCTTCAAAAAATCAAATTAATAAATTTGAAACCTATATAAGATTGTATCTATTATCTATTAAATTTTTTTTTTAAAGAAAAGAAAAACAAAAAGTGAAAACTGAGAAGAATAGTAAAAAGATTCCCTGCCATTTTTAATTAATTTAATTTTATAGTTTTTGTTTTCCTTATTTATCATAATATATAATTTTTGTATATATATACATATACTTATATATGTATGTATATATTTACTCAAACTCATTAAACATCAGTTTTTCAGTTTTTATTTTTTTTTTTTTAATTTAAAATTAGCCAATATTTTCTTAGCCATTTTTCAGTTATCTTAAGGTTATATTTATTTTGAACGATATATCAAAAATTTTCTCAGTAATATTTGATGAGATGGTGTCATCTACAAATAACTGAAGTTTTTTCTTTAAATTTAGGCAAGAATAATTATCTATATATATAATAATTTAGGTAGTAATGACTTTAAAATTAATCCTTCCGATTTTATTTTTGTTATAGAGGAAAGCAAAGAAAATGTAGTCTTAATATAATATTTTATTAAATAACGAATTGTCAATCATATTATTATTGAAGGTTAAAATCATTTTATCCTAAAATAACGTAATTTTTTATAAAAGGTCATATAAAGGTCATGCACACTGAGTATATATGAAAATTAAAAAAAAGAAAAACCTACAAAACATCGTTTTTTCTTTAAATTTATTAAAAATAAATAAAAAAAAAATGGACTGAGTAGAGCTGTCAATATATGTTTAAATTATTTATATATATATATATATATATATTTGTATATATATATAATAATACTAAAAATATCCTTATCAATTTCAACATGATTAACCTTAATTAGATAACTATAGAATTGCACATATAATTAAATAGAATTTGATTACTTATCATCATCATCCATATTCTGAAAGACACGCAGCCCACGATGAATGTTACTGAAGTGATAATTTTTGTTTTAAGTATATTTTATTTATTATTTGTTTTACATAAACAAATCTTTCTTATAATTTATGGACGGTGTTAGTCCTAAAACAGAAAACATTTGAATTAAATTTAAAGTTTCTTTAATTTTGTAAGTCACTTAAGTGCAACGGAAATTTCCAAGAACACATAACTATGAATTTGTAATATTATAGAATTAATACAAAAATCAATAATTATTAATTAAATCCAAATATTAGTTTGACACTTGATGTCTTCGATTAGTTTGTATATATATAAGAAATTGTAAATTAAAAAAGAAAATAACTAATACTTGTATGTACTTGTATTCATTTTAATACACTTTTTAAAAATATTTTATTACTTATATTGGCATATCAAAAACATTGTCGGTAAGTAATTGATTTTTCTACACAGGGTGTTTCCGACTCGATGGTCTTCCTTGAAGTGGGTGAACGGGTATATCGAAACGATATCCCACGGGGGGTGGGCTATTTCTATTTTTATCTCTCATTAGCGAACCCTTCAAAAGTTATAGATTTTTATGAAAAGTCGTTAAATCATCTTTAACCCCTCATATCTCGAAAAGAGTCTACAATATACTTCCCCTCCAACACAATTTTTTGTTCGTCTCGATATATCTGATCACCCATTACAAAGAAGACCATCGAGTGGGAAACACCCTGTATATTATAATCTACCGCCACCTTCATTTATTTTCAGTTTTGATTTTCACTTCGTGTTTTTTTTTTTTATATACAATTTTTCTCCCACGTATTTTCATGTTTTTAGTGTGTTTACCAGTATTACTTACTTAACCTTTCTATTTATTTTAGTGTTTTATAATGAAATATACGTAAAATATAAACAAAAATAAAAAAAAAAGATATATAGAAAGTGTAAAAACAGAATAAAACCATAACTGTTTGTTTTAATGGAATTCTACTAATCTATATGTCAATAAAAAGCTTTTAATTTAGATTATTAAAAGATAGTGTCATAGTATGATACTTTACTTATTAATTAAGTATACCTTATTATTAATATACCTAGTTACAACATTTATATACATATATATCAATATGTAAATATAACTTAATTGCAATTTTTAATTTATTTAATTTAATATTTTCTTAAATAAATTTATTTTATATAATAAAACAGGAGGCAATTAATTATTATTTTTATAATAATCTGTAGTACACATATTGATTGATTCAATTCAATAAAGAAAATAAATAAAAATTATTGCATTTTAATTAAGAATTTTAATTTAGAATAAAATACGAATTTATTGCTAGAAGAATTAATAGAAATAACTTTTTATTGGCTGATCATTTTACATAATCTGTTGATAGAAACTATAATTTTATGTAATAAATTTAATATTTTACTTGATCAAAGTACAAGAGTATAACCATTGTCATAACTAAGAAAACTTAAGTAATATTATTTTCTATCTTAAATTTTTAATTATTTTATAAATATATTAAATATATATATATGTATGTACGTATGTGTTATATTTACATAATACATTTTTTAAAACGATTTTTTCAATATTTACATTTAATTAATAAAAAATATTACAATAACAATAACTATTTACTGATTGTAATGTAAGTAGAGCCAAAGTATTAATATGGTTATAAACAATATAAGAACTAGTAATTAAGCCCTAATAACGTTAAAATACGTAAACTGAGATAAAAACGGAAAAAAAAAATTTTTATAGAAAAGTATAATATTATAAAAGTTTTAGTGTTAATATAAATTAAAAGTTTCAGTATTAATTTTTGAAGTCAAAATGATATATAAAAAAAAAAATAAGGTAAAATATTTAATTAAAATAATTAGGTTCGAATTTGAAATTTCTTCATTTATATATATTTATTTATATAATTTATATATACATAATATATATATATTTTTTTATGAAATTTTTAAATTTATTTTAATTAAGTATAAAAACAAAAAAAAAAAAATAAATACATAATTTTAAAAAAATAAATTAATTAATTTTAGGTTGCTGCAGCATCTGGTTATAATGTTTCATTAGTTGAATTAAATGAACAAGTTTTACAAAAATCTGAAAATAATATTAAAAAAGGATTATTACGTGTTGCACGTCGTCGTCACAAGGATAATGAAGATGCTCAACAAAAATATGTTGAAAAAACATTCAAACAAATTGATGGTACATCAGATTTAAAAGATGCTGTCAAAAAGACTGATTTTGTTATTGAAGCGATTCTTGAAAATATTAAAGCTAAACATGATTTATTTGAAAAAATTGATAAGGTAATTTTTTTAATGTAAAAAAAATTAATTTAAAAAAAAAAATATTTTTGTTTTTTTTTTATTTTTTTATTTATTTTAGTGGTCACCAGAACATACAGTTTTGACAAGTAATACATCATCATTATCAATAACAGAAATTGCTTCATGTACAAATCGTAAAGATCGTTTTGCTGGTATGCATTTCTTTAATCCAGTACCAATTATGAAATTATTAGAAGTTATTCGTATTGATGATACATCTGATGATACATATAAAAGTGTATTAGCTGTTGGTGAATCAATGGGAAAATCATGTATTACATGTAAAGATACACCCGGTTTTGTTGTAAATCGTTTATTAGTACCATATTTAGCTGAAGCAGTACGTATGCTAGAACGTGGTGATGCATCGGCACGTGATATTGATACGGCTATGAAATTAGGAGCTGGCCATCCAATGGGTCCAATTGAATTAGCTGATTATATTGGTTTAGATACCCAACGATTTATTTTACGTGGATGGAATGAATCATCACCAGAAAATCCATTATATAAACCAATTGAATTGTTAGAGAAATTAAATAAAGAAAAGAAATTTGGTCGTAAATCTGGTGAAGGTTTTTATAAATACTCAAATCATTAAACAAATAAAAAAATTAAAAGTTATTAAATAAAATTAAAAATTCATGTTAAAAATAAAATAAAAATTAATTGCATTTTTTGTTTTGTTCTTAATTTTTTTAAAGTTATATATTGCATTTTATTATTTAAGAAAAAAAATTAAATTAAAAATAAAAAAAATTTACTTGATAAAAATGTCAAATTACTACTCACACTTACTATTTGTTTTAATCGTTTTTTTTTTTTCTTTAAAGTCTTTTTAAAGTTTGTAAAAATATAAAAAAAAAAGTAAATAAATTAACTAAAACATATTATATATTCTATTTATACTGTTATTACCATTGAAATTTAAGCATTTTTAATTTTTAAGTAAAATGTAATTTAAATATTGTCATTCTTTAGAAAATAAAAGCAAACAATTTGAAAAAAAAAATTAATGAATAATTAAAAAAAAAAAAAACAAATTAATTAAATAAATTTTATTAGAAATATACAATTTTTTTTTTCTTCAATTGAGTTTAAAAGTTCTTTTAGGACATAATATTTAATTACATCTTAAAATCCTAATTTATTCCTCATGCTCCACTTATTTACATATATAGATAATATTTAACTATTTTATAACATGTGTAATCCCTGTAAAATATTGTGTAAGAACTTAAATACATAACTTTTTTCCAACGTTCCTCATCTTTTAATTACACTTTATTAAAGTATAATATAAAATATTTTTTTTAATTTTTAATTAAATTTTATTTTATTTTCTTTTTTTAGGACATGACAAGTCTCTAACGAAAATTGAATATTAAAATTTAACTAAATTAGTTGTATAATTTATTTATCAACAGCTAACAAATTGTATATTTGTAAGCTAAAAAAAAAAAATTTTAAGTTTTTAAAAATTAAAATTTACAAAATTCAATTAAAAAAAATGGCAACCGAAGTCTTTCATATACCACCTGGAACTGTTCCATTAGATACCCAAGTTGCTGGTCATACATGGGGTGAAAATTCTGTAGGATTACTTAAATTAAAAGAAGATGCATCAGTTTTAAAACCATTAGGTAAACCTGAATGTGGTATCCGTGAAATTGCTTTTTATGAAACAGTTCAAGAATCTGATATTACGATGATATCAGAATTAAAAAATTTTATTGCTGAATACAAAGGAAATATGAAAATTAATATTAATGAGAGAGAGGTAAATAAAAAAAAAAAAACAAATTTGTTAATTAAAATAAATATAAAATTTTATAATTGCAGTTAGACTTCATTAAGCTTGCAGATCTAACACACAATATGATTGAACCATGTATTATGGATATTAAAATTGGTAAACGTACATGGGATCCATTAGCAACACCAGAAAAAATTTCTGTCGAAAAAGAAAAATATGCAGCATGTAAAAATAATTTAGGTTTATGTATACCCGGTTTTCAAATTCATTCAATAACAGAAAAAGGAAAATTAAAACGTTTTAGTAAAGATTATGGTAAAAAATTAACCCCACATACATTTAAAGAGACATTAAGGCTGTTTTTAAATTTTGATGCTGGTATTTGTCAACCATTAGTTGATGATATATTAAGGCAATTAAAATTAATTCTAAAATGGTCAAAAACTCAAACATCCTTAAAATTATATTCAAGCTCTATTTTATTAGTTTATGATTCCAAAAGACTGAAGCAATACTTAGAAGATGGTCTTGCTAAAAAGTGAGTTTAATTTTTTAATTTTATATTTAATTAATTACATAATTTTTTTTTTTTTATAGTTTCAGGACAAATAATAGTATCCCAATTCAAAATATACTACCGTCCCACGTTAACAATAAAATAAAACATGATTTCATTTGTAATGGTTTTACAGAAAAAAATGATAATGAGGATGAACAGGAATCTTATAAAAATGGTTTTAAAGCACAAAATAAAATTGAAGTGGTAAGTACGGTGGGGAATCAATAAGTAAATTGTATAATTCCATTTTTTAACATTTAAGTTATCTTTTCGCCACAATCTGTTTTATAAATAAATATGTGGTCTTATTAATGAAAACAAAAATAAAATCAAAAAATTTTATTACAAAAAAAAAAAGCATTGTACACATGAAACTTTTGAAAAAGTTCTTTAAGTTTTTACATTTCAAACAAGGTTGTTATATGCACTTAAAGTTCTTAAAAAAACTTATTACCACATATTGAAATTTCTTGTTAGATTATAACAAATATTCAAATTAAATTTATTTAAATTTGTTTAATAATTATTAATACATATTTTACTTACAGATAACAAACATTTCAAAAGAAAACGGTTATCATTTAAATTATAGCGATGAAGAAGATGACGATGTTAAAAATTCAATTTCTAAATTAAAAATAGAAAATGATGAAAATAATTTAAATTTTTTGTCACATGTTAAAATGATTGATTTCGCACATGCATTTTTTAATGACACTGATGATAAAACACTTGATACCAATTATTTATTTGGTATTGAAAATCTTGTTCAAATTTTTGAAGAATTTTCCAAAGAAGCCAATAACATTTAATTTTTTTTAAGCCGAATTTATTCAACTTTTTTTAGATTTTATGTTATCTCTATCATTCATTCATTTAAAGTAATAAAAAAAGAATACATATATAATAAAAGTAATTTAAAATATTCTTATATTCTTTTTCTTATTATTATAATTAATATCATTTTATTTTTAATTATTTTTTCATATATATATATTTTTTTTATTATTAATTTTATAAGTTTAATAATTAAATTGTTTAAAAAAATATAATTAATTATATATAACATATGGAATTATATTAAGATTATTATTATTGATTATATTAAGAATTGAAAAAAATAACATATTATTACATATTATAAAAAGTAAAGATTATCTATCTATGTAAATTTCCATATATAAATTATATATATTATACATATATATACTAAATTAAAAGATGAATAAATAGTTTTGTATAGAATACAATAAAAAAATTTTAAAATTAAAAAAAAAAATGTCATTAGCTTTAAAAAAAAAAAAACTTTCGTCATCATTTTCTAAAACTAAATTTATCATTAAAAACAATGTAAAAATAAAAAAAACTTTAACACCTTTATTCAATATTTTGTAAAAACAAATTAAAATTCAAATTTGTGCAATTCTTTTATCATATTTGAAATAAATTGAAATATTTGTAAATTGTGAAAAAAAAAATTAAAACAAAAAAAAAATTTAGGTTTAACAACGATATTAATTATTTTATAGATAACTTCATCTCTTAAAAAAAATGAATATCCATAATAACTATTATCAAAATTAAAATATGTAGTTATTTTGGAACAAATTTATCTAATTTTATTTTATACAAAATTTAAAAAAGAAAAGAAGCAATTATCATATTGATCCTGTTTTGTACTTATTACTTTTGAATAAAAATTACAAAACTTAACTATTCAATTTTATTCGAATTTGTTAAGTATCCTTTCAAATAAAAAAAAAAAACAAAAAAAGAATAAACAAATAAACCAAAATATTGATCGATATATTTTTAATTTAATTAATGGGTACTTTAAAATATAAAAAAAAAAAAATATTCATTTTAACAACCTAAAAATGTATTGGTAAAGATAATTTACATTATAGTGATGTTTTTACAAACTGTTGTAAGTTGTCGGTAAGTTGATTTTGAATGATATCCAACATTTTCAATACTATTTTTATTTTGTGAGATGTTGTTTCTTTTAGTTTTGTTTCATTTGAGTGCATTATTAAAACCAATCAGAAAAGAAAACTAATCTGTCTCTCTTCTGTTCTAAAACTTATTCCTCTTTATTTTTTGGATGAAATTTTCTGTTTTAGCTAACAATTAAAATAGAAACAGAGTTGTGTTTCCACGCATGCAATTCTTTAATGATCTCATCCTTATTCCTTAATCATTTTTAGTTTTATAAAAATGTTGAGTGTATTTCGATGGTTTCAAATTTAATTGATTTTCAATTTTATAAATTTCTAGATCCTTTATATAACATTCTCGTTCCATAATTTTTAATTTCATTTCTAAAATTTTATTTTCAATTCCATTTTTAACAGATTGTTTTTGACTTTTATTTATTATAAATTTTCTTTTTGGAAGTGGTTCTAAAATTTCTAGAAAATCGAAAGTTAAATGCATACATAGTTTAGGAAAATTAAAAAATTAAAATAATTAGAAACTAACCTTTGTCTGATTTTACTTTTAGGAAGCTTGTATGATCACTCGAAATTTGAGGAATTGTCAAGCTTTCAATTTCTGGTTTTATTTCCATTATTATCTTATCGTTTTCATCAAATTCTTTTTTCACTATTACATAATCCTCAGTTCCTTCACATTTTTCATCCAGCAGAAGTTCTCCATAATTTTGTAACATTGTATTCGACTGGTATTCCCAATCTTGATTAGAAGTGCTTTCTTGTTCAGCATATTCTTTCCTTTTTTTAATGTTCATGTAACGAATTAAATTTTCACTGGATTTAAAAATATATATGTATTTATATATAATATACGATATGTTATTACATATTCTTTTAATACACCTAAACTAAACATTAAAAAATAAATAAAAATTAAGATGAACTAAAAATTTGTTAAAATTTTTTTTTATCTCGGTTTTTTGACACCTTTACAAAATTTAATTTGTTAAATTATATTTTAAAATATATTTATTAAGGTGGTTAAAATGAAGTAAAAAAATCAAGTATAAAAATAAAAAAATTAAAGAAAAAAACGGTTTGTTAAAACTTAAAAAGTGATCTGTAACAATACTGTCAAATATTATGTATAAAAGTAACTACATGTTTAATGATAGTTATAATTATAAAATATAATGTTAATATTGAACAATATGAAATATAATGCAAACTTACTCTTCTGAAATTTTGATGTGTGGTATAAGAAATTTTAAACTTTCATAATGTACCCACTTAATCGAGGAAACGGCTCCTAAACGCCTACTTTTATATTTAGGTACAGCACGAAAGTAAGCTCTAAAACTGTCTCTCAGATTACTCCATTTCTTTTGGCATTCATCAACTACAAAAAGAAGTATACCATTCGTATTATTATTACAAATATCATTAAAGTTATTTAAACAAACTTGGTTTGCATAAGATAAGCGCTATATCGCTCCAAACTTCATCTCTTTTAAGTTTATTACTATATGATGGTTCATTTTTGTCGTACAGGCACTGATTATTTTTAACTTCAATAATTAAATTTTTTTCAAATTCACGAATTTTTGCTTTAGCTTTTAGTTTATATGCCTTTTCTGCATCTATACTTCTTCTATCCATTATTTTTCTTTTATATTTTTAATTAATTTAATAAAATTACAAGTATTCCTTTTTTATAGATATCAAGTTAATTTTTTTTATTTTTTAGATTTTTATGGAAAATTCCATGTCTTAACAAAATTTTTCTGACGTAATTTATCTGATTGCTATTTGTAGTTTTTAGTGATAGCAAAACAAAACTGTCAGGGATAATATGTCATATCTTCACTATACCAAACTATACTAATAAAAGGAATTTTTAGAACTATGTACATAATTTGTGACATTTAAATTTTGCTATGGGAAACAATCTTCAAAAAAGGATTTATAAAAGGGTTTTTGCAAACAACTTTATAACAAACTTTTTTCGTAAATTTTTGATACATGCATACTTTTTTTGTATTGGCTTTTAAATATTTACTTTTGACGGAGCATTTCTGCGTGAAGATAAAGCTCATTCTATTTGTGTAAAGTGTAAATAATTCTCATTTTCTCAAATTCTTAAAATGTTGACATGATAAATACAACTTTCCCTTTAATTGTTTGACAGATGTCAACAGATGTTTATAAAACACTCGGTGGTTAGTTCAATATTAAACAAAAAAGTAACAACTTTATGTGAAAATGGTAATGTCATGTTGTGTTTATAGTTGCAAAAATGTTCAAGGAAAAGGGGGTGATATTAGCTTTTTTCGATTTCCACTACCAAAAAAAGGTTTGAAAAATCCGATATTATTAAAATTAGTTAAGGAAAGACAAATAAAATGGAAAAAAGCATTGAATTTGAACGGAATAAATGATAGTAAGGTGAAACATATAAGAGTATGTTCAAAGCATTTTGTAACAGGTAAAAAAGCTAAGCTTTTGGATAATCTACATCCAGATTGGATTCCATCGATGCACTTAGGGTATATAAATGTTCAATCTAAAAATGTTTTACAAAAACTTAAACGTAATCGAACAATTCCAAAAAGAAATGAAATAAAAAACGAACCAAAACTTAAAACTGAACATAAAATTAAAATACTTGAAATTGAACTTTTACCTCAACTTCTAGTTGGATCCGAAGATGTAGCTGAATCTGAACATGAAACTGAATATGAAAACGAACAATTATTAATATCGACAGTTGAACAGGCCAGTCAAACGGAAGGTAAGTTTAAATAAAAATAATTATGCATATACAATAAATACATAGCTACATTTAATAAGTTTTTTTTAGAGTTTTATATAAATGAAGCTGTTACTGATTATCACGACAAAAAGTATGAGCTTTTAAAAACAAAATATGATAATTTAAAAGAAAGATTTAATTTAATGACTACAAAAAAAGATAATACTAAATTAAAAAATCTTAAAGAAAATCCACCCCTTGTAAAATATTTAACGGGATTTGTTTCTTTTACGGCACTGGAAATTATATACAATCATTGTAAACCATTTATACCTTTTAGTACTCACAGAATAAACAAAGAAGATGTTTTCATAATGATGCTTAGCAAACTTCGTTTAAATTTGCCATTCAGTTACTTGGCATATTCACATGGTGTATCAATAAAAACTATTTCAAAATTATTTTACGATTGTTTAGGAAATGTATATCGCCGTTTAGGTTGCTTTGTCTTTTTGCCAGATAAAACTGCGCACATACAGAATACACATGAACAGTTTAAAAAAGTGTTTGGAAATAAACGAGTTTTTATTTTAGACTGTTTAGAGATATTTTGTGAAAAATCTGGTAATTAATTTTTGTTTTACTTAAAAAGAAAGTGTTTCAAATCAAAATTTTTGATTTTAGGGAAAAAATATACATCAGAGAGTAGTGATAATGTTCAGAATCCGTCCATTAAATTTTTAATTTGCATATCTTCTTTTGGAAGTATATGTTTCATTTCAAAAGGTTATGAAGGAAGATTCAATAATAAGTACATAATTGAAAACTGTGGTGTATTAAATCTGATACAGGATGAAGATATAGTTATGTTAGATCATGAAATTTTAATAGGAAACTTTTTACAGCAAAAAAAATCAACATTAATTATTCCTTTATTTAAAAATTCAACCCAACAACTTGAACCTCTAGAAATTGAAAGTCACCAAGATATAGCAAGTCTAAGATGTTTTGTAGAAAGAATAACTAAAACATTAAGATCGAAATATTTTTTACCAACAAATAAGATACCAAACATATTAGTGTCGAAAAAAATTGGTTCTTCAATGTATTTGGATTGCGTTATGAAAGTTTCGTGTGCTGTAATAAACCTAAATTGTTCAAATCTTCTTTCAAATCAGCCTTTAGAAAAATAAAAAAATTTACTAAATTAGTTTTTATTTAATGTTACCATTTAATTTTGATTTTTTAATTATATGTTTAGGTTTAATCTATAATAAAATAAGGCATGACGAGCAAAATCAATATTTGTTGAGTCTCAATGGAGACAAAAGTTTTCCCTTTATTGTTTGACAATATTTTAAAATAAAATTTGCAATCAGTAAAATAGTAATTACAAAAGTAATTTATTTTTATACTAAATGAAATGTTTTACAGTAATACATGATAATATTTTAGAAGATAAATGTGAACGTAAGCCAATAAGTATATGTGTATGTTTAGCCCGGTTTAGCCACTCCATTTAATAAACCTGAGATTTGAAAATTTAAAGTTTATAATAAATTTAATATTTGTGTCTGCTTAAAGTTTTTTCATAAATCAAAGAGACTACAAAATTGAGAAAACTGCTTTTTAGACAAAGTATGTTTAAATATCACGACTTTATAAATATATTTGAATTGTGAAACTGTATTTTTATAAAATGCACCCGTACTACATTTGTACTAAAAAAACATGAAAAAGTATTTAATGGTAAAATTTAATTCAAAAAAAAAAACTACAACTGCTGTTAAAAAATTTCTTACTCTAACGTCGTTAGATGGTCGTTAATAATATTAACGGTATTCTCAAGTTTAAATAAAAATTACGTTGTTTTGGATGCATACTGCCAAAAGTTCATAAAGACAAATTTGTCAATTAAAACATCAAATGTGACGAAAAATTATTGTTAAAATAATTTACATTCTATAAATAAAGAAATTAACATCGTAAATTTGATATAATTATTAAATTCAGTTTAACTGTCAATTGAATATATCAAAATCAAATTATTGTAACCACTTAGTTGTTTTTTTTTTTATTAAAAGATTAATTAAGATTAATTTCAACTCAAGAAAAAATAAATAAGCACTAATAAAAAAAATAAATAATAAATTTTTAAGAAATCACTATTACAATAATTCAAACAATTTTTAAAATTTGCTCCATTTTAATGCTGCATGTGAATACGTATAGTGTATCTAAAACCAACGCTCTAGTTACGCTCTCTTAACGCAGTCTACAAAAGACTGTTCATAACGAAATCATTTCAATTATAATTATTGTAATTTGTAAAATGTAGTTACGTATTTACCAAAAATGGTTTCCCTCTAAACAGAAAATCGACATCATCAAAGCGAGCCAAAAGTGAATTAAAAAAGGAAAAAAATGAAGTTTTACTAATCAATAATTCAATCATATATGTTTCAATATTGTTAAACATACAATAAACAGTATGTTGAATATGTTTAATAAGTACCTAACCACGTAGTTTGCCATAGCCAATAAAGATTTTCTAAAAAGTTTAAAAATTATTGTTATTTATTATAAGTTTTAAGTTATTCGTATATTATAAGTTTAACGTATTAATGATCAAATTAAATATTGTAACAAAATTATTTGTGATTAATATGACGTAAAGTACACTCAAATTTACAAAATATAAATTAAAAGTTTTCTTTTTATTTATAAAATTTTTCAATAAGTCACCGAAAAAGGATTACAAACGACTTGTTAATTTATCATACATATACTACCAAGTAAGTACGGGTGTCCAAAACGACTAACGACAACCACAACAATTTAACTTCCGACGTTTTGTATAGATATAAATATATACCCACACCCACCCCATATTCTTGAAGACTTATCAGTCATCTTACGAAGAATATCACTGACACGATGCTTTGTTATTCTGCAAGACAAGACGCAAAAGTGATGTTTTTAATTTGACGCGATGTCAAATGTCAAAAGCATCGTGTTTGGTGCTTCTGCAAGACTTTTCTTACGAAACAATAGCCATTTTCTATCACCGCAAAATAATTCAATTATACGTATAATTTAATTTTTTTGTTAATTATTAGTAAAAATATAAGAATATAATAAGTAAACATTAAAATTCCAAGTTTTCGTTTTTAAAAATTTGGAGTTTTGTTTTTAATAATTTGGAGTTTTGTTTTATATTTGTTTAATAATTTTAGTATAAAAGTCACAAAATTAAAGCAGTTTCATCTGTTTGTAAAGTTAAAAATAAAAATAGAAAAACTTCTTTCTAAAATTAATTTTAGTTATACATTTTTGTTTGTTTTTATTTAGGTCTTGCTATACTATACTATACTATTCAATTATTTGATACTTCAATGCGTAAAGTAAAAAGTTAAACAACTTGTGACTCCATCGCGGCAGCGTTTAATATGGACACTTTCATACATAAAATATATTCACTCTACTTTGACACTTCGATGCGTATTCGTATAGAGAGCGTGCATTATAGATGCAGTAATTTTTTTTTTATTTTCTAGTTATTATTTGTTTAATTTGTTTCTAGCTATACCGTCTATTTTCGCCTCTCACGGTCTTCTATTTCATTGGAGAAATTCATGGCAAAAGACGACACAATTTCGACATTATTGTGGTTTCAACTACATTTCTGCACTACTGTTAGTGTTCACTATTCATTTTGGTTTAACCGTAGAATTTTCAGCAGTTAAAAGAACATATCCCATAGATAATCATGTAGTAATATTGATGTAGGCTAATATATCTATGGAATATTTTCAAATTAGCTTTTACTTTTGCCTAAGCTGATAATCTATCTTTCCCTTATTAATTTTAGCAAGATATGATTTTTCTAAGATTACATCTAAGTATCTCTTGCAGTCAATGAATTTCTTACAGTTAATTGTTTTTCTTTTCTAATATAAATATGTATATTTATAAATGTAAGTTGGCCCAATTATATTTAAAGTGCCATTTCCTTCGATGCAATTTAAATTAATTTTGAATCACCATTTGGTTTTCGTTTCCTTTTTTTGATGCTTTCGTGAAAGAGGTTTTCTTATAAGATTTCCGATAAGATTCCGAAGTGGAAAATGCTATCTATATAATAGCTACCAGTTATGATATAAATAAAAATAGTTAAGTTTACACTTTTCATGCTGAATCCGCTTCACGAAAACCATTCACGTTTACATTAGTGTTCAAAAAGTATATTCTTTTTTATTATTTTATGTATGTGTATTTAATTGTCAAAAAATTAATCTATTATGTAGTTACACAGTTTTAGAAAAGAAATGTAAATATAATTTAAACAGTTAAATACATGTTTAAACATTGAAGTTCTTGCACTTTATCGTTAAAATATCGTTTCCAGCTTATATTTTATAAAAAATAGATGCTGACTCCCAATGGTTTTTTTCGTTTGAGTTTATGTAAATTTACTGCAATAATAATTAATAAATTTAGATGTTATTCATTTCTTTTAATTATTCAAAAATATATTCAAAATAATTTAATCTAATAAAATCTAATGCTTAAAGCTAAAAATAAAAAATCGTAATTAATTAATTAAGGAATTTTTATAATAATTTTGTAAAGTTGTTCTAAATAATGGTTGTCCTTTTAAAACTTGTGAATTAGAATCTAATATTTTTACAGCTACAAAATCTCCAGGTAAAATTTCACTTTTATTATCATCGATTATATTTTCTTTTTGATTCTCGTTAAATGGTATTATAATATTCGGTATAATAACTTTAATATTCGAATCATTTCTACCGAAATAAAAATCTTTTGATCTTTTACTTTTTCCCTCAATTAATATCAATTCTTGTTTATCAACAAATGTTGATTGAAGCTCTTCTGCACCTTTTCGAAATACTCTTACCATTTGTTGTAATCTTTTTATTTTCACATCTTCTGGCACATCATCTTTAAAACGACGATGTGCTGTAGTTTTTTCTCTCATACTATATGCAAACAAATACGCAACATTATATTTTATTTGCTCAATTAGACTTATAGTATCAGCAAATTCTTCTTCTGTTTCACCACAAAATCCACAAATAAAATCACTCGATAATGAGACGTTTGGTATTATTTTTCTTATATGTTCGACTAAATTTATATATGATTCTCTAGTATAACCTCTTCTCATACGATCTAAAACAGACGAATTACCAGATTGTGCTGGCAAATGAAGATTTTTACATATATTTGGATGCTTATTAATTGTGTACAGCACATCATCAGGAAAATCTTTTGGGTGTGGTGAAGTAAAACGAATACGAATTTCTGGAACTGTTTCAGCTACACCTGTTTTAAAATTGTGTTTTTTAATAAGTAATTACCTAATTTTTGTTTTGTTTCTTAAACTTACATTCTAACAATTCAGCAAATCTTATACCTCCTATTTTTGGTTTGTAAACAGTTTTAAAACCTTCAGCTAATTTTGTTTTTTCGTTCTCCATTTTGACTTTAGAATCATTTGATGAATATCTATAACTGTTTACATTTTGACCTAATAAAGTAATTTCACGACATCCATTTGCTGCTAAATTTTTAACCTCATTTTCAATTGAAGATAAAGGTCGGGATCGTTCTTTTCCTCTTGTAAAGGGAACTATACAATATGAACACATATTATCACAACCTCGCATAATTGAAACATATGCAGTAACAGTATCGCTGTTCAAACGTACTGGCATAACATCAGCATAAGTTTCATCAAATGATAACAAAACGTTTACAGCAGACTGTCCATTTTGTGTTACCGTTAATAACCTAGGTAAATCTTTATAGCTATCTGGTCCTGCTACAATATCAACCCATTGTTCTTTTTCTAATAGTTGGGTTTTTAATCGCTCCGCCATACATCCTAAAATATTAAGATACATATTTTCTTTTTTTTAAAGAACACTAAAGAAAATTTACCAAGTACACCAATTTGTAATGGACCCCTTTTTATAGAACGGGTTTGTTTTAAAGCTTGTAAGTGTTTTAGTCTATTCCAAATTTTTTTTTCAGCTCCTTCTCTGATGGCACAAGTAATTACGAGGATAACATCTGCCATTTTGATGTCATTACATTTTTCATAATCATTTTTATTTAAAATCGACCAAATGATTTCAGTATCACTTACATTCATTTGACACCCATATACTTCAAAAAATATTTTTCGTCCTTTACCGGAATAATCATTAGAGTCAATGTATGGTATTAAATTTTCATTTGATTTTGGTATTAGTTCTGATCTAATATTTGGTAAATTTTTACCTACTATCAAAAATTCTTTTAGCCCAGGTCCATTTTTTAATGCTTCTTTAATATTTTCTTTTGAATTTTCTTTAGAAAATTTAACCGAAAACAATTTTCTATATTCTTTTTGAAAAGAAAATATACTACAGGTATTCCGTTCCAAATGACTAAAAATGGAACGGAAACGATTCAGTTTCCAGTTAAAAAGTTGCATGAATGTATTTTTGTTTTGTTAATATGTCAATACTGAATATTTGTGGCAGTTGTCCAGTGATTTATACTTTTCTCCTTTCTTTGACTTGACGTTGACGACTCGACTAGACTTCTGATTTGTCAAACTAAGTAAAAGAAGAGTGGAAGTATTTTAAAGTACGGTTTTAGAAAATTTTAATTTTATTTCAATTCAAACAAAAATTTAAGATTAATTTATTTAAAAAATGAGTTACCGTTGTAAGGACAATAACACCGTTGAAGGTAAGTTAATTGCTAGAGTAAATTTTTTACTAAGCTCCCTTAAATTAATATTTTTTCAATTGAGATAAAACTAATATGGCGAACTTCTGAAGATGTACGAGAAATACTATTTTGACAGTCATTGTGACCAACATTAAAAGATCATTATAAAACTAAAAATTAGTAAATATTTACGAAATATTTTTTTTGTTGTTCATTAGAAATGTAAAATTATTTCTAAATTACAGAATTAAAATACTGTATTTTCAAATGTATTTTATTGATTTTTCAAATACCACTGCATTTATATATAGAAAAATAATTGCAAAATTTGTGCTACATGTTAAGGTTATCACAATCTTCTCATCTAGTACATAATCCCACCCATTGTATATTAGAGATTTATTATTTTAGTTAATTGTGCCTTTAATTTGCTTTTTTCTTACTAATAAATATGGTAGGTATAAGTATTATGCTTGTTTAGTCAACTTATCATTTAATATCAAATATATATGATCTTCAAAATCTCGTCCAGAATGTCCCTATTTTATATGATATTTTTTCGTTTGAAACAAATTTTTAATTTTGCCAGTAATTAAAATTACCAGGCACATCACCTGTCTCTTCTACGGGCAGCTCATCACCTGGTTGGGAGTCGAATTCAGGTAGTTCAACAAATTCCTCAAAATCATCAAAGGATCGTAGTCGACGACATCATCACAAGAAGCGTTCGCATGAAAGTTCAAAAGGAAGATCAAGAAGCCGATCAAGAAGTCGATCAAGAAATCGTTCAAGTAATAAATCTAGAAGCTTGTCAAAAAGTCGTTCACATTCTAGGTCTCCAGTAAGACGGTATGCAGAAAAAACAAATAAAAAGAAGGATTTAGAGGAGAAAGAAAGTAGTCGTGGAAATTGGGAGAACAGTAGTGGTGGGATTTCATCTTTATATATTTTTTGAAATTTATTTTTTATTAGAATTTTATTATTGAATGTTGTTTGAATATTCAAGAAAATCGGAGTAACTCATCGAATCAGTCAAATGGGAAAGAAATCGAACAGAATACTGGTAGTGGTTTCAATCCGTCAGCGAAAATTTCACTGAATGTGTTTGAAGGCAAAATACCAGAAGCTCCACCTCCACCCACAAATATCAAAACTTTGATACAGTTTGGTAAACCGGGATCATCAGCAAAAGTAATTTTTTGAATGTTAATGAAATAAAGTTCTTAAATTTTAAAAATACCATTTGAATTTAAAAAATTAAATATATATATTATTTTAGCCCGGGATACAAATGAAATTGATGGCACCAAAAACAAAAACAGAAACAAAACCGAAAATCACAGTTGCAAGTGCATTTAATATTGACAGTGATGATGAAACAGAAGAAATGCCTGCAGAATGTAAAATGCGTATGAGAAATATAGGACGAGATACACCAACATCATCTGGGCCTAATTCATTTGGTAAAACAAAGAAAGGTTTCGTTGATACGCATAAGGTTTTTGAAAGAAGTTTACGTGAAGCATGTGCTGATGTTGATTAATTTGCTATTTTACTAGTACACATTTTAATTTCAAAATCTTATTAATGAAAAAAAAATATTGTTTCTTTTTTTCGTGTTTGTTAAGTATTCGAGTTTTCTAAAAAATCTTATCTATATTAATAAAAAAAAAAACATATATAATTAAACTTTTTTAGAGTGAAAACACATCGAATTGACATCATTCTAAATAAGTTCTTAATTTTTAGCTGATTCAGCTTTATAAAATTTTGAAAGATAAAAAAAGATTCTAGTTAATAAATTATTCAAAGACAACAAATCATTAAAAATGTTTTATTTGTAATTGAACCAATAGAATATTAAAAAATTGGATAAAAGAGAATTTTTTTTTTTAAATAAAAATGTATTGTTTTTTGGAAAAGGCAAAATATTTTCCGAAAATTAGGTTTCAGTTAAATTTGTTTATAAATTTTGTGATGTCTGCACGAATTGATTTATTTTTGGAAATTTTCCAAATCATTCTATAATTAAACTTTAGAATTGAAATTGTAGAAATTGTTTTAAAATCTATAAAAAAATTTTATGAACTATTTTTAAACTTAATTTTCTCATAAATTGATTTGTGTTATGCTTATTTCAAAATTTAGTTTTTAAATAAAACATCAAAATAACGATTAAAATATTTTTTTAATAATAATCTTATAAAAATTAAGAAAAGAATCATAAATAAAAATATTTACAGATTTATAAATACATCTTTTAAAAGATAAAATCAATCGATTTTAATACATGACTTAAAAAATATTACAAATTTTAACAATTAACATTTTATTTACAATTTCATTAAATATTTTTAATTTACAATTTAGGATTTGAGTTTTATTTTAAAATTGGTTTTTCAAAAAATTATTTTATAACTAAACTAAACTTGAAGTATTTCCAATATAATATTGAATATTATTACTATTATCAGTAGGTGAATTTATTTTATTATTATTACTGTTAACAACTGTAACATTTGGATGATTATGTAAAATTGATGTTACACTACCATTTCTTTGAATTAGAGAATAATCTGTATTTCCAGACAGACTGGGACTTGGTCCTAAAGAACTGCCGCCAAGTTTTGTACTAAAACCTGAATCGTTACTTAAATCGCGTTCAAATTGAGCTTGTTCTTGCGTTATAATATCAGATGTTACTGGTAAGTGTTGATTTTGATGCTGATGTTGATGTTGATGTGGATGTGGTATTTGTTCCATATGTTGATTTTGATTGTAATTTAAATTTGAAAATTCGCAATTGTTTGGACTGCCAGAAGTAAGAACAAATTTTTTAATTCCCAAAAATTTATCAGTTTGTTGATTATGCGGATGTTGAATAAAATGACGAACAGCTGGTAATGGTATTGCTTGATTTGGTGGTTTATGTTGATGAAAATGTAATGAATTTGAACCTATTGAATTTTCATTAAATAGTAAATTTGAATTTAAATTTGTATAATTTTTACATAAAGGTTTTTCTAAACATATATCGTTACTAATATCACCAATTTGAGATATATTTGAATAGTCACTTGATGTTATATTATAAGGTAAAGGATTTCTAGTCCTACTAGCTAGTAAAGTTGGGCTAACATTTTGTATGTAGTCATCATTAGTAGCGGATGTGGGTCGTGGGCGATTATGTTGAAAGTTTAATAGTTGTTTTTCAGGAAGTTTATCAACTATAGGACGCATATGATTTTTATTTGGTAATTCATGAAAATAAGCATCTTTGGGTATTAAAGGTAAATTTCTAGTATTATAATTAAAATCTCTAGGATTTGGTATTTGTAAAACATCCGTAAAATTTGATGGTGAATTTGTGAATTTTTGTTGAGGTGAATGTTGATGTGAGTGTTGTGCTGATTCTTGTAATTGAATTCGATGGCAATTATAATTTGTATCTGTATTAAAATTTACATTTTTTTCATTTGTATTAGCATTAGAAGGGGTTGTAAGACTCTGATAAACATGTTCTGTTTGGAAATTTTCAACATTATTATTTTCATGTCCATTTGTGATTTGTGATTCAACAAAGTTTTGTTGATCTTTACCTTGAATTTTAGCAACAAGCTCTTGTACCTTAGATCTTCTTAAAGCGCCTGATTGGTTCGGTTTTAAATTTTTTATTTCACTATTTCGTATATCAAATTTTTTCATTATACCATTTATACTATTGTTTGGATCTTCATTCGGACTCGAATCATTTCCGTATCCATTTAAATTTAAAATTTGTTGAGTTTTTCGTAACATTTGACTTTTCCAATTTGTTCCATTTAATATTCTATTTTTTAAATCATTGATTTCACTAGGCTTTGTCATTTCTGATAATTCACTATGGGCAGTTTCATCGAATTCTTTACTGCTACTATTTTGTAAATTTATTGTATTATCGGAAATTTTAATATTTGCAGGAGAACACAATATATCTTCAAATGATTCATTTTTAAAGAAACCTAATTTTAAAGCTTTACTGTTGATGCAATCTATTTCATCTGGTGAATAGAACTTATCACGATGTCTGTAATCACTGCCGTCAACATCACCATCATCTTCACTACAACTTTCTAAATTTCGAAGATCTCCATGATGGTTATTATAATGATGCATAGATATTTCATCTTCATCATCATCTTCTTCCTCGGATGATGCATTTTCAATATTTTGCTTTCTAATTTTAGCTTCAATAACATCCTTTGTGGTTCTATAATCTTTTTTTAATGCCGATATTAGGTTTCTAAATTTTGAATTTGCAACTTCAGTTACATCTGTTGGATTAACACCCAAATCTTCAAAATTACTATTATTGTGTTCATGTGTCATTTCATTCGTTGCTAATTTGCTAGAGTGTGAATCACCGCTATTTCCTGATTTACTATTACGTCTTACACGTAGTTGATTGTTATGGGAATGACTAAAATCTGGAACATATCCGCTACCAATAGAGCTAGGATTTTTATGGGAACTACTACTTAAAATACTTGATTTTTCATGTTCTTGGTCACATTTTCTGTCCAATTCTTTTTGACTTATAGGAAAATCTTTAATGTCAACATCTGGACTAAAGGACTTCCGCGCACTATCATTGAATTTTAGAATTTCTTCAGAATCATGTTCTAAAGAAGATGTAATTTTTTTCATTGCATTTTCAATAAATTCTGAATTTTTAGTTGAATCCCCTAAATTTGGAGATTCACTTTCTCCTGTTTCATTTAAAGAGATTTGTTTCAATTTATCATTTATATTATCAGTACTGTATATGGAATTAAAATGTTTATTAATTCGTTTTTTGTGAAAATTATTATGAGTTCCAACTGATAGAAGAGTTTCTTTACTTTTCCTCCTTGCGTTTTTTTCCATTTCTAAAATTTCATTTGTTTTTGCTAATAGTTGTTCAAGCCGTTGTGAAACATTTTGAGGTCCTGTTTTACTAAATAATTGTGTTGATCCTGTACGATCTCCACTACTTCGACTTCGTTCTGAATTATTTCTGTTACGTCTTTGGTGGTTATTCGACAAAGAATTATGAATATCATTATTCGACTGATGATGCTCTGCATCACGATGTATTATTATTTCTGTTTCATCTAAAACTTCAAAACTCTTGGAATTTGGTATTTTATTGAAATTTTCTTGATTTTCTCCTAGAAGTTCTAAACTTTTACATCTGGTTAATGTATTTACATTTTCGGCATTCTTTTTAGATTTTGAATGATGTCCTGTTGTTGTTGTTCTATGTGGATCACCTCTTCTTAACCATTGTTCTAAATGTAAACGTCGCCCATCACATCTAATTCTGTCAGCTAACATAGATTTCGTTAGTTGTTCTATTTGACCATCAGTTTTTAATGCTAATGCTTGTACTTTATTATCTAAACGTTCAGTTGCTTTGTGAACATATTTTTTTAGGCTTTTTCTGTTTTTACTAATCCTTTCCTCTATATGTCTAAAGAATGGACCACAATAACAAGTATTTCCAACACCAACTGGACCCTTTCGTATATTACCAGCTAAATCTAAAAAATATTGTTCACCTGCATTTAAAGGTTCTTTAGGTAATGTATCAAGTTTTGGTGCTGGGAATGATCTAGGATCAGGAAAATAATGGCATCCATATGGCGACCAATTGACTGGATTCGCAACTAAATCTGAACGTTGATTTTTGGTTGATTTATCATTTTTACCATCCACCTTATCTTTATTACTTTTACTATTGCTATTGCTTCGATCTCGATCAGCCTTTGGATTTTTAATAACTATAGGACTGTTTAAAATTTCATGAATTTCTGTTAATTTTTTCCTAATTGCTATATCATTTGGTGTTTCATTTTGTGCATTTTTTATTTCCAAACTTGCTCCAGCTTCTAAAAGTATTCTAGTTAATTTTCTTCGTCCCATTGCACATGCTATATGTAATGGTGTATCCCCATTTAAATTTGTTCTATTTGGATCACATTTAGCAGATATTAAAATTCTTGTGGCGCCAGCATGACCATATCTACACGCTGTATGTAATGGAGTATCGCCATACTAAAATAAAGAAAAAAAAAAATTACAAAAATCGTTAATATTTTTCAAAACTATTTTGATGAATTGAAAATTTACATTATTTTGAACATCAGGATCAGCTCCAGCTAACAGTATTTCACGACAACTTTGATTATGTCCATTTTGTGATGCCAAATGAAGTGCAGAAAAACCTCCATTATTTCGTGTTCCTAACAGTGTACTATGTAATGCTCCTCTTGATTCATTCAAACCAGTTTTTTGTTTAACACTCTTTGGTAATGGCGGTAATGAACACAAAAGTTTAACACTACGACTAAATCCTCTCCAAGCAGCTTCATGTAATGGTGTATTACTATGTTTTCTATCTTTGGCATTTCGATTGGCACCAGCATTTAATAATGTTTGTAGAGTTTTTTCATCGCCTATTGAAGCTGCTTCGTGCAGTGCCGTTCTACCATCATCTTCCTTCAAAGTAAAAAATAAAAGTAAAATGAATTTTTAGTATGAATAAACTTTATAATTTTTAAAAATTAGAGGCAAAGATAATATAATGTATTTTATTTTAGGTTATACAATTCTATATATGATATTAATTGCGATTGTATTTAAAAATGAAAACTTGTGGTAAGTACATAACACAAAACAGTACAATTTTTGATTAATACATGTTGTTAAATTTTAATATATATCGGAAGAAGAGGACTATGTAGAAAGAAGGGGTTTATAACTAAGTTTTAAAAACAAAAAAAAAAACTATTTAAAATTTCATCTTAATAATTTTCTCAAGAAAAAGAGTTTTCGATATGGGTTTGTTGATCCATGTATACATAATATGTATGTAACTTTTCTTTGTTATTGGATAATGCTATGTCTAATATGATTATTTATTGCTCCCAATATATTATTTAAACAATCTTTTTAAAAATGAATGCATTATACTAAGTTTTTAAAGTTTATAAATCAAATATCAATTTTAATAAAATTCTTTTATTTCAATACATTTACTATATAATATACTCTATTATCCAATTAGAATATAATTTCAGATAGTATCTCGGCTGGGTCATATAGATTAATAAAAAATAATAGACAATTTTTTTTATAATGTATAATTAGTAGAATATAATTAAATTAAAAATAAGTTCCTGTATATCTCTTATAAATTATAATTTATATCATATTGTAATAAATAGCTATATAATAAAATAATAATAAACCATAATTCTTGTATAAGATAATAGATGGCGTAGAACAAAATGAAACGAAGGAAGAAAAAAAAATTACAGAAATCCAGAAAATCAAAAAACGTATAGGAAGAATTCCTAAATTGCCCTGACTATCGAAAAAAAAGAGCATATCATTATTGGAAAATTTGAAATGGTGAAATGGTGCTGTGATACAATTCTGTCTATGCTTGATCATGGACAGTTATGATGTAAAAAAAGTATTGTCAGCACAGTGAAATATTTGCTTTTCACCACACAACACTTACGTACGCCATGACCGTCATAAGATGAAGATTATATTGTAATTGGATTTGAATTTGTAGGAAAAATTTTAAATATCAGAAATTTCGGCTTTTTTTTCCTTTAGCTCCTGCGCCCGATTTTCTTGAAATTTTACATAACGGAACCCTGTGACAACAAATATATTTGTTTGCTTTTGCACCTATATTTCATAGGACATGATTTATTTATCAGCAAGATAATTTAAAGGTTAAATTTTGATATTTTCCTAATATTTTGTAATATTTTACTCAAATTGTTATATTTTCATTTGTGCCAGTACACAGGAACTAATTTTCTACAATATTGTAATTTGCACAAATCTAATATTGTCTTTAATATGCATCTTCTTTCATTTTAATCAGTGCTATCATTTCTGAAATATTGCAATTAAAATTTAAAATTTTGATATTATAAAATTTGGAATCCATCTTATATAAAAGAATTATATTTTTATCCTTTTTATTTTATCAAAAATCCTTCAATTAAAAAAATCGGTGATTTAACCACTATACGATTAGTCAGGTTAAATGAAGACATTAATTCGATCAAATGATATAAAAAGTTTTATATATATATATTATATCTATATGCGTATTAATATATTTTATATGTTTGAAATGTCTGATTATTTATAGTCAAAAATTATTTTAATTGGCCTTATTATATAACTATAAGTATATACATATATATATATATATATAAAATATTTAGTTCAAAAGTTAAAATATTTTAAATTCTATCCTGATTGGTATGAAAAATGAAAATTTTAATTGTGATTTAATTCTTTAATATTCAAAAAAAAAAAAAAAATTTTTTTTTTGTTATATTTGTGATTTTGCTTTATGTACTCGTATATATATACAAAAATGAAAGAGTATAGATTATTCTAAGAATAGTAAATACTTGTTATTTGTAAAAATTTAATTCCAAAGAAATACCTACAGGTGAGATAACATTGAAATTGCATACTACTCGTATATATATGCATAGTTCCTTCATACTTGAGTTGCAAACTATTAAGTATATTGATTAGTTATTATTTTAAGTTAACATGGCATCAAAATCATATACTTTTAAAATTTTTTCTTTTAAGTTAATATGTACATATTATATATAGTTGATTTGTCTTAAGATATTATAGTATTGGATACTGATAGGTATATATTCAACAAAGATACATATATATACTTGAAGGCATTTATTGAATAAATCCGTTGATGATTTGATTTAAATATTTGATGGAAAAATTGCTTACCATATATAATGGTATTTACTATTAGAATAGAGTAAAAATATTGATGTTGCCATAGGGTATAAAATCTATCTTTTTTTTTTTTTTATGGAATGGATTTAAACTTTTTTTCTATGAAAACTAACTACAAATTTGTATATTTGTAAAAATAGTACAATATAAAATAGTAATGATTATACATACCTGTACATACATATACATATATATTTTATTTGATTTTATTTTTAGTAGTGATTTCAAGGTGGATTTTTATGTACAAATTTATTTATTCCAGTTAAATCAAAAAAAAAAAATTTAACTTAAAGCAAAATTTTGATTGATCCTTTGGACTGGTTTTGAAATGGTCTTTCTTAAAATTAAAGTTGAAATTGGAATTTTTTTTTTAATTTTCGTTTTTTTTTTATTTTTACTATATAATTCTTACAGAAATAAGTATTGTAGTCGTTTTAAAAAAATGAATTCTGATTTTTTTATATTAATTAACACCCGAAACTAACGACTAATGTGTTTAAAAGAAAATTTAATAAGCTTTCAAACGTGGATGGTAGCTAAAATAGTTACCGTTCTATAATAAAAAATCTACAAATCAAATATTTTCAAATGAAATTTTTTTTTAGTATCACGTGAATGGTTAATGATAACCAGCATCGATAAATTTGACAGTATTATCCAGCATTTAACGTACAGTTCTATAAAAAATTTTTTTAAAATTTCGCAAATTGATTTCCTCGACAAAAAAAATACATATATACATATTTATGCCTAAAATCCTGGATGATCACAAAAGTTAATCATGATATAACATTGAGAAAATTTGATTCGATTGGGGGTTAAAAAAACCAAAAAAAAAAAACGAATCATCCATAAGATCTCCGTAGTTATTCGACTTGTTTAAAAAACAAAATACGGGTTTGATAAGAATGCTGGTATCTCATAAACTCGTTTTATCAAAATCTCGTTTTTTTAAATCTCGTTTCTTAAAATCTCTTTTTTTTTGATTTTTTTTAATTTTGTTTTTTTTTTTTAGCACAATTTTAACCAGATATGGATATCAGAGGTCGAATATTTAAACTCTAAAATACCTTCTAATTTTTTTTCATACATTTTGCAAGATGAAAGTTCCCAAACACCCGCTCAATCAATTATTGAAACCTTGATTTTGAATCCAGTCGTAAAATCCCTCGAAATTATTTTTCCCCCATGTATATTAATTCAAAACAAAAGCATTTCATATAGTGGGGGCTGCTGTCCCCAAACCCCCTTAAACCAATTATTAAAACACTGATTTTGAATTCAACTTTAAGTTCCTCATATTGTTGTTCAATAAAAATTAAAAATTACAATTTTTTATTTTTTGACTATTTTCTAAACAAAAACGAGATTTACCGATATTTAAAAAAAAACGATTGAAAAACGAGATTTTAATAAAACGAGATTTTAAGAAACGAGATTTTGATAAAACGAGATTTTGATAAAATGAGTTTTTGAGATACGAGAATTCGTAGCGCTCACAAAAAATACACATAATTATATAGGAAGGAATTTTAACTTGAAACAATTTTCCCTAAGCAGGAGATTAATAGATTATCACAATACGAAAAATTCACAAAGATAATACTCGCATAATTTTTTTTTTCAATTAATGGTTTTTTTTTAAGATTATTTTTCTTTTTATATATTTTATTTTAAGGTTTTCAAATTTATCGGTTATCTGTAAACATCCGGACTTATAATTTAAACTTATATATATTATGTATGACGGACATTAATCAACTATTACATATTTACTTATAATTTTTATCCTATATATACTGGAACTAAATATACGTTTTTCAATTTGTTAAGTAAACTTTAGAATATATGTAATATTAAAAATTAAAATACAGGGATAAGTCTAAAAATAAAAAAAAAATAAATTATATAAATTCGTGATTTGTTAATGAAGGTCTAAAGGCAGAATTTTTTTTAAATGACCATATAGAGTTAAGAAAATGAATTTGATAAAATTGCCAATATTAACAATCAATTTCTACATACAATGTTATAATGCATGCACTGGTAAACTATTTTTTATTTTAAAATTAATTGATTAAATATTAAAGTTCCAAGTTTCAGGTTAAGTTTAATTTTGGCCTATAGCTATAGCTAGTTAAAATTTATCTTCGTATAATTGTTTAATATTTGATTCAGATGTTTATAAATCGCAGTTTAAAAAAAAACATTTGTGAAATTCAAATTTGATCCTGTACGAATTTTTCTTAATTAAAAAAAATGTTGATCTTGTACAAATTTAATTAAATAAGCAATGAAACTCCACTATTCCACCTTTTAAATTTAACACCTTAAAAATTAACCTTAAAGTTAAGTTCTTCTTATAGAAAATAAACAAGATTGAAACTTTATTCATCTACAAAGTAAGAAAAGCATGACAGTATTTTGTTATTGATGAAGGCTGAAGGCTGTAATAACTAGACTCCAGCTCTGTAGTACACCTTCTAAAATGTAGGAAAACCTATTCGACCAGAGTTGGTGTTAAGTTTTCTTATATTATGCCAGAATGATACCATTCTGATGGAAAAAACCTTGAAAGCTTATCTCAACATTTAATAAAAATTACCAAATTTCCAACAATTATTTAAATTATGTGTATTTTTAAGAATTTATAAAAAACTAGTAATGTGTGCTCGCATTGCAAGCGTTAAACAGTTGATTAAATCGCATTTATATTTTGAAATACACAAACAAAAGTTGTAAAGCTCGCCATGATCTTTTCAATGATACCCCACATGAGAACATTCGGGAATAATTATTGAAATCCCCATACAATATATAAAGGCCGAAAAGTATTTTCTGGATGGGTTCAAATTAAATTCTATTAAATGCCTTCTGCAGATAGTCTCTAGCACATGTAGAAGTGCTTCATCTTTTTGATACGATGACTGGTTACATGCATTTGTTAAAAGCAGCTTTATATATATAAGGTTTTTTGTCATAACATCCCTAATTTTTGATGTTGAGGTTAACTTTATATCTTAATTTGTATAGGGTATAAAGAAAAAGAATAACATAAAATGACAAAAGAAAGTATACTAATAGTGTACTTTTTTTTTGAGACAATGGCTTTAAAGTAAATTTTTTTCCGATTATTTATTAGATAGATTTTTTTTACCTTATGTAGATTATAACATGTTATTAGGTTAGAACATTAAATATGAATAAATAAAAGAATATAACCATATTATTATGTAGCTTAAATAAGTGCACTTATTTAATTTAAAAGACTTTTGCAAGTTTCGGCTAATGAAAATTTGGAGTATTTTGATTTGGAAAGGAACTCTTTTGATTTTAAAAGGTAAAAGATATCTTTTATTTAAAAAAAAGTCACATTTAATGTAAAGTAAAAGAAGTGGGTTGGAGTTGATATCCCAAAATCAAAATTCCAAAAAAAAAAAAATTCCCTAAATAAAAAATTTCAAAACACAAAATTGCAAAAAAAAAAGTACCCTTAAAATCTTAATGTACAAAATCCCAAGAGTACCAAATCCGAAAAACAAAAATTTCCTTCTTAAAATGTCTTCTGTCCCCAAAATCTCGTTAAACAATTTATTGCAACTCTGATTTTGTAATAAACTACAAAATCTCTCGAAATTATTTTTGTTACATAATAATTTCAAGAACAAAGCACTTAAAATTGTACAAACCTATCTATAAAAAATTATTAAAACCCTGATTTTGTAAGCATAAAAAGACATTATTTTGTTACTTGGGATTTTTTAACATTGACATTTTGTAACTTAGGATTTTGAAATTTGGGATTCATTTTCCTGGTAAATTTTTTTTTGGGATTTTGTATCATTTGGATTTAGGTGAACTCCCGAAAAATGTATACATATATGCATTTTTTATTCAGAACAGTTGCGAAGAGTTGAATTCCTATGGAATT
Organism: Poecilobothrus nobilitatus; assembly: GCA_947095535.1. Taxonomy (NCBI): domain Eukaryota; kingdom Metazoa; phylum Arthropoda; class Insecta; order Diptera; family Dolichopodidae; genus Poecilobothrus; species Poecilobothrus nobilitatus. The sequence goes on along the minus strand of OX352773.1, from coordinate 24,566,842 downwards.
CCTATGTATTTTGTACAAAAATCTTTAACAATGTTGTTAACAGGCATTCTATTATAAGTTTTAAAAAGCATTTTAAAATACAATTAAAGACAAACATTTTCAAAATTATTGTTAAAGAAATAAAACTATTATAAAAGAATAAAAATAAAATAAAAATAGTAATTTTTTTAATATTCTTTAATTTTAAAATATAATATTGCCTTCTCATTGCCTGTCAAATTAATTATTATATGTTCAATAGTTCAACTTTACAAAAAAAAAAAAAAAAAAAAACAGATTAATAAAAAAATGTTTGAGTTTTTGAGTTTTTTTTTAAATAAATCTTATCAAATATCTCATATTTTTTAATCTAACCATTAAACAATTAAAAAAAAAAAATTAAACGTTTAACACTTTTTTAATTTTTAAAAAATCAATTTAGAAAACTGATAGGAAATCACCACAAAAATAAGAAAAAAAAAAAATTGACGTTATTAGTACAACTTAAAAAAATTTTTTTTTCGATAAAATCTTAATAAAACATTGTAGTAAATTTTTTTATATATTATTTTTTTTTATTTTATTTAATCTTTTTTTATAGGCCTAGAAATCCGAGATCTACAACTGATCTAAAAATTACATGTTTTGAAAAAAGAAATTTATAATTGTTTTTTTTTTTCGTTTTTTTTGTGACTATTAAAAAGGAAAAGAAATTTTCCATTTCCTTAGTTAGTTTTTCTTTATATAAGTCGAAAATAAAAAGAGAAAAAATGTATTTAGTTGGTCTAATAACCTATAGGATTAAATTGAACTATAGAATAATGCATTTCGTTTTATATTTTAATATTACGCGGATAATCATCCATCTGTAATATTGGCCCACCATGTCATTTAGAATCATTAAATTTTTATACTCTGTTTTGTTAACCAGGTTAGCTTTAAAATTTTCTATTGCAGACTTCTTGTCTAGAAAGACAAAAAGTCGTTTATACATACCTTGTTTTTCAAATTCAGAAAGACAAGAAGTCATTTATACCTTGTTTTATATCAAATTCAACAAATAATAAAATTTTACACTTATTTAGATTTCCAGTAGTGGGTTTTGTTTTTTAAATTATTGGAGTTAAAATAAGTTAAAGTTACTCTATTACAGATAAAGTCATTTCAAAATGACAGAGTAGAATTTAATAAAATCCAGTGAAATGAAGAATTGAGTTAACGGATTTAAGATTTTTAATTTTGACAGGGAGTAGAATTAACGAATGTTAGAAATGTCAAAGTCTTATGAAATATCATAGCTATACTGTTATATATTATTTTAATATGTATATTATTATCTTACATATTCAAATAATTGTAAACAAAATCAATTCAATTGAACTTACAATACTTTAAAAAATTATTATAATTACTTTTTTAAGGCTCCATAATTCCTTTAAAATAAAACTGTAAAATTTTCCAATCTGATTTTGACAGTTTAAATTTGTATTTAACTCTATTTTAATCGTTTTGCAATGACTTTTAAAAACTTTTACTAAGAGCAGAAACGAAACGCACTACTGTAATTGTTTCGAAATAGCAGAGTAAAGTTAACTCCACTCATACTTGTGAGTGGCTTTTTTAATCCTATATAAATGCATTAACTCTAAAGATGATGACCCAATGCTCGCATCGCTTCTAGTGTCGCTTTGTCGTTTATGTAGTTTAAGTAGCGACGCTAGAGTAGAGCATAACTTTCTACTTTTACTCGCGTTGACAGTACATTTTTTTTTATTTTATATTGGTTGTTGGTCATAAAGCGACGTTAGCATTTGGTCTTTAATTTATTTAAAACGCGACGCTAGAAGCAACGCTAGAAGCGACGTGAGCATTGGGTCATCACCTTAGATGAAGCGAAACACATTATTGTAATATTTTCGAAATGGGAAGGTAAAGTTAACTCACCTCATATATGTGAGTGGCGTAGTTAATGCTATAAAGTTAGAGCAACAAACGAAACGCAATTCAGTTGTATTTTGGAAAATAATTGTAATAAAATTTATATGACTTAACTTAACATTTTCTATTATAGATACATAAATTTTAAATTATATTTTTAATACCATTTAAATTCGATTTATAAATATTAACATGTATCCATCCATATGATTATGACTTAAAACTTTCATTCTTTCATTCATTCATTTATCCATTTTTTTTAAATTTTTTTTTTTTTTATTGGATTCATTCATTGTTTGGATCTGTTATTATTGTGAATAGGGGTAACGCCCAAAGATTTTAACAATAAAAAAACAGGAAAATAAATAATATTTAACTTGTTTTGCGTATATTAAAAATTTCTTATAGAAATTAAAAATAAAATTTTTTTTTTATTTAGGTCTATCTGTTGTCATTTAAATTATTAAATGAAGTTTTTATATATGAATGTATGAATGCATTGAATACAAATAGAAAATTTAAATAGAAATTTATTTTAATCTATTTTTATAGGTTTTTGGCCCACATTTTGTTTTTTTTTTCTTTAATAAGAAATAAAAAAAAAAAATATTGTCATTCATATTTAATTTTGTATATGCTACTCGTGTTGATGTTTTTCGATTTTGATTTAAAATTTTAGAGTTCATCTTAAAATACGTTATATAGGAAATGAAATCAAAGTTTATTATTATTAATGAAAGTATGTATATGTATATTATATGCAAAGTTGTATCTATTTTTATGTTAAATGTTAGGTGCAAAATAAAAGATAGTACGATATACGTAAAATAAGTTTTCTTACATATTTTTTTTTGATTTAAATTAGAATGTTGCTTCCTTAATTGTCAAAATGAATACAACCAACCAACTTCATTTTACATTTTTTTTTTTATTTCAGAATATATTAAAAATTAAATTATTAATTTTAATCTAAGAAAAATAAAGACACTATGCGATTTGACATAAAATGAATATCATATTAAATAGATATTTTAGAATTGAATTGTTGTGCAATGTGGAATGAAAACAATGTAATAATATGTAAATAAAAATAAGGAAATTTAGAAAAAGGAAAACATTTATTCATAAACATAAGTTGTGAAAATAATAAAAAATACCTGGATATACCACCTACTCAGCATAAAATAATAGATCTTTATGATTGAGTGAATGGTATAGTGAATAAGTAAATATTGGGTATTTAATTTAATGGGGTGTACTACAAAAACCCGCGGTTTATCATAATCCTGTTTTAACAAAATTCTGTTTTTTTTTAAATTCTGGAAAAAGCTTGATTGCGACCACAATTCTCAAATCCCTCCAAACTTAGAGTTTCTTATATATGCGTGTCTTTTTAGAGGCGGATAACTTTAAATTGGCAATATTATATACATATGTAATACATATTCTGGAAAAAACGTATAACCCTGATTTTGAACCCAATTTTAAAACTCATCTCATATTATCTATTTCCATAGATAACCGGTGAGTTTTAAAAAAAAGGATTAAAAAAACATAGGATTTTAAAAAAACTGGACTCAAAAAGCAGGATTGTGGTAAACCGGATTTCGATACGATCGCAATTTAATGATTATCTATTCAATCGTAGGTTATTGAACCTTCTTTATGAAATTAAAAATAAAAAAAAAATTTTTCATTACCTTTTTACTATAGAAATTTCTTATATCTGTATATAAAATTATGGTATAATAGACTGACTGATTTCTATTTCTACTCCTTAGCCATAATACACCGCGTTAGCACTTAAGAGTTTAATCCCATTATGTTGGTTAAAGAGAAAGGTGGGTTTAGTTAGTAAAAATATTTACATTATACCAAGCGATTTTTCCAAGTGTCTTTGAAAGATTCCCATCACCTTTAGCGGGAGATTTGATGATTTGAATACGTTCATGGGAAGATGGCAAAATATAAATATAATTTTGGGATTTTTTTCGTATATAATATAATATAATCAAGTGCTTTCTTTATATTCGAAATTAATTTTTGAAGAAAACAGTATCCTTAAATTGTCTCATATTTTTGTTCCATTTATTTTATTTCTTCCACCATAGAATTTTAGAAATCTAGTTTTAGCCAGAATCTATTTTTTTTTATAAAATATAACTTAAAGCTGCTGAAGGAAAAGACATCAAGAAAACCTTAGTCCCATTGTAAGATTTTTATTTAGTGAAAGCCCAAACCTAACGCTATATAATATAGTATGAGATTTTTACCCACTAAAAACAAACACCGCCCACAGACAGTATAATGGAATAATCACTTTAACTACAACTTAAACTATAGTATAATGGATGAGGAATATAGGAAAAAGAATGGAAAGGATATTTAGAATTTAAATTAAGTTTGTTAGTCAACATTAATTAATTAACTAAATCCTTTAAAATATTTTCATTAAAACATATAAGAAATTTTTTATTATTGAAATAAAGTTTAATTAAAGCAAAACTAACATGTCAATGAAAATAAAAATTAAACATACTATAAAAATATGAAAAGTAATCAAGAGAACTTTTAAGAGTATTATAATTTCAAGAAAATTACGGCGAGTCTTTAAATTAGTGTATGATATATCATTAACAACGAAACAACAAAACAAATAACTAAGAATTTTGTTATGTCAAATTTAATATCACTAATAATAATTTAATATATAGAATGCATTCAATATTAATTTTTTTTTTATTTTGCATTTCTCTGCCACATAAATGTGTATAGGAAATTGCACAGCCTTTCCTGTACAGGTGTGGCTGTAAATGTCGTAAGGGAGAATAACTCTTACGAAGTGTGTAAGATTCGAACCTACATTCCCTCGGTGTTTACAGCATATTTTTATACGCTCTTACCCACTAGGCCACCGAGGCCCCATTCAATATTAATCAATATTAAAGTAAAAATTTTAATTTATTAGATTTAATATTAAATATTCTCATTGTCAATATTAATTAATTTTTTAACTTAAATCTATTAATAATAATATACCTTATAACATAATATACATTATATTATCATTCATTCCTTTGAAATCATTTTAAATGTTAGACATTATTTGAATTTTAAGTAATAAATTTGTTAATTTTTTTTTTTTTATAATGTTTAATTTAAAATATTTTACTACCGAAAATCCATCATTAATATCGTGATCAATTGTACCTGTCTTTTGTTTTGTTTTTATTTTTTTTTCCCCAATTAAACAACATTCGAAAATTAAACAAAATTTCGAGAATAAAAAAGTATAGCATTTACAATTTAACAATTTAACAATTTTTATTGTAAATTCGTGTTAAACGTGAATTTTAAGATTTTTATTTATTTATTTTTATTGTTTTATTATTTATTGTTATATTAATGTAATGTAGGTGTTCTTTTAATATAAGTTCATGAACTTAAATATCACTCAATCGAAAAAAAAAGAAGGTAACCAAAATTACATTTTTTTAGTAGCCTGAGTAAAATGTAAAAAATATCTATTTATTTTGTTATAAATATAGTGTATAAGTATTGTATATATAAATATTTAAATGTTAAAAAAATATTTTAATTGTGCATATAAAAACAATTTGAGATTACATTAGATAAATTATAACAATAAATTAAAAAAAAAAAACATTTCAAAATTATTAAATTAATGAGGGGTTCGATGAAAATTAGATTTAAGATAGTCTTTTGAATTTTTTTTTTTTTTTGCCTTTCTTAGTATAGTTAATTATTTAATATTTTAATATATTTATTTTTTATTTTTATTATTATTATTATTTTAGATTCCATATTAAACATAAATCTTCACATCTCATAATTGTAATCTTTGGTTAAGCGTGTCGATCAACTTAGCACTTATCAGGGAACACGGTAATTCAAGCACTTATCCAAGGAACACGGTAATGAAAATTTCTTTTAATTGCGCAATTGACACCATTATACAAATCACACTTAAATTACATATTTGATGTAAATCAGAGCTCCTAAGGAATTATAAATCATTAATAATAATTAAAGTGGAAATTTTTAAAACAAAAATTAAATTTAGTTTTACCCATGTTAATAATTTTATTTATGTATAGTATTTTATTTATATATGTATAAATAGATTCAAAATTTTAAAATTGTTTTGTAGTTTTAGTTTCTTTGTTTTTATTTTCGGTAAAAACATAATTTTCGGTTTCGAATTTCTTTCATAATTTATAGCATTTTCTGGTCAAATTCAGTTATTTACTAAATATTCTCAGCTATTTACTAAAAATATTCAGATTTTTGTTAAATATAATCAAATATTTACTAAATAAGTTCAGATTTTTGTTTTTCGAATTCAGAGTTTTACTAAATTAATTTAGATTTTTGCTAAATAATTTCAGATTTTTTTTTTTTGGAATTCCGATTTTTACTATACATAAATTCAGATAATTTTTTTAAAAAATTGTAAAAATTAAAAACTTTCTATTGATAAACATGCAAAAATTCTGAAAAATATTTACCATTAACTTGTCTAACTTTGACCACTTTTTAACATTAAAAGTGTAATAAAAATTAAAGTACCTATTAATAGAAATTTTTGCAAAATTAAGGGCTCCATGAGTTCTTATATCCTAAAATAAAAATAAAAGTGAAAATGTGTTTTAAGGCCATTTTTATGATAAAACCAGATGGTGAAGGTTAAATTTGACCAGCATAAAAATGTTAAGAAAAAACATTGTTCAAAGTTAGAATAACTAAGTAATAAGCCACAGTCAACGTTAATGGTTTTAATCAACTATGAGAAAACAGGTGGTTGAATAACCCCAGTGAAAGTTTGTAGTTTTAATCAATTATGAGAAAACAATTTCATTTTTTCGATCAATGTCAATGTTGCCTGGTCAAAGTTAGACAAGTCGACTATAAATATTTTTGAGAATTTTTACGTTTATCAATAGAAAGATTTTAATTTTTATAATTTTTGAATCGAAAAAATTATCTGAATTTATTTAGTAAAAATCGGAATTCATTTAGTAAAATTCTAAAATCCAAAAAAAAAAAAATCTGAAATATTTAGTAAATACCTGAATATATTTAGCAAAAATCTGAATATATTTAGTAAATACCTGAAAATATTTAGTAAATACCAGAAAATGCTATATAAATACAGGATACTCATAAGCTGTAAAGTACTGGTTATATGGCTATAACCAAGAACTTTGAAGAACACGTTAATTAAAATACGTTTTTATTTTGGATTGTGTTTAATTAATTCTAATTCGAAACAATCTTCCGATAAAAAAACTTTTTGGATGATTTCAATTAAAGATAAATGGATATTTTTATACTGTAATTAAAAATGAATAGTTTATTATATTGTAATGTAACAGTGTTTTGTACCACATTATCGAAATATTTTTCTACATCTAGTATAAATTTATTTCCACTATATTTTTTTAATTTTAATTTAATTTTTAATAGTTTCGACATAACATTTTCAATACAATCCAGTTGATTAGTTGTAGAATGTTGGGCTCTTAAATTAAATTACTCATTCGGTATATGGTTACAATCAATTAAATTCTCTATTAAAATTTTTTCAATTTTTTTCGAATATTTTTCCGTATACAACTTAACAGAATAATCTATAGTTAAATATATTACTCATTTATACAGAGCATTACATATTTAATAATGAAATTTTATTTTCATCTATTTAAGAGTTATTAGACAAATTTATAGAATATATTTAAAATGAATTGCACGTTTACAAAAATAAATTTTCTTTAAAAAAGTGAAATGATGCGCAAAACAAATTATTTTTAGAACTAATAAAAACAAGGTAGAATGTAAACCAACGGTTTTTAAAAGCGCACATTTCCAAAACTCAATACAAACTGTTTAGAAGTGTGACTTACACAAACATTTGAAAATTTCATGTAATACGAAAAAATGTGAAAATAGGACATTTTTGAAATTTTGAGGGGCCGTAAGTCCGGAATCCTATACAACTAAGAAAAGCCGTTAACACACGTAAAAATATATTATTGAACCTTTAATTTTCATGTCTTGCCGAAGAAAAATTTGTACAGGTGCCTAAGTTATAGGTGTCTAAAAATAGCAAATTTTCAATTTTTGAGGCAAAATAACTCTTAAAGAGGGGGTGTTACCAAAAAATTTTCTGAGGAAACTTACACTAATTCTAAAAGTTCTTTCTTGTCTCAAAATTTCAGGTTCCTATCTAAAGGGGTGCCGGAGTTATGAAAAAAGAAATTTCATGCAAAATGTGGTTTTCACATAACGGTAAATTTAAATACTAAATTAAAAAAAATTGTATAATTTTGATATTAATTTACAAAGATAAAAGAAATACCTGTCGAATGACGTTTTCAGATTGAAAAAATCTTAAGCAGAACATAAGATATATGCATTTAAAAATAGGGCTTTTTCAAAGTTTGAGGGGCTGTAGCTCCGTAATGGGGGGGGCTACATGAAAAAGTTGTTCATTTTTTTTATGAGACCTACCTTTGGTTAAAATTTTTTTTCTCTATCTTTAACGGTGTAGAAGTTTTGTAAACAGACGGACGGACGGACGGACAGAGTGAAACTAATAAGCACATTTTTTCAAAATTTTTTTGGAAATGTGCTAAAAATATTTTTCTCTTCAAACATAAAACATTACAAAATATAATATAATAAAAAATAAAATATGTCGTGTTTTATGGGTTTTTTTTACATAAATAAAATAATAAATACTTATATTACAGCCAAAAAAAAAAAAAAAAATTGGCATCACACGTCGAAAGGCGCACGCTCATAATTCAATTAAATTTTTCAATTTAATATTAACATTTTATAAAATCATCTTCCTAATATATGTACATATGTATATATTTTACTCTAATATGTACTTTTAATGTACAAACATATATATACAATCATAAATAATATAAAGTGATATCTAATCTAGTTGAATGACCATTAATCTATGGGTACTAATAGCACAACATTGTAAGAAAATACCCTTTCGGATTTTATTTTGTGTTAAAGTAATGGTAGGTATCATTTTTTAAATAAAGAAAATAAATTATTCTCTTAATTTTTGTTTTTTTTTTTTGATCAATTTCTAAGAAATAGTTTTTGAAAAAACAAAAACACTTTTTCATCATTTATTTAAAATTTTTTCTTTTTATATATATAAATATATAGTTATACATGCATACATACTTGAAATGAGATCACGTCATATACATACATAAGTCTCCCCAATTACCACTTTAATATAACATAGATCTAATAATATTAATATTCTGTCAATTTTATGTTTTATTTTTTATCATATATCGGTCGCGATAATGTATAAGAAGAGCACGATTTTTTTTTGGAGGATTATAATTTTTCAATTTTATTTATCATTATTTTTTTTTGTTTTTGTTTTTTATACATTAAGTCTGATTTTGAATAGTTTTAGTTGGCCGGTTCAACTAATGTATATATTGTAGTATGTCCAATAATGCGATGATATATACATTTCATAAAATAATCATTGGCACATGACTCCATTATTCTTTTTTGAAAGATTTAAAAATGAAAAAAAAAAAACTTTTATATAAATACCTTAACTATAATATATTAAAATCATTTGAGAATGTTGATCATATCAACGAAGCATAGAGGTATATGTATGCACATATGTACATGGTATTGGTTAGGTATTCGTATACTTCAATATGTCATTTCATTGATCTTTAATCATTAATGAAATCTATAGTGAATATGGAAAAATCTGTTCTCTTGTATTACATACGTATATAGATGTGTACATACTACATACAAATTTTTTTTTTTTTGTGTACAGTTTCATGTGGTTTTGAACTGAACATATTATTATTTAATATAATTTATGAATATCATCTAAAATTGAAAGTGTACAATAATATTTCATAATATAATATTAATAAGAAAAAAAAAACTATAAATTGATAGGTTTATAATTAAAATGTAAAAGATATATTTGAATTGAAAAAAAAAAAAAAATATAATAGAATTAAGAAATAAAAAAAAAAATTTACAGGGACAGTGTATAATTTTAAAGAAAAGTCAACATCTATTATTTTTTACTTTGTAAATTTTAAATAGCAATTTCAGTAAAAAAATTTATATTCATTTGTTATAATTATTTTTCAGCAGTTCTAGCTTAAATTAAGGGAACAAAAACGAGAAATACAAGCCACAATAAAAACTAGGAATCTAGAAAACTTTAGACACATTTTAAAGCATCCTGAAAAGTATTGTCTTTTAAAAATTATTCCTGAAAGCAAATTTGAAGTAAGGTGAGATCCGGGCAGAAGAACATTTTCTTGGCTTAAAAATTTAACATTAATAATTCAATAAGAGCAGCAGATTACTGTTTAGATCAGCAGTACACAATGTCAAAATTGCTGTTACGTTCATCAACGTTAGAAGGGGATAAAGTCGCTAAGTTTAGTTTAAATAATTGGTGAAAAATATTTTCTGTAATAATGCCAATCGTAATTAATTAAGTTTTTTTTAATTCCCTATTTATGGTGATATTTTTAATTGTTTTTTATTTTTTTTTGTAAAAAAGTTCCTAATATTCGCCAAATAGTTCAAATTATTTATAAGAAACAGTGATTTTTTTTTATTTACAGTCAATATTTTTTTTGTGATAGAATCAAAAACTTTTTTTTTAATCCAATTCAAAAATATACTAATTTTTTTCTGCAATTTCCTGATGAGGAGTTTACAATATGCATTTTTACAAACTTACAAATGTGGTCTCGGTGGCTTAATGGGTAAGGACGTATAAAATACGTTTTAAACACCGAGGTAGTGTGGGTTCGAATTCCATACATGTCGTAAGAATAATTTTTCGTTACGGCATTTATAGCCACGTATGGAAATGAAAGGCTGTGTAAAAGCTTGTAACTTACTTTATGCCTTGCTCTTAGTTTTTTAGCTTTTAATGTGGAAAATCTAAAAATATAATGTGACAAAAAAAACAGCTGTAATCCTTTATCAGTAATTATGTAAAAAACAAATAAAGATAGACTATAGCTCTATATTGTCAAACATTTTTATTTGTTTTGATACCCCATATCATACATTATTTTCCTATTTATGACACTCTGTGTACATAAAACGCTATACATTTTTTTGTTAACTTTTACTCCTTGAATTTGAAGCTAAAATTTTTCTCTGTTGTAGCCGATCCCATCACGTTGACATATCGCTAGTGTATAATAAAAAAATCTAAAGAATACAATTAGAAATAAATAACAAGGCTAACATTGTAAACTGATGATTACATAATTACAAATTAGTGGTTGATAGACTCATAATAATAGAAACAAATCCTTAAATAATAAAATATATTTAAGCAGATAAAAAAAGGTCGGAAGGAGACGTCTACACATTTAAGATGTGTTTATATTTTCTAAACAAAAAATTGAATCGAAATGTTTATAACGAAAGAAATATAAACTTGAAGTTACTGAATTCTTGTTTGATTTTTTTATGAGCACTGGAATAAATGCTTAACTCAAACTTAGATAAGTAATAATAAACTTTTATAATATCCACATTAGAAGTTTAAAAAAAAAGACAATTCACATATTATGCGCTTGTGTAAAATATTGTTAGTATTTCGTATATATGTACATGTAAATATACATTTTATAAACACAACAATAGTGCGGTCTAGATTTTTTTTTTATCTCCCGCTGGGTCAAGAAGTATCTAATAGATAAACATATAAATTCTTAGTTTTTGTTTTATTTTTTTAAATAAGATATCAAAAAATTCAATCTAATAACAAAAATAAAAATAAAATGAGAAATAAGAATTGTAAAATGTTTCAGGCCAAAATTGTAAACAAAAACATAAAAAAAAAAAATTGAAACATGAAGAATCATTTTTTTTTTTTTGATTTTAATGTAACTTCTTCTGTAGTAAATTGAAGGTTTCATAATTAAAATACTAAAGTTATAATTCCCATTTTTCAATTATGTATGAATATTTTACATTTATAAACCCAACATACTCATTTTCACTTTAAATTATACACCATTTCTTCATTTTCCTAGCACATCTTTCTTTTTGTTCCAATAGATAACAATGGTGCAGATAAGTTTGTCAAACTAATTATTGAACAATTAACAATCAAAAAAAGAAATATGCAGTATACTATTTATTTTTAATTCAAGATATTTTTTATAAAATATTGATTACAATTCTACGAAGCAATTAAAGTATCTTGGTGTTTCTGTAAAGATCTAAAAATAAATATAATTTTGTTCAACGATTTGATATATTCAGCTCTGATAAATGACATAGTGAAAAAATGATTGAAATTGATTTTAAAAACCAATTATAAAAAATCAAAATATCTAAAATATTATATTTAAATGATGATTATATTGAATATTAATTCAATCGAAGTGTAGAAGTACTTAAAAATTGTGTACAAACACACAATGACCTAATAGGTATGAAACAATTAATATCTTTTAAATTTTAATATCCTTTAATTACTTTTAAAATTCTTTAGATTAAAGATCTTACTACTACTATTACTTGTTGGACTCTATTTCATTTAGCAAAAATCTCCTTAAATCATTTCAAATAATTTTTTTTTTTTGTACTTAAAGTTCAACTATAAGAAATTCAAAGAAATGTTTGAAATAACTATATATATATATATAAAATACAATAAAATTGAGAAAAAAATTTCAAGAAATTTGAAACGCTACACATATGAATGATGAATGGATCTTAATGGGTTTTTAATCACAGTCATATTATCTGTCTATTCCTTTTTTCCTCTATATTATTCACATATTCATATAAAAATACATATATGAGAATTAGATTTGAATTCAATACTATAATAATTCCACGTGTACTTTTATAATTTCTTCATAAAAAAAAAAAAAAATGGAAAATAAAAATAAAATTATAATAAAACCATTCGAGACTTTTATAAAATGCCAAAGATGATGACGCTCGAATAAAACGACAATATGAACAAAAAAAAAAAAATTTTTGTTTAAAATTTTATAATGTAAAGAGTATAAGTATCTATAATTTTAAAAATAATAGATCTTTTTTTATATTATGTATATACACGCAATTTAACAGAAGGATTTTGGGTGGAAAGATATTGATTTCTCCCGCTTGAATTTTATATAAATACTATATGACAAAGAATTCCGATTGTTTTAAGTTTTGTAGTAATTTCAAAAAGTTATTATGTTGTCAGATTTAAAAAAAAAAAAAAAAAATTTCGTTTACAACTTGATCAATTTTAGAATTTATTTTTATTCCCTTCTATTGAAGATTTTAAACTACAGCTTTTTTTTTGTTTGATTTTTTTTTTTTTTTTGTAATTAAGTCATTTCATATCTATAAATAAAGTTGAAATGTACGTATTTTGTTGTATGATACTGATACAAATTATAAAATCAAAGAGTTCGTAGATATAGACTTATATTTAATTGGGATATTTAAGTTTATTTTGTTTTTTTGTTTTTTTTTCTTTTAATTTTCCTTTACTTAACTTTTATTTTAAAAACTATCAAAGATAATTGTTAACTTCTATTCAATATTCCCATAAAAAATTAAAATTTAACTTAGTCATGGTTATGATGTTACTATATGTTATAATCAATATAACAATTATAGTGTATATATATAGGATATCAGTAGTTATAAATTATAATGTACTCTAATAAAAATGAACGTGTTAATATTTTATTGAAAATTAATTGTAAAATTATATTTAATGTAAAAATAAAAATAAAAATAAAAAAAAAAAACATTGAATAACAAAATTTTAAGTTCCAGAAGCATTTTTTCAATAGCATTAAAAGCTATAATTAGAATTTTACAAGGTTTTAAACATAAAAAATAAAAACTAAAAATGAAGGAAATAATTCTACTGCTACCGCACTAATTTTAATACCATATAATTTAAACATTTTTCTTTTTAATGATTTGTCTTTGATTGACTATTTAAAACAAAAGAAAAATTCCTTTTGATACTAGGGAATTAAGTTGTTGGGTGTGTTTTTGTTTATTTTAATAAAAGAACAAACTATCAGTAATAATTTATATCAGTTTTTTTTTTGTTTTTATTTTATAACATATTTATAATGAAGCTTATATACATAAAAAAAAACTAGTCAATTAAACCTTTTGTATTATCATTTTCATTTTAAATATTATTCTAATGTCCTCTTAAATGAAACAATTCACAGAAGATTATATAATGAAAATATTTAAAGAAGAAAATAATACTTTTATAAAATTATAAATAGATAAAAAAAAAGGAATAACAATCTAATTATATAACAAAACTTTTATTTTGAGCCTAAAAATATGCAATGTTTTTTGTTTTTTTGATAAATTACAATTTTTTTTTGAAATCAATACATTAATAATAAAAAATTGATCATCATCATATTATTTTTATAATCTTTAATGTTAAACAGTTTAAATGAAATGAAATTTTCTATACGCATTCTGTAAGAATTGAATAAATTTTGATCAGATCAAAACAATCAAATCAATTTCCATGCCTTACATTTATTTGATTGAAATTTTTTGTCTATATTTTATACTTTTATTAAATTAATACCTGTATATGCTTGATTTAGTTTTTGATTTCCGGCAATTTTTGTAAATACATATATTGTATTATTAAAATATCTTTTGTAAGTTTTTCTCTATATGTATGCAGAGCATCAACTAAGTCTCCTTAATTTAAATTGGACTATATATATGCTTGAATTTTATATATTATTCATTTCACTTTCAATTTTGCTAATTACCAATATATTTATATCCGTATGTTATATTTATAAAATCCTTCATTGCGATAACCTTAACAATATGCAAATTGAATTGTCTCGCATTTAATCTAACTCTCATTATATTTATATATTAAGTGGGGCCTCGGTGATCTAGTGATTAAGCATGTGGATTATTAACCGAGGGAGTGCAGGTTCAAATCTTGCACAGGTAACAAGTTTTATTAATTGAAAACAAATCCCCCTTGCTACCAAATATAGTGTAAATATATAATATATAATATAAAAAAAAAAATAATATTAGTGTATAATTTAATAATAATATTCGACCTATAATGGCCTTAGTAGCCGATGGTTTTGTAATATTGTAATATCTTATGTGATTTATAAAATTAATATAAATAAATAAATGTATTAAGTATTTTTTCAGTATTGAGTATTCTATTTTTATGTTGTCTCTTTATATAATGATTAATTTTTTTTGGTTTAAAATTAAAATTTTTTGAGTTAAAAGTATGCAATGTTATTTAAAAGGTTTTCCCTTTAATAATGTTATTATACTATATTATAATGAAATCATATATACATATATATATAGACAATATGATTAATATTAAGTCTTTTATATTCTAGTCATATTGATTTTATAGAATTTTTAATATTTCCTTTTTTATAATATTTTCTCTTTAGGTACTTCTCATTTTTCTATCTATAACTAATTTAAATTAATGTTCCAAGTCTATATGTATATATATATATATATATATATATATATATATATATGTATAAAAGTAGATATTTTACTTCGAAACATTGAATGTTGAAGTTCCTATGAAACCCATAATTTTCTTAAAAGATAATTAATTAGTAATTCACAATAAAATTTATAAGTTATAATTAACTTTAGTTTATGCAGATATTTATTATCTGATATACGCAATCTGGCAATCTTTACAAACCATAAACTTACATTTTTATGGTAATAATTAGCAATAATAATGTCGCTATAAATAACTACTACTTAAGTTTAATTTATAACATTTTAAAATAACACTTTAATTTTTGTTATCAAATAATCAAGATATCCTGTTTTAACAAATAAATTTAATTAAATCAATTTAATAATATTTTTGATTATCGATTGTTACCTTTTAATTCAAAATAAATACAAATAAAAAATAAGTGTTTTAATAACGTTTAAAAGGGTTCAACCAACTCTTTTTAATCATATAATTGTGATCTATTCTTAAAAAACATTTCTTAATTTACTCAGTTTACGCTTTTTACTTTTTAACTTTACTTTTACTTAAGTCTTTTTTATTTACTGTTTTTTAAGTCTTCGATTAACCATTAAAACATTGACGATTTTCTAGAATCAAAAAATACTAAAGCAGTATGTAAAACTAAAATGTTTTTAAAGACGCACATTTTCCAAATAACAAGAAAAACAATTATAGAATATTTTGACTTGCACAAGTTGCACTTAAAATTTGTAATGTATGTATAAAAAAAAAATCGAGCGACACTTTTTTCAAATTTAAAAAATCCCTTATAATTAAGAAAACCTGTTAGAAAATATAAAAAGATATTGTTGAAGCTTTAATTTTTTCTTTTTATTTTGAAAAATTTGTATAGGTAAACGTAAGTTACAGCTCTTTAAAAATAAAAATTTTTAAATTTTTGTCACCTAATAGCTTTTAAACAGGAAGAGGTATAAACAAATGTTCTGAGGTAACTTATGCTAATTTTGAAACGTCTTTCTGCTCTCAAAATTCTATAAAGGTACTAACTAATAGTATGCTGGAGTTATAAAGAAGGAAAAATTGACAAAAACCGTAAAAACAAAAAATTATTGACACATAACAGTAAATTTCAATACAAAATCGTAAAAATTGTATAATTTTATTTATAAAAGCTAAAAAAAAACTCCAAGCGTTACATGTTTTTAGATTGAAAAATTTTAAGTAGAACCTGATATATCTTCTTCTCCTTTCTATTCAGGACGTAGTGACATTACAGACTTTTTCAAACTTTGATGAGCTGTGCTTCTTAATGGGTGACACTACATAAAAAAATTTAAATTTTATTATCAACATTATTTTTTTTAACAGGTCTATGATTAAAATTTCATTGCTCTATCTAAAACAATGTAGAAGAATTGTAAACAGACGGACGGACCTACGGAATGAAATTAATGGGAAAATATTTCAAATATTTTTGAAAAATATGCTAAAAATCTAAGAAATATGGGATAGTAAAAAAAAAAAAAATAAAAATTGCAATAAAAAAATAGTTTATTGCTTCCAAAAAAGCAAAAGCAACAAAAAAATAAATAAATTGCGTAAAAACAAAAAGTAATTTTTAATGTAGAATTTTTTTTTTTTGATAAAACAATTTTAGTTTTCTATCATAAATAATCTTTGGAAACTTATTGATTTTGTTATTCTTAAGTTACAGATAGTCTTTGTTTTTTTATTGTTTTTATCATAAACAAATTTATATATTATTTTTGTTAATTTTGTGGTAGTAAATTTTTTACTTTCACATATTTATATACTTGGATATTAAAATAAAAATTTATGGAAAGTAGACATCAAATTCATTATGTTTATTTTTGTAAGAGAGTTGAATTTTATGTTAATTTGGTGATATATTGGTTAGTTAATATAATACTTTTGATGATGAAAATCAATTTGAATAGAGTTGTTAGAAGTAAAAACGAAAATGATCTCTGTATTAATCTTTTAGAAATTAATACTTTATAATTTATTTAAATTTAAGTTCAGATCCTTCATCAGTTAATATTTCAGATCATTTCAGTTAATATTTGTCACTATAGATATATTATAGTTTCCTTTTAAATGAAAATAATAACTTTTCCATATTAGTATTTTTCCTACAACTTAAAAAAAAAATTGTTTACTTTAAATCTATTGAACCGTATGTATTAAAAAATTTAAATTATTCTATATAATATAAAAGAAATTTCTAATCGAAAAGTATATAAGAAAAACCTACTACAATCACTGAAGGATCGAACTATTACATAGTTTAATTTTTCTTTTAATGCAGAACTAATACATATTTATTAAAGAAAATTTTGTTATTGTTGTAACTTCAGAAGATCTATAAAAACGATTTTCAACGGCCATTTTAAAATTATATTTATTATACAATGTCAAATAGTTGATGGTTGAATGCTTTAATAAAAAGAGTCCTCTAGCTAATTGTCACAGTTAATTACTACAAACTTTAATTAGTTCTCTTCCTTTAAAATTTGTACATTTTTATTAATATTATGATTTTTGATTCTATTTTTTTTTTTTTTTTTTTTTTTTTAATTTTAGTTAAATATTAGCACTAAAGTTATCAGAAAATTATGCAGTAAAAAAATAATGGTAATGTATGTATATTATGAATACAAGTTACTTTAATTAAAGAATGCCAATGGCGGTTTTGAAAAAATGTTGTTGAGTAAATATCTAAAGAAAAAGTTTATTTTTTTGAAAAATAAAATTCAGAAAAAAAAAACAAATATTTAGTAAGTCATTTTTATTTTGAGTATAATTAAGAGATTATTTTTTTATGAATACCTACATATATATATATATATAAATATCCGTGTATATAAATACTTTAATTTTTAATTATAGTACATGAATAACAACACATATTATTTTATGGTATTCATTAATTAATTGAGTCATGAACGAGACGAGCGTACCATGAAAAAATGAAAAAAAAATTTTTTGTTTATTTTTAAATTATTTTAAAAGTTTTTTCAATGAATAAAAACTTGGGTTACTGTCAATAATTAATTCAATGTCGTACTTTGGTTTTAGTTTTACTATATATATATTATTTAACGGTATTAGATCATTAATTAAAATTTAACGGTATTTGATTAGTCATTGGTATATTAAAAAAATAAAAAAATAAAAATTGATGATATGGCAAAACTAAATTGAAATCTAAAAAATTTTAAAAAAATTTGAAATTTCTGATTCTTTGATTCGTTTGCTGATTCGTTTGTCTGATTCGTTTTTCCTTATACCCCTATATATGTATATACCATTGAAATGGTCTTCATATTACATTAATACCAAAATTATAATGATATACCTATAGATGATAATAAAATATGATAGTTTTATTTTAATATTATAATTGTAAGTTAGATAATTGGTATAAGACTTTTTTAGTGTATAGTGTAAGGTAAGTCAATACAGATAATTTATATATAAATCATATAATTCTTATATATACATAATCTTATATTATACGCAGATAATTCTAAAATATAAGTGATCATAAGGTACGTAGGACATGATATATAGGACTAATTTAGATGAGACAATTTATTTATTTTTAATCTTTAATAAAATTATTCCCACATATAACTTTTATTTTTCAATTACATTTTTCTAGATATAAATATCCACAAAAAAAAAAAGATTGAAACTTAATGAGCAGTTTTATGAGTTATGCATGCATCTCAGAATGACGTGAAATGTTTACGAAGTGAAAAATAAAAAGTTGGATAGTTTAGACGATTAAAAAATTTCTAGAGTCTGGCTGGACATACTAATTTATTGTTATGAAAATTGTTACTGTATTAAAAAAATAAATGAATGATATATATATATATATATGCAAATAGAAAAAAAAAATTAAAACCTCAAATTCTCATAAAACTCATAATATTAATAAGAAGAAATTGAGGAACATTTTTTTTTGTAGAAGTGAAGATTGCAACAGTTCTTTTTTACTCATATCATTTTTTTAACGTTGAAAGTACCAACGTACAGCATGGAAACTTATCAACATATTTAAAGTTCACAATAAATAATATTCATTTTTGTGAGCTCAACTAAAAGTAACATTTCGAACACAGAAACCATTAAGATTTTTAAAATCTTTTTTTTTAATAAACTGTCATCATATAACTAGATTTTTCAATATAATTCGAACATTATTTTATAATATTGTATATGTAATTATATAATTTATATTATTTTTTTTCCTAATCTATCTCTAAAGTTAAAAAAATCTTAAATATTTTTCTTTCATTACATTCATTAATGATGAGATTTAAAGTAGGTATACAATCTAGGAAAATGAAAAAAAAAAAATATTTAATCTTTTTTCTTAATGTATAGAGTTATAATGTAGGTAAAGACATAAAGTTAATAAAAAAGAAATTAAATAAATTAAAAAGTAACACAAGTATTTAAAGCGAGTGTTAATAGTAATTAGAAGAACAAATACATATACATTTATGTATATATGTATTTACAATTTATAAGATACTTTTTTTTTTTATATCTACTGAACAAAAGTGTGACAAAAATCAAAAAAAAAAATAAAATTATTGTGTAGGATTTTGCTAGATGAAAAAAAAAATCCATATCTCTTTTCTTTTTAGCACATTTCCAAAAAAATTTTGAAAAAATGTGCTTATTAGTTTCACTCTGTCCGTCCGTCTGTTTACAAAACTTCTACACCGTTAAAGATAGAGAAAAAAAATTTTAACCATAGGTAGGTCTCATAAAAAAAATAATTTTGTGGAACAACTTTTTCATGTAGCCCCCCCATTACGGAGCTACAGCCCCTCAAACTTTGAAAAAGCCCTATTTTTAAATGCATATATCTTATATTCTGCTTAAGATTTTTTCAATCTGAAAACGTCATTCGACAGGTATTTCTTTTATCTTTCTAAATTAATATCAAAATTATACAATTTTTTTAAATTTAGTATTTAAATTTACCGTTATGTGAAAACCAAATTTTGCATGATTTTTCTACTTTCATAACTCCGGCACGCTTCTAGATAGAACTAGAAGCAAGAAACAAGAGGCAAGAAAGAACTTTTAGAATTAGTATAAGTTTGCTCAGAAAATTTTTTCGGGCCACCCCCTGTTTATGAGCTATTAGGGCTTAAAAATTGAAAATTTGCTATTTTTAAACACCTGTAACTTAGGAACCTGTACACATTTTACTTCTGTAAAATATAAAAATTAAAGCTACAATAATATATTTTTACGTGTGTTAAAGGTTTATTTTAGTTGTAAAGGGTTCCAAAGTTGCAGCTCTTCAAAATTACGAAAAAGCCCCATTTTCAGATGTATATATCTCGGGCTCTGCGTAATAGTTTTGCAATCTAAAACCACCAGAAGATCGAAAATTTTATTATCTATATAAAACAATATCAAAATTATACAATTTTTTTAAATTTAGTATTTAAATTTACCGTTATGTGAAAACCACATTTTGCATGAAATTTCTTTTTTCATAACTCCGGCACTCCTTTAGATAGGAACCTGAAATTTTGAGACAAGAAAGAACTTTTAGAATTAGTATAAGTTTCCTCAGAAAATTTTTTGGTAACACCCCCTCTTTAAGAGTTATTGCGCCTCAAAAATTGAAATTTTGAGACACTTGTAACTTAGGCACCTGTACAAATCTTTCTCCGCAAGACATGAAAATTAAAGGATCAATAATATATTTTTACGTGTGTTAACGGCTTTTCTTAGTTATATAGGATTCCGGACTTACGGCCCCTCAAAATTTCAAAAATGTCCTCTTTTCACATTTTTTCTTATTACATGAAATTTTCAAATTTTTGGTTAAGTCACAGTTTTAAATAGTTTGTATTGAGTTTTGGAAATGTGCGCTTTTAAAAACCGTTGGTTTACATTCTACCTTGTTTATTTTATCTTTCATATTTTAATTTCTTGTTAATTTTTTATTTATATAAAGAAAAACAAAAAAAAATTTTTTTTTAAATTTAAAAAATTTTTCTTATTATTTGTTGTTGTTGTTAATAAGATTTTCATTATGTCAATCATAACATTAATTTACTTTTGTTAAGAGTAATGAAAGATAAATAATGAATAAAAAAAAAAAAAATGGTGCTTTAAGTACTTTACTTTTGGTGCTTTTTCTTTTTTTTTTTTAGTTTAAGTTCATTAAATGATGTTGAACTAGTTTTTTTTTTTAAGTAGTTTTATGGAGTAATTAGAGTTTTAAAGATATTAATATGTATATTTTTTTACTATACACTACTTCATTAAATTAAATTTTAAATTTTGTCGTAATTTTTAAATAATGATATTTAACGGTTATAAAATGTTATCTTAAAAAATATGGGCAAGAAAAAACTTGACAGTATACTAGTCGAAATATATATATATTTTTTTAATATATACCTACATATATATAACTTTTTTCTTCCGATTTGATATAAACTTTTCAAGTAAAAGCTTAATAATTATGTAAAGATCAGAAACTAAAAAAAATTTTTTAGTGATTTATTCTGGGATTCATTGCTTCAACAAATTAGTTTCGCACTCATGCGCCGTGTTTTTTTTTTTTTATATGAAAATTTGAATTTTATCATTTTTTAAATTTATAGTATGGCATTTTTTTTTTTAACTGTCATTTTTATGACATATATATATATATTGAAAATAATGCTATTAAAGATGACTGCGAATATATATTTTGTAAAGAAATATTTAAAAAAGTGCAAAAGAAATTTTCTTTTACTTTATAGGATATTTTACAATCTTTCTTGTAATTAATCTTGGTAATAATCTTGGTAATTGTATTTGATGGGTAAAAGTTTTGATGAAGGTTTTCTCTTCGGATAAATTTACCAATCCTTAATTTTTTTTTAAATATTTATTTTATATATATATTTATATATATATTTTTTTTTTTTGGGTTTCCAAAGTAAAGTTAAGTATAAATTGTTAAGAAGAAAAAGAACCTCCAGGCTATACATTCAATAACTGCGGAGCTTTACTACGAGCAAAATATGGGCACCTAGGAGCATATTGTTTTTTGCCGAATATGAACTGCCAGCAATAAACCTTATACAAATCTTTACTATATTTTCGAGACAGTAGACCCTCTAAGATATAGTAAAGGCAGAGTATTATACCTCTTAAATAAATCAAACCTAATCTAAGTATAAATTATTAGTTTTTAATTTTATTGTATGTTTAAATACAAAGCAATTAATTCATACATAAAATACATAAAAAAATAACAAAAATCAATCTAAACTATAATAAATCTAATAATATGTACGCCTTTCTTTTTTAAGTTATAGATTCTCTCTAAATTTATCACTATTATTTATATGATATTGAAACAAATTTATGTTTTAGTGTTTTATAAAATACTGAAATTTTGTGTCATTGTCGAATATCTAACAAATTTACACCTCATATAAATTTTTTATAAAGCTAACAATTTATGATATTAACTTTATTTTAAACATTTTATAACTTTTCAATTATCATTATGATCTAATAAAAATAATATTAATAATAATTTTCCAAATCAATTGATTTTATGAAATTATAAAAAAAAAATTTATTTTATTAAAGCTTAAATTTATTATGAATTTTTTTAAATTTTTTATTTTTATAAGATATATTATTTTAATATTCGATTTTCAATTTAAAATTTATTAATTTTTTAATCTCACCAATTTAAATCGTTCTTTAAAAAGCAGTTTTTATTAATAATTTTTCTTTTTGTTTTTTTTTGTCATTTAAATCAATAAAATTTTAAATTTATAGTTTAAAATATATGTACATTATATACATATGAATATAAATAAATAATCTTTCAATTTCACATATGGTTCTATTTAATCTATTCGGGATTTGTACTATGTTAAATGAAATAAACAAATACATAGTATACAAAAAAAAAAACAAATCTCCACCTACATACGATCATAGAATTCAAATTAAAATTAATTTTAAAAAATAACAAGAGTTAAATAAATTTGAAATATTAAAAATTTCATCGTAAACTTAATTGCCTAGTTGTACAGTTTTGTAGGAGAATATTGATCAGCAAAATTTATTTTTTATATTATTTACTTTAACTTTTTAATAAAACTCAGGTACCTTACTGCGTATAGTGCTACTTTCGCTAAACGAAAATCGCATTCGGAAATTTGACTCTTTGAAAAGGGATAATCACAGCATTGCAACTACGAAATTAAAATTTTGATTCTGGTTCCTAACTGTGTAAGCATTATACAGTATCAAAATTATAATTTTGCATTCGCCACTCTCCAATTTTCAATTTTCAAAGTATCAAATTATTCAATGCGACTTTCGTTTAACGAAACTAGCAGTACGCGGTAAGGGTCCCGAGTACTCACTACTCAGTCGTGACTCTTGAGTGTTTGTGAAATAATATCTGTTATGGTTTTTTTTCCATGGTTATATGGTTTTAATTCACATCACTCAATTTTTTAAATAAATTTGAGTAGAAAAAATTATTTGCAATTATTTTTCTGCTCATTATTTTTATGAACTTCATTTTTAAATTTTCAAATTGAATAATCGTTTTTTCATTCTATGCAGTAACAAAATCAAATAAAAATATATATTCGCTTCTTAAAACAGTGACCTACTCCTTGCGTCATTTTAAGCGTCGATTTGACGTTTAAGTGGAGTACATAAATTTAAATGATATATGACTCAATAAGAAGCGCGAAGGGACGCTACATTTGATTTAATTTCTACTTTTGCTTGCATATACACATATATGTCAAAGTGTACTGTGAAAACACTTTGACATATATGTGTATTAAATATGAAAAAAAGTCAAAAAAATATTGAGTAAAATTATTATAACATCTTATAATTACTTCATTTCATCTTTTAGTTTTTTTTTGTTCATTTAGAATACAAGATTCTTAAAATTTCAAAGTAAAATTTGAAAGACATTTCGTTATTTTGAAATCTTATTATTAAAATTGCAACAACATGACACTTTCATTGGTTAATCAAATAAATTACAAAGTGGCACTTAAAATTGGGTCATCACCATTAGAGTATAAATTTTTAATAATAGGAAAAATAATTACATTTATAAAAATTTATTAATATTAAATTTAAAAAAAATATTCATATTTTGTTAAAATTTAATTTTTTGTTATAATTAATGATCAATTAAAGTGTTATTCTAAAAAGTATTAAACTTTGTTTTAGAATTAAACTATCATTCGAAATTTTGTAGAATCATTATTAAAAATATTTTTATGCTTACATATGGCAGCTTATATTAAAATTATCTTTCATTTTACAAAAAGATTTTCAAGAATTGCAGTTGAAAATGGTAAAAAAACGCCTGAAACTTTTCAGTTCTCGAAGCCATTTTATTGCAGACAATTTCTGTTAATTTCACAAAAGTTTTTATTGTTATTAGTAATTAAACATAATTAGGTGCGCCAAATGTTTGTATACAAGTTTTTATTTTTTGTATCTTAAATATTGTATCAATTTTCTTATATAGATAAACTTTTTTTTTCTAAATTTCGTTCCTTTATTTCTGGTTAATTTTTAAAAATAGAAGAATTTTTAATCTAGGCTTTCAAAATAAAAAAAAGTATTAAATCTGTAAATGGCTTTGGACTGTTTTTTATTAACCAACTCGGTAATTTTTTATAGAGATTTTGATATTCCTCCTTTCCATTTTTAGTATTGATCGTTTTGGTTCAGAATTGATCATAGTAAGCTAGTATAGTAGTATATTAAATTGTAATCGCAAATTCTTCATAGCTTCACTTTCATTTTAAATTTAGTTAATGTCTCATTTTGTGGTAAAATATGTATTAAATACAATTGTCAAAATATTTTTCAAAAAAGATGGACAGATTTTTTTTCTTTTAAAGTATATTAAAATAAAAGTAAAATTTGGTAAATTTATAAAAATTTCATAAGAACTCTTATTTATATAACAGAAAATTGAAAAGAAATAATATTTTTTTTTTTTTTTTGTTTAATAACAAAGAAATTGAAATAATTTTCTAATAAAAATAGAAATAAATTTTTTAATTCTAATTCAATTTTAATAATGTTACATATGGGCTTATTTTTTTTTTTTCTTTAAAAACTATATGAAAAACTATTAAAAACTATCAAAAACTAATTTAAGACTATAGTTTTTCTTTCAATTTAGAAAACTTTACAAAATATTTTGTCATTACTGGGTCTTTTAATAATATAATAAAAAGAATACAAAATAAATGATGTTATGGAGGCCTATGATTTTTAATGAAAATAATAAAAAAAAAAAAAAAAAAACTATTCAAAGAGAAAATAAAAATACAATATAACATAAGATAAACATAAGCCTACGTAAAACGAAACTAATAGAAAACAAAAAAAATCTTGATTTAAAATAAAAAATAAATTGAAATATTCTGTATAGTATAGGTACTGAATCTAGCGGAAAATTTGTAATAAATGACGACGACCATCTACCATTTACAAAACAATCGTTGTCAATATACGACAAACAACAAGTACGCTACTCAAGCCGTGTCACTTTAAATATATTAAAATGAAAAAAAAAATAAAAAAAATTAAGAAACATTATATTATAAAATAAAAGAAAAATTATTGTGGGTGGATGCTAAGGTTGGTAGTTAACCACAGGTAAAAAGAATAGAAAAGAGTAAAAAATAAAAAAAAATAAGGCGAAATTTTTATGATATTTGATGATTTTTCAAAATTTAAACGCTAAATGAAATATGCTAATTCACGCATGTTTTTTCTCTCTTTCTAAAGTGTGTTTATTTTTCAAAATGATTTGAAAAATTTCATTTATGTTTTTTATTTTTTTTTTGTTCCGAATAACATCAACTAAAAATACTGGAAATAAATAATACAAAGAAACAAAAAAAAAAAAAAGTATGTGGGGTGTGGATTAACCATCATGTTTAAAGTTAGTGATTTTAAATTCTTTGTTAGTTAAATTATAGTGACATATAAATTAAATATATGTATGTATACAATGGACATATTATATATATATACTTATATATACATAATACTTATTGTTTATAAATAATATCTACTAATCAAAAATTGATTTACTATAATTAATGGTATTGAAATATTTTTTAGTTTTGTTTTGGTTTTTCTTTTTTTAAACCAATTAATTAAAATATACATATATATATTTAATATATATATAATATACTTGTATAATGATAGGTTTTAATTAAATATAATTATAATTCTGAGCTGAAGTTTTTTTTTTGTACTTAATAAAATAGTATGTTTATTATAGTATTTGTATTATAATGGTTATATTTAAGCTTTTCCATATATGACATATTAATATTTATGAAAACTTAAATCTATTTATCTTTTATATTATTTTGTAATTAATAGTTTAAATTTAGTATAAACATATTGGTGACTTTGGAAATTTAAAACTATATGGTAACACTATATTAACATTATATGGCAAACTAATTAATGTTATATTGTATCCTTTTTTCATTTTAGAGAAAATCATTAAACTTATGTACAGTATAGGGGTTGAATAATGGCAAGTGCCATAATGTCAATTGCCATTATATAACTTTCAAAAAGATATAAACTCAATTGAATTTAAGTAGTTTTGAAAAACTGACAAAAGGGCAAATAACCTTATGACACTTTTGATTTGACATTATGTCTACTAAATTAAAAATGGAAATGACATAACAACAATATATTTCTTCCAAAACGAAAAAAGTCACACGTCGAATACACTATATACACCATTAACAAATACACTATATACACGGGAGCATAACGATATCTTGATTTTGAAAATTAAAATCAATCCCATAAATATTCTAGAAAAAGTGAATACAAGTGTAAAATTCCCCTAATTATATTTTTTACGTACACATTAGATAAAAATAAAATTTTTTAGAATTAAATAATAAGTCTAATTCTAAAAAATGTATGTAAAAATTATAATTAAGGTGATTTTAGAGTTGTAATCAGGGTATTCGTTTTTGCCAAAATATTCAAGGGGTTGATTTTGAATTACGAGGTTTTCAAAACGCCTCCGATACGAAACACCCTAGTGTATATGATAATATATTTACATTTTGTAAAATTTTTATTTGAAAAGTCAAGAATAGGATCCAATGTCGAAAAAATTAAAAAAGTATCTAGAAAGAAAATTGAGAAAAATTGAAACATCCTGTACTTTGAACTTTTGAAAAAAAAACAATTTATAGCAGTAAAACTATTTTTTGAAAAATAATCACAGTTTTTCCATTTTAAAAACACCTTGACTTTATATGACTTTTATGTGCATTAAAGTAACATAAAGCCATTGTAATCATTTGCACTTTTTAAGTAAAACGACAAAAAATCTATTGATTTATGTCGCTTTTAAAATTGGCTTTATGTCACTTTTTTATAGTGACACAGGGTAAATTGACTTTATGTCGTTTTGAAAGTGACATAACGGCAGCTGCCATTAAGTCACTCTCATTTATAGTACCCAGAAATAACAATTATTAGCAATTATTACAATTGTACCCAAAATAACAATTGTTTTTTTGTTATTTTTTGTTAGTTTGTAGGGTTTTTTTTTAAATACAAATTTATAGATTCCGTTGAGAATCTTTAGTTCAATAATTTATGTTATATAAATATTTAATATACATATATTTAATTGATGTAATACATATGTATATTTGGACCTGATAATTATTTATCTGATATTTATGTATATTATACATTATATACAGCCATATCCCTATATCGTTGTGACCAAATTTTTCACTTGAGTTCCTCGGCAATTATCTTTTCTTTATATAATTTTAATTATACGATTCTAAGCTTAAATAATTCAGGTTTAAATAATTTAAAGTTATTTAAATCTAAGATGTTTCGAACTAGAGAATACCTATAATTTATGTGTTATGAAATTTTTTGTGATATCCATTTCTAATTCATATGAAGCATAATTTGTAAAAAATTATAAGTGGTATACAAATACAATTTATGCAAAACGATAACTAGTGAAAAATCGAACTTTTTTTTATTTTTTAGGCATTCAAATATCAAAAGTATATTTCTCGAATTTTGTGTATTTTTGAAATGTTATGAAAGTGTCCTTTGTGTAATATAAGTAATTAAAATTTACGAGGGGCCTCGGTGGCCTAGTGGGTAAAAGCGTATAAAATACGATGTAAACAGCAAAGGAGTTCGAATCCCACACACGTCGTGTTCCCCCTTACGATTTTTACAGCCACGCCTGAATAGGTGTAATTTCCTATTCACATTTATGTGGCAGAGAAATGCATTGAAAAAATAAAAAAAAATTACCATAAGCGGTAAACATATTTTTAACAATAGTTGTAACATGCATATTAAATTATAACAATTATATATACATATAATATACATATGCATATGTATAGTAAAATTGGTAGAAGTTTTAGAAATGTACTAAATGTGATGTTGTCATTGAAAATTCTAGAATGTAATTTAAAATGAAGATAGCTAGATAATATTTTACACTAAATAGTCAATAAACGTTAAAAGAAACAAAATCATAAATAAGAATTTATAAATGTGTTAATATTATCTAATATTATGTATAAGAAAAGCTTAAAAGTTATAGATTTATTTTAAACGATTTTATCTTTAAAAAATGCAAAAAAATTTAGTAATTTCTTCCGAATACTTGATCAAGGTCATTAAACCGAAAATTTATTCAAAAGAATTAAATCAAAATAATTGTCTATAAATTTTATATAATGTATAATTGAAAAAAAAAAGAGAAACCATTTAATATTCTTTTAAATCATTAAAATTGTTTTAAAGATTTGTTATTTCTTTTTATAAATACCGCAACAGGTGCTATTAAATTTATATTCATACTATTTAACATGTTTTTAATTGAAATTTCTATAAAATGAGCGCAAATTTTCAAAAAAAAAAAAAAATTAAAAACAAAAAAAAATACAAAATGTTAAACAGTACAAAATTGAAACAACTTTTTTTTTTTTTTTTTGTAAACTTAAAATATATTTTAACTACCGTATAAAATTTATAGGTAATCAAATTGATTACCTACATGTAGGTAAATGACACTGACAGAAATTTAATTAACAAAAAAAAATAAAATAAAAACAAAAATAATAAAACAAAAGACTTAAGGATAAGAATAAGAACTTGAATTTAAAAATACATTGAGTAAAAGAAATTCTTCTAAGTTTCTTATTTATGTACTTATAGATTTTATTTTTGCTTACAAAAATATATTAACATTCATACATACATCCATGTATTCTGTGTTGTAGATTGAAATGACATTTAAATAAAAATTGACAATGTTACAAACAGGATAAATGTTGTTAACTTGACTTGTGTTTCAATTTTAATGGAAAAAAAAAAAAATAGATACTTTTTTTCATAAACTTATAGATATTTGTACTAAAATTTTAAGCTAAATCTGAAATATAATCATTTAAAAAATAATTAAAATAATTAAATGAGATTTAATGAGTTCAAATACATTTTTATATAATTTTTTTTAATATACATATATAATTTGTTGTTTGATTCTTCAAATGATGTGCATTGACTTTTTGTTTAAAGAAAATTTATTTTTTTTTTAAAATTTTTTTTTTTGCACAGCTGTTATCAATTTAATTGTTATGGAAATTGTTAAAAATATTATTTAATATAGTAAAGGTAAATAATAAAGTAAGTGCCCCATCTTTGAATCATTAAAATTTTTTATTTGATACTTATTGTAGCAATTTTACATAATAAATCAATTCGGCTAAGAGAATAAAATTAAATCAATTAGCCAAGGATTCAATAATTATATGAAAGTAAAGCAGTATGAAAAAAACAAATAAATATTAGAAGATTTAAACCTATTCACTTATAGCACTTTTATCCGTTTTTTTGTGTATATAAAGATTATGCAATGTTATTTAATAAATAATGAAAATTTAAATAACTAATTGTGGAGTATACGATGAAAAGTATTGATTTATCCAAAGTGCAGAATTTATACTTAATTTAAAAAGTGTAAATTCTGCACTTTGGATAAATCAATAAATTTAAGATTTTTAAAAAGTGCTGAATTTATACTTAAGTAAGCTTAACTTTAAGTTAATAAATTTAAAGTTAAATATTGGGAGGAATGCATAAAACTGAGTTTGAACTTAAAATTCACTTTTTCAAACAAAATCTACACCCACCCGTACTCGTAGTTTTTGTTTGAAAAAATGAGATTTGAGTTCAAAGCTTACTTTTATGCATTCGGCCAATAATTGTCTTGAAAAGTATTTTATATAATGAGTACTTACTAGCTATAAAATGTTTCAATTTTCATCTATTATACGTTAATTGGTTATGAAAACTAATGCATATAATATGAAACATTTTATATTGTTATATAACAATTTTAATTGTATGATACTGCAATTTTATTTATACACGTACTTTATAAATTACTTTTTTATTAATATTAGAACTAGGGAAGCGTTGCTTCTCTTATATTCTAAAATCGCACAATCTTTATGAATAGTTAAAGTAAATAAATTTATATAGAAAATTTTTGTATTTTGTTAAATTTTTTTATTTTTTACATTTTGTTTAAATTAAAGAATTTTGTACAATTGAAGAAATAACAATTTGACTTAATACATGTTAAAAAAAGTCAACTTATTGAAAAGAATTTTTTAAGATATCTATAAAAGAATTTTTTGAAATTTATTTATATTAAGTTTTTCATCATTATACCAATTTTTAACTAAAATATCTATTAAAAGAGAAATAATGGATGGTTTTTCTTCAGTTCTTGTTATTGGATTTTAAGTGATATATAAATATACTACAGAATACAAAAGATTTCTTAGAATGTTTAGAAAAACAAATTTTTTTTTTTTGTTAAAACCATACAAAGTATATAGATTTAAAAATTAAGTTTTTGTTTTGAATAAATTAAAATGGTATGAACATAATATTTATATAAACTTACTTGTATTACCGTGTTCGGAAGCATATCTTCCCTAGGTCCTCGTAAAGAACCATTCTGCATTTCTGTAATTAAAAATAAAATATAAGATTTATATATAATTTAATGTGCAATGTATAATAATAAAAATCTTTATTTTTTAATTATATTTTTTTTATTAATTGTAAATTTTTACAAGTAAATCTTTCGCACACTGAGAGTTTTCTTGTGTTATATTGAAATTTAAGGAAATTTTTTTTTGGGTACATTAAAATTTTCATTAAAGCTTTTTAGTTATATAAGTGAGGATTTTCAGGCAAGTTGATTAAAAGTTTTAAGGGATTTATTTATCAGAATAGTCTTAAAAAATTTAAAAAGATTATGGAGGGATAATATAGTGATCAGTTTTGTTACATTTTCGCTTATATCCGCTTATATTGTCCTTAAAATTGATCTTATTGATAACTTAAGATGTTCTTTTATGGAAATGTTCATGTCAAGGTCAGAATGGAATATGAAAATTTTTGGAATTTTAGTAAAAACATATAGATTAAAGTTAGTTGATTAGATTTTAAACATTACCTAAAACTGGTTTTTACAGTTTTGATAATTAAAAAATGATTAAAATTTTAACAGTATATAGAAATTACCTATTCTGGTTTTAATAAACTAATTTTTAAGCTATACTATAACTAATTTTTAATATTTCGTAGGAAGCTAAATTTTAAAAAACTTCAAGAAAATTAAATTTTTATTAGTTATTTCCACTTATTTTATTTTATTTTTTTTAATTTTCATTTCCCTTGATTAGACTAAAAAATAACTTTTTTCACTTACTTCCAAGCAACACTTAAAACTGGAAACAAAAAAAAATTGTTTCTTAAAAACAATAAAAAACCAGGAAATTATTAATAAAATAAAATTATTTCTGAATGTAATTTAAAAAAAATTTTTTCCAAAAAAAAAAATAAAAAAATTAAAAGTGCTTTTCCGCACACATTTTCATATTATATAGAACTTAATAAAGAATTTTGCATACCAGGGGCAAGTGGATGATATAAAACAGGGAAGCAACGATTTTATAATGTAAAATGAAGGATATCTCAATATCATTATATTTAATGGTCCAGAGACAGAACGCCCGAGGAAATAAATCTCGCGGGCTTCCAATTCAAAAGGAAATAAAGTACGGGGGCTTTAATTCTTTTTGAATTGGAATTAAGACTCACACTATTTTTTTGTTATTAAAAGAAAAGGGTAATAGAATATGTAGAGCAAATGCATTAGGAGCGGGATTTTAGAGTTTTGGATAAAAATTGGGGTATCCCCTTTTTCCAGAATATTTAATAATATGTATATGTGCGAGATTCTGAAATGAGAGGGATTTTAGAGTTGGTTACAAAATCTGGGTTATATGCTTTTTCCAAAATATGTATGTAAGTAATACATACATCAGGAATTTGGGGAGAGATTTTAGAATTGAATTAAAAATCAGGATTATACGATTTTTACAGTATATTTAGAAATATACATATGCAAGTTTTGATTAGGAGAAGTTTTAGAGTTGGTTACAAAATCAGGGTTATATGCTTTTTCTAGAATATATATATAACCTCAAAATATATGAAATACAGGCTCATGATAGTAACTTTTATGTTGCTCAGTGGGCTTTTATTCTTTTTCGAAATGGACTTAAAGCCCACGATCTATTGGAATTAAGATCCGTAGGCTTTTTTTTTTTTTTTGAAAATAAATTAAAGCACACGGGCTTTATTTCCTCGGACGTTATGTTACTGCACCATATTTAATATTATTATTATGTGGATGTGCCAAATTAATTATGAAATATAGTGTCGTATAAGTAATATTATAAATTTTGTTAGCATTAGGAATCGATTAAAAATATTACAATAAGAAAGTTTAACTATATATATAGGTACTTAATTTTTTACCAAAGAGACTCTACTAGCTTTACATCTTCTAACCCAAATTAATTTCATAAAGTTTACAATATATCCTGACAAATTGATACATTTTATGATGTCAAGAACTCGCATTATTTTTATATTTTATTAAAAAAATTATGGAACAAAGAGTATACACCTCCGGTAATTTTCTTTTTTTTTCTAGATTTATCGCGTATAAAATTAGTATCTAATTAAAAATTTCATCTAGACATTAATTATATAGAACAGCAATAGAGTAAAAATTCTATTAGTAAGAAGAAAAATTTACGCCACTGATACACGTTTAATATGTAGTCATTTGTTACATATTGTAATAGATCAGATTAAACAGATTACAAAGTATATGCTTATGTAATACAGTGTTAAACATTGATTATTGTATATATATATTTGAGATTGATTTCAAATATCCTTTTGATGTATATTATATAAACCATAATATACTTCCTAGATATATATACATATATAAATACATATATATTAAAAACACTTTAGTTTAATAATAATTAAACTGGAAATTGTGATAATATGAAAGGCATAAAATGCCACATACTTATAAATTATGTTATATATAGAAAAGTAACATCTACAAAAACAAAAAAAAAAAAAAATACATAAACTTACTGGTTTTATTACGATTCTTTTGTTTTTCTTTATTATGTAAAAATATTTGTGTCTCCATTTGCATAATATTATATATATATATATATAAATATAGCTAGATTGTCAATTTTGGTACAATTGAATTGAAATATAGGCTGGTTAGTTGGTTAATAATTTGGTTTACTGGTTTGCTGATTATATCTATTTGAAGTTATGTTAAGTATTTAATTTTATGTTTTTATTCAATTTTTTTCTTTTTTTTTTTTTTGTGATTTGAGTACAAAACATGAATTTTAAACATTATAACAGAAAACGCATATTGTATTGAAAAATTATTAGAAAGATATTGAAATAATTTCTAATGAAATATTTAAAATCAAATATAATAAATTTTCTAAGAAGAACTGTTATACAAAAAAAAAAAAAAAAATTATCATTGAATTTAAAAAAAAAAAAAAAAACCTGTTAAAAATATTTAGTTTATTGAAATTTCGACAGATTGTACTTTGAAAAAGCATTTTTAGCATTTTTTGTAAATTATTATAATGGTTTTGGTTAAATGGAAATATGTAATTAAAATGTGTTTTTTTTTGTATGCCGTCTGTTAAGACAATATAATAGTATAACAATAAAGTTTAAATATGTATTTTAAAATAGTCTACAAATAAATAAACAATAGTCTGGTTCGAAATTTATATAATACCAGTTTTAAAACATGCATTGGTCAGCACTAAAAGAGTGTTTTTTTATTTTTAGTAGGTGGAATACTTGCAAAACTTGAGACCTTAATCCCTCGACTAATACCCATCCCATAGGTGTTTTTAATCGACTATCAAAGTTCACATTTAGAAAAGCTTATTACAAAGTATCAGTGAAACAGTTATTAAAAAGCTTAAAAATTTAAATATGCTTCAAATCGAATAAACTATTATGTAAGTACCAGGTAGTACCTACTCTTGAAGATTTAACAAAAGGTGAACTTTGTTGATTCCTAATAGAGGATACCATGAGTACTTTTCATTGTTTTTCATTAATAGAAAAACAAAAAATGTTTTATTTTCTTACTTTTGAATTGGGGTTCTAAGGGAACAATCAGTGGGGTTGTAAAGGAACTATGATTATTATTATTAATGCTTTGATTATTATTATTAATGCTTTAATCAGTTAACACTTACAGTATTAGTATACAGTAGTATACTGCACTTTCTTATATAAGGTGTAATATACAAGGCAGCTGCATTGTATCTGCTATTATTAATTCTAAGTGAAAAATGCTTCTTTTTTCTTCAGAAAAAAAAAGAAAGAAAAAGATAAATAATGAGAATTTGATCAATGATATTTACATATTTTTTTTTTTTCAATTAATCGATCTAAATTTGTTTATATTATGTCTTATGTCAATGCATTATATAAGTCACATACATAATATAAAGATTATATGCATATGCAGTATATTATATTGTATACACATGAATGTTTTAATATTTTAGAATATAATTGCATATTTATTATATAGATTGATTATTATTGGAATTTTTTTTTCTTTCATTATTTATTGAGTAATTTTTACTTATATGATTTTTGTAATAAATCCTCAAACAAGACCAGCACCAACAGTACTGCCATTATTTCAAATTATTCACATCAGGTGGGTTATTCGTTATGGAAAAAAAAAACCCGATACTCAAACTAATAATAAAAAGAGATTAGTTAACAAAAAAGCAACAGCAAAGTAAACCTGTATTTATTTTAGAAAATTTTCAATACTTGAAAACCTGTTAATTTTTTTTTTTTTACAAAATATAGCAAAAGAAAAGAAAAATTGAATATAACCAGCGTTACTATCATACCATGTAATAATAATTGTGATGATGATGATAATGATAATGATGAAGACAACAACAACCCCAAGAATTAAAAGTATGATAATACTGGTAATGATGATATTTAAGTTTTTCATCATACAGAGGAAATAGTTAACAGAAAAGATATGTTATCCGGAGTCTGAGGACTCTCCAATTTTACAAGCAACAAAATGTTTTTTTTTTTGTAATTAAGAATTTGATTGATAAATTTATGGTTATGTTCGAAAAAAAAAAAAAAAAACAGAAAATATTAAAATTGCAGTTTCCGCACGTTTAATATTTAAGGACATAAATATATTCTTTCTCTTACAGAAAGTATTCTGTAATTTTATAAAAAATAAAAATGAAATTGGAAAAAAAATTTAATTACAAAAAAATTAAGAAAATTTTGGTTAAATAAATTTATAAGTCTAAAATCATTAAATGAGTATTAATAATTATTAAGGTAAACGTAAATTGGTTGTAAAATTTTTTTCATCCTCGACCAAACAATTAACAGATCTGCATCTAATATAAGTCTAAATGTAAGAGAAGTGTCTGCATTCGTTTCCAATGTTCATATTTCCAATGTTCAATTAATAATATAATTTTTGTTTTGCTTTTTAGGGAAACCTTTTTAAGTTCTATAAGAAGCATCGAGAATACACTTCGGTTATTATTCCTATGCTAGATATAGGATAAGTCGGTTATTATTCATATGCTATAGATATAGACTAAACTCCATTATTTCTCTAATCATTATATTAACTAAACCGATGATTACTCGGTTAATATTAACATTATATTTGAATATAGAAGACCTTTCCGCTGATATTAATACTATATTTGAAAATCAAACCCCTTCGATTCAAAGATCGGCAGCTTAAGTTAATCCCTACGACATTAATCAATTAAATACATTTATCATGTGCTGAAAATGTGGTGCAAATGATGTTAAATGTGATGATCAATCTAAAATTTACCCTTTAATTCTTGATTAGAATCCCTAAGTAGCAAATAAGAAGTCTGTTTATAAGTAGTTGGAAAAGGGACCTAACAATAACGTACATAATAGAAATAAAGTAACAATTAAACAATATATAGGTATAGGGAAGGAAATGAAACTCATGTCAAGAAACATCAGAGTACGGTGAAATTGTTTTAAAAGTAAAAGAAACAAAGAATGGATGAAATTAATTGTAGTATTCTTCATATATCAAAGGATCAAATATAGCAAAACTAAAGGAAAAAATGCAGTATATGGAAATGTTGACGAAGTGAACATAGAAGGTCAAGTCAAATCGTTGAATAATAAAAGCAATAATCTAATTGAATTGGTTTGAAGTTAAAGAAATTTTCTAAGAGTTTTTAATGATGTTTCAAATAGTGTTTTAAGGTAACTATTTAGCTTTAAACTAATTTAAACTTATCTATAAAAACCGTATTTTTTAATATTATATTAATGTATACGGGAATGTTAAGAGGAGAATACTCTACGTTTACCATATAACATAATATTTAAGTACATAATAAAATGTAATACAGAAAAAAAGTAAACTTTTTAATTATAATTTTATTTTTTTATGGATGACTCCCAATAGGTAATTTAAATTTAATAAAATTATGAATTTTAATAAGTATTAATGATGGGTACAAATTTTCTCTAAATTATTGTTTTTTTTTTTTAATAAAATGGATATAAAATTCAGCACAATTTTAATTAAGAAATATTATAACGGATAATTTTTACGAAAACTTATATAAATATTCCAGAATTTTAAATATTAATTATAATAAGGTTATAAAAATAAAATTCAATATTAATTAAAAAATTGAAGACATGATTAAAATATACTGATGCTACAAAAGTATACAATGTGCTAGGGGAGCGTGGTCCGTCTGTCTTTCGAAAGATGCAGGTGCGGCGAAAGCACTAATATGATAATATGGTTTTGTATCGGTATATTGCCAAAAAAATTTATTATTTTAAAACAAAGTTATTTTTAATCTTTTAAAATTGTATAATTACATATTTTAAATTTTTGGTGAAAGATTTGATATAATTTCAATCTTGTTATATTTTACTGAAGTGAAATAATATATAATAATATAGTATATTAATAATTTGTAATTTTTTACACAAATATTTATAAATAATTTGATTGTGCAGCGTTTAAAAGATATATTTTATATTTTGAATGTTTTTGATTTTCTTTCTACATATTTTACCAGTAGCTTTTTAATTAAAAACTATAAATTTAATTTTACATGTATCTAATGACTGAAATTTTATAATAATATCTTTTATTATCAGCATAATAAGTGCCGGCTTAAAACTTTTTTTTGAAGTAAACTCTTTTTGGGTTTGTGCGCTCTCTTTTCTGCCTTTCATTTTAAGTGAGATGAATAAAGAGTTAGTTCAAATGTGATCAATTTTATTATATTTACAAAAAAAAAGTAAATATATTTAGTATGTAATTAAATTTAGGACATTGAAGCATAAATTAGTCGATTAAATTTTCTAAATTTAGATTTTGGATATCTCGCCCAATTAAAATTGTAACCAAAGCATCAAATATCTCCTGTGTTATTATTGCACGCTATTAGGTCTTAATAAATTTTAATTTTGAAAAACATCGTTCTGCACTATAGCAAAGTAACCGGTGAAGTCATGAAAATTCTAAGGGTAATAAATAAATTTGGCTAAAATGAACCAAGCTCTAAAATATCTAGTGGATTGAGATATGAGCAGCAAAATTTAGATGATCGTATAAAAACTGCACTTCGTTAAATAAATCAGATCCTCATCATTTATTTTATGGCAAATATTGTTTATAATTGTTCACTGTGGGATACTGTAAGTTTAAATCGATTCTCTATCGCTTCAATCATATTGTCTAAGATTTCAAGAGAAAATGAACTCAAAAGTTTTCTACAGCATCAATATTTATATGACGTTTATTTCGAGGATTTTCGATCAATTTCAGTTCTACTTCTAATTACTCTAAATTTTCCCGCAGAGCGTGTCATATGTTTGTATTTCATTAGAAGAGATTTAGAGTTTCATTCAAAAGCAGGGTTTTATGCTTTTCGAGAATATTTATATATATATATGTGAGAATCTGAATTAGAAGGGACTTTAGTGAATTCAAAATCAAAGTTATACGCCTATTACAGAATATTTATATAATATAGTTTTCTATAATATGAAATACAGGCAAATGATAATACAGGAAAATGATAATGCAGACAAATGAATATACAGGCAAATGAAATACAGGTAAAAGAAAATACAGGCGAATGAAATACAGTCAAACGAAATATACAGCCTTGTGATAGTAACCCATTTTCCAGATATATTTTTAAAATTTTCAACGACTCACTAGCGTCTGATATAGTTCTGGGTTAGAAAAAAATATATGGAATTAGCACATTTCAAATACTGAAAATATTTTATAAAAGAGAAAAGGAATAAAGAATAGACAAGAATGTGTGTTGAGTTGTTATTTTAAAAAGCGAAATAAAATTATATAGCAAAAACAAATTGTATGGGACGATTTGTTTATTCAAATTTTGGCGGTCTTTTCTGGTTGCGCCTAAAGCTATAGCCTTATTGACTTGTCCCCTAAGCCTACCATGAACATAATGTTGCACTACTTTTGCTTCATTTAATTTTATTTTATATTAAAAAATGTTCTATTAGAAAAATTAACATTATAAATATATTTTGATTGCCAAACATTATTTCGATACGCTAATGAAAATAATAATAATTTATTCCTTTTTTTTATTTCAAATTTATAAGTAAGTACTCATTTATCATAATCAGTCTTAAGTAAACGGAGTTCTTGTCTTAAAGAAATAAAAAATGTAATGCTATGATTCATTTATTGATCAAAAAAAGGTGTGGGCTTTGAATTTAATGCACTGATATTTTATTTATTTACTATTTAATTTTTACAAGACAATGTGCAACATTCTAAGTCTATAACAAATAATATTTATTATCAATA
The DNA here is from genome assembly GCA_947095535.1 of Poecilobothrus nobilitatus. Taxonomy (NCBI): domain Eukaryota; kingdom Metazoa; phylum Arthropoda; class Insecta; order Diptera; family Dolichopodidae; genus Poecilobothrus; species Poecilobothrus nobilitatus. The sequence continues at coordinate 24,526,856 of OX352773.1, read as the reverse complement.
AAAAATTAAACTCCCACGATATATTAAGTAAGTCAATTACTTTCATTTTTTATTAATGCATGTACAATTAATTTTAAAAAATAGAAATTTAATTTTATAGCATATAAAAAATTTCATAAAAGAAGTAAATATATTAGTTATGATTAATTTTTGTTGTAAAAATAATGTTTGCCTTTTTCTTAAGGATAATTTAAATTTAAACCTTGAATTTATTAAAATCTTGGAGTTTAAATACTAATAAAGTAACTTGATATTCTTATTAGATAGATTAGAACACAAAAAAAAAATAAACATTTGTTGAAAGAATGTCAAATTTTTGGTTGGTAAAATTTAATATAAAATATTGTTATAAGGTTGGGTTCACAATGTTAATGAAGAAAAAAAAAATCTGATTGTTTTCAGTCGTTGTTTAACAAGAAAATATCATAAAAAGAAAACTATTGTCACATATCATTTTTAAGTTTGAAGAAATGTTTTTGAAGAAATTAAAACCTAGAGTCGTATTAATAATACTATGGTTAAACGCAGATATGTGAATCCTCCTACATTTTGTGGGGTTAATAAGGACCATAAGGATAATAAATATTTTAAGAATATTTTTTATAACATCATGTATTCATTCTAATTAATCACACTGCTATTATCCGCTGCCTAAACTCTAATGCGTAGGGAAATGTTTTTATATGTACTATATATTGACGCTCTTCTAGTTACCAAGATATTGGGATCTAAATGGGAATCACCCCATATATTATTTTTACTTTTTATAAATGATTTAATATAATATAAATGTCACGAACAAGTCAATTCAAAAGATTGACAATTTTAAAATAAAATTACTATTAATCGAGGTAGCGTGGGTTAAAATCCTGCACAGATCGCAAGCATTTGCATTTCAATTGGAACAAAATTTACTGAAAAGTAATTATGTATATATTATTCAACCTAAATAATGGACTTGGTAATGGGTTTTTTTAATAATATTGCATAATCCTATGTCATTTGTAATTTTTAAATAAATAATTAAATAAATACTTAAACGAAATTATACTCCTGATAATATGCAATTATAAACTAATTCATATAGAATTGCATATAAATGGCAAATTAAATCAATTTAAGGCGAAGGATTAAAAATATAAAATTTTATAACTTCAAATACCAACGTTGAATTATTCTTGATAAAATAAAATAAATTTAAAAAAAAAATTCCTAATCATGTATATGTTATAATGATTCCGATAAGATTCTATAATTAATATATTTTTTAATACGAAGATATGTATGCCTTTTTTTTGTTTTTTCAAAAAACCTATAAAATAAATAAAACTTGCATTATAACAGATTTAATATTCCGTACCTTAAACTATTCTTTATCAATTTAATTGATTTTATTTAGTGCAAGTTTTTTTTTTTTTATTTATAAAAAATTTAGTAAAATAAAACTGACTTTTAAATACACGAAACCATATGAAGTAGATACTTTAACAATTTAATGATCATTATATTTGACATAATCGATTGCGTGATATTCACAATTTACATTATTTTACGTATGTTTATTATAAATTTATCTAAAGTATATGGATAACCACACTAATTGTTTATCTAAAGTCATTTATATTAAAAAAAAAAATGATATGAAAAAAAATGTTAAATCGGATAATAATAATAATTTCTGATTATAAAACTCGCATATGAATTGGATTTTTTTTTTTACTAATGTTGTGGAAAGTGTTATAATTTTCAGATACTACCTTTTTAAAAAAAAAAAAATATATTTTTTTAATCGCTAAAAAAAAATTTTAAAATTTTCAAACCGCTTTTATTTTAAAATCAATTTAAAATCATTATTTAATTCTAATATGAATTTTTTATTGCAATCCTTTTTCTATATTTAATGGTCTTATAATTTATTGGATATTAATCTGTTTAAATATTTATTAATTGATTTTAATTTGTAGCGATTTATTCTATATTAAATGTGTTTTAAATGGTAATAAAAATTAAGATAACAGATTTAATTGCTTCCTTTTAATTTTTTGTTTGTGTGTTTTTTTTTTAGTTAATAATGGCACTGGATAAATTTGTGACGGTGAAGAATTCGACTAAAAAATAGATGACATTTAAAAGTTAATTATGTATTTTTTTTTGTTTTAAATAGAATGCAACATGCCAGATCAAAGACTTTGCATATGTTTAAACTTGAATTTAATGATATTTTAAAGATTTTGTTGTGGATACCAATTCCTAATGTATATATATATACGATAATAAATAAATCTTAAAACTATCAAAAGCAGATAAAATTATCATAAATACAAACAAAGTTTAAAGATTAAATTTTACATAAAGGAAAGGTTTTATTTAAGATTACAATATTATAATTTTTAAAAAAATATTAATTAAATTTTAAAATAGAGATGAAAATAAGAACGGAATATAAGATTATATAAACTAATTTATTTGAACTTATTAAAAGGTCAGGTTATTATCTGAATAAAGTAAAAACGTTAAGAAGTTAGAAATTAAAAAAAAAAAACAAGTAAATGTAACAGTATGTCAATACAACCGACTTATTTATACCCTAAATCTAAAAAAGTCAAATTAAATTAAAAATTCGTAAGTTATTTTAGTTAGGTATTTAATATAAGCTAAACAAATTAAATGCTTTTACAACCTTTGTACAAAATTTCAGATTTCTATTTTTATTAAATTCGAAACTATGCTTGTTAGGTCTTGGGAAGTGTGTGAAGGTACCCGGACCAGCACCCCAATTCATCTCAAATTTTAAGGATATCATCCGAACAGGGTAGAGCACTCTTATATCAAATTTCAAGTTTTTATCTTTATTAATTTCGAAGATATGCTTGTTCGGTCTTGGAAATTGTGTGAAAGATACCAGAACAACCATTCCAATTCTTCTGAAATTTTAGGCAAATCAGGGATTCAGGAAACAACACCCTCGTACAAAATTTTAAGTTTTTATCTTTATTAATTTCGAATATATGCGTGTTCGGTTTTGGGAGTTGTATGGGAGGTACCCGAACCCATGGTCCGATTTCGCCCATAATCCCCGCCTTTCTTTAGTCATTGCTAATCAAGATAGCATCATTATTTTTTGAATTATCGTGCGTACGGACGGACGGATGGACATCACTAAATCGACTCAAGAGGAGATCCTGATTCAGAATATATATACATGTCCATATCTAACTCGTTTCCTTTTCGTGGTTACAAACACCATACCAAAGTTAATATACCCTATACTTTAAGTGTAGGGTATAATAATTAAAATTCTTTGACATAAAAATAAATTAAAATAAAGTTTGAAGTTATATATTTCCAATACCGTAACGACAACAAAGATAAATACAAAGAAAAACGTTAAACAGAAGATTAATGTTCTGAAAAAAATTGTTGGAACAAGCTAAGTTAATTATATTTAATAAATTGAAAAGTGCGTTCTAGTAAAATTTTGTTAAGTTCATGTAAAAGATTTGAATGCGAATTACGAATGAAAAAATAAACTAAATTGTCTATGTATAAAAATATAAGTGAATATGTGTATATATAATGTACCTATCTATATTATATATATTAAAATTACATTACATTTTTTTTCATTAATATTATATGACAATTTTTATTTATAATCTGTCAATCATTAGGTAAATTTACAGTAAGATTTTTAAAATAGAAAAATCGTTTATAAGAAACCATTTTCTTTAGGTTTCAAATTTCAGTAAAAAAGTGTCCTTGGTATTAATTAAAAGCTTAACAAAATCAGCTTACTTTTCTTTTAGTTTTTCAAATATCTTGAACCTCAATTTTTCTGAAATTTTAAAAAATATATATATGTATGTATTATGTATGTATATAATAATATTAAATAATCTCAAAATTTTCAGATTGTTATGTTACCTTACTTTATATGAGAATAAAACAATCACATTTATAAGATTTAAACAAACAAAAAAAAAAAAAATTAATAACTTTATTTAATATTGGATCATCACTTTTAATTGAATTTAAGTTTCTCATATCTAAATTTAAAAAACAGAAAAAAAAGAACTTAAAATTAATAAAATTTGTAAAAAAATATGTTTTCTTGTATTGTTTTTTTTTTAAATTTTTTTTTTTTTTAGGTTCTCTTGCATTATTTGTAATTACAAATAAGTTATAAAATAAAAAAAACGACATGTTTTTAAATTTCCACAAAACTCGTTTCATTCTTAAGCCATAAAAAAAAAAAAAAAAAAAAAACACAATTTTTTTTATACTTGTGAGATGATCGCCCATAACAACATTTTATGGATCTTTTCAATTTTCAACATAATAAAGGACAGATAATAATTTTTGTTTTTTTTTGTTTTTTATGTTTTCACATCAATATTTTCCATGAAGAACGTCGAATGTTGTATTACAGAACAATTCTTTTGGTTGTCATCAATTGCACACTCCACTCCACTTTTTTTCTTCTTGTTTTTTTATTTTGCATCCATCTTTCTTTTTCTGTTTTTAATTCGCAGCTGAATATTAAGTTCTGATCAAAAATTCATTTTTTTGTTTTTTTTTTTTTTTTTTTTTTTTTTCAAATATACATGTGTATGAACGAAAAGTCTTAAGTATCATCAATTTTGTATTGATATTTTCGTATTGATTGTATTGGCGGCATCATCTGCAATCTGTAAATAAACCCCAAGCCAATAGCCAAACATGTATTTAGTTATTAATGATAATTGCATGGTGTCGAAGGACATATTTCATCAAATAATGAAAAAAACAAAAGAAAAACAAACAAAAAACGAAAATTTTAAGTAACAGAGAAGCAACAAAAAGAGATTTTTTTCAATAAGAAATTGATTTTAAAGACATAAATGAATAATAGTTATTGTAAATTTTTGTTATTAGTTGATTGTCAGCTTCCAACAACAAACACTAAAGAAAAACTTTTAAATGATTAAATTAAAATTTTCAAATTTAATTACAAGATCAATATCGGACAAATATTGCGAATATATTAAAAATTTACTTTTAATACTTTAAAATTTTGTTCTTAATTTTTAGTTTTGATTTTAAAAATGTGGAGAAGAGTGGCACGAGAAAGGTGGAAGAGAGAGAAGAGTGGAAGAGAAATGTTGCAAAATAATTCTGAAACGATGATATGAAATTTCTTAATTTAGTATTAATTTAAAAAATATCAAACGACAATTAGATCTATTAAAAAATTAAAAAATCTTTTCTTTTAAAACTTTAATGCGAGCAAGTATTCTTAAACTGACAACACACTTATTGATCTTTACTTATTGATTATTTAGATTTTGTAACAGATAATTGAAATTCTTTAGAAATAGATATGGTACATTTTTAAAAAGATTAGATAATTTGCCGCAAACGATAATATACTATATTACTCGTAAACATTACTACATGCTTATCACACTTTATAATTAAATACCAAAGAATTTGTTTTGTCAATAAACTTTGTGACATTTTAAGGTGACAAATTGACAACACAAAAAAATATTAACACGTTCTACGGTGACATAATACAGTATTAAATTGAAAAACTAACATTAGTTAGTAATATTATAGGATTTTTATTTTTATTCACGTGACAATGTTTTTTCTATATATAATTAATAAAAGATGTCCTTTTTGTATAATTAATAAATTCTCTGTTTTTATTTATTATTTATGTTAATATATGTGTTATAACTTCATTTGAAATTTGAATGGATTGCTTTGATTACATGGTTATTATGTAATATATGCATATGATATTCTGCCGAAGCAAATTGTTATATGTTGTGTCACTCAATGATGTCAAAATAGGATGTTTTGATGGCTAATAAAAGAACGAATTAGAATAAAAAGTAAACATGTATACAAATTAAAAGAAAAAACTGCTTTAGTTAGCTATGAAAATTACTTCTGAAAAATTTTTCCATTTTGGAATATTTTCAAAGTCATTTTTTAAGTAAATCAATATAAAGAAAAATTGTCATTCTATTTTGTTGCGTTCGGAATATTCTAGTATAAATAAAACAAAGCATAATGTAAGACCAAAGGCTTCTAAAGGCATACTTTTTCCAAAAGAAATTAAAAACGGCTTAAAATATTACGATTTGCACCAAAATTGTAAATTTTCTTAGAATTTTCTATGTAAGAAAATAATTGTGAAAAATCAAGAGATACTTTCTTCAAATTCAAGCCAACTACCGTATAATTAAAACAAAAACTGTTAAGATATATAAAAATATAATATTCATGCTTTAACTTTTTTGTTTTATTATGAAAAAAATGTTTACAGGAGACCAAGTTACGGGCGTGTAAAAATTGAAAATTATAAATTTTTGACCTCTAATAGCTAATACACCCCTTAAATAAGCAGAGATACAAAAAATTTTTTTTTCAAAATTTTAAGTTTCTATCTAAAAGCGTTACGAAGGTATGAAGAAAGCAAAATCTTGTTAAATAAACTCAAATAGTAAATTGAGAAAAATTCTATAATTTTGATATTGATTTATAAAAAAAAAGATGAAAAAATTTAATTTTAAATTTAGAAACAAAATATATTAAATAAAATAACAACTTAAAATCTCTTAAATGGAGCTGATTATGAGAAACTGTTTTGTTAATTTCATAAATATAAACAGCTGAGTAAACGAAATGTGTACATATTATAAAATGCATATATGTATTTTTTTTGACTAAATACCTTAAGATTGGAAAACATATAAGAAGAACTTACCTTCCTATCTATTTGTAATACATATTTGAGATATATGCATTTGGAAATAACAGTTTTTCAAATATTTAAGAAGTGCAGTTCTGTAATTTTTCTAAAAAAACCATGGCTAAAATTTTATACTTTTAACTTAAACAGTGTAAAAGGTTTGTCAACAAACGAACTGACAAAGTGAATCTAATAAGAAAAATTTTTACTTTTTTTAAACAATGTGCTAAAAATACAGAATGGAAGTTTCTGAATATTGTGAATAAATAAAACACATTTTTTGACATATTATGATTATTATTGAGAACGCTCGAAATGAATAAACGAAAACACCCCTTGTTAAAATATCTGATTCAATTCTAGGTTTATAATATTTTATTAATATTTATTTTATAATATGGCTTTTGCAATAAAATAATGTATGTATTTATATGTCGTCAAGAGTATTTAATTATCAACTATAGAGTATTTATATTTTTTTTTATTAAATTAACTATTAAATTAATTTTTTTTTTGTTTTATTTTCATTTTGAAAAGTTTATTTGTTCTGTTAAGTTGTCTTCTTTTCGACAATTGAATTAATCCTTCTGACAGATATTTATATTATTTATACAAAATTTTTTAAAAAAATTATAAAAAGACAACATTTTTTATAATTATTACTTTCAATATTCCTTAAACCTTGCCATTTTATATAAGTAAGAGCCCTTATTAATAAACAAAAAAAGAAAAGAAAATATACTAGAAAATGGACATAATATACGTATTAAATAAATATATTGTTATAGTTTAAATTTGCGCTATAATTTCCTTTATAATCAAATAAATATAAAAATGAAACGAAATAAAAAAACAAAAAAAAAAAAACAAAAACAATAAGAATGTTTTCTTTTTATTTTTAGAATATGGTAAAAAAAGGAATAAAAAATTGAAACTAAAGTTTATTAACATAAAGCAAAAAAACAAAATAGTCAACTATAGGATAAAACTTAATTGTTATGGACTAAAACTAATATCAAAAATTAGTTTATAAAATTCTTTTTAAAATTATAACTATGGCTAATTTTGAAATTTTAAAAATAAATTTGCATTAACAAAACTAAATTTAATGTTTAGTATCAAGATTTTATTATTTATTTTTTAGCCTTAAATTCTCTCCAAGCTCTAACCGTTTTTTTTTTTTTTGTACTTGCATGAGTTCTACGTCAACTTCATTCTATTCTTCATTTAAGATTAGATTTCTAGACTACTACGCGCTAACTTTTTTAATTATGAGATTTATTTATTCAAAATAAAAATTATATCTATATAATCACAATTGAAAATAAGATTTATAATAAAGAAATAATTTACATAACATTTTAAAGTGTATAATAAACTTAATATAAGACCAAAATAAACAACAAAATACATATAGTTAATTTAAAAAAAAAAAAAAACTTTCTATAATTTTATTCTTTAATTTTCTTTCAAAAATTGATTCGATTTAGATTTTCTGCTCCATTTGTTATTAACTTAGAAATAAAATCTTTATACCATAAAATAAATTTAATAACTAGACCAAATCAACCACTGTGTAAATAGTAGATACAATAATTTTTTTTTAGCCCATGAGATTTAAAAACGACATTGTACTTTAGTACATGCCATTTTATAATATTATATTATTTTTATTTTTATGTTTTTTTATTTTTTTTTTTAAGAATTATGACCATCATTTGGTCATTCATTGAATGTACCCATTTATTAGAATTTCAGTTTTCATATTTTATTTTTACTTATGTTACTCTGTTTTTGTTTTTTTAACTTAATGCTACCAGTTTCAAGAGATTATTAACATTTTTCGGTCAGTTTTAGTTAAATATTGTTGGTTTGTGGTTTTTTTTTTGTTTTTTAAACATTTATCATTTGAAACAATTATAGGTACAAATGGAGTAAAAAACAAATAAAAAAATTAAATTGAAGAAATAAGGAATTTATAAAATTTTATTATATTTGTTTGTTTAGTAAACTACAGTCTACTAAATTTTGTAGCAAATATACTACATAAAGGTTTTTTTTTTCTTCTATTTTTTATTGGAAACTTTTAACAATTTTCACTCACCGATTATATCGTTTTTACTTTTTTTTCCCTTGGGTTACTATCACAAGACTGTATTTAATTTGACTGACTATCACTTACCTGTATTTACATTTGCCTGTATTATCATTTGGTTGTATTTCATTTTAGTGGATTTTATTTTAACAAACTTCTGCAGCCGTCCGCAAAAACCCTGCAAAACAAATTACTGAAACGCTGATTTTGCAATGAACTCTAAAACTACCCATAATCATATGTTTTATATACATATACAAATACAGATTAAAATAAATTCAGTAAAATGATAATACAGGTAAAGGAAATACAATGAAATGATAATACAGGCAACTTGCTTAACTTCAGGCAAAGGACACTACATGCAAATAAAATTCAAAGATATGACGGGCTACCATTTGCTTTTATTTATATCATTAAAATCCACGACTTCGCATCCCAAATATGAGCCTATTCGTATTAAAACAGGCTTAAAATTATATTTAATTATAATTTGAAAAGAAGGTTATGCAAATTTGATGGATTAAAATTCGTGATTGCATGGTCTTTGAGAGTTAATTTTACTACATAAAATAAAATTTTACTACATTTTTATAAATATAAGTAAGCAACTCTGTACAAAATTATTTATTTTATGCAATTTTGATTTAGTATACTTGGCAATATTATAGGTTATAATAACTATTTGTTAATAGTTGAAAAAAAAAAATTCTTTTAAGTTTTATTAAATTGATTTTCATTACTTTTCTTTCATTTCTATTAGTTCTATCGTTTTTCTTTTTATACAGTAAAGTATAATTGAAATGAAGTATAGATATTTGAAATAGTTGGGGATCCCACGATTTATAATATTTATTTTTAATTATTTATTTTCCGTAGGTGTCCGCACGAATGGCGTCCCAAGTCATATATTCTATAGTATATATAACCACATTTTATAATATCCACTAATTTATATTTTGAAATATCGCGCGTTATTTATTTGACATATCACGTATTTTAATTTTAGCACGCTAATATTTATAAAATTTATAATATTTGATAATAACTGTTGACAGATACTCGTAATTTGGTTAAAAGATAAAATGTTTTTTCTATGTAATAGGTATATATCATAAATAATTAAAAGAAGATTTTTTCATATAGGAACGTTCACGTATAGATGAAAATAAATGAAAATTTTTTTATTTTTAATTGAAAAATAAAGTAAACAGTTTATATTACTGAATGCAATATTTTCAAAGTTAGATAAAATTTAAAAATAAGTAAGATAATTAATTAAGTTATATTCAAAAGATTCAAAAGTTGTTTTTTCTAATGATTTATTGACAAGTGATTTATTAAGGATCTCTGTATTTGATTTTTATTAAATTTTTGTCTAATATTTATTAAATATTTGTCTAATTTTTTTATACTGATATATCTTTGATAGGTTAGGTTCATTGAGGCTGGGGTCATTTAGTTCATTGGGGTTATTAAGCTTTGATTAACCGTCATTAACTTTTGAATCGTCACTAGTTCGTTACTGTAATGCATATGAGTATAAAATCATAAAAGTATTTAATAAATTAAATTGTTTTATTTATACAGGTTCTGTGGATTGTTCGAAGCGGTATGTAAATATATATCTTAAATTTTATTTTCTAATAATTTTTTTTTTTTTTATTTAATTTGATTTTTTTATATATATTCGTAACTTAAAACTGTTCTCTTTTTTTTTTTAACTTTAAAAACTCTTTATATCTGTACGTGACATACAAATTTTTTCGTCCTTATAACCTTAATTTCATTGTTATGCTTTCTGCTAATAAATTTAAAAGTTTTCGGATCTTATTATCATTGAATATTGAATTTTATCCAACAAAATCACAAAACAAAGGTACTACATTAATCTGTTCAAAATGAATGAAAAAATACATTTTCAAATACAATTTATCTTCCAATGATTTAAAAAATTTATTTTGTATGTAAATTAAATTAGTTGTATAAGTTATTCAGTGTTTTCAAGAACAAGAGTACAGATAATTGGAGAAAATTGCTTTGTTTTATTTTTTTTATATTTTTTGTTTGAAAATCAATCTAAAATCAATTTGTGATTGTTGATTATTGTTTAAAAAAGATTTGTTCCAATTTTGTAAGTTGTTACCAACTCACAGCAACCAATAAAAAAACTAAAAAATCAACCAACGCTAATATGAGTACAAATAAAATTCAAAATATAATAATAATAAAAAGTAAAGCGGCAACCAAAAATGTTTTTAATCTTTCCAAAATCTCTAATTGGACCACCAAAGATGCAAAACATTGTAATCTTTCCAATAAAAATCAACCACACAAAAGTTTTTTTTTTTTGAATCATTTTTAAATTATTTCATGTTCTTCTGTTGTTTGAACTTTTTTTAGTGGTAAATTAGAAGCTTCAACTAAATGTAATTCATTCATTTATGGATTCAGCTTAAATTTAATCAATGAATCTTAAATTTCTGAATGGAATTAATATTATTTTTATGGTAATTCAATACTATTAAATTCTATATTGTTTTTTTATTATAATATGTTAAATTTTTATTTTTTTGGGGGTGGGAGCAGTTTTATTGTAATTTACATTTTTTGAAAATTTTTTTAAGTGATCCAAAAATATATTTTTAAGAATTTAATTAATAATAAGATTTTAAATATGTATCTTCAGTTATTGAAATAATAAAATCTCAAAATTAAAATAGTCAATTTTAGACCATTTTTTTTTATTAATCGTAATAAATTATGCGTCAATATTCGATTTTATGTTCTTGAATTTTTAAAATATTGGTTTTGGTGAAATTTTTGAATAAAATTTAAATAATTTTTGAATAACAATTATATATTGAATTTTATTTTTAGCACCTAAATTCATTTTTTTTTTTGGTAGATAAATATTAAATTTCCAACAGTTGAAATTTTATTCCCAACAAAAAAAAAACCATTGTAAATTGATTCTTCGCCAAATTTAATTTTTTTTTGTATTTTTTTTCAATAATTTATTATAATTTTCTGTTTTTCTTCTTTTTCTTTGAATATAAAAAAGAAGAATAAAAGCCACATTTATAATTTAATCGGAATGCTATAAAAATGACACCCTCACCGGATAAAATTTCAGAAAAAAATTGAAGAAAGAAAACTGAAGACTTAAGTGGGAAACTTTAAAATAGCTTTATTGTTTATGATGACAATCATTATATTTTTCAAATTTTACGCGTATAAATTATTAACATTAAAAGAAAAAATTAATTGTTAGATAATTTACAAAAATTGTTTTTTAAGAATTTTCGTTTAACTAAAACGCAGTTTATTGAGTAAGGGATAAAAGAACTAGATCCATTTAGGATAAAAGAACTAGATCCATATTAAAACAAGATTTAGTTCTATTTAAAAAAAAAAAAAAGAAGCAATACATGTATTTTAATATTTTGTAATTCGAGTTTTTCATTGAATAATTGCGATATTTAATACATATTTATGCTATCTAGTTTTTAATAGCTTTTTATATGCGAACTTATAACATTATCTGTCATTTGTTAGATATTTTTTGATTACTTATGAAATATTCAAACATGCCATAAATTCTGACAATTTGAAATTTTTAGATCTTAAATAATTTGAAATATTGAATTGAATTTCGTTTCAAAACAAATTGAATAATAAATTTTTAACTAAGTAATATACATTTGTTTTAAAATCCAATGTATACATTTTAAAATTCATTTATATTTTTATTAATCAACTTATATTATGTTGTTACCATTCATCTTCAATTATATACCAATCATTAATTTATTTATTTAATTAAAACTCCCAAAGAAATAAAAAAAAGTCATGAAATACAAACAAAATAAGGAAAATAAACCTAATTTGTCTATAAATCATGACTTAATTCAGAAGTTATAAATCGTTAAATGAAAACTGCGCGAAGCTTAATTCAATTCATGATAAATTCAAAAACTCAACGCTTTACAGAAAAAAAAAGTGCAAAAATGAAAAAACAAAAAAAAAAAAAACAGAAAATTTACGATTTGTTTGTCAATATTAAAAGAGACAAAAACTTTTGTTTTTTTATTTTTTTTTTCGTTTTAAAAGTGTAGAAATAGTTGATCATTAAGATTTAAAATGACTTTTTCAACATAAATTCAACTTTAAACATTTCATTACTACCAAGAGATATAAAATATTATATTTATATAAAAAAAAAAGTATAAGCAATTTAACAGTAAATTTTCCTATTATGTGTCTTAAGTTGTTGATTGTTATGACAAAATCGAATCTCCGGATAAAAAAATAAAATCGAAATCTATTAAGTCCGATTCGAATAATAAATTTAATATGTTTCTATAGTAAATATCAGCTTATGAGTTTTTTTTCTTTATTGTATTTTACGCATATTTTATAATTAATTCTATTCGAGTAACTAAAAATAATTAGTATCTGGATATTAAGTCGCCACCATATTTATGTACATGTTAATATGGTATTATTAACTTTCATGTATGTTTTCATAAAAATGCTGAATGGTGGTGCATAATTTTGATACCCATATCATATCTTAAAAATAAATTATTAAGTAATTTTTATACATATTTGTTTTTATTAGATAGTATCAATTTAATAATTAGCTATAAATTTTACTTTTTAGCAGTTTTTTTTTTATTTCTGAATTTAAAATTGCAGAAAAATATCAAGAAATTGAAATTTAAAAATTTAAGAGAAAAAAAAAAAACTTTAAAATGTTTAATACTGGTTCATTTTTGGTTTGAGTTTTATATAATTAATTTTTTAAAAAATATTTGTTAAATAATAATGTAAAAAGTATTTATAATTTATACTTAAAATAAATTAATTCAGATATTTTTAGTACAGAATTGAAAAGTATAGACAAAATGATAGTAGAAACAGTATATGAAACTATTATGTAGATTAAAAATTAAGGTCTTATTTTGCTAATTAATAATGCATTTATGTGAATTTACTTTTAAATTCTTTTCCAATTTAAAAAATTATTGGATTTGTCTAGTTAATTGAGTTTAATTCTAATGAGAAGTCAAATAGGCTGACTAAATGGATTAAAGAACTTTAAACGAATCTTTAAATTTTTTTCCCATTATTGATAATCAGTAATCACCATCAAAATATTTTTGTTTTTTTTATTTTCCTTGATATATGAAAGAATCTTAAATTCTGACTTAATTAAGGGCTGAGTACATATATACATATGAACATTTCGAACCTATATGACAGTTTTATGACCTAGTTGGCAAACTAACCAAACCAACCAAAACCAAATTTTGCAGAAGTCATTTGCTTAAAACTCAACTTCTTTCGACAAAAATTCAGATATCGATAACCATATATATTTATTAATTAGACACTAAGTTATTCTTATATAAAAATAACAAGTTATATAGTACCTAGTCGAATCCGTCGTTCGAGTTTATTCCATTTGAATAGCGAAATTATCTACGAAAATTCAAAATAATCTTATTATTTTTCTTGAATAAAATTTAAAAAATTTTGGGTGCACCCATATATATTTTATAATTCAAATTTCTTCATTTTGAATGTTACATTCTAAACTAAAATCGCCTCAAGATTTGACTATGTTATATTTTTTTGTTCCACTTTCTTGAACAAACAACAATAATAACAATTCATTTGCATTATTTTTCATTTCGAAAATTTCTAAAAGTGCTAAATTCAATTGAAATTCATCTTAAAATTAAATATGCAATTGATCATTCTATATGTCATCCCGTTTATGTTATTATTTTACATGCGAATTCGGCTTTATACAATTGTATGTTTGTGTATGTATGATATATGTCACTTAAGATTTTCGTTAACTGTCTTATTTCACGCACAATGAATTTAAAAGGAAAAGTTATTATTTTTATTCCATACTTTTTATTATTTTATTATTATAAAGAGAAAGTTCCAGTTTTTATGTCCAATAACTACATCAAAAAAATAATAAAAAAAATAAAAGAAAAAAAATACAATTAAAGTGTTCTTGATTTAGTGATATTACAAAAAAGAAAGAGATAGATAGATAAAAAAAAATTGTCGGATAGAAAGCACAAATATACAAATATGAGCATGTAACTTTTATTAAACCCAAATAAAAAATCAAATTTTAAATAATTTATTAGAGTTTGAAGATAAATAAAATAATTATAAAATTTATTAGACAGGTAAATAAATAACTTTGTGCACGAAAGGTGAAAATATGTACATAAATACTACACCTATACATAAATTTTTACCTAGTTTTTAGTTTGAATGGAAAAAGAAAAAGATGAAGAATCGTTTTTATACACGACAAATATACATATATATTATAGAGTTTAAAGTATATAAAGTCGTACATTATTTGCTACAGATAGATAAAAACAGTATTAGACAAAAGACAGTTATAGCTTTATAATTTATTTTTATTATCTTATTTCATAATTTTATTTACGAGTAGTGAAAGCTTTAGATAAACATTTTAATTTTTAAGATTTTTCCTGTGTTGACTTTTATATATATTTAATAGTTAGTCGATCACTTTTAAAAAGTATGTATCCTAGTGAAAGTACAGTTATGAACCCTATAAGTCCTAATTGACTCTAAATGATAACTTCTAAGTGGATTACATTATACATAGCCTATGGAATTAAATATTAAATTTGATTTCTAAGTTAGAAAAGGCAAACATATAGTGAATTTTATATAAACGCATTTAAATTCATACTTATACATCACAGATGTACTTATACATCGCTTGTTTTTTATACCCTACACCTAAAGTATAGGGTATATTAACTTTGGTATGGTGTTTGTAAACACCAAAAGGAAGCGAGTTAGATATGGGCATGTATATATATTCTGAATCAGGATCATCTCCTTAGTCGATTTAACGATGTCCGTCTGTCCGTTCGCACGATAACTCAAAAACTAATAAAGCTATCTTGATGAAATTTATATAGTAGGTTACCAATTACGAAAGGAAGGAAGCTTCCGAACGAGCCCCAGAGCAAACGAGATTATCTCCAAAACCAACAAAGATAGAACCTTTAAATTTTTTACAATGATGTTCCTTCTCGTTCAATTTATGTCTCTGAAATTTAAGAGGATTTGGTCCATGGGTTTGGATTTTGGAAGCTTCCAAACGAGCACCAGATCAAATGAGATTATCTCCAAAACCAACTAAGATATAACCTTCAAATTTAGCAGAGTGGTGTTCTTTCAAGTTTTATTTAAGTCTCTGAAATTTGAGAGGATTTGGTTCATGGGTTCTTATCTTAGAAGCTTCCGAACGAGCCCCAGAGCAAACCAGTATATCTGAAAGAATTTGAACCATGGATTTGTATTTTGGAAGCTTCCGAACTAGCCCCGGAGCAAACGAGATTATCTCCAAAACCAATAAAGATAGAACCTTTAAATTTTTTATAATGATGTTTCTTCCAGTTTGATTTATGTCTCTGAAATTTAATAGGATATGGTCCAAGGGTTTGGATTTTGGAAGCTTCCGAACGAGCCCCAGAGCAAATGAGATTATCTCCAAAAACAACAAAGATATAACCTATAAATTCGGCAGAATGGTGTTCTTTCATGTTTGATTTAGGTCTCTGAAATTTGAGAGGATTTGGTCTTTGGGTTTGGATTTTGCAAGCTTCCGAACGAGCCTCAGAGCAAATGATATTATCTCCAAAAACAACAAAGATATAACCTTTAAATTAGGCAGAATGGTGTTAATTCATGTTTGATTTATGTTTCTGAAATTTGTGAGGATTTGGTCCATGGGTTCAAATCTTGGAAGCTTCCAGACGAGCCCCAGAGCAAACGAATATATCTCAACAACCAATAAAGATAGAACTTTTATTTTTAGTACAAAGGTGTTCTGTTATGTTTCCTTTTCTGACAATTGGAAACTGACATTTGGAAGAATTTGAACCATGGGTTCGTATTTTGGAAACTTCCGGACGAGCACAAGAGCAACGAGCATATCTCCAAAACCAACAAAAGTAGAACCTTTAAATTTAGTACAATGGTGTTCTGGCATTTTTTCTTTATGTTCCTGAGATGGATTCGATGAATTGGAGTGGTAATTCGGGTACCTGACACACACCTCCCTAAACAATCTTCGGATTAACAATCGGACTAACAATCTTCGAAATTAATAAAGATAGAAACTTAAAATTTTTTACAAAGGTGTCAAGCATATCCCAAGAGGATGCCTCTTTTACGTTCTTGAAATTCGAGTTGAATAAGACAGAAAAGGGAAGAAGTTCAAGCAGCTGCCAAAACAACTTATGGATTTTTAATTTAATTCGAGTTATTCAGTTCAGGTGTATACATTAATAAGTCGGTTGCATCGACTTACTGTTACATTTACTTGTTTTTTTGAAAAAAAGTTGGATTATTTGTAACTTCTGAACGAAGCTTTAGCAGCGGACGACTTTATTTCGGAACTTTGAAAATCTTGATTTTGACTGTATTTTTTACTTACTTATTACACCTTAATCTTTTTAATCACCTTCTTTATATTTTCGGGAAATAATATTAATTAATTGCTTTGAAAAAATTTCAAAATTATTTTGTGCAATACTGTACATATGTATATGTAACGATAGTTAAAAAAGGAACAATTATAGTTTTGAGTAATGGGTGCGGTGTGCCAATAGTTAACGTATATTAATTTAATTTTTAAAAAACATTTTTTTTTTTCAAAGAAAACGTATATATGTAAGTATAGTATAAGATTTGCCTGAAAATGTTTTTAAAGTGAAAGAAAGAGATAGAAAGCAGAAAATAACGATAGTGAATTAGGTGAAGAAAAGAAAATTGTATTCACACGATGGTTACTGTCTTGATATGGAAAATTGGTACATATAACATTTTTTAATAATTTATTTTTATAGTTCATTATTTTTTTTTTGTTTAAATGTATACCTTTTAAATCAGTATGTTACACATTTTCATATAATATGTATATGTTATTAATATTAATAATGATAGAAATTATGGATGATATTACTATATTTTATTTTTAACAGAATTTAGGTCATTTTTTAATTTTTAAGGTAAGGTAATTTTTAAGGTTTTTGAGATACTATTTAGGATACTATATATAGGATTTTAATTTGAAATTTTAAAATATTTATTTCAAATAATTAAGAAAATAAGACAATATATAGGTTATTCAAATTTTAATAAAAATGGCAGATCTATCTTGATCTAAAAGATCATATAGTTTGCAAATGTACGAATGAGGCAATCTTTTAAAAAAAATTGACAAAATACTAAATTAATAATAGATCAAAACTCGCTAAGCAGAATAATAGAAAAAGTAGAGAATTGCATATATGTAGTAGATATCTATATTAAAATAGAGTACAATAATACAAAATGTTGTAGTTAATATTTTATATTAAGTTTATAATAACAATAACAGTATTAATAATAATAGCTGCTACAGTGGAGCTATTTTTGGTTATATCATGCAGGAAGGTGTAATAGTTGCTACAGTACCAGTGGGGTTGCAAAATAGTAATAATAGTAGGCGGATTCATTGTTCCCTCATAGTCCCACTCCCAATTCAATGTTTCTGTATCCTTGTCCTATCCTTTCCTGTCCCTACTCCCTAGCTAATATACTGCGTTAGTATGTACGGTTTGGATCCCATTATATTGGTAAAAGGAGGAGGTGGGCTTAGGTGGTAAGAATCTGATAATTTTGTTTTCCCTACCTTCCCTACATTCCCTATTTTCCCTACATTCCTTACCAAGGGGGGAATAATTGCTGTCTTTGAAAATTCCCACCTCACTTAGGACAAAAAAGAAATTCAATTAGATTAATATTTAAGTGATTAATTCTCTTTTCATTCAATCAATCCATTATCAGAATACTAAACACTGTAGTTAAGTATTTGAAATTTAATTTTTAATAATATTTTTAAAAATAATAAAACCTTAACAGTTTAATCAAAAAAATTAAAATTTTTATATATACAATTTAAAACCATATCAAGATACAACAAATATAATTTAATAAAGTGAAAATCTGATATTATATGTTTTTTTTTGTTTTTGTATAATATTTAAAATTTTAACTGCTTTATCAAAATTATTGTTAACTTTCTTTTATTCTTACAAGAAACAAATTGAAAACAAAAAAAACAAGTATGTAATATAAAGTTATAATTATCAAAATTAAATATTATAATGATAATTATTATAAATCAAAAGATTTATCATTTTTTAATTCAATGAAATTAAAAATGAAAATGACCAAATATATCTTTAAATAAAAATATAATTTTCCACATATTTTTCTCATCAATCTTTGCTTGATTTTTATCTTATCTACAAATTATTAAAAGTTTTAAGGGGACCAGAATTGCTTTTTTTTTTTTTAATGTTGTGGTATAGGTTTTTAAGCCGCTTGCATTATACTTTTTGTTAACAATAATCGAATTTTTAAATAAACTGTTCGATATATTTATAGTTTTCAGTCATCAGCTTCAGTCATCTTCATACTTTAAAGTGAAATACCCTGAAATGTTTTCATAAATTTAAGAAATATTGTAATAAATAAATTCGAATATAAAAATCGAATATAAATTTAAAAATAAAACAAGTAATTAACAGTGCTACGTTACATTGTAGTGCCAAACTAAAGAAGAAAAAAAATTTTCCGAGCTTGGGCCTCGGTGGTCTAGTGAGTAAGAGCGTATAAAATACGCTGTAAACACCGAGGGCACTCGTCGTAAGAGTTATTTACCCTTACGATATTTATAGCCACGCCTGAAAAGGAAAGGCTGTGTAATTTTCTGTACATATTTATGTGGCAGAGAAATACACTAAAAAATTTTCCATCAGCTATCGTTGAAAGATTTATTTTATAATAAACAATTTAATACATAATCTAAAAGTTCTGCACATCTTTTAAAGTGGTATTTAAAATTCGTCCATTTGTTATTTTCCTAATAAAATTCCAAACTCATTTTTCTTTTCTTTTCATTGCTTATTACATCTTCGTATAATAAGCAATGAATAATACTGTGTTTACTTTTTAAAAGTTTCTTCTACAAACTATGGGCTGAACGCATAAAACTAAGCTTGAACTCAATTCTTACTTTTTCAAACAAAATTTACACCTGAACTCGTAATTTTTGTATGAAAATGGGAGATTTGGGTTTATGCTCACTATTATTACGGGTACTATTTTTTTTATTAACATATTTTTGAGACTTCCAATAATTTTTTTTGGCAAAAAACACGGCTTTTTAAGTTACGTGCGGTATCTAAATATGATATTATATAAAATGTTCCGAAAAATGTATTTATATTATTCGAAATAAAATGAAAATGGTCACTTTAGGTTTATTATAGGTTACTTTTGAATTACAAGTTTTGATTATCTTTTTTTTTGTTTTTAAGATAACGCAAATTATATGGTTTAAATCAGTACATTTAATTTAAAGAAAAAAAATTGATATTAACCATTATTTGCCTGTGAGTATTTTTTTTTTTTTGATATTCATAACAATGTAAATTTTAATTTTTTTTACAAATTTCTTTTTTAGCTGCTATAGTAATCAAAAAATACTTTAAAGATACTTAAAGATAAAAAATATTTTTCCCACTTTTATCTTTATATTATTTATATTCATATTTCTTTTTTTTTTGTACAATATTAAGACCTCAAGATAATTTAAATGAAAGAGCGAAAAAAAAAAAACAAAAATAATTTTTGGGTGATATTTGAAAGGGTCCCAGTTATAACTGTTAAGTTTAAGAAAAAAGTATGAAAGATTGTATTAAATTTACCATGTGAAAAAAAGATGAATAGCAAATAAAAAAAAAACTTAAAAAAAAAATATTCAACTGTGGTCTAATTTAAAGCTCTTCTCTATAAGAATATTAATATAAACTATATAGAATTCGTCTGTCTGTTAGTCATTCGATAACGAATTTAATGATTTTAAATTATTTTCTTATAATGAATGATTGCGTATACAATTTGACATCATCAATAAATACGATTTGATAATATGTAATTTTGAATTAGATTTCGTAGTTTCTTTATCCATTTTAAGAATATGGTCGAATTTTAAATGTATTGAACTCTTTAAAAATAAAACCATGAAATTCTTATCTTAGAAATTTGAAAAGCTCGGCAAAGCAGAATCACTGATTTTTCTACAATTTAAAAATTATTTATTAAGTAATAATTTATAAAAAGTGATCTTACGCTTTACATTTAATGCAGTAGAAATTTACAACCACTCTGCAAAAGTGATTTTAAGTCTCATTAAAAATAAAATATTGTCTTAAATTTAAAAAAAAAAAAAAATTGGCAGTTTTAATTTGGCTAAAATATTAAACATTTTCTTTTCCGTTACAAAAAAAAAACCTCACATTTTTATGGATCATAATGAAATTGTCACAATTTTAAAACAAACTGCGGTATATGAAAATAAAAAAACGAAAAGAACTGTTTATATTTTTACCACAGTTTACAAATTTAAGACCTAAATATCTCAATATCTATACTTAAAAAAAAAATACAAAAACAAAAAAAAATTAAAATAAAAACAAACAAAATTGATGTGAATATAATAATACCGTTTAGATTTTTTTTTTTTTTATGAACCGTCAAATAATAATAGAGATGGCACTTTTGATTTTTTTTCTCATTTTTCAATTGATAATTTTTAATTTTTTTTTATTACAGATACCAGTTTAATTTTTAATTGTTTTAAAAAAAAAAATCAATTATTTATGATTAATTAATTAAAAATTTACATGTGATTACTTTTGATTACAGAATTTGATTTAATTTGAGAACAGAATTTATACGATTACTTTTGGATTTTAAATTACAAAATAATGTTAAATAAAGAAATGTCCGTAAAAAAGGTTTACACAATAAAATAAAGCGTAAAAACAATGTAAAGACGTAACAAATTTACGCCTTATATTTTATTCAAAAATATTATTTAAATTACAATGTAAATTACTGAGAAAATATTTTACTGCTCTCAGATCTCAAAAAAAAAAACTATTTAATACTTAGGTTTTATGTAATTACAAAACATTGTCATTATTAGCAAAAAATTATCGTGAAATTATAGTAATTTGAATAAAACAAAATATGTAAATTGTTTAAAACTTTTTTCAATTAATTTGTATAATTCTTCAAATAAAAATATAATATTGAAGAAACCGTTACAGATCGTGACCTTCTTATTTTCACAAATATTTTCATATTCCCCGTATACTTCATCATTTGACTATAGGAATGGTATAAATTATTTACTTCGTTTTAAAAAAAAATAATATTAAAAGTGTAGTGAAAATAATTTTATGGTTCCATCACTGCGGTTTAGAATTAAAATTAAATCTATAAAACGAATTAAGAACAAAACCAGAAAAAAAATCTTTCTGTAGTTCAAATTCTAATAATAAATACAGGTTTTCACATTGAATTTTTTTTTGTTTTTTTATTTGTTACCAATTTTTTGGTTTTTCTATATTGAATTTTTTCCAACAATTTTCATCTTAATTAAACATTGTATAGAAAAACTATAGAATCTTAGATACAATGATGACGAAAAAAGAAAATAAAAAAAAAAAAAACGATACTTGCATTAAGTTAAGCATGACTAGCCTATTAAGAATGAAGGTAAATATAGAAGAAAAAAAAAATTATTTAAATTATGAAGAAAAACTGTGAATACAGTTCATTTTTATTAAGAATCATCGTTATGATTCAACACTAACTTAACAAAGCAATAATTAAACTGTTAAAGAAGTTGTCAAATTACTTATTTCTTATTTTAAATGTAATTAATTAGAAATACAAAATATTTATAGAAAATTGAATGAGATGTACCAAGAAAATCTTAATAAAATTCAAATAATTATTATTCATCATAAAAATAACATTATCAAATCAATTAACTCCTGTATCCTAAACATTTTATTTATAAAATGATCCTTTCTTGAACAAAAAATATTGTTTCTAATTTTGCTTGATAAACTATTAATCAGCTTCTGAGTTAAGGTGGGTTCTCAATACAGCGGCACATAACGACGCCGATAAATATTTATTTATATTAATATTATAAATCAAAAAGTATAATGCAATATAACGAAACCATTGGTTATCAAGGCCATTAACGATCTTTCAGAGTATTCCTTAAATATTGCATAAATATAGGCGCTCTTTTTTTTTTTTCTCTCTTTTTAAATATTTTTCAATTAGATTTACCTCAAATTATTATAAAAACTGTCTTATAGACATGCTGATTAGTTAAATGGACTGACAAAACGTTTAAAATATGATTAAAAAAATATTAAAATGCGAAATTTAATTTCGGGCTATGATAAAAATCTTTACACTATATTTAATGCACATAAGACAATTTTCTTTTATTATTTTTTTTTTATATATATTTGCTTATATTTATTTAAATGACTGCCCGTTTTATTTTCTTTTTAAGATTTTTTTATGAAGACTGTGAGTTTAATTTGAATATTTTTGTTGTAAAAAGTCTCAAGTACCCCAATGAAGAAAAAAAAAAGTATAAATTTTTCGCGATTATATATACAACGTTCAATTCATATTGAAATGACTTCCTTTTAATATTGAGGTCTAATAGCTTTAGCAGTTAGTTTTTTTTTATTTATTAGTTCGATTGTTACCTGGTTGAGTATTTTTTTCTTTAGTTTTATTTTTTATTACTATTTTAAAATTTTCTTTCTCATCGTACATAATATACAGTAACTTGCGATATAATTGTCCATTTGTAAATTTTATTTTTAGAGTTTGTAAATGTAAATGTGATTGATTCCTAAAAAACTTTTAGTTTTAATAACATTTTAAGCAAATGTTTTTTAATCTGTAGTCATGTTATAGCGAAACTGTATTCATGTTGTAGTTGAAAATTTTATTATTCATATGCAAATTGTTTGATTTTCTAAAAATGCTGGTAGATTCATATTCAATTTTAAGTTATTCCATTCAATTTTAACTATTGAGAACTATAATTTGATTTGATGTTTTAAGATTTTTTAGTTTGATATTTTTACTGCCTCTTTAATTTTGCCACCTACTGTCGGCATATGTATAAAATAATGAAGAAAAAAAAACTTAACGGTTAAATTGCACTTAATGTTAATATGAAAAGGAATGTGCAGGTTAACACTATTACAACAACTTCGATTTGATGTTTTTTCATTCTTCTAAGTCTGATCTTTTTAAAAATCAGTTAAGTTTTTTTTTTCGGTTCTATTTCTTCGTACCAATAAAAATTTTATATATATAAGAACAAAAAACTTTTGTTTTGCATAATTTTTTAATATTTTGAAAAGGCGTTGGAAAATCTTGTAAAAATTTTTAGTTACTTTTTATTTTAAGATGATCGTTTTTGTAAAGTGTTTGTAGCTAACATGAAATTGAAAAAAAAAAAAACATGAATAATTTTATTTTATGTTATATCAATATAAAAACAAAAAAAAAAAAAAATTTTAAATTGATTTTACCTTGAAAAAAAAAAAAAAAACTTTATTATTAATGTGTTAAAATTGAATGTTCGTTTTTATTGTATAGCTACATGGTAACACTGTCACAAGACAGGACAGGTAAATTAAAAAGAAGACATGATTAGAGTGAGTTAGATGTTGCCTGTGTCGTTTTCGGTTTTTTTTTTGTTCAATGAAATTTTATTATAGTTAAATTTTTAGATTGCGACATCAAAAGCTTGTTCTTGTACAATCAGTAACAGCGGTAACAGTGGATATGACGAAGAAACAAAATTATTTTAAAATTAAAAATTAAGGTGTTATTGCAAGTTAGACAAAATATTATTTTTTTTTTTTTAATATTTGTAAATAATTCATATTCGGATGGAATTTTTATTAGAAAATAATATATCTCAGAAAAATGTTTTAAGAAATGGATACGGTTTTGGTAGGGATTTATAAATTATGAAAAAAAAAGAAAACAGATAAACATTAATTGAGTAGGCTAGAAACTAAAACTTTTAATAGACTATAATGTTATAAAAAATAATAATTAAAAAAAATCTTGTAGAAAAAAAGGAGACCAACGATTGAACTGCTTTATGTCTATTAATCGTTCTTTATCGCTTTAATGTATATATATAAACATATGAAAATTTTTTTATTTAGGAAAAATTAATCCTCTTAGTTTAATTACAATTATTGCAATATTTTTTAAAACTATTATTATTTTTTTTTTTTTGTAATTAAATAGTTGCTCTAATAAATAAATTGAAATGAAAAATTTTATAACAAGAATTAGATGACTTTTAGAAGATATTGCTGTAAATTTATGGTCATTTCGTTCATCATGTAAACAAAGTTTTATGAAATTCTTAAAACTTTTTTTTTTAATTTATTGTTGTCCGGAATTTTTGCTATATATAATTATATTTGTTCTACAACTTAAAATTATTTATAAAACAAAGTATCATAAGTTCTATGTACATATATATATATACATACTATAAAACTTACAGGATTGGATCATGATTCTGCTCAATATGGTATTTGATTTAATTATTAACTTTTGTTAATTGATTTTGACTAGACAAAATGTGACAAAACTATAGGCATAAAATTTCCATATTAACTTACATAACTTAAATATATAAGAATATAATATAACATCTTTAATACACAATTCATATCCATTAAGTCTCTATATACATTTAAGATGAAAATATAATATTCATATATTCTGGGCACTTTCAAAATTGTATTGAATTAAATGAACTAGATTCAAAATCCGGGTTTAATTCTTGTTATAATATTGTACATTCCGTTGTAATATTATCTACATTAACTATGTTATCTATCTCCCATTGTACTATTCTTTGTTGTAATATTATTACACCATCGAACTAAAATCCATGATATCACATTTTACCTATTATTTCATTTTAACTTTAATTAGACGAAGCTGTATATTGTATACTAAAAGTTATCATTAGAAAAGTATAGAAATAAATAAAAGAGTTACGCAGCTTTTCTTAAATAATAAAGAAAATAGAAAGTGTCTTTTAATATAACTACATTTTATTATTTATTTTAATTAAAGTAGTTTTAAATTTCTAAAAAAATCATAATAATTTTATATTTTTTTAATTTTTTTTTAGAATACTTTTGATAATTTTTATATTAAAATTGTTTTGTGATTTTGTTTTGGTTTTAAATATAAAAAAAAATTCAAAAGTTGAAATAAAACATTATTTAATTATTTAAAAAAAAAATTTGTTGAAATTTTCCTAATTTTCTTTTAAACTTTTTATTGTAATAAATAACGTTTAAACTTCTTATCTAATAAATAAAAATCAACCAAACTCTCTAAATACAATATAACACAAAATGGTAAGTTTTTGATATCAAAATGATTGAAAAAAACAAAAATAATTTTATCTTAAAAAATATTTAAAAATTAAATGTAAATTTTTTAGGCCTGTTGCTGTAAATGTAAAGAATGTAAAGATGAATATATAATTGGTTCAAAAATGTATAAAAATTCTGCTTGTTTAAAACGAGATGGTTTACAAGATAAGGGCGATTGTTTATTTATATATAATGTAAAGAAAGAATGTTGTCAGAATATGTGCAAAGCATATGCACCACCAAGCAGTTGTTAATCAAGTCCAATCATGTTAGTAAGGTTTTAAACGTTATTTTAGAAAAAAATTGACAAAACAAAACAAAAAAAAATTTATAAATAATAATTGAAATTATGCCTTTATTGAGAACTGATGTCATAAAACGAATTGAATGTTATAGTTACTAATTAAAAAAGGTATATTAATAATTGTCTAATTATCAATCAAATGATATAAATAAAGAAAATAAAGGAAGATCTTCAACAAAAAAAAAGGTTTTTTTTTTTTCATTTTAATGTTTTTGTTTTTATTATCAATTTTCTCTAGAAAACTAATAGCCC
The DNA here is from genome assembly GCA_947095535.1 of Poecilobothrus nobilitatus. NCBI lineage: Eukaryota > Metazoa > Arthropoda > Insecta > Diptera > Dolichopodidae > Poecilobothrus > Poecilobothrus nobilitatus. Next base: position 24,500,016 of record OX352773.1, on the reverse strand, counting down.
TGATTGAAAAGAACTTGTAAAAAAAAATTATTTTTCCTTAAAAGTGGTGTCATTTTAAGACACTTCAGACACCCGGGAGCTTTATAAAATATATAATTAAAACAATAGTGATAAAGAAAACTCGTTGACATCGGATATGTATTAGCGAAGTCGCGAATACAATGTCGCATGATCTTAAAATGTGAACTTAAAAATTTTTTTTTTTACATTGTATTCGCGACCGAGTTTTGAGACGCGGATTGTTAATTGTTGTATCGAAAAATTTTGGATACACAAAAATAAATTAGATTTGGGGGGAAAAAAAATCATAATTATAAATACAAATGTCATTTTCATAAACAACCTATAACTATGCAATTGGATAGGTTGCAAGAAGATCTCGTATTTTGGAAATCAGAATTCAGACGTGATTTAAAAAAGGTACTCACTAATTTTGTAGATTTAAATATTCTAAAAAAAAGATAAAAAAAATGTTGAAGTATTAATTCCCCAAAAAGAGTGGAATTTAATTAATTTTGTTTTCTAGTTAGGTATCGGGGACTATGCTTTTTTAAATCACATCGGGGATTTCTCGAAAACAGTCAGTCTAAAGTCAACATTTTCATTTTTTGATCGGAATTGTAAACAAAATACATAAATGTGTTTGGGTTCATAAATTTTGCATTGCTTTTTTTTATAACATTTCCGATGTCACAGCTCATCAAATTAAATTAAATAAGATGTCAGAAGGTATCGTTTATCGTGTTGTTTTATCAATTAGGAATTACTTACGATAGGTAACGATTTAAAAATTTTTTTATTAGAAAAATGTAAGTATTTAAAAAAAAAAAGTAAAGAAACGTAAAATTATTGAAATTATTTCAATTTTATTGAAAAATAAAAAAAAAAAAACTTAGCAGATAGCTAAGCTAACTTAGCAAAACTGTCTAAACCGTTCAAATAAATTTGAAATAAAATTAACTTTTGAAATTTCCGAATGCTTTTCATGTTATTTTATGTCATACTTAAAAAAGCTTTTTCGTTAGACTTATGTTTATCGTATATCGTTTTGTAATACTTCGTAATACCAAGAAAAATGATAGACTATATAGATTTAAACGATATTTGATATACGATATTTGACATTTGTAATAAACATGAAAAAATATACTTTTATCCTTTATAATGTTTATTAAAACCACAAATTTCCATTTAAAATATTTCGATTAATCGTCGATATAAAGGGCTTTAAGTGTTTCAACTTAAATTTATAATGAAAGTGTCTTGTCTGTATAAAGTTTGCAGTTAACATGACAGATGGATATTTCAATAATTATAAAATAGTCATACCATATTTTATATAAAGAAATAGAAAACTTTTATAGTTCAAGGAATTTATAGTTTAACATCTTAATGATGTACGTTTATATTAAGAAAGCAAATTAAAAAAAAATAAGCTTTTATTAGTATAACTTTCATTTTATTATTATAAGCTCCCAATCAAATATATCAATAAAATTTGTTTAGTAATAAAATAAATCTATGTAGGTTACAATAAAATTTCAGTTTGAATAAGAAAAATTGAAAATTTTTGGAATTTTCAAATGAAAAATCGTAATAAAAATGAAGGCGTTTCTCCCCATCAAAAAATAAAGCTGGATCTATCAGATATTTATATCAATATTTTAACAGTTTTATTTCAACACCAGGTTACTCCCATGCTGTGTTTTTTTTTATTTTTTATTCATTTCAAATTTTGTAAAAAAAAAAAAAATGAATTTTTGATACTATACGAGTATATTTTTTAAAAATATTTAAATTAGCAGAAATGAATATACAGGAGCTTAAATAAACACAGGTTTTGACATAATTACACCTTATGTAGAATGCGAGTATGATTTAAGTCAGAAATTTGTAACCTGTTACTTCAAGACTTCAAAAATTCTATTGTTTTTACAATAAAATCATTAATAGTTAAAAGGAATTATGTATAATCTAGTTCCTTTTATTCTGTCTTTACCCGAATTTATACCTCAGTTAAAATAAAAACTTTCTTATTTTATGCTTGGTTTCTTCTTTATGTCATAAAATTTAAGTGATAGTACATCAAGTGTTGTATTATTATCTACAAAAAAAAAAGTTATTTTTTTTTTTTAATTTCTTAACTATCCAAACCAGTCTTATTTAAAAATAAAATGTTAATTCCAAGCAAATAAACTTTAAATCATTTTTAATTAAAATTCGTTATAAATTCTCGTTTAAAACTCTGAATGTCTGTTTTTTATCAAATTCTGCTGAAAATAAATTTTAGAATTAAATAAAAACAGAATACTTAATACTTAGATATGTCATTAAGTTTAATTAGAGTTCGATAGGCATATAGATATAGATATAGATATAGATATTCTGAGATAATAATTGAGAGTAATATTACGTAGTGACTTTACTAGTATTAACATTTCTAATTTTTTTTAAATTTATTCTGTCTTAGCTCATCATTTTGATCTATCACTGTACTCACTGTACTTGGCAGTTAATTACTATACTTTCAAGCTATTTTATTCTTACTTAATTTTAATTTACTTTTATTAATATTTCATGCCATCGTAGAGCGTTTCATTTAGTTTATCATAAATGATGATTTCATCCTGTCCGTAATAATATCCTCATTTCATTCATTTCATATGTAACTTTTGATGTTGTGAAATTTTTTGTAGCTCAAATTTTGTATTTCATTATTTAAACATGAAGTTGTCCACCTCTGACTTATAAGTTTCTATTTTCTAACGCTTTTTTTTTTTTTTTTTTGTTTTTCGAAAAGACAAAATATTTTTATCTGCGACTGACAAAAGGTTTGGTCACTTACTCTAGTATACTTTACTATGTACCATAATCAATTACTCTGTAACGATTATTTTCATTGACGGAAAAATTATTTGGTTGTATTCAATTGAAATTTTTATTGATTTTGAAAAATCGTGCATTTATTGAAAAAATAAAATAGAATAAAATTAAAAAAAAATATCAAAAATGAAAAACGATTAACCATTTTTTTTTTTTTTTAAATGTTTTATTTTTTTTTTTTTAATGTAGTAGCGTTTTTAGTATCTAGAAACATTTGATTTTTACAAGTTCTCTATACATATATTATACATATATATTATATTCCATTTGGATGTCATATTAATTTGCTACGTAATCGTGTAACATGTGTGTGCACATATTCCCGATTAATTAATTAAATTACATTTAATTGGCGAATATAAAAATAATAAAAATTGAATAAATTGAAATTGAATTCAATCGTTTTTTTTATATAATTTGAGCATTAAAATTTGTAATTTAAATGGGTATTGCCTTCATTGGATTTAATTAAATAATTTTTATTTTATGAATGTGTTTTTTTTTTTTTTTTTTTTTTACCATTTTAGGTTTTAATTTACTTGTATATTTTTTTGCACTACAAAATTTTTAACAACTGTATACTTGTATTCATACATATACTGATTTATTTTATAAACGGTTTGAATAATTTTGTGGTGAAAATAAAAAAAAAAAAAAAACAACTTTAAGATTTGAAATTTTGACACGTCTAAATCAAGAATCATTTAATAATTTTTTAAAATAACCTAATATGCCTGATATCGTACTAATTAATCGTGTATATTTTAAAATCTAATACAATGTCTGATATACAATGTATCAAAAACATGCTCTTTTTTTTTGAAATATTGATTTAAGTGATTAATAAATTTTATAGATTTATTGAATTCATTTTAATTAAATGTGTATTAGATTAATTATTTTAATAAATTTTTTTTTTTATTCAATTAAATTAATTTAAATTTCTCATTGATCGTGTTAATATGAAGCATATTAAATTTTTATATGTATATATATATATAAAAAAAATAAATATGAGGCTTGCCTTTTTATTGTTTATAAAATTATTATGCGCTTATTTGATAAAGAAAATTCCATATAAATAATGAAATATGAATTATTTAAGATTATTTTCGAAAAAAAAAAAAAAAATGTATAATATATTAAAGTTAATAAATGTTAAATTTATATAAATAGGTTATTTAGTAAATATAAGTGTATATGTAATGTATGTAATATAATAAAAATAACTCAAAATTAACAATTTAAATTTTATTCATAGTTATAGATAAATGAATTTATTTATAAGATTCTTTTTGACTTGTTTGTATCTATATGGAATGTTAAATAGATTGACTTTTTAAATTAATACGATTTATTTTGATCGTATTTAATATATCTGATGATTTTTAAGTGGTATAATATGTTTCATATATTTCATACGTTCCTTTTACAGACTAAACTACTCTTTTCTATACTCCCAACTACACCAACCTTCGAGAAAGAGTAGATAGGAGTAAATACGATTATGTTAAGTTAGCATTCAATTTTCCAACTACTCCCAACTACTCTCAACTATTCTTTTCGTCTAAAGGAAAGCAAACATTACATATACAAAAATCACATAAACAAACATTTTTTTTTGTCGTACGACGTGGACTTTTGTTTAATAGAAAACATCAAAAGTTATCAAGAGTAAATGCACGAGATTCTTCTGGATAATGTGGGAAGTTGGAAGTTTAACTAACCGAAACCATACCCTTTTAAAGCAGTATTTCGGTTAGAATAAGGATGTGAGAAGGATTTTTGAGAAAAGAGATTTATGGAAATTTAAAATTATTTAGGGTATAGGTAAACATTTAATTTAAATTTGAAAATTTGTAGAGACATTTTGAAAGAAAGATGTTACTGTCCTTCTTAAACTTTACTAAATCGTACACATATGAGTTATTAACTTTGCGGAACATATTCAAAAAATAAATATCCTGTTTTTTTTTTTTTTTTTGTTTATTTGTTATACACTTTACTACTTTAGGTTAAGCGTGTTAATTTATAATAATTATTAATCAATTCAATAAAAAAAATGCATAAATTAATATTTTTGATTTTCTTCACTTAAGATTCAATTTACATTTTAAATTTTTAAATACTAGTTTACTCGTTCATCATATTAGATAATAATTTTATAATTTTACGGCACATTACACAATTATAGTTAGAGAAGTCGTTTGTTGAAAACAGCTTCCCATTAATTTCATTAAAATTGCTTTATTAATTTTAAATATTTTTCACTTTTCTTCAAATTGAATAGTTGTTTTAATTAACTGAATCAGTCAATAATGGCATAAATTAAATTGTTAAAAAAGTCAATTTAAAAATATTTATATACTCTTGCTGAAATTTAATTAAAAATTTTTTATATATACGGGTGACAATGATATGACAATGAATAAAGGAAATAGATGAACTATTATCAAATTCATGGTTTTATACTGATTTTTATTATGCTGGTTTTTTTTTTTTGTCTTTTTCGTATATATTAAATTTAAATTTTGTCTAAATTTTTAAATTTAATAAACATTTTAAATGATATTCAAATGTACAATCAATGGTGCAGGGTCAAAAGACCTATAGCCAAAAGTCCCATTGGGACTTTTGACTTATATCTGTGAGACAAAAGTCCCATGGGACTGTTGATTTACCACCATAAGACAAAAGTCCCAAAAAAAAAGTCAAAAATGCCATGGGACTCCTGGCTCATCAAAGTGAGTCAGAAGTCCCAATTTTGTTTTTATAATGGTAATAATTGATATTGTAATAACATAAACTTTAGTTTATGCCCCGGCCAGCTATAAAATAACATATATTTATTTTCCATATTCCTGCCAGTCCAGATATATATACATATATGTATATGTATATATATCTATTGAGAGGCATTTTATAGTCGGTTGCGAAATCAAATTTGCTCCTTTTTCCAGAATATATGTATTACGAGCGAATTTAGAATGAAAAATTTTTATATACATTCTGGAAAAAGTGTAGAACCCTGATTTTATAGCCAACTCTAAAATCCATCCTAATTTAGAATATCATATATACATATACATATTCTGGAAAAGGCGTATAACCCTAATTTTGTGAGCAACTCTAAAATCTCTCCTAATTTATTTATATAACGGAAAAAGGGAAACTCTAATTTTATAGCCTACTCTAAAATTTCTCCTAATTCAGAATCTCACATCTAAATTCGGAATCTCCCTTTTTCCAGAATATGTATATACAAATGAATTAGGAGGAATTTTAAAGTTATGAATTCAAAATCAGTATAACTCTTTACAAAATACTTATATATATATGCATATGCGCGATTCTGAATTAGAAGGGTTTTAGAGATGGATTGAAAATCCGATTATTCTCCTTTTACAGAATATTTATATGATATTAATATGCAAGATTCTGAATTAGGAGGGATTTTAGAGTTGGTTACAAAATTATGGTTGCACTGCTTTCCCAGAATATGTGTGTATATATAATGTATACATATACATATGTATAGTTTATCCGTATGGCAAATTTTGATTTTTGTTGGCAAAATTATTTTCTATTGCAATGGGAATTTTGACTCACTTTAGTGAGACAAGAGTCTCATTAAAAAAAGGACAGAAGTTCCATTATGTTCTATCCTTAACACTGAGACAAAAGTCCCATGGGAATTCTAACTCATTGAAGTGAGTCAAAAGTCCCAATGGGACTTCAGACCATGGGACTTTTGACCCTGCACCACAATCGATACATGATTTTTATCTATAAACATATTCAACTACAAACTATAGAAACAAATAATGAGTTCTTGTAAAATTAATGTACGCCTTCAATGCGTAAAAAATTTTCAAATCATTTGATTCTTATTTTACATTATTATTTGAGCAAAAAAAAAAAAATGCAAATCTAAATTTAATACAATCAATCTTTTGCACATGTTTGAATAAATTTTTTTTTTAATATATTTAATTTTTATTTTTATAAAAATGGAGGGTGATTCATTTACAATAGAAAATAAAAACATTTCGGTAAATTTTTAAGAAAGATACATACAAAATATTGTATTGCAAGGTGTAAAGATCTAATTCTCAGATCCTAAAAATAAAATCTAGGAAACCTAAAAAACCTACAAATAACTCTTTAAAACTACAATAATTTTGAATTATATATATATAAGAACTTCTTTTGACTTTTGTTTTTCAGTTATATATTCCCATAATACCTATACTTAACTTTTTAAAGTTTTATTATAATTCGAAATTATTCGAAAAGAATTTATGCTTTAATTTGAAGTGCCCAAGTTTGCCAGTAATTTGCTTTATTTCAATTTACTTTTTATTGTAAGGCAGGATAACAAACCTGTCTGGAATAAAGAAAAATACTACTTACATATGAAAATCTAAATTCGGTAACTTAATACCATGGTAAAGTAGAAGAAAATAAACCGATTAGACGGGACAATACTAATAATTATTTTAATTTAACGAAACTTTAAGAATTCTAGCATAAAAAACAAATTAAATTGCCCTTCACTTACTTCAAATTTTGAATACATATTTTATGTTGTTTTTTTTTTCTTTTTGCAATTAAATGTTATGGAATCAACATCCAACGTACAGGAAATGCTATATTTTTACAGCTGACTATAAAAGTACTGACATCATTACAACATTTTACAAAAGATTTTCTTTAAAAAAAAAAAAAGAAAAGAAAAACAAAAAATTCTTCCTATTGTGAGTGATTATTTTTTTTTTTTTTGTTTTTTTTTTTAAATTTAAATTTTTATTTATATTCAAAAATAAAAACCCATATATCCACAAAACATCAAGTATTTAACTACAAAAAAAAAAAAACGTAAGTAGTATTAATTTAAAATTAAGGAATTCGTTTTTTTTTTTCTATTTTAGGTAGGAACAAGCTTAACACATTCCAAGGAAAATTGGAGAAACAATCATTTAAAAGACAGGCTAGATGTACAACAGAAAAGTTAAACGTAACAACAACAAAAACATCCCACGTTTTAAGAATTTTTAATGTATAGCGTTGGCGCGTTGATTTTTATTTTTTTTATTTTTTTTCCTTTTGCATTAAACATTTTTCATAGTACTGTATTGTATCTTAAAATGCAATTTCTTTTTAGTCTAATACATCCAACACCCTCTTTTCTATCTTTTAAACTTGAAATTCAAGGCTCTTCGTTAATCCAGAGATTTATTGTTTAATTCAAACATAGTTTTGTTGTAAGCAGTCTGTAATAAACTAGAAAAAAATAAAATGAAAGAAAAAGAAAACAAAAAACTATCAAGTTAATGTGAATAAGTAAAGTTCATGTACACAAGTAAATTTTACTTACTACTGGTGTTTATGAACTACAAAATTTTCTTTCAATTCTTTCATTTACCTTTTGATGTATAAGAACATCGGTTATATGCTGCAGCTGCCAATGTTAAATTTTTTTTTTTTTTTGTTTCTTTTAATATTTTCTCTTTTCTTTTTCCGTTTAATTTTAAATTAGTATACATTGCATCGATTGTTCTAGTTATGTTTGTAATGGGATTACAAATAGCTTGTAAAGTACAAGCATTTCAAAACTTAGTTTTTTTTATACTTGTTATGAAAATTAAAAACAAAAACAAAATTATTCTATTCGAGGGTTCTCTACATTACTACCCAATATAAATTGGATATATATACAAAATTAAATAACAATATACTGCTTGTGTACGTATATCAATCTCAGAAAATTTAATGAGATAGAAAAAGTACTAAAATATTAGAGAAATAAGAAAATAAATTGAAAATCTATAGTTCTTCTTTTGTTTAGTTGTTGATTACATAGTCTATCTATAAATTTGCCCTTGATTTGTTTGATTTTTTTTTAACGAGCTCCTTTCAAATATTTTTTACACAAAGATGAAATCGCTCATATAACATTTTAAAATCTATAATATTACATTATTAACAATATTTTAATGTGCCTCAGATAAGCAATGCTATATACTATCACATTGATTTGTGTTTAACGCAACACTTTTTAACGGCAACACTTTTTCTTTATTATTGAAGCTTATTTTACAGAAAGCATCAGGCAAATTTATTTACAATTTCATTCTGTTTTATTGTTTTGATTTCAAAAAATTTTTTTTTATATGTATATGTAGATCTAGGTACTAATTGTTATAGTAAATGTCATGAACTCATCCCCTTTGAAATTTTTTCCTTAAATTTAGTTTAGTTTATATTTTCAAATATAAAAAATTAACAGCAAAAATATTTAAATATTTTCCAAATTACTTTGTAATTTTTTGGTTTAATCTCAATCTTGAAACCGTTTCTAAACTTATTCTCCAAGAATATCATTATTAATATTATCAAATTTTTTGTTTCATCAAAATATTTTTATATAGACTGATTGGAATATACTGACTGAAGCCGAGTTTTTCTTTTATTTTTCTCTCTTTGTTTTTATTATATGTAATCATAGTCGTTTACGGTCTTTATTTAATGAACATATAATGGTGTTTTGACCTTCTGTAAAAATATAAACACTATTAAACACTAGGGACCTCAGTGGCCTAGTGGGTAAAAGCGTATAAAATACGCTGTAAACACCGAAGGAGTATGGGTTCGAATTCCACACACGTCATAAGAGTTATTCCCCTTTACGACATGTACAGCCACATCTGAACAGGAAAGACTGTGTAATTGCCTGTCCACATTTATGTGGCAGAGAAATACATTAAAAAAACAAAAAAAAATTAAACACTATGTATTTATAAATTATTATAAAAATTAAATTCATATAGTAAAATGTCATGGCGAATTACATCATTTTAATAATAAAATAACATTTCTTCTTAAATTTTCCCATTACCTTTTTTTTTTTTAATAAATTATTAACCTTATAATACTTCCTAATCAATTCTTATCATTTCTTAACTAACTAATCGAAAAGATGTTCAATTACTTAAAAAATAAAAAGAAAAAAATTAAATAAAATTAACTATGTATTTACAACTAGTAGTAATCCTTATAGTTACCATTCATTAAATATCATATTTTGTAAATTTTTATCGTTTTAACTCATGTCCTAAATAAAATAATAATTTATATAAGTATACATATGTACATGCATTTATATATATGCTTAAATAATGTATCTATATATATTAGAGTTATACTATACATTAAAGTAAGTACAAGATAAGACAAGCTAATAAAAAATATTTTCTATTCAAATAATGGAAAGGCTTTGACTGTTATTATGTACACAAGTGTATATAAATATACATATATTATTCTATATACTCGTATATATATATGGATATGTATATTAGTGAAAAGATACTAAGAATTAACTAACTAACTATTCATTTTACATTATAACATGTAATAATTTTTACTGATTATTACATGCATATATATATATATATTAAGTAGGTATAGATATGCACACTTAAATACAGTGTTGGGAAAAAACAAATAAAATTAATTGTAATTAATGTTGAATTCACTGCTTCAGTACATTTGTTCTCATGTGCGCGCATGTTTTTTATATAGAAATTTGAATTCTCTCAATTTTCAATAACGTTCAGAGCTTTTTTTTTGTTTTAACTTTAACTTTTTAATTCACAACTATTTTTTTTTGCTGTCATTTTTAATTTTTTTTTTGATATTTCTCACTTCTGTCGACGAAGGGAGTAATATTTTTTTTCTGTATAAATTATTTTTTGTTCGGAAAAGAATGTTCTGAAGCAATAAATCGTTAGCGTTAGAATTCTCTTTTAAAAAAATAGTTCGGAACAAATGTACTGAAGCAGTGAATCCAGCATAAGGGTATAATGAATTAAAATAATAAATTTTTTGAAATAATAATTGAATATTGAGATCTTTTAATAACATCATCAGTATTAATATTGTTTGTTTATTCATTTTAAAACAAAGCACGTTTTTTTTATCAGTCTTCGAAATCTGATCCATTTAACAGTGTTCAGAATATTACATTTAATATTAATTGTATCATTTGATTTCTTTAACAAAATATCAAAAATTTTAAAAAATATGATTATCACTATAAGTTAGATGTTTATTTAATGTCACTACATCCTAAATAAAGTATTGAAAAGAGAAGAAATAGATCTTTATTAAAGCCGATGTTTACAATGTTAAGGCTGTTAAGGTTTTTGTTTTTTTTACTACTCAAAATCAAATTATTATTAGTTTTTATTTTTTTTCAATTTTTCGTTCAAAATTCATTTTCTAAAATTTTACTCGAATTATTTTGCATTTACAATTCGTAATTCCGTAATTCTTTATTGTAGTTGAATAATATAACAATAATTTTCCAGGCCTCGAATTGTATTGCTAAATATAAAATATTATACTAATATAATAAGGAAAACTAAAAAAATTGTATATTTTATTTAAATGATTTTTTAGAAGGATAAAATAACTGGATGGTATCTATAGTGTAGAGTTCTCTTCTTAGGTCTCAAAGTAACCTAAAATGACATGTCAAGTTTTAAAACATTTAAGACACATTAATTCACTGTTGTTTGTTATAATATCATTAAAAAAAAAAGAAAATACTTACATATTTGTAATAAAAAAATTTAATATTTATTGCACCATTTTTGTCATACACTGTTTCATGTGTATTTTATTTTTTCTTATCCTTTTCTTTTGTTTGCTTTTGTTTAAAGTGCATTGGCATATAGGTTTGGATCTTCATGGGATAGCAAAAGCAATAAGGAAGCCAGTAAAGTGAAGTTGTACAGATAGTATAAAAGTGTTTTCTTTATTTTTTTTGTTTTTTTTTTTCCTTTCTATTTGTATCTTTATTATACTTTATATGTTGAATTTTAGTATTTATACTTGTTACATTAGTAGAAAATTTAAATTACAAAAAAAAAAAAAAATAAAAATTACAAAGGTTTTATAACATTCATTCCATTTTGTAATTTTAAAGATTTGTATTTTTTCTGCTTTTGCGTACAAATAAAAACAAAAACAAAAATGAAATTTTTAAATAAAATTAATGGAAAAAAAATGGAGAAAAATAAATATATAAAATGTTTTTTTTTTTTTTTTTGATAAAATTGTAAATTATTAATGGTGTTAAAAGTATTTTAGAATGATTTTAAATATGTATTATTATTATTTACATTAATAAGTATTCTGTATTAAAAAAAAAAAAAATTTTAATAAAAGTATTAAAAATATTTTTTTTTTGATTTATTTTTTATTTTACGTTAATACGTAAATGTTAAAAAAAGAAATAAAATAATGGTAAAGGAAATGAGTATTTAATATGAATTAAATTAGTAATAAATTTTAATTTTAATGGCCGACATTACTATTTAGTTTTATGTGACACAAAAAATCATTCAATTTGAAAAAGGAAATCACTTAAACTGTACTTAAATTATTACTTGGTTAATTTTTTTTTTTTTTAGAACATTTCTCTGTCACATAAGTGAACAGGAAATTACTTAGCCTTTTTTTCAGACGTGGCTGTAAATGTCGTAAGGTGGAATAACTCTTACCACGTGTGTGGGACTCGCACCCACACTCTCTCTGTGTTTACAGCGTATTTTATATGCTCTTATCCACTAGACCGCCGAGGCCCCGTTAATTTTTTAGTTTTTGTAAAAATAAATTAATTTTATTCAAAAGTATTATTTTGGAAAAGTGTTGTCAAATAAAGATCTATAAATAAATATGTATCTATTAAGAGTCCTTGAATAATTTTTGGGTAATTTTGCCATACAAAAAGTCCAACAAATCCATATAAAAAAACCCAAGTACTCATATATTAAAATTAGAAGCAGAAACTGACTAAAAACACCAAAGTGGAATTTATAGTTTATTTGTATCATAGAAGAATAATAAATATACAACCATTATAAATTTAGAAGTTTTGGTATACGGTTAGGCTTAGATTTAGATCTTTTATTTAGATCTCCAGATCTATAGTACAATATAATTATATTTAAAATATGTAATTTAAACAAAACTCAGGGAGACCAAAAAATTCTCTATTTTTATTTTTAATAAATTGGTTTATAGGGAAAAGTAAATAAACGCTAATTAAAAAAATAAATTTTTATTTAAAATGTAATAATTTATATTTTTATTTTATTTTAAGAGTGTTTCTTCCTTCAACACTGCTTGACTCTTAAGTAGGTTTGTGGTGCTGAATTACCTATAGATAATTTAAATTTTTGATTAATCTTACACTTTAAAATTTTATTTTATATTTACATATAAGTATATATAAGTATATAATATTATATAATATACTAAAAGCGGTTCAGATAATGATCTACAAATATAGAAATCCATTGTCCGATTTCATCGAAGAATCAGAATTAGGCTCGCCACAGTGAGTCATAAAACTCTACATAAACATTTAAATTAATATATAGATCATGAGTTCATATAACAAATATCACTGAAATTATTTTTTATATAAAATCAGTATCCTAATAAAACGAAATGCATTTACATCACAAACACAAACACTAATCTGATCCAACATAGTAAAATCATTTAACTATTACAAACTGTGTACAAAAAATGTTAACATATGTTTAAATCTGACATATTCATCTAATCTTAAATTATGTTTGTACTCTATTTAGCTGAATGTTATTTTGTACCTCTTTGAAAAAAACAAATAATCACTGTGTTGCTATTCGCTTTCTAGTGAAACAATTTACAATCTATTTGTATTTTTAGCACATTTTTCAAAAAAAAAAATTTACTATTAATTTCATTATGTTCGTCCCTTCATGGATCTGTTTAGAAAACTTCTACACCGTTTAAGATAGAACAATTTTTTAACTATGAATAGATCTCTTAAAAAATATAATGCTATAGAACAAGTTTTTTTATGTAGTTCCATCATTTATAGAGCTACAGCTTTAACAGATTCTCAATGTTCGAAAAAGCTTTATGTTTAAATGTGTATATCTTAGCTTCTGCTTAACATTTTTTCAATTTAAAAACACCAAACATGAAAAATTATTCTTACCCTTATAAATTAGACATTTCTAACTTTATTACACCTTTCAATTTTTACAAGACACTTGTACATTTTTTTGTTCAAAATAAAAAGCAAAAAATAAAGCTTCAACATTATAATTTGACATGTGTGAATTTTTGTAATTATATAAAAGTATCTCTTCATTTTTCACAATTTTTTCTTAAACATAAAATGTTGATTCAAATCACCACAGTATTCTAAACTGTTTGTATTGTCTTTTGGAAAATGTGCGCCTTTAAAAACCTTTTAAATGTGCGCCTTTTTTAGCTTAATCTATATATTTTTAAAATTTACTTATAAATATTATTTTAATTTTTTAAATTTTTATTTTAAATATTAAATTGTAATTTCATTTAATTGCATATCTTTTTTACGTTTCTTTGTAACATTTACTGTCAATTAAACAATTAAAAAACAGTCGATTAGTGGTAGATATTAATTATTAAAATAATATGATATTAAAAAATATGATGTTTTATATACATATCTACATGTGTATAGGTGAATATGTTATAAATTTATAAAATTAATTTATTCTTTTCTTGCCTTATTTCTTTCAATGAGTTTTAAATTTTTTAACTGAATAGAAAGTGAAGTTAATTTTATCTCTTAAAATGTCTTAGTATCTGAATGAAATCATTTATATTAAATTCAATTTAATTTTTTTTTAGCCTTAATTTCTCTATTAAAACTATAATCTTGATAATTGTACTATTTTAGTATTAAAAAGCTAAAAGTCAGATTTGTAGATTATAAAATCTAAAAGAAAAAAAAAAAAAAATTAAAAACAAAAAAGCATAAAAAATTGTAATGAATCCAATATTATATTGAGATATTGAATATTGCGAATTAAGCACCTGGGTGTACAGATTTTTATCTAAATGGAATAAAAAATAGTTCACATCAATTTTTATTTCAGTATATATGTATATAAATATAGTGTTTTTAAAATTTTTTTTTAAATTGAATAAATTGAATTTTTAAAAATCGGAATATTTTAATTTTTAATCAAGATTGAATAAAAAGAAATAAAACTTCAGGCTATATTAGTTGATTTTTCCAAACATAATAGAAACGTTTATTTATATATGTTATATACTAAATAATATATTAGTACCTATTCAAATATTTTTAGTTTCAACAGGAAACAGATTAGCTTTATTACAAAAAGTTATGTTTGAAAAATGTCCTGTGTCAATCAAAAATGTAAAATCTCACCTAATCAAGTCATTTCAGGTACAGTTCACAAAAATTTCGAAAAAAAATACTTAATATAACAAATTTTATTTAGCTAAAAAAGTATATGATTAGTTTTTCGATAAATTTATGTAGATTTGATTGGGAACTTTTAGTTACTTTACTTTTCATTTGTTATATGCAATTCAACCCAATCAGTTTACTAAACTAGTAAATAAAATCTATTACAGTTTAATTATAATTCTATTACAATTTAGCTCAATTTTCACTTTGTTAATCTCAATATTGCCACTGGTTCACAAATTGATTTTTTTTTTTCGTTTAAATTGAGTGATTTGAATTATATTATGTATAATTATAAATTAAACATATTCTGTTTTGGCTGATGCACAGATTATTTTAAATCCATTAGATACAGAATATTACACGTACGAATGAATATCTGATGGAAAAATTGAAATAAAAAAATGTTTTCATAATATTGTTAAAGAGTAATCATATAATATAAAAATTTGTTAATTAAAAAATAATTTTAAGTATTCTTTCTCTTTCTGTTAACAGTTAGTAATTTTGACTTTTCATGTTAGTATAAAAGCCAGTAAATAACAAAAAAAATTAATACTTTTGAAATGAACGTTATGAAACGTTTTCCCACAATCACAATAAAAAAATGAAAATACTAAAAATTTACAAACTAAAAAATAAAACGTTTTTTAATAAATATGCCAGAAATAAAAATGGAATTGTATTTATTCCAAAATCGACTTTTAGAACTTTCTGCATGTTCTATGCATATCAGTATGCAGCATGTATACTTAATCTAAGATTGTAAACCATTTTTTTCTGCTATCGTAGTTCTATTCGATAACGCTAATACATATATACTAATATAGCAATTAATAAGCTGTTTAGAAAATAGTATGGTTACTTCCAATTTAAAAGGAATGTTTCCAATTTATTTATCAGTGAAAATGAAGTAAAGCCATTGTAGTTCTTGAATATAAAAAAAAATTGTAATGTGATTAAATTAAGAAAATTGACAAAAAACAAGCGTATTTTAAAAATCAATGTTTGGTGATTTATCATATAGGAAAAATATATTTATAAGATACATAAAACGCAAGTTAATGTTAAAATAATTTTTAATAAATATTAACTATTTTTTTAAGTTATTTTAACACAAAAAGAGCCACAATATCTGATTTATTATTCAAAATGTCATTTGACTGTTTAAAACAAAATACTACACGGAGTTATAATCGCACATTGGATTTATATCACCACAAAGACCTGTATCGCCACCTGCACATCATTTTTACTTAGTTACTGATTAGATCAGAACATTTGCGTTAAACCACTGCTAGCAATAACAGATACATGAGAATGTCAAACTAAAAGATATAGTAGATAATGGCAACAATATTCGTTAGGCTTAAAAGTGGAAAACCACAAGAGTTGCGGTATAATAAACAAATATTATTTATAATATTTTCCGTACGCACGTAAACAAATCTAAAAAATAATAACAAGTCTTTAGTCGATCAAATAAATTTATTCTTAGACTTAAATAATAAGTCTTTAGTCCATTGAAAAAATTGTTGTTGACACAAAATAGTTTTAGTCGATAGCATCTTTTGAAAATGTTCACCGATTAAGATAAAAAAAAAAAAAAAAACAAATCAATGGCAGTTTCAAGTCCAAATATCGATTCAAAGCAATTTATGAAAAAAAAAATTATTATTAAAGTGTTATTAAATAAATAAAACAATATAATGTAATAAATACATAATAAATATCGTTCACTTCCATTAAAAGGGGTGGACCCAAAAATCAATAATATTGTTCATTAATTGTAAATATAAATTAATTCCACTATAAAATAATAGAAAGACGCTTTTTCAAATGCCTTTTAATATTTATACGTATAGAAAAATTCACTACTGCCTCTCTCTTTTACTTTAAAAAAAAAAAAAAAAACATTTTTAAGAGATAAAATCTTTAAAAAATAATTTAAATTGCCAGTTTTCTAGCTATAATATTAAATTTCTTTTAGGAATCAAATTATAAATTTATTACCATTTAAAATTAAGCATTTAATATAGATATGAACATTTTAATACATACATACATAATGATTTAAAATTTTTTAATTCGTTTATTTTTTTTTTTTAATGTGACTATTACCGTGACTAACGTTATATATCGTTATAATTTTAAAACAAAAAAAAAAAAATCTGTTTACAATATAATTAATTTTTTAAAGTGGAAAAAAATTTTTTTATGAAAGTGATTTTGAATGAAAAGTAATTTATCTTAAAAATTAAATCTTTTAACTAAAAAGCAAAAAAAAGAGGAAGAATGCAGTAGAGTAGACTGTGTCAACTCTGAGATACCCGTATGAACGTAATACATCCTGTTTCTATAAAACTTGATCATTTTTTTTAAAATAAATGTTTTACTACCGACGTTAACTATAATCAAGACATATTTATGTAAATTGTGGAATTGTATGACAGCTAGCCGAATCTATTGCACCAGCATAACCAAATTTTACAGAAGTTTTTGCCATAAAACTTTATCATATTTATAAGATTTCAGACGCCTAGCTTCATAAATTACCAAGAGGTGCAAGAAGTCTGAACCGGCTGCTCCCGACCATCAAAAAAAAATTATTGGCATGTAACTCGACACCTCTTAATAAAATTTCAGATACCTAGGTTCAATAGACACTGAGTTATTTTCATTTTAAAAGAGAAGTTGTATGACAACAACCCGAACCTGTCGCACCAACACAACCAAATTTTACAGATGTTGTTGGCCTATAACTCGACACTATTTTGAAAAATTTCAGATACCTACTTTCAATAGATACTAAGTTATTTCCATATAAAAAAAGAAGTTATATGGCAGCTACTCGAACCCGGCGGCCGGAATAGCTGCCATACAAATAGCGAAACTAACAATTTTGCAAAAGTGACGTAAAAAAAATTTCAGCCTCCTAACTCCTTTACTTTTCGAGTTATCGTGCGGACCGACAGACGGGCGGATGTACATGGCTTAATTGACTCAGAATTCGATACTGAGTGGATCCACATATTTAACACTACATCTAGCTCGACTTCTTTAAGGTGTCACAAACGTAATGGTAAATTTATTATACCCTTGCTTGAACATAGTTCATACGGTTATAAAAATATATAAATGAAGTGATGACAATAGCAAAAACTCAAACTATTTATATTTGAAATAATTAAGTCAACTTTCTCTTTCAAAATTTACTTGTCAATATTTTATTTTTCATTATTTTTATTTTCAGTTTTCATTCTCTCAAAGTGCAAAATACAATTTATTTTATTATTATTTTTTTGTAATCCAGTGTAACATTTTAATAATAAGTTAAAGGAATTTGGAAAATTGAATCGATTTTAATTTTATTCTACAAACTATAGTTAAGAAATGTAAAATCTAAGATAGATACTCTGTCTGCCAACTATGTAATGCATTTCAATATATTATAACATGCGAATATTTAAGGTTACATTTTACATGGATTTAAATCATAATGGCCCATTAGTGAAAAGTAAAAATAATATTCGTATTCTGAATGATTAATTTGCAACTACCAATTCAACGGTCCTAACAAAATCTCAAAATTTAAAATTTCCATATATTTTTTCGTATCTCCATCGATATCCAAATAAAAATCTTGAATTCCTCCTTATTCTAAATTTTGTATATATTATTATTATACACATATTTCTGGAAAAAGTGCATTATCCTGATTTTGTAACCAACTATGAAATCCCTCGTAATTAATTTTTATATAATATATACATATGTATGTATTTGTATATATACATACGTAAACGGTCAAGTTTTGAAATTTTAATTTTCGAGATTTTGTAGCATCATGGAATGTTGAAATTTGATATTTTCAATTATTGGGATTTTGTAATTTGGGATTTATGTTTAATTGGGTTTTTTTCTTTTTAGAATTTCATGGTGATCTATTTTATGATTGCCGTGATAAAATTTGTTTTTTTTTTTTACAAATTTAAAACGGATCACTGGCAATAAAAACTATAAGATTAGTGATTTTATTTTAATTAGAGGATTATGGGTGGAGTAAAAACTTACATTAAATGTCAGATTAAGAGATTAACCATTAATAAATGATGGCAATTTTTTTTTTGTTATTATAACTCAGATTAAAATCAGTAAATGTATATTGCAAAAATATGCATTTGTTTTGTTATAGATGGCAGCTTTTTCTACAACTTCATATAATATTAAAGTCAATTTATTTTTTTTTTTTCAAAACATTTACTTATTTTACATAACAATTTTTTTATTAGATAAATTGTTAAACATTTGTTTAAAGTTTGTTTTTATTTTTCGCTGAATGGATAAATGTTTTACACTGATTGTCAACAATTTTCAGAAATTTGATAAATCAATGATTATTTTTTTTTTTTTTTGTTTGTTAATTTTCATTTTTTATTAAAATTAATGGTAATTTTCTCTAATTTACGATAGAAAAAATTTAATGTTTAATAAAAAAAATGCATGTTTATACTACAGTTATTATTACCGCAGGTTATTTAAATGTCAACTAAATTTAATTGACAATATAAAAGTGTTATCAATTCTATATACATACAATATAGATAGTCGTCTCTTTAGTAATGAAATAGTGTATATGAAAAACTATAATTTCGAGTAATTTACATTTTAAATTTAAGAAAAAAAAATTATTTTTTGTTGAAATTTCTAAACTTTTATAAAAATACGTTTAAATTTTGATTTTTTGTTTTTTGGGGTTTTTTAAAGTGCACTTTCTTGATTTGAAAATTCTAACTGTGATTTAGTTATAGTAATAAGAACATCAAAGTATAGGTAATTAAACGTTAATAACTAAAATTATTTGAATATATATTTTTATACTAAAATTATGTATAAATTTGTATAGCAATATTCATTTATTAAAAAAAAAAATAATTTGGGAAATATAAAAAAGTTATAATATTGCCTTTACACTTTACTTTTTTACTTACCTTTATTTTTTTGCTGCATATACAATATTTTAATTTTTCACTATAACAGTAATTTGACAATGAAAAAATGTAAGGCGGAAAGTTTTTCTGATAAAATTTAGGTCGTAGAATTCAATTCTGCGATAGTAATGTAGTACATACATACATATATGGATAATTCTAGATATTTTTTCTTTATTAATAAATATTGTGATATAGTTTCGTTTCTATGCGTATTTGAAAAATAACGTATTTTGAATTCAAAAGAAATGCAAATTTTTTCATAATTTTAGAATTGACTTTTAGAACAGTGTGCTTATACGTTTTTATATTACATAGAAAATAATTAATTTATTCATAATTAAAAATAACTATAATGTACATAAGTTTTTAGCAGTATATATAATATAATCAAATAATTTGATCTCAGTAATTTAATTTTGACACTTAAAAAGAATTCGATTGTATGTTGGTTGTAAATTATGTGTCATCCATTCTATTCGAACTATACAATGTTATTCAACTGACGGTAATATAATTTTAATTTAATGATAGGTAAAAGTTATAGCTAAATAATTTCAAAATTAAAGAACTGAATTTCTAGGAAGGAGCATCGGTGGCATAGTGGGTAAGAGCGTATAAAATACGCTCTAAAAACACCGAGGGAGTGTTGGTTCGTATTTCACACACGTCGTAAGAATAATTCCCCTTTTACGACATTTACAGCCACGCCTGAAAAGGAAAAGTTGTGTAATTTCCTTGTTACATTAATGTAGCAGGGAAATGCACCAAAAAAAAAAAATTTTAGGAAGTGAAACTTTGCTTAAATGGTTTTTTTACAACTTTCTAGTACAACTTTGACTATATATACTATATAGTTTCCAATTAAACGTTTTAAGTTACAAAAAGAAAAACCAATATTTACAAATTCAATTATCTATAATATCAAATATAAAATCAAAGTTCATTTTTTTAAATTTCAAATTTTACTTTTTTTTAAAAAACATTAAATTATATCAGTAAACCTTTGAATTCTAAATTATTCATTAAAAGCTTAGGAAAAAAAAATCTAAATTTTTAAAATCAAATTTTTAATTTTCGAATTAAATTATTTTTTTTTTCCCTATTAGTTAGAACAAACAAAATTCGCTCATTTTTGATTAGAACAAAAAAAAAAAAACAAAATTACATAAGAAATTGCAAAAAAAAAAAAACAGAAAAAAAAAAAACTAAAAAAATATTTGCTCTTTTTAAATATTAACCGGAAATTTTTTGGCATTTTCTAAAATCAAGTTTTGGCAAATTCAAAAATTACAAGAGAGTAGGGAAACCTATTTCGGAAACAACCAAAAAAGTACAAACAAAAGAAAAAAAAAAAAAATGTTTTTCAATTTATGGACACCTCAATCATTAAATACTGGCAGTAGTAGTAATTCGGTGGTTGCTGTTGGCAGCAGTAATCCAATGATAGTTTCAACAACATTTGCAAATCTTCCATGTGGACAAGGTGGTCCATGTCCTGATTATTCATCTCAACAATATCCTTATAATATGGGTGATGGTAGTAGTAGTTTTGCTTCAAGTAGTCACCATAGTAATTATTATTATGAATTTGGTTCGTATTAAGAAAATATAAAAATGGCAAAAGAAAAAAGTATAAAGCAATGAAAATTAATTAACTATAATGAAAGTCATTGGCTTATGCTACCGTTAATTTTGAATTTACTAAGTTAAAAATATCAATATTGAAAGTTGAGGTGAGAGAACAATTAATTTTTCAGAGATAAAATTAATAATGAAGAAACAAGTTTTAGGTTTTTTGCAAATAAAGTTTTCTTCATCATTGATATTGAAAACTATTGTGTTTTAAAATTGAAATTTGTTTTCTTTTTTTTTTTTTTATATTAAAATAAACATTAAATGTAGTAAAAGTGTACTAAAACAAAAAATTCTTTTTCGTTTTTTTAAAATACTAAACAAAAAAACTATAGAATGGTGAAATCATCACAATTTTACACATAATTAAAATAGTCAATTTATATTCTAACTTTAGAGCAAAAATATGAATAAGTTTAGTAAAACTAACATTACCTTTGCGTTTTTAATCTAAAAACATATTCTTTTTTTGTTTTTAGGATTAGGTGAATATTAAATGAGAGAGAGCTTATTGGTCATTAAATTGGTCACATTTAATAATGTCACCTAATTTAATATTAGTATGGAAATATTGTTGTTCAATAACGTTCATATGATTTAATGGGTTTTTTTTTATTATATAGGGTTTTCTTAACTAGTGATTTTTTCAAAAATTTTTACATAAAAAAATTATCAAAAAACTTTTGACAAAACTTTTGATGTCAACATAATCCTACCATGTTCTTATTGTCCTTTTAAAAAGAAGATGCCTTTTAAAACCTTTGAATCTGTTTTACATAACTGTCCGTTTATTAATATTCTTTACTACTACTGTAATAATTGTATTGTAGGTGTTTGATTCTGCAATGCATAGAAGACCGAGATGATAGATGAGCTGTTAAGATAACGGACTGTAGGTATGCAAAACATAGACCCTATTCTAAATTCCATTGTAGAGCTATGTTGTAGAGAATCTACGAAAAAACGATTCTCAATTCCTAAAAACTTTTTTTCGAAGTTTCGTAACATAGCAATTCTCAATTCCAGCGTAATTGAAAATGATTGTCAAAAGTCTACGACAGAAATATTCATTCGTAAGTAGTGCCTTTGCTTAGTTTTTGTTTGCAATTTTATTTAAACTATTTGGTTTTAATAATTTTTGAACTTCGAAAAATAGTTGCCATTTGAAAATTAAAATTCATTTACGATGCAATTCAGAATATCTGAAAATAGTACGTCGTGTCGTAGCTAATTTTTCCTAGACATTTCACGATGGAATTTAGAATAGGAGTGGTGGTTCGCAATCAAAAGAGGAGTCTACATATATATTTGCAATATTTATTAATTTGTATTCCTACTTATCACCTTCTTTTTCATGATTTTTAACAATTGTACACCCTGTATATATGCCATTTAAAAAATGTATACTTTTCTTAATTCACGGGATATTTTAAAATAATTTTCATTACCAATCACTTCTTAATAACAATATTTTAAGTCGTGTTAATTAATATTTAATTTGAGTTTTCTATTAAAATATTCTTACAATTATGAAGTATTGCATTTGAAGTATTGCATTCAATTTTCACTTTATTGCAATTTTAATTTTGGAATATAATAATTGAATAAATATATAGAATCTTTTTGAAGGTTTTATTTTAAGATAGTCATACAGAATAAATCAAGATTTAAAATGTAATTAAAATATAAATTCAAAACTTTATCTAAAATAAATCAAAAGTAAAGAATTGATTTACGAATTGATTAAAGAAAGATTTGCAAAAAATTTATTGGAAATTCACAGATAATTTATTGTAAACCAAACTTACATTAAAAATCTAAGATCTACGATAAAAATAAATTTATTTATGTCAAAAATATCTTGAAAATGTTAAAGATATAACCAAATAATTAATAATGGGGTATATGCCAATTAATAGACAGAACAAAATCTAAAGTAAAGTATATGTAATATCTTAACCAACCTTAACAATAAATTATTTAAAGGACAAAAAAATCAAAAAAAAAAAAATTTAAAAATGTAGTTTTCAATATTATAAAATCTAAGTTAAAAATTTTTAATATTTGTAAAATCTATTTTCATTTAAAAATTTGCCAAAAATTTAACTTTTAATATTAACCATAATAGGAAACAAACAAATTCTAAACATTTTGACAGCGTTTAAAAAAAAAATTAAGCCTAAAAGGTCTTGCTACAATGAAATGCAATTTTACGCAACCATGACTCTTTACTTGACTTTAAAAAAAAAGTTAAAATATATTTTGTTGTGCGGAAGCTATTCCAATCAACGTAGTCATGACGCAACGCAACGTAGCTAATAAAAAAAGTTGGTCAATAACTTTACGTAGTTAATACACTTTTAAATGTCAAAAGTGTTGTGTTGTCATTTGTTATTCACCTTAATATTCATAATATTCATATTTTATACTTTTCATTTGAATTTCTTTGTAAAATTTTTTTCTTTCTTAGGAAAAATGAATTTCACAGAAAAATTAATTGAAAAAGTAAAAAAAAAAAAATGATATATTATATAAAAAATTCTCGGTTATGTAAAAAAAAAAACATATTGATGACAACAATTAATTTATGTATTTATTATGTATACGTAATTCATATTTAGGAAGTTAGAAAATACGACAACAAATTTATAGAATTTGTGTAGCAAAAAATATAATAAATTATATGCACTGCAACTCATTCATGTGTGTTTAAAAAAGTCTTTGAGTGTATTTTCTTTTATATTTTTAAAACAACTTTCAAAATTCATCCATTTCTCTGATTAAATTCACTTTGCCAATCCAACAACGGTTTTTGTTTTGAGGTTCATTTTTTGATAAATACGTAGTCATATCACAATTAACAAATTTCTAAATCATCCAACTAAATGTTAACACGAAAAAAAAATGGCATTTTTGTGCTCCGAAACATTTTAATTGTGGCAGTAATTTTTGTACACTTCATAAAATCACTTTACAGTGATTATAGAACATTTTGTGCTATCAAATTTAATTCAATTAGGTACAGAATAATACAGTGCCTCATATTTGATAGCGTGGCGTTATGTCTGAATTGCATTTCTAGAAAAATATTTTTAAATTGTTTCAAATTTTCACTAATCCGGAATAAGCATGATTTTATTTAATTAAATCTGTTTTGTTACACCACTATATCAATTATAATTTCATTTTAAATTTATGTTTCTTTTATGCAAAATTTTTTCTTTAACAATTTTATAATATAGCTACATACATAAGTATATATTATGTATATATATTTTTTTAAAATATGTAAAAACAAAAATGTAATAATAATTTTAGTTAACCATTTTACATTTTAATTAATTTTTCAGTAATTTTTCACGCGTATAAACAAGAAAATCATTTATCATTAAAAAAAAACACACATAACACAAGAAACTAGGAAAATATTATTAACAACTTCTTTAATATTTACAATTAAATATATACTTTACCTTATATACACCAATTATATGATAGATTTACTAACAATATTTTCTAAAAAGAAATATTAATAAATATGTCTTTATACAGATCAATACCCATCTATGATATTCCATGATTTAATTCCTTGTACAAATCTTACATAATTTTAAATAAAAAAAAAAAAAATAAACAAAAATTACCTGAAAATAAAAAAACATGAAAATATTTTAAATTAATTACAAGCAATCGATCAAATTTAATTATTAATAATTTAAAAAAAAAGCTACTACTATAGCCAATATATACGCTATGTCATAAATTAAAATGTTTGCAAAATGTACTAAAATATCTTTTCTAAGAAACAAACAAACAAATATGTTCAAACTCAAAGAAGTATGTAAAAGAGAGAGTAATAAAAAGAAGGAAAGAGAGAAACTATGAGTTAAACAAATCATATCATATTTAACTCCATCCATAGTGCATTAGACATCATATCGATATCATAAGTAACTTAAAAAAAGTAAAAATTAAATAGTGTAGTGCTACTTCTACTAGTAGTGTAGAGCTACTTGTACTACGACAACTACAACTACATTTTCTACTTCAGATGATACTACATTCCAATTTTATTATACATAATATTATTTACATTCGTATAATAATACTAGTAGTATAGTAAACTCCGTTAGTAAAACACCAAAACTATTAAATTTAATTGTTGTCAATTAAAATATATATGAAAAAAAAAAAAAAACGACTTGAAAGTAATGATCCTAACACGAATTTAAAAATTGTAATTACGTTAAAATAATAAAAAAAATTACACTTCCGTTATTGAAATATGTTAGAAAAATACTTTAGTAGTATATTGTGAAGTCAGATTTTAGATTTTGATTGAATACATAAATTCGTACTTTTCTATTTTTTCTTGGTTTTGTATCAAAGATGCTTAATCATTAATTAGATTAAGTTTTTCAAAAAATTAAAAAAAAATATGTAAAGATATAATATGTAAAAATGGTCTACAGAATTTAATGACCTATAACATTAGGAAAACTTTGAATAAAACTTTAGTCCGGAATAGCTGCTTTGGAATAGCTAACCAGAAATAGCTAACCACAAATAGCTAACCAGGAATAGCTAACCAGGTCTAATCCCCATATTACCAATTAAAACATTAGTGGCACTACAAAATTATGATTATGATGAATATATAGTTAATAAAAACATATTAACTCATACTGAATTAATAGTTTATTACGAAATTCAATAAATATACAAGAAAATGTTTTAGATTTGAAAACACTTTTGTCATTAGATATCATGGAACTAATTACGGCAATTACGAAATAATTAATAGATATAGATGATAAATGTTAATCCATACAACCCAATTATGAACATGAGTAAAGATATAATAAAAAAAATTACTATTCAAAGTAACTCAGTCATTCTCTACTGAGACCTTATGCACATATAGGAATAGCGGAATGAAGAAGAGAAGAGAATCGATTTGCAAAAAAAGGAACCTCAACTCCCTTTATAGTTCCCGAAACTTTTTGTGGAGAAAAATAGAAAATATTAAAATCAATAAAAAGGGAAGTGGAAAACTGTAGGAGAAAACTAACTATGCAGTAAAAAATCTAGGCTCAGATAACCTAAGGAGTTTATCAGGAACCATATATGAATATATTATAGGATTCAGTAAAAATAAACTGAGAATTCTAACAGTCCTTCTGTTGGGACACCTCCGACTAAAAACACACCTAAAGAATATTGGCATAGAGAATTATAGTACGTGAAGATTCTATCAAGAAGAAGAAGAATCTTTAGGACATATACTCAAAATCTATATGCACGTAGCAGTATACTATTTTACCGAAAATTAACTGCCACCAATAAACCATCTGCAGATTTTTAGTTTATTAGCGGCAATAGGGCTGACAGAAGTACTATAAGTAAAGTTTTGATCTACAACTCATGCTTAATTCATGGTAAATGATAAAGTTCTAATTAAAAACGTACCAGAATTATGAAGGAAATAAATATTACAAAATTTTGCATAACATAACGCTAAATTTAAATTTCAAAAACTTGTTTTTTGATATTAATTTATATAGAGCTAAAAAAAGAATGTTAAGCAGAACCTGAGATATACACATTTTACAATAAGTCTTTTTCAAATTTTGAGAGCCTGTAGTGCCGTAATGAGTGAGGCTACGAAAAAAGTTGTTTCACAACGTTAAATTTTTTAAAAGAATTATCCATGGTTAAAATTTCATTGTTTTATTTTTGACGGTGTAGATTTATTTTAAAAAGCTGGACGAGCACGGACGAACAAAATGAAATTAATTCAAATTTTCATTTCAAAAATGTGCTAGAAAAACCATATTATGTTTATATCAATGTTTTTAACTTTTAAATATATAAATATTATGTAGTTGGCATTATATTTAAATTATTTCACTTATGGTAATCAAATAAAATTCTAAAGGGTACGAAAAGAATCCATCAATAAAGAATGCAAATAAAAAAATTAAAGTTAAAATTTATAAACTTATTGTATCACTTGGCTATTATTTTGTCAATACGAGTATATTTGAAAATTTTAATATTGTATAAAGTTAAAGAACATTTCAATTAAATGACATTTATTTTTAAAATAATAAAACAATAGTTTTTTTTTTTGTCTTTTTTTTTTTTTTTTTGTGGTATCTTTCATTAATCCTGATTAACTTTATTTGATTTAATTTATAATGACATTTTTAAATTCTTATGTTCATATCTAAATAATGATGATGTTTAATTTTTTTTTTTTGCTTATTATTCTTTAATATTTAATTTAATTTCATATGAGAGTAAAAGTGCTTTAAATCGTATAAAATGTACATATAATATACAAAAATTTTTTGAAACAAGTTTTATAGATTTTTTTTTTTTTTTTTAGAATATAAATAAAGTTGTTTCTAATAGAATTAAATATATTTTTTATTCAACACAACAATTTACTGCCTCTTGTAAATATAATTATTTGCATTGCATTGTATCAATTTATAAACATAATAAATATACTTGTATTAAAATATAATTATTTAAAGAATTTTCTTTTATAGGCTGGGTATTGATGTTTTTTCTTTGCTATTGCAATTTCTGGTTTCTTAATATAAATTAAAAAAAAAAAAAAAAAACAAAAACAAAAAAAAAATCTATAAAAAACAAACAGGACTAATTTATAATGGTATGTTTAATGTAATTTAAAGAATCAAAACAATTTTTAAGATCATATTGAAAAATACAGGGACTTTAATGTATTTTTAATATTTCTTATAAGGTCTATTAGGATTCATTGATATAAAAGAGTCCTTTGTATGATATCAAAAAAAAAAGGTAATAAGATTTGATTGCATGAAATTCCATGTATTAATTGCACATTTAAAGCACAATAGAATATCATTATGTTGAATAAATCATTGAAGGAAAGGGATTTTTTTTTTCGTACTAAAAAATATGATTGAAATATATACTTTATCTGATATATATTCCAACATCTAAAAAAAATAAATTGATATCACTTGCAAATATGTCCAGTTTTTAGAGGGTTGAAATATAGTTTTTATTGTCAAAATTAAAATCACACAGTCGCATTAAATGTGATATACATGCTTATATGGGGTACAGATTTTTTGTAAACTTCAATTTAAATCGCATTATTAATTATGCGAAACGTGAAGGGGTAAGGTGTTAATCTAATAAATATCTCTTATATATGAAAATAAAATTGGAGTACAATGTTTATTACTTCTTGAACGTACATTAGAATCTGGATACAAAGTGCTAAAAAATGATTGAATTCTCACATCAATATTTTCTCTAATCGGCGAATGGACTGAAAGTAGAAACTCCTACTCTGTTTTAGGTATTCTTTTGTTTTTAGATATTCTCAGCAAAACAGGTTGTTTATTAGATTGTTAATTTTTTTTAGTCAATCAATATTTTCATCAATATTTTCTCAATATTTTCTCTAATCGGCGAATGGACTGAAAGTAGAAACTCCTACTCTGTTTTAGGTATTCTTTTGTTTTTAGATATTCTCAGCAAAACAGGTTGTTTATTAGATTGTTAATTTTTTTTAGTGCATTTCCCTGCCACATAAATGTAATAAGGAAATTACACAGCCTTCCTATTCAGGCGTGGCTGTACATGTCGTAAAATGGAATTATTCTTACGACGTGTGTGGGTTTCGAACCCACATTTCCTCGGTGTTTGCAGCGTATGTTTTACGCTCTTACCCACTAGGCCACCGAGATCCCATAGGTTGTTAATATTATTTTGTACTCTGTTTTTTAGATATTCTCAATTTTGGAATTCTTCTTAAATAAAATTATGTTTTTATAAAAAAAAAAACCCTCTGTACAATTTTTTATCTGAATAAATTATATAGTATACCTACCAAAATTAATATATTTGTGTAGTTATTATTTTTGTGTATTTAACTAGACATTTATCTTAATTATATCATAGAATGTTTAAATATTTTAAAAATAGTTAAATAATGATTCATTTAAGAATATTTATGATTGACTTTAAGATCCATTTAAACTTTTTCATTTAATTGTTTGTTGATTTTAAGATTCCTTTTGAATTAAATTAAAAATAAATTAGATTGATTTATTGATATAAAAATAGAAATTTGGTTTTACAATATCGTTTTTATATTTCTACATCCATTCACACCAAATGTAGTTTGAAGTGTATAATAAATTTTCCCTTACATTTGTGATGCCATAAAACAGATCTTCAAACTACCAAAACTGTAAATCAAGTTTTCCAACCTTTCCAGTTGTTTTTTCAAAGAGTTTGGCAATATTTTAGTCAACCGAAAACACATTTGAAAACTTTTTTCAAGATATTTCGATCGATACAAATTATTCATGAACAACCATTACATTCACCTAAATTGACAGTTTGGTGTGGTTTTTGGTCTGGTAGAATCATCGGTCCGTACTTCTTTCGAAATGAAGCTGGTAAACCGTTACTATCAATGGATAGGGGTATAGATCGATGATAACCAACATTTTATGGCCGAAATTGGAAGAAGTTGATCTTGACAACATTTGGTTCCAACAAGATGGGGCTACATGCCACACAGTACCTGCAATAACCGAATTTTTGCGAGAAAAGTTTGGACATTCGATTATTTCAAGAAATTGTGACATGGAATGGCCTCCAAGAAGTTGTAATTTAACACCATTAGACTATTTCTTGTGGGGTTATTTGAAGTTATTGGTCTTTAGTAATAAACCAGACTCTTTTCAAGCTTTAGAAGTCAATATTGACCGTGCTATTCATAATATACGAGTTGATTTAGTGGAAAAAGTGCTCGAAAATTGGGTTCATCGAATTCGTTCCTGCAAAAGAAGTCGTGGAGGCCATTTGAATGGCGTTTTATTCAGAACTTAATTGTATCGATTGTACTTCACATTAAATAAAAAACATTTGAATTTCCTTAACAATTAGTGTGTTTTTTTTTTTGAAAAGAAATCATATCACTCCAATTGGAAAACCCTATATATAATTTATATTTAAAAAATTAAATATTTTCCTTAAAAATATAACTTTTAACAAAAAAAAAAAATGATTTTGTTGTGTAGAAGACCATATGTCTTAATATAAAAACGAAGTTTTGAAACCCTCAACTATGTTTATTCACCTAAAAACATATTTTGAAACTACCAAAATTTTAAATTGAGTTTTGAAATCTTTCCAGTGATTTTTCAAAGATTTTAACAATATTTTGGAGTCATTATTTTTCTTTTTGAAAAATTAAAATTTTTTTGAAAGATAAAATTAAGATTAAAGTAATTTTAACCAAAAAAAAAAAATAATTCTTTTGGGTAGAAAAATATGGGTACCTATAAATATAAAAAAAATTGCGAAACCACCAATTAAATCCTGTTTAATAATTATATTAAAATTTTTTAATCAATATCTGATGTAATTCAAATTTTTTTTTATATTTTATTGTATAACTAACTATACACATTTTCAATATACATAAGTGCCCCTCAATTTATAATACTCATATTTAATTTTTTTTAATGAAAAATCAAGATGTTTTGCTGTATAACTTCATCTTATTAAAAAAAAAAAAAAAAACAAATATATTTTATGTCCCTAAAATTCTTTTTTATATTTATACCTAAGTCTATTAAAAATTACATAAAAAATGTAAAAATTTATGTTTTTACATCGATAATATAAAGACTGAAATCTTCTGGAAAAAATCATCTTATATTGTGTAATGTACTAATTAAAATTATATATACATAATACATATATATATATATAACTAATAAACTTATAAATAAATAAGGAATTTTCAACTGAAAAAAAATTTAAAAAAAAATTCATATTTATAAGATTCCAATGTAATTTAAAGATACCTTTTCTATTTTAAAAAAAATGTACATTTTGTTTTTCACTATTTGTTTCTTTAAGTTTTTAACGTTTTTGGTTTAACAGTGATAAAAAATAAAAAACTCTCTCACTTTATGAACTTGATATCTGCTTGGAAACCACAATATAAATGCATATATTATATATACATATATTATATATGTCTAAATACACTTCATAAGTATTTATAATTGAAAATATAAAGAGAATTTTTTCCCCAAATGTACAGTGACAAATAAAAATATTTCGATATCTTACATTAAAAAAAAACAAAATTAACTGAGTGAAATGAAATAATTTAAAGGTAAGTAATAAATGAATATTTGACAAGATAATCATCAAGAAACTGCAAAAAAAGAAAGATTTTAACAAAATTGATATTAACGTAACCGAACGTAACGTATGTGATTTTAAAATTTGCTAAACAGTATAATGTGATTATCAGTATTTTAATATTAATTACTGTTTGTTAATTTTGAAAAACAAAAAAAGATTTGTTTTACCTTTCGTTTTATAATAAGTGTAAGTTTAATTTTTATTTTATATCGCGTTTGTAATTAATTTACTATATATACACTAATCATAATAATTCAGAAATGTAAGTCAATTAAGTCAAATGTATAATCATGAGTATGAGTATTTTTTTTAATTATTAGTAACATATTTTTGTAAACTACTGTATTTATTAAATTGCTTCTATACCTACACAATATATAGAAATTTTTATATAAAAGAAGAGCTAAACCAGTTTTTGCGATTCTCCAATTTCAATTAAAATATGCATTAAATTCATCTGCATTCTCTATAGGACATCAATATCAGCTGTTATGTATACGTATACCTATGAAGTATCTATCCCTATTTTAAAACATATATAATACGGTTATTGTCTATTAAAAAAATTACATTTATATTCATTTTCAGAGTTGCCAATTGATAGAAAAATTTCGTTGCGTTAAATTTTTTATGATTTCTTACATTTTCAGAAAAAAAAAAAAAACAATTAAGTGGTATAGAAAAAGTTACGAATTCGATAATACAGGCAACTCTTTTTCTAAAAAAATATTTTTAAAATTATAAATTTTAAATAAAAATAAAGCATGGAATAAAAAAAAAAATTTTTAAGCGTTTTTTTTTTTATATTTTCATGTTACTCATATAAGTCAATGTATTAATAAATTTTTTATTGACACAATTTTTCAAGTAAATCAAAATTTAAAAAATAAATGGATGATTTGAAAATCAAAAGAATTTTAAAAGCAAATTTTATTACAGTATAATATTTATATGTATAAGTTAAAGTCCTTTCCAAATTAATATTTTTATTCTAATGATACGTGTACTATAAAATTTTATGTTGACTTTGTTTTGTTTTCATATGATGGTGGATGTAAAATATTGAAACTAATCCAAAGGAGTTGGAAGCTCTGGGTGATATATAACTTTAACCAAACAAAATCTCCTTTTCAATAAAACTTGGGCATTAAGATGTGGTAAAGATGCCATATGTGGGATCGGGTTTGCGAAATTTACGATTATGGAGAATGGTATATTTCCTTCCAGATTGGAGAGAATTTGAAGTGATATTTACAACAAAGATGTTAATGTACTTTTAAAACTTTATTGTACTCTTTCGAATTACCAACTTTAGGGAACATATTATATAATGTAATATGATTCTAAAAGTTCGACGTGTGTATGACAAACGATTTCCATAAGTTGTGTTGCGCTTTCTATTCTTAACAAATATACAGTTTAGAGATGGGTGTCTGTTACACTCAAAAAAAAAAAAAAAAAATTCGAAAACTTTGTCTTATAGTTGTGTTATTTCTTTATAACAGGTAATCAGCCCTACAACTAGCAAGGTATCTATAAAACAAAATCAATGACTGAACATTAAGGTAACATTTTGTTACGTTAATATTTAATCAGTTTATATGTAAATTTTTTTGTCCCCATTTGTTTAAATTCATTTAAAAATAATTTAAATTCAATTTCAATTTTTATTGTGAAAAAATATTGTTAAGAACTTAAGAAAATGCTTATAAATAATTTTTTTGGAGCTGAACTTAAGAAATCATAAAAAAAAATGCTCTTAAAACAATTAAAAAAATCTTGAAGAATTGCATATTTGTAAGTCTTTTTATGTTATTAATGATCATTTAATTAAAAATCTTTATTTTATGTTTGAATATTCAATTTTAGACGAAAAAAAAAAAACAAATAGACTTTAGGTTAATCTTTACTAAAAATCTTTAGATGATTATATTATGTAAAAATTTAAAATCTCTTTGTCAATGTACCTTCAAAAAGTAAAAAACAAAAAAACTATTTAAATAAGAATGGAAATTAAATCTTAAATATAATTATTAAATTTCTACAACTTCTTAATTTTATGATATTTAATTATATAGAATAAGAAAAATTTTTCAATTTTCTTTAAAACTGATTAAATTTTTCAAAATAAAGAATAAATGGTAGGTAAATTGGTAATCCTAATTAAATAAATAAATATAATGAAAAATTAAGTCTCTTACACCAAATGACAATATTAACAATCAATATGAGTACTCGGTACTTAATTCTATATGTAAGTATAATATATTGAATTCCATCTTGTCTTGTCTTCTTTTAACTCTTCTCTTGTCTTTTTATTTTGCACAGATACCAAAAAAGAAGTATTTAATGAATTTTCGACTTTGAAAATTTTTAGAAAAAAAAAGAGAAAAATTATATTAAAAAAAATGTAAAACCAAAAACCAAAACAAATTCTGTTCACAGATTTGCCGCTGACACGAATGCTTTATAATTGTTTCTTATTCTTTATATTTTTTTAACTTTTTCTTCTTTTACCTGCATCATTTTTCCACAACAATTGCACAACTTCAATTTTTTTCTTTTTGTTTTTTCAATTATACAATTCGAACCAATAACTGGTCTTTCAGTTTCCTATACTGATCTAATAGATCAGTTGTAGAAAGAGTAGAGGAATTATTATTCAAGTTTGAAATAAAATATATATAGATGATGTTTTTTTTGTATCATTCTTCTATTTTTTCTGTTTTATTTTTATTTATTTTTGTTTTTAACTCTAATAAATACAAATGGGATCCACATTACAAAATGATTGTATTTTAACGCTAATAAGAAACAACAATGAAACGTTTTTTTGTTATTTTTTATTTAATAAAATATTAAAATTGCAAAAAAAAAAAAAAGAAAAAACCAGACTTAAAACATTTTTAATTTGATAACAAAAAAAAAACAAAAGAAGAAAATTTATTAATAAACTTAGCTTGTTGTCCTATAGGATACTTTATTAAGACTTTAAACATTTAAAGTTATTTTAATTCATTATATTAAAATAATAACTCTTGTATATATTTTACCCAAAACTGAAAGTAACAACAAAATCTGTAGGTACAATTTTATGTCCCTATATATGTGTTGGACATGGCGAAATAAGTCAATATTTGGCAAAACAATTGTATTGAACAATACTTTTTTTCGTATTTTAAGATTGTGTGAATAAGATTGTATATATTCAGCATATATGACAATTCGTTTATTATTCGAATACCGTGTTCCGTAAAATTGGGAATGATTAAATTTTTAAT
Source organism: Poecilobothrus nobilitatus (assembly GCA_947095535.1). Taxonomy (NCBI): domain Eukaryota; kingdom Metazoa; phylum Arthropoda; class Insecta; order Diptera; family Dolichopodidae; genus Poecilobothrus; species Poecilobothrus nobilitatus. The sequence goes on along the minus strand of OX352773.1, from coordinate 24,464,659 downwards.
TTACATAGGTTTAAGCAGAACGACAACATCTTTGTTCATCACATTTCTACAAACCGTAAACTTATTTTTACTCCATAGTAGAATAATCCCTTGTTCAAACCCTATAATAGTACTAAAGGTTCCATAACCTATTGTTTGGTCAAAAAGGTAGATGTTGTTTAGTGGGTTAAAGTGCAACAGGTTAATAGAGGAATCAAGTTTGCATCGCTTCTCTTTAAGATCTTTCGATGATTCCCACTGTCGTGTAAAAAATATCCACTTTTCTTATTTAAAAACACTTTTCCAAACCATGACATAGTGCTTTTCTTTTGACATACAAATAGCTTAATGTATTGGTAAAATAGAAAATTCTGATTTGTTAAAAAAAAATGTTGTACAAACTTTAAGAAGACGAGAGTACAACTGACTTTAATTTTTTTTTGAATTTTAATATCTAAATAAATTCAAGAGGAAAACTGTACAAAATTAAAATAACAACTTCGATCTTTTATTTTTATCCCAATTTTGACTATAAATTTGTATTTTAACAAATTAAATATTCCTAAATTGGTTTTAGATTTTTATTTCAAATATATAAAGTTCGAAAACCCCCGTATTATTATTGTAACAAAAATAATTTATACCTAACATTATTATACCTAACAGCATTTTCAAATTTTACGTAAACCCTAATATTTATACCGTATTATACCTAACATTTATAGCGTAAACCTTTATAGCGTAATCCTAGCATTTATACCGAAGAGTTCTCAATGAAATTTACTTTGCAAGTCTTTCCACTATGAGACTTCAATTCTATAAATTTTATTCAAAGCTACAAAAGAGCTTTCAGTTTTAAAATAAATCTTTAAATTTGTTATTAGATTATATGTAAAGCTAATGCCGAAAAATTTACGAGGAATTTCAAAATTTTTTAAAAAAGTTAAAAATCAATTTTGATTTTTATAATATCCATATTTTTTGTATTTTGTTTTTTTTTTTTCATAGAAAATTATTAAAATCAATTTGAAAATGGAAAAAATGATTTTTTTTTATCTATTAACGTCAGTTATTTTAATAATCAATTTTTTTAAAAAAAATATTTTACTAAAAAAATCAATTTTAAGTTTTTTTTTGTAAGATTGTTGTTTTCATTGTTTTAAATAAAAGAAAAGGTTCAATGTCCTTATACTTGCAAAACAAAACAAAACAAATTTACGTATGCAATTTTCGAGTTGTTATAACTTAAAACGATACTTATTTTGAATTTAAAGATTAGTTACAATTACCATAATACACAATTACTGTTGTTGTGAATTGTGAGTTATCAATTTTGAAACTAAAATTTTTTTTAAAAACTAAGCTGTTAGTATTTTATGACGTTGAGATTTATCTTTGTGTGTCAATTATATATTTATTTCACATTAAGATTAAAAATAAAAATTTATAGGTTTATGTAAAATAAATTAAAATTACAACTATAAAGAAATCTAAAACAACTTAAATTTTTTGTAACCTTTTTAAAACGTATATACATACTTATACTTCGTATATACTTATTAATTATAGTATGGGGAGATTGATATAATTGATTTTTTTTTTTTGCGAGGGTAGTTGGAAATCTCGAAAGACACTAATGAGATTAACTCGCGAATTGTCTTTAATATTGTTGAACTTTAACTGTTTAGTTGGTTGGAGGTTGGCTACCTTCGTTTTAATTCAAACATTAGGTTAAAACCTATGGTACAATAATGTACTGTTTAATTTGGGGATTGGAAAAATAGTAATAAAACGAAATTGGGAAATATAGGAAACTATTGAATGTTGGTAGGATTATTTTGAACAAAGATGTTGATATTCTTCTTGAATTTGTCGATATCATACACGTTATGATTGCCAATTTTAGGAAATACTTCCTGCGGCAAGTTATTCCATCCTCTATATTTCTAAATTTCCTAATCCACATTTCCTCAAAAATTTTTCCCACATCCGTATTTCTAAAAACATACTGCAAATTTACATTAAAGGTACCATACTAAAGTTTGATTTTAAAGAGGGTATTTTGGGTTGGTTAAATTCCAACGCTATCTGAAGGAACCGCATTTAATGCCTCTGGGTATTCCATCCTCCTGTACTTTTCACCGAACCTTGTAAAAAATAAATAAATTAATAATTTTTTTATGAATTCAATTCTAGATGTTGATGTTGAATTCAAAAATATTCAAAATTTCTTTCACAGGGATTTTTTTAACTGAGTTCATCATTTTTTTCTTCTAAAAAGAAAACTACATATAATTCAAAATGAAACGGAATCAAAAGAGTTTAATGCTATACGCCTAAAACAAAATAATTGTCTGCACAAATTTATAAACTAATTAATACCTTTTCCGCATTTTAAACTCTTAATTTATTAGTCAAAAAAATAATATAGTGGTTTAATGCAAGTCGTGTAATTTGTCTAACCAAACCAATTTAATAAATTGCATAATTATAGGCTTTAATCAAAAATAATTCAAACTGTATTAAACTTTTTAATTAAACTATACTACATTAACTTAAACTACATAATATAATTAAAAAAAAAAAAAATTCATGATTTTTATTGAACATTTAATTGAATTTGTTAAAAAATTTAAAATTTCTCTCTGTAATTCGTTAATTATTCAATTAAAATTGAATTTTTATGTATTCTGTTAATTTATTTTATAATTAAAATTCTTAAGAATGTATGTTGAAAATTTAAGTACAGATTTTTGTAACAAAAAAAAACTAAAAGAAAGAAATAAAATAAATTTTTTTTTTGCAAATGAAACTACATATGCAAAACTATAAGTATATATGTATATATAATTAGTAATTACTATATAGTTTCTTTTTGTTAAAAATAAAAAAAAACTTTTAATTAACCAAATGCCAAAACTAATTTTTGTTTTAAAAAGAATAACATTAAAAAAAAAATGTTTGTTAACCGTTACCATTCACAAAAATAAAAAAAAAACATTTGTTTTCTTTCCATCTCACTTAAAAAAAAATTCACATATTACAGAGTAAATAAAATAAGCAAATACTCTTATAGAAGTTATTTCAATCTATGTTTATTTAAAAGTAATTTAATTTTATAACTTAGAACCGGTAACTTTATAAGAATTTTTTAATGATTACATTTTTGTATTTTTAAAATTTTTTACACAGAATGTAATTTTATAATGCAATGTAAAAAAAAATAATTTTTTGTTTTTTTTTTTATATTTTCTAAATAAAATGTATTTTCATTTTTTGTTTATTTTACTAATAAGTACTTATTTTTAGTACTAAATCTTATACCATATTTAATTTTTTAAGTGTTGCGAGTATAAGCTTCTGTGGGAAAATTATTAACTATTTTCACATATTACTGTGAAAATAAAATTTTTATTTTTTTCGAAATATTCCAAAAAAGAAAAGAAAAAAATGAAGGAAAAATTAAAAATAAAATTTTATAAGCAATATTTAAAATTATTTTTTTACTTATAAATTAAATTAGAAATTTTCGAGAATTTTAGTTTTTGGAAAATTTCTGGTTCTATTTTTTTTTTTTTTTTTTTTTGATGTATTAAATCAATAGAAATAGAACTGACTATATACCATAAACCGATCTCAATAAATATATTTGATAGAAAGATATAAAAAAAAATTCATTCATTTGTTAAACGTTTGTGAAAACTTTGAAATATCAAATTAGTCCTTTTTTTCCATCCATTCGTAGTGAAAGAAAAATAATAAGCTAAAAAAAAAATCAAATAATGATAAATTAATTTAATCATATAAGTGATCTTGTTACAAAAAATATTTTATGAAACTGATTTAAACATAATTATATTTTTTGTGTCCGTAATGTAGTGTTGCCTCATGTGATAATATAACACAAATTTAAGAAAAATTGAAATTTGGTTTTAAAAAAATCGAATATTTTAGATTGACGAGCTTCCTTTTTATTAACTTCAAATATTTCTTCATATGGTTTTATTGCGTTAGCTATATGTACTTATTTTGAATTGAAAAAATCGTTCATCATTGTTATCGTTTTCTTCAAAAAAACATATGTAGATGTAAAAAGAAACAAGGTAGAATGTAAACCAACGGTTTTTAAAAGCGCACATTTCCAAAACTCAATACAAACTGTTTAGAAGTGTGACTTACACAAAAATTTGAAAATTTCATGTAATAAGAAAAAACGTGAAAATATGACTTTTCTGGAATTTTGAGAGGCTGTAAGTTCAGAAACCTATATAACTAAGAAAAGCCGTTAACACACGTAAAAATATATTATTGAACCTTTAATTTTCATGTCTTGCCGAAGAAAAATTTGTACAGGTGCCTAAGTTCCTATATAAAGGGGTGCCGGAGTTATGAAAAAAGAAATTTCATGCAAAATGTGGTTTTCACATAACGGTAAATTTAAATCGTAAATTACAAAATATTACATAATTTTGATATATAGATAATAAAATTTTCGATCTTCTGGCGGTTTTAGATTGCAAAATTATTACGCAGAGCCCGAGATATATACACACGTAAAAATATATTATTGTAGCTTTAATTTTTATATCTTGCAGAAGTAAAATGTGTACAGGTTCCTAAGTTACAGGTGTTTAAAAATAGCAAATTTTCAATTTTTAAGCCCTAATAGCTCATAAACAGGGGGTGGTCCGAAAAATTTTCTGAGCAAACTTATACTAATTCTAAAAGTTCTTTCTTGCCTCAAAATTTCAAACTTCTATCTAAAAGCGTGCCGGAGTTATGAAAGTAGAAAAATCATGCAAAATTTGGTTTTCACATAACGGTAAATTTAAATACTAAATTTAAAAAAATTGTATAATTTTGATATTAATTTACAAAGATAAAAGAAATACCTGTCAAATGACGTTTTCTGATTGAAAAAATCTTAAGCAGAACATAAGATATATGCATTTAAAAATAGGGCTTTTTCAAAGTTTGAGGAGCTGTAGCTCCGTAATGGGAAGGGCTACATGAAAAAGTTGTCCCACAAAATTATTTTTTTTATGAGACCTACCTATGGTTAAAATTTTTTTTCTCTATCTTTAACGGTGTAGAAGTTTTGTAAACAGACGGACGGACGGACGGACATAGTGAAACTAATAAGCACATTATTTCAAAATTTTTTTGGAAATGTGCTAAAAAGAATTTAAATTAAAAAAGTTTTTCATTACAAATAAATAAAATGGATGCAAAATGAAGAATTTTTGCTGAAAATAATGTGAGGATGTAAAACGAAAAGATGTAAACCGAAGAGATGTAAATCGGGGATAGAGTGTATATATAAAATAATACCTTATAGAAATATTAATTAGGAAATTTTGTAACTTAATTAAAAAAATTTTTTAAACAACATAATTATTATTTTCTTATATTCAATATAATATGATTGAAGATTCATCAATTAATGATATTAAATTTTTTAAGAGAAATATACATTCTATATAACAACAAAAAATTTATAAAAACTTTAAAATAGAGTTATTAAAAATCTCTATCAATGGGTGTACTTTGTATACTTGAAGTAATTTGATATGATATAATAGATATGAAATTTTTAAAATTAAAAACCTAATTCGATACACATAAATGCAGTTTATATCTGTATCATATATGCAAACAACATCAAGTACAACAATAAAGTAAAAACTAAAGGTGAAGTTAATCATTACCATATCCACTATGTAAAAATCGAAAAGAAAATATTCCAGAAACTTATAAAAGTACATATCTAAATACTAAAATTGTGCATTTCTGAATGACATTAGTATAAGAGTAAAATTCTCATTTAATCTAATTATTATCATATTAGAATATAAATTATCACTTAGCATTTAATTAAATAAATCTTTTTAGTAAATTGCAAAAAGGTTTAATTTCAAGATAATCAATTTTACTACACCTCTTAGTTTGCAATTAAATTATATCTATAATTTAGTTTATAGATAGCTTATTTAAATATAGCTTATTTAACTTAGTAAAACTTAAAATTTTACAGTGCAATTACAGCTTTTTTTTTGTATCGATTTTTGTATGTTATTTCACTAACTGTTAGAGTCTCATTCAAAAATTCTTAAATATCAATTGAAAAGAAATTATACCAAAATAGAAAAAGATATTTTTTTACAGGATGTTAATTCGTATTAATTTATAATATAAGTATCTAATTATTGGATTGATTTTTTATTAGGAAAACTTCCTTGTTATTGTAATTCTTTTAGATTGAATTGGTTAATTGGTTAAGTAAACTCACATTTTTTAAACACATAGTTCAACCGTACTCGATTCTTGAAGTATTCTAATTTTAAAATTATTATTGTAGTTTATATTGAATATTTATATAATATGAGTTTGTTTAGGAAATACTCTTAGACATTCTAAATATTTTATTTTTTCTTTAAAATTATATTATTATAATATCCGAATTACAATAAAAATACAAAAAAAAATTAAATTATATTTTCTAAGAATCACGATCTGCATAAATGTATACTCACGTATATTTATATGTATTTTATTATAATTAATCTTTAATTAAAAAAAAATCAACAACTAAGTACAGTTTTATTCTCTGAACAATTTTTTTTAAAAATGTATATATATATATATTTTTTTTTTGAATTCCTTTTTCCTTCAACTAATTGTTATAATTTTCAAACATCAAGCAATTTTCTTCAAAAAAACAAAAAAACAAATATGTATGAAAAATATCTAACAAAAATAACTGATATTAATAACTGATGATAGAAAAGCTATCTGCCAATTTATAAATATGTAGATTGTAGACTTTATTTAAAGTTCAAGGAAAAAAAAACAAGCTAAATTCAAACTATTGAACTTCCGTAATAAAATATTTTATAATATTATGTATATAAAGGCAGTATAATAAATATGTTAGTTTTAGTTACACAAAAAAAAAAAATATATGCATATTAAATAATTACATACATGATTTCACATATAATGTTATAGTTACATTCTAACGATGTGTCCTATGTAATAAAAACCAACCGTAACTTATAGTTAACAAAAAAAAAAAAACAAAAGGAACGCAAGAAAATAATTTTCATAAAATTGTAATTGTCGCAATTTTTCTTACAAATAATTTCCAACCTTTTTCCTGAGATATATATAACAAAAATTATGTATCTTAAGATACATTGCACCTTAATTTAATTTTAACTGCATCTATTTAGAATATAATCATCAATAAATTTTTAATTTATCATTATTTGATACACATAAATCTATATAGGTATACATATATATATTTTTATATTATATATATATACATATATATATTTTATTTATTAATATATATTTTTTATCAATTTTATCTTAAAAAAAAAAAAAACTCAACAATAAAGCCAACCTTTATGTACATTTACTGTAAAATGATAGTTGAAAATTGCATAATTTATGAAATAAATTGAAAAAATACTGGATTTATTTCTTTTTTTTTTTACTCTTTTTCTTCTTTTTTCTCCCTTTAAACTTTATTTGTTAGTTGATTATTGTCCCGACATTTTAATTTAATAATTTCAACACTTTCAAACTTAAACATCATTGGAATCCAAGTCAACTTTGATAACTACATATAACTATACGAAACAAGTCTTCAATCATCTAATGAAGAATAACATAACAAATAATTCGTCAGTCCAATCAGTCTTTACAGTGAATGACTGACTGACTTTGACTGAAAATGAAGTTAACAATAAAAAAACAAAAAAAGGAAAAAAAAAAAAAAACATAAATAAAGATCATCGCTCGCAAGTCATCGCGACTTTTTAAAATCAATTCTTGATATTTTATTTTTTTTAATTTATTATTTTCTAACTATTTTATCAAGATTTTTTTTTTTTGTTTTATACATGTATACAATATGTATACAAACATATATATATATATATGCATATATATATTTATTTTGCAGTGTATAATGACTTTTCAATTCCTTTTTGGAGTTCGTTCTTTTTCATGTAAATGTGAACGAATTTTTTTTTTTTTGTTTAGTTCGAGGCAACAATGTCATGGTATTTTTTTTTTTTCAAGTTAATACCCTCTTTTAGGTGTAAGGTCTATTAACAAAAATTTTCAAAATTTTTTTGAACTTAAGTAAAAAACAGTTAGAAATGTTTTTTAAAAAATATGAATTCTGTTCAAAAAATAAAAAAAAAATGGATTTAAAACGTTATAAAGTGCTATAATTTAGAAGTCTTTTTTATCATTATTAAATTATTTATTTATTGAAATAATTTAAATTAATAAGTCTTAAAATAAATTGAGGATTTCAATTGCAAATGCATAATGATTGTAAAGGATTAAAAGCACTTGCCGTTTACGAGTCAGTAAAGAAACAGCAAATTTTATTAAGTGCCTATTTTTTTTTTGGATGATTAAATGACAGTTTTACTCTATCTATTTTGTAACTTGTCTTAAAATTAATTTTCTATCCTGTATTAAAATGCCCATTTTACTGCTAAAAAAGTAAAATAATGGACTACACAATTAGAGAACCATCCTAAGATATACAAATTGTATACTCTTTAAAATTAAAATACTAAAAAGAAAGGATGTTGTCAAAATAAGGGTTAAAATATTAAAAACGGGGACAAATGCAATTGTTTAGACATTCGAAAAAGTTAATAAAAATATGAATTTAAATTTTAAAGTTCCTACTCCTACCAAAAACAAAACCTTTAGACATGACATCCTCTACTCACCTCTATATTTTTCTTTAAAGTTCTTTTCTCATAATGATTTCTCTAAAAAAAATTTAGGGTCATTTATATTTAAAATTTCACAAAGTCATACATACATATAATAAATATATACTAATTTAATGTAAAGAAAATTTAAAACAAAATATAGCAGCTGCAAAGTTGAAGCACCTAGAAAGTTGAAGAAGTTACAGTAAGAAAAAATAACCGATATAGTTGTAATTTTTATGTGTTTTTAGTAACTATTATTAATATTTATTGACTACTTTTATCAATCTATTCACTGTTTTAATATAAAAATATATTATAGTACGACAGTATTTGCTAATATGACCCCTACCTTGCGATTGACTGGCAATTTGTATTGCCCCTAATGAACTCTGTAATAAATATTACATGCACAGATCAATAAGTTTAAGAATAGATTCATAATGTTGTAGAACATTTGGATTTAACTATTGGAACCTCATCCCTGAATTCACATGAGATGCTATCAAGTAGAATTATTAAAACATTAGTAAATATGAATCATAAAATTCTCTAAAGTAATGCTTAATAAATCCAAGTATCACAAATTGTGACTTATATCTTGTAATTCTTACATAAAAAAAAAGGAAAAAAATAATACCACTTAATTTTTTTTACTAAAGTGATAGGTACAAGAAATCTTTTAATTATTTTAAAAATTTTACTATTCATACTCTATTTTATATAAAATGATTACCCCATAGTTACATTGAATAAATTTAATGTTTTGTCACGTTTAAATGTTTTTGTAATTTAATTTTTTTTTTTTTTTTTAATTTTTCAATTCTTTACTTATTTTCTTTACTCTAATAAATGATTTAAGCTTGATTTAAACTAAACTATAAAATAGAAAAACAAAAAAAAAAATAAAGTTAAGGTACAGAAAAATAATAAAAGGAAAATATTGAAAAATTCATTCTAAACGTGAGAAAAAACCATGAAATGGAAAAAAAGAATTTTATATATATATTTATATATAAATCTAATTTTAATCTACAGATATCTAACACTTTTTAGATACAAGTATTTTTTAATTATTTTATTTTTATTGTTTTCTTTTTTTTTTTTTTCTTGATATTCTATTACAGAACAACTAAGAAGGAAAAAAAAATGTTAAAAGATCTTATCTTTTGCCTTAAAAAATGTTTTAATCATGAAAGAAAGAGAAAAACAATCGTACGTTGTAATTGTTATAATACAATTTTTCTTAAACGAATAGTTCCGTATTTAATTTTACAAAAAAAAAAAAAAAAACAGAAAATCGTTTTAATTAAGTTATTAAAAGTAAAGAAAATTTCAATTTATTTAATTTTGTTTTTTTTTTTTACTTTGATTTTTGGGATTGGGATTGAGAATTTTAGAAAAAACAATAGCTAGTCATTCATGACATTTTATTATTGTTATGTCAAAGTTTGATTAAACCATGATCATTTTTGAATCCTGTCCGAAAAAAAAAAATTTATCTTTCTTCAAAATTCATTAAAATTGTTTGCTATGTAAACTCTGTTGATTTGATGATTATGTGAATTTTAATATTGGTTTTTTTTATAATTAAATGAAATCAATATTAGTAGTTAGTATAATAATCAAATTATACATTAAAATCAAAAAGATGAAAGTTTTCTAAATTTATTTTCTTATGTACGAGTATATATATGTATAGGATTAAACTGCTTTTGACTTTTGAGTGGTTATATTCACATATTGGACCTTTCTACACGAGTAGTGTCCTCTTTCGTTTCGTGACTACTTTCCTCTTTTTTTTATTTCCACACTGTTCCTCTCGATAGTCGTTACTTTTATATGTGTGTGTAAATATTTCATTTTAAAACAAAATTTGTTGCGAGAAGTAGATAATAAATATAAAAAAAAAGCACGCATAAAACAAATAAATTTTTTTTTGTATTTAAGTAACATAAGATTTTTTTGCCTGTAATTTTTAAATAATATATATTATATATGTATGTACCTAGAAATAGAATAAACTCTGTACTGTGCACATAATTTCTTTTTGTCAATAGAATATATTTTAATAATTTCATCAAGTGAAAGATCAAAAATCACTTTACTTTTTTAAAAATTTGCTGCGACCGTTTCAAAAACTTTTTTCTTTAATTTTCCAAACGAGAATGAAACGTACACATAAAATTTTTTTGACCCTCATAAAAATTTTTATTTGAGTTTTTGTTTGTGTTAGTGGACTAAATTTTTAAACTCTAAAATTTTGGTTTAAAAAATTACTCCTAAAAATCCCCACCACAAATTTAGTTTATAGGCAAGAGGGTATGAAACGAAGGTAAAAGTAAAAAATGACGAAAGAGGACACTACTCGTGTGGAAAGGCCCATTCAAAAGTATGTGTAACAAAATTTTCTTTTACATATGAAATGTCAAACTCTTTTTATTCACTAGACGGAGAAGACACAATTATTTAAATAACACTTGTGCCAAAAAATAAAAAACTCTTACGAAAAAAAATATGTAGGTATATGTTTTTAAAATAGTACTGGGAACATGGAATAGTACATTTGAATTTTAAGCTATAATTTAAGCTTATAGGATGCATTTCATTTCAATATACAGAAGAGTAATTTATTTTGAAAATTTAACCAACTTTATGTACTGAAATGGAATATTGAATAAACAATAACATATTTAAATAAAAAAAATTAAATTTAAAGAAAATAAATTTATATAAATATTGTTTTACGATATGTGCAAAATTAACATTAACACATATGCAAACATTTCATTGTATTTATATATCTTAATTATTTTTATCTTTTTTTTTTGTTGTTTTTATTTTTTTAAACATAACTTTCATATTTTAGATTGACATACGTCGGCGTTTTATTTCGGGAGACGTCAACGTATCAACGTCCGGCGCCGTCGTACGTTCTTACTTAGGTTGGACAGTTTTACTTTTGAATTAAATACATAATTACTTGTTATCGATTTTAGTAGTTAACTGTTATACATTTCATTTTGTACGTAAAGCTGCATCTATAATGACTGTATTGTAAACTCTTTTAAACAATTTAATACATTTCAACTTTACTTTGACAGCTGTCTGTGTAAAGAGAGCGAAAAGAGAGTGTTAATTGTAAACAATGAGCAAAATACGAGTGAATAGCATATATTGAGCAGTTTATAATGTATGTTAAATTTAAATATTGTTGAGTTATTGAGATTGAGAATATTTTGTCAAAGATTAGTAATAAGTAAATTATAAAGTTGAGAATTATTTTAGGTAAATGATGAGAATTAAGAATTATGTTATTTTGATGTTTTTTATGTTTAATGTTGTAAAAAAAGATACATATAAGTTTTCTACAATGAAATAACCATTAGTAGTTTAAATTATTGCTTCATATATAAAGCATCTTTTTCTTTCCTTTTATTTTCAAATTTCAAGCATTAGTGAAAATTAAAGCTATGGATTGTAAATTAAAACATCAAAATTTTAACAAACGACTGACTATTAAAAAGGTATAAACAAAAAAAAAAATATTTTAAAAAATTAAGTAATTGTGGATAAATTTTTACTTATCATTATTTTTTTCTAAAGCAATAATTTAAATTGGTCATATATATATCCATGTTTATTCATGGTACAATAAAATCATACATTTATACCAATTACAGTTGTACCATTTCTTTTTTTTTTTTTTTAATTATCATAGTTTAAATTCTTTTGTAAGTAATTTTATCTGGCGCTTTCTATGTATATGCGTATATAATTTTTTTTTTAAAGAAATTCATTTTAATAATTCAAGTAATAAAAATCTATCTAATGTATTTTTTTATGAAGTATCAGTTTATTTTGTCTTTCTTTATATCAAAGTACAAAAAAAAAAAACCAAAAAAACGGTGTTTACTTTTTTCCTTTTTTAAATCATAAAAATGCATTACTCCATGACTATAAAATGTTTTCAAAAATCCATAATCATAAATCATATACTTATATACATATATATAAATAAAATGCATATCTAGATTTACATAGACAAGTACTTATGTTTTATATACTTACTCTATCAACATTAAAGTACTTAAGATGAATTATCATTACAATTTGAAAATGTTATGGAATACAAACATTTAACACAAAATATATGCCCATAAAATTAAACTAACTCTGTTTTTTTTTTTGCTTTTTGTTTTGTTTTTGTTATTTTCCAAGAAAAATCTTAAGCACATAAAATTTTTATGATTTCAACTTTTTAGATATGTATCCTAACTTAAAATATTCCAGTATATACAATATATATGTATATATAAAATGTGCTTTAGAATACAATTATTTAAATTCAAATCCTGTGTCTAATGTATCTACACTTTTATTGTTTGAGCCTCATTTAAATAAAGTGAAAGTTTGATATTATAGTGAATGTATATATATTTGACAATAAGATATATGTATAGTTAAATAGACAAAAATAAAAAAAAAATCTATTATCTTGGAACTTGTCTCAAATTATCATAAAAGTAGTAAATTTTTGTTTTGTTTAAGTATAAAAAATTTAACATTTTTGCAAGTGATTAACATAATTTTCTTTCACCAAGCCAAAAAATAAGATAACTTCTCCAAAAAATTTGTTTCATACGAAATCAATTTTGCTTAAATTCAATTTTTCTTACATTATTTATTAATATTTTTTAAATTTATTAAATTAAGTACTGTTGGTTTGATTTTATGGAACAATATTGAAAAATACTTGATTTAGATATTGTAACGTTATTATGATATTAAATCCAATTAATTTTCCTAACTTTTCCTAACTAATTCTCAATTAATTTTTTTCCATATTTCTCTATACGATTTAAATACACTTATAACAATCTTTATAACATTAACTTGAAAAATATATTCCATATCCATAAGCATGTTAACATAAGTTCAATACAACACTAAGTGCTGGAGTTTTAATTCTTTAATAAATAATGACAAAAAAAAAAAAAAACGTTTTGGCTCTCAAAAAAGAAAATTTAGAAAAAAAATGAGGAAATGTAAAAAATAATAAGGATAACTAAAACCTGAATGAACACTAGTCAAAATGACCTATAAGATTGCAATTGGTAATAAAATGTATGCAATTTTCACCAAATGCAATTTGAATCAAAATATTTATTTCAATTGTATAACAAATCATTATTATATGCATTTCGGTTTACCGCACCACAAAAATTTTTTTTTTAAATTACGCTTAAAATGTCTTTAAAAGCCATTAAATCTAATAAAAAATTTAATTTTTATGCTAATTTAACTATTAGTTTTTTTTTTTTTATAACAAGTATGCAAAAAATAAGATTAAAAAAATAAATATGAAAAAAAATGTTTTTGATTACATCCCAGTTTTTTCTGGGGTGTTTTTTCTTTTTTTTTTCAAAAAAATAATTTAATTTAAAATGTTGCGTAATCAAATGCTCACAATATATTAATAAAAATCCCATTTAATATGGCATACTAATTTTTAAGACCTTTAAAGAAGTAAAAGAAAAAAAAAAATTGAAAATAAAATTTTAAAAATTATTTAATATAAACTGTTAACATGTAATAGGATGCATAATAATATCGCGTTTAATTTTCTCTTGGCCAATCAATTTAATTCAATATTGCGTGTGTTTAGTTTTCCTCGATAATTATTTTGTTTCGACTTGCAAAAAAATAAAGAAAAATAAAGATTGGAAGATTTGTTATGCTAGATAGATAGTATGACTTATGAGAGTTTAATAAAGTTGTAAGAAATTTTATTTCTCTTCTTTTAGTTATACCTTCTTTAAAATGGTATAACAAAATTTTAAAATTAACGTACCTTTTTTCTTCTTTAAATAATTAATTAAACAAATGTACATTTTTTGTTGCGTTTTTGATGATTATTTACATGCTGTTTTTAATTTAATATTGTTTTGGTTAAGCTTTTGGAAGGTCAACCCTTATGGATTTTATATAGAATTTAATATTAAAATAAACGCATGCACAAGCAAAAAAATAATGCAAAGAAATTTTTGTAATTTAAAAATTTATCTGGTAACAATAGATTTTTTTGAATTAAAAATAATTTAGATATTTAAGGTTTTAATTTGATCTGAGTAAAGTTTCCTAAACTTATTTCTTAAGAAGCTTGGTATATTCTTAAACATTCACAGAAATTTCCATTTATTAAAGATATAATCCTCAATTGCAATAGATTATGAAGTCCTACGTTTTCTTTAAATCCAAATTTTCAAAACTTGTTAAAACAAAATTGAAAACATATAAGAAAGAATTTTATTCTTCTTTGGTCTCTTCTTTTACTTTTTACTTATGGAAAATGAGCTGAGAAAAAAGTTTATCATTATGAAACCGCCAAAATATACCATTGATATTATAGAAAAGAATTATAGTTGAATTGTTGTGCATTTTAATGTCTCAAAGTACTTATTTTAAAACATGTAAAAGAATCTAACAAAAATAAATTTAATGAGGTTCAAATAGATACTTTTAAATATTTCTAGAAATAAAATAATGTTATCTAAGGTATAAAGAGGTACAACGTTCTACTTTGTTGATTTAATTTTTGTTAGTATCTATCTTATAGATTTTGGATCTAACTATATATATATATAATATATGTACGTATATATATGTTTATATTAAAAGGATTAAAATAAAATAATTAACTTTGTTTGTTCCTTTTTTGTTTTTTTTTTTGTAGATCTGATTAAATTACAAACAATAGAATTAATGCGAAAAAATTTCAAAATAAAATTCTAAATTATTTGAAAATTCAACTGTCGCCATTTTTTTTTTTTATTTTCTTTTTTTAATTTTTTTAGATTTTTTTAATTTTCTTTCTTTAGAACTAAAATTTTAAAACGAAAACTGTCTTTAGTTTAAAATTTGTATACAATATAGTCATAAATTAGTATTATGGTGAAAAATGAAGAAAAAATAAAAAAAAAACTTTATTTTTTTGAAATTCTCAAAAATTATTTCATAAGAGTCAAGAAAATTATTTTTTATTACCCATTTTTTGCTGTTATATTTTTTTTTGTGGTTTAATAAAGTTCAAATTGTAATCATAAAGTATGGCAGCTGGTTTGGTGTAACTAGGTGCTTACAATGCTGAAAAAAAGTCAATTCATATATAAATTTAAAAAAACTAAAAGATTTTTTTGATTATAAAAAAAAGAAAACTTAATAAGTACATATAACAATGAACAATATTTTTATATAGGTATTTGTATTCCAGTGGTTCAAAAATATTTTAATTCGTTTGGTATACTATAACCTGAAAGATGATTTTTATCTGTATATTATTTAGGCCTTCAACATTATATACGTATATGTCCACTTTATAATCGGTAATTAAATACTAATTCTTCATTTAATCAAAACTATGTAATTAATTTTTTTGACACTTTCTACTAAAAGTTTGTCAATAAATTCCACGAATTACCAATAATTTTTATAGTTCTGGTTTAAACTTAAAATTACAGCAATCCCATCTAAATACTTATAAGTACATATTATTAAATAATAACTTTTTTAAATTGGTATTTTAATTTAAATAAAGGTTTGTTTTTCTATTTATTCGATTCAACTTTTTATTAATATCTCTGTACAGATTTTGAAAAATTTATAAATATTCTTTTTTGACAGATTTCAAAGTGATATTTGAATTTGACAGTCAACAACCATAAACAAATCAAAACCAAATTTTTATATTTTAAATATATAATGAAATAGTTAAAAAAGATATCTAATACATATAATATGTATTTATAGTTTTTAAAAAATTAAAAAATTATAGATGAGGAAGCAAATAAATACCAAGATTCCTAAAAATTATACATTTTAATATTCTTTATGTTAAAAATAAAAATGAAGTTACTCTTAGTCAAATTTTATTTTTTTCTTATTTATATTTACAAATGTCAAGACGAACTTTCAAAATAGAGTTAATGTCAAATGTTGTGCATGCCAAAAATAATTTATCTATCTAGTATTTTTTTAAATTATTTAGTAAAATACTAAATTAAAAAACAACAAACACTTATTACAAAAAATGAATGGATTCTAGACAGAAAATAAAATGTACTGAATTTAATTGTTTCTGAAAACATGCATAAATAAAGAATATTTTGTTAGAAATTCTAATCGAAGACCGAACAGTAAATTAATATGATTTACAACGAGATGAAACTATAGATTTTGGAAACTTCATTTTTTTTAGTTTAAAAATTAAATTTATTTTATTCGATGTGATTTAATCGAACCAAAAAAAAAATAATAAAATCACATCACTGGTTAATGAATGAACACATACTGGTAAATGGTAATAATATGTACTTACATACATACATATATATGTATACGAAGAATTGCCTTTTTTATTAAACACAACTAACATATTTTTAACAATGGAATCGTTTGTCATAAACTATGTATACTTGTCATAAACAATTTATATTTTTGACCATACAGATTTATGTCATTTAATGCGATGTACATATTGTTTATATTGCTGTGATGATTGCTGTTATTGTTATTGTTGTAGTTGTTGTAGCGTTTAACTATATTGTACGCAACAATAAATGTTTTTTTTTTTATTATTTTCATATATAGATACATACATATATAATAATGTTTTTTTTCCTCCTGTAACTCTAACTCCCTTTAAAAATCTATTGAAACTTTTATAATCTTTTCATTATTTCATATAGTTATACAAGTTTATGATAATGAAAATGATATTGATGATGATGCAGATCATTTTATGGTCACAATATAAATATCTTTCTGATATTAATGCAGAACATATCTACAAAAAACAACAAACCACATCTATCGTATCTATCTACCTATGTTCCTTCCTACGGTATATAAAATAATGTTAAAAAAAAGATCGGTTCACAATTTATTCGACAAAGAAAATTTGTACAAACAATATGACTTATGTGTTTGTATATATTATATGCTTTTAATATTTATTAACAAGTCTAGAAGAAAAAAAAATAAATTTTCTTTTTACTTCTTAAAATGGTGAAAATACAAAAATAGTATTTTTTTACATGAAAGTTTATTTATTTTAATCTATTTTTTCTTTTTTTTTTTTTTTACTACTTTACAAATATGTATAAGTCATTAAATGAAAGCTGTTTTATATTAAAATAGAATTTTTTTTAAGTGAAAATCCTTATATTAACCATATTATTAACTATATAGTATAAATATGGTTTGAATTAATAGAATAATGGGTTAATCTGATAAAATATAAATGTTAAAACTTGTTATAGAAAATTTTCACCTCATATTAGGACTAATTTAAAACTTTAAATCTAATAATCGATGTTAAGATAAGCTTATATGTATGTATATTATGAAAATAGATAAAAAAAAAAATTTTTAATTTTATATTAATTATACAAGTTTACCAATAAAATTCACAGATCGTCTAGAAAGTTGTCTCTTAAGAAACTTACTCGTCCGGAAACCGTTTCATTTCGATTGGATATAATCTATAAAGTAGAACATTTTCTCTAAATTACTTTTTTTGTTCTTGAGATTTTTTTTGTTTTTTGTTAGAGATGCTCAAATCGTTTTTGTTCTAAAGAATATTATCGAGGTTCTTTAAAACAGATATTCTGTTTAAGAAGGTCTATTATTTGTATACCATTTTATTCGCATGTCTTTCTACATAATATGAAGTAAGTACATAAAAAAATACATTTACATATTTATTAATTAAATAAATCAATACAACTTTTCGATTACTATATTGTATTTTATAATAAAGACTAACGATTTTGCTTAGTTTTCTTTTTAGGCAAATATATTTAGCTTCTATGTTCATTTATAAAAATCAGAAAGAGTTGGGTTGCGCATTATTTCTTTTTTTTTTAAATATGTCAATTTAAGGAACTAATTAATTATTTTGGTTTTGTTTTTTTTTTTTTTATTTAACTTTTTTATTAGTTGCCATATTACATGGAACTTATAGATAACAGTACTTTACTGAGCAGTGTTAGTAACTATAGAAAAACAAAGAAAAAGATTAAGAAAACAATTTTGAATATGAAAATTTCAAAAATACAGATAAGAAAATAATTAATTATTAAGAAATGCAGTTCTGTACACTAAAGTAAAGTTTATATACATTAATATATTTAGAAAATATTTGTTAATAATCAAAAATATTTTGTATATAATATAACCGCCATCGCAAGTTCTTACTTACATTTATTAAATATGTATATATTATATAAATATATATTAATAAATAAATTTTAATTATCTTTAATGATAGTATATACGTATATGATGTTAGTTGATTAATAATTTTTAATTAATGTAAATTTTAATTTAAAATAATAGAAAAAAAAAATCTCTTTGTAGTGTTGCCATTATTTTTTATTAAGCTAAAAATATATATTTCATTTATTTGATGCCAATTATTTTATTGTACATAATATAATTTAATAGATATCAATTTTTATTATAACATGAATTTTATAATGTTTATCATTTGCAATTAATATTTGCATCTTCTACATTTCAATTTTATGAAATTAAATAAATTTTATTATTATATTATATAATGATTTTAGGATATATGTATATTAATCATTAACAAATTGGCGTTGTAAGATTTTAATTGAACAAAAATAATATTCATTGTTAATATTATAATAAATAAAATAAAAAAAATTTAAATTATATGCAGGATAGAAAACATTAAATAATATTTCAGCATATCATAATGAATGCTTACAGCATTTTTAACAAAAAAAAAAATAGATTTACTATATTTACTATTAAATTAAGTGTACTGAATTGTCTAAAGAAATTTTTTTTATTCTATATAATATTGAAAATCTTTAAAATTTATTTTTAAATTTTACTATATACTGTACTATTGTGTATAAACATCGAAAATCGAAATTGACCAATTAAAATAAAGCTTCTTTTAAATATTTTAAAATTAAACATTAATTATATATATAATTTTTAAAATTTCTAAAAACAATGATTGCAGATACTTGATACTACACTTCCTCATACATATTTCTTTTCCAATTAAACAACTTTGGAATTAGTTATAAGAAAAACAGTTTCAAGCAATAATTCTTCATGACTTTGATATAACGGTTTTATATTATATGTTTATATAGTAGTTTTCTTCTAACAACTACCTAAGCTTCTTACATTTTATAAATTAACGTACTGTAACTATTAACTGTATTTCCACATTTTTTTATATTTTACAAAGGTTTTCAATATTAAATACCAAACCAAAAAAAAGATAAAATTAAAAAAAATAAAATTTAGTTGATAGATTTATTGACTAAATTAATGTTACTTCTTTAACAACTTCGACAATCATATCAAATTCATTAAAATGTCCTTAACAATAATAACAACAACAATAAATGATGTAAACAATTATACTTTGACCCAATTGATAAACTAAAATAACTATTTTAACTATTAATGCCCCCTGAATTTTATTTTAATTTATAAAATTGTAGGCCTTAGGCCCAGACAAAGTAAAAAAACAAAAATGCTCATAGATAAAATTTTAAGATTGAAATATTTAAATCTATATAGGTTATAATAAGTATGTATGTATATAAAATGATATAAACATTGCAACTGCAATTATAATAAAACAATTTTAAAAACACTTGCCTTAAGGTAGCTTTATTTCTTGTTTTTTAATTTTATTGAAATTTTAAATATATTTTTACTAAAATAATTTGCAGTTCATGAAATTTCTAAAGGTTCATTTTGTCTTTCTTTAAAAAAAAAGAAAACCAAAAAAGTTTTTATAGAAAAATAAAATTAATCAAAAATGTATAAAAAAATCGATTTATTTTTTAAATTAACTTAAAAGTCAAAATAAAATAAAATTCAAAAATATTTTAATATGACAACACTTTACAACAATTATAGATAAAACTATGCAGTTGTTAACAATTCAGATATTGCTAATATTCTCAATCACTTGAGAAAAACTGGTAAAAAAGGATTTTGTGATGACGCAAGACAGCCTTGACATTTTATTATACAAAGAAGGGCAAAAATAAAAAATTGTAGTGAAAGGAAGGTAAATTTTGCCTTGCCTAACTATATTGTTAGTTGTTTTAACATGATTTCACCTATTGTCTTTGATTTTCTTTTATAACCCCTTGTTGTTCCTCATTTTTACCCGGTTTCATCTTAAACGGTTGTCATCGGTTACATTATATTTATTTGTCACCTGTAAAAAGTTGATAATATTTTACTTAGTGTTGTTAACTCTTTTCTCAATGGCTTCTAAAGAGATTAGTTCTATTTTTCGACCATTTTTGATTGGCAATTAAGAAAAATATGATTCTGAGTGAGTGCAAAAATATTTTTAAAGCGGAAAAATCTTTCCGCTAACAATATTCTATTTCTATAGTTATATGTATTTATGTAAATGGAGTAAAATTAATGTGACAATGCAGATAGCCATATATTATAGACAAAATTACACAAAAAATCTTACAAAATAACTAAATATTAAAAAAAATTTGTAATAAATTATAAAGTTTTGAAATAAAATTAATATATACATACATATATTAAAATTTTAACAATCCAATTTTTAATAGAATTGAAGAAAAGTAATCATTATCTACTTGAAAAAAAATTTTAAAAACATTTTTATTTAGTACTAAAATGATTTTAATATTATGTAGTTAAGTAAGTCATAAAATTTCTTATCTAACCTTTTTATAAATTTAAAATAAAAAACTATTAAACTAACTACAAGTCCTGAAAATTTAAAAAAATTAACATAAAAATGTATGGGTTTATGCAAATCCTTTAAATTTTAACTTGTGTTCAAAAAAGAAAATTGTTTTAATGTAATTATATGTTAATTTTAAGATAATCCTCTATATTTTCTTTTCAGATTAATTAAAAATTCACTTAAACAACACAATAAAAAATAAAGACGAACTGAACAGAAAACAAGAAACAAAGATGAAGTTTTTAAGAACAATACAATTGTACTCATCTCTCATAATGTTTAGTTTTAATATACAGTACAGTACAGTACATTACCGAACTTGATTGCCCTTGTACCTATATATTTTTTATAACAGTATTTTTCAACATTTTTTAACACAAGAAACAAAAGAAAAATGTCAAAAGGAAATGTGATAATGTATAGTTGCGGAAATTTCATATCATTAATATTAGTTTGACAAATGAAGAAGGAGACAATTTATGTCAAGTTTTGAAATTATGTGGTATTTTTATACTGTGATTAATTGAAGACCAAGTTCTAGAAATCTTTTCTGGAATATTTTTTTTTTTTAAACTAAGTATTCTCTATTCCATAATTTTTTTACTTTTTTTTTCTTTTCATTTATATTTTTTACATCGTTAAAATTACTAAAAAACATATAGTTTTATTCGTTAAATTTAATACAAAATCTGATAAAAAACAGATAATAATCCCTGTCTGTTATCAAATACAAAACAGATATAATGCCAGATCTTATTTGAGATATAGTGTCAACACAGAATGTTAAAACGATTTGAAAGAATTAAGATTTTTTCTAATCCGCTACTTCTCTACTGTTTTATATTTAACAGTAGGCATAATTATACTTTAACATATAGTCAAAAGCGATATTTAAAATAGTCATTTAAGATTTTTTTTTTAAATGCATATTAGAAGAATTTCTGAATACCAAATACAGAATTTTTTACTCAAGACAAAATTACAAGAATCAGACCTGATTAATTGAAACAAAATCTGTACTAATTTAAAGTCAAAAACAAATTGAAAAACAATTATAAAATTTTTACGGCACACTTGAGAGTATCATTCGCACAATATTATAATCAGTTGTAGTTTATATATACTGTATATGTTGAAAGCTCCTGGAATATTTATTGTGGGTATTATATTATATTGTTTGTATCTTGCTAATCTGATGGATGACGGTTTTTCTCTGGAAAAAATTATTTTTTCTTCTATTTCTGTTTTTTTTTTTTTCTGTTAGTTGATTGTTTCAAGTGATTTGCATATAATGCAGACATAAAAATGCACAAAAAAAAAAATAAAAACCTAAATTTACATATAACATATACCGGTTTATTTCGAATTTTTATGATTACTTATATGTACCAAACCAAGTACTTGTTATGTACAACATCATACAATATAACATATAAACTGAAAATCGTATAGGTATAATATATATGTATTGAGGTATTTACATACATATATGTTGAAAATTGTGCATAAATGAAATTGATGGCTGCGACATTTTTCATAGAGTTCAAAAAACAGAAAATAAAAGAAAAATAAAAAAAAAATTTTTTTTCAAAAAAGATAAAATTAAAAAATAACAAACAATACTTCAAGGTATTTACTATATGTACTTGTAATACTGGAGCCAATTGTATTGTTGCAATAATATTTTTTTTTTTTTTGTTTTTATATTTGATTATTTTATTATTTGTATAGCAATTGTCTGTCATTGAAAATTGTACATATTATGTATGTCATTTTATATATTATGATTTGTCTATCTGTCAGTCAATGCTCATCAAATTTTTTTCTTTTTAATAGAAAAATATTTAAAAAAAAATATTTTAATTATTTATGTAATGATTTATACATACTTAGTTATATAGAAATATTTTTATATAATACGCATAGGTAAATAATTGAATAAATAATGTGCAAAGAAATTTTTACATATGTATACATACATATATTATTCCTGTTTTGTTTGAATTATAATTTATTCAAAAAGAATACATTCATAACTGATCTTTCAGTTATGGGTCTAAAGTTAATAAAATCCAAATTAACATTAAACAAAGGTGCATAAAAGATTAGAAATTAAAAATGATGCTAAACATAAAGAAAAAAGATTTAAATTGAATTTGTTAATAAGATTTTTATTTTTAGTTAATTTAATTAGAAATTTAACTAATGACAAGGGTAAATTGTACATAAATATTTAAAATCATCATCAAAAAAATCTCTGATTAAAATTTTTAAAATTCAATTTTACAGATCTCAGATTTTTTTATTATATTAAATCAATTCGGTTCAGGTTTTGAATATTCTTTTAAAAAAATTGTGTTGCATTATATTATGTACATATATTTTGCGTATGAGTAATATAGAAGTTATAATGTTTAAAAATCCAATTTATTTAATGATCTTTCATCTTCTATGGCTTATTTTTATATAAATATTCTTTTTTAAAATTTTTTTAAAATTATAGGTATGCTGTATGCATAACTTTTTTGTAAACTTAATGTAAAGTAATTTTTTTTTATCGAACTATGTATATTTATTTATTATTTATTTAGTTGACTGTTAGATTCATTATGATTTGAAAATTATTGCTAATATTATATTAATTATGTAATGTAGAGTTCCATTTATAATATAGGTATTGGCACGTAATGAGTACTTGTATAATTAAAAAATATTTTTTTAGTCATTTTATTACGATAATGTAAAGTTTGAAAGAGAATTGTCTCAACTTAGACACCAATAACGTGATCAAGCACTCAAATTTTATTTTTAAAATGTTTTTTTTTGTTTTTTAATTTGAAAATATGCATAGTTCAATTCAAACCAATTGCCTTTCTTTACCCACTGTCTTTGTGTAGTCAAATCGATAAAATCGTACCTTGACAATAAAAAAAATTATTGGATCCGTTGCCCCTAAGGTTAACAGATTCATAAAATTCATTCCAGTATTAATTGTATATATAGGATTACA
This sequence comes from Poecilobothrus nobilitatus, assembly GCA_947095535.1. Classification (NCBI taxonomy): domain Eukaryota; kingdom Metazoa; phylum Arthropoda; class Insecta; order Diptera; family Dolichopodidae; genus Poecilobothrus; species Poecilobothrus nobilitatus. The sequence goes on along the minus strand of OX352773.1, from coordinate 24,440,124 downwards.
TCCTACATATATATAAATAGGATTAAAAAATAACACCTTAAATTTTAAATAAAATTCTATGTTTGACCTCTTCTATATTGTGCCTTGTACAAAATTTCTTATTTCTATACTACACTGGGATTTATAATACCTATTTGAATATTTATTTCGTATAATTTAATCAAAGTCCTATAACTATATATGTATGTATGTATGTATGTATGTATATCTTTAAAAAAGTTAATAGCATGTCTACAAATTATCCTTTTAATTACATTTTCTGTCAAAATCTGTCAAAAAAAAAAAAAAAAAACAAAACTACCTATACATTACCTAGCAGAAGAAAAAAAAAATTTTTTTTAGAATTGATACCTACATCAAATATGTAGTTTATTTTTTATAAGTGAACGATGCATAAATTTAAAATAACATTTGGTACAGCATTTGGTAATTTCTGTTACGATATTAATCTACACATATTCCATAAAGTTTTGCAGACATTTTGAAATCTTTATTTTATTCATTTTCATTTTTATTTTTTGTTTGTATATTTCTTCATTTAGTTGTTACTGTTATCGTTTTTTTTTTTTTTTTTGTTTTATTTAATCGCCTTCAGAAAATCCAGATTTTTTTTTACCTCATTTACATTAAAAAAATTAAAATAAAAAACATATTTTTAATAGGTTTAATGTTATGAAGCGTAAATTAAATAAAATTTTTCCTAATTTGCATTCACAAACAGAACATTTTATAATGTTTCATAATTTATTTATTTTTTTCTTTTTAATTTTAAATTTTAAATTGCATTAGAAATTATTAGAGCAATTCCTGATTTAAAAAACAAATAAAACAAAACAATCAAATTTCTAAAAAAAAAAAAACCTATAATAGTTCCTTTGTTCATTAAGTTTTTTTTTTTCTTTAATTTTATTTTAATAACTTTATTGAAAGATTTGGGTGGGAATAATTCAAATCAATTCAAACATAATTTTTATATAAGTTTGTGCATTCAAGTATATGGAATACAATAAGTTTCCAAGACGACATAGTTCCAATATTAATAGTATCTGGTGAGTGGTGTTTAAAAATAATTTACTTTACTTTGTTAAGTTTTGCAACAATCATTGCACCTCGACGAGTCAAGGTCGAAAAAAATATGTATATCTAGTCAAATTACGGTTTTATTTCTAAAAAATGAAAGGATTATAGGTACTTACATTGCTATTTTTTGAATAATGAAAACTTATTTTTAAGAATTCTTTAACTTATTAACTTATGTACATAAACCTAAAGCTAGGTTTTTAACTTTTAATTTTTTATTTTGCACAAACTTTTAATTCTGTCTTTACATAAAATTAGGTTATAAAGCTGAAAAATCATAATCACCATCATCATCTTTTAGTACTACAGCTCATGGTGGGTTCAAACCTTCCTTACGACATTTCTCAGCCTACTGCCGTTGCTGTCCACTTCCGAACATTTACTACTCTTAAATTATTTTCCATATTATATTCCATATAATCCGCTTCTAGAGCGGTCTCTATGACGTGTACCAATTATTTTAGCCTTAAAGATCGATTTTTGAGACCGATTTCTAGGTATGTATTTGGATAACATGTCGCACATATTTAACGTTTTGGCTTTTTTACTATGCATATTTTCCTTAGGAATGAAAATTTCTCTTAGCAGTTTTCTCTCGAAGATTCTTAGTTGATTTTCGTCTTCAAATTTTAATAGTTAGCGTCTAAACTTCTGATCCATGTTTTACAACTTACCTTAAGTGTGTTTTGTATATCAGTATTTTGCTTTGTCTATTTAATATTTTTAATTTGATATGTGTAATAATAGATGTTATCCGCCTGAAATATATGTTGAACACAGCAGTATATGTTGTTTTCATTATTTAATTGCATTTCTAACTAGTTAAAGGTGCTTGAATTTTCAAAACTAAATGTGTACCTGTCGATACTGAATATAAAATTGTGTAAGACTATGATCTGGACAAATCAGTTTCTTTTATTATAAGACGGTCGTTTTGTACTTCCTTATACAGTACTTAATCACATATTATCATCTTACTTGAATTATTTTTGTAGTACTAATTTGATTATAATTCAATATTCAATTACTTATCATATATCTAACATCCTAACATTCGCTTCCAAGATTCGTAAGACTTTTTCTTGTATAAGAAATTAAAGACTTTTCTATATCTTATTTTAATATATAGTATCTATAGATTTATTTTAAAATATTAACCTTTTGCAAATGTATCTGTATAGAAATGCAGATGTAGGTAGTAGCTTAAATAATTAAATTACCTTTAATAATTTTCAATTTTATGAGCAATTTTTTGTCCCAAAAATTTTTATCCTAAAAAACGTTATACCTTTGACTTGTAATAACCGTAGCCTATATTAACCGTAATTATTTGAAATATAGTGTAAATGCTAGAGGTACCACTTTTTTTTCCTTAAATTTTTAGTTTATTTTTTTATCTAATAATAGATTGTGTAGTAGATTGTCCTAAATTTTAATTAATCCGTTTCAAATTCAAATTGAGAATTTCACTCACCAAATAGTTTTAGATTCTGTCTAACAATTTCATTATATAAAAGAAAAACGTTAAAAAAAGAAATAAAATAATAATTTTCAAAATAACCGGATGAGATTTACACTATATTTACTAATGGTTATAATTTTATTTGAATTAAAATAGGGGAAAAAAAACTTAAAATTCATTTAAAAACTCCATTCATTTTTATTATGATTTCCTAAAAAAAAAATAAATAAAAAATTAAATTTTACCTTTATTGGATTTGACATATATAGGAAGTCTATCGTCAAGGTAAGTAATTAATAGAAATTTTTCAACGTTTGGAAGTAATGAAAATGATTTTAAATAGTCAAAACTCATAAAAATTAAAAAGATAACAAAAAATTTTAATGTTAAATGAATGAATGTTCCGGATAAGCTATCACTAAAATTATTTTACAGATCAAATTAATGATAATATCATAAAAGAAAACAATATGAAGAATATGTTGTAAATGGAACTGATGAAAGTTAATATACATTCAAAATGAATTAAAAAATTTGAATTGACCAAAAATAGAAAAATTAAACAATTTGTCAAATGGTTTGGAAATATTTAAATTCTATTGATATGTATTATAGTTATTTGGCATTTTTATTTGGATAAAAATGATGACTTAAAAATGGTTGAGAGAATCTTATGAGAAAATACCAATTTTAAACAAAACGTACACCTACTAGGCAAATAATTATATTAAACTTAGGTTAGAAATCTAAAGCCAAAAATGTAAAAATTTACATAACGAAATTCAGCAGTAAAATGGGCCATTTAAAAGTTAAGTTAAAGTAAATACTATTTCGTCCGCTAGATTAAAAACGAATTTATAAAATAAAAAAAATACTACATATAATAATTACATAATATATAAATTTATTAGTCCAAAATTTTTTAATGAAAATATTAAAAAAAAAGGTATATAAGTTATAGATTACTATTATTTGTAATTAAATTCACTGATAAATTGTGATGAAAATGGAACCAAATTAATGAAACCGTACAATGAGGTTGATAGCACCAAGAATATTTTCAGCAAAAAAAAGATATATTTTCAATTTATTAGCAATTTAAATCTCCATTACAACCTAATATATCTCAACGTTCCAAAATATAGTTGCCAACGTTGCAAAAATATTATTTTAAATTTAAAAATTTTAATATTAAAGTACTACTTCTAAGTTGAAATCGTAATAAAAATGGATTTTTAAAACATTTCTCAAAGTTTCACTCTGCCCGTATGTCCGTCCATCTGTTTACAAAATTGCTACACCTTTTAAAATAGAACAATCAAATTTTAATCACATGTATAAATCTCTTTAAAAAATTAATGTTGTAGAACTTTTTATTTATCCTCATCAATTTTTTTTTTTTTTTCGCTCACTCACTCACTTCTATGAGGAGCATAGGACATCCACAAAGTCATTTATTATTCATATTTGACTAAGCTTCAGTTTCGTGAATCATTAATTTCACTAAGCCGTTGATTTCTCAGCTGTAGCTATTGTACAAGACTAAGACGTTTCTTTTATTTCTACGCCATCTATTATCTTATACAAGAATTATATGTTATTATTTTATTATATATTACAATATGATGTTAATTATAATTTGTAAGATATATTATATATATATATATATATATATACTTATTTTTAATTTAATTATATTATACTAATTATATATTATAAGAAAAATCTATATTATTTTTTATTTATATGACCCAGCCGGGGTTTGAATCCGAGACCTTTCGTAAGAATAGCCGGTATCTTAACACCATTGGCTGGATTCATTACAATTACGATTCTCATTCACTACGAAGCTAGTAATTGGCTGGATCCTCATTCATTACGAAGCTAGTAACCCTCAAAGTTTGAAAAGGCCTAATTTTTAAATGTATATAAGTTCTTTATAAAACTTTATAAATCAATATATAAACTAATATAATTTTTTTTTTCAAATTTTGCATTTAAATTTACCGTTAGAAGAAATGTTTTTGATTTTTAACTATTTTTTCTTTTATACATAAAATTCTAAAAAAAAAAATTACAAATTTTGGTATAATTTTCAACGTGTTTATTGTCTTTTGGAAAATATGAGCCATTGGTTTTACAAATGCCTGGTATATTTTTACTTCATTATGTAAAATTAGAAGGATAATTCTGGTTTTTCAAAAATTAGAGAAATAAAAACATTGCTTGTATTATGTTCCGTACTAAAATAATATAAAACATATTATGTATTTCATATTATCACTATAGATTAAATTATTGAAATTCAGAAGTCATTTGTTCGCCAATTTAGAACCTAAAAACAAACCTTGTAAATAATATATTTTTTAAACGAAAATAATATACATCGGTATTTAAATTTTTCGGTATTTAAATTTCGATAATAATAATATACATCGGTATTTAAATTTCATATTAAAATTTTCCTTCACTGCGTTTATTGTGTACATTATTTTTTATTTATAAATTACAACAGTGAACAACTTCTAAAAGAAAAACTAATTCATTTCTTTCAGGCTTAAGTCAAGTATATAAAGTAAAATTATTTAACAACAATTTGAAATTATTGAAATTTGAAAACTTTATAACAAAAATAAAAATCCATTTTGTTTTTGAAATTTTTTTAACCTGATCTGAAATTTTTAACTGATCTGAAATTTAATAAAAATCATATGTTCACTAAAAATATTCAATTTTATTTTTCCTTTTACATATATATATTATTTACAAAAGATAGAATCTTATCAATATAATAAGTTCAAGAATATCACTATATTTATATTCAAATACTATTTAAATATTTTTTTTATTTGTTTGTTTTCTTTTTTTTTTTTAATTCTTTATTTTCAATTTAAATGGAATTCAAAAAAAAAAAAATAAAAAAAAATGTTTAATCATTTATGACAATTTATGTTCATAATTTTATATAACAAATACAATAAAACAATGAAAAATTATATCTCTCGGATATTATTTGAAACGAAAATATAAATACAATAAAGTTTTGAATGCGGTTCAATCCTATTTTTCAACATTTCTTTTGCTTTTTTTTTTTGGTATTTTTTTCGTGTACTAAAGGTAAGGATAGTATTGTGATAGTGTATATATATACTCATAATCACAAATTTTAAAATTTTAAATATATTTCGATGTTTATAGCCCCTTTAAATCTACTTCATAAAACAATATGTTGAATTATGTATCTATAGTTATATGTCTGAGTTCTTCATAACTTGAATTTTTCTAAAATTTGTATATTCTACCTTGATAATTTTAAACGATATTATGTATTTTAATCGTTAATCTGTTTGGACAGCTGGAAAGAAAGTTTTTCAGCCAGACCTATAAACGATTTTTAGTAATAATTTGTGTGGAAAATCTTGAGATATTGAGTATATAGAACTAAATAACTAATTTAAATACGAAAAGCAATATAAAACTGTAAAGGTTGGCTTAAATAAAAAAAGATAAAATAATTTGAAACGTAAAAAGAAAGCTAAACCGTTAATAGGATCTTGAACATAGAAGCTCAATAGAAAAAGAATTTAGATAAAACTTTCGAATTGATTATCCTTAAAAGACTTAACAGATGCCTGATCAAAATTTCGATTCACATATTTAGATTGAAAAGAATAATGCAGGAATATTAAGATATTGTAAACATTTAAAAACGAGCGAAAGCTGGGATTAAGTTAAGATGACTTAACATCTAAAAAAAAGTCGTTTTAAGATTTCCATATAAAGAAATAGTTATCAACTATATAATAATATTTGTACCTATATAAATTCAACTATAAAAAATGTAAAAGTATATACTTACATAATATGAGAAAGACAAGAGGAGTATAGTTTTGTTCTACTAAAAAGAACAGAACAACCAAATAAAAGTTCAGCCTTCAATCTTTCAATATTGTATTGAAGTTAAAGAATTGCAACGAATTTTTCTACTATACATTATATATTATATTGCAACATAATATAAAATACATGGTTATAACTATTATTATAAAAAATTTAAGTTCTTATTCTTAAATAAAAAGAAAAATATATCCATAGTTCTTAAGTTTTTTTTTTGTGGTTATTTTTATATGAAGAACTTGTTCTTTTTGATTTTTTTTTTTTTTTGTTTTTTAAGTATTATTATTATTTTTCTTTTTCCTTAATTTTTCAAACTTTTGATTCTGCTTTTAATTTTTTGTTTTTCTTTTATTTAAGAAAACAGACAACAAACGAATTTAATGTTTTCTACATCATTTCTTCAAGAAACAAATAATAGTTATAATAACAGCAAATAAAAAAAAAGCATACCGGACAGTACTCTGTATTTATTCTTTAACTGACATTTAAGGTTCTTTTTAATTTCAAAAAAATTCAAAAAAAAAAAAAATTCATGTTTCTTCAACATAAAAATAAAAACGAAAAAAAAAAAATAAAAAAGAATTCAAAATGAAAACTTTAAAAGATTCATCCCGCTTTTTGAACAGAATAGAAAAAAGCAACACAATAAAAAAAAAAAATTAAAAATAAAATAAAACGAAACCTGGCAATCATAGCAAATCATCATGGACGGATACTACCAAACCTTCAATTTTTCAAGTTAAAATGAAAAATTCAATGTTTTCCATACACACACATATTTACAAAAATATTCAGTTGTTTTTTTTTTTTTTCTTTTTTGGAATCTAAGTTAAAAGCAATTTTCACATCTTTTCCTTTAGGCTAATCTTTTATCCCAACTTCTATCCCAACTTTTAGTTGTTTTTTTTTTTTTTTTTTTCGTTTTTCAAACTCTAGCATCATCGACATACACATCTTTATACAATAATAACAAAAGACAACAATATGATGAAAGAAAAAAAAAAATTTTACTGCGATTATTTTTTTTTTTTTACTAAATTCGACTCGGATATACGAGTACATATACAATAGATTTAGTACATAGGTACATATAGTTATTTATAATAGTGATTTTATTGTGTATAGGCACGTACTTTATATAATTGTTGTTGTTATTGTTGTTGTTTTTATTACTATTATTGCTGGTTTGTACCAATTGATATTAGATTCGTCTTGCAACAATAATTTTTTTTTTTTTTTTGTTTAAATAAATATATCTATCTCTTTTTCTCATTTTAAAGAACCTTTATAAAATTACCTTTGAAATAGTTTTAAAACACAGTTTTTTTTTTTTTAATAGTTTCGTGGTAAAATTTTAAATGATCACGTAAATCGGATAGAGTTCCTGGTTAAAAATAAGAAAAAAAAAAAATTATATAAAAATAATAATCTAGAAATAATTTTATTATGTTTTTTATTGTTGTATTTTTTTTTTTTTTTTTTTGAAAATTCAATTTTTTAAGCCTTTGTTAAATAAAAATCAAGTCGCATCATCATTTTGGATGGATAACAGTTGGTTGGATTTAGTTATTTGTTGATGTTTAAAAAATAAAAGAAATTTTTGTTTGAAACTTATAGAAACTTTTTAACTTAGAATATGGTTTTTATAAATAAGAGTAAAATTCATGTTTCAAAAAAAGGACAACTGTAGGACATTAATTAGTAATAATTAAATTTTTATTTGCTTAGTATTATTTATAAGTGTAAAAGGCAAATTTTTTGTTTAAATCTGTTATAATTAATTATTAAATGAATCACATCAGATACCCTTGATTCACTTAGTCGTTCACAATAATTTCAGTAATAATTCACCTACCATTTGTTTTAGAAAATTAGAATTTACAAAGGGAAAAATTCACTTTAACTTTGATTTGATATCAAAATGTTCGAATGTTTTTATAAGCGATATAAAAAAGAAAAATAATATTCGTTAAAGGCGGAAAATTATTTATGAATTAGAAGATGTGAAATTCCTCCTTTAGTTTCAAAACTTTAAGTTTATATTTCTTAAACAATGTTCTCTGAAAATTCAAAATAATTAAAAGTTAACGTAATTTTTGGACTATTCGATTGATTACAAGTTCTATACAAAACTAAATAAAATTACATATCCATCAGATTTAATTCAGTTACCTGCATGATGTTTAAGGAAATTTTTTAAATTAGTTCTGCTTCCAAAAATTTAATAATTTTTTCATATGTCATATGTCAAATATAATCTTTTAATGTTTTAGAATTTGTAAAGTATCAAATGATGATTACTATTAAAAGTGGAATGTATTTCTAGTCCATAAACTAACATGAGTGATTTAAGTTATAATATTATATTACCGTTAAATATAATACAATTTAAATCCCTCAAAAAAGATTTTATTTCCATATTTTTCTATAGTATTCTACTCCGAAGCTTTGACACACATCCGCCTAATTTCCTATCAATAAGTAAAACTAATGAAACAATTCTTTTATGTTTTTTATTACTACGTCAAATCAATACTATGACTAACAATATGAACTTGATAACAATGTCATAATGCTTATACCTTTTTTTTTTTTAAATAAATATATAATTTACTAACGAGGTTAGGAAAAAAAATTTGATGCGCTGTATGTTCAATCATTTCAAGCCAATTGTTAAAGTTAATATTGTATATGTATTTACTTCAGGTGCTTCCGCATAGCATCAACATCAGAATTTTGAACAAAAAAAAAGAATATGAAACCAATAATGGATGGAATGATGGTATTTAATTTATTTAATTCTTTTTAACTTTTTTTTAGTACAAAACCCAAAATCTATAATCACTTTCTTTTAGAACAATAAATAAACTTTAATTAATAGCTGTTTGTTGATTCCTTTTCTTTTTCTTATTATAGTTGTTCTTATCAAAAAAAAATTGAACTGAAAGCTATAACGATCGTTTAATTTAATAAACCTTTTATATTATTTATGTTTATTAGCATAATATTATATAACATTAGCATAATTATAGGGTAGATATCTACCATTCAATTTTTCATTCACTAAAAATGCAGGAATATAGAGGAAAAAATTAAATGTATAGTTTTAAGCTTTGTTAAAATATAATCTTTAGTCTTAAATTGATCTAATTTTAATAATTTTTTTTCAAAGACATTACATTAAATGTTTATTAAATATTTTTATAATTTACAATCAAAACTCAGATTATAAACATATAAACATCTGTAAAATTTTTAAAAAAATTTGAGGTGAAACTGACTAAATCATATAAGATTGAGATTAAACTTGAACCAATTAAGTCTAAAATCACTTAAATATTGAATACATTTAATTTGTAAGCGGATAAATAATCAATTTTCTTCAATATTAATTTAATTCTGTTAAACAATTCTCTCAAATAATAATTAATATATTTTTGAATAATAATTATATTTATAATTTAAATAACAATAATTAAAATTAATATTTAATTTTCTACCCACATTCAACTTCAAAGACATCTTCTTCCATTGAAACGAAAAAACAAAAAATTAAAAAAAAAAATATAAAATAAAACTAATTAATATTTATAAAAAAAACTGAACTATTGAAATCCGTTAAAAAATCAACAGCACCTACAAAATATAGCAAACTCGATATAACGAAAAACTTTAAAATGAATAATAAATAAACCAGGTCTTTAAGAGGAAGAAGTAATCAATCGCTTACAGGTTATTTGTCTACAAAAGTTAAAAATTTTAAAATAAAAAAATTAATTTTCTTTTTTTTTTATTTAACTGAATCCTTCAAATAATTTCACCTTTAAAAATTGTTTTTTTAATCTTTTTTATTTTCCAATTCAAACCTAAGTTAAACCCTAAAAAAAAACCACACAATTATTTAAGAAAACAAAAAAAAAAAAAATTAAAATATTCATAAGAAAATCTTACCACACCTTTCAAACCATAGTAAAGTTTAGAAAGAAACATTACAAATATGTAAATAAAAAAGAGTTAAAACATAAATTTAACTATTTTTATTGGAAAAATTATTTTTCTGTTTTTGTTTTTTTTTTTTGATTGTTTTTTAAAAAGAGAAAATTAAATTTTAAACGTCTGTATTTTTAATAAAAATAATTTGCACATATTTCTATGAGTATATTTTATTATAACTATTCTTAAGATTTAAGTTTTATAAATCGTTTATATAAAATAATGAATAGTTTATTTAATTTCAAAGATAAAACGGAAATTTGAAAACTTAAAATAATCTTTTAAATCAATTACAGAGTTACATATTATAGGGTTTACTGAAATTGAAGGAAACGATATATGTTCTGAAACCATACTTGTTACCATCAGGTTAAGTGGGACAAATTATCTGGTATTTTTCTCTAAATCAGAAGCTAAAGTGAACCCAAGTAATATATTGATTTCAGTATAACATTTTTAAATAATTATATATATAAGAATATATTAAAAGAATTTGTCAAAAAAATTTTCTGTGCAAAAGTCTACAGTTCACAGAACTATAAAAAGTAAATGAAACTTCTATAAACTCAAAATAACTGTGAATCTTTTTAAATTAAACACCTTTGTGAGTTATATAGAATAATGGTAGATATCTTACCAATATATGCTGCATTCTGCAACGATCAGTTTAACAAACTCGAAATTTTGCAAAAATATTCCGAACAACTGAACCATCTTATATGTCTTCATATGATCATGCTGTCAAAAATCAGACAAAATTATCTCAAAACTCAATGGAAAAAAAAAATCCTTATGTACACAATTTTGCGCGAATCACAAGGATTGTGTTTTAATTATACATATAGAAACTACAAAAATTTAATTCTTCAATATTTATTTGGGAATTTTTTCAAAATTGTTTTAGTTATTTCTTTAGTACTTGTATGGGTCTTTGAACCAGTTCTCCTTGTGTAGAAATGATACATATGTAATAATTCTTCTACCGATATCCACTTTATTCTTAATTTATTTAATGTTTGCAAATATGTTAGGCTTCCATTGTAAAAAATATTTACTTTGGAGTTTTTTAATTAGGTATAGCATTTTATAGAAATGTTTTAATTGATTTATCACATACATTTATACAAAAAATATATGTATATAAAAAATTTCTCGGTAACAGAATCTAAATCTAAACACATTTATTATGTAATAATAGAAGGATATACCCGTATTCTCTATTTAAAAGTTGTATTACAGTTTTATTTTTTTCTATACAGTATACCTGTGCATAGGCACAATTGACTAAAATGTATCCTGATGAGTTTTCAACTTCGTATTAGGCAGGACATAATATGTCATCAACTACATATGATTTTTTTTTTTGTAAAATGAATTCAAACGTTATGATTTTGACAACGTTATCACAGATCAATATATATTTTGAATATCCATCCTTTAAATTAATATAGATCGCCCCATGACTTTTTAAACCACAAAAGAAAAAAACAAAAAAAACAAAAAGAAATTTAAATGAAAATCTGAGGAAAAAAAAAGTAAAAATAAATTGCATGAACGCCAATAAGTGGTTTTTTTTTTGAACCACGCGTTTCCAAACCGATACATTTCACATAACGAACTTCATTCTGTCATGTAAAACAAGAAAACATTTTTTTTTTTTTTTTTTTAGTATTTTACCTTAGATCTTCGCAATAAGATTGAATTTCAAAATTTTTGCACAAGAAACTAAAAAATAAAAAAAATTAAAAGATGAAAAATAAAAATAAATAATAATAAAAATTTCATGCATTTTTTTATGAATTTTTATGAATTTATAAATAAAAATAATAAAAAAATACTTATAATGGAATAAAACAAACATATTATCTCCGTTACATGATCTTTTTATGCGTAATAAATTTAAAAAAAAAAAATAATTTTAATAGGTATCATGGTTGTTTTAAACTTAACTTAATACAACAAACACAATTTAATCCAACTTGTTGAACTAACAAGAAAATTTCTCAAGAAAAATGAATGCATTAATGTTTTTTTTTTATTAAATTTAAAAATTTTCTTTCCTTTAAAATAATTTAAATAAATTTAAAAATTTTGAAAAAAAAAAAATGAATTTTTATCTTTAAATTGCAGGATGATGGTTTAAAACATTTCTGATTAATTATGATAACTTCTTTATAATCAAATAAATTCAAGTGAATAGAACTAAAGTATTAGATGTTCATTTGACAAAACGTCTAAAAAATCACTTAAATTAATTGGCTAGTTTTCTAAAAGAATAACTATATTTTAATATAAATAAAATATTCTCAAAATTTTGATGAAACTATTCATTGAGATACTTTTAGAAAAGCCAGTATGGCATAATGTTGCCTCTTTACGACAAATTAAATATGCATATTAAATAGCATAGGATATCCAAGTCGCTTATTATTCATAGCTAATTAAGCTTCAATTTCTTTTTAATCATTATTTCCACTAAGCTATTGATTGCTCAGCTGTAGCTATATTGTACAAGATTATGAAACACACATATATATATATATACATATATATATATCTATCATATTTAAGAGCCATATATTATCTTATACTTGAATTGTTTATTTTTAATTTATTTTATAACACGATATTAATTATTACGACAGAAACTACTACTATATATAAATTGGTAATATTCGGATATTGTGTTATCGGACCGGTTTAAACTCAAGAATTTTCGATTGGATTTAACCACTACACCATTAGTCAAAAAATTTTTAGATATTCATTAGAGATATTTGATAACTCAACTTAGTATATTAAATGTTAGTAGTTTAGTTTTCTTTTATATTAAATGTATAGAGTCTTTTTGGAAGTCTGAAATTAAATCACGTCAATTGAAAACAAACAAAAATATCTTACACTTTTTTGTTTTTATAAGACTTTTTTTGCCGAAAAGATCCGGGCTCACATTACAGTTGCAATTTAAATTTTGCAATAACTTTTACATTAAATTGAAACTCCGATTAAGTATTGTCTAATACTCTATTCAAACCATTAGAAAACGAAATACTCAGTAAACCACTAATTCGATAATAGTTCGATAAGGACAACAACCCTCCTATTAATAACAATAATAATATCTTAAGATTTACTATTTGGCTCTATACTCAATTCGTTTTCTTATGGTAATGGTATATGGATAAAAAAAATGTTCTATGGTAAAAAATATGACAATTAAAATAGTGGTATTTTATGTAATATAAAACTGAAGATATCTGTATTTATGATTTTATCTTCATTATAAATTACTTTAGTTACTCTTTCATATATTTGGAAAAAATGTAGAAAATAATGATGAAAAGATTTTCTTAATCGGTTTACTAGATGAAATTAATTTAATTTTTTTTAAACATTATTTTTTAATACAAACTTTTATTTTTTTTTTTGCTCTAATCTTTTCATAAAAATCAGTGTCACACTTAAGAACACTTTGACACTTTAAGATCTATGGTCAAATTTTATTTTCCAAAGATCGTTATACAAATGATTTTTTATATTTTGTCAACTTAAGAACTTAAGTCAACTTATGGGTTTGGTAATATTGTAGAAAGAAATTAAAAAGGTTTTTGTTTTGAACAAAATTTCATAATCTAATCTAATATAAATTCAGACAACGTGTTATATGTTACATATATGTATTTTATATGTATTTTATATGTTTTTTTATATATTCTCTAAGTTTTGTTTTTGTATATACGTGATTAAATACTTAATTAAAAATTTGTCGAAATTATTTTAAATATACGTATACATGATAATAAAATAATATAGGAAAATTAGAAGTCCAACAAATATATTATATAGGAATTCAACAAATTAATTATAATAAAGGATGAAACAGTCGACTACTAATAAACTTAGTTGAATCTTAAAATTTAATAATTAAAATTTAGTTTTCTTGAAGATTTGAAGCATATTAAGAATGAAGCATTTCTGCCTTTTCATTTGAAATAAACAGGATTATAAAAATGTAGAAATAATTCTAAATAAACATGTCTCTGATCAGACTGTATATAGACATGATAATTGTTAATATTTAAGATATGACCATTAAACCTTTACATTACATAAATTTGGAAAAAACGCATTGATAAAGCGAGCGTTGATAAATTTGTAACAAACATCAAAATTAAATTCATTTTAAATTCATATAAACTTATTCCGTTTGATGATTTTTGAATGTAATTCCATTTTTTAAAGTCAATATTTTAAATAATTATAGTTTTTTGTTTTTTTTTTTAAATATTCAAAGACCATGAAATCTTTACAACAGAAAAAAGAAAAAAACATGAAAAATCTGAATAGAGAAACATATTTTTTCCATTAGCATTGAAATCATTTTTAAAAAAACCAATTCCTTATAAAATTATTTTAATTATTAAAATTTAAAAAAAAAAATAATCTTTATATTTTCTATTGAAATTTTTAATTATTTCCTTAATTTTTGTTTTTTTTTTAAATCAAACCATTATTTGAATATTTATTTCCATTAGTTGATTGTAAAAATCAAATTCATGTTAAAACCATTAAACATATATTTAGTTTGTATTTAAAACATGCAGTATGTATTTTTTTTTTATTTTAATTGAATATAAAAATAATTAATAAAATCTATTTTATATAGTTAACTGAAAATTATTAAAAACGCTAATACAATGTTAAACATAGAATTTATTTTACAAAGAACAAAAAATAAACGAATACACTTATTAAATATAAGTACATACATACATACATACATATAATAATATATAACATGTAGATAAGTAAATAGTAAATTACGCAACATTAAAACTGTAAAATAGAATGAATAACTTTAATTATCAGTTAAAAATTTGCATTTACAAGCTTAAACATTTATTGAAGATTATACATCTAAAGATACATTTTATTCTTATTTCAATTAAAATTCACTTACAAAATAGAATAATTTTTTTTTTTTTTTGTTATTTTTAATCAAAACATATATTCAAATTTATTTCACACCGTTACAACAAATACCGTTTTTAATTTTTTCTTTATTTTTTTTTTTTTGTAACATTCTTGTATTGTATCAATAGCACGATGCATTTTTATTGTATCATTATATAAATAACATATATAGAAATGTTTCATCAAAAAACTCAAAATCTTCATCTATAGAATTAAATTTGAATGTAAGTAGCATCTAACATCAGTTTAAGAAGAAAAGTAAAATAATAAATGATAAACAAGAGTATAGGTACGAAAAGTACTAAGTATAACCAGTACTTAATGTAAGCTCAATAATCATTAGTTTAAAGTAAAAAAAATAATACAGATATGATTCGCAAATTGGAACATGTTTTTTTTTTTCATAAAAAATACAAACAATTTTAAAAAGCAGATTGGAAAAAAAGAGAAATTAAAAATTTAAACAGATATCCAAAATAAGTTTAGATAATCAAAGAGTAATGAGTAACTGTTAAGTTAGAAAAACGAAGAGATAGCTAAAACTTTGTAGAATAATGTATCATAGCGTAGCATACATAGCATATCATAGCATATCATAGCATATCACAGCATATCATAGCATATCATAGCATATCATAGCATCAATTTAATCCAATTTTATTTTAAATCGATTCAAGTTTATGCTCTATAATTTATATATGATCGGATTTTGATTAGTTTTTCAAACTTGAACATTTATTGAATATTACATCTAAAGATAGTTTATAAATTCAATTTAATTAATAAGGAAAAACGATAAAATTGTACAGATTATCAAGTCGTAAAGAAATATAGAAAACGGGACATTGTATATATTGAGTATTTACGGCTACTTTATTATAAGGATTTGTGAGCTTCAGCAAATAGCTTTTGAACTCATTATTTATACACAAATGAAACTTAAAAAAAAACACTTAAAATTTGAAGTGTTCGTATATTTTATAGTATTGAAAATTTGTAAACCTATCTATCATTTTATTTGGTGTACAATAAATTTGATTACATTTTTTTTTTTTATATTAATTTCAACTATAGAAATCTGAAAAAAAATTAGAGACCTTTTCAACTAGGTTCAGTTCCATCAATAAATGTGCAACGCCATGAAATAAATAATTCGTTCGGATTAGTTAGACTTTACTGTATATACATATATCTTTTTTATAACGATATGTTGCAATTGTTGTTTTGTTTTTTTTTGTTTCTTTCTACAACTAAAGTACTTTTTTTTTTCTATTGCAAAATTATAATCAACATAATATAAAATGTTATTATATACATATGTATATATATGTATATATAAATGGAAATAAGTAGATTTGTGTATTTTGCATAATAATATAAAATCAGTGATTTGCAAACACTCTCGACATTGAAATTATCTCATCTGTTAGTTTCTTTTTTGTTTTATATAGTTAAGAGAAGTTTAAAAGTGAGACAGCACGTTTATTCAAAAGATGTTCGAAACCTCAAAAGTGTTTTTAGTTTTTCGTTATTATACAATTTAAGTATATATATTGTTATTATTATTATTAAATTTCAAAACCACATGAATATACCCTTACAAGTAAAGTCATTTTTAATTTCGTGAAGCATCCATTGTGATCGGTTAAAAGTAAAATAATAATAATAAAAATAGCCTGAAGCGTGATACCAACAAAACCCCGAACAAATATTATAATAATATAAATTCAGGAATAAGTAAAAAAGATAAATTTAAAATTTTTTTTTGTTTTTGTGTTTTGCAATAATATGAAAAATAACAGTAATAACAAAAGCAGATAAAAAGGAAGAAGTTTCTTTTCTTTTAGTTTTTTTTAACAAACACACAATAAAAGTCAAAATATTTTTGGCACAGGATTAATGTTCTGAATCACAGGGAAGTCAAATAAAAAAATAAAAAAAAGTGATTCAAATTGGTTCAAAGCTGTTATAAAAAAAAAACATTTTTTAATTTAAATTTGAACTTTAAACTTTAGTTTCAGAAAAACAAGGAAAAAAATATAACTACAAATAATTTTGTAACATATGCTTCATAAAAGTACAGTGACCCACAAAATTATTATTTTCACATTTTTTAAAACTACTTAGTCTATATAGTTAATTAATTTTTTTTATGTACACAAACCGTGTGATGTAGCCATTTGCTGTGTGATGTGAGTTATTTTGCAAATAATACTTTGTAGGTGTTTATTATGTGATTTGAAACGTTTTGATAAAAGTCTTAAGTTTTTTTTTTTTTTTAATGTTAATTTAATAATTTTTTTATATTAATTTTCATAATATTTTTTGTATTTCTTTGAATTTTTATTCAACATCTCAGAACATCTGAATTTCGTTCACATATTTAGTATCTTATTCGTTAAAAATTTTACAAACCGGCTTATGTCGCGAAAAATTCCACTCATCAAAATTTGGCAATCCGAAAAGTCTCCATTCCTGGCCCAACATAAAAATTCTTTTTTTATAAAATTTATATTTAAATTTTTTTTTAGTTAGGATACAAAAATAAGACTGACTGTTTATACGAAATAATATGTCAGCTTAGGACAGATAAAAACTATAGAAAAAGTGAAGAACTGTAGACAAATTCAGTAAGGAATTTTTAAAATTTATTTTTCACATTTTAAATAAGTAGGCCGCCAATTTTTTTTTTTCAACCCTACTTATGTTGGGTACCATTTTTGTGTGGGAAGCACATCAAAAAACTGATTTAATCTAATGACTTAGTTTTGATTTGCTTACTGTTTCGTTTACTGATTGTTTTACTGTTACTGTTATTCATTCTGTTTCTGTTACAATAAAAAGAGAGTTTTGTGTTAAATGAATAATTAAAAAGAATAGTAAAGTGAATATAAGTTTAATTTAGCATTTATATTTGCAAAGAAAAACTTAAAATAACTGATGGTAAACTGATTAGCATAGTCTGAAGCATTTATTAAAACCAATATTAACATTTTTTAGAAATGAATTTGAAATTTTCATAGAAATTATGAACTTTAATTCTTTTTATTAAAAATTGGAGTGTTGTCGCTTAAAAAATTTTGTTTTCAGAGAATACTATGTCAGCTGGCGGAATACTATGTCAGAATACTATATGTCACAGTCTGCTCTCCTTTATTTTTGTTTTCTTTTTAAGATTACATAGGATTTTTATTTTTTATTTTGATATCGAACAGAGACAGTCAACCAAACAAAGAAAAACACGTGTGTAACAAAAATACGTGTATATGTTACATTGGTTTCCTTTGATAAATGAATACATCTAATAGAAGTTTATACTGTTTATACACATATAAAATGCTGACAATTTTAAAACACAAGTGACTGATGTGAATATTAAATAAAATAAATAAATAATGATTCAGTAGTGAAAGGTGAACATTTTTAAAGTAAATATTCTGTTGAAGGCAAACAAAGAAAAAGTATATACAAACAACATATTCTAAAGGAAATAATGAAACAAAAAGAAACCTTCATCCTGTTTATATGCCATACAAAAGTAATTTCCTAAAGTAAATATCAATTCACGTTTTCCAATATTTTCATCATTATCAGAGAAGATAATATTTCAACACACGTAAACTGGCCTTTTTTTTTTTTATAAAAATAAAATCTGCAGACAAATTTAATTGTTATTACACAATTTCATAAAAAAAAAAAAAGAAAAAAACAAAAAAAACTAATGTAATTCAAAGAATCTATAATATCTAAGTTTTAACCTAATCATTAAAAAGTTCTTTAAACTTTATTCTTTTTTAATATTCCCAAATCACGCACTTTTTAACAAATTTTAATTTAAAAAAGACAACCTATTCCAAAAATAAAACAAAAAGAAATCATCGTACCATTTAAATTACTGACTTCTTTTATTATTCATGACACATCAGGATCAAATATCCTATAAAAATTGAAAAAAAAAAACATACATATCAAAATTTATCCAAAACTCCAAGCTAGTCCTAAATGAAACATTAAAAAAATTTTAAATAAGAATTAAGTTACTATACATTAAATGAAAAAAAAAAATTGAAAAAAAAAATAAAACTAATTCAATGCCATTCAAATTTATGATGATTCTTTATATGTTCACAACAAAACATTCAAGTCACTTGATTAATGGTTATATGTTACTAATTATACAATCAAGAATTTTTTAAATTTAAGTGTACTTTAAAAAAAAAGAATAAATAAAACAAAAAGAAAAAACAAACCTTTCTTAATCCGACACAGTAAACATATACCTACCAAAAAAAAAAAACTTTATTGTCTTGAAAAAGTGGTTATTGACCACCGCATATCAAATTTAACAGTCACCAGTTTATTATTTATTCCTTTTTTTTTTTTCTAAACCTTCCCTTTTATCAAAATTCCTAATCAAATTGAAAATTAGCCAAATTACATATTGGAATTTTAAAGAAAAATTATGTTTTAATTCATAAGTACGAAACAACTCAGATTCCCTTCACTGGACTTGTTTCGATAATTTTTCGTCAGTTCCAATAGATCTGAAAATTTTAATATCGATTGTAAGGTAAATTTTTTATATAGATAAGGTTGGACATAGAAGTTGGTATATTAGAATTCTGTATCATCTATTTATACAATACAAAAGTTAAAAATGGGAAAAAAATCATCATTAATCGTTTTCCTTGTTTTGTTCAAAACAAAAATAATATTTTTAAATTTTATACAAGGGTATTGTTGTACCTATAATAGTGGACATTTATGGTTGATTGCTTTGGAAACCTTTAAAATAAAACTAGCTATTAATTTTTTAAAATCACAACTTTAATGGCCAATATCATAATTGAGAAACACTTTACAATGCTATGAATCGAACTATGAAAAATTTATAAACCTTGTTAATTAGGTTAATAAAGGTTAGTAACTATCATCCTTTTATAGCATTTTATATATAGATGTCTTACAAGAAGTTAAAAGAACCGCTTGTATTAATTCTTGTTACATTACAAATTAGTGTTTTATGATTTTCAAAATTAAATTAAAGGTCTCTTCTACGCGAAGGACACAATTTTCAAACAATATTTTTATTTTTATTATTAAAATAAATTTAAAAATTTTGAGAAAAAGATAAAATATCAAAGGTTGGCCACAGTAGATACGAAATTAACAGGTGGTAGAAGAAATCAAAATAAATAAAAATTATATGTAAAATAAAATTTAATGTACATAACTCAAAAAGTTTGCTTAGCACATGTTGGCTCTCTATAAAAAATTTTAATAGATGTTAATATGAGATTTGTCATATCATTTCCTTATACTTCCCATAACTATATATTTTGAAACACCCAGTACAAAATTTTTTAACTATATTCTATTTTTTAAAAACAAAACGAAAATTCTTTGAACATCCCTGAAACACTTCAATCTTAAAATTATCTGAAAAAAAAATTTAATGAAAACCCTTTCATTATTCTGACATATGAGAATGTAGGTACATCTTAAATATATGTACATACATATATATTAATGAAATACTTTAGTTAGGCTTCATAATTTATATTAGAAATTATATCTTTCAAAAACAAAATGTCTTTTATAAAAATGTGGGTATCTTTTATTGCTTCAGGAAGAATTTAAAATAAAGTTAAAAAAAAAAAAAAAGGAAAATAAAAAATAATAAAAAATTTTATTTAGATTTAAAAACAAAAAACTCGGTAATTAACCAATTTTTACCACGTTTTATTTTGTAGTTCCACTCTTTTTCTTTTTTTTTCTGTTTTTTTTTTAAGTGTGTCGGCCCAAAAATCATTGTACGCATATAAAAAAAAAATGTTTTTTTTTTATTTTTAAATTCCATTATTTTTGTTCTTTAATGTATACATAAAAAAACAAATACAGAATCAACCGACACACGAAGTCATAAAAACACTTAGTGAATAGTAAATTAAAAAAAAAAAGAAATTGTAATAAGTAAAAATTACTTTAAGAACATTTTCCTTTATTTTATTGTTCCTATTTTGGTTGTAAGATTTTAAAACATTACATTTGTAACCCGACTTATTATAATAAGGGTTACCAAGAATACCAAAAACAAAAAAAAAAGAATTCTCCAGAAATGATTAATGTTAAAAATTGGTATGAGTACTCTAAAATGTAATCAAAATACAAATGTGAATAAGAGTTGTTTGGAAACAAACTGATTTCTATAGATATCTTTAAATCTTAGAAAATAATAAATCGTTTTAAAAAAAAACTAAATAAAAATTGTAGCTATCAAGAGTTATTATATGATTATTTTCTAAAATTGTTATATTGAGATTTTTTCTCTACAAGACATTTTTATCGAAATTTATTTTTTATGTTCTCTTAAATGAACTTTTCTTTTTAATTTAAATAAAATCTCCATTTCTTCATCAATACTTTTGTGTAAGACTTTTTTAATAGATCAACATTACCGATAAGATTACAAGAATAATCTTTTTAGCACTAATAATTTGGTAACTCTAATATCTGTATCTAAGTGTCTATAAAATAAATATTTATCAAAAATAAATATAAATTTTAATTTTAACAATTTATTTTTTTTTTTTTTATTTTGAAATATGAAAATTTTCTATAATCCCAAGGATTTGGAAAAGAATTAAAAAAGTTCAAAAAAGTCAATAAAAAAAAAAATTCTACAGGTGTGTACATGATTTACATGATTGAAATATTTGTTCGTGTTTAAACAAAAAAAAAAAATTAAAAAATCTTAATTTCACTATAAAGAATTTTTGTTTTTTATTGTTTCTTTTTATTTGAAATTATCATGGCATTTTTTTTTTTATAATATTTTAATTTAAAAAAAGTACGAGTATATATATACAACTTATATATTTATTTGTTTTTTCATGTTTTAGTTTTTACACAATTTTTTCCGGGTTACAAAATAAAATTAATTTTAAGATGGAAAAAATTAATTAAATTTTAATTAAAATATTTTTAAGTATTAAATAATAAAACTAATTATACTGATGTTGACAAAAAACAAACATTGAATAAACATTAAAATAATTCCTCTTCTTCAAGCCCTCTAAAATTTTCAAAATGTATTTTCGAACGAACATACATATGAACATACAAATGAAAAATGATGGTTTGGAAAGATATTAATTATGCAATAGTATTTTTGATTGCAGAATTGTGACAATATCGTAGAATGACGAAAATTGACTAAGGTGTAATTAAGAAAATGTATAATATAGTAAAGAGAAAAAAGTGGTGAGATTTAAATAAAAATTTCTAATTTGCACGAAAGAAAACGTATAGTTTATAAATTTTAATAAATATTTTTTGAAAAAGAAAACAATCATTATCTGATTTTTTCAATACTTAATATTGGGGGTGTTGGAAAGAAATAATATGACAGAGGAAGTCAAAAGCGGTTAAAATTATTCTTGAGTATAGTATTTTTTTTTAGATCTATAACAGTTATAGCATAAATCATTTTTTCTTACAAAGCCTTAATTATAAAGATTTATAAATATATCATTATCGCCATCATCGTTGACAGTCATCATCATCATGAGGAACATTACCAACTTTATTATACGTAACCAGCAAGAAAAATATATCATCTACTACAATTATATATATTATGCCGAATATCCCATTTGCCAACAAGATTTTATGTGAAATGCCCGATTTAAATAAATAATATTCTTTGAGGTCTTTTATATACTTATTTACCTTATCTTGTTGTCTTATATTTGTTAAAATACTTAATAATTATAATAAAATCGATAAATATAAAATTTAATAACATTATTTTCTTTACATATATAGGACTTGTCGTAATATCATACATACATACATATATATGTAGGACTTGTCGTAATATCATATTTAATATTAAAACTCCTTCAGAAAACAAAAAATTTTAATGATATCATATGTAAGTATATACAAGGTTCCCACAGAGTAACAAAGAAAGCAATCATCATTCAACCAGATTCAATCATTAAAAAAAAAATAAATAAAAAAAATCAACTATAAAAAAAAAAAACAATCACATTAATAAATTTAAAAAAAAAAACTGACAGAACAAGATGTCAAAATATGTCAAAAAAAAAAAAAGTAAGTGGAAAATGTCAAATAAAACTAATAAATTTTTAATATACTGTCTACTAATCAATTTAAATACATATAAATATACAAACAACCACTCAAATTTCTTTTTCATTTTTTTTTTCTTAAGGTGTTATTTTATGGAATCATTATTAACATTTTCATGATTTAATTTATCTAAAAGCAAAAAAAAAAAAAATTTAAAACTTAAATAACCTATAAAAACAATCATACGAAAATTTATTTCTCCAATTAAAATAAATCCACCAAAATCTCAAAAAAAAAAACAAAGAAAAAAAAATTAAAACAGTGAGAAATATAATCAATAAATTTCCCCTGTTACAAAAATCTACGCATCTATAGATACACAATATCTATATAAATACACATTGTATTTTAAAAACATACTTTTTTATTAACAATTAATTAATTATTCCGTATAACATTAAAATACCCAAAAAATACCTCTTATAATTAAGTCTAGATTAAAAATATTAAAGATTTTCGATAAAAAAATAAAATAAATAAAATTTATAACAAGAAAAATAGTAATAAAAAAAAAAAAAAAGAAACAATACCCTAGTCTGGCACCAACCAACCTTACCACTAACCATATCTTTTTAATTTTTCCATATGTCACATTATACATAATTCATTTAACGAATTTGAATTATAATAAGGTATTTATAAACGGTATGGTCTGCGTTATCTAAACAGACACTGCAGTAGGTAAAAAATAAAAAAAAATATATAAAAAAATAGAAAGCGTCACTTTTTACTATACCATATAAATATAATAGTATTAAAGAAGCATTACTATGGTTATATTATTGGTTCCATAGATTGATCACACACTGACTAAATCTTAGTCAGATGATATCAAATTAACCAATAAATATTAGAGCAGATAAAAACATGTTATTTTTATTTTTTAATTTAATTCTATATTCAAAAAATGTTAATAACTTAAATTGGTTGGTGTTAAATTTAATCAAATCATAACTGAATTTAATCTTCTATTTAGATTTTTATTTTTTGTTAATTCAATATTTTAAGGGTCTAATTTTGTTTAACAAATATTATTTATTAAAACACATTAATTAGTACAGTGGCCCATTTTTATATTTTTGTCTATATATAAATACTTAAAAATAATGTACATTTTATTTAAAACCTTATAGTATTTTGCGTGTACCATATTATGTTGAAAATTTTCTGTATATGTTTGTAACTCACCTTCTTTTTAGAAAATAAAACAAAAAATCTTTTACCTAAATTATGTTTTGAAGGGGCCTCGGTCACCTAGTGGGTAAGAGGGTATAAAATACTGTGTAAACACCGAGGGAGTGTGGGTTGTTTAGGAACCTCTGCTCTGTAAACACCGAGGGAGTTTAGGTTGTTTAGGTTGTTGTGTGGGTTGTGGGTTGAATGGAGTTTCTTAGGAACATCTTAAAAAATTGTATTTGAATAAGATCAATTTCTCATAATACCTATAAGTGTGTGTTACAAAAGAGGAATTCATTAGGATGGAGGGAGTTTGGCAGAAAATTTTAAATTTAACTGTTGAAACAAGTAGAGTATAATTGGAAATTAAAAAAATATCCTACTTTTTTTGTGACGAGAATGTAAGTGTAAATCCAAAGATAAACGAACTAGTCAGAACTATTAGTCAACTATAGATATTTTTTGTAAGAAGTTAGTTTTTTGTGATGAGAATGTAAATTTTAATCCAAAGAACGACGAACAAGCGACAACTATTCAACCATAGATATTTTTTATAATAAAATTGTTATATTAATGTAGAAAATGTCCATATTCAATAGGTAATTCTAAATAATATCTTAACGTCAATAATACAGTTAGAAAATAGATAATAAATAGTTAGTAATCAATTTAAACTTTCATATTATGATAAGTATATAAAAACTTTTTTGCCGGTACAAATTGAAAAATTCTTCGTCCCATTTGTTAATGGACTAAAATCTAAATAAAAATCGAAAAAAAAAACCTGAAAAATTATAATAATAAAAAAGAATTTTTTTTTTTTTGTTTTTTTCACCTGTATATATCTAATTATGTTTATCAAAGTAGTAGATCTTTAACAGTTAAATTAGCATAATCTATGTTATTGGTGGTGCTACTTTTTTATTACATTTTACATATACTGCCTGTAAAATAAAATGAAATAAACAAACAAAAAAAAAAAATCCGGTATTTAGAATTTTTGTTATATCTTTTCAATACATTATTCATGTTAATTGGCATTAACTTTATCTTGTTATTCATATACGGTTATTAAAATAAAAATGAATAATTTTTTATGTTTTTCTCCTACAAAATGTAAAAAAATAACAAAAAACAAAGTTTTTTTAATATTTTAGTTTTTATGTTGAAAGATAATGCATGACCGCACCAATTTCTGCGTCCCAAAATTAAAAGTTTTATTTATCTTTTCCCAGCGTATATGTAAAGTCTTATCGATCAGCTACAACCAAAATTTTTCACGCCAATTTGTGCAGACTTACGCCTTCTACAAAAATTACTACCACAATGAAAATGTTTTAGAAGCGTAAAAATGACAATTATTTTTGTATAAAACAGGATTGAGTTTTTTTAGTTCCTCAATTAATTTTTAATTAAAATCCATTTTCTTTTTGGAAAAAAAATAGTGGCCAACATTATTTCAAATATATGTTAACAATAATAAATTTGAAATATGACAACACAACACATTTGACATTTCAAAGCGTATTAACTACCTAAAAATTAAAAGTTGCGTTATGACTGCGTTGATTGTAGCGTTGTAGAAATAAATCGAGTAAACTTTTTTAAACAGAAGCCGGTATTTAAAATAAAAAGAAAATGCTAAACATTTAGGCTATCTCGATTATTGAGGTAATACTTTCCAAATAACTACTATATACATTTAAGCAGATATTCTTTTTTAAATCAAAAGAAAAGTGTGCATAACTGAGTGATTAATATGAGATATTAGAAAATGTTTGCATTAATTAAAATCATGGATGCTAACGTGTTAAAAGCTCCCTTGTATATTTAATTTTAAAATATTCAGAAAAAAAAATAAAAACAAAGTCCCAAATAAAAACAAAAACCAAAAAAAAATGCTTTTAAAAAAAATTTTAATTTATTTCTGATAACACCTCTGAATTACTATTTAGTAAATACATATGCGCCATAGTAAACAAAGCTTAAAAAAAAAATAAGTGTATATATAGGTTACCTATGAAAACAAATCATAGATTTTATTTTTCTCTTTTGTTTTTAATATAATGAAATGCTACAAAAAAAAAAAAAAGTAAAATTACTTGACTTTTTTTTGTTTTTTTTTTTTTAACAAAAGCATTACAAACTAAAAATTTGAAAACAAAAAAAAAAAAAAAACAGTCAAATCTGACCCCTATTTTAATGCTACAAACATACAAAATATCATACCTGTAAATATACCTGTCTTTTAATTTAATATATTATTATATATGTACATACTTGTATTTATTTTTGATACACACCTCTCTTTTCCCTTTTTTAATTACAAAAAATAACAAGTGTGACTATTTTTTTTTTTTTTTCATAGTAAGTATTATGTGGATTTTATGGGTCTTTTCTTACAATAGAAATACTCTTGACTCAATTGTCAGACAATGAATTGAAAAAAAAAACAAAATAATTTTCGTTTTTTTTTTTTTGTGTAAATAAAATTAACACAAAATAAGGTAAAATTCTAAAAATAAAAATGAATTAAAAATTAAATATTATAACAATTAACTAATTGCCAATAATGATTTCTTTATAAACTCGGTATAAAACATGATATTTTGTGATCACATGATATGGCACTCGGTTTTCGAACATGACATTTTCATCTATATATCCTCTTTGAATATTTCGTGATTTTGTAGTTGTCCTTTTTTTTATTCTAAATGATTTTAATATTTTTTTTGATTTTGAAGAACTCATTTGATGCCTCTCACAAACTATTTTATACCTTTTTTTTTTTTTGTAACTTATATTTGATTGAGATTGATTGAGACTTAAAATCGCACTTACAACGCATTTGAGATTTTCAAATTTTGTTATTTATGATTATGTGTTGTGTTGTTTTATATTTTTTTTTTCTATAGGAATAACTAAAATTGAAATGTTAAATCTTTATTTTTGATAAAGAAATGGCGCCAAAGAACGATTTAAAAGTTTTTATTCCATGTTTTAACACAACCAACCCGATATAGAAAATAGGTTCTGTTTATTTATGTGACCAAAACAAATTAAATATCAATCTAATAACTGAATCTAATTTAGATCCAAAGTTCACTTTTCAAATGTTAAAATTCTATTGAACCCATAGAGCTATAAAAAAAAAACTGACGTTTTTAGTAAATTAAACATTGCGATCTGCAAAGAAATCCGAACTGATTAAATTTAATCTGATTTGCTTTAAAAAATGAGAAATTTTGAATGAAAGTTATCCATTATTTTCAAAAATAAAATATGAACATTTTTTAATATAATTTAATAAATCAAAATTTCAACCAAATATTCTTATCATTAGAAAATAAAAAGAAAAGTTATTCTTTTATTGTATCCCTTTTTCTAAGAATATAAACAAGATTTTAAACCTTTTCTATATATATAAAGAAAATAATACCCAAGGATTATTAAATATAAGGTTATTCGACTATACCCACTTCATAAAAAAAATAATAAATAATATTAATTTGTTCTTTTTATGACAGCTGGATTAAGCAGCAAATCTATACTTAATCATGAATCCATTTTAAAATATTAACACTTACCAAAGGACTCTTAAAAATTACAAAAAAAAAAACAAAATTTTTGATCCCTTTCTCTAATGAAGATCAATAATGAGAATTCCAAGAATAAAAATCATAATAAATTCTGAAACATTAAATTCAACAATTTTTAACAATGGATTGGAAATGGATTAAAATATAAAATTAAAAGATTTATTGAAAAGGAGTTAATAAATTAGAAATATGTATAAAAATTGCCTATATGATGATTGTGTTATAACTTAATAAAATGATATTAGTCTATGAAATGAGGTTTAAAATGTTAAGTTTTGCTTAAAATAATTGCTTTGAAATTTCATTGTCTTTCTTCAAAGAGATGGTAATTTGTTCCAAATGAAAATATAGCATTTTGTACAGTCACTAATGTTATACGAGCCCACGTTGATGAACCTGGCAATTTGTAAGAGATTTAAATTTATTTATCTTTGGAAAGATTTAACTTATTCTCATGAACGCAAAGATTTAGGATACAGAATGTTTGTAAATGATATGAATGACCGTTACAAATACCCTCTTGAGTAGGTAATTTACGGTTTGATGAGAAAATATTCTTATATTTTTTTTTTTTAGTTTTAATAAATTAGAATTAAATTTCATTTCTAGACCATGTATGAAAATTCTATTAAATATTTTTTAAGGGTTTATGCAGCGGTACATAACAGCCAGGGTATGTAGTTATTTAGGACACAACCTCTATATGAAATAAAATATAAAATTATTTATTTCATTCATAAAATTTTGTAATTATTTTTAACACAAAATATATAAGTAGTTACTCAATTTATTCGCAGTTATTTAAAACAAAACTTAAACCTTAAAACTGCATGATAAATACATATAAATTGCACCACGTATTTCTTTTTTTTTTTTAATTGTTTCCAGACCTTCAATTAAATCTCAATTAAATTCCAAAGAAAATAGAACAAAAATATAAAAATCCATATTTAGGAAATATTTGAATGATCACGATAATTTGCCAAAATTTCCCTGGCCTTCACTTAGTTTAAACTTAATAATATTAAATAACAAATCGATTCAGTTATACTATACTTAGATATAAATACAAAAAATTGACTTTTTATTGGAAATTTTTTTTGAAGAATTTCATCCAATTTCATTAATTTATAACCATTTTCCTATTAATTAAATTCCTTTTTAAGAATTTGTGAAAAAAAGAAAAAAAATTAATAAAAGCCTTTACCATACCTTTAAATTTTCTTTATAAGATTTAACTCATTATTCAATCAAAAAAAAAAAAAGAAAAAAATCCCTCCAAAACAAAATAATTACCTGATAAATGTTACTGCTACCTGGTATAACATTTATTTTGCTTCTGTTTTAAATATTTCGTATGTAGAAAGTTAAAAAAAAAAGAAAAATTATAACAAAATAATTTTAATTTTAATTAAAACCAAAGTAAAAGCAACAACAACAAAAAAAAAAAAGTAAACAAATTTCACAAATCAAAAATTGAACCTTACAATCATGTTCTGTTTAAATAAATTGCAAAAAAAAAAAAAGCAACGGATCCACTAAAATATAAAAATTGACTTATTGATAATATTTTAGTCAATTAATCGATGAACAGGTGAATTGCTATCCAATCTTTTAATAACACCTTTATATTTTATGAAAGGCGGTTTTTATTTTATTATTATATTCTCTTTCATATATATGTATACTCAAAAATTTAAATGAAAGGTATAAAAAATAGGTTTTGAAAAAAAAAAGGTAAATGAAGGTGTTTATAACACCCATAGGATAATTTCTGTTATAAGAAATTTTATTTAAACACCTTTTACTTTAATTAATGGTTTTTACAATAAATTGTGTAATGTCATTTAAAGATGAAAAATTTAATCATTTTTTAATTATTTTCTTTCCCATGACATTTTTTATAGTAATAAAAGAAAGTCACAAATATGTTTGGCGTAAAAAATAAAAGAAAAAAACAAACCCTTAAATATAATAGATAACTTTTTTGAATCCATAATTTTTTTTTTGATAAAACCAATTTTTTTTTTGTTTCGTTTTTTCTAAGGATTTTTTTAATGAAAAATTTTACAATATACTGTATAAATTTTGTTTAGGGTTTGTTAATAACATTTCATTAAAAGATTAAGAGTATATATACTTATTTTATATAAAATTAAATAAACAGTTGCAAACAATTTAAATTGAAAAGCAACTAAAAATACCTTCTAAAGTTTAATTAAAGTTAATAACATGCTTACAATTGTAATTTTTTAAAATAACCCATGGTTGTGATTTTATGATCACAAAATACCAATTCCGAATCCATTAATTATATTTTAGAAAAACAAAAAAAAAAACAGAAAATGAAATACCCATTGAATTGAATATTTTCCAATATTCATTACTTATATTGGTATTATAGGTACATATGTAATTATTTAAAAAAAAAAAAAAACCCTGATTTGACCCAATTTTCATTAAAATATTACATTCAAGTACATAAACGTTTACTTTAAAAAGAAAATTTAATTTAAAAAAAAAAATATGAAAAATACTTTTACTTTAAAAAATTCGTTCGTTAAAATTTTCATTGAAATGAACGTGAGTAAATTTTTATTTGTATTATTTGTCTTGTACTTTTTTTTTCTTACCCAAATAAATTGAATTAATTTATTAACCTTTATGTCACTCTTTAGGTGTAAAAGAACTTTTTTGTTTTTTTGTTTTGTAAATTAAATAAAAACTTTATTTCTCATCAGGCATCAGTAAATCTAGTAATGTTTATTTGCTGAGGAATAATATTAACTATAACTTATTAAGTTGTTACTAACCCTAAAAAATATCTGAATTAATTGCCTACAATCAAATGCATAATTCCTAGTAATAGTTTTTTATACTTATTAATAGCAAAAAAAAAAAAAATTAATACCACTGATTTCTTTGGTAAAGGATTCATTTACTTCAAAGAGCAAAACTATCAATTTATTTTACTAACACCCTGTATATATACCTTTTTTGTTCTAACTGAAGACCTTTTTACATTAAATGAAAACATTTTTATTTTAAGTGAATATTTTTTACTTTAAGAGAAGATATTTTTATTTTATGTGAAGAATCTTTCTTTTAGTAATTTATGCTATATAAATATTATTTAATAAACATATATATATTTAATTTACATAATAAAAATTATATACTTGGATCTGATATTTACGTAACTTACAAATGTATCCACTTAAAGTAAAAATTTCTTCATTTTAAATTAAAAATCTTCACTTTAATTATAAAAATGTCTCGACCCCACTGAAAATTATAATATAAAAATTCTTTTTATGTCCATATTATATATTCAAAATATTAAAGCAACTCTGTAGGGTTAAACATTATTTTATTTATTTATGGTCATTTCTAATTTTTAGTGAAAGAAATTTTTTTTTTTTAACATGACGATTTTTTTTTTTATTTTTTGTGTAATTTTAGTGTAAACTCACACAACTAATTCAATCAGTGGTTTTTTAAGTAACAACTTGCTAGCAATTATTTAATTTTAAAATGGATAGGTAATTGAATTTATCATAACGTGTATATATATATATATATATAAATAATTACAATAGAACGCCTGCTTATACTTACTTTGATTGGATAAAACATAATAAAAAAAAAAAAAAAAAACAACAAAAAAGTATAATTCATTTTACAAAATTTCTTTAAAATATTTTCAGAAGCACACATATTTATGACTAAATAACCTAGATAATAAAAAATTTCTAATATAAACTTTAAAAATACTTAATTTTTCCATAGTTTTTAAATATTCGTGATGTTTATAAAAACAATTGGTACTTATTTATGGTATGATTTCGAATAGTTTAATATGGTGTGATGTGATTCTGGATAATTTTTTTTATGGATTATTATATTGTAAATATTTAATTAATTTTGAACCATAAATTTAATCTGGTTATTTGAAATTTTCTTTTAGCAAAAAAAATTTTTTTTTTATTTATAAAAATCACGTTCTCTTTTTGTTGAAGAAAAAAATATTTTAGAGATACCATAAAAGAATGTTTTATTTTTTTGTAAGTATGTATATTCCAAAATAAAAAATTCTCAAACAATTAAAATTATTGGAACTAAAAATGATAAACGATATAACAAAAAAAAAACAAAAAAAAATTTTGAACAAAATTAGAAGATTATTGTTAAATTAAAATATATATGAACATTAAAAAAATGTTATTAATTAACTTTATTGTTTACTTTATACAAAAAAAAAAAAAAAAAACAAAATTGAAATGAAAGAAAATCCAAATACAAATAAAATTTTTTTTTAATTTTAACTTTAGGAAATTAAACATGAATTTAATCTAAAACACGCAACTAGAAATAAAGATGTCTTACAAGGATTTCTTATTCTTATACTTGGCCAATCATTTCTTATAAAAGTGATTATAATGTGATCAAAGCTGCTTAAAAACTAAAGTAATAGTTTAAAAAAAAAAAAACAATAATATTAAAGATAAAAGTAACGGTTTTTAAATCGATTTCATGACATTAATTTGGTATGGTGGAAAATTTTACCACATAAGATATGTTAAAAAGTAAAACAAAAATTTAAACCACATATAATAGTTATTGAAGGAATTAAGCAATGCGGTTCAGGCAGATCTAAAAAATTTAGATAATAAAAATAACCGAACTCCTAACAAATATTTACCCTCTTTTGTTTAACGAGAGAAGTTAATTATTTACATTAACTAAATGTAATACGAGATAATACCAGAAATAAACACGAGATACTTAACAAGCTACAGTTCTTTGTCAGAATTATGATCCTATATATATAAATGAACACTTACCATTAATTAACATTATCAATTTTTTTTAAATATTTAAATTATTCTTTGCCTTTAACCAGAATCTCATAAGTAATTCGATATAACTAATTTAAATTAGTTAAGTTGACATATAAAAGAAACCTTAAAGTTCCTTACTTAAGTCTTTTATAACAATTTAATTGATTTAAAAATCATACACTTAATATATCCCTAATTTTAACGGAAATAATGATTCAAATAATTTATGTTTAAAATTTATTTTCCAATTTTCCTTAATATGTACAAGTATTTAAAATTTCCTGTTCTCATAAGCCTTTTTTATAATTAATTTATAACGAATAAGTGAATAAAAAAAAATTTTATTAGCTGAGTGATTTTAAATTTCAATCATAAAACGAATTTAGTTATATTTAATTTTTCTTTTCCTTATTTCATAATTAATTTTTATTGAGTTATTGAATTTTTAATTTATCACACTATTTTTAAACAAATTATTCTATTCCTATAAAAAAATTTAGAAAAAAAAAACTAATTGATTTTTATAAAATTGATTTTATTTATCAATTGATTTAATATAATATGGTATCAAATATTCATGCCAGAATAATAAAATAATGACGGAATAGATAAAACCATCATATATCCAAATTCAAATTAAAACAAAAAATAAACGTGAATTACAAAACAATTTTTAAACGTCTTAAAATTTATGTGTTTAGTATAAAAAAATATATATATATATATTCATATATACTCAATTTTATTTAGAATAGGTTTTGATTGGTTCAAGGACGTTTATAATAAAACATTTTTTTCATCATTCAAGTGTGTTTTTCATATATTATATTTTTACCAATAAATTAGAATTGATGATTCAGATATGTAATAAAATCTTAACTGTAGGATATAAAATATTGATCGAAATATAATTACAAAAAAAAAAAAAATAAATTAAAAATTAAATAATTGTGCAAAATTAATTTACCTAACATAAGTTATACTCTGCAACTTATATATAGGTACCGTAAAGTGTCAAACTACTACTCAAGAACCCTGTTTCGGATATTCCAGTTAAATTATAGTAGTAGTAATATTGATACTCATATATTACTAAAAATAAAAAAAATTTAAATATTTAAACAAATTAAATTATATATTATTTACAATATTAGTAATTCAAAATGTGATATGGACTTCTAACGATTTCATGTATAAAAAGGAGCGTTAAATTCTCAAGATAAATTCTATTACTATATAAAAATTGTATTAATATAAACCCCAAAATATTCGACATACTTCAAAATGATTCAATTATCGCATCATATATGTATTCAATTTTTCCAGCTTACCTTTATTTTTCGTGTAACATATTTCGATTTAGCAACTAAACGAAGTCATTGAACAATTAAAAGTATAAAAGGATTTTTTTTTTTTTTAATTTTCAATTAATATTGTTATTTATTTTTAAATATATTTTTAATCTAATAGAATTACTAAACTAGATGATTATTTACAAAAAATAAATATTCACATATATACTTATATATTATAATTAATCATTTACCTGATAATATTAATTGTTATTTATCCTCATACTAAACAATAATAATATAATCCATTAAATTTTATGTATAATTCTGGAACTGGTGTTTAAATAAATATTAATCCAATAAATATAATTATTTTAAAAGAAAATTTTATCAAAAATATTTAATTGATATATTTTCTTTTTAATATAATACGTACATAAATAATAAATAATTAAAAATATTAATAGCAATTTTTTTTTTTTTTGCAATTTAATTTCCACTAAGTATTTCTATTTTTTTTTTTTTTTATTAATAATTAAAAATATTATTAATATAAAATAAATATTTTTTACTTTTTAATTAATTTAAAAATACATAGAATATATTTTTTTAGAATATGCACACTTTTTAATTTAAAAAAAATTTTGTTAAATTTTATATTAATTAATTTAAACATAAAAACTTTTTATTTTGTTAAGAACTTATTTAAATATAAATTTATTTAATTAATTAATTAATATAATTTAATTATTAATATGTAGAGATATATGTATAAATAAAATGAAATTATTTTTATACACTTGTTACTTAATATATATTTATTTCATTAGCCAAAATTTATTTTAAAAAAATATTTTAATCTATAAAATTATGTCTTTTTTCTTTTTGTAACAATTTTTCATAACAATTATTTTAGGAAATTACGATTAAATTAATATTATTTTAATAAAATTAATTAACTTAGAAATTCTTCTTTAAATTCGAATTTTATGAAATTCTTTTTTTTTTGATTAAAACTTATCTTTATGACAACACTAATAATAATTAAAAATAATATAATTATAATAATACATATGAAATATAAATTTACAATTTTTTTTTTACTTAAATTTAAAACTATATTTTCAAAAATCTAAATAAATGTTTACAAATCAATTAAAAAAAAATCTTGTTTATTACAAATGCAAGTTAATTTATATTCACATATTTTTCTTTGACACTGTAACTCTTATACATGAATTAAAAACGTAAAAGGTAAATACTCATAATCAAATAAACAAAAAAAAAAACAAATACCAATAAAAAATTCTACATGCATGTGTAGATGTATGTATGAAAATACATTTTGATTAAGCACTTTATGCAAAAAAAAAAAAAAGAAAAGATTATGTATTTTTTTTTTTTACATGGAAGTAAAAATATTTTACATATGAAAAAAATTTTTTTTCAACACATATTACATATATTTAAAAACAAAAAAAAAAAAACAATTCTTATTATTTTTTATTATTTATCCAATACTAAAAAAAAATTTATATTTTCATTTCAATTAATTTATGTGTATAAATAAAATTTTATTTAGCATTTAAAAAATTTTTTTAAAAACATTAATTGAAAATCGAATAAATCTTATAAGAAAAATAAATTTTCGTAACAACCCGACATAACGATCCTCACGACAGTTAATTTTAAACTCAACTAAAAATTTAAAATAAAAAATTCTCTTTTGACAGTTTGGTTTAATTTTATATTTTTGCCATTATACCATACCTTGTACTAAAACTAATGTTTTTTTTTTTTTTTTTTTGTTATTTTTATTTTCTAATCAAGAAGGTGTTCACTATACAACAAAGTTAAAAACAAAATACAATTTTAAAAGATGCCAGGTGAAATAACTTGTTTACATTTACCATTACATAAATATTATAATACTAAATACTAATATGTGGTTTCGATGGTTTCGATGACGACATTAATGATATTGATTGTTATAATGATGATAATATTTCTCTTTTCTCTTTATAACATTAAATACATACGAATTTATTTAATTCAATGCTATGATGGTATTGGTGGTATATGTAAATACAGAAAAAAAAAGCATAGTTGAAGTTGACTGATTGTAAGTCTTGTTTACATTTTTTTCTATCGTTTCTTTTCAAAAGTTATTAAACATTAATATTTTTTTTTTTTTTGTGTCTTTGAGTAATCAATTTTTTTTTTTAATGTAAACTTTCGATCTAATATGTACTAAAAAAAAAGTGTTTCCTATGTTGTCTACAACTTATAAAGTGGATTTAAAATGAAAATAAACTTAGAATATTAGTATATGTACCTATAGTTTAGTTATCAACAGAATGGTGTTTAAAATTGAAAATTTTGATTTCATCAATATTATTTTAGCTTCATTTTTACTAATTACGGAAAGGTTATTTTAAAGGGAGATTAAAGAGAATAAGAAATTGCCAGAGAAAAGTATCTATTAATTGATTCCACTACATGTTTTTTTACTCGTTTAACATTTTTACAGATTTTATATACTTTTATACTTCATCTAAGAGTTATAAATGTTATAATATTTATAGATTATTTCTATTCGTACTACATGTGCACAGGATATTATTTATAGATTTTTATATAAATAATTATAAAATGCATTTGATAATTATCGTTCATTTAGTTTTTTATTCAATTTTACTGCTGTATCTAGGAAAGGACAGTTCAGTTTATTATTACAATACAACAGACAATAAATGTTGTTTTTGTGTTGTTTCGAAATAAAACTTTCTATACACATAGACCCTGTGATCCCTTGTGCTTCTGCGCTCAATATTTCGTTTTTCTTTTACAGATTTTTGATTGAATTAAACAAATTTTTGCATAAAAATAAAAATAAAATAAAATCTTCCACACTTCCAAAAAAGAAAAAAAAAATTTAATTTGTAAAAAAATTTGTATAGATTTAGGTTATAATTATCTAAAAACGGCAAATTTTTAATTTTTAAACCCTGTTAGCTCTGAAATGGAAAATACAAAATTTTTTTCTACGGTACATATTTTCAAAAATCTGATTAACAAACATTTTGAAAAATGTGCTAAAAAATATGAACATATGAGAACAGAGAATATTGTATATTGTAGCTTGTAACTTGAAAATGATGTCTTGTTCTCATTTTTCTTTTCGCGTTTTCTCTATTTTCTCTCGCTTTATATAAATTATAAATGTATAAATATCAATCATATTATTATATTTTGTTTCTTATATTATAGTTAGAAAAAAACAAATTTTATTGCAGACAATAATTTTAATTTTCCAAATGTTGATGCTTGACAATTGGTATAAACGTCAACTAATCAAACAAAATTAAAATTGTTATGAATTGCATTTACTTACAAAAAATTTAACTCAGTTAAAAAAAAAAAGATTTATTTTTCATTTAAATCAAAATCACATTATCATTTTCCATCTATTCTTTGTTTTTGATGGTTTTAGAAGATATTTGATTAGAATCAAAAGACTTAAGAAGAGAACTTTATTGTCTTTCCTAGTTTGAAACTGTTCCATAAAATTTTATAAAAAAAAAATGTTTGCATGTTTTTACAAAACCGTTTATTAAAAGCTTTATGCGTTATGCAATTTATATGTTTTTTTTTACAAATTGTATAAAATTTGTAAAAAAATTAATAAATTTGCCTCTGTAACGAATTTAAAATTCTTATGCCTAAAACTGGCAAGAATACTGAATGGGCTGCTAAGAAAATTATATCACTAAACCACTAATATCTGGACTAATATACAGTTCAATAATTATTATATAAGTTGTAGGACCTGTAGGTAGACTGTATTTTGCAGGCAATGATTTTGTTATGTGTTTGGGAGATTTCATTTTTTATTTGTTATTTTTTCACTTTTCTTTCGTAAGGTCTGGTTCTTTCATATAAAAGTAAAACAGGGAGAAATGAAAGGATTTTTATTTTTAAATGTAAAATGACAGCATAATAAATTAACACAAAAAATTGGATT
Organism: Poecilobothrus nobilitatus; assembly: GCA_947095535.1. Taxonomy (NCBI): domain Eukaryota; kingdom Metazoa; phylum Arthropoda; class Insecta; order Diptera; family Dolichopodidae; genus Poecilobothrus; species Poecilobothrus nobilitatus. The sequence goes on along the minus strand of OX352773.1, from coordinate 24,401,629 downwards.
ATTTTTTTTTAATGTATTTTAAAAAAATATATATCTATACTTAATTATATGAAAAGATATTTTTTTTTTTACTTTGTCAACAACATTGATATTTAAAAATTTTCAATTTATTTCCATTTTATAACAAATTCTCTTAAATTAAGTAATGCTAATTGTCCATATTCATTAACATCATTATTCTGTAAACTTTTTAAGAAGCATTCTTTAGTTTCAACACCAGCGGCACCATGCATTTTAATATTTGATATTTTCCATACATTTTTTTCGAAATGTTTTTGAGCACATAACAACAAACGATCTAAATTTTCTTCTTTTAATGCTTTATGATTTTCATCAGCAGTTTTTTGTAAAATATTTAAATATCTAGCAAAATTATTTAATGATATCCTGGATGATATATATGGGCTTATTTTGACTAATAATTTATATAAAACTGATTCAATATATTTAAAATTATAAAATTCTTTTTCTTGAATTTTAATTGAAAACCATAAATTATTAATTATGCTTATAACACCTTCAATAGAATCAAATTTATAATATTCTAATTGTTCTACAACACCATTCAACCATGGTAATATACCAACAAAATCAATTAATAATTTACTAGAAGCAGGTATTTTAGCACAAAGTGATATTATTGATAAAATTTGTAAATTTAAATCTAAATTAGTCATAACACTAAAATAAAAACCCATAATAGCTTTAAAAATATTATTTGATAGTAAAATTGATATATCAGAACTTGATTTAATACCATCTTTAATAACATCCAAAATAAATTGTTGAAATATTAAATGATTAACTTCTGTATTATGAAAAAGAACATTAAATTCAGGAACACATAAAAAATTAAAACTTTCTTTTAATCGTAAATACATAACCATTGTTTTATAAAGTGGATTTGTTGGTTCTATTAATAAATTGATAGCTTTAACTAAAAATAATCCAGAAATATATGGTACTTTTGGTATACCATGTTTTTTATATTTTAACCAATCATTTTTTAATTTTTCTAATCCATTTTGTATATTATCGTATGCTTGTATCCATAAAGCTTGATCAAAAAATTTTTTACTTTCAAGATGTTCACGATAACGTAATTGACAGCAACCAGCCGCTAAACGCATTTCTTTATCTTGACTTGATATTGCTGCAAATACAATACTTAAAAGACCATTTTGTACTGGACGAACTGGATGCGTTTGAATTTCTGATGAAAATGACATACACATAAGGGGTACTATAAATGCTGGATCATAACAGTTTTCATATACTTTGTCTTTTTTAGGACATAATTTTAATAAAGAATTATCAATTTGTATAAAGTTTGATTTCTTTATGGTTTCGTCATCTTTTAAATTATTTTTTGTACTGAACATTTCATATTCTATGTATTTTTCAATAACATTTGTACCTAAATTTGAGGCTAAATATTCTGGATTTTCAAAAATTTGTTGTGGTAATTGTTTTAAAGTATTTAATTTTCTCCAAATTGGAAAATTTTGTATTGTATAATCACTTATATATCGATCAACTAATGACATCATTTGTTCAACTGATGGTTCTTGTTTTTCTAATGTTGCTGCTTCAATTTTTGTTAAAGAATAATGTGTTATTGCAGTTTCACCCCATATAAATGGTCTATATTGATATAATCGTATATCATTTGCTTCATAATATTGTATTAAAGCTAAAATGTATCGATCACAATCAGAAAGTTTTGCTTTATATGCACCCAAAAATGTTGGTATATGTGTTTCATTTAAAACTTTAGAATTTTTTTGTGCAAGAATTAATAATAAATTGAAAATTTGTGTTTTAATTGGATTCTGTACTTTACTGTAAACAATATCAGAAAATTTCGGATGTGATAATATTATTTCATAAATTTGAATTATTTCATTATTTTCAGAATCATTTTTATCAAATATTAAATTACATAAGAATGCTAATATTTTTAAATAACTTGAATTCTTTCGATTAATTGAAATTTCATCGGTTATTTGTAAACCATATTTTAAACAATTTTTATAAAAGAAATTCCAATTTTGTGAATTTTTAATATGATTAAAATCAATTGAATTTTTTTCATCTTGATCATCTTCAATATAATACAATTTTATCCATAGAAAAACAATGTAATTTAAATAATCAGTTTTTTGTTCATCAAAATTATCTCGTTTAAAAATAATATTATATAATTGTATGCAATTATTTAAAAAATTAATAAAAATAAATTTATAATCATCTGAATTTAAATCAACAGATTTAATTGCTTTATTATAAATTGCATTTATTAATTTAAGTTGATATATTTCCACTGAATCAGTTTTTATAGTTTTTTTCGTAAAGTTAACACATTCATTTAAAGGTAATAATTCATTAACAAGATTTATTGATACTTCAACATTTTCTTTATATATAACACCAGATTTTTGTGGTTTTTCTATAGTTTTCATGAAACCATTTTTAAATTCATTAAAAATTTCTTTATATAATTCTTTATTAATTTCACAATGTTTATTCTGTGTTATTAAAATTTTTAAAAGTGGATATATTAATTCTTTTTTTGATAAATTATCTTTTATATTATCCAAAAATATACTGTGTAATTTTAAATTTCTTTCTAATAATAATGTTGCTAATTTTATTGAATTTTTTGTTAATTTTTTATATTTGAAAAATTGTTGAAACATTTCAATTGGAAACAATTGAATGCATTGATGTGATACTATTAAAAAGTTATATAATGATTCTTCTAATTTTTCCAAATTTATTTCTAAATTTTCATTTGAAATCAAATCAATATATATTTTCGATATATTTTCGCAAACATTTTTATTATAAAAACTTTGTTTTAATTCTGTAAATCTATTTAATACAAATATTAAAATTTCAAAATAAACTGATTTCTCCTGTTGATCATCCTCATAAATAAAATCATTATATTTTAATTGAGATATTTGTTTTAAAATTTCAGTACATTGTTCATTAGAAAGTCTAAAACTATTTAAAATTTGTGAAATAAAAACTGATTTTGGTTTATTTCCATTTTTAATAGTTTTTTTAATTTCAACTATAATCTGAAGAACAATTTTTTGTTGTAAATTCATTAAAAATGGATTAATTTCATCTGATATTGTCTCATAAAGAAAATCAGTTATTTTACATAAAAATATTAAAAAATTTTGTTTTGATTCATTTTCAATAAATATATCAAAATTTTGTGTTATATCAGCATGATTACAATATATATATTTTAAAATTGTTTTAAAATTTGAAACGTCAGTTCTAAATTGTAATTCTTTGTCACCAAAAATTACACCTTTAAATATTTTATTATTTTGACCATCCAAAGTATAAAGACATTTTAAGAAATTTTTTAAAAATTCATGACTTGATTTAATGTGTTTTTGTTCAAAACTATCAGTTACAGTAAGATGTATTGTTAAAAATATTGTTGAATAAATATAAAGTAACACTTGTCGTTCATCTTCAAGAATTTCATTTAATACGTATTCCTTATCACATTCTATGAAACGAATTAAACCATTTTGTGTTTTATCTTCGAATATTTCAAAAAAAAATTTTTCTCCATTAAGAATAGCTTCATTCACTTCATTGTAATATGGAATTATACTCATTTCTGGAAAAGTTTCTATTTTGTTTTTCTTTAATATTAATTTCATATATTTTTTATATTTTTGAAGATGATACGAATAAATTTCATAAACCTCAGAGGGATTTGGAAAATAATGAAATAAAAGTATGGACGTTAAAGTAACAAATTCAGCAAACTGAGCATTCTCCTCTGTTTTAAAATCTACTTTTAAACATAAATATGGTAAGAGTTTACTTAATGAAAGTGATTCTAGATAACCTTCTACAGTTTCATCAGATTCAATTTTTTTAAAAAGAATTTTTAAATTTTCTGTATTGGCATAAATTTGATTTTGTGTATCAGACTTTTTGAAAAATTCAATTATTTCGTTTTGAACTTCAACGTATGGGACTTGAAAACAAGCATATAATAAAAATGTAATAACTTCAACAATAGAAAAATCAAAAAATTTCAATGATTGTAACCAAATATCAATTTCTAATATTTGATTTTCTGTAAAAAAATGTGTATTCAAAAAAACACCACGTAATAAATCTCCTGCTTCTTTTTGCATATCTTTTTTACCATTTATAAAAACATTTGTAAAAACATTTAGAACTTTTTCAAAAAGTTTTTCTTTTGCAGTCAATTTTAAAGGTGTTAATAATAATATTGCTTTAATAACTTTGATTTCCATTTTTATATTTTTAGTACCCAATTCTTCGGATGCAAAAATTGGTTCAAATACCTTAATATAATCGACAATTAAACCAGTTTTATTAAAATAACTTCGATGATGTGTTGCAACTAATAAAACTATATCTAATATTACATCTAAATGTCGTAATCTATATTTATTTGTAAGTTCAGATTCTTCAGTTTCTGATATTGTTTTATATGTTGACATTAAAACCAATTCCATTGTTGGAAAATTAACAAATATATAATTCATAAGATCTAATTTAAAACGTCTCAAATCACTTCCTTTATATTTTTCACGATTTAAAATTGCAAACATATAATTGCAAAATTGTTGAAACATAACTAATAAAAGTTTTGCTGAATAATACCGGGTTTCAAAATTATCTGATAATAAAATTCTTTCAGATTTTAAATGAACTAAAATTTCAGCACTTAAACATATATCCTTTATCCATAATGTATATTCATTTAAAGTTATTTTATCTAAAACTTTATCAAGTATTGAAGGATTTAAATTTGAAATGATTTTAGTTAAAAATTTTGCTATTATTCCATAATGAGCTTTTCCAGTTTTGTCCGGATTTACTAATACTCCATAATGCTTTACAATACTTCTTGATATATCTGGGCATTCTTTTAAAACAGTTAACAATAAATTTGTTTTTAATTCATCTGACCATGGCATTTTCATAGAAAGCATAAGTTTCTTTTGCAATAAATTATGTTTTTGTTTAAAATTTGTCATAGAATCAAATGCTAAACCAAATTTACGAGTTGATAATAAAAGTATTAAAAATTCATGAACATTTTCTCGTACAATATTTGTATATTCAATTTCTTGTTCAGTTTTATTAATTGAATATATATCCTCTAAAATAAAAAGTAAAAAGAAATTATTAAAAAAAATTAATATTAAAAAAAAAAATATTACTTTTTCCAATTGCTTTTGGTCCTAACCAATCATAAAGTCGAATCAAATGTTTAACACAGTAAAAATCAAATAAATGTATCTTTTTTGTTTTTAAAACATCAGGATTTTCAATTATATATTTTTTTACTGTATTTAAAACAACACAAACAGTTACATGATCATCCATTAATAGACCTCCCATTAAAATTTGTAATAGTTCCACTTTATCAAGTATATTTCTTATTAATATAATATTTCCATCAATCAAATATGATAAAATAAAATGTATAAATGCTTTACGAACAGTTTCATCATTTTCTTTTTCTTCGATATTATGTGATAAAAGCTTATTAGCTGTAACAGAACTAACTAAGAAATCAAAACAACTTAATAATTGTCTTCCTAGTTCAGGTTCTAAACATACAATTGATGTTAACAATTTCAAAATAATTTTTCTATGTGATAAACATGGTGATTTTAATAATTTTTGAATAACATGTCCATGACTTTTTAAAAAATATCTGGATGCATTAATAGCATTTATAGTATGTTCTTTTTTTTTTACTAAAATATCCATTAAAATTAATTGAAATGTTTCACAAATATATGACATATGAAATAGATGTGTATTATCAATTCTTGCAAATGCTTCAACCAATTCCAATGGTTTACCTTTTTTATCAAAATATTTTGTAATATATTTTCCATTTTTTTTAGCCAAATGCAAAAAATGTCGTAATTCTATAAAAGAAAAAAAAATATACATATAGTTATAATATTATTAGTGTATTTTATTTTATATAATTATACTTTCAATTCATCTCCATTTTAAGAAAACAAAACCTTGCTTTTTCATAAAAAAAAAAAAACAACTTGGAGGACATTTAGACATATTTACAAAATGTGTAGTTTCCAATAATTTGTTTAGCGAGATTTGAAATACCAAGGAAGAAAAAATTTTCAAAAAAAAAAGTTCCAGAAAAACAATCGCTAATTTTAAAATTAAAAATTTCGCCCACTTTAAATGTTTCGTTGTTGAAATACATATGTATAATATGTGAAAAATAACTAAGACGAACTTTAGAGATAATTATAAAATCAGGGTTATCCACCTTTTTTCTTTTGAAAAAAGGAAATTTCGAACAAGATTTTTAGAGAAGTAAATTCAATGTTTAAATATTTATTTCAGTATGGTTAGAGATGATTAGGATAAATGGTTATTTATTTATAAATCCTACAGATTTCTCTTATCTAATATGATTACAACATCAAAAAAGAAAAAATAACCTACATTTAGGTATCTTAAAATATCATCTTAGCAATACGAATTTATTAAATTTAAAAAAAAAAATAAAATTAAAAAATTATTAAAAAGAATTTAAATATTTAATAAAATAAATTTTGATCGATTTAAAACGGATTTAAGTATTTTTTTTTTTTAAACAATTTTAAAAATATTTAAACTGCAGAATAAGTTATTAAAGCCGAAAATTTTTTGATTATTTGCCAAAATATAATTTAATTTATATTTATTCTAAGTAATATTTTTTGTTCGTACTAATTATTTATATTTATATTTTACAAATCATTAAAATCAAGCTTATATTAACATGTATACGACTTATAACTGTCAAGTTTCGGTTGAAGCAACAGGAAATGAAATAAAGCTATAAGATTTGAAATTAATTTATTACTTATAAGAAATAAGTATTCAGACCAAAATCAAATAATGTCAAATAAAAAAACTATTTAATCTAAAAGGTAAGTAGATTGGAAGATTGAATAGAGTATTAGATCTAAAAGATAATATTGTTGAAATTTTAAGAAATTATAAAAATAATCAAAGAATTCACAAAATCAATGAAGACCGAACGTAATTTATGAAACTTATTTATACAGTAAGAGCGACCAATTGGTTAATTGAAACTCCTAAATACATAGATCGGATACTACTCTCGGAATAAATTTTTGTCAGGCAGATTTCTTAAGAATCAAATAAAATCAAATATAAAACCCCAATATAACAATAGCTGTATAGCATCAAAAGGTAGTCATGCCATACTTTAATTTTTTCATTTAAGTAATTCTATTCAAAAACATTTTTTAGATTGATTTTATAATTTTCGTACTTAAATTATAATTAAAATTTCTATTTTCTGAAAAAATTTATATTATTCATATATACATACATATATATGACTTAAATCTTTCTATTTTTAACTCAGACTTATTTGTAAACCTTCTATGACACATTAAATTACCTCATTATTATTAAATTTTTTTTTTATTTTAATAATACGTTTCTTTCTTAAATAGAAAAAAAAAACTTAAGTAATTTTTCAAAACAAAAATGGTAAAAAACAAAAAAATAATATTTTCTTATCAATTTTGCAAATTTCCTCCTTGAAATCCAATAGGAGAAAAAAAAAAACAAAAGTGAATTTCAAATGAGATGAAAGCAACTAAAAAACTCTAGGTCAAATTCTTATCACAAAAAAAAAAAAAAAAAATTTAATTCTAATATGGAAAAGTTAAAAATTTTAAATCTAGTTAAGTAATAAAGTTGTAAACATATAATTAAGTAATTAGTTTATTCGGAACATTCGTAATATAAACATTTAAATTAAAATAAAATAAAACAGGATTTGATGATCGGATCGGAAATGATAAAAATTTTTAATTTAATATCAGTTTTTTTACTGATTTTTGGAATCAATGTGGTAAATTAAATTATAAAATAATGCCAAAATATTAGTAAAACTTTAAAACTTTTTTTTTTTTTAAAGATTTTTAAAATAAAATTTTTACTTTTTAATTAATGTCCACTTAATTACTAAAACAGTTTCGTTTAGTTCATAAAAGCATCGCTGTAGCAGAGACAATCTTTTAAAATTCATTAATTAAAATCAGAAAATTGAGAAATTTTTAAAACATAAATATATAATTCTATAATTAAACCATTTTTTGGATGTGTCTGTTAATAATTTTCGTGTTTATAATTAAGTAAGAAAAAAAAACAAATCGATATAGATTTTCTGCTTTTATGAATACATTAAAAAATGATACCCTAGCTATATTGCACCAATCACTAATCAAAAAATCAAATAATCATTTTTGTTTTGAGATAAGTGATTGTTTTGTTTTTTTTTGATTAATAAAAATAGTTTTTTGATTATTTGATTGATTAGTGATAATTAGTTTGTGATAATAGGATCCTGCTTCAAGTAATTAATTTTTCTTTTCAGAATTCATCACCACATGATAATGGATTCAATGAAAATGCTGCTGAAAAACATATAAATGAAACAAGTGAAGAATTTATTAATTTATATGATATTATGGCACAAAAAGCATATGAAAATGATGATAAAAATTTTATTGAAGCTTTATTAAGTTGTGATTTATTGGAAAATGTTGCAATGAATTTAGCTGAAATGTCAAAATATACAAAAAATTTTCCATATGAACAATTTTCAAATGAAAAATTAAAATTAGGAATGAGAAATTTAAAAACAGCAGCATATTTATATATATTAGAAGAAAATTATTTTAATAAATTTATGATATCAACAAATTTTTTACAACAAATTGGAATAAATGAAAAAATTTGTGAATATAAAAATTCACAAAATTGTCAATTATCATTTTATCCAGATATTATAAAAATTATATCAAAATCAAATGATGATAATGAATTAAAATATTATTGGTCTATATGGCGTGATACAGATAAAGAAGAAAAAATGTTACATTTAAAAAATTTTATTGATTGGTTTGAAGAAGCAGCAAAATTAACAGAAATAACACCATTAGCATTATGGTATAGAGTATATAATGATGAAAATTTTATAAATGAAATGGAAAAAGTTATGAATGAATTATTACCATTTTATAAAAAATTACATTCTTATATTAGATATTCATTAACAAAAATAAAAGATTCAACAATAATACAATCAAATGGTTTAATATCATATCATTTAATTGAACAAGTTTTAGCACAAAATTGGAAAAGTAAAAATAATATTGATATACCATATCCTGAAGATCAATTGGTTAATTTAGATGAAAAAATACAAGAGAAAAATTTTAATGCTAAAAATTTTGTTGATATTGCAAATAATTTTTATAAGTCAATTGGTTTTGAAGAATTACCTAAGTAAGTATATATTAATTAATTTTTGTTAATTTCTTATCTATGGTATTAATAATAATTATTTTTTTTTTTTTTTTTTTGTTCAAAATAGTGAATTTTGGACAAATAATTTTAAACCATTTGCAGATAATGTTGCTGCATCAAATTGTCGTGCTGAAATTTTTGATGAAACACCATCACCATATATTAAATATTGTCCACAAACAGATTTTCGTAAATTTTTACAAATTCATGGTTGGATGGCACCAATACATTATGCATATCAAAAAAAAAATTTACCATTTGCATATTTTCAATCATATAAATTTGCATCACCAGTTGGTGAAGCTGTTATTTTATCAGCTTCTACACCAAAATATTTAGATAAATTGGATATAATACCAAGTTCAGAATATACAGAAAAACAATTTATAAATCGTTTATTTAAAATGGTAGGAATTTGTTTTTTGTAGTGTTTCTATTTTTATTTTTTTAATTATTATTTAAATAAATATTAATTTTAGGGTGTTCATACTATGTTTAATATACCAATGTTCTTTGTACATTCAAAAGTAATTAATGATCTTTTATCAAAAGAAGTAGAAATCAATAATATAAATGAACATTATTGGAAATTAATGGCTAAATATGCTGGTATTTCTCCACCAATGAATAGACCCATTGATTCAATTGATTTTTCAGAAAAATTTTATCAAGATTTAGAAAATAATTTCCATACAAAGTAAGTTTTTTTTTTACAAAAATAATTCATTAAGTATTATATATAATTAATTATTATTTAAAATAGCAAATTTGTAACCGAAATTGTTGGTTATCAAATGTATAGAGGTTTATGCGAAAAAAGTGGTAGATATTCAGAAACTGATCCGTCTTTACCATTACATAATTGTAATTTTTATGAAGCACCTGAAGCTGGAGCTGCATTAAAAGAAATGATGAAAATGGGTTCAACAAAACCATGGAGACAAGTTTTAAAAGTTGTTGCAGGTGATGATAACGGTTTATGTGCTCATTCTATGCTTAAATATTATGATCCACTTGTTAAATGGTTAGATGAAACAATACAAAATAAGAATATTTTAGTAGGTTGGTAATAAACATAATATCAATTAAAAAAAAAAAATTAAATTAAAAAATTATATAAAATAAAGTTTAAATTGTTTAAAAATAAATCTAATATGTATAAAAATATTATAACCATTATAATAATAGTACCTAATATGTATAACAAAATGTGTATTAAGTAAATAAATAAATAAAAAATTTTGATTCCTAAATTGACTGATTATTATTTTTTTTTTTTACATTCAAAGAAAACCATCAATTTGAAAAATCATAAAACTTTCCAAAACAAAAAAATTGTTTCTCAGCATATAGTTATTTATATATGACTGTGTATGTTTGCTTCCTAAATTATTAGATTATATAATCAACAAAATTATGGTATCTCCTTTAAAAATGACTGGTAGCATGTTATCAAATTTTAATGTACTACAATTTTGAATTTCAGTAATTTTTTGACAAAAAAATATTTTAAGATTTAAGGTGATAACAAATGTACAGTGGAACTATTCTTTTTATAAATTTTTTTTATTATTTGCTATTTAAATTGTAGTGATACAGTAACGAAATTAAAATAGCAAAGAAAAACAGCTTGCTTGTGATAATTTCTAGTGATTAGTATTTAAATCAGCCATTTAGAAAAATCAAAATATGAATTGGAAAGAAAATTATCAAACTGTATTGGTTTTGCAATTGAAAAATATTAGCATAATTCAGATAATTAATTGAAATTCTGTTGTAGAAGGACTTCTAACTCTAACTTAAAAATTAAGATCCTTCGCTTCGATTATCAAGCCAATAATAAAACAAGTTCTTTAACAACAAAATTTATACAAATTCTTATGATCTGAATTCTTATAAAATCTGTAGAGATCATACAGATGCTTTAGTTATACCTTAATTTATAATTTTCTGTCTTCCGTGTTATTTAAGTTTTAGTATTAAAGTGTTGTTCTTTACTTATGACTAAATTTTGTAAATGTTTTTTTAAGATAAGATATTTAATTTTTATGAAATGGTATTTGGTAGTTTAGTATTAATAATTTTAAATACTTAAACTAAAATTAATATAATTCAGGTAGCATGAAATAATTCATCAAAAAATAACTCCACATGAAAAAATGGAATGGAAATAACTCCACATGAAAAATTGCAATAACTGCTGTGAACTTGAAATTTGAAATGCGAAGGAATTTTAACAAAATTCAGAAAAAATTTGGTTTTATAAAAATTGCAGAAATAAGTGCCAGATAAGAAAATTAACTGATGATAATGATGATAAATGTAACGATAAGAGTTCTCGATTCGAATATTTATTTTTAATGACATATTATTATTAAATAAGTACTCTTTAACCATTTCCTTTTTTCTACTTATTTAGTTTACTTAGCTATTTCTTTTTTTTTATAAATTTCTTCTATTATTATCAAAGCGATAATTTTATCCGTCATTTTGCGGAATCTTCTGGCTGTAAATAGGAAGATACTGATGTTTCTAAACCCGCTTAAACAAATGTTTATTAGCGCTAAACAACTAAAAAAACACGTTTTTTAACAAATTTATTAATGTATGGTGCTATAACGCATAACTTAACTCATTAATTGTTAGCAAATATGGTCACCATATTTTCTACTTTTTTAAATTATGATAGATATGGCCACTCAGTTTTCATATATTGAAATTTAGTAGACATTTATTATTATGGAGTATAGAATAGTATTATGAAATGCTCAATATATGTGTACTAATTCATAAATGAAAAAAAAACTTACCAAGAATAAAATTATTTGTTCGAAGTTTTTCGCGAAAATGAGACATTTTAAATTCTTTTGGAAATTTTATATCATCTTCTACGTAACCTCTAATTTTATCACCTTCAGTTTCAGAGTCAATACTTAAGTCATCATCTGTTGAATCTTCATTTACTTTAACTTCATTATTTTCCATTCCATTTCCATTGTCATTAATTTTTTTTTCTTTGTCCAAATCTACTTCTCCTTCGTTGCCATCAACACTAATTTCCTTTATTTCATTTGAATTTTCCAATTTTATTTTCTTCTTCTTTTCATTATTCTTATTTTTTAATTTTCTCTTCTTCAATTTATTTTCTTTGACTCCCATTGTTGTAAAGAATTTATTTATCTTTATTTCACTGATTTAATATTAAATAAAAACAATTAAAAACAAACCGTGTTTTTACTTTTTAGATAATAAATATTAAATGCACGTGCGATTTGAGAAAGCCGTTTTAATAAAAAGAAAACATGTCATATACATATTTTTAAATGTCAAAAACAGTTTTGTATAATTGTATCAGCTGGGGTTTCTGTAAGTTCTCTGGTGGTGAGATTCCGAAACAACAATATATAAATTAATTCTCTTGATATATAATTTTTCTTTTCTTTTATTATTTTCTTTCATGATATTTTGAATATGATTCTTTTATCGACCATATTTTTTCTTTATAATAATTTATTTCTTTGTTTAGTTTAACTTTAATTACTTTATATAAAGATGATATAAAGTTTATTTGTAGAATAGAAGTCAGAATATTTAATGTAAAGATGGCAACTGGCAACAATGTTGAAGGAGAAATTTTAGATTTTAGAACTTATTAAACAAACAAAAGATTAAAAGAATTGTCAAAAATATTTACATATTTATTAACTATAGAAAATTTCAGCACAAAACAATATATACAATTATTAACAATATATAGAAAAGAAAAATAAGAGACAAAGCAAAGCAAAAAGTTCAATCTTATTTATGTAATTTATTACAATTTCAAATTACCTTTTTTCAATTTTTATCAAATAAAAATTTCCATCATGTGTGCCGTAAGTGATCAATTTTATACTGATTTTTTTTTAATTTAAATATGTTATTAAATTTTTTTGTAGGCTGTATTTTTACAATATGATGATAATGATAATTCATCTAATTCATCATTTGAAGAATTAGATGAACAAAATCAAAATCAAAATTTTGAATTAATTGCAACTCCTGTATCAACTTCACCATTGTCCGATTTAACTGAGTCAACAGAAATTTTATTTCCAAAAATTAATGAGACTGAATTTTTAAAATTTTTATTAAATGCTGATGATCAAATATTTTTGCAATATGTTCGATTATCCAAGTCTACATTTGATTCTTTATTAAAAGAATATAAAAAATTTCGTCATGTTAAAGATGATTCATTAAATGGAAATTTACGTTTGGATATATTAATATTTCTTTATTATTTAGGAACACAAGAAGTTCCACTTGAACATATTGTTGAAAAATTTGATAGAACTCCAGCAGCTGTTGTTCAAGCAATTATTTCTGTTCAAGAATTAATTATACAGAAAATACTTCCAAATTATATAACATGGGCAAATAGTATTTCAGAACAAAAAATGCTTTCAAAAGAATTCCAAAGAATTTATAATTGTGCACCAGGTGTTATAGGAGTTTTGGGATCAACATCATTGATAGCAACTGAATCAGAAAGTGATTCAATTGGAAGTTTAATATTTCAAGCTGTAATTGACAGTAATCTTTTATTTCGTAATATTGAATTGAGTGATTTGGGAGCAATTGATGAAATTGAAGTTTTAAAAAATAGTTCAATTTATAAGAATATGTGTACTAATGTTGATGATATTAGTGCTGGTCAATATGTTTGTCATCAAGGTAATTTTGTACATTTTGTATCAACTGCTAGTTTACCATATGTTGAGTTGGAAGGTGAAAATTGTAATTGGTTAAAAGAATCAACATATAATGATCAAATAACAGCAGGAATAATGACAGCTAGTAAAAATTTTGATAATTTAATTGATTCTGTATTTGAAACACTTAAAGGCCGTTTTCCACGGCTTGGTAATTTAGAAATATCTTGGCGAGGATTTCAATTAAGACCATCAGATATGATTAAATGTGCTGCCGTTTTATCAAATTATTGTAAGAATCGTGATGATTTTTTGTAAAATTTTATTTATTAATTTATTGTTCAGCATTGCCGTCATCGTTTTTTGTTTTGAATGAGGTTTTGAATTAGGTTTATAGAGTGTGAATCTTATATTAATATATTGTATTTGAATGAATATGAATTTTTCTTGGAAAATAAGTATAAAACGTTTATTAAATAGGAAACTAGAGATTAAAAAAAATCTTTTAAAAAGTAAAATTATATGCATTTTTTAGTTCTCAAAGTGTTTTTAATAAAATAGTGATTTAAATAGATGAGATTGATTGTATTTAACATTTTTGATGAATTATTATTATTGTATTGTTAAGCAAAAAATATCTTATTATACTATAATATATATATATGTATAATATATATATATATATATATATATATATATATTAATATATGGCAATTATTGAAAATGAATCATATCTTTAAATTTTTTAGCTTAAGAGCTTTTAAATGTTAAGAAAATTTTGAAAAATAAAATATAAGAATTTCAAATTCAATCGTAATTTTGTTTTTCTTTTTAAATCAAAAACCTTTTATTTGGTAAATTTTAGTTATTTTCATTTCTTTTGTCTCATATTTTTCCGCCTCATATTTTTCTAAAAACTATCTACAAGTTAAAAGCTTTTTATCTGATTGCCTCCCAACTCCAAATAAATTTGTAATTGTACCATTCGGCACTACTTTCATAACTAAGCTACCCTCTTCTGTTCTCTTGTTTTCCATTCAATCAGGTCAGATTTTATTCTGAAATTTTAAATCATTAGATGAATATTTGTTCAAGTTCATGTTACAAGTTTTACGGAAATTCATTAAAATTGTAATTATTATCATTAAATAGTTGCAATTAAAAAAATTTTGTAGTAAAATTTAAAATAAGAAATAGATTTATTAAATATTAAAAAAGAAAAAAAATGCAGAACAATAAAAGGTTGTTAAACTAAAACGATAATAACATTCAAGAGTAGTTTTCCGCTTGCATATTTAAACTTAATCATGTTATTGAAATTGTTGGACCTTGAAAATGATGACGATTCTATTGTTTTGTGTTTTCTTCTTTTTTTTAATTTAATTTCAAGTTATTATAAAAATATACTTTTTCTTATAATTCTGTTATCGTATACTTTTTTTAAAGTTTAAAACAAAACTTTACAAAACCTAAATATATACATATTTTTTTATTTTTAAACTAAAAAAAAACTGCTAAAAATTAAATATTTATATACATATGTACATTTTACATATACATATATAATAATAAAATAAAAAATTGGCAGAAATTTTGTGGTTATCATAAATTAAATAATAATTGTAAATTTTGCATAAAAAATGCACACTGCATATAAATTTTTAATGAATTATCTGAATAAAAAATGAAACATATGGAATATTTCTGATTATTAAAAAAAACAAAAATATGTAAGTCAATTGTGGAATAACATTTTATTTTGCAAATTTATAATAGTGTGTTCCGCAATTGATGATGTAAGAACGATAATGTACGATAATGTTGATGTAACAAGAACTAGAAGGGATTGAAGTAAGTAAAATATTCTCGTGCATGTTAGCGAAGTACTTGAGATCCCGAAGAATTTTCGGGGAGAAACATTGTGAAAGCTTCTTTCAAGTGAGAATGCTCAATCATGGAGATATAATACGTTTCATGAAGAGTATAGATTCGGTCAATAAGATGTTGTAGGAGGCGAGCGGACCATTGAGCAGGGGAGCACAATTGACCGCAGGGCCTAGGTGTAAGGGTAGCCGCACGTCACCCCTTCGAAACAACGAAACAATAAGAAAGCGTAGTGTATTTAATACAATTTTCCAAATATCTGGAATTCTTATACTCTAAGAAGTTTTCACAAGGAAACTATTCCCAAAATTTATATTTTAATGTGCCAACTGCACAAGTGCTTTAAGAAAGAGCTATGAGAACAATTATAAAAATTATACTTTTATACAATGTTTTTTTTTTGAACTCTCAGTCTGGTGAGGCAAATTGAAATTTCTCAGTCTGGTGAGACAAATTAAATTGCAAATTGAAAATTATCAAAAACTAAAATAAAAAACAAAATTTTCATAGATTTTTAACATAATTTAACACAAATATAATAATATTAAAGGTGATTTAAAGACATTTTCATATATTAAATTTTAAGTGTATTTTTTAATATTAAATTCTTGACTTTATATGAAATTTTAATTTCTTTAATTCCTCAATGTACTACCTACAATGTAAGAACTTGGAGACTGAAGAATAAGAAAATTAAGAATTGAAGAAGATCAACACATATAAGACACACCAGGGGCAGTTGGAAAATTATAAATACGTACTTGTATTAGATACATTCGTATAAAGTTTAACGTATAACATCTTAAACAATTCCAATTCATTTTATATATTAATAAAAACAATAGAAATGCATTTAAAATTCAGTTATAAGTAAATGCATTTATACAATTATTTTGTTTTATCTTTTCCCCATGTTGCATGTATACTTTAAAAATGCAACAACGACAATTCTTTTGTTTTTTCCATGCACAATTTATATTAAATTTATTTATTTTTTGTTTTTTTCTAATTTTTCTCCTACTACATAAGGATTTCAGTTTTTTTTTTTTATTTAAATAAAAAATCGTTAGGAATTGGTATGTCAGTTGTTTTTTAAAATTCAATCGAAATTAAAATAAATTTGTTTTATTTTAAATGGCATTTTTTACAAAAAATTTTTCATTAATTTTAATTTTAATGGTAACTTTATTTGAAATTACATTATCAGAAAATTTATTATCATCACAGCAACAACAAAAATCATCTGATGGTTGGATACAATCAACACAAAATTTAATAAATGGACAAACGGGTAAAAAATTCTTTGATATTGCTAAAGAATTATTAAATCGTTCTGGTGGTACAAGTCAAATATTAAGTTTAAATTTAAGTAATGTTTTCCTTTTACTTTTACTCAAAGTATTAATAATAATTGCTGGATTATTGAGTACTGGACATTATGGTTATCCTGGCAGTGTATATGGTTATGGTAAACATTATGCTAGATCTGCACGTTATACTAATAAAAATTCAATATTTAATAATCAACAAGAAAATTGGTTTAATGATAATGAAAAAAATTTAATTAAAGGATTTTTTATAGCACAAAATTTCGGTGAATATAATTGTTTAGCAAAAGCTGCATGTGAAAATCCTATAATTACTGAACAATATATTAAAGCTGGACAAGCTTTATTAAATGGTATTAAAAAATTTTCTGGTGAAGAAAATTTTAATAAATATCCCGAATATGAAAATTTAATTGAATTTTTGGAAAATAGTAAAAAAGAAAATTATAATAATATTGATTGTAATGAGCATTATGATTGTAAAATATAATTTAAATATGATAAACAAATAAACCTATATATGTATTTTGTTAAATTAAGATTTGTTAAAGTTTCAATTGTTATTAGAAAAAAAAAAAAATAAATAGTTTAGTACAAAAATATGTTACATTAAATGTTATGTTTTTAATTAAAAAATAAAAAAAATGATTTTATTACCAATATTTTGCTTTTTTTTTAATTTTATACCTACCTATTAACACAATATTACAAATGAATAGTACTAAGCTAACTGTTAACGGTATTCAAACAAAATGAAAGCGAAAAGAGACATCTGTAGGAATAATTTTAAAACGATCTGTTCTCAATTTTTCACTCTAACATTTTATTATTTTGCTCAAAAAATATTTAAATTTTTTTTTGTTTTGTAGATTTTAGTTTTAAAACAAATTAAAACTATAATTTTTTAGTTCCTTAATCGTTAGAGTAATTGGAGTAATTTACTTATAACATCTATGAAATGGTAAAAACTACATTCATTAATTTTTTCCGTAAAATTAATTAATTTTTTAAATAAAATTTATAGTTTTTCATGCTCTCAAACTTCTGATTTGTATTACTAAGCAATTTCTTCTTTTCTAAACAAAGTTCAGACTCCTGAGTAAAAACAGGTAAAATAGTAATTCATTTTTTTTTTTCAAAAATAGTCTTATCACGGTCATTAAATCAAATCTCATTTTCACTTTTTAAATTTTGCCGTATATAATTTTGCTTTTCATATTAGAAAAACAACATATTGTTTAAAAAGTTGAAAAGTTTTCTTAGATACATTAATAGTTAACAGGTAACAGATAATCGTTTGAATTAATCAGTGAAATCATTCTATATTTTTATTTTCATTATTGGGTTCGTGTATTTGCTTAGTTTTTTTTTTTTTTTCCTCCGATATATGTATTCTAAATATTTAAATTATTATATTCAAAATTAGCTTTAATTCATTTAATATAAAATTTTACAATAACATTGTACTTTTTTTAGTTATAAAAATATTTCATTGTCAAAACAAAAAGGTGGAAAAAATGTAGGTACCTACATTATAATTAATATTAAAGGAATGATACTTTTTAAATTATATATGGTTATACTAGTCTCTGGTTATACTACAGAGCAAAATTAACTGAAAATATTTTTTAAATTTAAACATTTAAAATGCTTATTAAAATATCATAGTTCTAATAAGCTTTTTTAAACGTTTCCAAATATATTTTATCGATTAAAGAAAAAATAAACGTAAATTAACAAAAAAAAAAAAACAAAATTCACGTGATATCGTAATATCTTTTTAAAATTTCTCTCATATTATTTATATACCATAACAGACCAGTTTAAGTTTCTATGATTATAGAGGAGAAGCATAATTTAATATCATTCATTAGTCATTAACTCATTACATAAATTTACGATATGAATCAAAATATATTTATTTATTATTTTTTTTTTTTTAACATAAGCGTATGTACAGTACAGTCTAATATCGCAAATTTAGTATTGTTTGAACTGTAAAATATAACAAAAGTTATTTTCATTAAAAAAAAATTATTTAATTATTTTTCTAAATAGTTTAACTAAAACTTATATTGGAATCGGAATTATTTTTGTTGTTGTTTTTTTTTTCGAAATTTTGTGAAAATCAAAAAAAAAAATAAAAAAAAAGAAAAATTTCTGAAAGACAAATGAAAATTGTTTATAATCAAAAAAGGATTTGTAAAAAAATAAAATAAATTTTTTTTGCCGCATTTAAAATCCTTATTTTTGTTTTTTTTTTTTACATCATATTTTCTTTAACATTTTATTGTTTTTCTGTTAAGAATTTTTATATATAAAAAAAAGAATAAGTGAAAAAAAAAAAAAAATTAAATTTATTCTAAATTTATTTAATTTCTAATCCGGTTCCATCTAGTTTTAAAGTACGTTGTGTCGTGTGTGTATGTACATTGTACACATCATTCAAATATTGTAACAAAAAATTTGAAAGACAAAAAAAAAAAAAAAAATTGTAAAACAAATTCATGTTAAAATTTTACACAGCTGAAATTTTTCATAGAAAACAGATATTTCATTTTAATATATCAGGTATGTATGTTTAAAATAAATACTGTTCTAGTTTTTAATTATTATCATAATTTATTTTAAATCTATGTAAATAAATCTCTTTAGAATTTTTAATATGAAAGGTGACATTATATAAAGCCATCAATAATATCGCCTTAATTAAGTTTTAAAAATTTAAAAAGTGAATTTTTCTCAATGGTTGTCAGGTTTGAAAAGAAAATTTAATTGATTATTTACAACAAATCACAAGTGGCGGGCTTTCATAAAAAATGAAGATCGAAACTACGATAATTTAAAAAATAATTTTATCAAATTCAAATATAAAAATAATGTTTTTTGATTTATGTCAAACATTTAAGTCAAATTATGGTCCAAGTCTTACAACTAGTGTGGGTTACCGACATTTATTTTTTAATCTGACATAGATTTTTCTGTTCCTTTGCTTTCAAAAGTCAAATGTTTAAACATTTAAGTCAAATTATGGTCCAAGTTTTACAACTAGTGTGGGTTACCGACATTTATTTTTTAATCTGACATAGATTTTTCTGTTCCTTTGCTTTCGAAAGCAATAATTTTACGTAGCTTTAGAACAGAAAAATTTAAACCTTTTTTTTTTTTAGATCTGATATCTATTAAAAGTACGAACGAAATTTTAAGTGTAAGAGAAAAGTTGTTAGAAGAAAATATTGTAGACTTTAGATTTTTTTTTCTTGTAAAATATTTAAAATAAAATTTAAAAAAATTGTTCTAATAATATTTAACTTAATGATTTGTTGTAGTTTATACATATATTATTTTATTTTATAACTTAATAATTTCTTATGATTTTTTTTCATGTCGCTTTTATATAGCATGATTTTAACTTCTCGTTTAATAAGTTGAATTTAAGTTTTTGAAAAAAAAAAGTTTTTAATAACTATAAAAATTCAACTTGATATAAATTCAAAAGAAAAATTTAAATGTGTTTTAAAATTCAATTGAAATTTTTTTTTGTTACCGATCGGTTTCTCATAACATTTATTATATTGTTTAAGGAATAAAAAAAAAAAAAAAGAACAAAAGTAAAAACAATACGGCAATATTTTTACCCAAGAAAAACATAATACACTAGATTGTTTACTTTTTATATCAGAAAAGACCACGTGTGAGTGAGATAAAATTACGTTAATAAAAATTAAAATAAAAAAATTTTTATATCGTAAAAATAGTTTTTTTCTCTATATTATAATATGTAATACTTTTACATATAAATATTAACACGAGTTGATTGCCTTTACGTAGCAAAAATTAAATATAAAATAGAAAAAAAAAAAAAAAACAAAAGAAAAGTTGTACAAACTAGTATAAGAATGTCATTTTTTTTTTTTTTACAAAATATACAAAAGAAAATTTGAAAAAAATTGTGATTCATTAAATTAGAAAAAAAAAAAAAATCTCCCTTAAACTAGTCATAACTGGAAATAAATTATGTTTACTTTTTGTTGTTAGATATTTTTCTCAATTAAACTAAATTAAGTTAAGCAAAATTTAAATGATCAGAATTTCTTTTAAATTTTTTTTTGGTAACTTAGCATAAAAATTTTGTTTAGTGGTTAGGTATATTAATTGAATTCGTGTTTGTTTGTGTTAAATGGTTAAATCTTAATTAAAGTTTTCTATGGTATTTGTATTTTAATTTACGATCTTGTTATTTATCTAATATGTTTTTATTCACTTAATATTTTTTTACTGAATTTAAAATATTTTATTAATTTTATAAAAAAAAAATTTTAATTACGTCATAAAAACTTTTGAAGGTTTTTTTTTTTATTTTTTGTAAGTTTAACTGCGAACTAATTTGGGTTTAGACATATTGAAATAAAATAATGTATATGTATATTATGAACACTTTGTTTATTGTGATCATTAAATTCTAGTTTTTATTTATAATTTTTATTTACAAGTAATTTAAATTGTCAATAATTTGAAAAAATTATTAAAATTATTCACTAAAACAACGAAAATCCAGAGTAGTTTTGAAACATAAGAACTGATATTTACTTGATTTTGCATACTTTGGGGCAAAAAATAACTTAAAAAACGTAATTTTATAGTAGAAATTATACAGTCTTTGAAAATTGTCAGTTAAAAAAAAAATTTCGATTCTTTAATTGTATTATAAACGGAAAAATTGATAAAAATACCATTAATTTTTTTTTTATAAGATACAATTATATTATGATCTGTTTTTATTTATTATAAATGAGAAAAGTTTTAAGGTTTATTCACTTCCACACCTATACAGTTTATATTCTTTACTCTTTTTATCTTTATACAGAAATTTACTGACGTTCTAAGAATATATTGAAAAGTGAATCTATAAAATAAAAAAAAAAATCACTTCAATATCGTAAATCTGTTAACTGTAATTACTTGTTGGTATTTTTATTTATTGAGTAAGGTTATATTTTTTACATGTGCTTATATTAAACTTTATATCGTAATGATTCATTGTTTTTTTTTATTATCGTAAATTAAAAATAAAAAAATAAAAATTTAAATTTTAAATTTAATTAAAATATTAATGGATTATGAAAATAAATAATCTTAATTAAAATATACGTATTTTGTTTTATAATAATTTAATAAAACATAAAAAAAAAAAAACATTTATGAAAAGTCAAAAGGTGAAAAATATTAATTCTACTTCATGATAAAAATAAATTTAATTAAAATTCAAATATTAAATTTAAATTATATAAGAAATTTTATTTTAGAAAAAAAAAGTAAAAATTTTAATTTTATTTAATTTGTAAATCGTAAATCGATTTTCCATTATTATCCATATTTTATAATAATTTATAATTAATATTTTGGTTTAAAAAAATGTCGTAAAAATTACAGCTAAAAACAAAATTAAAAAGTAATAAATAATTATTCGATAGTAAATTTTTTTTTTTTTAGATTTTAAAGTAACTTTTTAATTTCAAAAACAAAAGTTTAAGATGTAAAATAAAGTAATGACTGAAATGACTAAACATATAATTTAAATTGACTGAACAAAAAAGGATTTTACAAAGCTCAAATCGAATAAAGAAGAGTAGATACAGGTAAAACTAAAAAAAAGTCCTTATATAACAAATGAAATTAAAACCCTATAAGGGAATGGTTTTTACTTTTTAGTCACACAATTAAGAAACATAAAATATGTTATAGGAAAACATTAAGAAAACTGTTCAAAAAAAGAAACAAAAATTTAAATAAACCTGTTTATTAAATTAACCCTGTGTACCCGTTTCAGACGATGCAATTCATTAATATCATCACCTTTTAGTTATAAGTGGTATCAACTAACAAAGTGTTGGAAATCTTCATTCCGAAATTGATGTAACCAAGTCAGTCTATTAAAGAATTCCCATATGTTTTCGTTTTTTCTGATTATATTTTTCAATCAAATGACTTCAAACTTAAACAAACCCTTTTTGACGTATTAAAGGTTCTTGACTCTTTTAAGTTAAAATTTGTTAATCTTTTTCAAACTTTAAACCTGTTAATTTTTTTTTTCTTTTTTTTTTAAATAAATATGTATGTTTCGATTGTTATTGATAAATTTCATTGAAAATAAAGTTATATATATAGACTTTAGTCAAATGCTTATGACATATCGATATCTTTATTGAACTCATTAACTTTTGAAGATATTTTTCTTCTATATTGCTACCATTTTTATTGCCTGAAGCTAAATACTTTCAATGCCAGAGTGGGCGGCTCGATTTTTTGTAGTAGGCAAATTACAAAATTAATCAAGAAACTATTTAAATGTTTTTTTTTTTTTTAATGTGGACAGGAAATTACACAGCCTTTCCTGTTCAGGCGTGGCTGTAAATGTCGTAAGGGGGAATAACTCTAGAGACTTGTGTGGGATTCGAACCCACACTCCCTGGGTGTTTACAGCATATTTTATACGCTCTTACCCATGGGCCACCGAGGCCCCTGTTTTTTTTTTTTTTTTTTATAATAAGTATAATAAATTTTAATTCTCAAAATAAAACACATGTACTAAAAAAAAAAACACAAATAAAATATCGCACGTAACAAATTTGCTTGACTAATTTTAATAGTCATTACTCATTCATTACAAATGAATTGTTTTTTTTTTTTAGCTAATTTCTTCATATGCTAATTGTTCACTAATAACAATAATTAAAAAGTAACCAACGTAAAATTAATGACGTTCAAACTAACTTGCCCGCCTTTTTTATATCGGGGATCTTAAACTTCAGCATCTTTAACGTGTATGTAAAATCGTCGCAGATTGTATTACAGCTTTATATCATATTATGATTTGGGACAATCTAAAAATTAAAACTCTATGAGAATTGAAAAAGTACCTATATGTAAGAATAAAAAGCACGACAATCAAGCAGTTCCGGAGCAGTGTAGTGGTGCTGACCTTATAAAATAAAGTAATTTTTAAATAACTGTTGAAAATTGACAAAACATAAAAAAAAAAATAAACCGCAATTGCGGACAATATCATTTTCATTTGGAATTTAAAAAATGTATTTAAAATTATATTATAAATTTAAATATTTAATATTTTAAAATATTGTACCTACGTAATTTTATTATTTATAATCGTAATGTGATTTTTTACTCTCAAAGTGAATTCAACACGTGACCATTTACATCATTTTGTAATTAAATTTCTAATATTTATTCTTTTTAAAAATCTTATTTCTAAGTAAAAATATTTTAATTATTAGATTAATTTAAAAAGAATGTGTTTTTTTTTTAAATCCTATAAAACTGAATTGAAAAAATGAAAAATTCAAAAATAATTTCAAATTTTTATATTTTTTGTTTTTTTTTTTTTTGCACACGAGTTTTTAACAAAATTATATAAGATGGGATATGGATTAAAATGTTTTCTTTTTCTTTCATATACATTTTCTTTAACATTTTCGTGTGTTCGTTGCATAACACTGTAAAGTGTCTGATTTCTTGTTATATATAAAAATGATTTAAGCATTTTGTGTTTTATTTTTTACGATATAAAAATTCACATATGACAATATTTTTATATTGGTAAATCGTAATAAGTAACAGTGTATATGTTTAAGACGAGCCCCCTTACTAATACATGAAATAAAACTTGTTCTATTTTTTGTTGTCTTTTGAAGAACAGGTTTTTAGCTTCACAAGAATATTTTATTTTTCATTTTTCTTTTATTTATTTTATTATTAAAACGTGATTCCATTATCACGCATGGTTGTATTATTGTTGCAAAGTCAAGCATTTTTAATAAACGTGTATAATTATTATAACTTCAAAACTAATACTGTTAATACAAATAATTAATAGTAGCTATAAATTTTACGATTAAAGACAAAAAATAAAACTTATAGTGTGTGAATTTAGTTGGTTTTTTTTTTTTTTTTTTTTAAAGTGATGGTGTTTTAACTGTAGTGAACGAAATGAATTGAAATTGAAAAAAAAAGCTTTAATGTTTATTTATATTTTCTTATAAGTATTTGTGGATGTATTTTAGATGTTGTACATTCGCAAAAATAAAGCAGCTTATTTTAAAATATTTTATTTTAAGTTGCTTAACATTATTTTTATAAAATTTGTTTTTTTTTTTTATTTTGTTAAATAGAAAAATATTTCCGTGTTTTATTTTTTACTCATAAAGAGTATTAAAATTCCGTTTAATTTGTTTTGCTTAAATATTTGTGTAAATGGTGAAAAGAAAATATACAATGATCAGCATCAGACAGTATCACATACATACATACATATTAATATAGTGTTTGATAAAATTTTGTCTGAAAAGAATTTAATATCCGTTTATTAATTTGTTTTTTTTTTTCATTAATTTAGAAAAATATTTTAATTATAACTGCATTTGTTTAAGTACTTCCAAAACTTTGTAAACTAGTAGATGCTAGCATTTTTTTCTTATATTCCATCCAGCCGTGTAATTTAGATACTTTGAAATTGTATAGCTTTATTTTATTATAAATGAGAGTATGGTAAATAATAGATGTTACAGTGGAGCTTCCTAGAATCATTATCTCATGCTAGAAGGTGTTATACACATATTACATATTGTAAGGGTTGATGGCTTTGTGACTGTTAGAAAAATAGTAATAATAATATAGGCGGTGTCATTGTTCCTTTACAATCCCAATTTGAAGTTTTCACAACTCTGTCCAATCCTTTTCTATTTCTATTCCCTAACCAATGCACTGTTTTAGCAGTTGTAGCAGGTTTCATCTCAATATATTGACTAAAGGTGTCACCCAAGATGGTATTCTTGGTGGTATTTGACAGATTTGCACCTTCCTTAGGAAAAACAAAAATGTGAACTTTAATTCAGAATGAAAAATTAATAAAAGTTTTGCACTGAATCATAATATTATAATGGAGGGATTTTTATATAGCTACAAAATATTTTTTAAGTCTATAGGGAACAAAATTTAAATATAGGTAATTGGTATTTAGTAATAAATATAAGATTTTGTGGATTTTTGGCTGTACGTTGTAAATTTTAATGTAGTTTTTAATGGGATTTTTCTTCTTCAGTTTTTATTGCGTTATCAATATGTTCTCATTCTTTTTATTTTAAATCTATTTATAAGTAAAAGTAGTTTTAGTTAACCGCTTTCTTTCCATTATACATTAGTGTTCTTCAATTTTGATAACTTATATGTATACCAATCAGTAAAATTTAAGAAGAACACTAACATCTACGAATCCTACAAAATCTTAAATTTTCAAATCCCTTTTTCCCAAGAATTCTTCATAACCCAAAGTGTACATTGATTTTAAAGGTATACCAACCAATATAGTTTAGTTTAAAATGGGGTGGATAGTTTGTTAAAGTTCAGCATTAACCGAAGAACGTGCAATTATCATCGGAGACTTTTAGAGCTTTAAAAAAAATGTTTAATGTATAAAAAATTTATTTATTCTTTGCTATAGGAAAAATATTTTACTTCCATTTCAAAATATCTCTAAGCTAACTATATGAGGTGTATAATTTCCAATTACTAAAGTAAAACAAAAGAAAAAATTCTTATTTTGAAATTCAAAACAAAAATAAATGTCTAGATTAACTCTCTTATTGATTTTACATAATAATTTCTATTAAACTATATTTAAAATGTTGCCAATCTTAATAACAACAAGAATTTTTATATATTTAATGCATTTCTAACAACTAGGTCAAAGATTATATATAAAATTATATATATTTGTAAGGTTATTTGAAGCTTAGCCTGATTAAAGTATTTATATATAAAGAACAAAGTTAGATTTAATTATTTTTAAAAAGAATGTAGTTATATCGTATGTATATGAAATTACAAAACTGGTTTTAACTCAAATATTATAAATAAAAATTAATTACTGATAGTCCATAATTGTAGTGCTACAATTTATATAATTTCAATCCAAATTACAAGTTTAAACAGTTCAAAATAGTGACTCAATTCAAATGCTTCAATTTAGAACTATAATCCATTTAAAACCTATTGTATTGTAAAACCTATTGGAACCAAATTTTTTGTAACAGTGCAAATAGAAATTGTCATATCGATTGACGGCCTTTTTAAGATTTTTACATTATGTTTTATTCGTTTTTTAATTTCATTGATTTTTGAATCATTGAGTTTAAAAGAAGTGGTGTTCTTTTTGGACAGAGCTTCCTCAATTTGTTTATAACCCATTAAACGTCAATTAAATTTTAGGATTTAAAGTATTTTTAAACGTTCTCATTTTATTATTAATAATATGGTAATGCAAATATTTTTTAATTGGCCCACATGGCCACATCCGAAACGAAAAGGGCCATTAAATTTGTTTATAATATTTACTCTTATAAATAAAATCTTTCTAAATCTAAATTTATATTTTTTAATTGTGTTTTTATACAAGTAAAATTTTCTTTCGAAATTTTCTATTCGATATTATTTTGATTTATTTTTATATTTATTATATAAAGGATTTGTTTAACAAAGCACGTACTTTTCCAATTTGATAACAATCTTTGTTCAGATCACAGAAAATTGTCAGTCGTTTATCTGAGATGAAGGTTAGAGAAAGCTGATTTAAGATAAAATTTTTAATAAATTTTTAATGATTATTATGTCAATTATTGGAAGCGCTATATGAAATACCAAAACAAAAATTCTAAAATACCAAATTATAAAATTTTAAATTCAAAAATCTTACAAAATCTGAAAACTTGAAAAACGAACGCCATTATATAAATTTAAGGAGTATATGTACAAAATTAAGAGATTTCGGAGCAAAATCTTAGGCTTATTAGGAAATGAAATAAAAAAATTCTATAGTTTTAATTTCATAGTATGTATAAATATTAGAAGTTTTGTTTTTATAGGAGTTGAATAAAAAACTAAATAAACGTGGAATAAAGCTCCAAAACTTTGTATATGAGACTTTAGCCTTTATATCCAAAAGGCTATGCTATAAACCCCCAGATTTTAATAAATGAAAACCCCAGATTTCAATTATATAAATTAAAAATAAGTTTTATTGTTGAAATATATATAAAAAAAAATAATTAGGAGGGATTTTAGAAATTTGGTTATAAAATCAGGGCCTCATTAAATGCTTAGAGGGGGCTAAGATGACAGCCATCATTATATTAAATGTTTTCCTGTTTAAATATGTATGTAAAAACGGAATAAGGGGGTATTTTTGAGTTGTATAATAAGTTGATAAATTACTAAGCCGTTGATTACAGCCGAGTTTGAAATTTTTGATTCCAAAAACTGAAACTTAATTAAATATTATGATTAATAAATGAAATAATGCCCTACGTTCCTTGTTATAGCAGTGGCAAGGGGAAATTTGATAAATTATAAACTTATAAATTGAAAATTTCAAAAAAACTTAAAAATTTTAATTCTTTTTTTAGCACATTTCCAAAAAAATTTTGAAAAAATGTGCTTATTAGTTTCACTCTGTCCGTCCGTCCGTCCGTCCGTCCGTCTGTTTACAAAACTTCTACACCGTTAAAGATAGAGAAAAACAATTTTAACCATAGGTAGGTCTCATAAAAAAAATAATTTTGTGGAACAACTTTTTCATGTAGCCCCCCCCCATTACGGAGCTACAGCCCCTCAAACTTTGAAAAAGCCCTATTTTTAAATGCATATATCTTATGTTCTGCTTAAGATTTTTTCAATCTGAAAACGTCATTCGACAGGTATTTCTTTTATCTTTATAAATTTATATCAAAATTATACAATTTTTTTAAATTTAGTGTTTAAATTTACCGTTATGTGAAAACTAAATTTTGCATGATTTTTCTACTTTCATAACTCCGGCACGCTTCTAGATAGAAGCTTGAAATTTTGAGGCAATAAAGAACTTTTAGAGTTAGTATAAGTTTGCTCAGAAAATTTTTTCGGACCACCCCCTGTTTATGAGCTATTAGGGCTTAAAAATTGAAAATTTGCTATTTTTAAACACCTGTAACTTAGGAACCTGTACACATTTTACTTCTGCAAGATATAAAATTTAAAGCTACAGTAATATATTTTAATGTGTGTTAAAGGTTTGTTTTAGTTGTAAAGGGTGTCAAAGTTGCAGTTCTTCAAAATTGCGAAAAAGCCCCATTTTCAGATGTATATATCTCGGGCTCTGCGTAATAATTTTGCAATCTAAAACCGCCAGAAGATCGGAAATTTTATGATCTATATAAAATAATATCAAAATTATGTAATATTTTGTAATTTACGATTTAAATTTACCGTTATATGAAAACCACATTTTGCATGAAATTTCTTTTTTCATAACTCCGGTACCCCTTTAGATAGGAACCTGAAATTTTGAGACAAGAAAGAACTTTTAGAATTAGTATAAGTTTCCTTAGAAAATTTTTGGTGGCACCCCCTCTTTAAGAGTTATTACGCCTCAAAAATTGAAAATTTGCTATTTTTAGACACCTGTAACTTAGGCACCTGTACAAATTTTTCTTCGGCAAGACATGAAAATTAAAGGTTCAATAATATATTTTTACGTGTGTTAACGGCTTTTCTTAGTTGTATAGGATTCCGGACTTACGGCCCCTCAAAATTTCAAAAATGTCCTATTTTCACATTTTTTCGTATTACATGAAATTTTCAAATTTTTGTGTAAGTCACAATTCTAAACAGTTTGTATTGAGTTTTGGAAATGTGCGCTTTTAAAAACTGTTGGTTTACATTCTACCTTGTTTTTTATTTAAATGTATTTTTTTTTATTAATGAATAAGAAAACTGTTTTGCGATTTTACTATTTTGAAATTTGCGATTTTGGGATTTTATATTTTGGGACATTGAATTTTGAGATTTTGTATTTCGAATTACTTGGGCAAACCATATTATTAATTATATTTTATCTGCAAATATATTTTTTTTTTGTTTTTAAGAATAGTTTTTTTTTGTGTACTTAATTAAGGTTTAGTACATAAATATGATATATCATGTTCTAGTAATTAGAAAAAATGTAATATTTGGGTGTTTTTAATAATAATAAATTTTAAGAATTTTTTGTTAAATAATAGAAAAATTAATTTAATTTTTTTCATTTTAGTTATGTATATTATACATATATATATAAATTTAGTAGAGTTTTGGCACGTCTCTCATTGACACAAAATAATTTATAAATTAAAAACCTGTTGTTTTGAATCCAGATTTAGATTCTTTCAATTTAAAACGCTAGTCAAAAGTTTTTTTTTTTATTTATAATAATTTATTTATATAATTTATTGAAAATATTCAATATTATAGATATATTATTGATATATATATAATGTAAAAGTGTAATTTTTTTCCCATTTACAAATAAATGTGAAATTATTGGAAAATTTTGCATTTATTATGAGATTATCACTAATATGTTTTTTGTGTTACGATTGTGTAAGTGAAAATTTAATTTGAACATTTTGATCTAAAAATTAATATAAACATATAATTGAATACATTTTAGCACGAATACCTTAACCTTGTAATTAAATTTAACACATTTATTTTAAATTATTTGATGATTTCTATCAATTATATTGAATATAATTTTATAAAACTTAAAACAAATTATTATTACTTTGGCACTATAATTTGTTTTAAAAGTTTTTAACATCAAAATTCATTTACTCCCATTTTTACTCCTTTCGTTTTATGCAGAATAGGTCTGGTAAAAATGTTTTTGAGTTAAATTGTATTTTTTTATTATATCTTCAATTGTGTAAACGACTTTTCTTCTTCGACCTTCTCTTAACTTTTGGAGTAGTTTTTTTTGGAAAAATCAGGACTAAAAATTCTCTTCTATAGTAAAATCATACCTGATTTTCTCTCCTCACCTTTTTCTATTAAAGTAACTCTATAGTAAGTCTATAAAAAGGATGCTATTTGTTTCTTATTCATTCCTTAGTAATAAATTTTTTAGTGAACACTACTAATAAAGGACTTTTTACACATAAATATAAGAAGGCAAAAACAAATTTTCGCGCCAAATTTTTGTGATTGTTTGATAAAAATCGAAGTTAAAGTAAATTTGAGTTACAATATTGAGGGTATGCATTGCATTATAATGCATTGGTAATTTTGACACCGATTTTTATGAATGGTTAGTAGCCAGCTCTCCAATGATATTGAACGTGAAAGAAAGGGCTGAAAAGGGTAGAAAAGAAAATTAACCTTTTCAGAGACGATGATTATTATTATGACGAGAATAATGACGATTATGTACCAAATGAAGACTGATTCATCTAATATTGAAAATGATAAGATCGTCGAACTAAATGAGACCGCGGATATGTATTATCTATTTAATTTAGCTGTTACAAAGATGTTTTACCAAAAGTTGAATAATGAATGAACAACCGTCACGAGATGAAGGAATTCACAATTCGTTTGGCAGTTTGAAGCATTTTTCGGTGGACTGATAAATGTATAAGTATTTGAATTGTTGATGTTTTTTTTTTGCATATCCACACTATGCCAGAAGTAAATTTTTAACATTATTTTTTGGATATATTTTTGAAACCTAAGCCAAAAATAATATTTATATTTTGTTTTATTCTTCAGCTAAATTTTAAACCAAGACTTCTTTGCCAATTTTTGCTCTAAAAATAATTAAAATATGTATTTTTAAAATACATACATCCAAGTTTGTTTATTAAATTTGTTTTTTGTTTTAGATTTTGTATCTATATTGATGCGCCATTACATTTTATTGTAAATCTTTTTCTTTGATTACATAAATATTTAATTTAAATTTTCAGTCTTAATTTAAAACTTATGCCGTCCATTTTTATAAAACTTTCTTCTAACACCGGAAGGGGTATTTCCTGACTAAACTGAAAGTGCATTTACCTATAATTTTCTTTAAATATTTAAAATATTTTATTTAAAATTATATTTTATGAATTGTAATTATTTTAGATTGAAATAAATTCAACATCTGTAAAATTATTATATTTTTTTTTTGTATTAACACTTAATTCAAATTAAAGAATTTTATATTATAGCAAATTTAAACTTTAAACATACAATAATGCGTATGTGAAAGAGACTAAGTAAAAAAATTTTATAAAATTTTATTATCTTTTTTATTAAATTTAAATTATAAGATATTTTTTTGAATTAAATTTTTCTTAAAATTACTGGTTTCCTTTCTTATTTTCACAATTTAACAAAAAAAAAAAAAATGATGCAATCTTTATTTTGTGAATTTGTACTGCGGTGTCCAGAATTTTGAAATGATTTTTTTTTGCAAAAATTTTACAATGAACGCAAATGCAAACAACAGATTTATTATTAATAATTTTGTTATTTTGTCAGAATAATAAGAAATATGAATCAAAATGTTAAAAAGGAAATGTTAAATTTAAATGTTTTTTTTTTTGTTTGTAAATGATGTAAACAAAATTGAAATTTTTGATTCTATAATACCGTGCTTTCGAGGAACTGATATATCGTCGGTGTTCGGGCAAAAGTAACCAAACGCCATTCAAAAGTGATATTGTGATTATGATATTTAGCTCATTAGTTCTACTTCGGTATATTCTTTACAGGTAAAAATGCTCAAACACGAGTCTTATCAAAAATTGTTTTTTTGTCGAGTTTCGTATTTGAGCATTTTCAGAACTGATTTGCTTAAATATTATAAATTTGCATAAATGGCGTTTGGTTAGTTTTGCCTGTACACTAACGATATTATGTATAGGTTATATTATGAGAGAAATACAATATCAGATAGAACAACCTACCACAAATTTGGCTCAAATAAACTTAAACAGATTTAAGTAATTTTTGAATAATAAAGTAGCAAGCAAGTAGGTAGCGTGATATATTTGTCGTTCATATACCCGAGATCGTCTTCATTAGCGTTCTCAATATCTTAAATACAGCAGTAAAAGGTCCAAATTTAGCATAGGAAGTTTAAAAAGTTTTATCGCTAAGAATCCGGTGGACATCAAAAACAATATTGTTAATTTTCTTAGTATAGGATAAGTTTAGTATCGACTTTATAGTCTTGTTTTTTTTTTGAGTTCATTCAACATTTTTATTATGTTTATTCTGGTTATAATAAACTAAAAATAGAATATATTACATATGTACTTACATATATTATAGGTATTGGTATTAGCATTTATGTATGTATCTTTTTAAAAGGTACATGTTCTAGCTTATAAGACAATTTTAAGATAAGTTAGAGACATTTTTTTTATATAAAAATTGAATAACCTAAAAAAAAGAGTTTTTTTTTTTTTGTAAAATCAGACTGAGATCTAAAAATCTACAGTGTTTTTCTTTTTAAATCCTGTTAACTTTAACATTATAAAATTCAAATTAAATAGATAAATTAAATAAAATACTAAGGGTATTCACGAGTTGGTGCAAAGTGATCTTGCACAAGTGCAAAATTTTGCACCGTAGCATATTTCAATTTTTTGACAGTTAAAGGGCACAATTTATTGTTTTCATGTATAAAGTGCAAAATTTTGCTAGACTATGCAAGATCTAAACCCTATTGCATATTTGTGCAAGACCATTGCAAAGTTTGTTTATTGTTTTGTAAGCGCTATATTAGATAAAAATTTAAAAAATGCCTAAAAAAAGTGGGAAAAAAAATATTTCTGATTATTTATTAAGTCAAGCATATGAAGATATACAAAAATCTGAAATTTTTGGTAAGCATATTAAATTTTTATGTAAACAAAACAAGTACATCAACGATATTTGACAGTTCAATAAAAATTCATGCTAGAGTTGTTCACGAGTTGGTGCAAAAAAAATTTGCACTTTTCCATAAACTCGTGAATACCCTTATTAAAAATCATCATCAACGTCATTTATTAGAATTTATTAGAATTTTTTTTTAAAAGAAATATTTTCATTAGACGGACAAGAAGTGTATATTGTTCATTTCAGACATCTGAATGTGTTGTATCAAGTGATTTTCAATTGATTTGATTAAAAATTAAATTGATCTCCAAATATAGACTTATTGTTATTATTCACCTAATTTGAAATTGCTTCCTTCTTATTATAGAGTTCTTAACAACATAAATGATGTTTAATTCGTAATGGAACACAGAATAAAAAGATATAATTAGTTATTTTGTATTTTCGTTATAACAAAAGAAAAAAAACTAAATTCAAATCGTTATGAATTTCGTTTTATACATTTTGTTGATGAACTTATTATTAAATAAGTGAAAATAAAAAAAAGATCTCCAATCTATTTTCTTTTTCGTATATTTCGGTGTTCTTTAATTTAAAATCAGAATTAAAATGAGACAGAATAATGACGGTGGCGGCTGACGAAAGCAGCTGTAGGAACAACTAAGAAAATTAAAACAAAAACCAAATATAAAAATTAAAAACGGAGAGAATTTTAAAAATTGTTTCAATTATTTAAATAGTGATTTCTTTAAAATTTATTTTTTAATTTAATTTCATGAGATTTACTCATGACTATTTTTTATTAATAATATTTATCTTTCAAAATCATATTATTAGTATCAATCAAAAATTCGCGCGGAAAAATTAATGTGCTGCCACTCTCGCACACTCTCATGTAAATTCATAGCTGATGAAAAATATTCTGGCAGCCGCCGCGAAATTTCTAGGTTTACCTTTATTATTGTTGCTTATGATAACAATTCAAAAGAATTACAGGATATTTTACTATTGTTACTAAATTGTTAAAATTGAAATATTTTTTCTCTACAAACAATTTTACAAATATGTGATACCTATTACAAAAACGAAATCGGATTCAAAATTATAAAAGTTTCTTAGGTAACTTCAACGCAAAAAAAAAAATTATATTTCCGCTTCGTTTTTCTATAATAAAAAGAAATTAAAATCTTATAACATTTGGAACGGAAACTTTTCAAATTTGTTTCATTTAGTGTTAGAAGCCTTACGTTACACATCCATTGGTTTCGCTGTACTTTTGATTAGACACTTTCAATTTCCTCTATGTTATATGTATGAATTTGCCAAATTGCGGTTTTAGACATATTTTAGATAAAGGGTTTTATTTTTATTTTAAAAAAATTAGTGACGATGGGTATCTTAGTTAAAGCTATTTTATATATGTACATACATGTAAAAATAAAATTAAAATAAAAATTTAATTTAACATCAATATAATATACAAATAATATACAATATATATAACCATATATTATAACATAGTACTAAATTACCGTCGGCGGATAATAATAAACATACATATATACAATACGACATATAATTATTAAATAGATAAAAATCTGATTGCTGTACAAACATCTTTAAAAAAATTAATTTTTAAGCATTATTTGCAATTTTTAATTTTTGCGATTATTAATTGGATGGACTACAACTATAACTAAGGTTTTTTTTCTTTGTAACATACAAATTTATTATCATTATAAATTAATTTATTATCCAACTTGTTATTGATTGATTATTTGTTATTAGTCAGTTCAGTAATCAAGTTTAGAGGTTTTAATAAATTTTAAAATTTTTGTTCATATAGAAAATATGTTTTTGGATACAAATACACATACTTATTAATTTCATTTGATTGAACTTTGATTTTAATATGCTTGCCATATTATTAATAGCAAAAAAT
Source organism: Poecilobothrus nobilitatus (assembly GCA_947095535.1). Taxonomy (NCBI): domain Eukaryota; kingdom Metazoa; phylum Arthropoda; class Insecta; order Diptera; family Dolichopodidae; genus Poecilobothrus; species Poecilobothrus nobilitatus. The sequence goes on along the minus strand of OX352773.1, from coordinate 24,365,648 downwards.
TATTATTTTTTTTTTTTATTTCATATGTACATAATATACATATCCATGTAGTACATTATTTATAAAGTACATGTATACGTAGATAGTTTAATAAAAATATGTAAAAAAACAAAATTATTAAAAGGCAAAAACATGTCGTCAGAAAATAAATTTTTTTATTTTGATATCGTAAAAATAATATAGTACAGTCATCAGTCATTTTTTAAAAGCAAAAAAAAAAAAATAAAAATAGAAAGCAAAAATTATTTACAAAAGTTTTAAAAGTTTGATTTTTTGAATATTATATACTTACATACAATAAATACACTATACCCGTACAGAAATATATAATGTACCTAGTCTAGTGCCATACAGAAATTGTAGTACCTATGCATATTATATAGTTTCTTTATGCTATGTACAGAACAGTACAGAGCAAACATTTTTTTTACGATATAAAAAAATGCATATCTTGTATGCAATTTAAAAAATATAAAAATAATAAAATTTTGCACTACATAAAACTTTATTTCAAACATTTTGTTTTCTTTTTTTTTTTTAATATCGTAAAAGCACCATCACAAAATATCGTAAATTATTTTTTGGTCAATATAAAAACCAGAACTGATGAAATCTTTTAGACAGTTGATTTTTATACGGTATTTTATACACTTAAGGTTTTAAAAAATAACAGTTTAACCAGTTTAACAAAAGTAAGATATAAAAAAAAAAAAAAAAAAAAAAAAATCACGGAACTTTACGTTCACTTTAAAAATTCAATTTAAATAAAAAAATAATTTGCAAAAGAATAAACTTCATAAATTAAGTGGTTTTTAAAAAAAAATATTTGAAAATTTTTTGATCAAATATAATTTTGTGAAGAAAATATAAATTGTTAATACATACATACATAATATATTTTGCACCATTTTCAATTTTGTGAATTTAAAAAATATTGAAAAAAAAATAAATAAATAAATAAGGAATAAAAAAACAAAAAAGGTAAAACTTTAAAAATAAAATATAATTGACTTTAAGGTTGAACGTTAACGTTTAATTTTAATTTAGATTGCGTGTTTTGTTTAAAGTACAAATTAAAAAATTCTACTTATAGTGTTATAAATTATAATTCTCTAGATTAAAACTTGATTTAGAAACTTTTGACATTTAAAATCAAAGAAAATAAATAAATACAATTTTTTTAACGTATATTTTTTAATTAATAAAAACCAAAATTTAATTTTTAATTTTTTTTGTTTTTTTGGTTGTTTTTTATCCATAGTTAATAGCTGTTACTTGTTGCATAATAATATAATAAACGCTAAAAGGATGAGTTTTGGGTAAGTTTCAATATTATATCATAAATTTTGTTCAATATTATTACATAAAAAAAAAAAAAAAAAAAAATAAATATGTAAAATTGAAGATTTTTGTAGAAAAATATCTACGATCATTTTTGTGCATTTTGCAAAAATCATAATAAAAAAAAAACAAAATTTACAGAATGTTAAAAAAATGTTGATATAAATTTTAAAAATACTATACATAAGGTACATAGTTTAGTTTTCTTTTAAATTCTTTCAAAAAAATAAAAATGTAAATATATAGATTGTATACATAAATATATAGATATATAGTTTTGTTGCACCTGAAACATATTTTACCGTTCAAAGTCTATTAAAAAAATTTTTTTTTCTTAGAAATTTGTTTTTATTTACAACTGATAAAAAGAAATGCAATATAACCTATAATAAAAATTATTTTACTATCAATTTTTGTTACCTACCAATAAAAATTAAATGTAGATATTATAGTTATGAAGAAAAACTACATATTATAATAAAAATTTATTATAAGAATTTTTATTCTGGTATAAAAATTTTAATCTAATGACTAAAGGTTAACATATTGTTTTTAATATTCTTATGTATCTGCACAAATTAATTAAATTAACAAATATTTTGATTTCTGAACAGATCGTAATATTCTCCACTTCTTTTTTTCACTCCTATTACTACTTAAAAAATTCGCTCATTTTTAACCATCAATCCTGAAAATAAATTACGTAGATTTTCCGATATTTTAGTTAAATTTTAAGTAAAAAAGATTTTTTATTTACCATTTTTTTTACCTTTAAAAATAAAATTATAATAAATAAAAGAAAAAATTTTGTAAAAAGAAAATAAATTGAAAATTAACATTTATGATGTAAATACAAATAATATAAACTCTTATGAATAATCAAAGTATTTACTGATAGAAATTTATTAATAATATCAAGGCATAAATAAATAAATAAAAAAATAATTAAAATAAAAAAAAAATTATTTCAAAAAAAAAAAAAACTAATGTAATGGGTCGAATATATTAAACTGAGCTTAAACTTAAAACTTATAATTTCGCAAATAAAAATTATGAGTTCAGATGAGATTTGAGCTCAACTTTAGTTTTATGCATTTGACTCAATATAATTTGAGTGGTTTATTCTATATATAGTAATCGAAGAAAATATTTTACAAGTTCTTGGTTAGAACTATTTTATTTTAAAATTTTTAAAATAGAATTTCTTAATTGTTTCTTTTCTAACTTTAATAAGCACTTTAGTAAAGTATGCTATTTGAAAATGATACACAAATAATACATAAATACATCAGAATTATATGTATTATTTATGTAGTTATTTATTAATATTATTTAATACTCATTTTTTTTTTCTTTTACTACTTTTAATTGGAATTCACATGTTCTAAATTCAATAATAAATTTTAACGGTTATAGACATCAACATTTTTATCAATGTTTTTGTCAATGTTTTTTTTTTTTCTTTTTTCTTTTTTTTAGTGCATTTATAAATGTGAACAGGAAATTACACAGCCTTTTTCAGGCGTGACTGTAAATGTCGTAAGGGGGAATAAGTCTTACAACGTGTGTGAGATTCGAACCCGCACTGCCTCGGTGTTTACATCGTATTTTATACGCTCTTACCCACTAGGCCATCGAGACCCCGTCAAGATTTTATTCTTGATTTATAAATTAGTATAGAATCGGATGATACATAAAGCAATGATTTAGCTTGAATTTTTTTTTTTAATACCTTTCTCTAAGTTCATTCAATAAAAATTTGTTAGTTCAAATAAAATATTTTACGCTGTCTGGTCTAAGTCAATTATCATATAAAATTGTCAACATTAAATTTAGATCCGGTATATGTTAAGAATACTTTTCCAGTCAGAAATTATTCAAAATATTTACCTTTATTTAGCTAAAAATATGAAAGCCTTTTAATATTTTACCAAAAACTAAATATAACAGTTATTATATATTTATGAATTTTACAATAAAGACTATCCAATTTAAAATTGATTGACTTTGTGTATCAGAATCATCTAAAATATTATTTTGTTATCAAAGTGAAAAGTAAGTTTCAATAAAAGAATGCAATTTTTGAATTTTTATTGTTTATAATAATAAAATAATGCATAATTTATAATTTTTTTTTATTAAATATGGTGACTATTTGATTATTATGGTCATTTAAAATAAAATTTTTTTTCGATTTACGTCGTTTTTCATTAAAAATTTTATAATTACAATTTATATTATATTCTGCTAAGGAACTGATATTTTGCATAAGGTATATAAAAGATGAGTTTATTTCATTATCTTTTTAATTTTTATATGCAATCTATTATATGCAATATAAAAATTTTCTTCCACCTTGTTGAATTTTCTTTTTAATTTTCACTATAATAAATACTTTGTTTACAACAAATTCACTACGTAGACAAAAAATGTATCTTTAATATTTCAAAAAAAAAAAAAAAAATTATTGTAATTTTTGTCATTTTGCGAAAAACAAAATAACAAATTCTATTAAATAATATCCGAGGACAATTTCTGTGTGGGAAAATTAAACACGTACAAATGTATACATCAGATATGATGTAAATGAAATTTCGAGTACATCATTTAAAAACGTATTAAAAATTTTATTGACTGTCAAAATTTAATTAACAAAAAAAAAAAAGTGAAAGTATTAGAGATAGTAAATAATAAATTTTTGATATTTATTTTAAGATGTATTTTTCATAATGTTTATATAAAAATAAAAATCATAATTATTCTATTAGAATTTTATTTATTATTAATAAATAAATCTTTAATTCTATCACGCGATGTAAATTATTTCAAGGTATTTATTTTTTTCCTTTCATAATTTATTACAAAATTAATAATGCAATAAATAATTTTTAATATGTACGTTATTAAGTAAAACAATGAATAACATAATTTAAATTTATACATTTAAGAAAAAATATATATATACATATACATATATAGAAACATAATATAATGCATTTTGCTTCAAAAAAAAAAAAAAAACAAGAATTGCAGATTAATAATTTATATAGAAAATAGCAAATTATAATTAATGTTTGTAACAAGGTAAACTTCTATACATAAAAAATTGTTTTTAATTAACATTAGGTATAGTTGTTTTAAATGAAGGTTCAAATTATTTTTACGATTAGCGCGATTATTTTATAGTTTTTTTTTTTAGTGTGCACCCTACAATACGTTAGATATAGACTTTCGTTTAACATCTTTATATGTCACACGGTTTTCTGCTGTTATTTTTATATTCTCCGATTTGAGAATACATTGACGTAATTCTACTATATGATATATATATATAGTGTCTTCAATTGTTTTTAGGAAGTAATTTCATTCTATTATCCTGGTGATTCCATCCTAAGATCATTCTATGTAAGTGATGTTTCAATAATTTTTTATTGCAGTGATTTATCCATTCCTATTTTATTTTCCTTTCCTACTTCAGTATGAATTTGTCTCCTGTACGTATCCGTATTTTATTTTCCTTTCCGACCTTAGTATTGGTTCCTCTCCTGTAAGTCTCTATATAGAAATCTTTATTTTTGATGTATGGTGAGTCAGAATAAAGTATTATGTGTAAATATGGATTTATATGAGCAACTGTAAGTTTTGGTATAGGTTTCAAGGTTTTAAATTAAGCGCTTTCGTTTTGTGATTGTAAGGTTCAATTGAAATGTATCTATATAGAATTATATTTATCATTACAATACTCTGTATAGTAACAAAATTGTTATTGCTCTTTATTAGAATATTACTTCTGTCACGAATTATGCACTTTTTTTTTATTTTGATAGTATATGATTAGATGTTTTCAGGTTTTTGTACCTGAAAAAAAAACCTTTAAATTAAAAATTTTATTTAAATTAAAAATTAATTTTCATGTTTCAAATTTAAAGAAAAAGTACAAGTCGCTTTTCTTTAATTTTTTAACATTTTTAAAAGGTATAAATTTATAAAAATCTATTGTTCACATGCAATTTTATGGTTTAGCGATTTTTTCGTTGTAGAACTACAACTGAATTAAAAGGGGGTAAAATGAAAAAATGAATGAAACGCGATTTTTTAATTAGAATATAGGTTTGATCTCAGTAAAACCAATAAAGAGACGATCTTTAAAATATTGTAATAAATGTTTTTTTTACGAGTTTATTCTTCTGCCGCACTTAAATGTGACAAGGAAATTATAAAACCTTTTCTTTCTAAGTGTAACTGGTATATGTAGTAGGGGCGAATTATTCTTACGGCGTGTGTGGATTTCGAATTTACTCTCCATTAGTGTTTATAATGTATTTTTACGCTCTTACTCATTAGGCCTCCGAGACCCTTAAGCGATATTTTTTTATGCTAAATTAATTTTAAAATAAAATTTAAAAAGTAATAATGATCTCATTAAAATTTTCCTCTTTTTAAGAAAAGTATTTAAATTTTGTAATAATATTTTAAATGTTTTTTCTTATTTTTGTTTTTCTTTTTTTTTTAATTTCTACCTCTGACCTTTAACTTATTTGTATTATTTTTGCTAATTTTTCTAAATTGTATAAATTAGATTAAAAATATATATTGGACTTCATTCAAAATTTCACCATATGGTAGAATTTTTTATATCATTTCTTCAAGATTTGCATATCATTTGTTTATCATTTCTTTTACTTTTATGTTGTTTTTTTTTTTTTTTGACAATATTCTAAAATTAGTCGTCTACAATGAAAGTAAATTAAATATATTTAAGGTGTCTCAAAAGAAAAGGATCTTTTATATTTACATAGAAATTGATTAGAGGAAATGTTATTTTGCTATATGAATATATTTTTCCATTTGGTGGCTGAACAAATAGGGGTGTCAATAATCAATATATATATATAGGTTATATAGGTATAATTGTTTGCTATATAAAAAAGAAAATTAGATTAATATTTTGTTAATTATACTAATCCTTTCTTAATTTTTCTTTTGTTTTAGTTTAAATTTTCTCAAGGATAATAAACTGTGAATATTTCTCGATTTCTCTTACTTATGATTTTTATTACATGTTTCAAGCGTATAGAAATCAACTTTAAGTGTATGTTCTGTAACAATTTTATAATTTTTCTAAAAATATATTTTTAAAATTAATTCAATATTAATTTATTGTACTCCCTACCAGTCATTAGTTTCAATTCATGTTTCGATTTAATATTGTTCTAATGCTCTTCAATACTGAAGCTCATCACTCGTTCGATACCATGTTATATTCTCTTACAGATGTGCATCTGAGGTATATTTTTTTATTACAATTTTTTTTTTATTTCATTTCTATTTTTAAAAAACGTGGTTTTTTTTTGAAAATTTAACTTTAAAATTTTTTGTAATAGTTACTCACGAGAATATTTGCCGGAGGTCACCCTTGAATAAAGCGCAAAATAATAAAATTCGAAAAAAAAAACTTGTTGAAATAAAATTCTTAAATAAATTATTGTTGCTTTTAAAAAACATTAAGTTTTAGAAAATAATTTTTGTTGATTTTCATTTAGTGAATTTATTTTGAGTTCATTTACCTTGAATAATTAAAATTTAAATATTGAAAAAGAACATGTTTTTTAATAGTATTATATACCAAAGTGTACCTATATATAATAAAAGTTGTAATAAAAAATATTATTTTATATTAATTTTATTGTCAGACAAAATGTTTATTTTTAATATTATGTATAAAATCTTAAAGTTATATTAAAAATAAAGAAATAGTAACAAAAAAAAAAATTTTACATATTAAAATATTATATACGTAGCCGTTTCACTGTTTAGTCACCCTCTCCCTGTTTGGTGGTTAGAATTATGTGTTGATTTGGTTATAGGTAAAAAAAAAAAGGTTTTTAGGTTTCCAAAGTTATATTAAATTTGGGAAAAGGGTGTTCAAGTTTTTTGAATAAAAAAAAAATTATTTTGTTAAAAATTGAGTTTGTTTTGTTTTTATTTTGTTTTAATTTCTAAATTTTTTGCTGTTTTAACCCAACTTTTAAGTTTAAAGTAACATCTTTTTATACATCTATAATTCCAACGCCTAGAATTTAGTTGAGGCCTTTTTGTGCTTAATTAATTATTTTTTAATATTATTTCACTTTTAATATTGACTAACTTCGTAGATTAAAAATCAGAAGATACATAATTCTTTTAAACAATAAAACATTTAAGTATATATTCTATTTAATAAAGTTCTTCAATACAAGAACCAAGAAGACATTAACATTTAAATTTTTTGTTGGATGAGTGAAAATAAAAAAGTCCTGCCTACTTATTTGTTTATTTTATTTTTGACAAAATAATCTGCTTAGATAAAGAACTAATATAAATTAATTCGATTTTTTATTTATAACCTCAAGAAAAGTGTAAGTTATATACCCTTAACTTAGAATATATGTAAGCAAATCAATCAACTATAGAGATATTATAATATAATGGAATTTTTTCGTATAAAATTTTTAATACAAAATAATTTCTTTATTTTATTTTTATGTTAACATTTTAAAATAAAATTTTTTTTGAAAACTATATTTAATAGAATATATCTATTTGATTTAGAAAAGAATTCGGAAGTAATTTTTTATATATTTTAAACATAAAATGTAGGAATAAAGACAATAAAAAAAAAAAACAATTATAATTTTTCAATAAAAAAAATATACACACCCACTTTTCTTTTCTCACATTACTTTTAATAGAACGGAAGTTTTATATTCAATTTCTAAGAACGTAATAATAATTTAATTTTATACCTACTGTTTTTTTTTTAAATAAATTTAAAATTAATTAATTTCTCACTTTTAAATCATTTTAGAGAAGGCATCCAATAAGTATGCAATATTAAAAGTTAGAAATTGTTCAATAATAATTAGCCAATAAATATGCAATTTTAGATTAATTTTTGTCAGAAATTTTTTATGTTCCATATAAAAGTTTTTTCATTACATATATATATGACCAAATATAATGTAAATATATAGTAATATAATATAAACAAAATAAATAATATTAGTATATAATTTAATAATAGTATAAAAACCTATAATGGCTTTAGTAGCCGATGGTTCAATAATATTGTATTACCAGAGACTACATGTAGTCTCTGGTATTACATTATGTCTGTAATATTAATATAAAATCAAAAAATTTTTTCGACACTCATTTAATATTTAAAAAACAAAAAAAAAAAGAAAATTAATGTATATGAATAATTTAATAATTTAAGAAATTTTTTATTCGTCATAACTTTTTTTTTTTTATCAGTTTTTATCTTTTAATAAAAAAAAAAAACTACACGTGCTCTTCATTTATTTTTATTGTTGTTTATAAGTTATCTATTAATAATTTTATTAAAATGCTTTCAGATAGCATTTTGACAAAATTTCTATTTAAATAAATAAATCTGATTCAACACAATTTTTTTTTTTTCAATATGTTAAAATCATATTTTTGTAAATGTAAATATTAATCTATTAATAACTCTATTATATTAATTAATTTATTAATAAGTTTAATAAAGATCAAATCTATTTTAAGAACTTAAATTGAATTTTTTTAAGATTAACAAGCTAGAAACTAATCAAAAATTTAAATTAACAAAAAATTAATGATAAAAAATTAACTAATCAAAATGAACTATAAAATGTTTGCCCCTTTTATAATTGATTAATAAAAAAATTGTCAACGTTTGGTGCTAAATAATTAAATGAATATTCAACAGTGGAATTTTAATAAATTTTAGTGATAAAAAATAATTTCCAATATAAATTTATACAGTATCATAGTCGATTGAAAGTTAAATATTACTAAGAACATATTTATTTAATTTTAAATTGAAAGCAATGAAAAAATTAAATTATGTCCATGTTTGAAAATTAATAAGTTTTAACGTTTGAAGCTTTTTAGTCAAAATTAATTAATTATATTAATTGAATATAAGATAATATATTTAGTGTATTTTTATTACTAGTAGTTTTTTCTCATAATTAGTAAAATCATACTTAAAAGGTTTTATTTTTAAAGTACATTATACAAATGATAGTAATTTTATATTATAAAAATATCAAAAATGTATTTAATTAATTAATTTTTTTTTTTTGAAAATAAATTTTAAATTAAAATTTTAACCCTTTTTCAATAAAAGTTATTTAGCACTAATTTACATTTTTTTAATTAGTTTGTTTATCCATAGGTACAAAGATTATAATTATAAAGTTATAGATATTATGGCATATTTTGAATTTGCTAAATTTTGCCAACCAATATTATTTTTTATTTTCAACAAAGCAAAAAAAATTAGCTAAAATTGTTCATATAATGTAACCTTTAGTATATTAATTTTTTATTTAGAATTTTTGTGCAATTTTGTAAAATATTTTGTAACCATTTGGTTTCTTTCATTTGATTTGCACATGATTCGATCTAAGCAAGTCCGAGGTAATTTGAATTTTACAATTTTATTATAAACCATTAAAAACGATTTACACTAAAGTTTTAATTTCAGCATATACCGTGAAAATTCCTCGGTGGTGTAAAACTGGTTAAAGAATATTATTTATTTTGAGAACCGCTGAAATTATGGAACATGCTTCCATTCAATGTATTCTCGTCTGATAGATATGGTTCATAATATATTTTGAAACTATATTCATAAAGAACATGCAGAATTTCGTTTCCAATTTACCTACCAGCTTTACCTATTTATCCTGTTGCCCTTCAGTTCCTCTCTGCATTATCTAAATCTATAAGAATAAATTTGTATAAAGGAATCCTTTATTAGCGTTTCTCCCCAACTTTATTGTATTATCCTATATTTCATTCCCATACCTCTTCCAATTTTGTAAAAACTTAACAAATAACTTTATAAAAAGGAATCCCCTTTATTAGAGATTGCGTTGGATATAAAAAAGAAACAAAAAAAAAGATATTTACAAACTTGTTACAAACTTTAGCACTATTAAATGCCGAAATAAGGCGAATCATGGACGAAACTTTTTTTTTTTTTTGTTTAGTTTAGTTTAGGGTAAATGTTAACTTTTCAATTACAACTCAATATAATCAAAAGAAAAAATCTCAATAATTGAAGAAGTTCTATAAAAGTTTCTTCTCTGTTACTGTGTTCTACTTTGATTGCTAAGTTATCTGCAAAGTACAATCGTTTAAATTACGAAAAAAAAAAATAAAAAATTAACATATTAATGATATGCTTTAATTAAAATTATACGTATATAATTTACCAAGTAGAAATGGTTTTATAATTTTATTACTATGTAAATTCATGCTACTATATGATTAAGTAAATTAAGTGTGTCAGTAAGGTATTATCATATTTAATACAACAATATTTAACCGTAACAATATACCTATGTATATATAAAAAAAAAAAAATTAAAAGTCAAAAAAAATTTTTTACTTATATACAACTTGGAAGGTACATACCTACATATAATAATTATTAAATTATTTTTAATTTTATTTTAAATATTACCAGTTTTTTTTTTGTTTTTTGTTTATTTTTCTCAAGTTTAATTTTCAAACTTGTTTAATATTATGTATTTATTTATTTATTTATTTTTTTTTCATTTTCGATGAAATCTATAAATACAGAAGCAACAAACCTGTCGTCGCAACGGAAACTAAAAAGCTTGTTTTTCGTTTTCTGATTGGTTAAAAATGGCGGTGTGTCAGAGATGATATTTTTTTTTTGTATGAATTGTTTAAGTTTTTGTTACAATAAATTAAATGGAAAATTAAATTATCTGAGAAAAAAAAAAAAAAAGAAAAAGAAAAATTTAATAAAAAGATAATCATTTTAAATTCGCTAAAAAAAATGTTTTTCTGATTTTTTTTTTTTTATAATACTTTGTAAAAGAATCGCAATTTATGCGGTTACGAGATTAATATAAATCTCTTAATCTCTTCTCATTTTACAAATAAACATTTTAAATGCTACTTACTGTATTACATGTTATATAGTGTTTATCGTCAATAGTTTTTTTGTTACAACACTCTAAAAATGAATTAATTATAAAATGAAATTAACAATAGAAATACTATTTTACTTTATTTATACACGTAAAGAGCGTTTTTTAAAGGATTATAAATGCATTTAAAGATAATTTAACTCTTATTTTAAATCTCGTATAAATATAAATGGGTATAATTGGTATTAGTAATACATACTAATGTTAAAAACAAGATTATGTTTAATTATTTTTCATAAGAATTATTTTAACCATTTCCCATTTTTTTGTAAAATATATAATTAAAAAAACATGTGATGAATGCATCTTCTCGAATTTAGTATATTTTGGTTTGTCCTTTGCCTATATATATATAAATTTTTTCTAGGATCAGTGGATGTAGGAGTAGGATCATCAAAAGTCACCCAGATGATATAATTCCTCAGGTTAGTTTTGGACTTTCACCAACCAAAACCATCCCCCTTAAATTTTGGCTTTAGCATGAGATCTTCAACATAAATGTATACAGTTTAATTTTAACGATAAAAATGTGGGTAGGATTAAATTTTTGGGTAGGATTAAATATTAAGGATAAAAATATTCTTGTGGAAATGTGAATTAGGAAATTTATGATTATGGAAATGAGGTAGAATAGGTAAATTTGGAGGGAAATTTTTAAGAAAAATATTAATGTTCTGCCTAAACTTTATTTTATCGTACACGAATTACGAACTTTAGCGAATACATGAGGATGGCATAAGTTTTATATGTACATGTTCCATATAAAGTTTATATTATACTTCTTGTTTCTCGTAGGAAAACTTTAAATGGAAAATATCTTTGTTTCTAGACAAAATAAATTGAAAATTCTGAAAAAACTTTACGGTTTTTTGCTAGTTTGAAACTTTGGTTCAAATTGATTTTGATAGTTATTAATAATTTTTTTTCTAAGCTTCTTTAAGCCTTTGGGTTATCACCATCAAAGTCTACTATAATTCATGAAAATTTCCTGAATCATTGTTTTAATTAAGAAATTTATTATTTAACTGTATCTCTTGTTTAATATTATAAGACACAAGTACTTTTTTAAGGTTATTTGTTCGCCATCTATTATCTGGTACAATAATTAATGATATTTTAATTTCTAATCAACTAAAAATTGAAATATTATCTCAAATTCGCTAAACATGTTTAAAGTTAAACATGGTTCCTTATTTGGCAAAAAAAAAAAAAAACTAAAATGTATGAAAATTATTTATTAAAAATTTTCTAGTAAAACCGATTTAAAAAAAAAAAAATTATTCGCAGTGTACCCATAAAATCAAAATTTCTCAAGTTTAATGTAAAACCACTAAGAAGGTGATGTTAATTTAATAACATCAAAATACTTTTTTTATTTAAAAACAAAGACCATAATAAAAAATTAAATTGGTTATTAATCAGTAAATGTGCGGTGTGGTTTTAAGTAGGTACATAGTTTAAAAATAAAAAAAATAATAAAATCAGAAAATATTGTTAAGGTTAGATAACAATTATAGTAATATCAGTTTCATTTAAAAAAATGCAAACATTTTCGAATTTAATTTTATTATAAGTTTGGTTTTTCCAAACTTTTTGTATCCTTAACAAAAAAATAAAATACATATAATTAATGTTGTAACATACTACCATACTACCATCCTACATATATCTTAATTATAAACCAATTAATAAAAATGTTTTTTTTTTTTTAAAGTTTCTCAATATTTGATATAAAATTCAAACGATTGCGTTTTATTTCTATAGAAATGCATATTATGTATCTTTAACATTACAAACAAACAATGACGCACGGGAATGTTTTTCTTTTTTTTTTTAATTCTACGTAAACGTAATCATAAATTTTGTCAACTTTTTATTCTCGTCTCTTAAATAAAAAAATATTGCTTATTGGTAAAAAAGTTTCTGTGATAAGAAAAAAAATCAATTGACGTCGTTATATTGCATAATCTTAAAACGTAATCAAATCTCGTGAGTAAATGGAGGCCAAGATTTTGTTTTTGTTTTTCTCTATATTTTCTCTGATATTATTTTATAAAAAAAAAAAAAAAGAAAAGATACGAAAAAAGATACATATAAGTAAGTATAGATGTTTTCCAGATGAGATTTGTGTTTTGTTTTTAATTTTAATAACGCACGTGCTCTGTAATTTATGTCACAGACATTTTTTTTTTTTTTTTTAATTTATTAATTTAATTTTTTTTTATTTTTATAATACTTTTCAGATAAATTTTTTTTACATTTTTTTTTTTGTTATTTTAGTTATAATTATTAATAAGATCCATAATTAATTGTAGTACAAGGAATTTTTATTTAACTACTTTTTAATATGACTAAAATTAAAAACTTCAGGGTCAGAAAACAAAAAAAAACAAAAATAAAATGCACAGATATTCTAAATTAATAATAATAGAAGGTACATATTATATATCTTAGTTAAAATTGAAATAATACAAGATAATTACTAAGTATAATGAAAGTATTAACCTGTTTTGTTTTTTTTTTTATATTGTCATGGAAAATCCAGCTTTCATATTAAAAAAAGTTTATTTTTAGACAATAATCTTAAGATTTTTATTTAGCTTAAAAACTGAATCACGTTTTTTGTTTTATTCAAATCGTTATTAAAAAATTAAAAAAAAAAAAAAATTCCTAAAGAAATGATAATATGTTAATTATTTTTAATTATAATAATATATTATATAAAAAATTTATTAAAATATAAAATAATTATTTAAAATTTAAATTATTTTTAAGATCATTATAAATAATTGTATTTATATTATATCGTCCGCACTGCACCATTGGTTAGACTCGCACTGCACCACTGGTTAGGTTCGCATTGCACTATTGGTTTGATTCTCCATTGTTTTGTTTTAGTTTATTTTTATAATCGCTGTAGAGTAACTAATGCTCCAAATATAAATATCTGCCGATATATTTTTAGGACACTTTTGCTTTTAGCATGTGGGCCACCTCGGTACAAGTATTCAATTATAATTATATTTAATATTTTGTTCACATTATTTTATTATATTTTATATATTATATTTAACCTGATCAAAGTTTGAACCCGAGACCTTTCGCCTGAAAGACCGGTGACTTACGCCCTGCAACATTGGTTAGATTCTCCATTGTTTTGTTTTAGTTTATTTTTATAATAGTTGTAGAGTAACTAATGCTCCAAATATCAAAAATTTAGAAAAAAAATAAGTACAAGTAAATTTTTTTTTTTTCTGTTTGGCTAAGGGAGGTTGGAAATCTTTTAAAAACACCACTCCCTTTGTAGTTTAGTTTGTTCTTTCCAACCAAATCCATTTCCCTCTTCTTAATCATATCATTGATTAAAACATGAATAAAACATATAACTTCTGATCCAATATTAGGCAGTAGAGATAGGAAACAGAAGACTAAGGAGTAGCGATAGGAATGGATAAAACTTGAACGCGTAAAATTTGAATTTGGGATTCAGACTGTAAGGTAATAATGAATGCGTTATTATTGTTATTATTATTATTTTTCTGTCGAAGACATTAACAGTTACCACATGCAGTTTAGTAAATAACACTTTCCTATATAAGGTAAGAATTGAAGACAGCTCCACTGTATAGCAGCTTTTATTATTACTATTAGAATTCATTAATATTATTATTATACGTTATATACATTATTGCGATATAAAATTACTACTTATTTTTTTTTTATATGATCTGACCGAAACTTAAACCCAAGACTCTAATATAAAAAGCCTCACGACTTAACCACTATACGTCATGTGTTAAAAATATAATAAAAACTAAAGCAGTTGAAAATATTTGATTATTTCTTTTTAATAAATTACCAATACATTTTGAGCTCATTTTCTGTTCTTTGAATAGTTTATGTATCGTGAATTTATTTAAAAATATCTTTTACACTTTGAATATTTAATGACTTAGTATAAAACTTAATTTTTAAAGCGGGATGTTAATAGAAAATTTTGAAGCTTTTTTACTTTAAAATTTATTTTAGAATATTCCGATGTACTGACACATTATTTAAAAATAATTATTATTAGAATATGTATTGACAGTATTTTTTTAATTCCTCAAATGATAATAAAGTAAAATTTAAATAAAGAAAAATTAGTATAAATTCTTTCTATGTATTATGTCTTACAATTCAATTAATCTTTAATCAATATTAAAATTTATTTTAAAAATATATAAAAATCTTCAATATATCACAAATTTTAAACTAAGAAGTGTATCTCGTCATATCATAATCTCTTTTAAGAAATCATAACAGGTATTCAAATTGAAATACTACCTAATAACTTTTAAAAAAAGAAATGCTATACAAGTGATATTAGATTAAAAAATGTATTTATAATGAAACAATTCTATATACATACATATATTATAAATAGTTTTCAAATGTACTAAAAAGTATTATATAGCACTACTGATTCAGTTTGTAATACTTTCCAATAATTTAATTTTTATTTCAACCTCTTTCATAATTTTTTATTTTCATTAAATAGCTTTGATTTTTTAAATGTTTGTTCTAAAATTAAAATATAATATCAGGTTAGGGTTAGTTTCTATGGCAATGACAGAATGGAGTAAAAAAAAAATATTTAAAACCATTCGATTTTCGAGAATTTGTCACATCTGAAGAAATCTAATAACTTTTCTAAACTTTCAGAAAATTTGTCAAGAATATCATTAAATGACACCACTAAACAATTTGTTTATTACGATCTACGTCTCTATAGTTGGGCAAAAAGTAAAGAACTATCTTTCTTCTCTTCCTAACCATTGTCTATTCATTTAATTGCGTCCACGGGTATATACAAATAATTTGTACACTTTTGGTTAATGTATTTAAATCTTAATTAAATTTATAATTAATAAAGCATAAAATAGGAATATAAAAACTGCACAAATACCGAATTCCATATTTATGATATGATTTACTTATTAAAAAGAGCTTTTCCCATAATAAAAATAGTTCTTTTATATGCTAACATTTTACAGAAAAAAAAAAAAATTAAGCTTTATAAACAAGCCTCCAATTTCTATTTATATACATATGTACATATATTAATTTTTGCAGCAGCAATACATAAATCTTATTTAAATTTTTTAAAATAAATAAACGCTTTAATTGTTATAGATCAGATCAGAATAACGACACTCACTTCACTTCAGTTCAGTAATCATTTAAATAATTTAAAATAGTTTTCATTTTTGCATTAATATAAAGCTTATAAAATTCAATAGACGAATTCAGTTGGACAAAATACTTTGTACGTTAAACAACGTTTTAAAAAAAAACAACGGTGAATAATAATTTGAAGAAAGAAAAAAAAAAAAAAAGAAGAAAAACAATATAATAATAAAAAAATTAATTCGCGGTAATTTTATTGCATAAAAAAAAAATTTTTTTATATTAAAAAAGCTAAACAAAACAAAAAAAACTAATATAAAACAATTTATACTGTCGCAAAAAAATTTGAAATTAAAATTAAAGAAAAAAAAAACAAACGAGATATAAAAAATAAATTATCTGTTTATTTTTTTACCAATTAATTACGTATGAACAAAAAAAAAAAACAAATATAATTTATTAAAATTTAACCATTACAAAAAATTTTTAAAAATCAGATAAACTGTGATAGAGTGTATAATTTTAGGTATCATTGTGTGGTAGCATTTAAATGTGTTTTTATTGTTAAAATATAAATAGCTAATTAAAAAAAAAAAAAAAAAAAAAAAAACATTTTAAAAGTAAAAAATTATTAAAAAAACCTAAAAACAAAACAAAAAGATCTTTTTTTTTTTTTGTAAATATGTAATTGAAAAATTCTTTAAATTAATTCTTTTTTTTTTTAAAAGTACTGTTATTACAATGCAATTTTTTAAAGTTATTAACCTTAAATTTATTAATGTAGTTTTATTGTTGGTTTTTTTTTTTTTTATAATATTGTCGGTCAGTCTGTTAAATCTTCTGAAATAAAATTGGGTATTGTCATGCAAAACTTTAGTTTTGTGCTTCAAATTAAAATGTCAGAAGATAACTGTTACTTTTGAGTTCATTTTCCATGTTCCCTTGTTGTATATACAATTCAGTAATGGATCATTATAACAGATTAATGATTCAGTAGAATTCAAAATTTAGTACCGTTACAAGATTTGATAATAATTTTATATGATTTGAAGTTTACCGTTAAACCGTTTATATGATACCTTAACGTATATGTATGTATATCCAGTTTAACGGTTTAAATATTTGAAAGAATTAAAGGTTTTACTTATAGGTACATACTTTATTATATTATGTACTTCGTTATGAAAGAATGAAAAAAATAATTAAAATATATTGTACTAAATGGTCTATAAATTAATTGTCATTAAATAAACTTGTTTACCTTTTTAAATACCTGAAAATATAATTTTAAATTTAAATTACACAACAAAAATTGAAAAGCAATTTTTTTTTTTTTTTTAAATTAAAAAAAAAAAAAAAAATAAAGATTTAATTAAGATTTACCTAGGTATATAGTTAAATGTTTTAAAATTTAAGATTTTAAAAACATAATTGTAAAAATTGCAATTGAAATAAGAAGTACTTAGAAAAAAAGTAACATTAACAATTCAAAGAACGATTTAAATTTGTATGTTATTAATGTTTTAGTGTTTTTCTTTTTTTTTTTTGTTTTTGTTTGGTTTTCAAAGTGTTTTTTTTTTTGTTGTTTTAAAACTAAGAACAAAAGTGAAGAAAAATGCATTTTTTTTTTGTTTTTTCAAGTAAAACTAAAAAATGATCACCTTTAAATTATGAGTTTTTTGTCAAGGCCAGATTTTTTTTTTTTTTTATGTTAAGTTAACAATAAAGTGTGTTGTACTTTAAACCGACAAACATAAAACATTTATATATACGTATACATTATTATGGTTTTCAAATGTTTTTTGTTCTTTTTTTTTTTATAATTATTTTAAATTGGAAATAAATTTTTAAAAATATGATTGTAGGTAAAATGAAAAATTACCGGAATTATACAATTTATATAAGTTCTCCATAATGAAAGGAATACCTAATATTATTGTATTTTTTATTATAATTTTGTTAGAAAAGGGAGTTGAAAAATGTAAGAATGATCTTTACTATTAATTAATATTGGTTATGAATTATTTATATACGATTCGTATTCTCTCCTCATTGATACCCTAAATAAGAAGTTTGACATCGATTGACAATTATTGAATTTCTTGTATTTTACTCTATTTATTTATTTGTATCTTATTAATTACTATTTATTTCGTTATTCATTTAAAATAACCTAAATTTGATTTATATTTTATTGGTTCGTGTTACTTTAATGGATACATAGTTTTTAATTTTAATTAAATTAAAAGTATAAATAGGTACTATGTAACATTTATAATATTTTCACTTTTTAAAACTTATTTTAGTAATTTTCTTTTTTGTGTAAGATCCTTTAAGATCGTTGTTTCTTAGGTATTACGTTTAGGTTTTAATTAATGTAGAAGTAGACTTTTTATTTGATTTTTGTATTAATTGTTATCGAAAATATTTTATAAAAATGCATTCACAATTTTTTTTTGTAATTTATTTTTATTATATAGGGTTATACTTCAAAAATTAAATTACCTTTTGCAAAAGAAATTTTATAGATTTTGTATTATCTTTATGATGGCATCCAAATAAAAATATTTGCGTTTCATTATCTTGTACAATATAGCTACAAATGCCAAGTAGTCACCTGCTTTAGTTTCTATTAATTATTAAAGAACAAAATTAATAATTTCAGAAATTGAAGCTCAAAGTCAAATATGAATAATGAATGACTACTTTGGATACCTTACGATCCTTACAGAAGTGGAAAGCAAAACACAATTTCCACACGAGTGGAAATAAAAAATGTTAATAAATTTTATATTTTGAAATATTTTTTTTTTTTAAAGAAAAGGAAAGGAAAGGAAAAGAAAAGTCAAATAAAGATTTTCCTAATTAAGAAAGTAAAATAGTAAAATTTTGTCATGTAAAAAATTTTCTGATAGAAGTAAGTGTGTGTTAAAAGTAAGATTTTTAGTTTTACGGTTTTCTAACATTTTAATTTTATTACACGTTACAATAAATGTTTACTTTTATCTTTCAGACAAGCTTTTTAAATGTTTAAAAATTAAAATAAATCGAATTAAAATTTAAATAATGTAAAATATATTATTATATACAATATATTCTTTCTCATAAACGATTTTAAAAATAATAAATTTAATTTTTAATTACATAAAAGCTTTGTTTTTACTTTGTAAGTCAAAATTTATCACAAAGAATTAAAAATTTTTTTTTTTTATTATGTACTTAGTATCTATATATTTAATTAAAAAAAGTATACATATTTTTAGTTTTCTAAGTATAACATTATATATAAAAACTTAAATCAGCTTTTAATTGTTAAATATTAATATTAATAGAGTTTAATTATTCCTTTTTTAAATAAAATTCAATAAAATTAATATTAAATAAATACTTACATATATTAATAAAAATTTTGTACTATTTATTGCTTAATTACGCTAAGAATATTAATAAAAAAAAAAGAAAAAAATTCAGTTTAATTCTTTTTATTTTAATTACAAAGAAATATTTTATTTTGTTTTAATTAATTTTTATCTATATGACAGAAAATTTCGATCTAAAAAAATGCACATAGGATTATATACAATTGTATAAATTAACAAGGTTATTGATTTATAGAATGATTAGAAGAAATTTATAATTAAAAGAAGTTTTTATACATATATATATATATATGTAATTGAATTAAAAGCTTAAAAATGTTGTTTTCAGTTTTATAGATTTTAATTTTTAATTTTAATTTATAAATATTAATATTAATTTTAATTGGTAAATTTTGCATTTAATTTAGATCGAATCATTTTTTGTTTTTTTTTTTTTAATTAACACGTTTAGAATTTAATTATGATTTCCTGCTTTTTTCTAAATGCAATTAAGAATCTTTTTTTTTTATTTCTTTCTATATATGAGGAAAATCATCATTAAATTAAATAAAATATATATTTATATTTATATATATATATATATATATATATAGGAAAACATAATCAATTTTAAATAGAAAACAAATAAATAAATAAATATTTTTTTTTATTTATTTTAAAAATAATTAATATATGTATAATAAATAATTCACCTGTAATATATATATATATATATATTAATATAAGTAATTAATAATTTTTTTAAATTTTTATTCATTATATACTAGATACATAATATGTATATAACAGTATGTATGTGAATAAAATTTTAATTGATATTTAATTTAATTCAAAATAATTGAACTTTTGTTTTGAATATTGATTTTCAGTAGTAGTTTGTATAAGTTAGTGAAGAATAATTAATTATATGTTGTGTTGACACGTCCATACTTACGTATACAAATATTTTATTAATATTTATTAAATTAGGAAATCAGCTCATTAATTATTGTTCTTAATGTTTTTTTTTTTGTTTTGTTTTTTTTTTCGGAAATAAAGTTAATATTCAAGAAACAGCATTAATAGTTTATTTCTATATTATGCTGTAGTAGGAAATAAAATTATTATTAGAGATTATATCATTTCAGATGTGGATATATAAATATTAATTTATTAACAGATTTTATACAAATTTTCTTTTTTGTTTTTTGTTTTCTATTTTTGTTGTTTTCTTTTTATTTTAAAGTGAAATTATTTTTTATTTTTAAACTTTTTTTTTTTTAAATTATGTGAGGAATTTAATTAAATTTTGTATTATTTAAAAAATAAAAAAAAAAAAATTCTTTGTAACAATTTTTATTTTTCTTCTCGTTTTTCTTTTCGGTTTTGTTTAAATTTTAGCCATTAGCCAATTTAGATTTTTCTTTGTTTATTAAATATAAAAAAAAAGTTTTAATTTTTAAATCTCAAACTTTCACTTGTTTTTGCTCTGCTTCTTTATGGTCTTATTATATTTATGAATTTAGATTTAGATCAAAATTAAAGGACATTCTTTTAAGATGTTCCTATTTCTAAGTGTTTTTTTTTCAATTTATTTGTTTTTCATCAATTTTTTTTCCAGTTATTTAAACGAAATTTATTATTGACTTCATATAATATATAATTTTATATATATGTACTTGAACGTATATGCATATTTTGAATTTTCTAAATATTTTTCTAAGATTTATTCACTCCTTAAAGGAGCGTATAGAATAACTGCAGAAAATAGAGTTAAGTATAGAAAGTGGTATTATTCAGATCAGGCTAACTTTCAATTTCTTTAATCATTATTGTATTTAAGCTAAGCCGTTCCTAAGCTAACTAAATATACTTAGATATTGTATAAGATTACAATCGCAATGAAACACTTTTATACTTACTATACTTTTTAAGCTATTATGACACTAACGTCTTGTAGCATAATTTTGATTAATGATATGCATATTCTTTTTCTTAACAATTCAAGGTTTGCGGAAACTTTACATTTCTTTACAAAATAAATAAAAGTAATGTAAATATATTATATAATTTTGTAAATTGTACATATAGGGGTATTTATATATATTAATTTAATACATTTTACTGAAAATTTAAACGTATAATAGTTACTAAAAAAACTGTTTGTTTTTTTTTTTTGCTCTGGTTTTTTAAACATTAAAATTAATTTATATAATAATATATTCTTAAAGGAAGTAGTAACTTTCTGTTTTATATATATATATTAGTATATACATAATATATAATATATAAGAAAATCTAGTTTGCTAATTAATTTTATCATTTCTTTTTTTTTGTTTTTTATTCAATTTAATATATTCCAAAAATTAGCACAAAAAAAAAGCAAGCCAAAAGCCCAAACATAAATTTAACTAATTTGCAATAGTATATAGGTATATAAAATTTTATTATATAGTGACGGAAATTTTTTTATTTGCTGACTTTTCATTTTTTTTTGTATCTTTGATAATTTCATTTCATTTTTGATTCTAAGTTAATTTGTGCGAAAAAAAAATAAAAGAAAGTCTAGACTAAAAGTTTAATTTCTTTTTATGATTTTTATTAAACTGATATTAAATTTTTGTCTAAATTTAAAATTGTTATCAGGATTTCATTATTGTATCAAAGCAATAAATGTCAAATAAGTTTTTATAATATGAGGGTATGATTGCATAATATAAGCTTATCGAAAATTATATATGGTAAATTAGTTATGGCTAAGAAATATTTTAGTAGATATACATTTAAAATATAAATTGACTATCTGAAACGGGTAATGCGACCTTTTCATTATTATTTTTATATTAAAATTAAGTGTTGAAGCTAATAAGGAAATTTAAAAGGAAGTGACAGACATTTATTTTCTTTTACCCCATTATAGGGAAAATAAATACGTATATATATTTAAAAATTACATAATTTTTTTTGTTCTGTCTGATTGTTTTTTAAAGGTTTCAGTCACAATTTAAGTGATAAATTATTTTAATTAATTGTATATAATAATGGAATTTTTTATTCAAAATTTAAAATATTTTATTAGAAAATAAAAATTTTCCAAAAAATTTATTCAATAATTAACAAATTAAATGAGAATCCTTATTTTAATTTTTAAAGTATTAAATAAATAAAAGGGGCCTCGATGGCCTAGTGGGTAAGGGCGTATAAAATACGCTGTAAAAACCGAGTGAGTGTGGGTTAGAATCCCACACTCGTTGTAAGAGTTATTTCCTCTTACGATATTTTCAGCCACGCCTGAAAAGGAAAGGCTGTGTATTTTTCTTTTCACATTTATGTGGCAGAGAAATGTACTAAAAAATAAAAAAAAATAAAAATGAGTTATGACACATTAAATAATGATTTTTTTGAGAAATTAATTATTATACGCGCGTATCAATTTCGGTATACGACGACGTATCGACATACTAGCGTATACAAATTGTACGTCGTACGCTTTTATTTAGGTTGACCCCTTACTGTTTTCTTCAATGTTTATTTAGTCTCAATTTCATTTTCATGAATTGTTGTTTGTACACTGTTTAACTTTAGTACAAATACTATTTCTTTTAATACTGTTCCTGTTTTTTTAAAACTTTGTTTTTGATTTTTTTATTAAACATTTTTCGAAAACAAAATATTTGTTTTTTTATTTTTTAATATTTGAAGAAATTTTTGAATAATCGAAAATAGATCACAAAACTTTTTCTCTGCAACTTACTGTCTTTTTAGTTTTATAAGAATCCTATTCGTTCTGTGGTAAATATAGGAGAGGTAAAAACTAGCAAAATATTGTATGATAGGGTTCCATTCTTCAACATTTTCGAGATATGAGGTTTTAAAAAATTTCAGTGATTTTTCATAAGAAATCTATTTAACTGTAGAACGGCTTACTTTAAAGTAAAGAAATGCATTTTGTCGAATAAATTACGAACTTTAATGTATGTGTGTATTCATAAAATGTGTATTCCTTCATATGTCCGCACTAATTAACATCTAATGTAGGTTTGAATGGATTTAAAAAATATATATTTTGTTTAGAACTCAATTTTTTATTTTGAAACACTCTCTGATGGGGGGAATTTTTTATAAAAAAAATTTGAAAGAAGGAAAACTAGTGCATTCTACTTAAATTTATTTAAAGAATTTAAATTTTATGAATTTTGTTTTTAATTAATTTTATTAATAATTTTACAAATTTTTTTTATTACTTATACCAATAATAAATTTAATATAAATATATTAGATAATTATTTTCTATAAATTTCTCATTTTATACTTAAATAAATTTTTTAGGAATTTAAGACAAGAAAAGGTGAATAATCTTAAAATATTTTAGCCCTGATTAAAATTAATAATAAATAATAAATTTTAAATAAACGTCATATTTGCAAACAAACATAATATATTGTGTTTCCTATATATTATGTTATGTTATTTATTTAGAAATTGCAATTATAATACATAATAATATATATATTATATATATATGTACATAGTATAAAATAATCATCATTGTAAACAAAATATTTTTTAATAATTAACAATTAACTGATTGAATTCTTGATAACGAAAAAAAAAAAAAAAATTTTTTTTTTATTAAATTATGTTATAATTTTTTCTTACATCATATATTTTAAAACAAAAGCAAAATGTAATTATTTATGCAATATATATACTTATGCAATATATAGGTATGTACTGTAATTTTTCTTTTTTTTTTTTAGATATTTTTCTGGTTATTATAATTTAATAGATAGTTTTTCTTTCATTATTTTTAATGTCTCATGGATTACATATTATTATACTTATATGAGAGAAGTTTATTTTTTTTTTTTTGACAATTGTGTACTTTTTTATCACGTTTTTTTTTGATAATTTAGCAATAAATATTTTAATTTATAATTATTTTTAATAATATTATAAATTATAAAATAAAATACGTTATATTTATTGAGAAAATTTTTATAAAGGTTTGTATACAGTTAGTTAAATCCTAAATTGCAAAACGTCATTTTAGTTAATATTTTTTGGTAAAAAGGACATTTTGCAACTTTTCATTTACCAAACCCCCTCCCCCCCACACCTCCATTAAACAAATTATTGAAACCCTAATTTTATGACATACATACATTGTTACATACATACATACATATTATGTCAACAATAAAGTATATTTTGTTTTTTTCTTAAACTTAGCAAAATTTTAACAATTATAGTTTTTGTTTGTTAAGTGAGTTATTGTGGGTTATTGTGAAAAGTATTAGTTGCGAAGTGTCTTATTTAATAAAATGTACAATATGATAATTATTCTAAAGTGCAATTTATGAAATAAAAAATTAGGTCAAATTGAATTAGGCTAAATGTAAGTCCGGCATATAGATTTTGCGAAGAGGGCCGCTCCCCTTTTAGAAAAAAACCTATATCATTTAATTTGGGCTAATTTTATGAAGTTGCAAATTTTGTTTTTTACCTTTCTACTTCTATAAGCTTCAATTTCTTTTTAATCATTATTTTCACTAAGCTATTGATTACTCAGCTCTATAGCTATAGTCCAAAATTTTGTACGCCGTTTATTATCTAATACAATATTTATCTATTTTTATTTATTTTTATATTACGATATTAATTAATACGATATAAACTGTATATGGCAATATAAATTACTTATATTGTATATAATTTGACCAGAGTTTGAATGCTACAGCTTTTAATTATGGAAGGACGTCGATTTAACCACTACACCATTAGTCCAGATATGAAGTTGAATACTAGTAATAAAATATTCTATTAAATATCAATATATATGGGTCTAATTATTTTTAAGAGACTTTTTTGTTAATTCTTTTAAAGAGAATGTAGATGACGAATATAAAAAACTCCATAAAATTAGAAAACTTTATGATTATCCTTATATATACATAAACGTTAAATGTTAATAGATGTAAAATTACTTTCAATCTTATGATGGTCAACATTTAACAATCATTTTTTGAAATGTTATTCATAATTTTTGCTGTCTCTCAATCTAAAATATAAAATTTAATTATATATGATTTACATATATATGTGTGAAAATTTTATTTTATTTTGGTTATTAAAGCAGTTTTTTTTTTTTTTTTTTTAATTAAATTAAAAATAAAAATGCATATACCTTTTTATCGTTCAATTATTTTTTAATTTAATTAATTTTCTTCACTTATTTTTAAATAAAATTGGATTTATAACAATGGCTATTAAAATAAATTATTTATAGATAAATATTTTTTCTATTATTCATTTATTTATTTAAGATTTTAAAAATGAAAAATATTTTGAGTATATATTTAGAAAAAAAATAATATATATATAGAAAAGTTTATAAATTCAATAAAACATCACTTAAATCACAAAACTACGCGTTTAACTATATTTAAATAACGATATACATATATATATACATATCATTATATTATATTTTCCCAAATTTTTAAAAGAACTATTATTAAGCACTATTAAATTTCAAGAATAATTGAGAAAAAATAACCTTTGACAAGTGATATTCATAAAAATATAATAATATCTTAAGAATATATTGTCCTGTTTATATAACAAAAAAAAAAATGTGTATATTTTTTTTTGATCGCATTAAAAAAAAAAATCTTTTATATAAATTGATGTAAAATAATAAAAATGTAAAAATAATTCAAATTAAATATCTTTTAAAAAAAAAGTAATACAAAAATTATATATAATTTAATTATAATACAAAAGTGAGAAAAGAAATTTATTTTTTAAATTGAATTAAATATAATAATATGATTTGTTGCGGTACGCACGCGATTTAAGATTTATTTAAATTTTAATTCAATTAAAATTTGTATTCAAGTTTGTGTGTCACATTTCAATAAAAATATAAAATCATTCAAAAATAATCACTATTATTATTAGTGATAAATGACTTAAATTAAATGATATATAGGTACTTAGATAGGTCATGATTTTTTATTTTCATTTTGTTAACATAAATTTTGTACAATAAATTTGTACTAAAAAAAAATTTTTTCTTTTTAAATTTATATATATGTAGGTATTTAATTCGAAACCTTAAAACATTAAACTTACAAATTAGAACAGTAATTATTTTACCATATTTTAAAAAAAAAAAAAAAAAAATTTTGAAAAATTTGTTTATTATAGTTTCACTCTGTTAACGTTTACAAAATTGATTACCATTATTGATACATATAGATATATAGAAATCTAATTTTATATCTAGATCGAACATTTCTCAATCTAAAAACGCTAAACAACAGAAAATTTTTCAATTTTTACACATGAAGACATCATTTTTTTTTTTTTTTTTGCAATTCAACATTTAACTTTTACTGTTATATGAAATCAATATTTTGCAAGATTTTTGAAGAGTATGGAGATACTCATCTCTTAAACTCTTTATAACTTAAATTTGAAATTTACAAGTTTACAAGTTACTTCATATATAACATACAATATATAAGTTATAAGGTTATAAGGAGTTAAAAATTTGAAAATTTGTTAATTTTGCGTCATCTGGAATCTGGACGTCTGTCTAAATTTTTCAAAGTTAATGTGCGAAAATTGTAACTCAAATATTAATAGTAGTACGTATATAGTTTTTATATCGCTTTAATAACATACATACAGTTTTTTAAAGGAAATTTTTCTTATATTGTCTTATTTTAAAGGGGCATCATCTAATAACTATATATAGATTATACCAGGTTTTACATTTTCTCTTATTAATATTAGAAGTTATTACATCGCTCAAATATTATTATTTTGGTACATGTGTTAATTATTTTGCAGAAAAATTAAAATTTTTGCTGCAAAAGTATTGTGACAGTTTAAGAATTTTCTGAATTCTCTTTTTGAAAATGTAGGTTTTTGAATCACTATAAGCTTTAACAATCTTTGATTTATTTCTTATTTGACATTTTATATTGTATGTAAAAATCGATATACCTATGTATATATTTTATTTAACTTTTTTTTTTACACCTTTTTTTTAAATATCTGAAATTAATGTGTTTTCATTTTTAAATAAAAGATTAATATTCATATTAATTGATTAATAAATAACAATAAACATTTCACTAAAATCTAATAAATCAATAAAATTTCGTAAAATCCCCACAAAAAAAAAAAAAAAAAAATATTGCACGTGTTCTTACAAAATAGGTAGTTTCGATTAAAATAAGTATGTGTCATTTTATATGATTATGGAACATCAATTCTTAAATTCGTTACCCATGTCTTATTTTTTTTTTTATACTATGGCAACAAGAAATTTTAGAAATACCGATAATCCAATTCAATACATAAATATTATTATTAATACAGAATTTAAATTGTAAAATTCCCCATCTATAACTCATATCAAAAAACTCTTTTTGCATTTAAATTTCAGTAAATTTGAGATTGAAACCAAAAACATGGAATATTTCTATATTATTTGTATGAACTTTAACCAAAAATACACTATCAAATTAAAATTGTATTTATGGAATTTTTTCATCAAATTTAAATATATGAAATTTTAAATAAAAATCAAAATCAAGATTAAGATGGTCATTTGGAAGAAGTTCAAGTCAAGTTCAATAAAATAGAAAAAAAAAAAAAAAATAAATGTGTCAACAAATATACTTTTAATTACGTACGCAGTTTTATGCTTTACGTGTAATGTTTAATCTATAGAATTTTAAATACGTTTATGATTATGTTATTGTATAGATAATAGTTCTGTATACGTAATTAATAATACTAATTAATTTAATAATTATTTTTTGTGGGCAAATAAAAATTATAAGAAGCTACCAAAATTAAAAAAAGTACAATATAAAAAAAAAAAATAAATTTATTTTACGCATATGAAAATTATTTAAGAACAAACACTAAAATAATCTGTTGTTATTACATTTTGCGTTAAAAATGTTACGATTATTTGTGGTATATCGGATTTGTATACCGGATCATTTAAAAATTACTGGACCGTTTAATTTAATAATATTTGTACAGAAATTTTTGTTTGCCATTAAGTAAATAGCTGCAGTGAAAGTAATTGACAGATGTCATTTTTCCCTCCTATGTAAAATGTCGACAAAATTAAAATATTTTAGAAGATATCAACAACAGTACAAAAATTAATAAGTCAAATATGTACTATGTGATTGCGATTTATCAATGAAGTAATGTTCAAACCTAATTACCTAAATGTGGTTGAAGTAAAGAAAAAATTATATATTTCAGCAGTTTAAAAAAGAAAAGTAATTGTAATAAATTCAAATTTCTACAAAAATCTTCTAATTTTACTCAATTTCAATATTATAATTTTTAATTATACTTTTATTTATTAATTTTTTATTTAAAATTTGTATTTTTTTTTTATTTTTTACTTTAGACAACAAAATGAACCAAAAAATTTGTAAGTAAAATTACCGTTTTGTTTTTTTTTGTTTTTGTTTATTTATTTTGATGTTATTTTAAATGGTTTTATTGGACATTTTGTTTTATTTATTTATTTAAATATTACATATGATATAGATTAGATTTAGGATTAAGCAATATTATTAAAACTCTTGGATGCAAACGCCATTATAATATATAGGTTAAATACTATTATTTATTTATTTATTTGCATAGTTAGTTAGTATATATTGTTAATTTTTTATATGCATTATATTGCAATATACATAATATAACATTAATTATATTATGTATTTTTAGAATCTAGTAGGATTTGTATTTAAAAATTACTCTATGAAAAGGTAGGTAGATAGGTAAAAAAAGGGGCTGTATATGCACACTCAGGCCAGTTTAAACCCGTTGTGATACCATGGATACCTTTAGTTTTTTTTTCGAATTTAATCATTTGGCGCTTACAAAGCGCTGTAAATCAATTGAGTCAAACTTCGGATTGAAAATGTTATTTAAGAAGAATTTTCGCAGAAACTATATTACTTTCAAAGCAAACGCCAAACATTCACACTTAAGGAGAAAGATTAATTCCGCTTCCTATTTATTTTTGCAGATTCAGAAAAACTCATGTGAGGGAAATTTGAACTTTCTGACATGCTGCACCAATTTTACATTGGCCCTGTTAAAATCCCTATTACATTACCAATTTTTGGAAATTTAGGGATAAGAGTCTCTAATATAAGCGAGAGAAACATCTAATATATAAGAGAGATCTAATATAAGCGAGGTTTGCTTGGTCACAGCGCAAAATAGGCATTTCTTTGAAATTTTTCGAGGTTTTTCCTTTTTACAACTTTATCTAGTGCAGTAGATCAAATTGTAACTTTATATATCAGTACAATTTCCGTAATTTTCTTTTTTTTTATATCTTCTTATTTCAAATGCTTTTAATCTGTGCAGGATAAGCACAAGTATTTCTTAGAATATGATACACTATATATATGTTTAAGTATGCAACTTCTAAGATCTAAGGCTTCTAAGATATCAACTTCGAAAGCAACTTCTATTAGTATAGTTCATTATCCATTTTTAAATAAGACCCCATTATTTTGTTTTTATTTTCATGTTCAATATTTAAATAAAACCATGATTAATATGAATAATAATTTAATTAATTTTTTAATTTCTTTAATTGTGTGTGAAATTTCATAAATTAAAAATTAAATAAAAATTATAAAATTAGTTAGTACTTTTTTACATAATATAATTTTTAATTTAATATTAGTTTAAAAAAAAAAAAATCTTGATTAACTTGTAAATTAAGTTTAAGTATAGCTACTTTAATTTAAAATAGAATATAAAAGAATAAGCTGTAATAATTATTTCAAAATTACTGACATCTTGACTGACACTATGAAAAATTGTAGTTATAATGATTTCCGGTTCAGATTAATTATGAAATATTATTATTAAATAATTATTATAGCATATATAGTTAGACAGATAGTTAAAATATTTTTTATAAACTTAAAAAAAATGATTATAGTTGTTGTTATTTAGGCAAATACTGTTTATATGACGTATATATTAGAATTGAAAATTTAATCGTCCTGCGTGACTATTAAAATTAATAATAAATTTTTACTAGTTACATTAAGGTGACCATTTATTTATTTTTTGTTTTTCAAGTATCAGTTATGAAACAAATTTTGAATTATTGTTGTGCAATCCAGACTTCGAAAACTGTAAAACGCTTCGGCAATAGCATTATATTTTTTTTCTTTAGCCCCACATTGATCCAATGAAACTAATTATGTTTTTAGATTTTGTTATTGTATTTAATGCAGAATTATGCGATTTCAAATCATTGTGTTTGATTTTTATTATAACTGTTCTTCCTCCAAACGAGTTGTTTCAAATAGACATTACACAAAAAATATATGACCATGATTTTCTCATAAGGTGGGGAAATCCTTTTTTAATTTTTCACTTAAAGAAATTTTTTCCTTTGTTTTACTTTCGTATAGTTGTGATTAAAAATAATTTTAAAGTTTTTCTGAAATCACAGTAAAATGTAGTTACTAACCAAATCGTTAACATTCAAAAATCAAAACACAGCTAAATTACAATCATGAACAGAATAAAATTTACCAATTACAATATGAATAATGATATTTGACATTTGTATGAATATCAGAAATAAACTAAGTTTATATAAAATTTTGAAGAGTTGATAAAGAATTAAAATTAAACTGAAAAAGAAGTGAAAATTCTAAAGGAGAATTTCAGGAGTATATATTATGTTTAATTTAAAGAAGTATTGATATTTCGGGAAGCATTTTGGTTGTAAAAAGAGTATAATATATCTACTTCTCAAAGCAGTAAAAAATCGTCACCTTATAGTTACATATTAAAAACATCGTGAAATATGAACTGTTATAAAATTCGAATCCGAGTTCTGGAAATTTTGTAATATTTTTTTTATAATCTAAATTTTAATTACATTTCTATTTGTTATACAAATTCAACATTAAAACCTTCGAGATATTTTTAAATTTAAAATTTCTATATTATACATGTTCAATGTTATGTAAATTAAAAATATTTAATGTGTAAATAAATTACTAAAACTTATTAAATCAATAAAATTTCTTCAAAATAGTTAGTAATCAAATAATCAAATACAACTGATATTTAAACAGTTTTCATTTTTAATTTTTAATCAAATTTAACATTATGGAATTTTATTCAAGATCAAAATCAAAATTAATTAATTAGAACACGTTCAATTCAAGACGATCAATTTGTATACAAGTTCAAAAACATATGTTTTCAATTTCTCAATCAAGGATTTTTTTTTTTTTTAATTACATTTCTTAATATAATTTTTTTTTAGTTAAATGCAAATTAAAGTTTTATTGTCTCTGGTTTTAATTTACATAATAGTTTTTTTTTTTTAAATAAAATTCCAAAAACTTCAATAAAAAAAAATTTTTTTTTTTATTTTTATTAATCAAATTATCTTAATTCTATAATTGACATCGCTGTCAAATAGAAAAATAATAATTTAAATAAAATTTTTAAATTAAAATATAAAATTATTTTTTTTTTGTCCGCTCAGTTTCTAAGCTTGTATATAGTTTGCAGAGTTAATAATTTTTATTTTTTTGTTGAATATAGAAATAATTTTTTTTTATACTAACCCTTTACGCTTAAAAATAACAGTTTCAACATAATAGAGGTTAAGTATTAATATAAAGGTGGAGTGTAGAGTTCTGACATATTGTTAATGATTAAGGATAGTTATCTATGATTCATTTCAATATTATCCTACTAATATAACTTTTTTCATGATGTTCATCCAAGCCTAAATCTTTCAACTTTCCAAATTCCCATGTTAGAATAGAATCTCTAGCCTTTCATTGTTATATTGAGGAAAATCTTCAAGAATATATTATCATATATACTAATAGGTGTGAAAATGATCTCACACGTGATTTAAAAGATTAATGATTGTGAAAAATTTTGTAGAACATGTTTTTATTTTAGTACAAAATTTTAGTTTTTCACTTATTTTTCTTAAAAAGAAAAAATTGGATTTTAATTTCACTAGAAAATGTTAAAAAAATGTTCATGCGGTATGAGTGTGTTATTCAGAGACGCAAAATATATAGATACTGTTCTGTAGCTAATTCTTTTGCAATTAAAAGGATCTTTCATTTGACTTTTTTCCAAGTTGTTTTTTGTAGAAGAAAAAAAAACAACTTGAGTGTCAACTTAGTTAAGATTAAGTATCCTATTTTTGTACTTCTATTTATGAATATTTATGTCTATTTATGTATCACTCTTTTGAAATTCCATTGTTTTTTTTTAAAAATTAATATGTTGATAAAGCTTAGCTGAAGTGTACATTCTTTGCAAGCCGATCGCATCAGTTTAATTTAAAGTTATACAAAGAATTTCTTCAAAAATTTTATTAGTCAAAATTTAATCAAATTTTATGATATTTAAAAAAACAAAAAAAAAAATCCTATCAATTTTATTGAAAATTTTATTTTATAAATTAAAAAATGAAAAATCTGGCCAAAAGAAAACACATTAAAAAAAAAAAAACAAAAGAAAAATGCAAATTTCAAATGAATTCCAATGTAAAGGTATACCATTTATTAATTTTTATTTATCATATTTAGATAAATTTAAATACAAATATTTAAAAGACAAGAATAAAAAAAAAAAAAAAAAAAAAATTATTTTTAAATAAGTGAAGAAAAAATATTAAAAGAAATAAAAGAAAATGTTTAAATATAATTTTCGATTTAAAATTCTATTTATGATAAATGTTTATACAACATTAAGATTAAGTTCATCATCAATATTAAAAAATCGTATTCATAATAATTTTTATAATCATAATATTACAACACAATTACCACCACCATGTTATAGGTAAGTTTGACTTTTTATTTAATATAATTATAAAAATAAAAAATGATTTAACTTGTAGATTCATAAGTCAATATAGGTACGGTATATATAAAATGAAAAACCGATATTATACATTAAATGGTTTTTATTATATTTAAATCGTTTAGAAATTGTATATTATGTTTTAAGAGAGGTGATAATGACATTCACTGTGGTTTTTTTTTTTTTTTTTTTGGTTGACTAAACCGAATAATTATAGTTATTTTTTTATTTTTTATTCTTATTAAAGAAAGGTTCAATTAAAACAAAGCTTTACCAAATCATCATCAAGAAAGAAACTAATTACAATTTATTATATTAATAAAAATAAAAATAAAAATGTCATTAGTTATGTTTAAAAAAAAAAAAAAAAAAAAAAAGCAAAAACTAAGTTAAGTAATTATAGAACAAACCAACTGAAACGAAAACAAGTTTTTTTTTATTTTTGTTTTTTAACTAACACTACAAGGTGTCGGTTTGATTTAAACTTGACTTCTTAGGAAATTTAAAATTAATTGTTTGTATTTTTTGATTTATCCATTATATATCTGTCATATTAGAAAAGTGACAGTATTTGAATGAAAAATTTTTAATATTTTTGCGTGAATTTTAATATGTAATTGTTCTAAATTTTCAATGTTAAAAGTTGATTGTGTACCTAACCTATAACTGCAGTTATAGATTAAAAGAATTCATAGTAAAACATTTTTGTTTTTCAATTAATGAAAGAACCATAAAAAAAATGAAATAATTATTAATAGAATATAAAAAATTAGAAGGTGAAACTTTTAATTACTATATATCATATACAATATAACAAATCATACAATTATTTTAATCTTTCGAAAACTTCCAAAAAGTCAAAGAATATTCAAAATATCTTTAAATAATTTTATTTTATTTGAAAATTTTTTATTTAAATACTAAATTTTGTTCAATTATTATTTTTTATTTACAGTAAAATTTATTGTTATGGCAGACTGCTGGAAACAATTCAAATGGCCAAAATGTATCCTGATTCAAAGACTTTTGTTGATATGAAAATGAAATATGAACCGATTCAAACATTAAAAAAATTTGATGAATTGATGGAAAAACATTCAGATACTCCTACAAAAGATGTTTTACATGATTTTGTTCAAGTAAATATAAATTTTTATATTATATTTATATTTTTATTAAATTTTTATATCTTTAAAATATTTTTATCACCATTTATTATTATAGAATCATTTTGCTGAACCAGGTGCAGAATTTGAAGATTGGAATCCAATAGATTGGACTGAAAGACCACGTTTTTTAGATACAATTCGTGATCCAGATTTACGACAATGGGGTAGTGATTTAAATGGTTTATGGAAAATTTTAGGAAGAAAAATGATTTCTGATGTTGGAAAAAATCCCGAATTATATTCAATAATTCCAGTTGATAATCCAATTATAATACCAGGTGGTCGTTTCAGGGAATTCTATTATTGGGATTCTTATTGGATTATTCGTGGTCTTTTATATTCTGAAATGATTGATACTGCAAAAGGTATGCTTAAAAATCTTTTATCAATTGTTGAACGTTATGGTTTTGTACCAAATGGTGGTAGAGTTTATTATTCAAAAAGATCACAACCACCATTATTGGCACCAATGATTAAATCATATGTTGAATTTACTGGAGATGATAAATTTGCAATTGAATCTGTTAAAACTTTAGAATATGAATTTGAATTTTGGATGAATAATCATTCACATGTTATTGATGGTCATTGTTTAGTAGCGTATGGTGATAAATCAAGTGGACCAAGACCAGAATCATATAGAGAAGATATTGAAACAGGAAATTATTTAAAATCAGAAGAAGAAAAACAAGAATTATATTCGGAATTGAAAGCAGCTGCTGAATCTGGTATGGATTTTAGTAGTCGTTGGTTTATTTCAGAGAATGGTACAAATGCTGGTGGTTTAAAAGATTTAAAAACAAGATCAATAATACCAGTTGAATTAAATGCTTTTATGTATTGGAATGCAAAAATTATAGCTGAATTTTATGCAAAAGCTGGTGATGTAAAAAAATGCGCTGAATATGAATCAAAAGCACAAGATATTATGAAGGTTTGTTTAATAAAAAAAAATAAATAAAACAATTTAAATAAGATTTATTAAATTTTTTTAGGCGATTGAAGCTATTTTATGGGACGATAAAATTGGAGCATGGCTTGATTATGATTTAATCAATAATAAAAGAAGAAATTATTTCGTTCCAACAAATTTATCACCTCTTTGGATGAAATGTTTTGATATTTCTAAATCTGAATACATATCAGAACGTGTTTTAAAATATATTGAACAAGTTGGAATTGATAAATTTCCTGGCGGAGTTCCTAATACTTTATTGCAAACAGGAGAACAATGGGATTTTCCAAATGTATGGCCACCAATGCAATATATTTTAATTGTAGGTTTAGATAATTTAGGTACACCAGAAGCAAAAAAATTGTCAGAAAAATGGGCTACAAGATGGGTACAATCAAATTTTGAAGCTTATAAAGCATCACAACATATGTATGAAAAGGTACCAAAATAATTAAATTATTTTCATAACATAATTTTTAATTAAATTTTTGTTTTATTTATTATTAGTACAATGCTGAAAAATTCGGTGGTTATGGAGGAGGTGGTGAATATGAAGTTCAAATTGGTTTTGGATGGTCAAATGGTGTTATAATTGAATTCTTATCACGTTATGGTCATATTTTAAAACCAGCAGCCCATGGTAACGCATCATAAGCTCAAACAGTTTCATGACATAAAAAAACAAAATATTTAGTGACAATCAAAAAACAAAAAGTCATTTTAGTGCTGTGTTAAAAAAAAAAATAATAATTTATTAAAAAAAAGATAAAAGAGTTAAGAAAAGCGCACAAATCCTTTCAAAATTTATACAAGAAGAAAAAAGAAAAAAATAAACCAACCTCGCTGTAGAATTATAATAATTAATAATAAAAAAAAAATAATATTTGTTGTAAAAATGTATAATTAATCATAACTGCAAACATTATTTTTTAAAATACATAAGAATGAAATAGTGGAATAAAATAACTTACTAACAATATCAAAATGTAATAATGAAATTGCATGATAAATGTTTAAAGAAGCTAACAGGATATCATCAAAATTTAGTTTTTATAAAACACACAAATCTTCAATATTGAAATCGATTAAAAAAAAATATATTTATTTTTTCAAATTCAAAAAATTTATATCTGTCACATATTTACCATTAAATGAAATATTTTATGTTATAAATTCATCACTGTTCACAATTTTGGAAATCGTAAAATATTTAGTTGTACTCAACCTCATCCTTTTATAAAATATCATAGTAAGTGTTTTTCAGAGCACCCCAATTACATTTAAAATAAATATTTTATTTTTTTGTTAAAATTAACAATTTTATTAAAAGTATATTTGAAAAAATACGGCAATACTGTAATTAATTATTAAATTATTGTTAAAGTTTAATGTTTCACATAATATAGTAATAAATGTATTTAGAATATTTTATCAAAATTTAAAAAAAATTTATTAACACTTTCAATAAATTTTTATCTGTCAAAAAAATTAATGAGAAATTCTGTCAAAAATATCAAAAATTAAGATAAAATTTTTTGTCGGTATATAACGGTATATTTAATGAATGAAAATGTCAACTTGTTGTTAGACTCAATATGTTTGTTGTAGTATTTTTGGTTGTATCCCAAATAATAATGTTTTTAAGTTTTTATATTTCATTAAATTTATAATCTTACATTCAGTGTTGCCGTAACTTAATATTAATTTTTAATATATTAAATTTAGTTTTAAAATTCTTTATTAAAATAAAAAATTATTAATAATTTCTTATGGTTTTTTTTTTATTTTTTTTTTTAGTTAAAAGTTCAGGAAATATAATTAGTTATACAAGTAAACTAATTGGCAGTATGCTTGTAGCAACATTAGTATTGCCAAGTATAAGAAAATATATTTGGTGAGGTAAGAATTTTATTATTTAAGACAAAATATTATATTCAAATGTACTAATTATCTTTTTTTTTTTCTTTTATATTCTTTCAGGATTTAGAAAACAAAATCGATGTTTGTAAATTATATCTGTTAAATGTTAAATCCTCATGTTATTTATTCTAACAAAAAAAAAAAAAAAAATGTTATTTAATGTTTAATAATTTTAATTATAAATATTATATATATAGAAGCATACTGCTGCAGTTATATTTATTGATTTTAATTAAATCTCTTTTTAATTTTTAAGAATTTAAATTAAGAAAAACTAATTACTATAAATAAACTGAATTAAATTCCAATTGTGATAATAATATTAATTAATAAAAGAAAGAATTTTATAAAAATTTTTAATTAATTTAATATAATTAAAGTGTATATGTTATATAAATTATGTAATTATTTTATTTTTATATAGAATAATTTTTTTAATACACCTTTTTAAAAGGTAAAGATTGAAAAAAAAAAAAAAAATAAAAAATTTGTGTATAGAGTTCATAGCTTAAAATTATCATCAAAAAAAAATATTGTGATAAAGCAGGTTTTGGTATTTTATACATTTTTTTAATTAAAATTAGATTATAAACTTTTTTTTTTCGATTTTGTAATAAATTCTTTAAATGTTAAATATTCCACTATAAGTATTCTATTATTATATGGCAAAAGTACTTAAATATTAAATTAAAAAAGAAAAAAAAATTTAAAATGTATCCATTTACTAAAAATAATCAAATGAAGCTTAAGAAAATTTTGTTTGCATTCTTATGACATCTTTTAAAAAAATTGTAACCCCATTATAATACTATTAAAGACAAAACATATTGTAATAGTTCATTTCGAATATAGTTAGTTAGATTAATTTTATTTAAATATATTGTATTATATTACATTAGATTAAATAAAATGAAATTAGTTAATAAAAATAATTTATTATTTATAATTCGACTAAACAAAATTTATTATATTTATTACAATAACCACCATAAAAGTAAAAAAAATTCTTTGATTTTTTTCTTGTAATTATACAAATTTAGATTAACATTATAGTTTTTATATTATACATATTTATATAATGTTATATTTATATACATAAATATATATGTGTATAAGTTATGTAGTAAAATTAAAAAATTTAGATCTAAAGTTATACAAAATTAATATTATAATATATAAGAAAAAAAAAATTAATTAATATTTAATAAAATATTAAATTGTATTCGTATTCTATTTGTTTTTTATTTTGTTTAATAACATTTTATGTATGTGTGTCTGATCCTTTTATTGTATTTTGTATTTACCATTAGTAAAAAAAAACCATAATTCTTTAAAATATTTCAATTATATATGATTAATATATAATTTTAGGGATGAAGTTTTTATACCAGTTGCAAAAACAATTAAAGAAATGTCACCATTAATTTTTCTAAATCCAATAGATTAATTTCAATTGCTGGAAAATTTAAAATAATGGTAAGAGTTGGTAATGCTGAAAATAAAATACAATATATAAATGACAATATATGGAACAATATATATACAAATTAATTGTATAAAAGTATTATTTTTGTAATTATAAATAAAAAACAAAAAAAAGTTTTTAAAATTAATATTTTTGTTATTTTTAAAATGAAAATTTTAAGATAATTTTGAAAATATCCTTCAGTATGATTTTTTATCAACTAGTATTGACTACTTTAATGACTCTATAATGATGCTCTTACAGATTTTAAGAAAATCAAAGATATACTTGGAATAAATTAAAAATATAATGAGTTTGGGAAAATATTTGAGAAGCGTTAGCGACAGCGTTTGAGAATACGAAAAGAAAGAATTAAAATTGCATTCAATGACTATCAAATTTATTTATTTTTCAAAACAGCTATTGAGCTCATAGACCTTGTTTTCATTTGTGGGAAAAAACGTACGTAACTCCAAAATTTTTAGGCAAGAGAGGAAAGCGGGATGGTAAAAGAAAACCGCGTACAAAAAAAAAAATTTAAAAGAAATGCAAAGAACTCGTCTTTTCATTGCTAATGTACCAATGTTCTGACATGATTTTGCCAAAAAAAGCACCTTTTTCATCCTGTTGTTGTAAAAAAAGGTACGTCTTTCTCTCGAATGT
Organism: Poecilobothrus nobilitatus; assembly: GCA_947095535.1. Lineage (NCBI taxonomy): Eukaryota > Metazoa > Arthropoda > Insecta > Diptera > Dolichopodidae > Poecilobothrus > Poecilobothrus nobilitatus. The sequence continues at coordinate 24,325,656 of OX352773.1, read as the reverse complement.
AAACAAGGTCATACATAGTATATTTAAGTTTGTATTTCATTTTTTACAGAGTTACCATAAAAGTGCAATATTATAATTTAAATTTTTTTAATCAATTTCAAGTATACAAAATATAAGGTACAAACTAGAGATAAACTTAATTTACGATGGGAGCGTCTAGAAATCCTAAATTAAAAAATCCCAAAGTTACAATATTTCAAAATTTCAAAATGCCAAATCACGTTATCCCAAATTTCAAAATCCCAAACACAAAATTAGAAATTTTCAATGTAAAAATAACAAAATTCGTTGTTTCCAAAATATTTAAATTTATGCATGTGCGAGATTCTGAATTAGAAGGAATTTAAGAGTATGGATTCAAAAGAAGGATTATACGCTTTTTCCAAAATAAGTTTGTAATATGTCACACCACATACCTATATTTTATAAAAGAGGTTATTTATATTATTGGCATTAAAAATTAGTTTATGTTTAAATCTTGATTTTTAGTTTAGTTTATTTCCAGGTAAATTTTATTTGTTCCCCACTTTTTCCAACCCCAACCCCTTCCCCTTCAATGCGCGACCCCTTCAATGCGCGAGAATAAACCAACCAACTTCAATGCGCGAGAATAAGATTACAAAATTTGGAATTTTGTGATAAGTTGAAAAATTTTTGAGGTTTTGTAATTTGGAATTTTGTAAATTACGATTTTGTAAATTGCGATTTTGTGATTGGGATTTCGAGAAAACGGATTTTGTACCCAATCTATTTAAGATATTACCTGTTTAAATTCCTTCAAATCAATTCTATTAAAGGTTAAATCTTTAAGGATCATATTTTCATTTCAAGTTCAGATTTTCCTCTATAAAAGTATCAAAGCACTTTGAACAACTTAAAAATGGTTTTTTTTTGTACTTTTTGATTAGTCAAAATGAGCTTTAATTTTAATTTGTTTTCTCACATAGGGTTTTCATAGTACATCATGAAATGTATATACGTATATTTATTATTTTGTGGTAATTTGTTATTTATTTAGGTTTAACATGTATTAAACCTTATAAAGCTTTACTTTTAAGGTACTAATAATATAACTATTAGATTAAAATTTATAAATAAAACTAAATTGAAATAAATAACAAAACAATTATTTAAAATTAATTTTGTATACGATGGAATGGCTAATAAATCGTCGCGAGTGGTAATTCCCTCTGAAAAGTTTTAAAAATAAATAATAGATTAAAATTCATAATAAATTATTTTCAATTTCAATGGAAAATTTCCACAATTTATAAATATATTTTTTTTAAGTAAGTATTTTTTTAACACACAAATTATTTTAATTATTATTTTGAAACTAATATTATAGAATTTAAAAGCTTAAATGTCCATATTTTTTTTATACAAAATTTAAATAAAATTTTTTTTCTATTTGCTTTAAATTTTCTATTAAATGTTTTAAATATTTATATATGTCTAATTAAAAATCTTATTGATGTCGTAAGTAAGATTATATTCATAAATATTTACAAATCCTGTGCTATCACTTATTTGGATTCCGTTTAGTTTTTATTTTTTTTTATAACCTTGTCTTTAAAAACTGATTTTAATGTAAAAAGTTTTCGCAAAAGTTAAAAATATATTTCTATACAAACTTTTACTAAAGAATTTTTTAAAAGTAACGTATACAAACAGGAAAATGTATAGTATAGGTCAAACTCTTAAAATTTTATGTTATTTATATATATACTTTTGTTGAGAGTTCAAAAAGTTTAAAATTGAATTCACTTAATTATTGCAAACTCTTTTATGTTTAAACAAAGACTCTATACTAAGTTAGTTAGTATATATAGTCTATGGTTTAAACTAGTTACTAACCTAAAAACTAGTACAGGATAAATTACTGCCAACTTTTGTTTTTTAAGTCGTACATTAATGCTAATTAAATGGGAACTGGAAAGGTATTATAAAATTTACTATATGTCGGTGTTAGAAAGAAACGGACAATTTAATAGAATATATGTATTTACATGTGAAATAAAATATTTAAAATGTAATAATTTACAAAATATAGTAAAATTTGAATACTAATCAATAATATTAAACTTTCTACACCTGTTCAAATACCGGTTTTAAATAATTAGTTTTTTTTTTTTTTCAAATTATAGAATACAATTTTATAATTACATTCTTTAAGTTATACGTATATTGCTTAGTACATAATTAAAGTAGTACAAAAAAAAAACAAATGCTTCATATGTTAAAAATAGGAAAATTAAATTCTTAAAAATTAATTAATTCTTTACATTTATAAAAAAATATTCATTTAAAAAAAAATTTATAAAATTATATTACATTATACATTTTTTATAAAATGGTATTTATACTAAAAAGTATAATCTTAAACTTTTATTTTTATTAATGGCTCTTATTTAGTGTATATCATAATTCCGGGCTTTGATATTCACTTTTTTTGTGATCTTAAAATTTTTTTAAACCTTTTATTATTTTTCAAAATAATAACAATTGTAATGTTTCAGCAAGATCTAGTTAATATGTAGGATAACATTTTATTTTAGTAAGTTTAGACCAGATTGACTGAGAAGCTGGCTGGCAGGGTGATAGAGAAAAACTGTTAGTATAATTTATAATTAATTGAATTTGTTAACGTCTTTTTCATATGTAAAGTTTTAAAAGTTATTTTTATCGAAAAGTATATATTTTATTACTATTATTGCTTTAAAAAAAAAAAAATTTTAAAATAATCCAAAGAAATTTGAATTTCTTAAATACAATTAAAAATAAAAATTAAATTATATTGATAGTTACTGAAAGCAGTACAATACTGTAAATTATAGTTTATATATTATGGTCACTGTAAAAATGAAAAAAACAAAAGGCAAAAATGAAAATTTACAAGCTTTTATTTATATCTGACAGGTTTTATTAATAATTAATTTGATAAATTTAAATTTTTTAGTAGAACACTATTCAGCATAAACTACAAAAAGCACAACACGAGATTACTTTTAAAGGGAAACGTGACCGGTGTGGTTTTTTTTTTTAGTTGCGGATTTAAAAGTTTTTTTTTTTTTTATAAAGGTGGAATTTATTGTTCTCACTTCTTTAAGTAATTTTTTTTTTTTTTTTATAGTTCTCATTAGAGAACTGGAACACATGTTGTAAATACATATAACATTGTACCATGTTATAAATAATATAACAATGTAATAAATTTAATTTTAAATTTAGTATAAGTAATTACGTAGATGATTTATATTTTTAAATTTATGTACTAAATAAAAATATATTTTATTTATTTTTAAGTTATTATTCGTCTCAATATAATTTTTAATTATTATTTAAATATTAATAACTTCCAATTTTTTTTAAAATTTTTAAATTTATAAATAAATAAATAATTTTTTTAAATACTTATAATTTCACTATATAAACGTGCTTAAAAAATACATATCTAAAAAAAAAATTTTTTTTAATTGCCAGGTTTTGTTTTGAAATTTTTATTTTAACAGCTGTCATAAATATTACATAGATAAAAACTGACAAAAATAATTATTTTTAGCTTAAAACAGTGATTAAATCCACGTTTATAAATATTTAAAAAAAAAAAAAAAAACCTAAATAACTGTACATATATTACACACCCCTAATATAATTAGTTAAAAACCATATGATTGATAGATTTTTCTTCAACAATGTATTATGAAAATGACACAATGAAAACTAATAAAAAAAAGTTTTACATTCAAAAGCTTTCATTGAACTTGAACTTAAAAGTTTATTCAACTTAATACCTAATTATTATCGATTCTACTGACTAATTTAATAGCGTTTTTATAAATTAGATTTAAACTAAATTTGTAATAAAGTTAAAATTAATAGAATGTCATGTGTAATTTTTGAGATATTATAATACATTGTTGTTTTAATAAGTCTGCTATGAACGTTTTTGTCGCAGGTTGTGGTTGTGTATTAAAAAAAAACGATATCATATACTGTCGTTTAATCGATTAAATTTAAAAATTATTGCCGTATATTGTTGTATACGCTTAAAATTGACTACAAATATCTGCCTAAAAATGAAATAAATATTTTTATTTATATATTTTTATATTAATATTTACATTGAGAATTATTTAATTAAAATTAAATATGGAATTAACAATAAAATTAAGTGATTTCTCATTTCTCTCTTTTAACGTATTGTTTGTCATTCGTTTCGTATACGGAAAATTATTTGTATTTATATTTTAATAACTATATATATTTTTGTTCATTGTTGTAAAATGTTTCATTTTTGGTCAATTATTATTATATACATATATATGTGCATTGAATATTATTTATTTATTTATTTTTAAATATATTGTTTTATTTTATTCAAATATTAAATTATGTCTATTCAATCGGTATATTTCGGATTCAATAAAAATTCGAAATGAAGAGAATTTATTTTATTAAAAACAAAAAAAAAAAAAAACATAGTTTAGTTTTAATTAATTTCTTTTTATATTTTATATTCGAATTACGGTTAATTTAAAGATGTGATAATGATGTACTACAGTACAGTCTACTTAACATACAACAGTCTACATTATAGATTCAATGAGAATGAGAAAATTTTTGATGAGACAATTGTTTTTTTTTTTTTATTCAATGATACAAAAAGAACTGTTCTGTTCTGTTATTTTAATCATTCAGTTGCATTTGAGCGGGTGAATAGGTTCTATATTTTAATCGTAGTTGCTGCGGCTTGCGATTAATTAAAAAAAAAAAAAAGAAAAAAAAAAAAAGAAAAAAAAAAAAATAAAAAACTTTCTTATCAAATTTTTATTTTTGTTTTTATTATTATTATTTTTTAATAATAGTGTGATGATAGCAATAATATAAAGTAATTGTTATAAACGAATATTATTTTATTATTATTTAGATTCTTGATTTTGAAAGGTAAATTAGACTTTTCAATTAAAATTAATTACAAAAAAAAAACAATAAAAACAAAAAATAAATAAAATTAATCAAAAAAAAAAAAAAAAAATGAGAAATTTACAAATTGGAATAATTATTTTGATTGGTTATTGTGTGAAAAAAAGTTTTAATTATGCAATTGAAAAAAATTATACAACAGCAACAGGAAATAATAACGAGAATAGTTATAATAACAGTAGCAGTGAAGAATATTTAAATCGAATTTATAATGTTAAAACAACAATATTAGATGATCAACATTCTTGTAATAGGTAATTGATAACAAAAAAAAAAAAAAAAATAAACCAAAATAATAAATCTTAAAAAAAAATGATTCTTTAATAGCAATTTATAATATTATAATCAACATATGTCATACACGTATCTATAATATTTTGAATATTTAATAGGTATATTAAAACATTTACTTATATTAATAGCCAAACTCTTTAATCGTAGAGTTAATCTTTTAGGATTAACTATATATATAGGCTATTCTATTCACTTTACAATTCATTCATTTAATGAAACTGGGGCAAATTTTTATGCAAAAAATATAATGTATGTGTAAGAAACAAACTCATGTTGGTACTTAACTTTCTAAAGATTTTTTAATAATTCATAAATAGATTTTTTATATTTCGTTTAATTTAAATTCGATTATGTATAATTCTATGAATTTTCATTAAAAAAAAATTCAAGTGAGTTTTTTATTGATTATCTATGTTATCACTTATCATTAGTAACCTCCTATCTGATATTAATTTCATTTTAATTCATTTGTTTAAAAAGTATATGGATAAGTGATGGGATAGTATAGTTATGCGATTATTTTCTTTATAAAGAAAGATAATAAAAATATTAGATATTAATTATTATATACAAATTTACTTGAAATGCAGTTATTTTGTTATCTAAGTATAAAGTTACGACTATAACTATTTTATTTTAATTTATCTATATATACTTATATGCAAAATAAAATTCACTCTAGAAATTTTAAAAATTATTTAATATTATTATGTAAAAAAATGTTTGTAACAATGTTTGTTATAAAATATGTACTTAAACATTTAAAACGAATTTTTATTACAATTAAAGTGTTTTATATTAATTTCAATGTTATTTAAAGGTAAAAGCTGGTAAAAGTATAGTAGATTTTATGAGTGGGTAATACAAAAACTAAAATTTGTTTATACATAATAAGTTTATATAAACTTTATTGTTCCTGGAATATTCATTTAAATTTAGAAACAAAAAACAATAAAAAAAGAAAAAAAAAAAAAATACTAAAAAAAAGCGTCACTCTTTTTTATTCTTTTTTTTAGTATACTTTTTTTTTTTTTTGTAATAATGCTAATATGCAGTAAAAACTGACATTGAAATTTATTTCACGTTTTAAATAATGTTGCATTGTGACTTTTGCTAAAATAAATGAGGGTGTTAGAATTTAGAAATTACGGTAAAAAAAAAAATGTGGGGTTGTTCTGAATTATGTTAGGATATATTATTATTTGTACTTAGGTATACTGAAGTTTAGATGTACATAATTGTTTTTTTTTTTGAATTAATTTTTTGAAATTTATAAATATAATATTGTTGTTTCAAAAACATCTTATAAATATATACATGGAACGACCATTGAAAATTCAAGTTCTATGAAAATTAATGTAATTATTAAAATATCAATTTTCTATTATTTTTGTTATTAAATCTGTGTAAAGTTTCTTTGTTTGATAAGAGGAACAATATTTTCAAAAATAGAAGTCCAGAATATTTAGTAACGGTAGAGTAATTCAACATTCTTTGAAATAATTCAATTTATGAAGTTTTAGAAAAAAACCAAACAAAAACAATTTTATGCAAAGGAAATTTATCGAAAGTATAAAGTTGGGGTAAATTGTTTTTAATGTAAAATAAAACCAAGCCTTATAAGAAAAGTTAATAGGAATTTATGACCAATGTATTTGCTAGGTTAAGTTAGGTTAAGGTGGCTGCCAAAAAGGCACACTTAGACCGCATTTGGTTCATTGTGATATCACATAGAAACTTTTCTATCTCACTCGTTAAAACCAATTTGAGCTTTTTGCAAAGCAAAGAATACTCTTCACATTTTTACCTACCAGATCACTAAAGCTGTTGAAGAGATATTGCTCCAAATGGGTATTCCTTCTTACCGATAAGGCTGGGCATGTGCAAAGGAGATGGAGAGTAGTTTCCTCTTCTTCTTCATCCTTGCAGACTCTAAAATGTATTTGCTAAGTGCTTGGAAAATTTTTTAAAACAGCTCTAGAACTCAATCAAAAGTGTTGGTACATTGATTTGATAAATACATGAAATTTTATATGAATTTATGTATTAACTTTTGTACATTTTTTCGTTAGCCTTAGGCTTATCTGAGCCTTATCAAAAACTGTCTAGAAATATTACTGTAAATAAAAAATTATGTTTTATCTTAAGAAGAGAACAAGAGTTTTTAAGTTTTTTTTTTAAACGAAGATATATCGTATAGAAAGTATTGGCCTCAGTTTTTTATTGTCGATGTCCGTGCGGGAAAATCAACCAGTAAGTGAAATAAATGTAGAAACTATTTAAATTAATTAAGTTGCTTTAATTTTAGATAGAGAACATTTTGAAACTTTCAATTGTGCTCCAGAATTAAACATAAGGATATCTGAAATTATTATTTAAATATAATATGTAATATTATGAGCTAATTAAAGAACTTTCAAAAATTCATAGCAAATATTTTAATAATAATTAATTAACTTTAAATTCAAATTAAACTCATTTTTCTAAACTTCTTCGCGTTATTTGTTCTCCAAAAAATTATCTGGGCTAATTCAAGTTTCAATGTTGCTTTTGTTTATATTTATTAACGGATAAAAAAATCCTTTTTGTCAGATTTTTGGTGTTATAGAAAATTGGAATATTAATATATTCCTCTATTTTCTTAATTAAATAATATATTAATTTGCTAAAATCATCGCCATTTCGCTTCAATTGAATACGTTTGTGTTCCATTTTTATGCTGCGTAGTCAGATTAAGAAACCCTTGCTTTGAGTACTTTAAGCAAAAATCAATCTAAAAAACAAATATTTTTCCAAAACAAAAATCGTATATTAGATCTTAGTTCTCTTTTTTCTATTCTGCAATCATATACTTTTATATCAATTACAAGAGTGATTATATAGAACTTTCTTTTGAGTTAAAAATAGTCAATAATGCAATTTAAACAGAGAGGAACAATCAAATTTAAACCAGATGTCCAGTTAAATGGACTATCAGAATATGTCAGTATGTAGCGTAAAAAATGTTAAAACAGTTGGAAGCAAGCACGAAATAAGTATTTAGAATTTCCAAAAATTGTGAAAATATTTAAACTTAATGATTTCAAGATACATTATAAAAAAATGTATTAAAACTGTATAATATATTTGTAATTACTTTTCAATATCTATTCAAAATTTTTAGTCAAAAAAATACGATTTAACAGTTAAATAAACTTTTATATACTTAGTATATTTAAAGTTTAAACAAAAAAACAAAAGTTCGGCACTATAAGCTATATATGTATATATTTTTTTTAATATAGGTTAATTTAATATGATTTTTATCTGTGCTAATTGAAACGTGATGCGAATATAAAGAAAAATTTTTTTTTTTTTTTACTTTTTATAAAGAAAATGTGTAAATTTTCATATTTTACTTGTTTTAAAGTTAATAAAAATTAAGGAAATACAAAATTTATACAAATTTTAAAATAAATAATGTATAAGTTAGTATGGTAATTACGATTTTTAAAAATAAAACCTATTTTAAAAAATTAAATTTTATATAATAAAACAATAGGTAATTAATTCAATATGAATTAAAAAAAAAAAAAACAAAAAACCCATCTGCCGCTCACATGTACTTAAAAAAAAAAAAATTTACCCATATATAAAATTTTGAATTGTTTTATTTATATTTCCAAATTAAATTAAATTGAAGATGATTTAACATAATTTGAATTAATGATTGCATTTGTAAATTTAATGATGAAATAATTATAATAAATGTTTGCGTTTGCTGAAGGAAAAATTTGGTGCATTATTTGAATTATTACTGTAAAACAAAAGATATTAAATTTAGTAAAGTTTAAGAAGATAATTAAAATTTTTCTTCAAATCAAATATCCATCCAAATTTTCTTACCCATCCTTCATAATCCTAAATTTACCAATAATTCTTCTCACATCTTTATCTCAAGAACTATTCTATACATTTGTATTAAAGGTACCAATCTATATACAGTTTGTTTTAAAAGGGGGTGATTTTTGTTGGTTAAAATCCAACAATATCCGGAAGAGTCATGTGCAATTCCTTTGAGGGAGACTTTTAAGGTTTTCCCAACGACCATCGTAAAAAAAAAGAAAAATGCAGGGGTGCTAACTCTTTTCATATGTATATTTAACAATGTAAGATTTTTAATAGATCTTAAATTTTAAATAGTTTTTACGACAGTTGTAACGTAGTGCTATAAGTCATTTAAGTTTTTAATAACTGTTTAGTTTACGCAAACTTATTAATACGTTCTTTTCAAACTTTATTTCTATACCATATTTTAATCGGAATTTTTCTAATATAACTCGTAATTTTACACTTTTGTGCATTGATGTGCATATTTTTTCAAAATTCTTTCACATTAAAATATGTTAGTAAATAATTCTTCTTAATTTATGTACTTCTATCTGGTTTAAAAGAATATCACAAGATAGAAAAGTTGAAGCTATAAAATAAACGAAATTAATTATATTGAAATCATATTCGATAGTCGATAAATATGTGATTAATTGCAATCTCCTTAATTAATCATTTTCTTTCTTAAAAATCTTTGAAATTTTCTCGAAAATATTTTGTGATAACCTCTTAAAAATTAGCGTATATATAATGTTAAAAGCAGTTAAAATAAAATAGTTTGTCATTTTATTACATAAAAATGTGTTATTTTTGTTTCATGACCATAAAATAGTATATGCCAACCCATATTATCTTATCTTTTTAGTTATATTTAAATTTTATTAAATTCTAGTAACGTTTACTTATTATACTGTTTTATTGTCATAAAAAAATTAAGTAATGCGGTCGGTTGTATTTTCATTAAAATAATGTCACGAAAAAATCTACACTTCCTAATTGCTTTTGTTTTTCTTATTATTATAAATATTTCGTTAAATAAAAAAACTATCTGCTATAGGACTATACTCTATAGTATCAAAATATTTCGTCAAGTTTTCGAGTAACCTGCGTCATTTAGCAAGATGCCTATAGTAAAAAAAATTAATTTGTTTATAAATTCATAAAAGTTATAAAAGTTTAAAAGAAAATTAATAGCATTATGTCGTAAAATGATGTCACTTGTTTTAATATAGGTTTGTTTTATCTCAAATCAAATTATGAATACTATTTTTACACTATGTGCCTAAAACTATTTATGTAGTTTTGTTAGGCTATAATTAATTTTAACAAACTAATTATTTTACCTATAGCTGTCTTTTGTGAAAAGAAATAATGAAAATCAAATATGTAAAAACTAAATAACAAAATAGAAGAACTATAAAAAAATTTGATCAGAACTTTAATTAATCAGTTTTATCCTATGTACAAAATTTGGACATATTAAAATAAAAAAAACAAAAACTTAATAATATTGAAAAATTATATAAAAAATTAATGCCCGCAAACTTCAACATTAACTTTTTATTTAAATTTATTTAAATTTATATTCTATATTAGGAAAGTTATGACATTATTCAGTCAATTGAGCGCAAGTAAATTAAATAATAGTAAATTTGAACAATGTTGAAAAAACTTTTTTTTAAAACGATTTTTAAAATACATAATCGATTTTGTTCTATATATATAGAATTTCCATATTATCCGCAATGTATGGCTTCCCGAAAAATTAAGAACTATTAAGAACTATTATACTATTTTTTCCAGTACTCAGTATATTACTTAAGTCATTATTGACATGACTATCATATTGTTTAGACATATAGTTACAAATTACGAGAACGAAATATTAATTAATAAGGGTAATAAGGGTAACATTAACAGGTAATAAGGTCCCGTTTGTGGAACCATATACCATCGCACATGTTCCCTAAAGTTGGTAATTCATATGTGTACGATTTACTTAAGTTTAAGAAGAACATTAACATCTTTCTTCAAAATGTCCCTCCAAATTTTCCTACCTATCCCCCTTAATCCAAATTTCCTAATTCCAATTTCCCCAATTATCATTACCACATCCCTATCTCCAAAACTAAACTGTACATTTGTATTAAAAGTTCCATCCCTAAAGTTTAGTTTTAAAAGCAGGGTGGTATTGGTTGGTTAAAGTCCAACACTACCCTGACCTGAGGAAGCATGTGACTTTCGAGTTTTCCACCAACCTTCGTAAAAAAAAAAAAAAATACCGTAAGATGATTTTCATAAAAAGGACGAAATTCTATCGTATTTAATGATTTTTCAATATAGTAACATAACAAAATGTGTGATATTGTAGGATTAGGTAACATTAATTTTATACACCTATTTTATTTTTTTACAACACATATTTGTCTGTATCGTAGTACAAAAGATTCAGTTCAGTTACCTACTTAACGAAACATTTGATTATACAAAAAAAAACCAAAGTCCTTCAGTGTTTTGTACTACAAGACATCGATTTGATTTAGAGTGTATAATTTTATAGAGTATCTGTACATGTCAAATAGAATATAGATATTTGTATATCGATTTCTTTTACTGTTCTAGCTTAAAATATTCCTTAGTATTACGTACTTGAAATTATTTTCCTTAAACATAAATTGATCGAATAAAAAATAAACTTAAACATAAATAATTTTACTTAAACCTAAACTATACACGATCTTATACGAGTAGATGCATGATATATTATTGTTTGGTAAGGAGGGATAAATAATGGTATCCTTACATCTAGCACCTGAAACCCGTTATGCACTACTAACTTTATAAAACTCTTACTTATTACTGCGACTAATCGAGCGATTCAACGTCTCTAAAGAATGAAACGATGAGCCTCTGTTCAAGCGTCCTCACTTCGAAGAAATCTTTTAAGTAGCCTTTTTTCAAGTTTTTTCTCTTTCAGGATTATAGCATCAGCGATTGACAAAGAACATGATATTATATTAATAAGGAATTTTTTTTAAAATTTTAAATAGCAAAAAATTTAAATTCTGACAATTGTATCCAATAAACAAAAGCTCTAATTACTTCAAGTACATTATATTTTTTTAATTTATAATGAATTTTGGAAATTTTATGTTAAATTAGAAAAGTTTTGAATTACTAATAGAATAGTAATTGAATAAATAAACTTAAAATAATTTCAAATATTTGTGAATAAAAAATAATTTATGCGGTTATTGTCAAAGAATGTCTTTAAACTACATTTTATTTATCAATTATATCTTATAGTAATATTATTTGATTTGTAATATTAAAAGTAAATATTATTTTAGAATGCTTCGTTCTTTTTTTTTTACCTTTTTTAGTGTCCTCCTTTAAATTATTATTATTTTTGTTTTTGTTTTTTTTTTTTTTAATTATTAATTTAATTAGAACGAATCACTTTTGATTTGTGTAAATATTATTTTAATTAAAAAACTCAATAAAACCATTTATAAACAATATAAACAATACTTAATTAAATTTATAGATATATTCTTAATAACTGTTATTGCTCTTATAATATAAATTAGTTAATGATTTTAATATAGATAAAAGTACAAACAATCTATTTATACCATCTAATTTGGGGAGACTTAAAACTTCTAATAATTATGACAATTTTATTTGAGACTTCTAGTTCCAACACAAAGTGGTCAGAAAGTGGACTTTAAGTGGACTTATGGAAAAACGAGCTTTGCTTCTATAGAACTTAGTTAAGTCTATATTAGTTAAGTCTATTAAGTCAAAGTGAACACAAGCCTCATAGAATTTATGTCCGTGGAAGTTGAATCATCCCCCTCTAATTTTTGTTCACGAATTAAGAAGTTCAAATGTTTTTATAGTGTTCCAAATTTTACTTATTTTTGTTAATTTAATCGAACTTTCCGCTAGACTACTTTTTTTTTTTTTTGAAACACCCTGTCTATAAAATTAATTATTTTTTTTGTAATTAATTTTGAATAATAATGATGTTCTATAGTATAAAAAATAATGTTCAAATAATTTTTGAAAATAATATTTTTTTGTTAGTGAGTACACATAGGTACTTGAAAATATAATAAGTATTTTTTTGTTTTTTTTTTTTGATAATTTCGTAAGTTTTTTTTTTAATTTAATTTCTAGATATTAAAATTATTTTATTTAAAAAAAAAACTTGTTGAATTTAAACTTAGAATATAAAAAAATCACCTTTGTTTAAAATTTTATCTATAAGAATGGAAAAGAAAATCAATATTATATTAAAGTTTTGAATATAATAATAATAACAAGTGGTTACTTTTATTCTTCAGTAAATTAATTTGTTATCTTTATATTTCAAAATAAAAAATTAAAGCTATTATAGATTTAATGAGTACTATACATATATATATATATTGTGTGAAATAACTAATAATTTATTTTAAAAATTTCAAAAATATAATTTAAAAAAAAATAGTTAATTATTATTTTATTAGTATATATAGAAAGTAATGGAAGAAAGTAATCAAGAAAAAATGTAATCACTAGACTCTAGCTACGTAGAGCATCAATAAGCGCAGGAGAACCTATTTAAAAACAACTAATATTGAGTTTCTTTAGACTTGTGACAGTATATAATACTGCTCTAACTAAAGAAGTTTTGAAAGCCACTTAAATCCATGTTAAAGCGTCCGAATCATATGCATATAAATGTTTGCCATTTTATGCTTAAAAACACCTTATTTTATTTTTACTAACTTTTTCATCAGAATTTGAAGATAATATCTGTGTAGGTAGTGCAACTAGAAAGTTCCCAAGTAAAAAGTCCGCTGGGGGACTAATGACTCATAGAACAAATTAAAAGCACCCGTTAAATATTAAATGTGGGACAAGTATAATCTATAAGTTCCCCAAAAATTAGAATATAATTCCTCATGAAATTATATATTCAAACTTTATTGAAACAAATTTATTATAAAAAAATTTCTGAAATTCTGTTCTGAAATTTTAATTTAAGTATAATAAGGTTTTGTTTAAGTAAAATAATAGATATAAGACAATAAGTATTTATACATACGTCTATCCGAGATTCTTTATTAAGAGGGATATTAAAGTTATTTATACATAAGTATTCATTTATGCGAGATTCTAAATTAGAAAGGTTACAAAATCACGGTTGTTTCTTTTTTCAGAGTATTTATGAATTCGTTGATGCTAAATTCTCAATTAAGAGGAATTTTGTAGTTGGTTACAAAATCATGGTTTCAATCATTTGTTTAGTAGGGGTTTGTGAACTTTTGGCGTACCACAGTCTTTGTATGTTATTGTTTGCGTGAAAACGTTAGATAAACTGGCAAATTTTAAATTCCATATAATAAATTCCATATAAAAAGTAAAATTGAATTGTTTATATTTTTAAAAGCAGATAAAATAAAATTTTATTGCATTAAAAGAATGTCAACTATAACTTGAGGATTATTTTAGATATAGATATATTTGTAAATGATAACTTTTCCTTGTAAAGTTACAATATAAAATACAATTTTTAGTGAGCTTTTTTTTGTTATGAAAATATGTTTTAAATTAAAATTATTGGATATCTTTTCCTTCTGAATCCTTTCTTCTGACCATTATCCAAATCTTTTTTCTAAATTAAGTATTTTCTTGTCTCTATCTCTGCTATTACATGTTTTTTTCATCAACTCTAACATTCTACTTGTATTATTATAATCCTTTGTATGAATGTTAACTTTCAAAAATTTAAGGATTCATCTGAAATTAAAACTTCTTTTTTAAGTATGAACTTTTTTTAATTAATTTGATTACTGATTACCTAACACAGAGACCAGAGTTTCGTATTGTTCAAAATTGATTCGCAACATTATAATTGATTTTTATTTACTTTATTTTAAAGAGCCGTAAATTATAATAAGCGTTACAAAATTTTAACTTTTGATCATTATAAATTTTTTCTTATTTTTTCTTTTAGTGCTATCTATTGCTATGGAAGTCTTTTGCATACCGTTTCACTTGCGAAAATTTTTAAAGATTCAAAAACATTCGTCGATATGACACTAAAAAGCCAGCCTGAAGAAGTTTTAGCAAAATTTGATGAATTTATGTTGAAACATGAAAAAAAGCCAAGCACAGATGATGTTAGAGAATTTGTAGAAGTAAGTATTTATAAACTATTTAAGAGTTAATATTAATTGAATTCTTGTTGTTTTTTTGTATAGGAGAATTTCAATGAAAAAGGTTCCGAGTTAGAACAATGGGATCCAACTGATTGGAAAGAACATCCTAAGTTTTTAGATAAAATTAAAAGTGATAAACTTAGAGAATGGGGTAAAGATTTAAATGATATTTGGAAAGTTTTGGGACGTAAAATGAAACCTGATGTAGAAAAAAATCAAGATCTTTATTCAATAATTTATGTTAAAAATCCAGTAATTGTTCCTGGTGGACGATTTTTGGAATTTTATTATTGGGATTCTTATTGGGTTATTAAAGGTTTACTTTATTGTGAAATGTATACAACAGCAAAAGGTATTTTGGAAAATTTTCTTTCAATGATTGATCGTTTTGGTTTTATTCCGAATGGTGGACGTATTTATTATTTAAATAGATCACAACCACCGCTTCTATCACCTATGATTCAAGCATATGTTAATGCTACAAATGATTTAGAATTTGCTAAAAACAGTGTTGTATTGTTAGAAAAGGAATTTAATTTTTTTTGGACAAATTATTGTCATGATATTAACAATCATAAATTATGTTCCTATTCTGCTAAATCATTGGGACCACGACCAGAATCATATAGAGAAGATTATGAATTGGCACAAAATATAAAAGATGATTCTGAAAAAGAAGAACTTTATGGAAATATTAAAGCAGCTGCAGAATCTGGTATGGATTTTACTAGTCGTTGGTTTATTACAAAAGATGGTTCAAGAGATGGTAATTTAACAAATACAAAAACTCGGCACATAATTGCAGTAGAATTAAATGCATTTTTGTATCAAAATGCTAAAATTATTTCGGAATTTCATGCTTTAAATGGAAATAACGAAAAATCTGAAGAATTTTTAAAAATATCAGTACAAATTGCCACTGCAATTGACGCAATTTTATGGAATGATGATGTTGGTGTTTGGTTAGATTATGATTTAATTAATAAAAAACAAAGAAATTATTTTGTTCCAACAAATTTATCACCTTTGTGGGTAAAATCATTTGATAAATCTAAAACAGCAGAAATTTCAAAAAAAGTTTTAAAATATATTAATGAAACTGGTATTGATAAATATCCTGGAGGTGTACCGAACACCCTTGCAAAAACTCATGAACAATGGGATTTTCCAAATGTATGGCCACCAATGCAATATTTATGTATTATGGGTTTGTATAATTTAAATACAAATGAAAGTCAAACTTTAGCTGAAAAATGGACAACAAGATGGGTTCAATCAAATTATGAAGCTTATTTAGATCAAAAACATATGTATGAGAAAGTAAGTTAAATTTTTTGTTCAATTTTCTTTTTCCTTTATTCTGAAATTATTAAAATTTAATTTTTTATTCTTTTTATTTATCAACTATTTGCTTTTAATAAATAATATACTTTTACTTTTAACATACGAATTTTCTTAACGTTTAAAAAACTATTCAAAAAAAAATATTATAAAATCATTTTCTCGTTTATTTCTATTTCAAATATAGTTTTCCTGTTAAATAAGAGATGGCGCGCTACATGCTAAGTAATTTATTATTTTTATCTTGTTTTGTAGTTTGTAGTCATAAGTTTCAAGTTTTAAGCAATTTGAGCGTTATAATCGCTTAAAATATTTTTCCATGTTATTAAATAACTGTAAAGAATTAATTTTTAAAAATTTATATTTTCTATTGTAGCAATTAAATTACAAAAATTCGATAGGTTCTATTTTAATCGATTTTAATACTTTTAATAAGAAAAATCTATATTATTTTTTTATTAATTATATAGATTAATCGGGATTTATTATTATATATTATTAAAAATAATTGGTTTCATTTTACTTAAATTTGTGTAAAACACGTAAAAGTGCAAAATTTCAATAGAAAAATTTAAAGTTTTTTAAATAGCCTTCCAAAGCTATTTGTTATCAATAAAGTGACATCTCTATGTATCTTTATATCTTTGCATCTCAGTAAAACTACTTAAAACTGAGTCCTTAAAAGAATCACGAATACATAAAAGGAGAATTTTTATGAAATGGTTATTTTTTCAATTCTCACAAACTAAAGCTGCAGATGAAAATACTTCACATATTCGGATCTGTTATAAATTAATATTAATATAATATTATAATTACTCCAATTGCAATTAGATTTATAATTTTATCTGATATTTAAAAACTACTTAAAATTAGTTATGTATCAGAAAAAAAAAACTAGTTATATCGAAAATAACGAAATTGAAAAAAATATTTACACCGCATAGTCACCGTCCATCACTACAGAACAATAATCAAATGTATTAATGAGATCAATGAATCCCGAAACTGAAGCTTAGTCAAATATGAATAATAAATGACTTAGTGGATCCTATTCTTAGTATCCTATTCTTCTTATAGGAGTGGGAAGGAAAAAATTTGGTTATAGTCATTGAAAAATGTAAATTATGTTTCCTAAAGAGGTTTTCTTTTTAAACTTTCATAAATTACATTTATGAAAGTTTAAAAAGATAACCATCGAGTTTAGATATTTTGTTGTGTATTATGAAAGATAAGGACATTATACATTATGAAAGATATAAACTTTAAAAATGTCAGAAGCAAAACAGCGGCAAGTGCAAAAATTAAAGTATACGAACTACATATATTTCAATACTTATATAATATCTTATAAATATTTTCTTCTGTCGAAATCATTTTAAAATAGACACTAGTATTCGCCTGCTCCTCAAAATTGTTTTAATAAGCAATTGGCAATCAATAATGGGATTTTTTAAATTTACTCTACTAAATGTATATGATAGTTCTGAAGAGGATTTTTGTATTATTATTGGTTTTTTTTTTCTTATTTTCACGTTGAACTCGAAATTTGAGGTTGTGTGATAAATAACTGTGGTTAACCACAATTATCCGTAGCCAATATTTATAATTTTTTTAAATTTACTTTAACTAATAAGTATTTGGTTGCCCTCAAAAGGCCTTTATTTTTTATATTTGATTTTAATTCATATGTCCTTTTTTTTATTTTATCATAAAGAAACTATATATACAGTATAATACATGTATGCAGTATATTATAGTTTCTTTATTATTTTATTTAAAATGTAAAAATACAATTTTCAATAATTAATGCCTTTATGAATTTAAGATATTTTTGCAAATGATATTTTTTGTAAAAACACAGTTATTATTATCTTTTAGAAGATGCCCCTGATTTATTGAGTATTAGAAACTCAATATATACCTATTATATATATTATAAAATGCATTTTATAAGATACCCCTGATTTATGTAATATTGAAAATTTTATTAAATTTTACATGTTACATTTCATGTTTATTCAAATAAAAAATCCTAAAATGACGAACTATCATTTTAAAATTTTGTTTATGTATCTAGTGAAAAAAGTAAAGACAAAAAAAGGGAAATTTAAAATTTAACGGAAACAAAAGAACAAAAAAAGAGCGTTTTATTTGAATATTATATAATAGATATAGATTATGCTATATGATAAATATATACAATATGTAAATTCTTTTATGGGTTTTTTTTTTTTTATAAAAATGGAAAATTAATAATGAAAATCGAAAAATTTTGGAAAAATATTGGTATTGTAAAATGGCTGTACTGAATATTTATCATTTAAAAAAAAAAAGTAAAAATCGGTTGGTAAATTATTGAGTAAAAGGGTTTTAAATGTCTATCATTTACATAATAAATATTATGTTACATTTACAGATTAAATATTATGATTTATTTTATTTAAATTAAAAATAGTGCAAAAATTTTTTTTAATCTTTACAGTATGATGCAACAAAATTTGGTGGTCATGGTGGTGGTGGAGAATATGAAACACAAACAGGTTTCGGTTGGTCAAATGGTGTTATTATTGAATTATTAGCAAAATATGGTGATAAATTAAAACCAAAGAATAGTGGTAAATTAAAATATATAATTGAATCAAATAATAATAATGATTATTTTGATGAAATACAATTAATATCAAAATCATTATCAAATATTATATCATCTTTTTCATCATCAATAAAGGAATCATCTGTATCATCATCATATGAATTTGATGTTTTATTATAAAAAAAAAAAATTTATACTAATTTATACTATACTTCTAATTTTAATTTTAATATTTCTTTTACATTTTTTTTTTTTTTATATTTTAGAATTAAGTTTCTGTATATAATAATAAATATATAGTTTAACAAAAAATATATATATACATATATGTAAATGTATTTTAAAAGTATGTATTTTTATTGTTTTAAAGGTAAAAGTGTAAATAATTAGAAAATAAGAATTTTCTAAATAAATTTAGAATAAATTGATTTCATTTAAAAAACACACAAATTTTGGTATATGGACACATCATTTTGCACTGTGTATTTAAGGGAAAATTTAAAAAAAAAAAAAAAAAATAATTATTTTGTATATAATGCCTTCTACTTTTTTTTTTTTTTTGTATTTTTCAATGTGATTAAAATGAATTTTTTATTTTTCAAATTAAATTAATAAAATTAAATTCACTTTTTTTTATAGGCCATTCAATATTTAAAGGAGCATCAACAGGTTTATTAGCCCTTTTATTAACAGTTTTTACTAGATTAATATGATAATAATTAAATTAATATCTATAATAATAATTAAATTATAATATTAAATGTACAAATAATTCAAGTAAATTAAATTAATTGGATTAAAATTCATATATAAATAATTAATATAACAAAAAAAAAAAAAAAAGAAAAAAAAAAAAATAGAAAAATTTAATTTATAAGAAAAAAAATGTGTTTTTTTTTTAATTTTTAAAATAATTATTTGGTTTGGCAAATTAACGTATCATTGGATTATATAAAAAAAAAAAAACCAACGAGGTAAAATGTAAACCTAAAAGTTTTTAAACGGAGCACGTTTCCAGAAAAGTACGTTAACAACAGTTTAAAATTTTTACTTGCACCAAGAATTTCAAATGAAAAAAAAAATTATGAAAAACCAAGACCCATTTTTTTCACTTTTAATAAAACCAAAACTATATAATTAGGAAAAGCTTTTCGACCCATTATTAATAGCTCTTAAAGAAGGAACTAATACAAAAAAATGTAGTGTCTGGTGTAATTTATGTTACTTAATGCTAAAATATCAAGGTTTTATTTAAAAATATGACGATAAGTTATGAAGATACCAAAATCTTGTAAAATCTTGTCTTCTTGTCATAACGGTAAACTCAAATATTAAATTGCAAAAAATTGGGTAGGTTTGATATAGGTTTATAAAATTAAAAAAATTTTTTTTCGTTTGGTCTGTTTAGTTCGGAAAAATATTAAACAGAACCTGTTACATATACAAATTTGAAAATATAGAACTTTTGCAAACTGTGAAAAACTGTAGTTTCGTAAAGGATGGAATTACATAAAAATGTTGTTCTACAATATTAATTTTTTTTTTTTAAAAAATCTATCAACGGTTAAAATTTCATTATTCTATCTAAAAATGCTATAGAAGTTTTGGTTTTGGTAAACAAACGGACGAATGGAAGGGACAGAGTAAAACTAAATATAAAAGTTTTTGGAAAAATGTAAAAAGGGTAATGGTAGAGGACTTTTATTCATATTAAATTAAAAAAAAAAAATCAAATATCAACATAATAACTATGGATATTTGCAAAATTATGATAATTACAAATGAAGGTATTGAAAAATCTTTAATATTTAATTTTATATTAGTAAAATAAATTTATAAACATGACTATTTGTATTGCTTTCAAGTATTACTTGTAATATCAGTATTAATAAAATCTTAATGTTAATTAAAATATTTTTGTCTTGCATGCTGATACTTTTTAATTGATAGTTTTAAATGTGACTAAAAATAAAATAAGATTTTATTAAGTATTAAGGTTTTATATAATATTATCAAAAGGATAACATATTTATATAGATTTTTGTCTTAAAATATTCGAAAGGATTTTACATATAGCATTTTCAATTGGAAAATTTTAATTTTCTCTCTTCTAATATATAAAACAGAAATTCTGTTTGTTTGTGTTTCACGTAAAAACCACCAGTCCGATTGCAACCAAATTTTGCAGGAACATTTTAACGACCCCGAAAAGTGTTATAGGCTATATCGCGTTTCGGTTCATTAACCCATTGCGGCCCGAGAGTTTAAAGCATTTTCGTTTTTTCGTTGAAATTTCGTTGAAGTGTTCTTCTTAGCTTTGGACGGCTGCCGAAGAAATTTGGATACAATATGTTACCCGGATTCGGTCCGGCGGGCTTCCAAAAAAATTTTTTTTTTCAATTTAAGTCGAATTTTGTATGGTGGTTTTACGGTCCGAAAAAAAGCCTGTGACAAATTTTTATGAAGTTCTGTTAACCCGTTTGGGCAGGAGAGTCGAACGAAATTCATTAAATTTTTCTGTTGTCCTGCTTAAACGTTTTGACCAATTGAGTTGAAAATTTACAATAGTGTAGCTCTATACCACAGGAGCTCACTGAGTTGATTTGGTTTTGATCCATTAACCCGTTTTGGCACCGGGGGTCAGTGAAGTTTTGTAATTTACTTAGTTGTCGCACTTAAACTGTTTGGCCAATTGAGTTAAAAATTTATCAAAGTATAGCTCTTTACCACAGGAGCTCACTGAGTTGATTTGGTTACGATCCATTAACCCGTTTCGGCACCAGGACTCAATGAAGTTTTTCAATTTCTTTGTTGTCGCGCTTAAACGGTTTTGCCAATTGAATTGAAAATTTACAAAAGTGTAGCTCTTTACCACAGGAGCTCACTGAGGAGATTTGGTTACGATCCATTAACCCGTTTCGGCACCAGGGCTCAATAAAAATTTTTAATTTCTTTGTTGTCGCACTTAAATGGTTTTACCAATTGAGTTGAAAATTTACAAAAGTGTAGGTCTTTATAACAAAAGCTTTCTGAGTTGATTTGGTTACGATACATTAACTCATCAGGCTTCAGGCCATGAAATTCTCATATTTTGTTGTTGTGCTTAAACGATTTGACCAATTGAAAATTTGCACAAGTATTGCACTTTGGCACACAAACTCATTCAATAAATTTTGTTGTGATACATTAACACATTTCGACACGATAGACTGTCAAAAAAAAAATTTTGTTTCTAATTTGGGAAATTTTGTTTCTAATTTCTGTCTAATTTGGCAGGATGAATTTATGGTTCTAAATTAAGGCTGTGATAAAATGTTTGTTAACGTTTGTTAACCCATTTCCGCACGAGCACTTATTAATAATATTTTGCCTAATTTTGTGTATTGTTATTATTTTTAAAAAGATATTTTCAACACTCTTTGCTTTTATCTATACTGTTTCTAATATTCCATAAAAACCTTTCAATGCAAATTTCTAATATAGAACAGTAATTAAAGTAACCTTATTAAGTATCTTAAGAATACTGTGTTTAAGTCTTAACAACATAGCATTTTCCGCCGTTGTTAAAAAACAGAAACAATCTTCAATCTTCAAAAAACATTAGACAATCATCATGTCATCATTCAGAAATGCATTACTTACATGTGGTCTACCTATATAAGTTGCATGTGTATAACATGTTTCCCATAAAATATCATTGAAATATGTACATATAGTATGTATAATATCCGTATATTTAAAAATACTATAAACTTAATCAATTATATTAGAAAATATATTCACATTTCTGTACAGCATTTAATCAAAAATGAGTACATACATATTTAAAGAACAGAAAACCTTACATTCTTATCCATATACAACTTTTACACATATTTTTAGCCAATCAATTTGGAAATATAATTAGAAAAACTAAACGTAAAAAAATGCTGGTTGATTTATAAAGGTAAAAAACAATCATGTATTTTTTATATTGAAAATATGTTAAACAGAACCTGAAATGTACGCGTTTAAAAAGAAGTTTTTTCAAAATTTGAAAAGCTGTCGGTGCTGTAAGATCTCCAGCGGTGAGGGTACATAAAAAAGTTGTTCTACAACATTACTCTTTTAAGAGACCTATGCATAGTTAATATTTCATTGCTCTTTATTAAACAGTATATAAGTTTTAACAGACGGAGGGACAGAGTGAACCTAATAACAAATTTTTCAAAATGTGCTTAAAAGGATAATTCACCAAAACATGAAGTGACATTACTTACAAAAAAAGTTGATTACATTATGGCTTTTTAAAATTTAAATACGATTTTATGTTTCGGTATTAACGAATATATTGTGAAAACTCACTTCACCGTAATTGTGTACTCAATAGATTTTTGATTCCTTTAAAGATTTTTTGTAGACAAATTATCTCTAAATCTTCGCTCTGTTTATTCAAGTATCAGTTTCTGAAAATGCATAGTAATACGTGAACTATATTAATTAAATTATATTAACTCAAAAGTAAAAGTTAATAATTTTTATATCATAAAGCCGATCAAATACTCCGAGCAACGCCGGGTACTCTGCTAGTATTATATAAATTAAAATATATATATTAGAGGTATTCACTATAGTTTTTCATATATAAAAATTATGTATCGTTGAATTTAAAAACGTTGAATCATAGGTCGCAAAATTTTAAATCTTTTTAAACATTTAAAACAGTAGAGCCTATTGTTTATTAGATGTTGTACTCTTGTGTTTGTTGTATTTTTTGTACATATTTAGTTTTAAATTTAGTCAGTTTATAAATTTTTTTTTTTTAGTTTAAATAAAATTTTAATTAAAAAAATGAATAAAATCAAAAAAATTCTGTTGCCAATTGAACTTGTACAGTAAAGTATTTACATAATTTATAATTGATGAAATCTAGTTCATAAATGAGATTTTGGAATTATGTTTTTACCACATTGATTGGATAAAACCACCTAAAATATATGATAATATAAATTATTCCGTATTCCATCAATATTTTCGATATATTTATCACTTTTTATAATTAATTCTGTAATGTACTATGCATTTGTTAATACACTTTAAGAAAATATATTATTACATTTTTCTTAACCTAAATTCAGATGTACTTCCAATATCTTAAATATCTTAAATATTTCCAATATGTCGGTTACATCTAAAACTCTGATGTGCCATTTAATTAGCATGGTATTTGGCATCATTTAAAAAAATACCAAAATTAATATTTTTAAGAAATTACATTTTTTTATTTTGCAATAATGAATTAACCTTACGTTTATGACAATTGTAAAATGTTGTGTTGTAAATTTACAATTTTACAACGATACGATAACTCTTGGTAATAAATGGGTATTATTATTTAAAAAAAAAAATCTAATATTTTCATAGAACATTACTAAATTAATAGTATCGCTTATAAATCGAGGAAATATGCTGTTGATGGCTTCGTCACTGATACCAAAAAAGGTAATAATAATAGGCGGACTTCATACTCCCCAATTAAAAATTTTCCGAATCCCTGTCCTATTCTTTCCTATCCCTATTCTCT
This sequence comes from Poecilobothrus nobilitatus, assembly GCA_947095535.1. Classification (NCBI taxonomy): domain Eukaryota; kingdom Metazoa; phylum Arthropoda; class Insecta; order Diptera; family Dolichopodidae; genus Poecilobothrus; species Poecilobothrus nobilitatus. The sequence goes on along the minus strand of OX352773.1, from coordinate 24,300,794 downwards.
AGCTAATATATTGCGTTAGCAGTTAATGGTTTCATCCCATATTGGGTAAAGAGGGGGATGAGTTTAGTCAGTAAGAATATGACACCTTCAAGGCCGTATTCTTGATGTCTTAGATAAAACAAAAAAAAAAAAAAATTGGAATTATGTCCGATTGCAATTAGTGTCATTTAATTATTAATCGTTTTATGCACGAAATTATCCGGCCACATTATTTTTTAATTTGTAAAATTTTTTTAAAAGATTAGACATTAATACTATGTTAGTATGGTAGTTTTTTTTAGTATTTTTTTAATACTTAACCGCAAAATTTATAAAAAAAAAGATTTAATAATTTCAGAACTTATCAGATTAAAAAATTAATATAATTTCAATATGCGTCTAATTCGTCGAAATATTTGAGCTTTATCTCTTTATCCCATTTTTATAGACATTTTATGTAGGTAAAGATGCTTGTTCAAATGAATTAAAATCAATAATGACTTCTGCCAAATAATTTCAACATAAAACAAGAGAGGCAGCAAAGTGTCCATATCTAAACTGTGAAAATTTCTAACTGATTGTGGAAATTCATTTGGTGAAACAGGCTCCCATCAAATGTGTTCCCATCTGTTGGTAATGCTCATTTTTCAATTTCCACTTTTTAAAAAGAACTTTTTAAAGTTCGTATCCATTTTACTTTCCTTTTGATCTATTTTTCTACTTCATTTTCTCTCCTCTATTTAGTCAAATTTAATCTACACCAACAATGTACAAAAGAATCTTTTCTTAGAGTTTGATTAGCACATCCAAAAGAACGAGCAAAAAAGAAATCTGACCGAATAAGAAATAAAATGAAATGAATTTCCTAGAACTGAATCAAAAAAAAAAAAAAATAAATAAATAAATTGAAACTTTAGAACCGAAAAAAATAAAACACTAGAAGTTTTTTTTAAAGAAGATATAATAATATTTTTTATTTATTATTTATTCATTTTTGGTAAAATTTTTTTTTTTATATTTTTCAATTTTTTTTTTTTTTACTTTGTTTTTTTTTTTATTCTTTTATGATTTTAAAGTAATAAATATATATTTTGTTTTGTTGTTCATTTTTTTTTTTTTCTTAAAAATTATATATATATATTTTTTTTTTCTTCACTTTTGTTCTTTGAAATTTGATTTTCCTTTTTTTCTTTAAATGAATATGTATATATACATATATAAGTTTTATTAAATCCATTAATTTTCATAAAATTTTTGTTAAATTTTAATTTTATATTAAATTAGAAAATTAAATATAATAATAAATATAATTTAATTATTAATTTTTTATTTGTTTTTTTTTTTTTTGTTAAGTATAAATATATTCGAAAAACATTTATTTATTTCCAAAAAAGAGTTAAAAATTTTGTAGAAATAAAAAATATTAAAATTTGAATTTTTTTTTAATTTATATTAATTATTATTAATAATAATATATTGGTTTTTGTTTTTTTAGCATAATATTAATGAATTATTTTTAACTTTAATATTAAATACGATATTGTTTTTTATTTTTTTTGTCTTAATTTAAATAAATAAATTTATATTAAATTATTATAATGAAAATATAAATATATATAAATATTTATATATAGTTGATTTAATAAGTTTTGAGTACTAAAGTAGGTACAATTTTCTTTTTTTTTTTTTTCTTTTATTATATTTATATATAAATTTTTTTTTATTAATTGAAAAAACAAAAAAAAATTGTCATTTTAAAGCATTGTTAATTTTGCGTCATGTAATTTTATTTTAATTTTTTATTTAAATATTTTTATCGAAGATATTTTAATGTTTCCATAATAATAATAATAATAATATCGTTTTGTTATCCACGATTATTATTAACCCAGTTTCATCCTAAATTTTTTTTTTTTTGATTTTATTTCTAAATGTTTTTTTTTCAAAGAAAATTAAATTTCATAATTTAGAATAATAGAATCTTGTTTTAAAGTATCTAAAAATAAAAAAAAAAAAACCAGAGGGGGTTATGGAATGGATGGCGAAACATGAATAACCAAAAAAATTTAAAAATAAAATAATATTGACAATTTTATATGGTATTTAAATAAACAGAACTGAAGAAAATTTTTTGAAAAATTTTTTCCTTTTATACAGGGTGTTTAAAAATTATAAATGAATGGCACTTTATATCGTTTTTTGATTGTTTTTATTTTGATTTAAAATAAAAAAGTAAATAGGTATACATATATAAATTTATATTTTCGTATAGGTATAATAAAGATTACAATTAAGTTTGGCGAAAATTTTTTGTTTTTTTTTTTTTTTTTTTGGTTTTTTTAAACCATCATTTTAAGGGGGTAATTTTAAGATTTGCCATATTTTTAATATTAATTTTTAATTTTCAATCCTTAATAATAATTAATTAAAAAAGAATAAGTTTTATAAATATTTGGGTTATTTAAGGCAAAATAATTTATTTTATATTTTATATAAGACAAAAAAAAAAAAACACAAAAAAAATTCATACCATGTTATAAGGTTTTAAAATCTTTTTTTTTTTTTTTATACTCAAAACTGATTTATAAAGCTTTATTAAAATCTTAAGATATATTATTTTAATACATTTTTTCTTTGTTGTTTTTCAAATTTATTCAAATTTTACTTAAATTTAATTTTTTTTTTTCCAACATTTATATATAAATATTTTTGAAATAAATTTTTTTTTTCTTTTATTTATTTATTTTATTTTTGAAAAAAAAAAAAAAAAAAAATAGACATTAGCAACAATTATATTAAATTTACAAAAAGAAAAAAAAAAGTGAATAAATTGAATATTCACTTTTTTATACGCATTTTTTTTTCATTAATAATATCAAGGCGACATTTATTTTTTTATTATAAATATAATTTTTTTGTTTTTTTTTTTTTTTTTTTTAGATTTTCTACAGTGTTTTTTATTAATTATATTATATGTTAAAAAATAAGAATAAAATTCCATTTAATATATAATATTTTTAATCAGGGTGATTTAATTTTTAAAATATTTTTTGTTATAGAAAAAAAAAAAAAATAAAACAAGAAAAAAAGAATTATGTATACTTTTAAACACCATAATATTAATATATACCCTGTCGCGCAGTTTGAAGAACTTTACATCTGAAACAATATTATTGATTAATTCATAAAAGGCGTAGAAAAATCGCCGGTAATTTTGTATAGCGTTTTTTTTTTCATCTCTTTTATTATTTTTCTCAATGGCGTATGTACGGGCTCAATGGCGTATGTACGGCGTTAGTTCTGTCTCTGTGAACTGTCTGTCTATGAACTGTTAGACTGAACTGTCTAAAGTTGAAAGATATGAAAATAATATGAGTAGGCAAACTGGAAGCCGTTCTACACCGTTCGTTCAACGAAAAAAAAAAAAGTTGATCCAAGTTTAACTTTTTACGAGTTAAATGACATTTGTTTGTTTGTTTAGTAAGCGTTTGAAAAAAAAAAAAAACAATCAGTTTGAAAGAAAAGTAAGCATTATGCCAAATTATTTACTATACAAAAACACTTTCTTGATTTTCTTTTTTCTTCATTTTTTAGTCGTAAATAATCTAAATGTGAAGTAGTTATTGTTACAAATAAAATAGCAACTATACGTTTTCACAGGTCATTTTAAATTACAAATATTAAAAACACAATTTAAAAAAAAAACCAATAAATAAAAAAAAAACCGCCTGGGAAATATTTAAAAACTTAAAAAAAAAAACTTTTATTGACAATAAAAAATATGATTTTGACGTTTAAATATTTAATTTCACGACGTTCAGTTTACTTATACCTAAATTAATTTTAACCGTTTCAATGTCGTACATTTTTTTACGGTGTCGAACTTGCCTGAAGTTTTCCTATTACAGTTGCGGTTGTAAATGAATTGTCAAATTATAAGCAAATTCTCAATAATTTTTCTGATGGTCTAGGATGGTGCTTTTTATGAACTCACATTTCTTAGAATGTGCCATCTTTATAATATCATTTAGAATGTAATATAGTAATATTGAATATTGTAAATCAGTACGAGTACACAATATGCCACATATTTATTATGTTTTGATATACAAGTTAAAAGAAAATGAAAAAAAAAATGTACACTTTATTGTTGTTGTTTGTTTGTTTTTTTTTTTTTTTTTTTATAAAAATGTATGTAAGTATTTATTGAGGTGGTCTTTAAATAGGTGGAAATGTTTATGAGTATACCTTCTTATTTAAATTTATTATTAAAAGTTTTTTCTCTTTTCAGTTTTATTAAAATAAAAACTAAAAAACTGTTTAATATTTTGTTTTTTGTTTTAAATGCTTATATTTCATTAACTCGTATAGAATTGTTACATATATATATATATATATATGTATATTGTTATATTGTTGAATAAAAGTCTATATATATATATATATATATATATATATGTATATGTATTAGGTTTTATTGAATGAAAAGTTATTTTTGTAAGATTTAATAGTTCAGTCATTTATAAATTTTTAAAATATAGATATAAGATATTTTTATTTTGTTTTTTTTTTTTTTTTTGTAATTCCCATAATATCGAAATTTTATTTCTTTTTTTATTTATTTATAGATAATATTAAAATCACCCTGTTTTCTTTTATAATATTCAAAATTTTTTTTGAAAATGTTTCTGATTTAATTTTAATCTTAGAAATTAATCTAAATTTTTATATAATGTATGTATGTATGTATATATAATAAGTATTTATAGTATAATATTATATATATTTACATTAATATTTTCCTAGTTTTATTTATTTATTTATTTTTTTTTTGTAAAATATTATTTAACTTAGAATTTATAATGTATTAATTTTTGATCTTTAAATGGGTTTTGTATTCTTATTGTAATAATTTTTTTTTTTTTTTTCATTATAAATAAATCTAAAATAGTAGTTTTGAAAGCTCTGGTGTTTATCTTATACTTTTTAAAGAGTAAAGTTTAAGTTTTATTTTTTTTTTTATAGTTTACAATATTAAATATTCTTTTTGGTTTGTTTGTTTGTTGTTATAAAATATATTCAATCCTTTCAGAACAATATTAAATTCTGTTCCAATATTAAATTTTAACATACATATGTACAGATTTTTGAAGATTAATTCTTGCAAATTTTTTTTAAATATACTTTTTAGTTAATATATCCTGCTTATTTCCTGTTACATTTCCTAATTTTTTCAATTTTTTGAAAAAAAAAATATACTTATTGGTTTCATTATGTTGGTCAGTCGATTTGTCTGGCTTTTAACAAAACTTAACTATTGTGAATTATGGATTGCTTTTATGGGAAGAGTTTCGCATAACAACTTTTTTGTGTAATTCAATCCATTTGCGCGAAAAGCGCCAAAAATTTGGAAGAATTCAAGTAGAAGTTTTTAAATAATTCAAATGGTTGTAACTTCTTGTAAGTTCTATGAAGTATTTTATAATGTAAAAACGTTAAATAACAGGATATTTTTTAAACTTTATAAATTAGAACAAACGACATTTAGTGTGTAGTTGCTAAGATTTTCTGGAATTTTTTTTTCAATATTAACGATTGAGCAACATTTGATTGAGTCTCTCAGAATTAGATGATAAAATAAGTATAAATTATTCCCTCATAAATCATTCCCTCGTTTAAACGGAGGAGGACGATACAATTATTAAATTTGTATCATAAAGATTTTTGTGAGAAAAATTGATATTTTTATACCATTAGATAGTTTTGACAGTTGTGAAAATTTTTTAAAGATAAATTGGAAAAATAAAGTTGTGGATTAAAATTTCACATAGGGTATATTTGGATGAATGGTAATGAAAAAAAACTTTTTGTTTAACTTTAACTCTAATTACCGATCATTTTAAATTTAATCTTTGAATTGAATTGTATCTAATGCTTTACATTTTTATTGATTATTTTTAAAAATTTTCTATTTAGTCTTTATCATTTTATATGTATAATGTAAGATGTTCATTTAGCTTTTAATCATTTTTTTTTTATATATCATATCTTTATTTTAAATTATATTGAAACTCTTCTTCAAAAAATTTATATATCGAGCTCAAAAAGGATTGATTGTAGTTGTTTGTTTTTTTTTTTTTTGTTTTAATTTTTAAATATTTTTATTTTTATTTTGATTTTGTAATAATTACATATTCATGATATTTTTTTTTATCATTTTAATAATATTTTGGTTTTTTTTTTTTTTTTTATTTAATTTTATTTATTACATTAATTTTTGTTTTTGTTTGGAATGTATTTTAACTTAATACAATTTCTTGATTTATTTTTCTGACAATTAAAAATATTAAAGTTGTTAAATGTATTACTACTCATTAAAATTAAAAAAAAAAAAAAAAAATATCTTTTTTATCACGAAAAGATTTTAAATTTCTTATTTAGTTTTTTTACATATATATTTTTTTTATTATTTAATAAAATATTAATTATTAATTTTATTTTATAATATGTATATATATTATTTTATATACTCGTATGTGTTAGAAATAATATTGCATATACAATTGAATATAATGTTTTTTTTTTTTTTGTTATAATTAAATCTATCTATAGGATATATTAGTTTTTGTTTTTACTAATATTTTGTCTTTAATTTTTATTTTAAGTTGTTTCATTAATATTTGTTGTATCTGTTTTTTTTTTTGTTTCCACTTTTTTTTCAGAAATTATTAATCAAAGAAAGAAAAATATATATTTAAAGAAAATCTTTGTTTTTTTTTTTTAATGGATTGTCATATTGTTTTATTTAGTATTTCTTTTTTTTTTTTTTTCTTATATTTTCTATAATTATGTATTATTTTATTTAACATGATTTTAGAAGTTAAAAATTTTTTGTTATTATTATTTAATTTCAAAGTTTTTCTATTTTTTTTTTTTATATATATACAAATTCACATGAAGAATTTTTTATTTTAAAAATTATTTTCGAATCGATATCTTTTGATCAATTAATTTTTGGGATTAATACAAAAAAAAAAATAGAAAAAACATAAATGGGTGATGCACTTTTAATAAAAAAAAAAAAAACCGATGAATTATAAAAATTCATATATTTTTTGTCGAATATTTATAAGGCATTGATATCGAACGAATACCAATTGAAATGACTAATTTCAATTTTTATATAATATATATATGACTTTAACCCTTTTAGTTTTAATAAATGCTGAATAATCACGTGATTCAGAAATATAAAATTATATTGTTTATGTGATTGAATGTTGTGTACAATTTTATACACAAATTTACTGAAAGGGTTAAATCAATTTAAAAAAAAAACAATTTTTTAATTTTATCTTTTGATTTTATTTTTAAGAAGTTTTTTTCCGATTAACTTTTTTTTAAATTTTATTCGACTTTATTTTAGACACGAAAAAAAAAAAAAAAATACAAAAAACACTAAATAACTATCATAAGATTTTTTTTTTTTTTTATCGATTTGATGTATGTATTTTATTTTTGAATGGGAATCTGATTTTAATAATTGATCAGAGATAGAATTCGAAAATTATATTAAATATTCATATTATAATAAAGTATATTATGAATAAAAATTTTTCTCAAAGTTTATTAAATATAGTTTTTAATTTTTATATAATATATACTATAGTGGTACATCGAGACTCTGTTTTCTTGATTTTTTTCTTGTTTTTTTTTTTCTAATGTTTAATAAATATTATGTATTATATATAAATTTATATTTATTTATTTTTTTACTTAAATTTAATAAAAAATAAGTTTGTTTGTTTGTTTTTTTTTTTCTTTTTTATATTAAAATCTAATTATGTATTATTTTTTTTTTTTTTTTAATTTTAAATATAAATTAAAATTTTTTTTTTGCTAAATATTATAGTTTTGTTTTACTATTGTTGGAATTATTTTAATTAAATCTATAAGACAGTTTTTTTATGTTTTGGCTTTGATCTTATCAATACCGGGGCGAGTATTGCTTAAATCAAGCGATATTAATATTATATACGTATTTAAATATATATTTTGGGTGAAAATGATTTTTGTTTTTGCAGTTATGTTTTAAAATAATATCATTAATATTTCAGTTTTTTTTTTCATTGAAAACTTTTAAAACTTTGTACGCCTTTTATGCATTTTTAAAATAAACAAGATAAAGTTTTTTATTTTGCTAAAGTCAAATCTAAAAAAGGAAAATAAAATGAAAAATAGCGTAGATGAAAAAAAAAAAACATAATTTGACATTTTTGAAATTATATTTAACCCTAAAAAGCATAATACAGCTTATCAGTCTCTTTATATAAAAAAAATTAAAAGAGTTATATCTTTATTATTAAGTTGCCGATTTTTCTCAATTTTTATTAAATTTGTCTATCTTAATCTTTTAATTATATTAATGTCAATATAATTACAAACAATACAAACATTTTTTTTTACTATAATTACAAACAATATTTGTTTTGGATCTTATTAGGAGATAATAAATATTTGAATTTAATTGTAAATACATTGAAATATTTCATAATAAAAGAGAATAATAGTCACTGTTGTTCGTTAACATTACTAAATATACTAAAAAGTAATTGTGCTTTTTAGGGTTAAAATATCCTTATATAAATTTTGTGGATATTTACAATATATTTAGCAACAAGAAAGTTTTTTTTTTTTTCAATTAAAAAAAACATTTGCTATCTGTACAGGATTTGAATTTACATTTCTTTAGCGAATAATACATTCAGAAGAAAACATCGAAATTAATTGCATACTTTTGGGATGGTTATAAATATTATATGTGATGAAACGGTGGAACTCATAATAATTTTGAATATTTTATTGTATTTTATTTGAATTTAAAATTATTTTATAATTGTTAGGTACATTACAACTAATATATAATAATAAAGATTTTCTAATTATAAATTTGTAGTAAAATGAAATGAAAAATTCAAAAAAAAAGAAATTTTTAGCTAGCTTAGATTTTAAAATCGAAAAAAGTGAAATTTTTTTAAGTTTTAGATTATAAAATTTTAATTTAATGTAATAATAATTGGTTGAATGAAAATATTTATAACATAGACTTAAAGAAAAATAAAAATTTGTTTTAATATTATTTATAACATAACTGCATGATGTATTCATTAAATATAATTATTTAAAAGTAATTAATGTATATATATATGTTTATATGAGTAGATGTATGTATGGATGTCTTATTTTAAAGTAATTAAAATTAATAATTTATAATTAATTTTAATTATTTTCAGTAGTGAAAGAACAACATTTAGTATTTTGTTAAACATTAATTATTGTTGAGTAGCTCATGAATTGTTTTTTTTTTTTTTTTTCTAAATATTTTCGGAAAATTCATTTATGGGGTTTTTATCATTTTTATTTGTTTATTTTTTTGAGATTTTTTTTATGAAAAAAGGATTGGAAATTAATATATTTTGGGTTGTTTTAAAAATTTCTTTTTTTTTTTTTGTAAACTTTTATTAATTTCTTCTTTTTTTTTTTGTTTTTTTTTTGTTAACATTTATAAGTGTATGAAATCACAGTTGAATTATTTTTAAATATATAATAAGTTTGTTTTGTATTTAAATGAAAAGTTCTTAATTTTTTTTTTTTTTTATATATAATTTCATTTGTTTTTTTTATTGAATAGTTCATATATTATTTTTGGAATGAGTGAATACCTTTTAAATATATAAATATTTTTAATATTAACTTTAATAAAATATTTTACATTAGATATTATAGTATTTGTTTTTTCTTTTCAAAATAATATAAAATGAAAAAAAGAAAAAAAATTAAATTGGTATTAAAGCTATATTAGTTAAAAACCTTGTATTACATTGAAAATTATAATAAAAAACGTTTTTTTTAAACAATTTTAAGTTTTAAAAGAAAAAAAGCATTTTTAGCATTTTTAAGTTTTAAAAGAAAAAAATTTGATCGCATTATTAAATTTATTGGAATCCGATATCATTGTTTTAAGGCTGTGATTTTGGGCTTAGATTGATAAAATAAAAATTTAGAATATTTGTAGAATCGACTAGGAGATTTTTGTTTTTCTTTTTTTTTTTTATTGAAAAGAATTTAAAAATACCAAAAGACTTGTAATAATTTTCCAGAACTTTAATTAAAATCTTGGTAATGTACTCATAAATGAAATTATCATTTAAAATTTAAGATTAAATTAAAAATATTCTTCTTGTTTTTTTTTCTTTGATATAACGCTGATTATTATGACTGTATAGTTAATTATAAATATTGTCACTATTTCGAGTGCTGATTACAATGTTAAGTTTAATATTTTCTTACCTGTAAATTAAAGGTATTTAATTTTTTTAATAAAATTTTTCATCCTATTTTCTTATACATATTTATAATTTTAACTTTAACTTTTACTTTTGTTTTTTGTTTTTTTTATTATTTGCTTATTTTGTGATTTTTATTAATCATAAATTTTTTTTTTTTTTTTTTCATAGCGGTTTATGTTTTCCCCAACATAAGATTTTATTTTATTTTCTTTTTTTTTTTGTTATCTATGGGTTATTTTTTTTAGTGTTCCGATATTGTTTACTCATTGCATTTTTTTCGATTTTATTAATGATTAAATTTAAAATAAATTAATTAATTTTTAAAGAATTCAAAATTATTTAAAACAAATAAAAAAAAAAATTACTTAAAAACTTTTTTATATAGTTGTTATAAATTCTGGATTTAAATATGAAAATCCAATGAATTCATTTTGATCCAAATTCATCATAAATAATTTATCAGTTGGTGTTAAATCAGTTTTTTCTGATGTAAATTGCTTATCGAAATTTGAAACGTCCTTACGATGTTTCTAATTAATAAAAAAAAAAAAAAAAAATGAAAAATAATTAAAAAAAAAATGAAAAATTAAATAAAAATAAATTAATTCGAAAAAATATATGTTATAAAAAAATCTCTTACAATTTTTGGTTTAAATGGTGGTTGAACATCACGATTTTCAATTTTTTCCCAATCAATTCTTCTAAAGAATGCATGTCCTCTAACATCATCCTCACCAACATCACCACAACCTAAACGTTTTGGTGGTTGTTTGGTTAAAAACTGTAATAAAAAAAAAATAACAAAATAGTATTATTTTTTATTTAAGTGTTTACCTATAGTATTACAAAAATAAAATTAAATCTAAAATTTGTTTCAAAAATTAGTTTTTATTTAAATCCCCACAAAAAAAGAAAAAAAAAGATTTTTTATAAAATTTCAATCTGATTTTAATCAATAAAGGATTTAAAAAAAAAATTCTGTTCAAACATTTAATTAATATTAAAGCTATATAATAGGAAAAAAAATGCATATTTCGGTTTTATTTTCTCGCTGTTTTTGAGTTATTAATTTTTTTTGAATATATTCTTAATTTGTTATTTGCTCATTCATCTTTTACCAAGAAAGGACTGAATTTAACAAAAAAAAAAAAAATCAACTAAATTTTAACTTCAGTATAAGTTTTCAATTCTTAAAAATAAATTTTACTTACTCCTTTACACACTTCTTTGGCTTCTTTGCTTAAACTTTTCGGATATGAAACATTATGGTCTGTAATTGCAGCAAATAATTCCTCTTCATCTTCTCCATCGAAAGGTGGTTGACCAACTAACATTTCATATAAAAGAACACCATATGCCCACCAATCAACCGATTTATTATATGGTTGATAAAGTATTATCTGGAATTAGTCAAAAGAATAATTAATAAAAAAAAATTTATTAATATATTATTGTGTTAAGGAATAAAGGAAAAAAAAATATTAAAAAAATTTTTTTTTTATATTTTTAACAAGGATTCAATAATTGAAAAAATAAATGTGAAAATTAATTGAAAAAAAATGTTTAACACATTCAAACAAAAAATACATAAATTAATTTCATTTTCCAGAAAAAATAAATTATTTTGATTGATTTTATCTCATTATTTTTATTTATAATTCATTTAAATGCTTTTTTTTTTAATATTAATTTTATATCTTAGACTTACTTCAGGTGCAATATAATCAGGTGTGCCACAAAATGTTTTTGTTGTTGATTCACCTTTAATTCCTTCTTTACACATACCAAAGTCAGCAATTTTAACATGTCCATCTCGATCTAATAAAACATTGTCCAATTTTAAATCACGGTAAATAACACCACGATTATGCAAAAAGAATAAACCGACAGCAATTTCAGCAGCATAAAAACTAGAAAGAAAAAAAAAAAAAATTAAATAAAATGTTAATTAATGTGAGTTTTTGAAAAAAATTTAAATGGTACACACGTGTCTATTTTTTTTTTGTATACAAATAAAACAAAAAAATCATAAGAGTGCTAAAGGCTCCTCACAAATATTAAAGTAACAGATGCAGTTTAAATTTTACCACATGAATTATGTATTCGCTGCAATATGGTCAATATAAAAAAAACCAACAGATACAAGTATTAAATATTTTTTTTTTCTAATCTAATGTTTTTAAAAGATTTATATGTATTTTTTTTAAAATATATGGGAACTTTTAAGAAAGTAAACTTTAAAAAAAAATTCAAACAGCACTTTTAAGTTATTCTTAACTAAATATTCTTGGTAAGCTTCATTTTAAAAAACTAAAAGAGAATCGCAAAAATTTTTTTTTGAAAAACACCCGATAAGAACCGGAAATAAAAAAAAATGTATTTTTTATTTTTGCGGTTTTAGAAAAAAGAAAAATTCATATGATATAAATGATATGCTAGTCAACCATCATATGATATAAAAAAGGCGTTAGAAGGCATTTTTTAAAAAAAAAACAGTGATTCGTATAATGGGTTTACAGTGTCTTAAAATATCATTAAAGCATTTATAAAACAAGCTCTTGTTTTTAAAATTTAGAAGTAAGTGTTTATTACAAGAATTTTTCGATTATGTGAACAAAATCTGACAAATCGTTTTTTACTCCTTCCTGATTTATATATCAGTAAATAGATTTTTATTTGATTACTAATGTTATTTAGTAAAAAAAAATTTACTATTTTATTTATTGCTCATTTTTATGTACAAATTGTAACTTTAAATTCTCTAATCAGGAACAAATAATAGTATCAAAGATATGTCTGAATTTAACTAAAATATACCTATACAAAATTATTTAAATCATATTTTTACCGTTAGCATTTATGTAACATGTAAGGAAAGTATTGTGATGGCAGTGAAATTTCATATTTCAGATTTTTGCATATATGCATTTCTTCGGTACATAGAAGTGGTCTTTTTGGAGTGGTCTCTGCTGTCTGTCTATGTGTCTGACTGATTATGGGCACTTGTACAGCCCAAATGGCTGAACGAAATTCGATAAAATTTCATATTTAAGATTTCAACGTAAATATCAATATATAGTTGAAAATGAAAATTGAAAGTACATAGAAAACGTTTTGATCTGGAAAACTTTTCCTCATTTTCACAGAATTTTTTTGTAATTTATTTTTACTAATACGAAATTTATTTTGCGTGAAAACTCATTTGTTTTTTTCAATTTTATAATTTTGTACATGAAATGTACAAATAAAATTTACAAATATACATGTAATATAGCTATATACATATATAAATATATGTATTTATATACTATAGGTTAACATTTTTATTGTTTCTTTTAAATTTTGCTGAGTAATTTTGTGAGATTTTTTTTTTTTAAATGTTTATATTCATAAAAAATGTTTATATGTACCTATTTATTTGCAACAAGGATAATATTTTTAGGATTACTTATTTGCAAGAAGGATAATGTTTTTAGAACTACCTATTACGTTTAACTGTCCATCAATATTTGTAAGTAACTCTATTAAAAAAACAAATATTTCCTGTTCCTGTGATTGGTTCTGTGATGGATACAGATGATTTTTTCTTATTTTTTTTTAATAACAATTAATATATTAATTTTTATTCTTTATTTTTTCTTTTTATATAAATTAAATTTTTAATAAAATATCAATGTATATATACTTACGTTGCAATCGGTTCTTTAAATCTACCACATTGTTGAATTTGGAACATTAAATCACCACCGTTTACATATTCCATTACAAAGAAAAGTCGATCCTAAAAGTATAGATAAAAATAAAATATAGATAAAATTGAATTTTCTAGTAAACATATATAAAAATATATATAAATGCCAACTAGCAAAATGTAGATAAAGTTTTGATGAGTTTTTATTTTTTTTTTTGTTTAAAATTTTTCTTTTTTATATTTCAAAACTTAAAGGTTTTAAAAAGGCATGGAATTGAAAAATGGATTTTATTCGAAACTGTTAGTGGGTACTTTTATAAAAATCACAATAGGATTAATTTATATAAAAGATGAACAAATATTGCAACTTTTTAACATATTAAATGCCAAACTATTGTTCATTTTATTTTATTGTCATATAAAGTAAAATTTTAGGCTTCTCATTTACGTCAATAAGGGGGTCAAATAGTCCTTTATAGTTTAATGTTATGCTCTGTATTTTTATTGTATCTGTTGAAATAAGAGGTTTTTTACCAACATTTTATGCTTATCTAAAAGACTTCGAGATTCCTTTCTAAAAATTGCTGTAATCTTGGTTGAAAATAGTTTAGATACAAAATAAAAACAAATATTTTTCAAAAATTTACCATAAATTAGTCTTTATCTCCATTAATGGAAAATCAAAATACATCTAAAACTTTTTAAAATGCATTTCAATGCATAACAATTCATATACAATAAAATATTCTTTAAAAAAATAAATATCTTTTTTGTTTTTCTATTTTGTAACTAAACTTTCTTTCAAAGTGTATATTTTTAGAAAGGATATTTTGAGATCTTTCAGATAAGTATAAAAAAAAAGAAAAAGGCTTCTTATTTCAAGAGATATAATAACAATACAAAGCATAAAATTAAACTTTAAAATGCTGTTTTAATATCTTAATGATGTCATTGTTAGCTTGGATAATTAAAAAACATGTTTATTCATGCCCAAGCATGTTTGAGTACAAAATTTTAACAAAATCAGCAGCCATATAGCCATATTTTAAAGATAGTACATTGCACACTCCTTTATCTCGTTAAATTGACTCGCCTGCATTATAAAATATATTTTATTCGATTTTTCAAATTAGGTTTTTTAATATTTTAGACGAAATTAGAAGTTAGATTAACATTTAAACAAACAAATAATGGTTTCAGCCTTCTTTTTGGTACATTTTTAAAATTTTAAAATTTTTTTTATAGAATGGACTTTGTACTAACTGCATTTTTAATACAAAAATTTCTTTAATTTAATGTTGTTAAAAACTTTATTATATAAAAATAATGGATAATAGTTAAATTTTTAAACGTTTTATATATTTTTTTTTGTAAATATAAAGAAATAATTTTAAAAATGGAGCCAAAGGAAAAATAGAAAAAAAAAACACTATTTTATTTCAAATTATAATTAAAAAAAAATATTCCGAAGAAATTTCTTGAATAATTTAAATAATAATATTGTGAAATACTAAAAATTGTTTAAATGTAACGAAGATATTTATCTTTTATATTGAGGGATAACCAGAACAAATATATAGAACAAATATATTCAGAATATAACCACCAGCATATAATCATTCTTTATTATTATTATTTTTCTATTTGTATTTTAGTGTCTGGTTTCATTATTTTTGCAAGATAATAAAATAATGAAATAAGATAAAAGAAAAAAACAAAAAAGAACAGTAAAATAATCCTTTAAATATAAATATAAATGTAGAATATACAAACCATAGTTTGGAAGCACGAATGTAATTGAACCAAAAATGGTGGTTTATCTGATAATGCTAAAACTCTTTTTTCAATCATAGTACATTCAACATCATCATCCTGTATAATAACATCTTTTTTAAGAATTTTTATTGCATATAGTTCATCAGTTCCTTTACGCTCAGCAAGCATGACCTATTTAAAAAAAAAAAAAAAAAATTGAATAAATAAATTTTCAGTATTAAATTTTTTGTTTTATTTTCTTTTCTCTAATAAAAAATTATTAAGGATAAAAGGATAATTGGATAAAAGGTTAATGAAGATATTAATTTAATATTGATCACAAAAGTGAAAGTTTTTTATAAAAAGTGCAGTGTTTAAAAATTTTGGAAAAATTATTTTAGAATATTTAATATTAATCACTAAATACTATTATAAATCACTGATTTTCTCTATAATATAACTTAAACAATTTACACAAACATATTTTCGAAGTTCAATAGTTCAATCTTTTAGAAATATTTCGAACACAAAGAAAATGAGATAAAGTCAACGTAGCTTCAAGGGAACATTATCTATAAAAACTTAAAATATATGACAATCCAGGTTAGAAGAATTTCGAGGAAGAAAATAGGACCGCAAATGGAAAAAGAAAAAGAGAGACAAACATCGGTCACTGCTTGAGCAATGTAGTTTTGATCATATTAGCTACTACAAAAAAAAAAAAAATATATATATATATATAACGCGCAAAATTTAAATTTTATCCAGAGAGATTTGTAATACCGAAAATCATTGTCACAAATAAGACAGTCAATACTTTTAAAATGATTAAAAAGTTTGAATTAAACAAAAAAATTAAACATTTCCATTTGGATTATATTTTAATGCGGAATGAGCATCATAAATATTCAATAGCATTGCACAATCCCATATTGTGTAGTGTATTGGCTCTTTAACAAAATTTTTATGTTTGTTTTTATAAATATTCGTATAACGATATTACATTTATTTTTTTTTTTTTTTCAAATTCAGGATCATCGTGTTATAAAAAAATTGAAAATTATAGTAGAAAAAAAAAAAATTAAGAGAAAAATCGAGCGCGAAAAACAACTGAAAAAGAAATGAAAAAAAAAAAAAAATCATAAAAAGAAAATTGTAAAAAGTACACGTCATTCAAATAAAATAATAAAAATTTTTTTTTCTATCTCTATTTAAAATCTCAAATCCATTGGTTTCAATTATGTTAAAGTTTTTATTAAAACATTTTTTCTATGTTTTTAAATCCAGTGAATTGGAATTTTTTTCTTCGATACTTTCTAATATAGGATCGGAAAAAAAAAATCAGACAAAAGAAGAAAAGAAAACAAAAACGAATTAATATAAAAGTCCAATTTTTTGGATTTGTATATCAGAAGTAAAACTTTAACAAAAAAAAAAAAAAAAAATAAAAATATAAAAATGAAAAAAAAGTTTAACGAATAAAAGAGAATGATTTTCCATTTGAGCATTATACATATTTTATTGATTTTTCAATCAGTTTTTTTATTATTTTTATAAAATTACTTACTTTACCAAATGATCCTTTACCAAGTACTTTAATAAATACAAAATCAGATTGACGTATCATATCCAATTTACTCATATTATGTGGAGTATCTTTTGATGGTCTTGGTGGTGCTTTACGTTGAGATGATTTCTATAAAATAAGAAAATAAAAAGAATTATGATTATAATATGGTATAAAATTATTAAAAAAAAAAAAAAAACAAATCTTACTTTCATTTGGCTTCTTAATTTGGCCAAATCAGTATTTTCATCCGTACATGGTACATTATAATATTGACCTTCTTCTTCTGTTAATAATTTAAACCATCCCTCAACAGGTTCCTAAAATTTTTTTTTATTCAATTTTTTCCTTTTTATAATTAATAATTTTAGCAAAGAAAAGATAAATAGCAACATAGAATTTTATTTGAGGTGCAGAGTCTTTCAGCGCCAAAATCCCAATTGGGACGTAATGGAGATATAACTCTAATTTTGCAACCAACTTTAAAATCCTCCATATATAGTTGTTTTACATATATATTTTGACACCAATTTATTTACAAAAACCCCCGCTGACTAAATGATTGAGATTTTTTTAGATGTATATGTTTCAACATTAACGAATTTAAAAGAGTGGAGGTTGATGTACTTAAACAAAATAATTGTGTAGTTGGTTACAAAACTATATAATTATTTCAAATATTAGTTAGTTAGTGGGAACTTGGGGCAGCGGCAGCTCCCACTATTTAAAATTTCTTAATGTTGAAATATGTATATAAAAACAATAATAACAAAGAATTTTAGAGTTTGTTACAAAATTAGGACTATACGCTTTTTTTCAGAAACCAACTATAAAATCCCTCTTAAATCAGAATCTCGCATATACGTTCATATATAAACCTATTCCGGAAAAGAGATAAAGCATATATTGGAAAAGTGTATAAAAAATAATAATATTAATTTTGATATCTTAAATGGAAAATTTTTAACATTGGAACTTCTGACTCATTGAAGTGAGTCAAAAGTCTCATGAAATGTTTGGTTCAGTTTAATGGCTTAAAAATCACATGAGACTTTTGGCGTTTTGTTTTTTTGGAACTTTTGTCTTACAGTGGTGAGTCAAAAGTCCCATGGGAGTTTTGCCGTCAGAAACTTTGGCCCTACATCTTTATTTGATTATTACATATGTTCATTCCAATTAAACTTAGAGTTCTATTACTTAGAGTTCATTCCAATTAAACTTCAGTTTAAAATTGTATAATTTTTTATTAATATACATATTATATCAAATTTAAAAAAGAATTTCTCTTCTGAATTCACCTTCTTTTTAGACAGAATAATTATATGATACATTAACTAAAATTTTATAAGTTTTGCCAGTAAATTGAAGTGAAAATATAAGTTTTTATGCACGATGCATTTAATTAAAATCATGTTAAAATTTATAAAAAACAAAAATAAGTTTGTTTCCTATATTTTCATATTTATAAATAGATTAAATGTTCATAATTTCCTACTTCCGAATTTTAAATAAAGGGGGCAAAAAACAAATAATTTGCTTATAATAAACATAAAAAACTTTTTTATTCTTTCCTTATTCTTTATCATTTTCCTAATTAATTTTCGTAACAATCTGCTTTTTCCCCTTCTTTTTTACCCGTTTTCCTTTGAGATATGTCTAAAGCCTTATGGTTATACAATTTATAAACATATAGTGTTGTTAATATTCACAACATTTATAACAATATTATAATTTCTTTCTTTCAAAAGGTCTAAATAACTAACAATTTTTTTTACAAAAATATATTTTTAAAGTACACTGGGGTGCAAAATTTAAAATAAATTTCTTTTATTAAAAAAACTTTCTTTACTTAAAAAAAGAAATATGTAAGGATATATAATTAGTAAGAGTTGAAAATTTTTAAAATTTTTCAAAATTTTATACTTATTTCTTTTTATCTTCTATGTGTCCCTCCAGTTGACAGTTTAATTGATTTGAATATAGATGGATGTAAATTGACATATAAACTTCATACTTCATGCTTTCAAATAAAAGTTATTGAAAACTTTTTAGTATTAAAATGGTATAACTCAAATATTGTGTAAAATGGAAATCATATCAGGAATCGTATTACACAAATATTACATAACATGAAACAGTCATACAATTAAGAAAAATTTTATAGTAGAATAATATAGTGTAATTTTTCTTTGTTTTTTGTAGTTAATTACATTCTAATAGCCGGATTCATATCAAGCTAATACAGCAATATATTTCCAATTTAAATTTAATTCAGAAATTCCATTGGGACTTTTAATCCACTTAAAAGAGCCAGAAGTTCCATGAGACATTTGTCTCATTACCAAGGACAAGCACTTCTGACTTTTTTTAATGGGGCTTTTGGCTCGTTAAAGTAAGTCAAAAGTTCCATTGAAATATAGAAATAAATTTTGCAATCAAAAATTTGAATAAGGTAATTTTGTTTTATGAATTCAAAAAAATATATAAGATTCTGAATTAGGAAGAATTAAATATAAAGATTTTCCGATTGGGACTTCAAATCTGATCCATTGAAGTGAGTCAAAATCAAAATTAACTTGACTTAAATTCATCATAATAATGGTCTTATTATTTACTCCTTTTTTAAATTTAATTATAAAAAATTTAATGTGAATTTTCTGTTTTTTGTGCAATGTTACACATAGATTTTAATAGGTATTATAACGTATATTCGGTTACCTGCGGTTGTAGATTAAAAATTACATTTTGTGTTGCATTCCATTATATTATATATGTATATATATATATCTTTATATTATAAATATTTTATAAGCTGTGTTATTTAACGGAAAATGCAATGAAAAGTTTGTTTATTCAGCATTTAAGACTTTTTTTTAAAAAAAAAAAAAAAAAAAAAAAGAGACAAAAACGAAAATAAAAATTAAAAGAAATATTTTTTCGCAAAAACCTTGAGGGTATTAAAACTTGAATGCAATTCCTCTTCATTATAATTAACTGATATTTTGTTGAATATAACTAAAAGAATAAAATAAAAACTAACATTTTTGTTTACTTCATTATTTCTTAAGTTTATTACAACAACATTGAATTCTTTCTATTCTTTTAATATTTTTATTTTTGTAATGTTTTTGTTTCTTTTATTCCCTGATTTTGTTTTTTTATTTTTATTATGTTTTCTTTTTGATGTTTTTTTTAATATAATTTAGTTTTTTGTTTTTCTTGAATTTAATGTTATTGTTTAATTTCCCGGCTAAATTAACATGATGGGTAGGATATGAACTTTTCATTTTATTTATGGATGAAAGCAAGTTGGATTAAAACAAGTTTATATTAAATGGTATGAAATCTATTTTAGTTATTCTGTTTTATAATTTTAAGTATTTTTTTGTTTTCTTTACAATTAAAATCTAGTTTTTATTTATAAAAAAAATTTGTTGAAGCTCAATAAAGTTGAGTTGAGAGAATAGAAAATTAATCAATAAGATTAAAAAACTAAAACATCTTATATTGCACTTTCACCACACAAAAATGTATAAGTCAAAGTCTTTAAAAGATAAGTCAGCTTATAATGTTCAATGTGAATCAATTTATTGATTCTATTTTGTTTCCTTGAATTAGAATATGTATATTTTAGTGACACTTTAATATATTTTATGCAAATTGAGAAATGTCAAAAGAGTGGTATACAAGAATAAGAAGAATCAACAAAAACGAGATAGAGTGCAGTAGAGTAAACTGTGCCAACTCTGGGATACCGATATGAACGTAATGTACACTGTTTCTATAAAATTTGACCATCTTTTAAAAGGTTTCAGATGTTTTAGTACCGACGTTAACTACAGAGATATATTTACGTAAATTGTGGAGTTGCATGACAGCAACCCAAATCTATTGCACAAGCACAACCAAATTTTACAGAAGTTGTTGCCATAAAACTTGATAATCATTTATAAAATTTTAGACGCCTAGCTTCATTAAGTTCCAAGAACTACTCGAAACCGGCGGCCGAAAGTACTGGATTTAAATAGCAAATCCAATAATTTTGCAAACGTGTGACGTAAAAAAAAATTCAGCCTCCTACCTCCTTTATTTTTTGAGTTATAGTGGAAATGGACCTACATGGCTTAATCGACTCAGAATTCGAATATGAGCCGATTCATACCTTTGACACTATATCTAGCTCGACTCCTTTAAGATGTCACAAACGTAATGGTAAATTTATTATATACCCTTGAACATAGTTCATACGGGTATAAAAATACATATATTGGTGGACATAATCAAAAGGTGATTAGATTATAATAAATTTGATATGTGCTAATTAAACATTAAAAGTCTTAGATAAGGTTTATTTATTATTAAGAAGATTATATAAACTGTCGATTCGGTCATTTTAAATATAAATGCTAAAAGTTAGACGTCAAAATAGAAACTGAATTGATTTTTTTGTTTTTTTTTTCTAAGTAAGGTGGTAATCTTTCAAAGATACCAAGAATATTCCATTGGTAGTATTAGATTTTAACTCACCTCAGAGAAAACTCACCTTGCTCTTTACTCAATATAATTTGATGAAACTTTTAACTACAAACGCAGTGTATTGGTTGAAGAGTATGCTAATTTACTTTAATTGTTATTTGTTTAAGCAAACAATTCAATCTTTACTCAATGGCTTGAAGAGGAGACTTACAATATATTGACTATATAGTCACGTATATTTTCGACGAATAAGTAAATCACGTATATTTTTAACCAACCAAAATTTTGAGATTATCTAAAACTTAATGACACATAACAGTTTGAAGATAATTTAACGATTTTATTCTTAACATTTCATATAATTTTATCCCAATACCCATCTTTTATTTTATCCACCAATTTTTAAAATACTTGTCGAAATAGTACATTAGTTGTTTAGTACGAAGCTATTTTTTTAAAGATATTCTTTCGCTGCTTTATATCTAGTCTCTTTCCATAATTCCCGCTTGTCTTTGTTAAAAGAAAAAAATTTTATGAGAAAATGGATGTATAAAATTATTGTTTTTTTTTTTTATAAATTATTAAATTCTAATTACTTTAATTTTTTCCAATTAACATTTAAATTAATCAAAACTAAAAATTTCTTAACCTTCAAAAATGATGTTCAATTTCAATTTATAGTTTTTTCTTCCAAGAACCAGTATACAGTTATGTCCCCATTCTCAAATACATTTAGATATTGAAGTTATTTTAAATTCAATTTTTTTTTGTACTCCTTAAATTATGCTATAAAATCTATATTGCTATTTTAAAAATTCTTTGAATTTAATAAAGAAGAAAAACAATATAAAATAAAAACTTACCTTAATAATTTCAGATACCCCAAACGATAATGAACCCATAAAATCATTACGTGAAGTTCTATCCCAATCCCATACTTCAACAAGTACTCTTTTATCTTTATCTTCTGGCTTTAAATTGCTTTTTGTATACAAGAAAAAAAAAACAAAAAGAAGAAATTCAACAATGAGTGCATTTCAATTAAATATACATAGATGTATATATATATATATACAGAGTTGCCTTTAAATTTCTAATTATGTAATATAATGAAATTGAACACATTGTTATTTTTGTTTTACAAAAAAAAAAAAAAAAAACAAAAATGAAAATTTTAAAAAATCAAAAAAAGAAAAAGATTTTCTTTTTATAAATAAATGTTGATTATATTATGAGTGACTAATAATGTAAGTGTCAACTATTGTTCAGATATTGTTTATACCAAAAAAAAAAAAACAAGAAGAAAAATCATAACAAATAATTAAATTGGTCTTTTTTATGAAGGAAAAAAGTCTTCATCTATGTTTTTCATCACATTATTAATTAAAAATATTGTAATTTCATTTCTTACTTAACAAAAGATGATCATAAAAAATAACTCTTAAAAAAAAAAAAACAAACAATGTTTCTCTTGATTCATCCCTTTATACACTGGAATATTCACTATGAATACATAATTTTTAACACAAAAAAAAAAAAATTTACTTACAATGTAAATGTTTCATTATAAACTGGATTTAATGTTCCTTTAATTGTTTTTGTCTTTTGTTTTGTTTTATCCTGTTCATCTGGAATCAATTTTATTTTAACATAGGGATCACTCAAACCATTTGGATCCATTGGAATTAAATTGGCGCCTTCTTTTACTGAAAAATGAAAAAAATTAAAGCTTAATTTTTTATTTAGTAGAAAAATACATAAGAAAAAAAAAAAAAAGGGAATACTTCGATCGTTTTTATTTAGTCAGAAGAGGGTGCAGGAGAAAAAATATTTTTTGTAATTAAAAAAAAAAAAAACAAAGAGTAAAACTATTTTTATCTTAAGATTTTTTTTTATCTTTCTTTCAATATTTAATTAGTAAGATTACAGTTTTTTTTTTTTTTTTAAATTATATTGTAATAAAAATAAATACCTTATAATTACAGGTTACTTTAAGATTTTTTTTTTTTTTTGATTAAATATAAATGTGAAGTACTTTGTTAATTACCCATTTAATGGTATAGCTATTAAAAAATTGATAATTGTATTTTAAGTCTTGAAAAACATTTATGTAATGTTTTATAGTTCAAAAACATTTTAAAAAATGAATTTTCTTTAAATAAAAGGGTAAAAACTTAATAAAATTCAAAACGAGATATTAAAACAAAAAACCGAAATCTTTTCAATTAAATTACTTTATTTTTGCTTTCTTGGGCCATGAGTTACACAAATTTTGATTTACATGAAGAAAAATTCTTGTAGTCTCTTGATTAATTCAGTTTCCATATGACCTTTTAAATTACTGTAGTCTCTTGATTTTTATGATTTTCAAACGATCTATAATATTTTGCTGGTTTTAAGTTGCGATAGTTTCCTTTTCATGATATACTATCTTTTGCGTTAAATCAGTATCTTGAATTATGGGGACCCAAATAATAGTGTAGTTCGAGGATCATTTATATGTTGCTCTACTCTTTTGTAACGATAATAAAATAATATTTTTGTTATAATTTCTTACATAAAGGACTTCCATTCTTTCCAAAGGCTTCTATTAAGATTACACTATGAACTGTTTTACAAATATTTTTTTCTTTTTTCTTTTTGGGGATATTTTATTGCATTTAAACTATTTAATTACATATTTCTGTATAGGAGTTGTGGGAAGCACTTTTGTGAATATTATATATCTGAATATGGCCCCGTATAATAGGGTTTCAGAGGTTTTATTTAATATTTAAGCATTTAATATAAGACTAGATAGAAATCTATATCTAGTTTTTTTTTTTAACTTTAGAGTTTCTTTAAGATCTTTTTATATAATGTCTATCAATAGCTTACATTTTATTTACAGATGTTGTTTTTACTTCAAATTATTTAATTAAAATAAAATTAGTATTAATGTTAATCACATTCTGAATTGGAATCATTTCTTGAAAACATAAATTTTTTATACCAAATTGAACGCAATAAAACATATTTTTCAAATGTCAGCTTGTACTGAGTCTCCCAAAAAATTTTTTTTTTATCAAAAAGAATTGTTTCAAAAGAATAAATAACGCATTTTCACCAAACTTTTTATATGTTTTATTAAAAATATTTTAACTAAGCGAGAACTTTTCTCCCTTAGACTCCCTTCTCCAACATCAAAATTGATTAAAATTGTATGAAAATATAATATGTACGAGTATATGTCTATAGTAATACAAAGAATACTTATGTTGGGAGTGTGGGAAATGTTCGGTTATCTAAAGCTATTTTTGCGAATTGATTTGAAAGTGGAATTTCTTATAATCTGTTTGCTTTTGTAAAAGGTTTTACTTTTGAAAAGGATTGGATTGGCCAGGAAATCTCAAATACAAAATCCCAAAATGCCAAAATTCAAAATCCCAAAATTCCAAAATCTCAAATACCAAAATCCCAAAAATGCCAAAATCCAAAATACCAAAATCTCAAAACACTTTCGTTATCATAATTCGTTTTAAATTACTTTATTACAGATGTGGGTTGATTTAATGAAAAAAAATATTGATTGCCAAAATTGTAGAAAAAAATTCCAACCAAAAAGATTTAACATTTTATTCAAGATTTCAAAGTTCTTAATTTTTGAAATTTGCTTTTGTATACTCTTCAGCATTATTTTTTTCTACATTTTTTGGTATTCGAGGCGGGTTGGGTACGAAATTCCAAAAAAAAAATTTCAAAAGAAAAAATTCCACAAAAAAAAATTCCAAAACTTAAAATTTAATGGGAAGTATTTTAAATAGCGCTATAAACACTCGCTAAAAAAGTTATTGGGACTCTATGATTTTGTTAAATCGCTCCTAACATCTTTTTAGATATTTCATATTATCATTTATCAACATTTTTAATATCTGTGTTTTCAATATAAATAAATTTTCCTAACCACTTTTCAAATTTGTGCTGTTTATTTACACATTTCAACAACAAGGCATTTAAAATAGTGGACGCTACCACCCTCAAACCGCCCTAAACAAATTATTGGACCCTATTTCGTTTTTTACATACATATTTCAACAACAATATATTGAATAAAATGAGGGCTGCCGCCCCCAAACCCCCACTAACCCTGATTTTGAAAGCAACTATATAAAATCTCTCCTAATTTAGAATCTCACATACAGATATACATATTATAAAAATATTCTGGAAAAACCGTATAACTCTGATTTTGAATTCAACTTCAAAATTCCTTCTAATTCAGAACCTCACGTTTTTATATATATATATATATAAATATTTTGTAAAAGGTGAATACCCTGATTTTGAATCAAACACTAAAATCCCTCCTAATTCAGAATCTAGCATATACATATATATACATATTCTGGAAAAAGGGGCAATCCTGTTTTTGAATCCAACATTAAAATCCAAAACTAACTATAATATCAAATCTAGTTTGGGATTTTGGTTTTTTGGGCTTAGGATATTTGGGATTTTGAATTTTAGAATTTGGGATTTTTTTTTTTTTGGGATTTTGGCATATGGGATTTTTTTTTTTGGGATTTCGTGGCGCTCCCAAAGGTTTTAATAAAAAAGAGAAATTATCTAATTCAGAGTATGTTTCGAATGCTTAAAAAGATGAAACCATGATCTAACATTCTAATACAAAGGATTTAATAAACTATATATAATATAAACTACACAATTTCCAATATATTGGGAAAAGTGAACTAAAAAATAAGAAAAAAAAAGACTGATAAAAAAAATTAAGAATCATTCAGTCAACGAATCTTCTACCAACAAAGAATACAACAATATACCTAAAGTTGTTAATAAGTTTAAAGACTATAAATGTAAAATAAATAAATATAAGTTTAAAAAAAATTTTTTTAGTTAACCAAACCGAATTTCTAAAATTTATTATTTCATACAAAAGTCACCTTCACCTACATAGTTTTAAACAGTAAATTTAATATTAATTTTTTTTCCCGCCCGATTTCTATACTTTTCTTATATCAAGTATAATATGACAAAGTAAAAAACATAAAAAATGGAATTTTTATAATCACTATAAAATATTCCAACAACTAGAATATGTTATAACTCATATAAAACTTTTACCTTTTAAAGGTTAAAAGAACGTGACTTAATAATCTTGGGTCCTGTGTGTTTAAATTTTAATGAAAAATAAAAAAAAAAAAAAAAAAACTAAACATATTTTGTTAAAAAGAAAAATAAAAAAATTTTTTTAAATTTTTCTCTTATTTTTTTGTTTAGAATTTTTATTTTCAAATATTATCCAAGGTTTTAAAAATAAGAGTTAAGAAAGTAAAACAAATTTTCTTTTTTTGTAAAAAAAGGGACAACATGTGACATATACATAATTATATATAATAGGTATAAGGTTTATATTATATAGTATACAAATATATAAAATACATTTTTCAAAGAAACACCTAGTTTTGTATATATATAACATAATAAAAACATTAAAATTTTTGAGTTACACATTTCAAAAAATTTAAAGTCCCACAGTTGAAACAAAATGAATAAAACAGAATGAAACAAAAATAATTTTTGAACTAATTATGTTCTGTTATTAATATTCAAAAAATTGTGAAAAATTTCCACAAAAGAAAAATTTAAGGTATATTTTTCTGGTTTTATTTTATGCTAAAAATATCTATTTGGTTTTTAAACTTTATACTTCACATTGTAGTTTAATATGACTTAAAGTTGACAAATTTATGAATATAAGAAAATTTAAGAGAGATGTCCTTATCTTACTTTTGTGGCTATTAGTAATGGGTGTGTGGTAATTAGTAATTAGAATAGTTCTTATACAAAACCATCTGATTTTGAACAATTTCCGCTTAATGACAAAAATAATTTTTATATTTAAAATTTCGATCATCAATATATTCAATAGTTTAGAATGGGACTTTTCTAGAACTATTAAATTCTTAACCTCAAATTTTAAAATTATATACAAAATGTTGTCTCAAAAGTTGCGGAGCTATACTCTGAGCAAAATATGTCTACCTAGGAGCTAATTGTTTTCCCAAAGATCAACTGCCAGCAATAAAACTTCTAAAGAACTTTAGTTTCATAGAGGCAGTAGGGTTCACAGAAGTATTTATAAGTGCAGATAAAATTCACAACACATAGTAATAAGGGGAGTAGATGGTAATAGATTTATAAAGGATAACAGATTTATATCAAAAAGTCGTAATGTTATCTATGTCCCTTAAATAATAATAATCTAATATAGTTTAACAGGATATTTCACGATAAAGCTGACACAGAGCAACAGGTGATTCGGCAGATCAAAACTAACAATTTCAATTCTCAACCGTGTGGAAGATCTTTTCACTTAAAAAAAAAATTTATTTTAGTTGTATGTCTATAAAATAAATTTGAACCAAATAAGATAGACTAAAAACAGAGTTGTATGTCTATAAAAACATTAACCAGATTTCTTGATTTCTTATAGTGTGTGCTATTGAAGCCTAAAATTCAAAATTATGAACTTTTTATGTGCCATATGTATCTGTATTGTTTTTGCTCATGACACTTCTTAAATTTATTGTAAAATTTATATATTGAAAAAAATAATGTTGATTTTAAGTTATTAAATTCATCAGTTTATTCTGGTTAATACCTATTATTAAAATACCTATTATTATTACTTAAAATATTTTTATATAATAAAGATTGGCGACATTAATTTTTTTTCTATTAAAATAACAATAATATAGCAAAAACTGTTGATCATTCGTTCACACATATTTGAAGCGGTTTTTTTTTTCACGCTATTTAAATATTCATTGAAAATAAAAAAAAAAAACTATAAATGGCTTTGAAAGCACAAAAAAAAATACAGCCTAAACAGTGTTTTCCATTATAATTCCATTTTCATTTATGATACACCATTGTAAAGCAATTTGTGTAATTTTTCTCCTAAAATTATGCAAATGTTTTTTTTCTTTTGGTTTTATAAAACTTTCTGTTTTCTTTTTGTTATGAGTTTTGTTTTTCGAAAAAAAAAAATTGTGCGTAAAAACAATGGAAAATTAATTTAAATATGTTTTTTTTTTAAAGAAAATTTTTTAAATCCTTAATAATGAAAGTCCTGTAGATTCAACTAACTTTTTATTTTTCTGACTTTCCTTTTCACTTTATTTTTTTTGGTTTGTTTTTTTTTTTTTAAATTTATGAAACTTAGCGGAGTGGTTTTTAAGAAGAGTATTAAAAGTCAATTAGGTCTATTGTGTTCTAAAAATTAGCAGTAAAATACAAGAACAATACTTTTTTTTTTATTTATTTTCTTTCATAATCAATGGGGATACCATTATATGACTTATTATATCTAAAGTTAAATTTTTTTTTTTGTTTTTCATTTTTGAAGAAAACATCAGGTCTGTTTTCCAACAATTTTTCCTGTGATATTAACGACAGTGAAGGATAGGAAGCTTTAAAAAGGAAGCAATACAAAAAAATAAGATGAAAAATTTAAATAAAAGTTATGTCCTGTAATTTTTTTTCTTTAAGTATATGTAAGATATATAAGTATTTGTGAATTTGTATTTTAAGGATGCCTTTTTTGGATGAATAATTTTGTTTTATTTTTTGTTTTGTATTAGGAAAAATTGCATATTTAAGAAGAAAAATTAATAAATAATGAAGAAAAGTCAGAAAACCTGAATGATAATTAGAATAATATTGTGATGGAAAGGATGAATGATAATTATAATAATAATAATAACAATGATGGGAAAGAAAAAATTGATTAACAGGAATATATGTTTAGTAAAAATTCCTTTTTTTTTTTTTTGTTTTTGAATATTAAAGGTTTTTAATGTAATTTAATTCTATTCGAGAAAGAAAAATAAAAAGAAAATTTGAAAGTTATTTTCAAAGTTATTTACAATTTTTGAAAAGTTATTTAAAACAAAATACATAATAATAAGAATAAAAATATTCAAATTTTTAAATAATTAATCAATTTAAAAAAAAATAATGGCTCGTGTATTTTATAAAACAGAAAACTCAAATTACAATTTAAATTATTTTTTAGGTTTGTAATTTTTTTGCAGATTATTTTTGAAAAACACTTACTATTAATTATAAATTTATTTAAAAAAAAAAAAAGTAAAGTTAATTCATTAAAAAATTTAAGAAGGATTAATGAAGGATAATTTTTATCTAAAATAATATACGTTTGCTTTAACAAAAAACAATATTTTAAAAACGTAATACGTCTACAGATTTTCAAGTTGTTTAAGTCTTTTATGACTGTAAATTTATAGAGAATTTTATAACCATACTTAATATTTAATTTAAAATTTTTTTATTTTAGAATTTTACTATCCAAGTAAAAGCACTCTCAAAACCTATATGCAAAATTAGGATTACGGAGTACTCGGATCTCAAAAGTCGGGATTCCAACTGATATTTAAATTTAAAAAAAAATTAAAGTTTTTTAATTTATATTTTCTCTTTTAGAAGATATAAGCTCCCAAACGGAAAATTTATCTTTCGTTTTAAAAATACTTTATATACTTATACTTTTATAAAAAAAAAATACTTTATTACTCTCGTCTGAAAAATATTACGGAAACTTTTCTAATATATTTTTATACCATATTATGGAAAATTTATGATTTTTTATACGCTTTAGTACATATTAATTGTAACTTTTATAACACGCTTTAGTGAAAATAAAAAAAGGTTGACCCCATTGAAATACAGTTGCAAAATAAATTTTCGGTATATGTCACTCAGGATATTGCGTCAAGATAATTTATTTAGATGTTTCATATTTAAGTAGATTCTGGAAATTTTCGATAATTGTCACAAATACCTAGAAACGCTAAGATAAAAACTTTAGCACATCTGTAAACAGCCTCTAAAAGTATTTGTGAAAATAAAAGAAAATATGTATGAGACATTTGTCAAAGATAATACATATGTTCAAAATAGATTTAAAAAACAGACATCAAAACCTTACATCTTATTATGTAAACATCTCATTTTCTTTAAAAAATATTAAAAAATTATATTTTCATATAACACAATTCTTGTGATTCAAAATTGTGATTTTCAAATTTAAATATATTATGCATAACGACTAAAAAAATATTTTTCTTTTATAATTTATTTCTTTAGAAAAATGCAAGTTATTTTAAATTTAAATCATTCTCAGTAAATAAAAACAAAGTTGAATACAAAATCAAGGTTTTTTTAAAGTGCACATTTTTAAAAAACAGTAAAAACAGTTAATATTGTGACTTTTTGTGAAAATTTTGTATGTAAGAAAAAACTATGATGAATCAAGAGCCACTTTCTTCAATTTTAAAAGGCCATTAACATATTAAGTAAAATTATAATGTCGAATCTTTAATTTTTACATTTTATTAAAATTGTATCTAAGTTACAGATGTATATCCAAGAAGCTTTGACTCTGCTGCATAGAAGCGTTTTAACTGTAAAGGAAATAAGCATTCTGTCATATAGTTAGGTGGCGTTAAAATGTCTGGAATTAACATGTACAATCTTGAAGACTGTAATGAACTGCCGTAAACTTCTTAATGAGATGGCCAGGCGGTTTAGTAGTCAGCTTTGCTGGGTACCAGGTCTTCAAGGCATTCCGGGAAATGAAATAGCTGATGAACTTGCAAGAATTGCTACAACCTTACAAGTCCTGCCGGATGAGGCACGACTAGGGGTATCTCCATCCACTTCGAAAGGAAATAACGGATATTGTAAAAAAGAAATGATCAAACTTGACTTCGTGCAATATAACAAGACTAGTATGGCCCAAAACTGATTTAAGACGATCCGATGATCTACTTTCTTTTAAAAGGGCAGGTATTGGAATGACAATGGATATAATTACCGGTCACCGTCTAATAGGGAAGCATTCCAAAAGACTTGGCTTATCCGAAAACGACTATTGTAGAGCCTACAAATAGGTAAAGAAGAGGAGAAACTACTGTTCATCTCCCCTGCACATACCCTTGGGGCAATATCTCTTCAACAACCTTAGCGATTTAGCAGGTAAAAATATGAAGAGCATTCTTCGCTTTGCAAAAAACTCAAATTGGTTTTAACGAGTGGGATAAAAAAGTTTCTCTGTAGTATCACAATGGAACAAAAACGGTCCAAGTGTGGCTTTTCGGCAGCCACTTTAACTTATCCTAACCCTACTACATATGTGAAAATGATATGTAAAAATGACAAAATTTGAATTTTTGATTACCAATAGCCCTCAATCAACGGGTGGTACCACCAATATTTCAAAGTATAAGTTACACTAATTCAGATAGATCTTTCTTCTTTCAAAATTTGAAGGTGAATTTAATAATTTTCGTATTGATTTATGAAGGTAATAAAAAGCCTTGTCGTTTGGCGTTGTACAATTGAAAAAAAAATTAAGTAGAACCTCAGATATATATACACATTTGAAAATAGCTTCTTTTTTTTTTAGGGACTTTAGCTCGGTAATGGATGGAACTACATAAAAAAAAGTTGTTCTTCAATTTTAATTTTTTTTAACAGTTAAAATTTCATTGTTCTTTCTTAAACGGTGTAGAAGTTTTGTAAATGGATAGATCGATCGCATACATGATCGCATGAAGAGGCAGACGAACGAACATAGATGGACAAAGTGAAACTAATAAACAAATTTTCCTAAAATGTGCTAAAAATAGAAAAAACTAACGAACATTTCGAAATAAAAATTTATGGCCCCTGCACCTTTTAATATTCAGAAGAATTCAAAGGATAAATTATACACAGAAGATTCTATTTAAAGTTACTTGCTGCAAAGAAATTGAAAAGTATATTCTATTTTTTTCTGATATTAAAGTAATTTTTTTTAAGTTACTTTTCTTTTTTTTTAACTTTTTTAAAAACTACAAAATTACACTTTTTTAAGTTTAATGTTAGAAAATTGAAATGTAGAAAAAAAACTTTTATTGTGGAAAAGTTGGTAAGGACATTTTTTTTTATTTTTTTATAAAATGTGTTGTTATTTTGTAATGTTTCTATCTTTTTTTTTTTCATTTATTTTCAAACTAAACTACACTAAAATATATAATTTTAAAGGAACTATTGTAGTGTTCTTTTAAAAGTCATTAAATGTTTTATTCAACAAGATACAAAAAAAAACATTAGTGTTATAATGAAAAAAAAAAATTGAATTTATTACATACAAAAAAAAAAAAACAAAACAGAATAAAGCAATTCAGAATATACTTGTAAATATTGAAAAAGAAATGGATACAAATATATAAAATTGTACAAAAACTAAAACTAATTAACAAAATTGGAAAGAAAAAAAAAATTCTTGGAAAAATTTCTTTTAATTCATTTAATTTTTACTTAAACCTTACAGTTTTTAGATGATTCAATTTTTAATGGAATTTTGGGGAAAAAAAATAGTAAATTTATAATTGATTTTAAAATATAATTATTTTGATTATATAAAATTTCATGAAAATGATTTTGAAAAGTTAGTTTGTCATAACATCTAGGAATTTTTAATTGACCCAAAAATTTTAAAAAAATTATCTTTTATCTAAACAAATTTAAAAAGTAAATTACTTATATTTTTACGAACAAAAAAACTTGATAATAACTTATAATTTTGATTAATTTTTTATTTTGACTTAATAAGTTATCATTACCATAAGAACTTTACGCATTTCAATTATCAAAAACATAATTAATCACTTAACTTAAACGTTGACTTGAGATTGAAAATTTCAAGTCGTCTTTTTTTTTCAAAAATCAAAACAAAATTTCTCAATTCCTTAATTTCTAACCGGAGCTAGGATTGATTAAAAGTACAAAACTTCTATAATTAGTTTTTCAAAATAAGTCTTTATCAAAATCTTTATAATTAGTCTTTTAGACTAAGTCTTTATTAAAACCTATATAATTCTTCCTTTAGACCAGGACCTCTTTACTACGACGTTTTAGTACATATTAACAAAGAAAATGGGGATTCAAATCCCTCACTAACTTTCACTTTTTTGCTGACCTCTCTTATGTTTGAAGATGAACGATGGATTTATAGTGTGGGAAAGTTGATTTAGAGATCGAAAATTTCTGATGTTGGGTCTTATTTTCACCGCGCCTTTTTTTTTTCGAAAAACAAAACAACGTTTTTCAATTCCTTAATTTACAACCTAAGCTAAATTGATTAAAAGTACAAAACCTCTATAATATTAGTCTTTCAAACTAAGTTTTTATCACAAGCTCTATAATTAGCCTTTCAGATGAGGTCCCCTCTGCGAGGATCTTTTAGTATGCGGATTCAAATCTCGCACTAACATTCAGTTTCTTGCTAACCTCTCTTATGTTTGAAGGTGTACGATGGATTTAGAGTCTATGAGTTAGTTCAACATTCATAAATAACAACAAAAGAAAATAGTCTTTCAGACCACTTTTATTCTTTAATTGAATTCTTTTCTGTTCTTTTCATTAAATTTAAGTTTTAGATTTTTTTAACATAACATGATAGCTCACAATAGCTTTCCATTGTTTCTTTCATTTTTAAATTAATTAACCTTTCCTTTTAATGTTAAAAATTTTATCGATTCTTTACTATTCATAACAATAGGTACTATATTTTAAAATCTATTTCTAAGTATTTTCTATTAGCAATTAAAAATAATTCTATAGATTCTTTATTTGTATTTTAAACCAATTAAATAAAAACAAAAATTAATTTTCAAAAACTAATATATTTTTTTTTTGTTTTTATTAAGGGCAGTTAAATTTAATTTTCACTATTTTTGAAATTGAAACAGAATATTATTTTTCTTTTTTTAATATGGCATGAAAAATTAATTTTCATTTAATTAATTTGCAACAAAGTTTTTATAACCAAACTCAAAATTTTAATTAAATTTTGGTGCTTAAAAATATCTTCAAATTCCAACTTTATCTATATAATATCTAGTTAATTTTAGAAATTCGAGTACATTCTTCATTTATATAATATTTCTATATTTTTATATTTTGTACGTTAATGCATTAGATTTATTTTGAAAAAGTTAATTTGAAAATTTTCGCACATAAACTAATAAAAAACTTTTCTTTGGAATTTGAAAGTAAACTTATTTTTCCATCTATAGGAGATTATTTAAATATTTGGTGTAAATATTATTTTTCGTATAAATATTTAAACGTTTCAGTTGAGTACTTAAATTTTGAATAAAAAATTAAATTTTCATCAAAAAAGAAAATATGAATAATAAAATTGTTTGAAAGTTTGGAATAGAAGGATATAAATGTAAATATATTTAAAATGTTCTCCTCTTGAAATTATATGTGATTTAAATTTGGGGTCTTTGGAAACCTTAAAAAGATAGCGAGATGAATTGCACCTGATTTTTCCGGATTGTGTTAAACTTTAATTAATCAATACCACAAATTTTTAAAAGAAACTTTTGAATGGGACCTTTAATTCAAATGTACAGTTTTACAGTCAAATGTAGTTCAAATTCCCAGATGGCATAATTCGGCTTATGGAAATTCGTTTGTAGTACGAACATCGCAAATGTGGCACCATCTTCCACCTCATGTGTTCCCCAGAATTGGTGATGATTATATTTACAATGTGCAAAGATTCAAGGTGAATATTAACACAATAATTAGAATATTTGTTCACAATATGCCTGTCAATTTGAAATATTTTCATTCCTTAATTCAACTTCCTATGACCAGGCAGTACAATAGTACTAAAGGTCGTATAACCTATTGTTTGATCAAAAAAGGGAGGTGGTGTTTAGTGGGTTAAAGTCCCACACACTCATATAGGAATCGTGCTCGTTTTCACTCCTCTATAGTGTCTTTCGATGATTCCCACCTACCTTCGGAAAAGAAAAAAAAAAAAAATTTATGGAATAAGGGTATGGGAAGGATTCGTTGAAAAACGTAATTTTAGAAAATTTAGGATTATGTAGGATGATTAAAAAATTTGGAGGAAAAATTTGAAGAAAGGTGTTCATTTTCTTCTTAAACCTTACTAAATCGTTATTGCATTAGTTACCAACTTTGGGAAACACATGCGATGGTATATGATTCCATAAGCGCGAAAAACTTAAGATGAAAAGAAGGTATTTTTGGTTGCTAAAAGTGAGATTTCTAATTTTTGAATTAATTTTAATGCTCAGATTCTATAAGACCATTTGAAAGAAAGTAGATTCTAATATAAAAATCAAAAACAAACTTCTTCAAAAAAATCCCTTCAGATTCCGAACTTATACCTAATAATAAATAGAAAAGTAACTTTTTGACAGAAATCAGCGTGTTAAATATTAAAATAAAAGTTAAACTATGTTTTCGAGTTAATGATGTTTTTAAGTTTATTTCATGTTTAAGTATGTCATGATTTTCATTTGCTAAATCCCGCCTGAAATTTGAGAGAAACCTACGTTTTTAATACAAAAATGTGCATCAAAATTCCTTGACCTATGAAAGTTTTCCTCGAATTTTTGTGTCAAACAGAGACTACGAATACATACACCCCATAAATATATATTTTTTAAAAATGGCTTTACCTGACTCAGAGAGATTCTAAAATTTTCTATTTGTTCTCGGTTCAAATACTTTTCTTAGTAAAATAAAATTTAAAAGATTTTTATTTTCTTTTGGATATTAATTAAATAATAATTTTAGAATTTTTCCCCTCAAAAAACTTTCATTAAAGAAAAACTATTTTGCAAAAGAAAATTAATTAGGTAGGTATATTAAAAATTTTATTATTATTTTTTTTTTTGAAAACGAATTTAATTTAGCTAGCTAAGATATCCTTTTTAATCAAAGCATTCTTTTATGTAGGACTAATTAATAATATTCAGAAATATAAACATTTTTTAAACATTTTTAAAATTTAAAAAAATATTAGAGTATTAAAAAAAGAACAACACAAAACAAAACAAAGTTTAATAATAAATTTTTATTTGATTATCATGCAATTTGTTATAACAAAATAAGTTTCATTAAAAATTAAAAAATTAATTTACCTTTTATTAACGATACAGAAAATATAGACACACCGGGTTAAAATATGAATTTAAGACCGTATATTATTGGTTGCATTACTTTTAGTATCTATCTCTAATTATAGACAAAAATTAAATAAAATTAAGAAGATTGAATAATTAATTAGGATCAACTATTACAAAACAAGTTAAATAAACCTACGTTTAAAATCAATGTTCAATCTTCAAAATAAAATTTTGCATATTAGATAAAATTTAGGTTAAAACTCTAGCTTTTAAATTTACAAACTAAGAACTAAAATTAGGTTAAGAATCTAATTATGAATGTGCAGTTATAGAATAAACATAAAAAAATAATTTTTAATTTGCGAGCAAAGGAGTCCTAAAGTTGTTTTTAATATTTTTATATCAAAATTAATTAAAAGTCAGATTCATTTTATTCATTGAAAAAATGCCAAACAGAGTTTATTTCACTAAAGAACTTATATTCCTCTAAAATTTCTAAAGCGCCCTCATTTTTTCTTTACTTTTGAATACCTATGTCATTTATATTGTATTTCTTTCTGCAGCTAAATTAACTCTTGTTCTTCCTCTAGCATAAAAAAAAAGCTACTTCTTGTTTGTATATTTTCATTACAACTGAATTTTTTTTTTAAATCACTTACAACTGAATTACATCGGTGCAAATGACAATGCAAAAGCATTGTCTCAATTCAGTTGTGCGTTTCCGCCGTCGTATTTAATTGGAAACCAAAACTTAAGGATAAGTATATAAAAAATTTTAAATAAATCTTTTGTTTCAATTTTTATTTATACCCTACACTTAAATTGTAGGGTATATTAACTTTGGTATGGTGTTTGTAACCACCAAAAGGAAGCGAGTTAGATATGGACATGTATATATATTCTGAATCAGGATCACCTCCTGAGTCGATTTAGCGATGTCCGTCTGTCCGTCCGTCGTTCCGTATGCACGATAACTCAAAAAATAATGATGCTATCTTGATGAAATTTATACTGTAGGTTAACAATGACTAAAGTAAGGCGGGGATTGCAAATGAGCGAAATCGGACCATGGGTTCGGGTACCTCCCATACAACTCCCAAAACCGAATACGCATATCTTCGAAATTAATAAGGATAGAAACTTAAAATTTTGTACGGGAGTGTGTTTTCTTGAATCCCTGATATCCCTAAAATTTGGAGTGGTTGTTCGGGTACCTCTCACACAACTCTCAAAACCGAACAAGCATATATTCGAAATTAATTAAGATAGAAACTTCAAATTTGGTACTAGGGTGTTGTTTCCTGAATCCCTGATTTGTCCAAAATTGAAGATGAATTAGAATGGTTCTTCGGGAATTTGCCACACAACTCCCAAGACCAAACAAGCATATCATCGAAATTAATAAATATAAAAACTTGAAATTTGATATAAGAGTGTTCTACCCTGTTCGGATGATGGCTCTAAAATTTGAGATGAATTGGGGTGATGGTCCGCGTGCCTTCACACACTTCCCAGGACCTAGCAAGCATATTTTCGAATTTAATAAAGATAGAAATCTGAAATTTTGTACAAAGGTTGTAAAAGCATTTATTTTTTTAGCTTAGTTATATTAAATACCTAACTAAAATAACTTATGGATTTTAAATTTAATTTGAATTTTTTAGGTGTAGGGTATAAATAAGTCGGTTGCATCGACTTACTGTTACTTTTACTTGTTTTTTATTAATATTATTTACGAAACTTATATTTCAAAAAAAATTTATAGCTATTATGTACTTACCGACAACTGTCAAAATACTCTTAGTAACTGATAATTCAAGACTTATACGTCCACGACGTTCAGTATGATCAGAACCGCATAAATTTGGTACACTTTCCTTGCATTTTGCATGAACGTTCATATCACATGCTAAGAGTATATAAAAAAAATTAAATTTTAATTTAAAATAATAAAATATTCAATATATTATAACAAATATTTGAACTAATAAAAGGAATAGAACAATTTAAGCATATCTTGTTGGTTTTACTTTAGGTAAAGTTATAGTTAACTAACATATTTTTTTTTAAATTACTGTATACATATTTATATAATAAATGAATCCAGTCGGAAACAACTTATAATTCATCATCATCAAAAGCATCAATTGATCGGAAAAGTTTAAAAGAAACAAAAGTTCTTTTTTTTAAGTACACAAGAGAAAAATATCTTACTTAGAAACTTTACCTTTTATAAACCAACAATTTAACATCAATTAAATAATATATAATTGCTTATAATTATTAAATTTAATTACAATTATTAATTACTATTACAATTAACTATAAATTAAAACTTTAAAACTCTAATTTTGTAGAGATTCATTGGTTTACAAAAAAAAAAAAAATAAAACAAAAATATAAAAAAAAAGAAAATTAATTTAAAGGTTCTGATAGCAATTTAGCTTACATATATAGTTTTATGTTAGCGCATTTGTTATATTACAAAAAAAAGAAGGAAAAAAATATCAAATTAAATTTTATAATTTTATACTTTTATACTTACCTTTTTAAGAATTTATTAGAATTCAAAATCAAAAAAGATGAAAATTGTAAAAAGGAAATAAATTTCTATAGAAATAAAAATAAACTAAAGGATATGTTTTAAAAAATTCATATTAAATTCAATTGTTTTGGGATTTAATACAAAAAGCTCAATCTTAAATCAATAATATCATATTTTTAAAAAGTATCTTTTATCTTTTTTTTATTTATAAAAGTATGTATATACCATACATTTTATGTTAATGTAGGGCTTACAGCACAAATGGATTAACTAGACAGAAGAAATTTATGTATAGGTTGTGAAGAAATAATGAAATATTTTTTTTTTTTACATTCTGTGTACGAAAATGTAAACGATTTAAAAGTAAACTGCTAATATAGAATTAAAGAACAATGTTTTGGAAAAACTATAGAAATAAAATAATTCAGCATACAAGATTAGATTAGATTATTTAAGGTATATATAAGTATAACATTGTGATCATTTTTTGTTGATCTATTATGATCTTCCTATTACTACGTATTGCAGATTTTATATCTTCATTTATAATATTTCTATCAGCTCTACTGCCTCAAACTAAAGATCTGCAGAGAGTTTATTCCTGCCAGTTATTATGTTGTCAAGTAATCTTCTACTAGGTGTACATAGTAAACCTTCACAGTTTTTGAGTATATTTCCTGAAGATTTTTCGTTTTCTTAACAGAATCTGCATATCATTCTCTATTCCAGTTTTCTTGAAGTGTCCCTTTACTCTAGACAGGAAGCCTGTTAGAATACTTTGTTTATTTTTAATAGTTCTTATGATTTTTTCATATCTTTTTTGGTTATTCTCAGAAGTATTTTAGATTTATATTGAGCCTGAGGTCCAATTTTTTATTTCATAGTTTTATCTTCAAGTTTTCCTTTTCCATTTTTAGTGGTTCTATTATTTTGTATTTACCTAAAGTTACAAAAGATTTTTAGATCTGTAAGAGAAGTTGCCTTTTTTTTTACAAGTCGATTCGTTTTCTTTCCGCTATATCTGAATGTTTAGTTGCCCAGTAGAAAGTTACATTGTTGTTTATTTTTAAGTAGTTTGGTTTCACTAAGCGCTTCCAAACTAAACAATATCACTATCATGTAAGGTGATATTGATTAGTTTGGAAGCACTTAGTGAAACCATTAGTTTTGAAGAATTAGTTTGATTAGTTTTATCAATCTTAAGCATGTAAGGTGGTTACTATAAAGAAAAGTTAAAATTGTTCAAATTTCAAAAATCAGATTGAAGGATATCAAAGGATTCAGAAGATAGGATCGATAAAATCATTTGATCTAAATATAAATTAAATTTGATTAAATCTGTTATTATTTATTTAAAAAAGAAGAATTCAGAAAACAAAAATTGATTTAAAGTCGATTTTTTTTTTTAAATTTTTTAACATTGTCAATATGAAAATTTTTATAAATTCATATACTAGAAAAATTTATTTAAAATAAAATACTTTTATACATTTTATTTTATTTATCATTTCCCTCATAGTCATTTTGATAAAATTAAATTTTAAGAGAATTATATAAGTTTTATATATTCCATTATATTCATTTCATTATAAAATTTTTTACTTGTATATGTACAAAACTTTTAATTAATATCACCTAATAGTCTTATCATATTATTCGTTCTTTTTTTTTTTATTTTTTCATATTATTATAAAAACTTTTGATTTGCTTTCTCTAAATTTAACAAAATAAAAAACATTGATAAAATACTAAAAATTTGAAAAAATAAACTTTTTTCCATTGTTTTTTGTTTTTTTTTTCTTTTTTGAAATTTATCTAAAATGTCATACTATGTGAATGATTTTATAATGTTAAAAAACTATTTTTCTATTTACTATATACATTCTTCATTTAAATCCCCAAAAATGTATTTTAATGTCATTAAAATAAAATCCCTAAATATCCTTCTAAATTGAATCTTATATTTCCCATTTGATTTGAATGAAAGTTGAAAAAAAAATAAATAAATATATTTTCCATTTTTCATGGTTTATGATTCTTTTATGTCATAATCCCTTTCTATTTATGACAATAAATTTTCCTCTTCTAAAATAAGTTTTCTGACTTTTATCTTAAACTAATTTTTAATATTATATAAAATGAAATTTTTTTTTTTTATATTTCCATATTATGGACAGTTTATTATTATTTTTTTTATAAATAGCTGCAAATAAGATGCTATAATTTATGATAAATTTAAATTTAAAAATAATGTTAATATCATATACAAAGTATCTTTAAATAATCAAAAATTTGATAATATAAAAACAAAAATAATTTAAGGACCTTTTCTTCAGAAAAAAGAAAACAAAAAAAAAAAAACAAAAATACTTTTTGCGAATATTTTTAAGGAAAAACAGAAAAAAACTTTTATTTATTTCAGATTTCATCTGAATAAATTTACCTTTTTTTCTTTTCAATTTTTTTTTTTTTTGTTTTTTATCAAATTTTTATATTTCACATAAAGAAACGGAAAAATCGTTTCAGAAATTATGAGTGTTCCATTTAAAAATGGAATAATTATTACTGAGTAGTAATATTTATATCCATATGAGCATCTGTTCAAAGGTAAGATAAATTTGTCATTACGATTGTGATACCTTAAAGGAGCCGAATTAGTTATAGATTCAAGTGTATTGATCGGATCAGACTTAAATTCTGAGTCGATTAAGCCATGTATGTTTCTCCGTCCGTAATTTTTGTAAAATTATTTGTTTTCCTATTTAAATCTAGCAAGTTCAAGTAGCTGCAATGCAATACAACTTATTTTTTTTATAAGGAAAAAACTCAGTGTCGTCAATATAGACATGCCAACAACTTCTGTAAAATTAATTTCTGCTAGAGCAGCAGCTTCAGGTATAGCTTGCTTATATTGGAGCATAATTAAGATGGATATCTGAAATCTTGCAAAAGGTGATCAAGTTTTATGGCAATAACTGGTAAAATGTGGTTAGTTTGAAGAAACAGTTGCGAGTAGTAATTGTCATACAATCCCAAAAATTTACAACTTCATAAATATGTCGCTGTACTTAATTAAATAAAACATCTGTAATTTTTTAAAAGATGATCAAATTTGATGGAAATATTATGTATTATATATGTTCATACTGGTATCTTGAGTTATCACAGTCTACTCTACTACACTCTTCCTCGTTTTTAATGGATTAAAAATTAAGGTTCGCCTTAACCTGGATTAACATTGAAAAAAAAAACTTGCCTCAAATCGAACTGAAGAAGAAGGAATACAGTGTTTGCCCCTATTGCAAGGAAATTTGTTTTCTTGTTCGTCGTAGCATCGGACAGAACCGAATCTGTTAAAATTGCAATCAAATTAAATTATAATTTTTAAAAAATTTTTTTTATCATATTTTAATATTGATTTTAATTGTATAATTAATTGAAATAAAAATGTATCATTCTATCTTCATTCTACATCTTTTTCTATTTTTAAAATTTTTAAAATTTTTCAATTTTTATTTATAGTATTTTATATAACGATTTTATTATATTACAAAATTTTTGTATCAAATTTATATCATGCAGATTTATAACACATTTATAACACAAAAATCTAAAGATTGACAAATGAATATAGTCAATTAAACATGCTTTAAAAAATGATCATAGATAAATAAAAAATGAAATAATTTGAACCCGAAAATATAATAATGTCTTAAATCTTTATTTCTTTAACTTATATATCACATAAATTTTGGATTCTGAATAAAGATAAAAATATGATATTCCATTTTATT
Organism: Poecilobothrus nobilitatus; assembly: GCA_947095535.1. NCBI lineage: Eukaryota > Metazoa > Arthropoda > Insecta > Diptera > Dolichopodidae > Poecilobothrus > Poecilobothrus nobilitatus. The sequence continues at coordinate 24,257,615 of OX352773.1, read as the reverse complement.
TTTGCGTTTTGTTTTTTTTCAATTTTTTGTTATATAAAAAATGATTTTTTCTTCAAATCAAATTGGATTGGATCAAAATTATTTTAGTTTTTTTTTTTTGTTATATGTACTTCTACTTATATACTTTAAATATATGTTTAACCTTTATTAAACAAAATATCCAGTATCTATGTAACATTTTTTTTTAATAAATTATTCCATAAATTTTCAAAAAAATGAAGAAGAGAAATGAACAAAAAAAATATTTATTTTTCTTTAATATGAAGGTTGTAATATAAATAGGTTTAAATATCTGGTTGCATTGAAAAATAGAATTGAAAAATTTTATATTATCTTAAAAAAGTTTTATGAGAAACCAAGATAATGTAAGGTTTTAAATAAAGTTCATAAATTATTTAGAAATCAACTAAAATCTTAAATAATCAAATGAATAAAATTTTTTCGTTAAGTTATTAACTATAGAAATCTAAAAATTGAGTATTTATTGTATATAAAACGCTTATTTCACAAGACAATCGTTATTCAAGGAATGAAATATCCTGTTGATGTTGTGACGTTGTTAAAATGCACAATACAATCTGATGATGATTTTAGTTCAACAAAAATATTTATGCATGCATTGCTTAACTTTTCAATGGAAAGGTTCAAATAGTATCTAAAAATAAGTAATGGAAATTTTTTTTAAATTCATATATAGTGATACACTGACGTTACGAACTAATCCCCAAGTTAGTAACACCGCAAAAGTAAATGAACTAGCCCACAATATTTTTACCAAAATTTAACTTGTTGATTAGTTAATTTTTGTTGGGGGGTTAGTGCATTATTTTTGTAAATTAGTTCATTTCTAGAATTTGGGTTTTAATTCATATGGACTAAAACCCAAAAATTAGAAAATTATTCATATCTATATTCATAATGAACTAAGACCCTAAAATGTTGTGGATTACTCCATTTTTGTTTTCGAGTGTTAGTCACTTGACGTTTAGCTTGTATCGCCTAATCCAGCAATAATAAAAAAAGTAATTTAAAGAATATGGATAAAAGAATATAAATATAAATTCCAATATGTAAAAAGACTTTAAAAGACTAAGAATGTCGGAACCACTTGATTATAAGCATAATTTACGCATGGAAGATTTACAATTTGATTACCTTTTAAAACATATAGAACTAATAATTTTAAAATAAGAGATAATAATGCGTTATGCAATAACAGGGGAGTCCCGTTTAGTCGTAACGTTACTTTATATAATGACAGGAACTGAAGAATTCAAAATATACGATACAATTTACATTCAACGATTGTATACAAAAGGTTCTTGTACATTCAAATCATTCACCCGCTCAATATTGTTTCAAATGTTGATAATAGCAAATATATATATAATACAATTATTTTTCAATAGTTGCTTTACAAAATTCATTCAACAGCTGTTGATATGTTTTGATTGTATAGGAAAAAATGTATTATGTATACTTTTTACTGGGATAGCCGATAGATTTTTTCAAAAAAAAAAAAATAAACTATCAGTTTTAAAATTAACTCATAAAAATAGATATTGAAAAAAAAAAACGAATTCAGCACAGTTTACATATTATGCATTTGTTTTTATGGTAGGTGAATAACAATTTTCAATCAAATTAAATTTTATATCAGTAAAAAATACTACTTTTGTCGTCAATATAAATGGAAAGGGTATTAAATTGATAAATTGTTTAAATTAAATACTTGTTTGTTAGTAACTTAAGTAGTAGGTGGCAATAAATCATTTTTAAATGTGGTTTAACTCAATGTTTGTTCATAATTTACACATTAAAATTGCAATTTTTGTTTTTGAAACAGACAAAATTGATAGTTAGGGTAATTATTATTTACTGTATGTATAAATATCCACATTAATTTTGTTTTTCTCGTATTGACATATTTCAGTTTTCTAGGCAAGTCAGATAAAAGACGTATAATTGCTATCAACTATACAAATATTGATAAAAGAAATATTTTTCTGATCAAAAAAAGTGTTTTTATTGATCGTTTAACTATACTTAATAAATATTAAATACTGATCAAAAAATATACATGTAAATACTGTTTAAATACTATAAAAATGTTTAGATATTGAGAATTAATTAAGGTGAAAATTAATGTCAAAAGGCTTTTTCTGAATATATTATTCTAATTCTTTTAATATTTTTAATAATTTTATAATTTAAATATTTATTAGTTAAATATTTCTTTTTCGATTTTGATATGAATTTTTATGTTTTTGTAATATAATAATATTAACAAGAAATTAATTCAATTTACGTAAAGTGAATGGAAGTTAAAAATGATACTTTTTAACTCTTAAATTAACATCTTAAAAAAAAATCTAAATGGAGATAAAAAAAATATACGTATTATTGTTAAAAATATATCTATTTCTTTATGAAATTATAATCTCAACAAAGGACAACGAAAAAATATATAATTTTTTATTTTTGTTACTATATATAATAAAACCTCAACATTAAACTTGTTGAATAGTTTTATCCTTATTTAAAGTATTATAAAACCATGAAAAGAAAAAAAAAAATTAAAAAAAATTTATGAATATATATGTTTATGTATGTATGTAAGTTATGTATTTATTTATATATTTTTCTTTTATTTTACTAAGAATTTTCATGAGCTGGCATAATTCCAAAATTTTATTTTCGAATAAAAGAAAATAATAGAAAAAATGAAAGGATAATAAAAGTTTAAAGAAAAAGTAAAATAAAACTGCACTTTTGTCCTTGCAATAAGGTCAAGATAAAGGATATTCTGTTTTTTATTTCCGTAAAGAAAAAGATTAAGATTGCAAATGTTTGAGTGTCAGTGTTAATAGGATATTTATAGACCGTTAAAATAAGATGTTCGAAAAAATCCTTGTAAAATTAACAAATAATTGACATTCAAAACTATATATGATTATTTTTTTTTGTCCTTGTTATTTTAAAAGTTTTATTAAAATATTATTGTTATTGTATTTAGCTAGTATTCCATTAAGGACACATGATAATTTAGTATTAAATTTAAAATTTATATAATTAGATAAAATTATAAAGGAGAAAAACTGAATATTTTTTTTTGTTCTTGTTATAAGTTAAGATTTGTTTATTTTGGCATTGGTATCAGTGTACAAAATTAAATATATAGATTAAAAAGAAATTAAAGTAAATTAAAACAGAGTTAAATAGGAATAATAAGTTGTCCTAAAAAGATGCATATTGCAAGGATTTTGTAAATATCAAACAAAAATTTGAATTGTTAAAAATAGTATACAAAGTTTTGTTAAAATTGAAGAATAGTGTAATTAAATTGAATGTAAAAAAATTCAATTAAAATCATATCAGTTTACTTTAATAATATTAAGTTGCAATATTTAAGATTGTATTGGCAATCATAATCAATATTATTTGTAAAAATATTAGTATTTTATGAGCTACTTTCAATTTTAATTTCATTTTAAAACTAATCAATTTATATTGTCTAAGAAGAACTTAAATTTAGTTAAATTTCAATTCTGACACCGATTCACCATACGTGTTCCTTAAGTGCTGAGTATCCAATAAAAAACCTATATTTAATTATCAGTTGGAAATACAATTTTTATATAAATATATATATATATATGAATATGTATATATGTATAAGTTATTAAGTTCATTATTATTATATAATATATTAGGCTGTGCAGCATCCGCGTCCGCGTTGCGCCTTAATCGCGGGCAGCGGTCACTCCGCTTACGTCCGTGACGAGCGCCGCGCGGGCGACGACGCGAATGCTTTTTATTTTCTCTCTATCCCCCTTTCTAATCAGGAACCGGCCAGTTGGCAACTTTCATTTGGCAACTGGACAGTTAGTAGAGCGCATTTCGCAAACGAGACACTTAGCAAAAATATATTTAACAAAGTGGGCACCTAGCAAAAGGACATTTAACAATTGGACACTTTACAACTTGGGCTCTTAACAACTTTTACAACTGGACACTTCGCAATTTAGAGACTTAACAACTTATTAATTATATTGCATTGGAGATATGCATTGAAGATTCAAAATAAGGGTTTAACGCTTTTTTCAGAATATTTATTTATCCTCGCCTCATAAATAATAGTTGCCAAATGTCCAAATGTTTTATTTATTAGCGCACCTCATAAACATTTAGCTAACTGTCCATTTTGCTACATGTTTTTTTGAAAAAAGAGACACTTAATCTTTTGCAAAATGTAAACTGAACAAATGTCCAGTTGCCAAGAGTAAGTTGCCAAGTGTACCGTACCCTTCTAGTCACATATTTTTCTACCTGATTTCAAATAGCTACCTTTCTAGTCACATATCTTTCTAGGTGATTTGAAAATACTGAGGACTTTACACTGTAATATAGCATTATGAGTTTAATATTTTTATTGGCCGTGTAAGGGAAACTTACAAATAACAACATCTTCCAGTTTTGATTTACTATTATATTGTTTATTTGTTGTTAAAGTATAAATATTAAATTACGAAAAATGAAAAAAAGCCTAAATTTTGTATATTAAATTTTGGGCTTTTTTTCATAATGGTGAAAAGCCCAAAAGAGAAACTTACAAAAACGCCCAAATGAGAAATGAAAAAAAGCCCAAACAGTTTTAGCTCTTTTTTTTTGGGTTTTTTGTTTTTGGGCGTAATTGCGAACAGCCAATTTATTAAAGGTAAGATTTAAATTTTATAAAAATATAATATTAAAAAACATTTAAACAAATAAACAGCCGTAAAGTATGCAATGTTTTTTTTTTTTAAATAGAAAGGTTCTTACATTTTAGTATAGCCATATAACCATTTTTTTGTAATATTTTTTTTTTATGTTAAGTTATAATTGAATAAATAAATAAATAGAAAAAAATATTAAAAAAGTATAGAAGTGTTTATGTATAAGTATGTATCTAATGTATTTTGTATCCTATATGATATTTATATAACAATATTTATAATAACAACATTTCATTTTCTTGAGAAATGCACTAAAAAAAAAAAAATAAATTTTATACACATAAAGTTTATATAGTAATCTATATGCTTTGTATATATGAAAAACAAAAATTGTTCATTTAAACTTTATGTTTCTATTTAAAAAAATATAACATAAACTAATTTGAATCAAATTATTTGTTGCAAACTCAAACATAAAACCCTTTATTATTTTTTTTAATGTTTTTTTTTTTTTATTGAAGAAACTGTTGCTTTATTCTACTATTCTTTTATGTTGGTACATGAAAACAAAAATTTATATTGTTGCATCAATTCTCTAAGATTAAAATTCTTATTTTTTTTTTCTAGAAATAAAATATATATATAGTTTAGTGTGTAAATCATTTATTTTATATTCAGAAAATGCAAGTTCTATAAACAATAATATAATATAGAGATTTTTATTCTGCTCTTTACCTGTACAGTGCAAAATTATCATCATCTGTAGTGCCAAATGAAGTTTTCTTTTTAAAAATGAAATCATAGTTAAACCAAAGTTATATTTTTATTTTTTTATTGACAAAAGAATCAACCAGGCATTTATACATAATTTTAAAAAAAAAAACTTGAAAAGGTAAATAAATAATGAGAATATATAGTTGAGGCTCTATATTATTAAATTTTATATTTGTGTATGTTTTTTTTTATCTTTTTGTTTTTTTTCTTTACTATAAAATCCTGATGATTTCCCATGCGAAGTTTTTATGTATATAATAATAAAATAATATAATATTATGTGTTGTTCTGTGGGAGTTTTTGTGTTTTAGTACAAAAAACAAACAAAGAAGAAAATAATAATATCTGTTCGAGAACTGGCTTTATATTTAAAAATTTTTTTTCAATTCATGCTTTGAATTTTAAAACAAACAGGACAATAGAAATTGTTTTTGTTATTTCATATATACTTTGTCAGAACATCAACAGAAATTTAAAGCAATTGAAAACATGTTTAATGAATTTTTCTATTCTTTCAAAAGAATAAACATTTAAAGAAGTTTCTTTTTTTTTTTTTTGTTTTTTTTTTTTATATTTGTATCGGATTTTTTCAAGAAGAAATTTCTATTATTTTTGAAATTGAAATTTTAATAAAAAATCAAATTTAAAAAAAAAGAAATGTGTAAACAAAGAGGATTTCAATTTAGAAAACGAATTTTTAGATATTAAAATGAAAGTGTGAAATTGAAATTGATTCTTCATTTTGCCTTAAGGATAACTTATATACAATACCGAAAAAGTTAAATAAAATTTGATTTTTATTTCATACATATAAAATTTGATGAATTTATTAAAATCCTTTAATATTTTTGTTATTTATTAGATATTAGATCTATACTGTATAATAAAATCGAATTGAAATTTCAATTTATAATCGATTTGCAATCAAAGTGATTGAGTTAAATTTGATTTCTGTCGGTGTTACATAAATAAAACAAAATGTATTTAATATGAAAAAAAATATGAATATCTATACATTTATGTATTATGTTTAAAATATTATGCATTATGACAAACATACATCCTTTTCTATTATAAAATATATAATGGATAATGCTTTATGTATTTTTATCTAATAAAATATCTGTAGTAACAATCTAACTTTTCTATTTTTAGAAATTTTGAATAAGAGATACATAACTGCTGAATATAAGTAGAATCATAAAAAAAAAAAAAATTAAGAAGATTAAATTTTAAGTATACTCAGTTTTAAATTTCAATTGAAATATTAAAATTCAAATTAAATTTTAATATTTGGTTTGTTAATAAGACTACAATTTCTTCGTGTCCATTCATCTGTTAAATGTGAGAAAAACATTTTTCAAAAATAAAATACAAAAAACAAAATTTTTAATTTTTAAATTTTATTATATTTAGCTTTCAAAAAACTTTAAAAATATTGTGATATTGTCAAAATAAATTTATAAATTAATTTAGAAAGGTATGGTAAATATTGAATGTTCCCAATTTAAATACAAATACAAACATACGAATAATCAATATTAAAATAATTTAAATTACTTTCTTTTTAAAATTTTTTGTTTAAATTATTTCTATAAATAATTTTTATAAAATCGTGTTTTTCATATTTTCTTTCACTGATTATTAACACAATTTTATAGTATCAATGACAAAAAAAAAAAAAACGATTTTTTTTTTTGTAAGTGTTAATCTTTAAATTGGTTTGAAATTCTTAATAAGAAAAATTTTGTCTAGACATTTTTTCAGAAAAAAAAAGGATGAATTAATGCTCATAATCGAAATTTGAAAATATATATTTATATATGTATATATATGTATTTTTTTTTTAAATTTTAATCATTGGCATGTATGTCATGTCATGCAGATGATGTTATTCAATATATTTATAAATATTTACTAGGCTCCCTTTAACCTTTATTTTAAAAATTATTAAAAGTTTTGACATCAAAAGGAAAATGATTTAACTAATTTAAGAATTTTTTCTTCGTATTTTTTCAACATTTTTCAAAAAATAATAAAAATACGAAGAAAATTAAAATATGGTTGAAAAAACTTTGTTGTTTAAATTGTTTGTCTGGGGATCAATTAATCCTCTTGAAATATATTTTGCGTTTTTTTTTTTTTTTTGTTTTTTTTTTATTTACTATTATTGATAACTTTTAAATATTTATTTTAAAATTTAAATAATTTGTAAATTATATTATAATAAAAAAAAATGTAAGTTATTATATTATTAGTTTGTTTGGAAATTAATTAATTCAATTGAAACATCTTCCTTTCGTTTTAGCATAATCAATTAAAGAAGAAAGAAACAAAATTATAATTCAAATCTCATGTCTTTAGTTGCGTTGTTATTTTCGTCAACTCGCTAACTGTTCCAGTTTACTCAACGAAAATATCAACACCAAAAAAAAAAACCGAAAATACTAAAATCTTTGTTGGTTTGTACAAATGGTTATGGCATAAAGAGGATTATTTTAAGTTCATTACACCAAGGTCAATTAATATCCTCTATTAAATTTAACATTTTAATGGCTGTAGAAATAAAGTTTTCAAAAGAAAAGTTATAACACGATATTTCGCGATTGTTGCATCAATATAAATAACATTAAAGAGATCTTAGAGTTATATTTTGAACCGTCGAAATTTTTGTTATTGTTAGTAATTGATAATTATACAATCAAAACGTATATATAGTAACAGTCCTATAATATGTGATCACGTAAATTAGTTTAAGTATAAAAGAAAAAATTATATATGAACCGTACCCAAAAATAAATAATAAATTCCAAAAAAAAAAATTAAATCTTTAATATTTACAAAAAAATTGATTTCATTTAATCCTTGGAAAGTATTAAATATTGGCGTAATATTAATTTTAACAGTGGCTTTGCAAAATTCTTCCATTTCAAGGTAATAAATTAATACAAATATGTTTCATCTAACAAAATTGTTTCATAATTCATTTATTTTCTTCTTTTTATATGTAAATTATCGTCAACATACCATTAAAAAAGTATCTTATCTTAAAAGTTTTAATATAACAGATTAAAAAATATTGAAAACATACAAATTTATTAATATTGAAATGAAATAATATCTTTAATATAAATTTTCATTAATTTAAAAATTGCATAATATTACATTCAATTTTCATCATGTAATAAATTATTTTTCATTAATATTGAACTGACAACATTAACTGACAAAATTGTAAATTGTAATTTTTCTTTTCCGAAATTATTTTATCTGTGTCATTCACATACACAAACACATACACATATTTGAACATTAATAAGAAAAATAAAAATTCATTTTCGAATTGAATTGATAAATTGAAATACCTTGTTACCTAATAGATATATAGGCACACATATTAATATAATATATATATGTGATATAAAAATAATTGAAATTTACGAATGTATTGTGTTTGTGTATTAAAAATTTAAATTAAAAGTAATAAAAACTAATTTTCCACTTCAAATATTAACAAACAAAGATTAATTTTTATTATGCGCCAATATTTTCAAATGAAAACTCATACAAATAAAATACAAAAGAATTAAAAGGATACAATTTTTGTTGTAATAACTTATTCATATATAGATAGAATAACTTATTCAGATAGAAAATAGTATTAAGGCAAGGAAAAAAGAAAATTAACAAATACAAACACAAAAACAAAAAATAAAAAACAAAAAAATAGGGATCTTTTAGTTTTGAAAATAAATTCTCTATGATAACGTGTTTTGGGATTTCATTCAAGGCCTGTTAGGGAAATTGAGACCAAAAACAGAAATATTGTGTTTTTTTTTTTTTTTTTGGAAATAATAAAGAAAAATTTAATTTCGGTTGACGCGCCTAATAACAATTTGTGGGCTGTTTTTGTTTTTTGTTTTTTTTTTTTGTTTTTTGGTAGATTATATTTTGTAATATAACTCTTAAAGTGTCCTTGAATTTTGAAATAAAATTATTATTCTTTAAAAAAAATTTGGATAAATTTAAAAAAATTTTAAAATAAATAATTGAATACAAGACAATATTATTTGTCTTGTAAAATATATGACAAGGATATCAAGAATGATATTTATTATTCTTGTTTTTTTATTTGTTAATTTGTTTTTTTTTTTAAAATTGCTTTTTATTTTTATACGTTGCAGGACGTTGTATTATCGAATTTTTGTTTTCTAAATGTACTAAAGAAAAAACATAGCAGCGGTCTGGAAACGGTTTAATAGTTTTAGAACAAAAACAAAAAAAAATATTCTAATCTACAGCTTCAAAGAGATTGAATATCATCAACAACAAAATGATAATGCTGTGCTGTAGACAAAATGATGCTGCTGTAGACAAAAAAATTATCTAGGATTAGACTTAAATGTAGAACCTACTTAGAATGTAGAATTAACGGTTCATAATAAGACAGATAAAACTTTTGATTTAATACTTTTCGTTATAGCGGAATTAGTATCATTATTAAAAAATTAAACTTAATTTAAAGTTAGGCTCATAGGTGTCTCTTTAATATAGTAGATCAGTTCAGAATTATACGGAATAAAAAGTAGAAAGATAAGAAATCGAATTTTCTAATTAATGTAAATATCAATTTTAAATGAGTTTGAATTAGCTAGTATGATAAAAACATTGAAATTCAAAAATTTAACTATAAAACCTTAATATTAGGTATTGTAGCAATAGACTTTCGTGAAAATATATTAAAAAAACGTAATAAAATTTTAACAAAAAATAATTAAAGTTCAAATATGCAATTTTATGTTTAATGATAACCTATACATAAATACATTAAAATGATAAAACAATTTTTTTTTTTTAAATTTAATTATAACCATTGATAACATATTTATAAAAAAAAAAATCTAATTTTAGAAATAAATTGAAATTTTATTTACTCTAAAAATATTTCATTATAAAAAAAGAAAATATTGAAATTTTTCTACTTGAATTTTATTTAATAGTATTAAAAAGAGATTTTGTCATTCTTTTATTCTTTTTTTTTTTTTTTTAGAATGTTTTACATTTCTAATCATTTCCTTTGTAAAACTGATATAAAATCCGAAATTTTTACTTTTTATTGTTAATATTAGAAAAAAACTGTCTTTTTTTTTTTTTTTTGAGATTTATTTCCTATAGAAAGATCTTTTAATATTATTATTTATTTTTTTTTTTATCAAATTATCCTTTATGCAAGAATAAATTTCTTTCTAAGGAATAATTCAACCTTTTTAGTGATTTAATAAAAGAAAAAAAAAAATTACAAAAGAAAAACAAAAAAACAAAAAATTGGAGAAAGAAAAGGAAGAATATATAATTTTATTTCTTCATTATAATCAACGAGGTTTATCTGTAAAATAAAATATTATAAAGAAACCGAAATGCTGAAAATGAGGAAAATGGTGGGAAAAAGAAAAGGCAAAAAAAAAAAACCCAAAATTTTATTGGTAAAATATTTTTTGCAAATTCTTTACTTGGAGCGATTTTTTTCTTCCTTCCCCCGGCCCCCTCTATATCGCATTTTTGACAGGACAAAAATAAAATTTATAAGCATTAAGTTTTTTTGTTTTTTTTTTGTTTTTACTTTCTTTATTAATGAACGTATTATAGTGGAAAGTGATGAATTAGTAATTCATATATGTATAGTTAATTTCCAAATTTTATAAATTTTTTATTCTAAGGATCTTAAAATATGATGTACATACACTTCAATAACTTGAATAATATTTAATGGAATTTTTCTTCTTAAAGATAATTTTTATATATAAAAAAAAAAAAAAAATGTATCGAGGAGAAATTCTTAAAGAGATTTTTTTTACAAGTTTTGATTGTTCAGTGTTTTAAAATGTATAGTTTGGTTCATTGTCCTTTATTTATTTATTTTTTTTTTGTTTTTGTTTTACGTTATGTTATGAAAATATTTTTAATCTGTCATGGATATAATAAAAAATGAAGGCATATTTCTAATAATAATTTAATTTTCATTACAATCTCGATAACAATAATAACAAAATTGATGTTATAATGGAGATATTTTAAGAATTTAGTAATTTTTTGTTGTTTTACTTTTATGTTTTCTTTTTTTTTTTTTTTGTTATAACTTTTAAATTTATGTCTAAACGAATATATCTACAAATATATAGAACATAATATTTACAGAAATAGTTGAATACGATTTTAAAATGTAATCATTAAGTCGTCGTCGTCGTCGTCAAAATGTCAGTATTACCTAACTTTTATTATATTTTGAATTAATATCTCCTGAAAAGGCCTTCACAAAAATTAAAAATTTTTTGACAAAAATTCAATGATTCAATGATCACGGATAAGATTGTTTTCATATATATATATATATATATATATATATAGCAGAGCTAATTCGAACTAGAACTCTTTAATATATAACATCTAGTTTAATAAAAAATTTCTTAATATTATATGTTTCCCTATATTCCGTGTTCTTAATCTCTCATTTCATCTTATTCATTAAATCTTCCATTTTGTCATTTCTAAATCCTTATACTTTGTAGGTAATTAGAATGAATCAAACTAATTGTAAGGAAAAATTAATTTTAGTGAATAAAAAACTCATCAATCACATCAAAAGTTCTGTTTTTTATTTTTATTTTTTTTTTTGTTTTGGGGATGTTTTAAGGAATTGAATTGGAATTCAAAACAATCAAAGTTAATTAAATATTTTTGTGTTAACATTTTTTCTAGACTTTCATTTATATAAAAATTAAATTTTTAAAAAGGACTAATTTTAATTGGTATAGCAAAGGATTAAAAATGTTATTTATAAAATTCTAAAAAAAAAAAAAAACAAAAACGATAGTAAATCTGTTGTAATTTGGTTCCAAATTTGTTGTGAGAAAAGGACAAAAAAAATATCCTGAAGAAAATTTGAAAAATTTTCGAGTGACAAAAGATTTTGCTTTAAGCGAAAAATAAATTTCTTCACGGTAAACTTTAAGTACTTTAATTCAATAATTTTTTTTTTTTTTTTATTTTTAATTTTGTTTTTGTTTTTTTTTTTAAATTTTGTTAGTTTAATTAGTAACAAATTGTGTTTTTAAAAATTTAATTAAAAACTTTTTGAACAGCAACATGATGAGTATATTGATTTTTAGATTTGATTATTTTTTCTTTTTTTTTTATCAATTCTATAATTTTAATTGTATTTTTATATACTTTATAAGGATATTTTTTTTTTATTATTTTCAATTGTTTCATCTGTTAGAGAATATGACAGTAAAAATTGTCAATTAAAAAGCATCAGTACATTGATTACAAATTTATTTTATATTCCATAACAAAGTAATTCTCTTTTTGAGTAATTCGTTTAATAAACTATCAAAATATCATCTCAACGCTCTGTCTACTTAGTCTACGCCATCTAACAGCAACATTTACTTTGTTTTATAGATTACCTTATATGAATCTATACTTGTTCTGACGAAATTAAAAGTTTGATACCTCCATTCAAAACAAAAAGTATTTCCTCCTCCATTTCCTCCATTCCAAGGAAAAACTTAGAAAGGTTTTACTGCCTATTCTTATGTAGTTCAAATATTCAGATGGAAAAATTCGGCTAACGGAAATACGTTTGTGGTACGAGCATCGGAAATGATCCACCTTATTTGTTGAGCATCGCAAACAAATCTTCCACCTTATTTGTTCCTTAGAATTGGCGAGGATTAAATACACAAGGTCTAAAGGTAAACATTAAGAACTTTTCATACCCTTATCTTAATTTCGCTTGATTAGGTATAGTATATAAGAACTAAATGTCATATAACTTATATTGTTTGGTCAAAAAAGTGAAGTCATGTTTAGTAAGTCCCACGCACTCATAGATGAATCGTGCTTGTTCCATTTTTTTTATAGGGTCTTTCGATTATTCTCCCCTACCATCGCTAAAAAAAAAAACAAAAGACTAAATAAAGCCAAAATGACGAATATTTTTAGTCCAAAGAGACCGCTATAGCTAGGGTTCATATATTGCAATGACATTTTGTCCCATATGCTATGCCATTATTCTGTCCTTTTTTCATGATGATATTTTCGGCTTCTCTTAAATTTTTTAAAGATAATTTTGTTTTAATTTTTATAGTGCCGGATCAAACACGATATACAGCCGAATAATCAACGGCTTAGTGAAATTAATGATTTTATAAAAATGAAGCTTAGTCAAATATGAAAAATAAATGATTTAGTGGATCCCTTGTACTCCTTATATGATTGGGAAGGAAAAAAATTATGAAGTGATACCATATGAAATATTTCAAAACTTGATTTAATGATTTTAATTTTGGAAATTAAAATTGGAGGTTTTGGAACTAAAATTTTAATTTTATTTCCCGCAATGCAATTTAGTATGTGCATTAATTAATGTTAGGATTGAATATTTCTAAAAAATAAATTTTAAGATATCATAAGTATTTTAATATACTTAGAGTACTTGCAACTCAACCATCTAGATCTAGAGCATTTGAAGGAAGTTTCTTGTTGGATGCAGATTTTTCATTACTGGAAAATGACGGTGTAATTTCGAAATCTTTTTTTAAAGAAAAACTTATGTTCGATTTTTGTCTATAGATAGTTTGTTTTATCTTGGATTATGGTATATGTTACACACTTCAAAAATATTTAAATGTCCATTTGATCTGAACGAATATAATTCAGTAGAAAAATATTAAAATAAATTCTTTACATTTATAATTTTCATTTTAGATCAAGGAAAAATTACACTGTTATTTATTGCAATATTATTTAGTAACGTAAAAATAAAAAAAAATACACGTATTAAATTAAAATTTTAAACAATACTTTTTAAATAACACAAAAAAAAAAAATTTTGTTAAATGTTAAATGTTTTGTTAAATGCATAAATTAACTAAAAAAAATATTTTATTTTTTAATTTATATTATGTATATAATATGTACATTTATTCGGTAATAAATAAATTCTTTTATATTTAAAAAAATTATTTTCCGGGTCAATTATAAATTTTCTAATTTTAAACTTTTTGCTTAACTGAATTTGATAGCCTCTAATAACGTTTTATTATTGTATTTACTTAATTGAAACTTTAATTTGAAGATTTAATAAATTTTCTAAAAAAAAAAATCAATAAAAATTTCATTATTGTAATATTTCAATCTTGTAAAAATTATTTTTCTTGATATTTTATAAAATCCATTGAAATTGTTCTTTAAATCAAAATATATTATAAGAATAGAATGAGATGATTTTTCTTTTTTTTTTTTCTTAAGATTACATATATATATTAATATATAATACATATATTATTACAGTATATACAAGTTTATTATACGAGTATGTATTTATCATTCTTAAATGTATACATATATATACATTGTATACCATTTTTAATTAATAAATTTTAAATTATAAATGGTGTATCCTATTTTAATTTTTACTATTTGTAAGATGAATCCAAGAATCTATTTTTAATTCTATTCTAAAAATAATTTTGCAATTTATAAAATTTCACAAATATTTTTATCTGGTTATTTTCATTTTAGAAAATTTTCTGATTATTAAGAAGGAAATTGAACGAACTGAATTATTTTTTATTTTTAATGTATCTATAGATACATATTCAATAATGGTCTATTCTCTATAATAAAATATTTATTGGAGGGAAAAATAGAATGAAAAAAAGAGATTTTAAAAAAAGAAGATAGATAAAATTTGTAGTGTATATATACTATATATTATTATATATATATATATATATATAACATCAAATATGTATATATAGGTATATATTTATCAAATAATATAAAAAAAAGATGGTCTATGAATGTTGCAGGAAATTTTCAATCAAATTATTTAATGCACTTTTATAATGATTGAAAAATAAAATTTTAATTAGATTTTAATTTAAAAAAAAAAAAAAAAAAAAATTTTTTTTCTTTTTTTTTTATTGGAAATATTATTAAATCCGTTTTTTTTTTTAATCAAATTTGAAATTTTGTTGCGCAACTTATGCAAAACAATTATTATATTAATTTGAATTTAAAAAAAAAAGAAAAAATGGATATTTATTTATAATGTTTTTGATTTTCTATATTTTAGGTTTTTGACCAATTTTCATTAAGTCGCTAATTATAAAATTATACATTAAATTACAATTATGTAATGTCGCCAATAATTTTTTGTAATATTGTAAAATAAAATGCAAAAAATAAATGTATGTGTGTGTGTCTTTAAATATGGAAATCTTGAAAAACAAGGAAAAATGGAATCTTTTTAAGATTTAAAAGAATTATTTAAAGAAAAAAAAAACTATTCAAATAATTTAGACTTTGTTTGAACCAGATGTCCTATTTAATGTTTAGATATTAGTCTTGAATTTAAATCTATAGTACAGATCAAAAAACGAAAAACTAATCTGTATATAAATTAAATTCCAATAATAATGTAAATTTTTAGAAAATGAATTTCGTGATATACATTTACATATACATATAGTTTACCTTGAAAAATAAAAGTGATACAATTTCATATAGGATATCGTTTATGTGTTTCGCAATATATAGTAAATTATGAAATATATGTTGGAGATCTTGAAATACCATTTTAAGTCTAAAAAAGTCTTTAAAATATATGGTTATTTGACAAAAGATAATGAAAAAGAAAAAAAAGTTTTATAGAAATAAGACTAGATAGTACGTTCACCCTTGATATTTGTATAGATGCGTTTGATGACAATGGAATTTTGGAAAAAAAAAAACAAATTTCAAATACACATGTATTAGATTTTCTGATAGATACTTATTGTTTTTACGGAATTACATTGGAATATTGTTGTTATCATAGAACTATTCATGATTTCATTTCTAAAAATAAATCTGATCAAATAGTCCAGTGGCCGTCTGATCTTACCGTCTAATCTGACCGTAAGTGGCTGTTCTTTCAGGTGAAAGTCTCAGATTCAAATCCTGGTAAAAGAAATAATTATAGTCTATTACTTGTACCGAAACTACACCTGAAAAGCAAAACTTGATTCATTGCTTCATCATATTTACTAGTCATATTCATGAAACAACACTCAATTTGAACAGGAATCAGGAATCATGTTACAATATTTTTACATTCATTAAAACTATGACCAATTTCAAAATATATTCCAATGAAGCCATATTAGCTATTACTTATTCTACCTTCTAAATTGATTCACATTAAAATCTTAGATTTATATTGAAAGGAGTACAAAGTCAAAGTATAACATCATGGTCTTATATTGATATAAAAATATAATTCGTGATGTTAAGTCAATTCGATTTTTAGAAAAATTTATAATCGAAAAGTGATCGTATATCATGGATATAATAAGAAGATAACTAAAGAAGATTTAGCTAAATGAATAACTTCCAAATTATGTGAAGTCGTATAAAAAAGTCGCATAAATCCATTCCTATCTAAGTCGAGCGATTAGTACGCACTTGATATTTTATTTTCGTTTTATTAAACAATTTTAAAATTTACAAATTAATTTCTTTTTTAGTTACGAATAAAAGGGATTTTATAGAAAAACAAAAAAAAATAATAAATTTCTAATTTTCAACATTAATAAATTTATTATTTTGTTAGTAAAATGAAATGTAATTTAAAATTAATTGATTATTTGTTTTTTTGTTTTTATTTATTTAAATTTTAATTAAAAAATTAAACACATTAACATGCACAGAACAACAGGAAGACATATTATTAGAAACATTAATTTTGATAATGCAACCAAAAAAAAAAAAAACAAAAAAAATATTTTAACATTTCATACCTCTGCATTTTAATCCTTGTCTAGTTATCCCTGGCAATAAGGAACCACATTGATCACAAAATGTTGGCGTAAAATATGTATGAACATGGAAACTGTGTGGTTTTGTGTTTACCTAATCAAAAAATCTATTAAAGAATCAAATTTGACAAATTTTTATATGTAATAATAAAAAAATATGTTTTTTTTTTTTTTTTTTTGAAATTTTAATACTAAGGAAAAGAAAGAATTTTTTAAAACAAAAGAGAGAGGAAAATTTTAAGATAAGATCAATAAAAAAGATATATAAAATGAAACTTAAAGACTTGAAAAATGCTAAATAAATGGCTATACACAATATTCTAAAAATGTATATATATACATATTAAATTATTAATTTATTAAAAATTTATTTAAATATTAAATGAAATTTATGTATTACATACTGTAAAATCAAATTTAAAAAAATAATTTAATTTCCATTGAAATTTTTTGCAAGTTTTTCAAATTTTCATTGATTCAGCCAATATTGAATAAATTAAAATCGTGTCTATATTTTAATTAATTTTTTTAATGCAATTTAAAATATATTATAATATGTACTGACAGGTGCTTTAAATATTTTATTTTTTTGTAAAACGTTTTTATTAGAAAGTATATTTTATAAAATGGGGTTTATAGGGCGGTTGTTGTTGTTGTTATTTTGTAGAGGAAATAAACAACTATCCTTACATTTAATCCCTTTGACCCGTTCTGTATTTCAACTCCATGAGGCGCACATTAAGGTACATCAAGCCAGTCAATGCGTCTAATGTATCGGATAATGGCCTCCTGGTCAAGCGTCTTCTCTTCGGAGAGATCTTCCCAGTAGCTTTCTCTTAAACCTCTTTTCCTTTGGGATTTCAGCGTCAGGTATTGGCAAAGTACGTGTAATATCATCTTTGCCTTCTGCACCCACAACATCTATACATTCCTTTGTCGGCTATGCCCCTTCTTTCATCATATCGAAAATATTGCTTTATTCACTGTTCTATTGTATATTGAGATTGTGGCGAATTTATTGAGGAGTTCAATTTAACGAAATTACAAATAGGTTTTAGTCTGGACGACACATCTACAGATTATATTAAAAATAAAAACTTTATGGGGAATTACAATTCACAAATATCACTATGTTTTGTAGCAAATTATTAAAAATGAATCATCTTCGTTATATATATAGGTTTTAGGAGAAGGCTTTATAGATTATTTAAAAACCTGTTTGGGGAAATTTGAAACTAATTTTTTGTTCATAAATTGAAGAAATTAAAAGGTTGTAATTATCGATATCGAAGATAGAATTTAATAAATAAATTTAAATTTTATATTAGAGTTTCCATAGTGTACAAATTTACACTTCAAATTTCCCTGTTGTTACATTAAAAATCTTTAATAAGAGGCATTCATAAATTTTGTTTGAATTGAATTTTTTATAATTTATAATATTTTAAAATATAACAATGAGCATTTTGCTTCAAATCTGAAACTCCTATACGGCAGTTATCTGTATGGTAAATATAATATGTTGTATTGAAAACATTTAATAGTACCGATGATATATATTTTCCTTCACATTATTATTATTATTATTTTTTTTAATTATAATTTTAAATTATAATTTTGTTGAAAACACAAAATTAATTATACGAGAGCATACACTTAAATATATGCACTATTAAGAACTTAATAACATTTTAAATTAAAATTTGTTTAATTAAAAATTTTATAAACACTTATTTATGTTTACTTGAGTGTATAAGTTTAGATATAAGTACATATATACATTTACAATTGCGTAAATTAATTTGATTATCATATTCTTCTCATTGAAAAATTTTACTTGTGCATACCCAGAACACTATTGCATACCTTTAGGCAAGTAATACTTGCTTGATTTTTAAGAGTTTTATTTTTAAATGCTCATTAAAAGGTACTCTTATGCTCAGGAAAGGTACTGTTGCACTTATTGTTGTTTTGGTTAAAAGCAAGTATAATTATGTAAAAAGGAAAATGGTAGCAGGGTATATATACACTTACATTTAGCAGAATTCATTTGATTGTGATAAAATGTTGCAAAATTTTTCAATTATTAAGTGAAATCTTACTAATTTTTAAGTGGTAATTTTCATAAACAGTTGGAAACATTACTAAAGAATTTTATATGTATATTGAATTTTAATTGTATATGTATAAACGAAAATATTAAGTCCATTTTATATTATATTCCAATCTTGTATATTTTGATTTAATATGTAATGCTTACAAAATTACTTACAAAAAATATAGAACTAATTCCATATCTTAATAAATTTATCAGCCAATTGTACAATATTTTCTTTGTAAACTTTTTAGATATTAGTCAGAAATGAGAAGTAAAACAAATTGTTTTACAATGTAAAAAAAAAAGAACCAGATATTTGATAAAATTTTACCTTGCATAAAAAATATAGGAATTCCAAAAAAAAATTTAGTTTCTAACTGCGTAGAACAAAAGTTTTCAACAACTGTACAATTTCTGTTTTGAACAGATAAATCTTGTTTCAGTGGAAGGTTTTTTTTAATTTTTATTCACCATTCAGTTATTTTAAGTAAATTACAGTTAACGATAAGTCACATCCTCTTTCTAGCAACTACTATTAAAGTTCAAAATATCAAAATTTTTTTGATGAAAATTTTTGTAACAAGTAAAATGTCATTTTGAATTAAAATTAAAGAGAAAAACTTATAAAATAACTCGAAACAATGGCAATTCAGTAAGATCGAGCCTTGTAGAAATAATTCGTGAAAAATATTATTCTAAATTGTTTAATTTTCTTTTTAGCACATTTCCAAAAAAATTTTAAAAAAATGTGCTTATTAGTTTCACTCTGTCCGTCCGTCCGTCCGTCCGTCCGTCCGTCTGTTTACAAAACTTCTACACCGTTAAAGAGAGAGAAAAAAATTTTTAACCATAAAAAAAAATAATTTTGTGGAACAACTTTTTCATGTAGCCCCTCCCATTACGGAGCTACAGCCCCACAAATTTTGAAAAAGTCCTATTTTTAAATGCATATATCTTATGTTCTGCTTAAGATTTTTTCAATCTGAAAACGTCATTCGACAGGTATTTTTTTTAGCTTTGTAAATTAATATCAAAATTATACAATTTTTTTAAATTTAGAATTTAAATTTACCGTTATGTGAAAACCAAATTTTGCATGATTTTTCTACTTTCATAACTCCGGTACGCTTCTAGATAGAGGCTTGAAGTTTTGAGGCAAGAAAGAACTTTTAGAATTAGTATAAGTTTTCTCAGAAAATTTTTTTGGACCACCCCCTGTTTATGAGCTATTAGGGCTTAAAAATTGAAAATTTGCTATTTTTAAACACCTGTAACTTAGGAACCTGTACATATTTTACTTCTGCAAGATATAAAAATTAAAGCTACAGTAATATATTTTTACGTGTGTTAAAGGTTTATTTTAGTTGTAGAGGGTTCCAAAGTTGCAGCTCTTCAAAATTTCGAAAAAGCTTCATTTTCAGATGTATATATCTCAGGCTCTGCGTAATAATTTTGCAATCTAAAACCGCCAGAAGATCGAAAATTTTGTAATCTATATAAAACACTATCAAAATTATGTAATATTTTGTAATTTACTATTTAAATTTACCGTTATGTGAAAACCACATTTTGCATGAAATTTCTGTTTTCATAACTCCGGCACGCCTTTAGATAGGAACCTAAAATTTTGAGACAAGAAAGAACTTTTAGAATTAGTATAAGTTTTCCCAGAAAATTTTTTGGTAACACCCCCTCTTTAAGAGTTATTATGCCTCAAAAATTGAAAATTTGCTGGTTTTAGACACCTGTAACTTAGGCACCGGTAAACATTTTTCTTCGGCGAGGCATGAAAATTAAAGGTTCAATAATATATTTTTACGCGTGTTGAAGGCTTTTCTTAGTTATATAGGAGTCCGGACTTACGGCCCCTCAAAATTTCAAAAATGTCCTATTTTCACGTTTTTTCTTATTAGATGAAATTTTCAAATTTTTGTGCAAATCACACTTCTAAGCAGTTTTTATTGAGTTTTGGAAATGTGCGCTTTTAAAAACCGTTGGTTTACATTCTACCTTGTTTGTTTTTTGTTTTAAGTAATATTAAATTGAATTTTAAATTTTAACTCAAAAATTAAATGAATATGAAGAGACAAAACTAAAACTATTTATACTCAATAATTTTTTTTTTTTAATTCCAGTATAATTAAAATAAAGAAAGTATAAAGAAAAAAAAAAATCTTTTGCAATTTAAAACTTTTTTGTCTATAAAAAAAAGAAAAAAAACAGAAAGAAAAATAAAAAATGTCCTTGAAAAAAAAAAAAAATTAATAAAAAACTTAATAAAAGTATATTAAACTTTTAATTTTATATAAATTACTCGTAACATAAGTCTTTTATTGAAACTCATATCATTAAAAGTATTAAAATCCAAAGAGTAGAAAAACTTTTTAAAATGTTTTTTTTTATATAAGTAATATTATATTTATATAAATTTTTATAAATTTTACTGGTGTGAATCTTTAGGATACGAACATGAATAAAATAAATGTTTTTTTTTTCTTCTTTTCTTAAATATTTTTTGTTGAGTTTTTTTTTTTTTTTTGTTTGGTTTTATATAAGCTCCAATTTTATATGAGTTTAAAATAATAATCTAATATAAAATTTCAATTAAAATGATAATATTTGTGTTTTTGTTTTTTTTACGAAAGTTTTTTTTTTTAATAAAAGTTTTCATTTACTTATAAATATAAATATTTGAAGGAAAATTAAACTCTTATTTTTATTAAATTTCAATGAATTTTGAGAACTGGGTGAAAAAATAATAATTAATCAATTTTAATTTAAAATAAATCCTTTGAAAATTATGTTTGAGTGTTTTTTTTTTTTTGTTTTTAAGTTAAAAAATATGTACTTACAACATAGATTTTTTTTTATGTATATATAATTTTATCTAAAGAATTATCAAATCAAAGAGTTTCAACTTTAAAACTACGTGATATTTGTCAATAATCTTTTTGAGTATAGTTTCAGAGTATATTTTAAGTTATTGTCACTCATATTCTTCAAAGTGTGCATCAATATATGAAGAATATCACTAATTATTGCGATGATTTGTTATTTTTAAGTAGCAGAAGTTTTTAAATCGACGTGATATTAACTGTCAAAAGTATCGTATGTATTTAGTATTTCTACAAGATTTTTTCTACAAAACAATAGCTATTTTGTATCCAAACTGTTTTTCTTAGCGATAAAAATTAAGTTTTATTTTTAGTGGTAGTTTTAATAGTTTTTTTTTTTTTGCATATATTTTTGTAGTTTAAAGAAAATAGAGTAATAGAAAAAGTATGTATTACATTTTCAGTTTTAGTCTTTCTATTTATGAATAAATAAACATTTTAAAAAAAAAATATTACAAAATGTAATTTTTCATATTATTGGTGTTTTATTTTTAAAAAATCTGTTGTACTCGTATACTTTTACAAAACAAAAAAAAAAAAAACAAAATAAAATTTTTAGAAAATTATTACTTTTTTTTTTTGTTTACTTTTTAAAACAAAATAAAAAATACAAATTAAGTTTTCAAAACAAAAAACGAAAAAAATTTAACAGCAGAAGGTACTACCCACATCACGACTTGATATAATATATTTTTTCATCGTTTCGGTGCTGAGTCTAAGAGAATATTGTTGTATTTATAAATAAATATTTGATATGAGATATTTATAAATATATATAGAAAATAAATATATTTTTAAAGACATATCCATATCCCTTAAACAAATATTTATGATTTCAAATGAATATTATTGAATATTGAGTTTTATATAAATATTTCAAATGCTCTGTTTTTGAAGGTTAACGTATTATTTTTGAAACGTCAAAAGGTAGAGTAATACGTTTTGAATTAAGTCAGTTATTAACCTATTACCTATATGGGTGTTTTTCTTTTTTAGTTCAAATTTGTGTTCTGAACAGATATCGAGTACATAGAGTACGTTCTGAACAGATTGAAACTATTTTATCTATAAACGGTCCGAAATAATTTTAAAACACAATATAGAGCGTTAATCTGTCAAAAATGTCAAATCATATAAAACAATTTTTTTTTTGATATTTAATGCAAATCAAATGCTCTACTGAACTAAAAACGAGAAACACCCTATACTGTTTATTTCAAAATAATTGATTACTGGCTGCGAAACATCTTTATTCTTTTTTGAGTTAGTGTTTTAATCCTTAAATGTTTCGATAATATTTTGAGTTTTAAGCCAATTTATATATTTTATAATTGACATAAAGATTGACAATATCTTGGTACATAATAACCATCACTTTATTATATTAGCCTTACTAGTTTAAACAACATACATATGAAATTCGTATATCATCTAAATAAATCAAAGAAAAAAATTTTAATAATATTCTAATGTCGCTTCACTTTATATTGCTAGAAATCCGGGGACCAATGCTATTTATAATTCATTCAGGATTTCAGTTTTCATTGACGATTGCGGAATTGAAATAATGGTGCAAATGCAAACTTTTGGTGAGAATGAAAAAAGTTTGCATTTACACCAAAAAAATTTACACCGTTGCGAAATCTGGCCTCTGAAGGTCTAATGAAAAATGAGAAAATGATATTTGGAAAAACAAAGAGATTGAAGAACGAAGATTTTTGACCATAGTATTTATCACAAAATTTAAGTCATAAGTTATAGATACAACTTATAGATCAGAAACTTAAGTCCTATAAATTATGCTATACTATTGTGTTGAATGTGATATCAGATTATTTAGTATGACAAGGATCTGAAGATAAGTGTTGTGCGTAAATGAACCGATTAGCTGATATCATCTTAAATTACTATATTCGTTATTATCGCGAATAAGTAATTATGCAATCAAGTTGTATTTGGCAGACATAGATTTAGTTTTCAGATTCCAAAAATAATTTTCCCAACAGTGAAAATTAATTTTAATTATAAAAAAATTAATATTTCAAATTACATACATATATACTTACAACTACGAAGTGTTAAGCTATTAAAAAAATATATTTTTTTTTTTTGTTTGTCATAAGTCCTGACTTATAACCAATTTACACAATCTTAATTACTATTTAATCTTTTACAATTTTTTTTTTTGAATAATTCACTTTTCATTTTTCTTTCTTATCCAATTTTAACATTCGGGTTAGTTGGTTTATCCCTTGTTTTATTCAGAGAAATCTTTTTAACATAAACTTTGGCAACAAGTTGTTGAAATTTTAATTAGAATTTTGTCATTTTAAATATTTCAACAGGTTTAACAAACAAAAATGAAAAATGACTAAAGAAAAATTTTTGTTTTTTTTTTCTTTTTTTACGAAGAAAAAGTTTTTCTATTATAAATGTATGTTTGATAAATTTTTATTCTTGCATGTTTTATTACGATCTGGTATTCTTGAATAGTTTTAGTGGTTTTAATAAAATTAGTGTTAATTTAATTTTTTTCAAAACTAAACTATTTTTTAAATGGTTTTGCAAAATGTTAACTGAAAATGAAGCTTTCAATTTATATAATTTCTATTTACTTTAGAGTATTGGCTCCACATTTAAATTTGTTTCTATTGGGGATTGCAAAAAATAATATAATATAAATATATAGGATATAAATGTAGCAGTTGCTTCTTGTTAGTTTTTATTTATTAATTTTTTTTCATTTCTCAATTTAATTTATTCATTTTATAAAATTTTATCTCTTCCTTTTTTAAAAGTATTTTCAAAATTTATTTAAGTTTTTCATCAACAGGACGTTGTTGAACTCTTAAGAAATTTCTTTTATTGAAAAGTTTTGCAGTGTGTTTATCTTCAGGGTTTTCCATTTAATTTTAAATATATTTTTATTTTTTATAATTTTGATAATTATATTAAGAGTGTTATGTTGCTTTTAAAACTGCAAACTTTGAAGAAAAAGAAAAGAGGAAGGATATGGTAGTAGATGGTTTTAATATGACAAGGAACTTTAAAATTTTATAGAAATACAAGGTTAGATACAATATTTTTATAATATTTTTTATTTTTCCATTCAGATTTTAAATGATTTTTAGGATAAGATGTTATATGATGATCTTTGATGATAATTTTTTTAACAAATTTCCAAATAAATTTTGAAAAAATGTGCTTATTAGTTTAACTCTGTCAGTCCGCCCATTTGTCTGTTTATAAAACTTCTACACCGTTAAAGATAGAGAAAATTAATTTTTACCATGGGTAGGTCTCATAAAAACATTAATTTTGTGGAACAACATTTTCATGTAGACCCATTCATTACGGAGTCACAGCTCCTCAAACTTTGAAAAAGTCATATTTTTAAATGCGTATATCTCATGTTCTGCTTAACATTTTTTTAATCTGAAAACGTCATTCGATAGATATTTTTCTTACCTTTGGACTTTATTATCAAAATTATACATTTTTTTTAAAATTTAGTATTTAAATTTACCGTTATGTGAAAATCAAATTTTGTATGATTTTTCTACCCTCATAGCTCCGAAACGCTTTTAGATACGGACTTGAAATTTTGAGGGCAGAAAAAACTTTTAGTATTAGTATAAGTTAGCTCAGAAATTTTTTTTGCACCAGCCCCTGTTTAAAAGCTATTAGGGCTCAAAAATACCTGTACAAATTTTCCTTCCGCAAGATATAAAAATTAAAGCTCCAGTAATATACTTTTATTTGTGTTAACGGTTTTTCTTAGTTAGCTTTTAAAAACTGTTGGTTTACATTCTACCTTGTTTATATTAAATCAAAATTAAAAGATAAAGGGAGCCTAAAAATATCAAAGATGTAAATTATGGTATAATCCCTTTTTAATTATATATTTGAGTATTTTTTAAAGAAGGCTGAAGTGTTAAAAAAAAATTCATTAAATCAGATTACTTACATTAATATTTGGGATTAAAAACAAAAAAAAAAAGATTTACATCTCGGTTTGTGATATTTTGTATAACGCTGTTCCAATATATCTATTTTCATTCGAATCTTATATATCATCTTATTCGAATAAGAGAAAAACCCCAGTTTTGAGAAAGAACTGAAAAGTAACAGATATTTTAAACAACTTTTAAAATCAAATAGAGGACTGATATTACGAATCTGAACTTAAATTTTGAAGATTTTTCTAACTTAAAAAGTAAAACTTAAAAACTTTTAAAGAACTTTAAAAAAAATTATATTTAAATTACAAGTTTACCTTAAAAATGTAGCATTATATGGCAATATAGCTTTAACATAGTTTTATTTTCTATTTTTTTTGTATATTTATTTTTATTTAAATTAAAGCTTAACAAAAATGCAATAAGAAAATATCCTTTGTGGGGAATTTTAAGGAAGACATCTTTGAATCCTATTCAAGATTGTGTATAGAAGAAAGTGATTTATTAAAATATGGTTAACCAAAATAGAAAAGCATTTTATCATCTTATATTATAAAAAAAAGTATAAAGATCAAATTAAAAAAAATAATTTTAAAAATATGTACATAATATGCATAGCTATAATAATAAAATTTCTCTGACAGTGAAATTTAATTTAAGATAAAAAAAAAACAATTTTGAAATTGCGAAATGAAGATTTAGACAGTTTAATTTAGTATTTACATGTCATTTTATTCAAAAAATGTTTTTTTTTGTTAGAATAAACAAAGCAATAGATAAGACAAAAGATTCAAAGGTGTACATTTTTTGAAATTGTGAAACATTTTAAAATTGCAATTATTTTTGTATCAAAATTTATTTGTTTTCTTGTGGGAAATTTTTGATTTTCTTCAACATTTAGGAGTTATTTTAACCATTTTAATATCTACCATACCATATTTGTAGCTGATGATAATGGGACTCATTAAAAAACTTTTATCTATGTTTGTCCGCTATCTATGTTTGAAATTTATTTATTTCATCTACATTTTTCTAAAAAATTTAAAGGACAAATTTATCTTCGCAGTTTTTTTGAAAATGCTCTTAAAAACAAAGTTCACAAAATAACAAAATAACCAAATTATGACGTTATTTTGACATAATTTACTTTTCTTTTTTGAATTCTGCCTTTTACGCATTTCGCTAAAAATATTTTTTAATAAGGTATCAACAGTTTTTTTTTTTTTTTTTTTATCAAAATATTGTCAGAAAAATTTAATATAAATACAGATTCTATTTTCCTTATTTTTTTCCTTTTTTCTTACATTGAGTCACAAAAAAAAAAAATTATATAATATTAAATCGAAAACAAAAAAATTAATCATATATTTTTGACAGATATAAACGCAAATTATGTCATATTAATACGTATATAACCTAAAAATATTTCTTGTCAATTTTATTTTATTTAAATTAAATTTCTTATTCTGAATTTTATATTTTGGACTGTTTTTTTTTTTTTTTTTGCACATCGCTTTTACTTGTTATAGTGTTATCATGAGAAGTATGTAATTATATGATTTTCCATTACCGAAATATTACTATAACGTTGACTACTGTTTCGATATTAACTCATCCTTTTGAATTAGTTTTTGTAACCTTCAAGGATATAAATATGGCGTGAAAGCAAAAAGGTAGTAGAGTTCCTTTTTCCGGAACTAACTTGGAATTCAAAATAAAAAAATTAAGAGTAACATGTTTCGTTTACATCCTTAGTCTGATTACTCGAGTTTATGGACATCCACCCATTAGTTTTATTGAATAAGTTTGAAATAAATTTGAATTTTTTTTTTTTGCAATATGAACATTACTTGATCGCGATATATTTTTATTTTCGATTTCCGAGTATTAAAAGCAAAAATAAAAATTTATTCTAAGAAATCTTCATGTAATCAAAACCAGTTGACCATCAGTTTATTTTAGAATTGATGTTTTTTCCGCTAAACTATTTTATGTCAAAACGGATTTCTAATTAATGCCCTTTTTTCATGACTTTCTACAATCCACCTCACTTTATATATTATAAAGTCTTGTAATATGACTAAATATTATAAGGTCTTTATTATGTTTTCAAAAATTGTATGCAATATTAGCAAACTTTTGTAAAATAAATTAAAATTATTAAAATATCAATAAAAATTTGCTTTTTACGCAAGAACAGTAAGAAAATTATATAATAAGCAAGATAGAATGTAAACCATCGATTTTTAAAAGCGCACATTTCCAAAAGACAATACAAACTGTTTAGAATTGTGACTTGCATAAAAATTTGAAAATTTCATGCAAATACGAAAAAATGTGAAAATAGGACTTAAAGTTTTGAGGAGCTGTAAGTCCGGAACCCTATATAACTAAGAAAACCCGTTAACACACGTAAAAATAAATTATTAGAGCTTTAATTTTTATGTCTTGTCGAAGAAAAATTTGTACAGGAATTTTTAAGCCCTAATAGCTCTTAAACAGGGGGTGGTACAAAAAAATGTTCTGTGAAAAATTATACTAATTCTAAAAGTTCTTTCTTATCTCAAAATTTCAGGTTCCTAACTGCCGGAGTTATGAAAAAAGAAATTTCATACAAAATGTAGTTTTAACATAACGGTAAATTTAAATAGTAAATTACAAAATATTGCATAATTTTCATATTGTTTCATATAGAGATAATAAACTTTTCGGTCTTCTACAGGTTTTAGATTGTAAAACTATTACGCAGAGCCTGAGATATATACATCTGAAAATGGGGCTTTTTTTCAACTTTCATAGGCTTTAACTCTGGAACCCTATATAACTAAAAAAAAACGTTAACACATGTAAAAATATATTATTAGAGCTTTAATTTTTATGTCTTGCCGAAGTAAAATTTGTACAGGTGCCTAAGTTACAGGTATTTAAAAATAGCAAATTTTCAATTTTTAAGTTCTAATAAAGCAAACTAATTCGAAAAGTTCTTTCTGCCTTCAAAATTTCAAGTCCCTATCTAAAAGCGTTCCGTAGTTATGAGGGTAGAAAAATCATGCAAAATTTGGTTTTTTTATAACGGTAAATTTAAATACTAAATTTAAAAAAATTGTATAATTTTGAAATTAATTTATAAAGGTTAAAAAAATAGCTGTCGAATGACATATACGCATTTAAAAATAAGGCTTTTTCAAAGTTTGAGCGAATTTTTTCTCCTTCTTTACCGGTGTAGAAGTTTTGTAAACAAACTGACGGATGGATAGAGTGAAACTAATAGGCATATTTTTTCAAAATTTTTTAAAGTCAAAGTCCTAACTCTGCTAAAAAAATAAATTTGTTAACTTTATATATTTTCCGCAAATTTTTTGAACGTCTTCTTTCCTGTTTGTAATTTCTATTAAATATTTCTTATAATTAAAATATTACTAATAATGAAAAAATTAGCAAAATTTTAAAAAATCTCTTAAATATTTAAAATATTTACGACATATTTTTCATTATTTTTATTATAATAATTGGCTTTTAATAAATTTATTAGGTATATGTATATATTTTAAAATACGTCATAAAATGCCCAAATTTTATTTCGATAACTGTTGTTCTCTTGATGACATTACTAAATAAAAATGAAGTGAGTAAAAAAGCAAAAAAAAATATAAAAAACCATAATGGAGTTGGTATCAAATAACAGTATAAATTTAAGTGAGTTTTTAATTTATATAATCAATATATAATTTATACAGAGCCAATGCGGTTGGCACATTTTTATTGTGAAGGGAAGCAATGCAAAACTAAAATAAAAGTAAAAAATTACAACTTAAAATCTCTTTGATATAAAATCATATTACAAAATTTTAAAATATTAATTCATATCTTGTGGTGACAAATAATTTAAATATGATTAAAATAGATTTTTAAAACATTTTCGAGGAATTGAGTTCTTTTACAAACCAATTAACTTAAATTCATACTTGAATCCGTTATAAATCGTTTGCTTTACTTTTCTGTTAAAAAAAATTAGAGGCCAAATGCATAATTAAAAAAAGCTAAATTATGAAATGAAAATTTTATTCACAAGTTACAAAAGTTTACGTTTTTTAAAAAAATTATTAAATTTATTGTCTACTAGTTGCACGTTTGCATTTGATATAAGTAAATATATAAAATGTAAACAAAATAAATAGTATAAGCGTATAAATTAATAATAGTATTCAACCTATATAATGGCCTTTAGTAGATGGTTTACTAAATATTGGATATTGCATTATCTTATGTAATTTGTATAAAATTTATTTATGGTTCATATTTATTTAACAGATCAATCTGAATTTTCAATTATGTAATTTGATAATTAAGACAAGATATAATAATTGTAGCATACTCATAGTTAAATCCTTTAAAAAAGAGATTTGTTGAAAATTATTCAATTTTTTTTTTCAGTTTATTTTGTCTTAGGAAACTAAGCGAAAAACAGGATATCAGAAATTAACAAAGCAAAATATCTTTGCTTTAGTATCATATTGTAAGTAAAAAAAATTCAAAAGTAAAATACAAAATCGAAATCATACACCATAATAATAAAATCACTGTACATCACTGACAATCATTTCTTTACATAAAAATTTTTTTTTTTTATATTTATTTATGACTTTAACCTATATAATATGTATAATATTTAATTTATGTGTTTTCTAAAGTTGTTGCCGCCATTATAAAATTAATAAATTTAATATAAAAGAATAAAGAAAAATAGCAAAAAACAAAAATTTAATACAATTATATGAACCAGAAAATAAGGAAACAATATAAAGTTAAAACATCAACTTTTTTTTTTTTATTTTTTTATTTTTTTTTTGTTATTCTTGTTTTTATTCACCCAACGATATATTTAAAAAACAAAAATTTACCACCATATCTACCCAAACTAGATTATAATGTTATTGGGAGAAATTGTCTAATTCTAAGCGGTTTTTTCTTTTAATGATAAATCAGTTATAGTAGGACATACTTATATTGTGTTTACTGTATATCTTTAAAATTTAAGATGCGAACATGTATTAAGACTTCTGACAATGATTATTAAATTGAGCGGGTATAGTAGTGTTCACCATAATTATGAAGAATAAGTACAAAAAAAAATAAAATAAAATAAAACTTGGTATTAAAACTTAAAGAAGAGTTTAATGAAAGAAAGAAAAAAAAAAAAAACACAAAATAAATAAATAAGAAAAGCAAAAAAAAAATAAAAAATTAAAAAATTTAATTAAAAGTTTTTATTTTTAAAGAAAAAATCATTTTTATTTTCGTTTTATTATTGAAAATTTTATTAAGTTTATAATGAAGTTCCATATCGTATATTATTTTTATTGACTGGGTAAACTGTACTAAAAAAAAAAAAAAAAAATTGCGTATGTTTTATATGAAACAAAAAATTATAAGTATAGCGGATGAATGGATTTAGGATGTTACAACAACATTTTTTTTTTTTTTTTTTTTTTATCATTATTAAAAACTTTTCCTTTATTTTTATTTTTTGAAGTGATTATGAGGTTTAGAGGAATATAGAATTAAATCGTTACATGAATGTAAAGAGGTCAGAGAATACAAGAGGTAGGATTGAAAAGATAAATTCATTGTCATTATCAGTTTAAAAAAAAAGAAAAAAAAAAACCTTTTGTAGCTTTTTAAAATTATTATAATGGTACTACACTACGGTATAAAATATATACAGAAATAGGTAGGTATACATATTATATATAAATTTAAAGAATTTAAAGAATTTTTGTTTAGAAATTTTTTGTCTTTTTAAAAATTTTTTTATAATAAAAAGACATTTTTAACTTAATTTTTGAAATTAATGAAAAATGTAAAAGTATTTTTTTTTTTTGTTTGTTTGTAATAATTTATGGAATTTTTATAAAATGATAATTTTATATTTCGTAATAAATTTAAAAAAAAAAAGAAAAAAATGTTTTTTAATTCTTTGAAGTACATTAATAACTATTTCATAAACTTTTATACAAAAAAAAAAAAATTAAAAAGATTAATGTTAGTATGTTATAAACCTTTTTTTACTTTAACTGAAAACATTTTTACTTTAAATGAAAATATTTTAACTTCAAATGAAGATTTTTTACTTCAAGTGTAAACATTTTTGTTTTAAGTAGTTAAGACGTTTGTAAAAAAAATTACATATATGAAAATAAATAAACATATATGTGTACGTAAATATCAGGAGATACATATATCTGGTCCACCACTAAGCAGTAGTATTTATACCCGTACGATAAGGATCGGGTATATTAAAATTGCTCCTCCGTTTGGAAAACCTCGAAATAAGCTAGCTAGATATACCTTCAAAGGTATGGATCGGATCAGAAAAAAATTCTAAGACGATTGAGCTTTGTCCGTCCGTCCGTCAGCAAGATAACTCAAAAACTAAGAAAGCTAGAGTCTTGAAATTAACACAAAATATTCTTACAACAATTTGTAGGTTCCCTATTTTTTCAGATCCGACCACAACTTCGGGTAGCTCTCGAACACTTAACTTTTAGATCCCCACATTTTTTTTGAAATAGAGACATGAAATTTTAACTACTGATAGATAACATAAAAATATTAATTTTATAATTTACAACTTTTTTTTGTAGCCCCATCCGTTACGGAGCTACAGCTCTTCAAACTTTTAAAAAGCCCTATTTTTAAATGCATATGTCTCATGTTCTACTTAAGATTTTTTCAATCAGAAAACGTCATTCGACAAGTATTTTTTTTAAATTTATAAATTAGTATCAAAATTGTACAATTTTTTTAAAGTTAGTATTTAAATTTACCGTTATATGAAAATCAAATTTTGCATGATTTTTCTACCCTCATAACTCTGGAACGCTTTATGAATAGGGACTTGCAATTTTGAGAGCTGAAAGAACTCTTAGAATTAGTATAAGTTTGCTCAGAAATTTTTTTTGGACCACCCCCTGTTTATGAGGTATTAGGGCTCAAAAATTGAAAATTTGCTATTTTTAAACACCCTTAACTTAGGCACCTGTACACATTTTTCTTCGGCAAGACAAAAAAATTAAAGGTCCAGTAATATATTTGTACGTGTGTTAATGGTTTCTTTTAATTGTATAGGGTTCCTAAGTTACAGCCCCCCAAAATTTCAAAAAACCTCTATTTTCAGATGTATATATCTCAGGTTCTGTGTAGTAGTTTTACAATCTAAAAACACTAGAAGACCGGAATTTTTGTTATCTCCATAAGACAATATAAAAATTATGCAATAGTTTGTAATTTACTATTTAAATTTACCGTTATGTTAAAACCAAATTTTGCATGATATTTCATTTTTCATAACTCCGGCACGTTTTGAGGTAGGAACCTGAAATTTTGAGATAAGAAAGAACTTTTAGAATTAGTATAAGGTTCCTCAGAAAACTTTTTGGTAGCGTCCCCTCTTTAAGAGTTATTACTCTTCAAAAATTGAAAATTTGCTATTTTGAGGCACCTGTAAAAATTTTTCCTCGGCAAGACATGAAAATTAAAGGTTCAATAATATATTTTTACGTATGTTAACGGGTTTTTTTAATTATATAGGGTTCCGGACTTACAGCTCCTCAAAATTCCAGAATAGTCAATTCTTCACATTTTTTATACCGTACGATAAATAATTTATACATATGTATAGTATAAATTATTAAAATTAGGCATTATACATTTGCCGCTTAGTATTAAATGGTACTATAGCATATTTGGAAAAGTTAGATAGATAATCGTTATTCGGAAGGTTAGAATCTGCTTTTGAAGAATGTATAAACATATAGTTTGAATATATGTACAACCCACAGTTCTAGAAATTATAAAATTTCACCCAAATTATTTTAAAATACTAAAAAATTAAAAAAATAATATTATAAACAGAGTGATAGGCATACTAACGGGTCTTACGGGTATCTAAGAGTTGACAAAGGCAACTCTATTCTTCCTCGTTTTGTATTGATTTTTAAGATTTTACGAAAATTTTAATCAATTATTTTTTATACGAATTTCTAAGGAAAATATTGAAAAACCTTACAATGACCTTGAAAATGTTTACATTCTCGAGAATTTAAAATACATTACAAAAAAAAAATCCAATATATTACAAAAATTTAGGACAAAATTGCGAAGTTATTCAGATGATAATAAAGTTCTTTGGGCATTAACTGTTTGATTATATCCTAAATGAAGTCACTATTATACTAATATAACTAATATTGATTAACTGTATCAAAAATGTCTAAACTCATATTATATAAAGACATGGGGATAACTAAATCTTGATATAGAGTGTAAAAATCTAATTTTTTTTATAATGAATTGAATAAATACTTTATAGAGTGCTTGATAAATATTTCAGTTTATGAAGTCATAAGTCCCTGTGGAACTTTTGGCTCACTCATCGGAGTTATAATTTCCTGGAGACTTTTGGCTTATTTTTTAAGTCATAAGTCCCCGAGGTACTTTTGACTCCAGGTATTTTGGCACCTAGTCGTGTGGTGCCAAATACTGTACTTGATGAAGACGCAGATTTCGCCATATATAATTAAAAAAGTAAAATTTAAATATTAACTTTACTTTTGACTTTAAAAGTGTTTAATGGTACGTAATATAATCTAGAAGCCTTAGATAATTATACTTTGCTCTTCAGAATTAATAGTTCTTTATGGATAATGTTTACTAGCTGTAATTTATTAATTTGTCCCACTTGTATTTACTTAACTATCACAGTGGATTTAACGGATTTAGAAAAATTCTTTAAACTCAGAAGCTTATTTTATAAATTCTTTTAATATTAATTGTATAAAGTCTATTCAAGTCAATTATAAATTTCTTACTCTAATTCGTAAATTTTCAATTTTCAAAAATAGTGAGTCAAAAATTAATTTTCTTTTTAAAAAAAAATTAAAAAAAAAAAAAGAAATTAAGATATTTTTTGTCAAATTGAATTGAAAATCATAAAAATTACGCCTATTTTGTCATCAATATCACCTATTTATTCAAACTTCCTTATGTACCTTTTTTATGTGACCTTTTTATTTGTAAAGTTTTCAATGTACCATTACAAAGATGACAATTTCCTGTAATCAAAACACCCTTTATAATACAACACGATGGTATAGAATAACTTTCTTTTTTCATTTATTTTGGTTTTATTTCTTTTAAGTCTATCAAAAAATTCATCAAGAAATCAATCAGGATATTAAAGCAGGTTATTTTCCTCTTTATTTCAAATTGCTTTTATTCGACTTTTATGATTTTTCATTTTATAAAAGAAATTTTCAATTTGCCTCTTCTTCAACCTTAGTATTCTAATCTTAGAGTTATTACCTTTTATTGAAAAAAAAACAAAAAGAATGAAACTGAAAACGGTTTTAGTATTATCCTAAAAATTAAAAAAAAAAGAAAAAAACAAAAATAGGTATTGATCCTCTTGATGAATAATAAAAGATCCTAAAGTAAGAAAAAAGAATAAATTATATCCTGCTGTATTATAGGATTTTTAAAGGATATTCCGCATTGGTTATATAAAATTTTAATTTGTAATTAAATATATTTTATATATTATAAATATAATATATATTTATATAATGTTTTATATGTGGGGTAATTATAATACTTTATATTATAAGATAATTACATCAACATATCGTGTTGACGTAATCCTGAATATATAAAGCAATAATAATTTTCGTATTCATTAAAAAATAGTCTATTATGCATATGTAACGAATAAGCCCGAAATTTGAACAGAATGATGATTTTTACTTTTCTTTATATACTATATATGTACTGAATTATATAAACAAATTATATAAAAACGCGGAAATGGTAAGACAACTAAAAATCAAGCGACTACAGTGGCTAATACATATTGAATAATGGAGGAATGCTCTAACTATTAAAACTTTTGAATTTAAATCATTCTATGAAGCGCGCTGCCCAATCAAAAAAATAGTTGCTACCATCATTAAAAACCGAAAATGTTAGTAAATGACAGTTTTGCAACTACAGTTTTGTATCAAGTTCCAAATGTAGATGATTTGAAGCACTATAGATAAATAAGTAAATAAGAGTAATTTTAAATGAAACCATTAATTATAATAATATTAATATTATGTTAAAACTATACATTTTATGTTGTCTCTAATGATCGGGTATATAAATTTAATATCATCAGTCAGTCTCTAAAGTTTGAATTTATTTTATAACATGTTATCGATTCATAACACATTTTAACAGTAAATTATTAAAATACAAAAAAGCCTAAAGGATAATCCATCACGTTTGTTAATGTAACTGTTCTTGATGTTCTTTTATTTTATATTATAAGAATAAGAATAAATTATTTACATATATTATGACGATAAATAAATAACAGTATATATAATAAAATTTTCAAAATATTAAATTATATAATTCGCGGATGTAAAAATACAAAAGGAAAAAAAAAAAAAATAAATTTATTGTTATTTTTTTAAAAATGTCTAAAGGATTTATATTTTTTCAAAAAAAAAAAAAAACAAAACGAGAAAAACAAAAAAAGGATAATAAACATATTATTTGTGTATACACTTATGTGAAACCTTTATTCATATTTATATGTTGTTATATGGTATCTGTTTTGTTATAAAACAATAAACAGTTATACATATATATTTTGTATATTACATAAATGAATATATATATATATATGTACATATAATATTATATAGTGCGTTATATAAAAATTTATGGAATGAAAAAAAAAAATGTTCTTTTATTCTGAGTTTTAAATCAATCAAAAAAAAAAAAATTATTGTTAGATATTTTAGAATTTTTGTTTTTATCTTAAGTTTTCTTTTTCTTAAATAAAATGAAGTAAAAATCAAGCAAAACAACTTTTTAAATTCTCTGTGATTACGGTACTTCTTTTAATTTTTTTTTTTTAATTTAATAAATATATTTAAATTAAAAATATTTACTTATTTTTTCTTCTTGCCAATTTACAGGATGTTTAAAAAATTTTTTTGTTTTTTGTTTCCATAAAATATAACACCTAATATGGAAAACTTATTTTAAGTAAAAAATTGTTTTTAGATAATATTTGATATACGGAAGCTGACAAAAGCCATTTTAGTTTTCTTGAAGAATTGAAAAAGAAACAATTTTTAGAAAATTTTTAAATAACTTTTATTAGAATCCGATAAATATTCTTATAATAGTCCTTTTTTTTTTTTAAGTAAAATAAGATTAAAATTATAGATTCGTATAAAAACTACATTATAAAAACTAAAAACAATATTAATATATGTACTTAACAGAACCTTTTGTTGTAGTGTCCATATCATACAATTCCCAAGACACAACACTCTTCCATTCAAAGAAATTATTTATCTTTCATTCAAATCAGCTTCTTTTAACTAAATATCTCTAGCGTATTCACATATATTTCTTATTAATAAATCGTATGTATTTGAATAAATCTTTAGATACCTATTGTATTACGATATATAGTATATTGATTTTGCTTTTGGCATTATTTTTCTCAATTATTTTTATATCTGAATACAATATGTATATTGGATCAAAATTTATGAGTTTAGTAATCTAACAGATATACCTTTTGCTTCAATAATAATGAAAAATTAAAAAAAAAAAATTTGAAGTTACTTTTTAAATTACGTTCCTCTGCTTTATTGCCAATTTAAAGACAACCAATACAATTCACGAATAAAATATACATCAAGTTTAATAAACAAATTCAATAGAAAATTTTGAAATTTTTGCAACTACAATTTATTTTTAAAGTTTTGTCTTAAAATTATTCTTTTGTGTTGTTGTTGCATTAAAATCTCGTATCCAAAGAAGTTGCTTGGTTCACAAAATAAAAAAAAAAACTTTTTTTTTTTTTTTAAATTTAAAAATTTTATTAATATTTATTTAATGATTCCTTAAAAACAAAACAAAATAAAAAACAACAAAATACAATCTGATTGTCCTTCACAGTTGT
Source organism: Poecilobothrus nobilitatus (assembly GCA_947095535.1). Classification (NCBI taxonomy): domain Eukaryota; kingdom Metazoa; phylum Arthropoda; class Insecta; order Diptera; family Dolichopodidae; genus Poecilobothrus; species Poecilobothrus nobilitatus. The sequence goes on along the minus strand of OX352773.1, from coordinate 24,219,286 downwards.
TATATTATTCATGTGAAAACCCTTATAAATATCCTTCAAATAAGACCATTTTAAATATTCAAAAGCATCCCTCTAAATTCCTCGAAAAAATTTCCACGAAAAAATGAAATAAATTATTTGTTTGGTATTAAGGAAAAAATGAGGTAATTCGGTACAGGGGACAAGTCACAGTTAACAATATCAAACAAAAAAAAAAAAAAAACAAAAAAAAAATTATATTTTGTTTAATTTATATGTACCCAAAATACATATAAAAATAAATAAATTAAAAATGGCTTTCAAACAATCGTCGTATTATATAAAGTAAAAGAAATTAAGAACTGGAAAATTATACAATTTTAAGAAAAAAAATGATTCTTTTTATATATTTTTTTTTTCTTTTTTATATTCTTTTGTTTTTAGTTTTTCGTGTATTTTATCTTTAACAAAGTGCTTAAAATTTTGAATAATAGAAATATAAAAAAAAAAATAAACAATTTTTTATACGTGAAACGTGTATGTTTAAATGGCTGAATTAGATATAAAAACTTAGTACAAATGTCTCCAAGAAGTCGCCATTTTATTTTATTTTTTTTTTTGTTTTGTCAAAGACAACGAAATTAATTTCTTCCTTTTAAAAATGGTTTTTGACTACAAAACAAAAAAAAAAAAAAATGTAATAAAAACAGAAAAGGAAATTAATAAAATTAGAACATTTTTTACAAAGTAAAAATTCTATGATCCAGGATTAAGCGTTTTAAATTAAGTATATTGATATCTTCCTGTTGTGTTGTTTCTTAAATATAATTGTATAAAAGAAGTTTATATAAAAATATTACTACGGTTATATAATTAACAAGAGGAAAAAGTCCTTAAAGTACCGGTTTACAATCGTAAAATGAAATTAATCAGTAATGGCAATAATAATTATAAGAGGATTTGCACTTTATAGCAGTAATTATTTAGAATAATGTAATATATAAAATTATATTGAAATTTTGGGCTCAAAATGAACATATAGGTATTAGATAATTCCAAAGTAAAAGGAAAGCACTTACATAATATAATGTTAATTTTTCAAAATATTAAATTTTTTTTTTTTTTTGTTTTTTCCTAAGGGAGGTGGGAATCTTCCAAAGACACCAAGAATTTCCCCTTGGTAGTGTCTGATTCTTACTGACTAAACCCAGCTCCCCCTTTAACCAATATAGTGGGATGAAACCCTTACATGCGAACGCTGTATATTGGCTAAGGAGTAGGGATAGGAAAGGATAGGAAAATGGATACGGAAACATTGAATTGGGAGTGGGACTGTAAGGAAACAATGAATCCGCCTATTATTATTATTTTGCTAACAGTGACTAAAGCCGTCACAATAGTTACAACATGTAGTAGTAGTATATATTACTACATGAGGCAACTATTGAAGGCAACCCCCATTATCACTGTAGCGGCTGTTATTATTGGTATTAATATTTTTTATTAATATTATTATTATTTTACTACAGAGTCAGCGCCATCAGTGGATTATAACGTGCATCAGTATATAACACCTTACTTGCATGATATAACCAAAGATACCCCCACTGTAGTAGCTATTATTATTATTACTATTATTATTATAATTATTGTTATATTATTATTGTACTATTTATTATACTATTAATTGTACTATTATTATTACTATTATTATTATTATTATTATTTTACTACACAGTCAGCACCATCCGTGAATTACAACATGCAGCAGTATATAACACCTTACTTGCATGATATAACCAAAGATGGCTCCACTGTAGCAGCTATTATTTATTATTAATTATTATTATTATTATAATTATTATTATTATTATAATTATTATTATTATTACTATTATTATTATTACTATTATTATTATTATTATTACTAATATTAATTATACAATATACATTATTACGATATAAAAGTACTACATATTTTTTATTTATGACCTGACCGGGGTTTGAACCCAAGACCATTCGATTGAAAGGTTGGCGACTTAACCACTGCGCCATGAGTCAGATGATATTAATAATATTTAATGATATTAATAATATTTTGATAATACGAACATAAGTCTATTATCCGACTCCGTGAAATATCTCCTAAGTCCTAATGAAATAAATCCTAACATTTTTAATGAAATAACTCCTAATAATTTTTCATACAAAGTTAGGAGTTATTTCATAATGAAATTATTCATAATTTGTTAGAAATTATTTCATTATTTAATTTTTTTAGTTAAAATTTTTTAATTGTTAGGAGTCAAGATAGGCTTCATTAAAATGCTAAACCAACTACATTGCTAAAATTTAAATCCTTTTTTTAAAATTTATTTCATAGCAGGAATTTTAGAGTTAGATACAAAATCAAGGTTGTCTCTTTTTTCATAGTATTTATCTTTGATTTGGAAAAAGCAAATATACTTTAATTTCGCATCTAACTCTAAAATCCCTCCTAGTTTCGTCTATGCGAGATTATATATTAGGATGGATTTTAAAGTTGGTTATAAAATCAAGGTTACCCTTTTTTCCTGAGTATTTATTTATTTATTCTGGATAAAGGCTATACCCTGATTTTCTATCTAACTTTAAAATCTTATCATTCTGGAAAAAGAAACTTTGATTTTGTAAACAACTTTAATATATCCCCTAATATTGAATATCAGTGCTTAGGCTAATGTGAAAAATAATTACCAGACATTTTAGAGTTGGATTTTAGAGTCGGAGATAGAGATTCATAATGAATTATGGCCCCAAGTTGTAGGGTTTTTTTTCAATTTTGTTTTGGAGTCATAATTCGTGGGGCGTGGATTCACACAGCCATTATTTATATGTTAGGTTTTATTTCGAAGTGAAATAATACCTAAAATGTTAAAGATTATTTTATATGTTAGGTTTTATTTCAAAATGAAATAATACCTAAAATGTTAGAGATTATTTCATTTTTAAATTAGGAATTATTTCATTTTGTTAGAAGTTATTTCATTAAGAGTTATTTCATTAGGAGTTATTTCATTTTCAGTTTAGGTATTATTTCATTAAAAATGTTAGGTTTTATTTCATTAGAAGTTATTTCACGGAGCCGTATTATCCATATAACCTCGCGAATTTATGTCTCACGCTTTTACAAAACTCTCATTTCTCAAATCTCAAATTTCGTTCTTTTATAAATCTCATTTTTTTTAATTTCCCGTCAAATCTGACATGTCAAAATCTTATGTATTATAATCTAGCATTTTAAAATTTCTGGTTCTCGCGGTATTTTTTAAATAATATCATGAAAAATCAGAAATGATAAAAATGGAAGAGATGAACGCTTTGATTTTGAATGCACGTATGTGTAGAAAATTCGAATTATTAGTTAGGGATTTTAAAGTTGACTTCAAATCAGGGTTTTAGTAATTTGTCTGATGGTGATTTTAGGGCGACAACCCCCATTATTTCAAATATTTTAGGTCGGAATTCTTTAAAACATTTTGATAATATGAAAACAATAATTAGGAAAGATTTTTAGAGTTGGGTCAAAATCAGGGTAATTTGTTTTTTCTACAATATGTAAAGAATTTTATATTCGGTGATAAAATCAAGTTTTAGCCTTTCAGAAATATGTTAATAAACCACTGACCATAAAATTTGGATTTAAAAAAAATCGCAGCTATTAAAAACGGTCTTAAATTGCGATTTGAATTTTAAGTTTTTGGATTATGTGTTTAATTTGAATAAAATAAATCAAATATTTTCCTGCAATTTATAATTTACAATATTTTTAATTCGTTTCTAATTCATATCAAAGAAGGTTACACTATAAACGCTTACATCACTTTCACTGTCTTAGTAGTTCTTAAATATATTGTTCAAATCAATTTAATCTAAAATATAATTTTACAAATATTTAATGTTTATAATTTAGATAACTTTTTTTGTATTTATAATATATGTATTTTCGATAAATTTTTAATGTGAACTTAATGCGCTCTTAACAGCAAAATAATTTAAAAACAAATATGAAGAAATTCATTTCAATTAATTAATAATTTTGAAAATATTTTTTTAATTTTTTTTTTAGATTTTAATTATTAATCGCTATTACCATTTGCAATAATAATTATATTTCAATGAAAGAAACTTTTAAATGTTATTCTAAAAGAAATTCTTTAGTCACTATAAAGTGGCTACAACTTACAATATCATAGAATATTGTATTTCTTACCTTTAACTCCTAAGTATATATACAACTAAATTAGTGTATGCCTTCTAAATGAAATTCACTTTTAAAATTATTTAAATATAAGTAATAGATTAAAATAAAATCATAGCAATTTGCTTAATAAATATTTCCAACATATTAATTAAATTATTTAATTAAAATGTATGTATATATTTTTTTTTTTTTTCAGATTTAAAGCTCACATTAAGATCATTTTATATTTATTCTAATTTTTGTATATCTAAAATTTACAAGCATACTTAAAAAAAAAAAAAAAAATTGTGCAACATAGCAATAGAAATTTTTGAATTATTAATTAGCTGCTTTTATACATAATTTTAGAATACATATCAGATTTTACCTTGACATTTGTAACCTTGATTAGAAACACCGTAGAGCATAGCACCACAATGGTCACAGAAATGTGGACCAGTATAACTATGTAATGCCCATGAATGTTTAGATTTTTCAGCATCCTACCAATTTAAAAATTTTAATTGAAAATAAAATTAATTTTTGTATTGAATTTCATTTGTATACCAATAATCAATCAAAATTTATTAATATTTAGCAATAAAACTCTACTCTAGTTATTTAAGACGATGAAATATTTATTAAATAAAAAAAATATTACTTTTTATTTATAAAAACTTTAACTATATGTTTTATAATATATATTAAAAGCTTCAAATACAATAAAATGTAATTTTAAATAAAAAAAAAAAAATAAAAATAAAATTTTATTACATTAGTATTATAATTCTAAAATTTTCCATTTCCCTTGTTAATGGAAAATAAAACAGCAAAAAAAAAAAAAAATTTAATTGAATTAAGCCAAAAATAATATTAATGTTTTATTTCCCACTAGCTACACCGTAGCTATAACTCTATTCAATTCAATGAGTTGTTGGGTACAATAAAAACTTAAAATCAAACCATTTTATTATCTTGAATTTAATATTTTCCACCTGTTGTTTCCAATTCTAAATATTATATTATCCATAATGAAATTCAAAATAATTTGGTCACTCAATAAAACAACATTAATTGTTTTACTCTTTATAAATTCAGAGCAAAAATTTATCCTATTAGTTTAACTAATATGTAGAATCAAATATATCCAATCAAGAAAATGATTTCATTAACAAAATTAAAAACACCTTAGCAGAAAAATTAAATCTTTCAATTCCATTTTGTTTAAAATTGATTGTCTTCTTAAGTTAAAATATTTTTCTTAGAAATAACAGATTTATTGTTTTGTTATTTTGTGTTTTTTTTTTTGCACCTCCAAACAATCGAATTTGTCAATTTGTGTTCTCTATATGTATATATATATTCACAAATATATTATATTGTATACAATAAAAGGAAATTTAACACTAAAAAAGCCATTTTCAAAATCATTAGATACATTTTTATGTCTATGAAAAAAAAATCTACTTCTAATGTTACATCTATCTACTTCTCATCATAAGATCTCTCCAATCAATATTGATTTTTGAAATTCTTTTAAATTTGGAGTTCTTTTTGATAAAAAAAAAAAAAAAACAAATATAAAGTTATATCCTTTTTTTCAAAAATTTGTGTTCAAAGCACAAATTCCTCTTTTTTTTCTGCTAAAATAATGTACATACAAATAATACAGATTTTTAGAACATAATATAATCAGTCTGAACCTAATATGTATCTCCCTACAATATCTTTTTATTTCGTTTTTTTTTTTTTTTTTTTTGCAAAATTATAAAACACTTTCGTTTTTTGTTATTTTGAAAGTCAAATTTTATTTTAACAAAAAACATTTGAGAAATTTGTCAAAAAAAAAAGAAAAAGAACAGAAGAAAGCAACGGTAAGTTATCTAAACAATAATGTTATAAAGCATTTTTTTTTTTTAAATATATACATTTTTTTTTTCACGTTCCAAATAACTTTCTCATTTTCATCACTCTTTTATTCATTTACAGTTCATTTAAATCACAACACATGGATAAGAATCACCGTTATATGAAAAACATTCAACCTAATAAAATACAAAACCCAAATAATAATAAAAAATTAGAATGAGTGAAAAAATGATTTCAATTTTCATTCTATTATATTATATTATAAAACATTCTATAAAACAACGGTATTATATTACAGATTTTACAACGGTAAAAGCAAAAATTCTGTATATTATATTATATACATAAGGTGCACTTAATATCTACATCTGGTGCATATATAATATAAGTATCAACGATTCAAATATAAAGTTTTAATCTTAAAGCGTATTTTACAATGATTTACCAACTGAATATTTAAAAGCAAACTAACATAGGTTTATATTAATATATAATATTTCTTTAGCAGGTAAATAAAAATTTTAAGATCACTGCAGAGCACTTTTATACAAAAATCTGAGGTATTTGTGCATAAAAAAAAAATGAGATAAAAAATTTTAGCCCATAAGAAATTGTAGTATATTAGTTTAAATATATGTATATTATATGTACGTTACTGAGCAGAAATATATTTGAAAAGGGTAATAAAATTGAAAGAATTTTTATACAAATCCTAAAAGATGACTCACTTGTCAGAAGAATTCTAGGAAAAAAATAAAAAAGTTCTAGATAATATATAATGACATTTTTAACTATCAATAAAATCCCTAAAAGTATGCAAATGAAAACAATTACTAATTATTTTGTGTTTTCTTTTATTTTAGCAATATTGCATTGCCATTTGTGATGAATTGTTATTGTGATTACATATTAATATATATATAAATAAGATTACGTGTAGAAATCGTATAGGACTACTCGATTCGTAAACATAAAGTATTCGATTTTCTTTTTTTGTGCCACATACATTTTGGTAAAAATATGCACTATCGTTCTGCAATACTTGATAAGAAAATAAAAATCAGAAAAATTCTAAGTTTTTTTTATTATATTATTATATTTTATTATGATTTTATAACATTAAAAGCATTAAATGAGTAATCAACGACTTAGCAAAAAAATGCAAATTAAAATTTTCTAAAGCCTCCTTTTAAATGATAAGATTGGCAGTGACAATAAAGCTTCAATGGTTATGGTCGGTTATGGTTTACACGACTGTTCTCTAGAAATGTATCAAGAGAGCACAATTAGCATTGACAAGGTGCAGTTTTGATATTATTCTCTTAGTATTTGTGGTTCTCAATTATGTTCTGTAAGCAGCTCATGCCGTTCATAAACAAAATTAATTCTCTAATTTTACTTTTGGATAACTGAGAAGGAAGGGAATCTTCCGATTTTTTGTCTAATCCTATCTAGAGTCATCTAGACTCTATCCACGTTCGCCCGAGAAGAGTCTTCTTCGTCCCTTTTTCTTTACAGTTGTTGTGTGTAAGTTTTCTCCATCTTTTCCTTTTGACAACTGTGTGTTGTAAGGAATACTCATTATCTCACTGTATAAGCTACTATCGGCCATATAATTTAGTACACCGGCGTCTGCTTTATTCAATAACTATTTTTAATAAATATTTTACAAAAATTAAACCTATCTCCATATATTATCAAGTTGATTTATTGATTTAGTTTAAAACAAATTTTAAGTTTGTCAAAAGATCATATAAATTTTGAATATAAAAATTTTAATAAAACTATTTTTCAATTATCTGACCAATAACATATTTGTAAAAGGTCTTTCATTCCAAATATATTAGTTTAGAATATATTTAGTTTTAAGGTGATATAGTAATTTATATCGCAGTACAAAAAAATATTTATATTTTGCACCACAACAATATCCAAATATTACAACATTACACAAATATTTAATGTAAAGAAAAATAACACTAAATAATTAAATTAATTCTAGTGCAATAGCTACAGCCGAGTTATGAGTAACGGCTCAGTGAAAATAATTATTCTAAAAACTCTCACTTAGTCTAATATAAATAATTAAGAGCGACTTAGTGAAATCCCTTTACTCTAGATATATTGAAGCGGAAGAATAACTAATGCCTTCAACGAATATCCATGTCTTCAATGGAAAACAAATAAGTTTTTGTCGAAAGTTGAAGACAATATCTTTAGTCTTTAAAGTTTGAGATTGAAAAAAGCAACTAAACATTCTTTACTTTCATTAATCATAAAACAAATAAAAATTTATTGACTAAATTTTTTAAGATGAAGAATTTATTATCCAATCACATTTTGTGTAATATATAAACAGTAAATATCCATAGATATATGTTGGAGTTATGTTGTTTAGTATATAGGTAAATCATTTGTAAAAGTAATTTATACAATATTATATTAATAAATAACTATATTGGTAATAGTATAATGAAAATTGTAGCTGTTGTAGCTATTTGTAAGAAAAATACAAAAAAAAAAAAAAAAACATCGTATATTGTATAAGTAGCAATAGTTGTTTGTAAAATAACAATATGATATTTAAAATTGTATAGCCATATTACATTAGCTAATAAAATCTAAAAATCAATACCAATATGTTTCCATATTTCATCAGATATCTGTGTTACAACTAAATAAAGAAACATCGAAACGAAAATAAAATTACAAAGGAAAAAAAAAAAAAAACAAAAAATAAATAAAATAAAAAGAAATGTTATTGAAAAAAATTGTATAGAGACGAGCGTAAATAAAAAGAAAATGAAAAAAATGATAGAAAACAAAAAAAAACAAATAAATAAATTAAAAAATAAAATAAAAGAAAGCTAAGAAAAATAAATAAATAAAATAAATATCATAAACTTTAAAAAAAAAAAAATGAAGGCAAAGTTGTTTTCAATATACTATTACTTACCGAATCAACTCCTGTGTCCTTTCCAGGACATTTAAATGTAACATACTCATGACAACGTTTATGTACGACAAAGCAACATTCTGAAATCGATAAAGAACAAAAATAAAAGATATTATAAAATATTAAAATTTATACGTTTATCTGTAAATAAACACCTACATATCCATATACATATATTAATATAAATTGTATTTGTTTAGAAAATCTTTTTGTATACATAAAATGAATAGAAATAAATTAATGCAAAGTAGTTAAGTTTTGTAAATTCTTTAATTGAATCAATAAATGGTAAAAAGTATTACGGGCAATATAAAAGCACTATAATGACGACGGGAAAAGAAAAGTAATTTCAGATTGAAATTAGACACCTTTATGAGCTTATTTAGTTTTTGGTTTTTTTTAAATTTTTCTAAATTATATATAACGAATTATAATATATAGAATTATCGATATTGCACCCAGTTTCTACTTTGTTTTTAAATTTCAACATTTCAAGCTTTGAAATTATTGGTTTAAAAAAATTTTTTTTGTCAAATCGATAAATAAATAGATTGTGATTTGTTATAGCTATACTTGATTATATTTCTTGATGGGCGAGGAAGAACACATCTAAAATGCTTAATGTAAATGTGTTAAATCATTTCGAATTGAGAGCTGAAACTAAAAATAACTTTTGAAAGCTCTTATGCCGTAACGGGTTAATGAAAATCAATATGATTCAGACATAATTCTATTCAAAATAAACTCAATTATTTTATTTAGACAACGAATTTCTTTTTACAGCCAGGAGCTGTAAATGTACAAAATTTGAAGTCAATCGGACGAATAAACAAAGAAGTTGTTGTGCAGAAACGGGTTAAAGAAACGAAAATGGTTAACTATTTTCCAGATTAAAGAAACGTTCCTGCAAAATTTGGTGTTAATCAGATTTGCAGTGTATAAAAGCATACATGACAAACAAACAAAAAATACTTCCAGTGCAATAGAATTAAAAGATTTTAAAAAACTCAGGTAGTTAAAGTAAAACGGTTTTATATATAGTATTTTGTAGTAAACTGAGATTTGAAAGTTAAAATAATTTAAATACCCTATTTTTGCACTGTAGATACCTAATTTTTAATTTTAATAAATTGGTACATCAACTGATAGGTTCAGTTCAGCAACAATGAATCAGCAATGAATGCGAAAAAAAATTTTAACTGCAGTATGGTAAAAATTTAATTAACATTCAGCTATGTAAAGAACGATGTGGTTTTTATTAACTTTTTACAGAATAGCCTCTAAAGCAAACATTTTGTGTTCAATGGTAATATATAAATCTAAAGGAATTGAATTTCATCTTTTTTAAATATTACAATATACAAAATTGTAGATAATATATATATATAATGTCGTCATTTTTTCTTTGAAAATGTTTTTCAATTTAAATTGCAATGAAATAGAAAAAAAATATAAAATTTGAATTTCAATCTATTTTATGGATTTTAAAATTTTTATTTATTTTGAATTCGTTTTCATTTAAATAGTTTTAGAGATCTTTCTATTATTGTAAATATACATATTATAATATTAATAGATTTTATTCGATCTAAATATTTACAACTACAATACAGCAGAATTTAGAGAAATTGAAATTAAGGATAATGATAAGATTTTTTCATTTCTTCAAATAAGAAAACCAAAGTAAAACCAGAATTTCAGTTAATCTAAATCTTTTGAATACAAAATCTTTCATAACACGCAGATCAGATATTAGAGGGAGTATTCGATCAAAGATTAGAAGAAGTATACAATCAGAGATTAGAAGGAGGAGATCGGAGATTAAAAGGAGTATATTTTTCATATGAATAAATACAAATCTCTCAGATTTCAATAGTTTTATTGTCTTTTCCATATATTCTTATGTTGTGATGTATAAGAATGAATTAAAATTATCCGTTTATAGAAAATATTTCCATTTACTGGATTATTTTTTAAAAAAAAAATTTTAAAAATTTACTTATTATAGTTTCAATCTATTTGTCCGTCTGTCCGTGTATTTACAAAAATTCTATACAGTTTAAGATAGAACGATGAAATTGTAACCATCGATTGGTCTCTTACAACAATTAATGTCATAGAATAATTTTTTTTTATGTAACCCCACACATTAAAAGGTTATAATCCCGAAACGTGTGAAAACTTACAAAATTTTGCCTTACATTTTTTCAATCTAAAAATACCCAAAGGAAGAAAATTATTGTTTATCTTTGTAAATTAGTATCAAAATTATACAATCTTTTTTTTTTTAAATTTAGAATTTGTATTTACCGTTACCTGAAAAAAAAATTTATGCAAGATTTTCGTTTTTTCATAACTCCGTTATTCTTTTAGTTAGAACCTTGAAATTGTGAGAGAAGAAAGATTTTTCAGAATTAATATAATATTCCTCAAAAAATTTGTTTATACTTTTCCTCTGCTCAAGAGCTTTTAGACATCAAAATTTTGATATTTTTTGACATCACTATACTATTTTTTTCAAAACAAAAAGCAAAAATTAAACTCAACTTCAACTTTATGATTTTATTTTATATGTGTTAATGCATTTTCTTAATTATATGGTGTTTTCGTAAAATTCCGAAGAAAGTATGTTTTGGTCTCCCATATTTTCATCTAATGTATTAAATTCTAAAATAAAATAAGAAATTTTCATGCAAGTTACAATTTTAATTTTCTTTTGAAAAATGGGCCCCTTACAAAACCTTTGTTTTTCATTCTGTCTTGTTGTTTTTTCTTTTGTCTTCTTTGTATTCGATTCAATACTATACTAAAAAATACCTTTATTAGAAATGATTAGTATTAAGAGATTTAATTCAGAAAAGGTATTGGTTTAGTTAACTTAACAAGATTTAATAATTATATATTTAATATAATTTATGCAAATATGATTTTTTTTCTTACAACAAAAATTGATTAAAAGTTTATTTTAAAGGGAAATCATTTTTACAGCTAAATATTTTCATATTTATTATTAATAGAATTATTCATAAAATTATTTCAATCAAATATACTTGATCATTTACATAATATTTACATAAATATATTACAAAAGTTGACAAATATAACTATACGTATATATTTATGTACAATATATACCGTTATATGAGTACAAAATTTATTTGAATAAAAGAAAATGATATGTCCTTTTTAAATATATATAAATTTTTTTTTTTATAAATATTATATTCACTCCCTTATAATATCAGGCATTGAATAAATATAATATAGAGTATTGAAAAATACATTGAATGAATTGAATTTTCTGTTTAGCAAAGAAAAAAAAAAACCCATAACCATTGTCTGCGCATAACAGTAACAACTTTTAAATCATAATAAGAATAAAAAGGGACTGAAAAACAAAAAGAAAAATTGAAAGGAAAAACAAAATAATCTGTTATGACATAATATCAATATTACCAGAACTGTCATCACATCACATGTCTAATTGAAGAAAAAATAAAGGAAAACACGTACATTCGTACATGATGCTTTCCTTTTACTTTTTTTTTGATTTTTTTTTGTTTTTGTAAACCATTTTAATGTATTTTTTTTTATGTACAAGTGTTTGAAAAAAAAATTTTCTTTTTTAAGTTATGATAAATTTTTGTTTTTTTGTTTTTCTAAACGTCTACTGTAAGATAAGAATATTTAATTGTTCGACTAAAACTTTTTAAAGCCATTCAATAACACAAGTTGTTTTTTTTTTTTTTTTTTTTTAAAGAAAAACGATTACCTATAGAATAAAAACTTTATTTTAATGACCTTCAGATTTATTATCGATTATTTTTCTTTTTTTTTTTGAAATGTTTGTTATGAAAATTGTTTTTATAATGTAACAGTTTTAGTGAAAGGTGTCTAAATTTTAAAGATTTAGTATAATAAATATAGGTAATAATAGTTTTTGTTTATAGTCCGTAATGAAGACAACTTGATATGACATTTATATGAAAAACAATTGGCTATCTATGAATGTAATAATCTTCAACATTTAAAAAAAAAAAAAAAATTTTATCTCTGTATTTTGAATAAAATTTGCAACTAAATCGCTCATTTTCACTTATTCATTCACTTATTCATCTATTCTGAATAATAAGATATGAAACATAAATAAAATTTTTACGAAAAATATATTAAAAATCAAAAACTAAGATTCAAAATTGAAAACCGATTAAAATTTTTTTTAAAATAACAAGGATATAACATACAAAACAACTAACAAGATTCATAATACTATTTGATTTTTTATTTTATTTAAATTAAATTTAAGGTGTATAAAAAATTACAAAAACAAAAAAAAAAAAAAATTATAAAAAAAGAAAAGATTTCTTATTTTTTTTTGTATCTATTTATTGATAATAATATATATTAAAGTATCCTGAATCTAAATTTTTACTATAAATTTTGTCTAAAAATTAATGTCGGGTAATGAACTCAAAAAATTATAATATATTTAGTTAAGTATTTATAAAGTCACAATGTTAAAAGGCTCCACAAAATAATAATTTTATTCAATATCAAATATCCTTAAAAAGAATATAAAAGTATATAATAAAAAGAGTCATAGTTGGAGCTAAAGAGAAAGTTTAGCAAGAATGTTTCAAATTTTAAATTAAAAAAGGATAAGTTGTAAACACCAAATATAATATGTATAATACAAATAAAAATATTCAAATAATATCTAATTTACACATCAATGTTACACCATATTCGTATAGTTATATTTGACAGAAGGATAATACTTTCAGCTTATATATATTACATTTAGATGCCTAACCTCCTAATAATTGAAAATAATGAATATTTCTTTAAAGTATGAATTTGAAGAAGTTGATTCTTTCTTTTTTTTTTTATTTTTATTTTAAATAAAATCTAATCTGAAAAACTAAAGTTTAAAATTTACATCTTTTATTAAGATTTTTAATAAATGTATAGTCATTTTGTAGAATTGCTGCATGATTTTGTTTGGCCAACTTTAAAAGATTTCTTAAATGAAATAATTTGATGTACTTAATGAAATAATTAATTTGTAATTATTTTAAAACAAAATAAAGGTCTAATAAGAATTGGTAAAGTATTGTATTGTATATTCATAAAAAAAATTATGTAAGCTTAAGCCCCAATTACTATATCTAACATCGTAGGTTTTGGAATGATTAGAAAATTACAACGTCGCTGTAGCTAATTGTAATACTCTGTATAAGACAGACTTTAAAAAATGTTTAAAATTTCTTAAAAATTAGTACTTGCGCTAACTACAAAAAAAAAAAAAGAAATTAATTTAAATTAATAATCTATAAAAAGAAAATCTTTGAAGTTAACTTTATTACAATTAATAAAGAAATAAATATTTGAACCTTAGTGATTGCATACAGTCTAGGCGTATTACGGATAAAATGTGAGCTTAAGATTTGTACAGATCGGATACATTTTTAATAGAAAAAAGGAAATCATTGCAATCAAATTTTCTAAAAGTAACGGTATAAATTCAATAATAACCCAAATAATTAGGTATAGATCTAATAACACCTAAAGAATTGTCTAACCAACTACCGAAAGAAAAAAGATTCATGTAGGTAGGGTGGGTATTATTAAAGTATAGTTCAATACTTTTTTTTGAAAATATTTGTAAATTAATAAAGAAATTTAAAAAAAACAAAAAAACCATTAATCGAATAACATCAAAATTTTAATATGAGAATTAAGTAGTAATTTTTCCTTAACGGATTAAATAAATCAACAATTTTTATTATTAAAGGAAGATATTAAAAAATTTAATTCTAATCTTGACAAAACATGCGTTTTAATAATTTATCATAAAAATGTGACAATAATTCATTTAAAAAATAAATAACAAAATCAATTAAATAAAAAATTTATATTGAAACTTGTTTTATCATTCATTCTATATGTATTTTATTTAATAAAAAATATAATTTTTTTACAAAAAATTTAAATATTTTATCGTAAAGTTTCCTTTTATTTTTATTTCTTTTAAGCACAAAATATATTTAAATAAATTAAATTTTTTAATAGCTTCGTTTTTCTTATACTTAACATATAAAATTTTTAAAGAACGAAAAAAAAAAAATTTTGATTATAAGATACATGTTAAAAAAGTTTTCTTCAAGGACATACTGTCATTCAATTAATTTTTTTTTTTTTTTGTAAATAAATCTTTTAGATATGTAAATAAAACATACATTTTAAAATGTTTTTTTTTTTATTTTCTTTTTTTAAATTTTATTAAAAAAATGCATATAAAAGAAAATATTGCAAAGATTCAAATATATTAACAAGTAAAATTTAACCGAATTAAAAAAAAAAAAAAATAAAATAACAAAATAATGTAAAGAATTTTGAGAAATCTTTACAAGTACATAATAAAATTTTTTATATATTTTACAAACTAAGAAATAATAATAAAAAAAAAAAAATTATGATTAATAATTTTTATTTTGAATTTACGTAAAATATAAATTTTTATTACCTTGACATTGAAATCCTTGTTTTCCAAAGCCCCTAAAAATATACAAAAAAAAAAAAAAAGACACAATCCATTAGAATATGATTCAAAAAATGATTAATATTCTTTTAAAGGATATTTTATATTTTTATTTTATTTTTTTTTTTTTTATGAAAAATTATTTGTAAAACAACGAAATATAAATTTAATTTTAAGTGTGTATAAAAATATATAAAAAAAATATTTAAGAAAATGATATAACGTTACTGAAATAACAGAAACATTTTTTTTTGTTGAAACATAGTTGAATTTGAAAAATTGAAAGGAAATTCGTGAGGAAATTATCATACAGAAAAGGTTAGTAGATAATATATTTTTTATTGTCAAGGAGTGCAACCAATAAGTAAAAGATATACTGTTAGAAGCACAAACTAAGGTAAATTCTAAATACATAAACTCATTAATCATAGTCCGTTAAGTGATCAATAACCATGAGACTGATATAAAATATTTTTGTAAGTATACTATATAGAAAATAAGTAAATGTGACTTAATATGGAATTTCTGTAATAGAGGTTAGTCAGAAATCGGAAATGAACAAAGCGTTTGAAAAGATTTACTTAGAAAGAGTAAACAGGAATCTGTTTTCTTAAAATTATAGTCAGTATATCTCACTATGTTTTTCTGAAGTTTTTAAAAGTTTATCTAATTAATTTTTTTAGATTAAAATATTTTTTTGAGTATAGGTAGTACCTATTTTTTAAAAAATAATTACTTTAGTATTTTTCTATATTTTTTATAATAGTATCATTTCCAGGCTAAAAAGGATGTTTTAAGATTTACATTTTACTTAGGAATGGAATGCTTCAATTAAAAAGTTGCTTATAATACTTTTAATTCTATTACTCTAATAAATTGAAATACTTCTTCTATTAGAGTAATAAAATTTTAATTCATACTGTAATAATTAACATAAAATTACATAAACAATAACCAAAACAAGAAAAGGAAAGTATAGCATTAAATCAATATCACTTTAAGCAATTCATTGTATATTTTCTTCTTGTTATTTGACCAATATGAATATATTATGGCAACCTTATGCGAATTTACTAATTTCTAAATGATCCAAACATTTTATAAGATTCAAATTCTCAGAAGCATAATTACCATCATTATTTCATTTTATTTGAAGTAATTTGTTATTTAATAATTTCTTTTCCCAAGTTTAAGTTTGCCTGTAAAGTCTGAAAAAATCCCCAAAAATAAAAGATTCGCATGCAATTTCAAATGTTCATTTTTTGAAGGTTAAATATTGTTGCCATTTAAACATAAAAAAAAAAAATTATTATAATTTGAATAAAAAATTAAAAAAACATGCTTAAAAATCTTAAATGAGTAATCTTTTGAACAAGAGTAAGAGTAAGTTATCCATCCATTTAAAAGATTTGATATATTAAAAGATTTAAAAAATAAAATTTAAGAAAATCATTTTAATTTTCTTAAATTTATGATTCTATAGATTTGATCTAAAGTAAAAAAAAAAAAAATAAATGGGTAAAAAATGAATAAAAGAAAACCATCTGGACACAAATTCATTAATTTTAATTTTCCTAATTTTTATTGTTATAAATTTTTGGTTTTCTTTTTATTGTTTTTCTTGTGTTTTTTTTTTGCTCAATTCAAACATTAATTGTATATATGTTTTACTTTTATATATTTTATTATGATATAAAACACCTTTATATTTGTATATGATACAATACTATATAATATATAGTATTATACCTATATATATAAAAACAATTACCCAGAAACTGATAATTATGTATATAATATATATAGCCTTTAGTCCTTTAGGCTATATTTTATAATGTGTTTAAAGTAAAAAGTATATTATAAAACTTCATGTTTTAGTAGGTAATCATTAATTTGAAATAAAATGGTTAACCATAAGGTGGTCAAGTGAAATGAACATATTAAAAGTTTATATTGAAATTTTAGAATTTTATTAATTATTATCTATCTAAGAAAAAGAAAAGAAAAAGGACATACTTTTAAGCAAATTTTTATTTATATTTTAGAACGATTAAAAAATGAAAAATTATCAGTAGTAATGAAGTTTTGCAAAAAAAAAAACTTTTGAATATTAAATATTAATTTTAAATACAGATTTCATTGTGTTAAGGATAAATTTTAGATATTATTAAGATAGGCTGGCAATATTTGTAAAATTATAGTTATTTCTTTGTTTGATACTGCCTCAAAAAATTATTGTTTTAGATATATTATGTATAATTTTTAATGTTACATAACACACACCTATCGCATAAAATGGGTAAATGAGTAAATGGTTAATAATATCATAATAATATTTTAATTAATTGCATTTTGTGAGCTTATATTCAATATAATTATGTATAATTTGTTATAAATCATATAAGTCATAAGTCTTAACTTATAATTACTTTTAAATCATATAATTCATCATTCATGTGCGTAAAAAATAAAATTAAAATAAAAAATCTTAATATTAAATATGAAAAAAAAAAGGATTCTATTTTTATCCTTTTACATTTAATACTACTGACAAAAAATTCCATTTAAATTATAAACATTACCCGAATTGTTAACAAAAATATTTTAGTTATAAAATTTATGTGTATTAAAACTATTGTTAAGTTGTAGGATAATTTTAACAAAATTTAATCATACACTTTTTTTTTTTATTTAGGCTTTCCGTTCAAATTAAAATTTACAAAAAAAAAAAAATGTAATTATTCGAATCTCTTTATTTTTTTTTTTTTTTGTCCACAACAATATATATTTTCGTCCTTTTATAATATTTAATAAGCAAACTTTGTATACCTAAGCAACAAAACTATTTTTATAAAATAACTAAAAAAAAAAAATTTTTTTTTTGTTCTATACTAAGAACCAAACAAACCAAAACTTCATATTCCTTCAACAAAAAAAAAAAAAGTCTAATTCACTAGATCAAAACTTTGAGAATCAGACCTATTAATTTTACTTTTTACACTTCAATATCTTTTTTTGTTTATCCTCATCCTAGAAATATAAAACCTAGGCAACACAAAAACACAAAAAAAAAAAAAAAACAAAACAAAGGCATTTTTAGGGTTGTAAATTAAAAAAAATTTAATTCTATTTTATATCTATGGTGTTTTATCCTTTTTTGTTTTTCTATGTAAATGAATTACGAACAGATAAAAGATTGAAAAACAAAAAAAAAAACAGGATAACGAAAATGTCCTTGAGCCAAATGATAACAAATTTTTTTCTTTTTATTATTATAAAAATAAATAATATATTAATTTTTTTTTATTTTAATTTTCTCTCAAAAAAAAAAAAAATTAAAGATATAAAGGGATAAAAGAGAATCATAAATGAATTTAACTGTATTTGATTTTCTTAACAGAACCTTTTGTAATATTTCAGAAACAGCTATTATGCATATATAAGGACTATTTATAACATAATTTTAATACTAAAATGGCCAATATCATTTTGGCTATAAATATAATTACTATATATTTGAAATTGGCATTACAGTAAATCTTCAAATAAAAACAAAGAATAATGTAATAAAAATTTCTACATCTTAAAATATAAATTGAATTTATTTTTTTTTATTAATCTGCAAATCAAGTGATTTATTTTTAACACAACAGGTTTAAAAAAAAAATAAAAATAAAAAAAAAAAAAACTTTTTTCTTTTCTAAAAAGTAAAATATTTTTATATTATTTTGTTTTTAGTTAAAAAGTTTTAATTATTATTTTGTCTGATGTTTTAAAAATTTAATTTTTTTGTCAGTCTTTGGATTCTAATTTTATTTCAATTTTTAATAAACTTTACTAATGGATTTCGTAAAACAGCCAGAAAACATATCATAAATGGCCTTAGAATGGAATTCGCAAGTCACTAGAAGACATGGTCGGCCGAGCAACATCTGACGACAAATAATTCTTCTGGGGCTGAATAAAATTAACATATCCCGGAAAAATGACAGAACAATATAGCTACGAACCAAGTTTAATGGAAATGTCTAATAATGGATCTATAAGATGTAAGAATAACTATTAAATATAAGGAACACCTTATAGAATTTGTGCATATAAAAAAAACTAGCACACTTCGAAAATATAAATATTTCAATTAAAATGGGAGGTTTGAAAAGCTTCGTAAAAAAATTGTACTTTCAAAAAAAGAGTTATTTTGAGAAAAAACGAAAGAAGACTTAAGATAAAATCAGAAATGGAAAGCAAAATTAGAAGTGACTAAAATAAATAAAAAAAAAAAATGTCCATAATAACTTACTTAGCCGTTATACGTCATCTTTTTACCACTTTTTTATAATCAAAGCGTCATCTTTCTATTCCTGTTAACTCACTTTTTTTGAATCTGAGAAATAGAAGTTTCTCTATTTTGCTTTGACTTTTGATACACTTTTTTTGACATTTCTTCTATACATGTTTTTTGACATTTTGAGATGTTATTAAATACTGCGAAACTTAAAAACTTTTCTGAATCTCTAAAGCGTTCTTTTTAAAAGCAAAATTTTTTTTTTTTGTGACCGAGCTACTCACAAAAAGTAAAGGATAGTGAAAATTTTAAAAATTATTTTTAAATTATTATAAATTAACGTTTCAAAATAGTTAAACTTTTGTCATTTTAAAAAAGTGTAGAAAAAAAGGTATCAAAAACATTGACGTCTAATCACTGCCTTAAACATTCAATATTAAATGTAATGTTACCAGTCAGAATTATGGATGTATTAAATATAACAAACTTTTGTTTTTTTTTTGTTTTGATTAAAAACTGGCTTAAGGATCGGAAAACCCATTTATATTCTGTTTTAATATGTCCATTAAACAAAAATCTTTCTAATGTTTATTATCTGATAATAAAACGTGCTGATAATATATTTTTCTTTTTTTTATTAACTTAATTTAGAATGTATTAATTTTCACTGGAAAAAAAAAAAGAAATAATTTAAATATTCCAAAATAATTATACGAAAGCATATTATTATGCTCTTAAGATTTCAATAAGTTGATTTTTACTTTAAGAATTAATGAATTGAATCTTAATTTAATTGAAATTGGTAGACGAACTGCTTCCAAAATATAATCAAAAAAAAAAAAAACAAAATACATTTAAGTATACATAATTCCTTTATTTTTTACAAATTTATTCAAAACAATCCAGTAAAATTAAGAATTAAGAATATTATTAATTATTTTTCTTTTCAAAAATCAAGAACAGTTTTTTTTTTATTTGAAATTTCAATTACATATACATGAAAAAATTATACAAGTATAAAAATTAATGTTTTTATCCGTTTTTGCTTTTTATTGTTGTATAGGTACTAGTTTGCAACTTATATTATTATTTTTTTGGAATTAATTTATTATAATGTTGTTTTTATTTTATTTTTTTTTTTTGTTGTGGTTATGTCAATGGCATGGAAATGTCGTAAGACCTTTCAGAGCAAAATAAAATAAATCAATAAATATTGTTGTGTTAAAAGGATAATCATTTACTAAAAAGGATAATGAATGAATCGTAAATCTTAAAAAAAAAAAAAAAAAAAAATCAAAGTGATTCATTATCTTTTTGAAAGTAAAAAAAAAAAAAATTAATGAAATTTACCGTTGTTCTGAATAACTATAGAGTTAAATGAATTATTGGATCAAATGTATAAAACTGAGCTTCAACTTAAATTTAACTTTTTCATACAAAATCTACGCGTTAAAATGTAGTTCTTATTTAAAAAGTAATGTTTCAGTTGATTCATTAAATGCAGTGTTAAAAAATCTCAGAGTTAAATAAGTAATAACACAATATCGGGTTTTTGACAATGGTTCTATTAAAAGTAAATGATTCAAATTTGGTGAAACAGAATATTATTTTCGTTTTTTGTGAGTAAAATAAAAACGTTTAATCTGAAAAATTTAATTTATATTTTTATTATCCATGTAAAAAAAAAAAAAATTATGCATAACAAATCATACATTTTATTTCATAATTTGTTTTTAAAATACACAACTAAAAAAAAAACATTTCAATATTATTAATGATTTTTTGATTATTATTAACGATTATTTTTGGTTATTTTTGTTCAACGAAGAATGGTTATTAATTTAATTTTAGACAAAAGCCATTCAAATTGGAATTAACCAAAGTATAATGGAAGAAAAATTAACAAAAAAATTATTTTTTATATGTTATCATTGTAACAGGGTCGTTAATTAGAACTTTGTAATTGTATTATATAAAATTGTTTTAGAACATAAATTAAAATTTACAAAAAAAAAAAAAACTTTAATTTTTATTCATTATTATTATTTCAAACTTCTTTGAGTTATATCGAAAAAGTTCAAAACATCACTTTATGTCTAATATACCTGTTTTGAACTTTGCCTGCCTCTCTAACACTAACTCCTCATAAAATTTGTCAAAATATTGGAGTATATTTTCATCGTTTTATAAATATTTTGTAGGAAATTACATTTGCTCCATTGAATTAAAATCTATTATATGCCTCCTCTAAAATATTTTCAACGTATAACCAGAGAGATAAAAAAAAATCAATCCTATACAAAATGAACTACTTCTTCCACTCCGTCAATGATGTTCAATTCTTCAATTTCCAACAATTCAAAAAGAATCTATTTAGGTTCATTTTTAATCTATCCTGCAACTCTCTCTTAATATCATATTATCCTCCAACATTATGCTAAACCTAGATTAGTATAAATTAATACTTTTTTAGTGTTTCGCTAACATGTAGTCAAAAAGTAGTCTTTGCTTATACTTTTATCTATTATTAATTTGTATTTACAATATTCTATATACATGTTATAGTTTCCTAATAGGTATATCTTTTATGTTATATGTTTTCGTTTAATGAACATACTATACCATATTTTATTACAACAAATATTGGGTATGAATGACTAAATGTAACAGATTGTTTGTAATCGTTTTATTTTTCTCATGAATTTTCTCAATATTTATTCTACTCTGTTTTAGAATCCTTCCTATATTTCTTTTTGAATATAAATAAATAATTAAAATAAAGTTTTCAAGAAAAAAACAAAAAAAAGATTGTACAAGAAAAGAAAAATTATTTTAAGATCAAGACTAATCAAGATTCTAAAAATAGCAACTTTTATTTTTTTCAACTTAATTTTATTTTGAAGAAATATTTTTTTAATTTTTATGGTAAATAGTGTTCGAATAAAATTTCTTTATTTAATTTACCGTTATTTTTATTACCATACTTAAAAAAGATG
This sequence comes from Poecilobothrus nobilitatus, assembly GCA_947095535.1. Classification (NCBI taxonomy): domain Eukaryota; kingdom Metazoa; phylum Arthropoda; class Insecta; order Diptera; family Dolichopodidae; genus Poecilobothrus; species Poecilobothrus nobilitatus. Next base: position 24,196,459 of record OX352773.1, on the reverse strand, counting down.
TATATTATTTCATAAATATCTTTCTGACACAAGATAAAGTCGAATGACAAGAGATGGCACTTTTCAAAAATTTAAATGTTCATTTACAGACTGTAATGTTGACAGTAACAAATTTAAAATGATTATATGTAATGGACAATGGTATGTGTATACATATGTACAAATCATATCCAAAAACATACGACTAACAAAAATTATAAAGAGCAAAAAAAAGTATGTTGCAACAAAATGTTTAGAAACAAATGGCTGGAAGACCAAAAAAAATTAAAAGTGAATTTTTAATTTAGCTTTAGTTTAGAAGGACTTTAAAGAAAATAAATGGAAAAATTATTTCTTATGATATAAAAATTAAAGTTAATGTTTAAAAACTTTACTTGTGATCTTAATGATATCGTTATTTTTAATCTTATTTTTTAAAATCTTTTTTTTTTCAAATAATTTTTTTAAAATCTTATTTTTCATTAAAATCTCATTTTTCCGAAAACTTGTATTTATTATATCACAAAAAATTTTTTTTTGCTAAAGTGTATTAGGCATTTATTTTTCGAAGAAAAAATCGATGTATTTTTACAATCATTATTATTTTTTAGGGGGTTTGAGGGTATCAGCCTTCATTTGTTGTTGACACATGTGTGTATTTTTAAGAATTTAAAAAATACGATTTTAAAAAATAAGATTTTGAAAAATAAGATTTTATACCTAATCCACTTTGTTTCTGTCTAAAATGTAGTTTCAGCATTTAGTGATTAAATTAGTCTAAAATGTTCCAAAATTTCGAATTTTTTTTAAAGTTAAAAATAAATGTTAAATTTCAAAAAAAAATATATTAAGTTTCTTAAATGAAAATATTTTGTAGTTTGACAATAATTCCGGATAGAAAAAATTTTCAGTAGAAACGTGGTGGTTAGGCGTCAATTTTTTCTATCTGTTTTTTAACCCTATCATTCTTTTTTCTTCTACACTTTTTACAAAAAATGAACTGTTTTGAAGGATTTACAAAATATATAGAGTGTTACTTTTTTGAATCTTTTTTAAAATCGGTTACAGTATTTTTAAGGACAGTAAAAAAAATTGATAAATTCAATCTTACATAGATTTAAAAACTTACATAGATTGAAAAATTGATTTTATTGCTAACTTAACTGGAAAAATGATGGATAATAAAGAAGTAATACTTGACGCAGCGCATTTAAATAATTATCTAAATGTTATATTATATTATATTATAACATTTAAGTATACCAAAATTAAGTATATCAAATATTAAGTATATTTGTTGTAATTTCATAAAAAGTATGGCTACATAAAAACGTTCTTCTACAAAATATTTTTTTTTTGTTTATTCCCCAAAAAAAAAAAATTACACAGCCTTTCCTTTCAAGGTGTGGTTTATGTAAATGTTGTAAGGGGGTAGTATTGTCGTAAGGAGTTATTCTTACGACGTGTGTGAGATTCGATTCCACACTCTTTCGTTATAGCGTATTTGACCATGCTATACTCAGGTCACCCTAATAAATTTTATTACCTACCAGAAATATCTTAAGTTTAAGTTTAAGTTTGCCTGTCTGTTAGAGTAATTTAAATATAATTGTTAAATATAAAACCATGGAAAAATTTTGAAAAAATTCTGTAGAATGACAAATCTGTGTGAGGAATTTTATTCAAAATATTTTAAAAATCTGCTTAAAATGTCTATCCAAAAAGTTAGTAGAAAAAGTAGAAATAATAAAGTTTGTAAATAAATTTTTTGAAAAATATTATATATAGTTGAAAAGAAAACACTTTTATTCTGATTAATATACTTATCAAACCTATTATTTTTATCAATAGTTATTATAAACGATTTGCTTTAGTTTTATTTTTTTTTTATTTTATGAGCTTTTAGGTTTATAAATTTTTACAAGGCTACAAATTGCTATTAGTTTTAATATATCATTAATGTTAACATTAATCTTTCGTTCAGTATTTTTTACGATATACTTACAACATTCAAATAAACATATTTTTATATTTTATATAGTATATCCTTTCTTTAATAACTTATCATTTCATTCTGTTTTTGTTGTTTTTTATTATTTTTAATTATACAATGAATTTTTTTTTTCATTAATACTCTTTTAATACTACACATATATATTATATATATATACAATGAATTCGCCTCACCTTAGTATATTATCCTTAAAATCTTCGGGGTTTTCTTTCAAAGGGAAGGAAAATATTGTTTGATTATTTCTTCGTATACAGCAATGAACGAAAAAAGTAACGTGAGTAAAAAAAAAAAAAAAAATTTTATGAACGTACTAAAATTATGCCAGTCACTTTTTGACAACTTTTCTTTTATTTATTTATTTTTTTTTTTTTCGAAACATAATTTAAAACGTTTTTAATGTTTTACGCCTAACAACAATAATCTGGTAATCCTTTTTTTATATTTCTTGTCATTTACTAATATATACAATATAATAAGGTACATACTTATATATAAGACAATATTATGTATATATATTTGACTTTTATTACTAGTTACTATACAGTTTGATAATATTTTATTCATGATTGAATGATTTTCATTATAACTATACCATACCTTTTTACCTTCTTATATTTTTTATTTAATAATAAAAATCCAGGATAATAACAAAATTATTATTAAAATGATCTTTACAACCAAAATTAAAAGTAAAATACACAATTGTTGCTTTTAAATAAAAAATAAAAAGATTCTATTATTTATATTTATCCTTGTCAATTGTCTGTGTGTGTGTGTGTGTGTTGGGGGTTGTGTAAATTTTAAAAGGTTGGGTAATTTTATTCTTTTTTTTTAATTCGGGGGGATTACCATATCGTTATATACATATTATAATGATTAAAAACAGGTATAAAGTAATTTTAATTTAATTAAAAGTTTCTTAAACTCGTCATCTGTTTTTTTTTTTTTGTTTTTTTTCATTGTACAGATTTCATGTTTTACATTTAAAATATTTTTAAATTTATAAATAACTTTATATACATATACATATATAATAATTTTAATTTCATTTTAATTGGTATAGCATTAACTTGTTTGAATATAAAAGGATAAAAATGACAGATGATAATAATAAATTTAACAAAAGAATTTTTGTTTTTTTTTGTTTTTTTATTTAATCAATTAAAATTTAATTTTATTGTTATTATATTCCCGCATTTATGGTTTCTAATACCTGATGTTGTGATTAAAAATTTTTTTTTTTTGTTACATTTTCAATAATATAAAAAAGATTTAATAAAATTTAATGATGACAGTATTAATAGTATATTTTTAAATTTTATATGTTCTCGTTATGTTTGGTAACGGATGGGAAAATTTCTTTTGGGATTTAAAAATTTCGTAATAAATTTTTTTATTTTATTAAGGTACAATAATGAAAGTTTTATAATTCAAAGATTTAACGCATTTGTACAAAATTTCTTTGAAATAATTTAATGACATACACAAATAATTTCCAAGAATGTATGTTTTATTTTTTACTTTGCCTCAAATGGGTGATGAGTAAAGTGTTAAGGTAAACTCAAAAGAAAGAGAAAAAAAAATTTGCAGTAAATGTGAAGATAAACTGTACTATTATAACGGATAGACAATATAAAATTTATGATGCAATGATTAAAAGTTTACGCTTTTTATATGAAAACTAAATAAAAGGAAATTTTATATGGAGAAATTGAAAATGAAAGATATTTTGCCGGATAAAATTGTTAACAATTAATGTAGATAAGTTTTGTCTAATATATAAAAACTGTTTAAAACAACACCGCTTAAGACTTCATCATATCGGTTAAAACAAAAAAAAATTGCATATCCCATTTTTGTTTTAAGAATATTTTCATATAACTATGATCCTTTTAAAATGACATCGCATAGGTGAAAAACTGCTCTATAATTACCAATAAGTTATAAATACGAATAAGTACAGCTTTATAGTACGAAAAACTGCTTTATAAAACTTATTGGTACTTAATTTCTGTTTGAATATCGTTTATTAGGGGCTTCGGTGGTCTGGTGGGTAAGAGCGTATGAAATACGCTGTAAATACAGAGGGAGTGTGGGTTTAAATCCCACACACGTCGTAAGAGTTATTCCCCCTTACCACATTTACAACCAGCCACATTTATGTGGCAAAGAAATGCATTTAAAAAAAAAATCGTTTATTACCATGATATTTAAAAAAAAAAATGTATATTTTTTTTTTTTTTTTTAACTTCAAAAGGTGGACATTGAAGACAATTGAAATGAGTCTGTTTCAAATGACAAAAATATCATACGTTTCAAAAATTAATCAAATTTTAAGTATTTGGAAATTATTACAGAAGACGTTATGATAGTAACAAAGAAAAAAATGTTGTAAGTATATACCTATAACAATTTCTTAAATTTACCATTCAATTTCGAATATTAAAAATTTGTTGCATTAAATGAAAACCGATTTAATCAAAATAGATCAAAAACAAAGTAAAATTACAATTTTCTTTACTGAAAAAGTAAATATATTCTTTAGATACCAACTGCCTCATAAATTGTACATATATAAAATGTTATGAAATTTGTAAAGCATAAGAATTATGCTTTTTTTATAATATAAAAAAAAAAAAATAGGAAAACTGTTCTAATGTCGACCGTTTAAAATGACAAAATGTTGATATGGTCATTTCAATCTCATTTTAAATCATTTTTACTCTATTATTCATTTTTATATTGTATTTACAGATCGTTTCGAATATATTTGAAACGTTATTTACAAAATATTAATATATCAATTACATTTTTTTTTATATTAATTAAAACGATGAGGCTGAATTAGCCTATTTGAATAACAAACACATCTACTACATAAAAACTTACAACACATTCTCAATACCAAATTTATTTATTACTATATGTATATGTGAGCTATAAGTATAAATTCAAAATTGTTTGACCTTGAATAATGACAATTTGTCAAAAAATCAAAAATGTCAAGAAAAAATAACTGATTATAAGTTTACTGAAATTTAAAATCTTAAAACAGAACCGTTTTTGTTAGACTTTCATCAGTTTAGATAAGTTTAGATTTACAACCACCAATTGTTAAACTAAAATAAATCATCCAAATACAATTTAAAGGTTGTCCAGACACTCTGTTCATAGTTAAATAAAAAAGAAATTCCAATACACCTAATTTCCATATAATTAAAAGTTCGTAAGTTCAAAGTTTATCAAAAAAAATAAAAAAAAATTTTATTTAAAACTTATAATTACATGTAGGTATTTAAAATATTAATTGTATAATAATTAAGAAAGCATCAATTGTTTGATAAAATAAATAATTATTTTATAAATATATTATTAATTATATTTTTTTTTTTGCCTTTTTATTTTTATGTAATTAGGTCAATAAATTTTGTAATTAAATGAAATATAAAACAAATAATTATGTTTTAAATGAAATTGACTATGTTAAGTAGTGGCAATTTAAATAATTTAATTCAAAATTTTTATAAATAAAATTATTTGTTAAATAAAAATTTAAGATAATTTATTTTACATAATAATGAATACATTCAATATTATTTTATTTAATTTTTAATGTTTAATGAACAATAAAAAAATAATTGAAAAATTTTGGTTGTTTTAGGTTGAGGTTTAGTTGAGGTTTATTTAACATTTGGTTTAAAATATCTAATATATTATATGGTAAAATATACCACATATAATAAATTTTATTAATGAAAATTAATGAATGCATATTAAAGTAAATTTTTAAAATTAACTTGAAAAACTTTAATATTTCCCGATAAAAATATTATTGAACAATAAATTAAAATTAAAATTATTTAAAAATTGACTTTTTTAAATGTAATATATACTAGCATTATAAAAATTTTGTTTTTTTGATTCTCTATACACGCTTTGAAAACTTGTATATGGTTGCAAGCTGTTTTTGGAGTTAATTTATTTTCTTTTATTTTGCTGCTGTAGGAAACATAGGGCTTCCACAAATCCTCTCCTATTTACTGTATATTTTGTTTTTTTTTTTAAATTTCTTTCCAAGTCTTTTTACTTCTATTTCAATCTGTATTTTTCTTTTCAAAGTTGTTTTAAGTCTTCTCATGTTTCTTCCGCCTTGGTAGTTCTAGGTAGTCCAACGAATGACGTAACACACTGATGTATTTAGTTGTTATATATTGTTAGTTGTTGGGCGTCTGATGCCATGGCCGATCCATCTTCATTTTCTTTCTTTAATTTGTATTTCAATCAATTCTTAACTGGTTAGCAACCATAATTCTTCGTTTAGTGTTTCTAGTTAAGTATAATTAAATCGAGTTAGTATAATTAAAAATATATGAGTCGTTAGTTTGATTCATCAATTTTCCAGTTTAATATTACCTTTTACGAGATATTATCCTCATTCTACCCTTTAGCTTTTTTTAAATTTTGTCATGTCTGTCAATACATTCTAATATTTTAACATGTCAAAAGTTTTGTAATTCAAAAATAATTAAATTCTGTCGAATTCAGTACGTTTTCCATATTTGATGTAACACTTTATTAAATTTGTATTTAAAAGTTTTTTTTTTCTTTGATTAAATCTATTGTGTAGTTATAGTTTACAGACTATCATTATATTCAAGTATTTTCGGCACCTTTCCACAGATTTATTCTTATGACAATATTTAAATACTGCTTTAACAATTAACGTTCTTGTTCGCTCACTATCCACAGTCAGCTGTCAAAATAAAATTGAAATGTATTAAAGTGTATGAGTGGATTTACAATAAACGTAGTCATAGAAAAAGTTTCATAACTTTTAACTTTTTTCTCTTTCTAATCGAATTCAAGTGTCAAATAATTGAATAGTATTAAAACAAAAATAAAAAGATGTCATTTGTTTTTTAATAGGTAAGTACAGGGCATGTTTTTACAATATTTTTAAAATAATTTCCAACCCAGTTTAAAATATTGAAGAAATAAAATATTAAGCTAAAGATTAGTAAAAATAGAGAAAAAACCAAAATCTAAAACTCAAATTTCATTGTCAATATTTTATAGGCTGTGTAAAGACATGTGTGTATAGGGAGTGAAACGAAAACATTGGTTAAATAAGTACCTACATAATAAGAAGGAATTTCAAATTTACTTTTGATTATTTAATTTAATATAAAGACTTAATGTAAATAAATAAATTATTTAACTTAATATAAAAGACTTAAATTTAGTATGAATAAATAATTCTTTAATAATTTTTAATGTAAATTACTTTTATTGAATTTATCGATTATTCGTATATTTTGTGTCTCATCCCTTTCAATTTGTATTTAATTTAAAATTTTGTACATAAAACTTTAATATCATATTAAACATTAATATTCATAACTAAATTACCTATATATATGTATATATATTTTAATATGTATACATATAATAAAATACGTATATACATAGGAATTGTAAAATAGTTAAAATAGGCATTAAAAATTAAATATTTTATTTATATAAATTTTATTATAAAGTTTATAAAATTTTGAAAATATTTAACTAACCAAAAAGTTACATAATTTATGTAAGTACTTGTATATAATATAATATAATCATATTAAACACAAACACATTAACATACATAAAATATACTTAAGGAATAATCCTTTATGATTGAATTATTCTTTATTTTATTTTCTTTTAATATTTCTTTAAATAATTTAGTTAAAAGATTTGCATGAATAAATTTAATATGAAGAAAAAAAAAAAAAAAAAGAAGAGAAGAAAATGCATTTAACTTTCAACAAATTAATTAAAATTTTTATTAAATTTCATAGAGAACTAAACAAGGTAGAATGTAAACCAACGGTTTTTAAAAGTGCACATTTCCAAAACTCAATACAAACTGTTTATAATTGTGACTTGCACAAAAATTTGAAAATTTCATGTAATAAGAAAATATGTGAAAAAAGATTTTTTTTTGGAATTTTGCGGGGTAGTAAGTCCGGAATCCTATATAACTAATAAAAACGGTTAACACACATAAAAATATTTAAGTCTAAGTTACAGGTGTCTAAAAATAGCAAATTTTCAATTTTTGAGGCGTAATAACTCTTAAAGATGGGGTGGTACCAAAAAATTTTCTGAGGAAACTTATACTAATTCTAAAAGTTCTTTCTTTTCTCAAAATTTTAGGTTCCTGTCTAAAGACGTGCCGGAGTTATGAAAAAAGAAATTTCATGCAAAAAATGGTTTTCACATAACGGTAAATTTAAATAGTAAATTACAAAATATTACATAATTTTGATATTGTTTTATATAGATAATACAATTTTCGATCTGCTAGCGGTTTTAGATTGCAAAACTATTACGCAGAGCCTGAGATATATACATCTGAAAATGGGGAGATATATACATCCTTTACAACTAAAATAAACCTTTAACACACATAAAAATATATTACTGTAGCTTTAATTTTTATACCTTGCAGAAGTAAAATGTGTACAGGTTCCTAAGTTACAGGTGTTTAAAAATAGCAAATTTTCAATTTTTGAGCCCTAATATCTCATAACAGGGAGTGATCCAAAAAAATTTTCTGAACAAACTTATACTAATTCTAAAAGTTATTTCTTGCCTCAAAATTTCAAGCCTCTATCTAAAAGAGTGCCGGAGTTATGAAAGTAGAAAAATCATGCAAAATTAGGTTTTCACATAACGGTAAATTTAAATACTAAATTTAAAAAAATTGTATAATTTTGATACTACTTTTTAATGGTACAAAAAATACCTATGGAGTGATTTTTTCAGATTGAAAAAATGTTAAGCAGAACATTAGTTATACGCATTTAAAAATGGGGCTTTTTCAAAGTGTGAGGGGCTGTAGCTTCCTAATGAATGGAGCTACATAAAAAAGTTGTCCCATAAAATTAATTTTTTTATCAGACCTACCCATGGTTAAAATATTGTTTTCTCTATCTTTAACGGAGTAGAAATTTCGTAAACAGACGGACGGACAGAGTGAAACTAATAAGCACATTTTTTCAAAATTTTTTTGGAAATGTGCTAAAAATGGAAATATTAATATGTACATACATATGAAAATAGGAAAAAAAATTAATTTTATATTTTAATGAATTGTATTATGTTAATTGGAAAATAGAAAAATTAAGAAAAGTTTAAAATTTTAATTTTAATTGAAATATAAATTTTCGATGTACCTTTTTATGTAAAATTTATTTACAATCATTCATCTAATATCAAACTAAAGTTTTATATTTTCAATTTTAACTTAATTAAAACCCAATAAAACGAATGCCTTTAACGTCAAATACAAGTCACCCAAAAATTAACATTCTGACTACAATTGGATGTACAAAATATCTCTTTAGTACATGTATGAGAAAATACGTCTTTTAACATTAGTTTTCCTTTAATATCAAAATATGTAGGATCAGAACTAAGATCATTAAATAGCCAGGAGGAGTATAAAAAATTCATATGAACTGTTAAACTGTGCACCAAAGAACACCTAAAATAAAACACTTCGAAACTTACTTTTAAGAAGAGCTTAACCTAGAGGCCAGACGAGATAGTACTAGCAAGTTAGTGCACAAATACATGCACATTTTTGACAATACTATTACATTTTTTCAACTATCTTCTCCACTGCCTTAACAGTTTTCTAACTATAGTAATTGAGATGGTAATTTGGCCCTTCGAGAAATTAAAAATGGTGACAAATATAAAATAAACTTGAAAAATTTTGATAAAATATAAAATAAACTTGAAAAATTTTATTAATAAATGAAATGTCTTGATAGTAAAAATGCCACATACATCACACAGACAATAATTTGACATTTTGTATTACACACTCTCAAGATAGTGTAATACAATTTGTATTACACACTCTCACTCTCGTCTGGCTGCTGGGTAAGATAAATATTGAATTAAAGAGGGAAGAGCATAAAACAAATATTGTATATATTATATTGCATTTTATGTAGATTAGTATTTAATTGCCCAAATTAATTTCGCTATTGAACCCATTTATTGTAAGAAAACCAAAACCTAATTGGTAGTGTAGAATTTATACTTATTGAATTTATTGCATCTCCTTTTTGTAACTAAATTCCCTTGTAAGAAAATTTCACCCAGTTTGGTATTGTGTAATTTTTACGGAATAAAATCATATGAGTAATGGGGAAAGTGCCCTAACTGCAAAATGAATGGCTCAGGAATGGGGAGAAAAAATAAAAAGGCAACAGGAAGGAAATTTTGAGTTTATATTAAAATTTGACAGTGGTATTAAGTGGAAATTCTAGGAATATAAATTGACTTCTTTCTTGAATCAATGATTAATGTTTATGAAATGGCATATGTTAGTAGTGATTAATGTTTTAGCATAACAGGATCATTATTAGATATTTTGCGGATTTATTTTTATGACTTTAACATATTAGTTTTTAAATTCATCTAAATGATCAAAAATTCAAATTTAAATTTCAGGGGTTAAAAGAAAATTCAAAATATGTTTAAAAAGTTAATATGTTTCTTGAAATAAATATGCTCCTTGAAAATATAAAATAAAAATCAGTTATTTTTTAAAACAAACAAACAAAAGTCCCCTTAGCAAAGTGAAATTTAAGGAAAACATTACACTTTAATTAAAATAAACGATTTGAAAACCATTTAATTAGCATTTTCTTTTTATTGCGGAAGCCAAAAAAAAAAAAAACATTTCGGATGTCAAGGACTTGAAATTCTGAATATATTTTTTATTTTATTTTTGTTATTGATTTTGTTTGCTATCGCTGATTTCTCTTTTAATATTTTATCGAGAAACTTATTAGGAATCGTTTTTTAAAAAACAAATTTTTTCCACTTTTCTTTATTTTATTTTTTTTTGTTCATAATTAAATCGCTGATTTTTAATTTTAATTTTATAAAACCTCATTTTGAGAAGCACAAAAAAGAAAACTTTACAAGTCCTTTTCGTAATGACTTTTTATTGTTTCTGTTTTCGTATATTTTTAATTTTTATTTCGCTTTTTCGATTTTAAACATTTGATATTAAATGTTTTTTCTAAATTCTATATATAATTTTATAAAAAATAAAATCTTGCTTTTTTAAGAGCCGTATAAATCTTAACAAATTGCACTACAAAAAAAAAAAAAAAATAGTTCCATGAAATTAATTAATGTAACTAAAGATTTTCAAAATTGAATGAATGGCATTCAAACAAAATAAAACAAAAATTACTGTAGACACTAGACACTACTAAAATGTGTAGTTGTCATCAAGAACATATCAATAGAAATGAGAAAAAGCTTACCTAGTTATGAACAGATTAAATATTTGAGCATTATAATACCATTAAACTAGTAAAAGATATACCAAGAAAAAAATGAAAAGTTCGGAAGGAAATTTCATGAAAACCACTTTAAAACCTTTTCGATCTGAAGCTTCAGAAAAATAATGTAAATGATAAGAAATTTAAATGTTAAATTTTATTTATTCTCATTTTTTTTTATTTATTTTATCTTTTTTTCTTAAATATTTAATGCACCTACTTAAGTATAAAAAATGTAAGAGCAATATAGTATTACTTATTTAATGATTTACCATTACAGATTAATTGGATGATCCTTGAATATGCCAAGTATAAAGATTAACAAAACAAAAAAAAAAAATAATAAAGAAAATAATATTAATTGGAAGGAATATATTATGCGCGTACATAAAATAGCGATTTTATTTTAATTTACTTCCATTTCATTTTATATTCAGATAAATCTCTCTCCCACAAAATTCATCTCAGATAATGAATGAAAAATTTTAGGTAAAAAGGAAGATGGTAAATTTTATTTGAAATGTCATTAATAAAATGTGATTAAGCGAATGAAATTTTTATATACACAATTTTTATATACATTTGTATGTATTCATTTAAGAATGAAAATCGTTTGTTCAATGGCTTCAAAAGGATATAATATAATATCCTTATTTTAATTATTTTGTTTTCTTCTTTTTTTTTTTTTTTTTTTTTGAGATTTATTTTAATGATAACAAATTGATTAATGAATTTTGTGGTAATAAAAGAGGTTTGTACTATGAATTTGTATCCTTTAACAAAAATAATATTTTTAATTTTAAATTAATTTAAGTAAAGCATAAAAATATAGATTACGAACTTAAAAACATATCAATTAGTATATTTAAAAGGATATTTTTAAAATAAAAATTAAAAAAAAAAAAATTAAATTTTAATAATTAAGAATTAAATTACATACTATTTACAATGAACTTGAAAGACTTTAAAATTTTGTACGAAAACCTTAAAAAACTTTAAAATTAAAAACGCGTGTAACTTTCAAGTATAATTTTTTTTACTGAAGATAAAATTAGATACTTACTGTTACTACAAATTAATTTGTTATTTGTAATTTTTTTTATATATTTATTAATGACAAAATAAAAAAATTTTTTTTCTTTGCGATAAAATTTTTTATTATTTCGGGTTTTTGTTTTTATTTAAAAGTTTCATATGAAAACCCCTTGAAATAAAAATTTTCTTTGTACCTTTATTCAAATTTATTTCCAAAAAAAAAAAACAAAAAACTTTCAAAATAATTTAAGAAGGAAAATACAAAAAAAAAAAAAAAATGCAAACACAACAAATAAGTGCTGAGGAATTTCAACAATTTTCTAGAAATTTTTTATTTTCTTTCAACCCTAAATTATGATCTAATTTCAAAAATTACCTTAAATTATGTCATAGTATTTTATCAAACTTTTAATTTTTTTTTTGTTTTTTAGATATGATTTTGTGACATCATAAATGGTGTTATGAATTATTGTTTACGTTTTCAATATTGAAATACTGTGTTGTTTTTATTTTAGAATAGATATTTTTATGAATTTTTTAGTGAATGTTGGGACAAAAATTAAAGTGGAATTTTAGAACCAATTATTTTTTTTTTTAAATCCATTTTTCTGCCACATAAATGTGAACAGAAAATTACACAGCCTTTCCTGTTTAGGCGTGATTATAAATTTCATAAAGGAGAATAACGTCTTAATGACGTGTGTGGGATTCGAACCCATACTCTCTCGGTGTTTACAGCGTATTTCAAACGCTCTTACCCACTAATCTTAATTTGTTGAAATTTATTTATAATTTCTTTGTATTAAGAATTTCACAATTTAATTATTGCAGTGTGTTTTTTTTTCTAGTGTTATATTTGTGAGTTATAAAGTGTGAATTAAATTCTTTGTATGTAATTTGTATGCATGTTTATATGTTATTAGTGATAGAATTTATTATTATCGAATACTTTAATCTTAATAATTAATGGTACAGTTGTTCAATTTTTAACAAAAATTCAATTACTGTTTGACCACAGCAAAGTATAGGTAGGCCATCTCTTTGGGTAGGCCAAATAATCACAGTTTCGTTTTAAATGTATAAAACTAAACTATAAAATTAAACAAAAATTTATGAAAATTGGCATACTCTTCATCAACAATAGAAAGTAATAATCTACAATATGATAAAATTATCCTAGTATCGACAAATTCCGTTATATTTTTTACTACGAAATATATTGAAATTGGTTAAAATTTTAACCAATATATTGTTTTGTTTTGCCATTGACATTGAAGTTATCTTTAAAATAAACCATTTTACCATGAAACAAGGCCAAGTATTAATCAATACACTTGTGTATATTTACATATATGTATGTCTAAAAGGTACGAAGCTATAGTACACTGTTCTGGTTGACCATTTCATTTATATATATATCTACATTAGTATCTGAGTTTTATAATATCTATAGCAAAGTTTTTTGTTTTTGAATGTCACTTTTATGTAAATTAATCGTCAGCTTTGCTTTCGTTTATAAGAAGAAAAAGAGCTGCCTTAAATATTGGCCCTTACAACTATAACAAAGCAATATCTTCGCCAATGTATTATGCTCAGGTCCAGTTATTAAATTATCTGTGATATAAATACCATCAATCATATCATTTTTCAGTTAAATATAACTCTGTAAAATTTTATTTAAAAAAACAAAATGGCTGATATTATGATAAGAAAAGAAAAGAACATTTGAAAGAAAAATAAAGAATTCAAAGAAAAACAAATTTATTTTAAAAAGACACAAAAACTAAGTTACGAAAAATATAAAAGAAGTCAAACAAATCAAAAATGAAAAACGATTTAGCTATATTTTGTTTTGTTTTTTCCTTTTTTTTTTTCTTTTAACACATTCAGGGTCATTAACGGTTAAGGTCAGTGGTATGTTTTTTTTCTATACATATTTGTTTATATGGTAGGGAATAAAACCACTTTATATCTAATGTATGTAGATGTTCAATTATATGTGTAGGATGATCGCATATATGATGTATATAATAAAACTGTTTTCATTGAAAGGAAAATTATGTACATATGTGCATATATTCATATAGTTAAAAAAAAGAAAAAGAAGAATAAAGTAAAAAAAAAGCAAACTTTTACAATTATTTATTTATTTTCTACTCAATTTATGTCAATCAGAACTGTCTAACAGTGTATGTAAAAAGGAAATAAAAATTCAAAAGAAAAGTAAAGAAAATATTGTGTTGCCGTACCCATTCCAATCTAATTTACCTTTTAGGAGAATGGTGATGGTAATGAAAAAGTCAACTAAATCAATTTTTTTTTTTTTTTTTAAATAATAAAGAAAAATCAGGAAGAAAAAACAAATAAATAAATAAAAAGTATTTTATATAAGTTTGAAAAGTAGAGAAAGATTTTTATTTTTCTACTAAATTATTGAATAGCTGTGAAAATAAAAAATTTTATATAGAATGTCATGATTCAATAACTTACTGATTTAAATTTTTCTTTTCGTATATTTGATATTTGCATTTCACTTTAAAAGACAAGTATTGCATTTTAAGTTTAAATATAAAAATATATATATATACAAATATTATCTTAATTTAAATTTAAAATTAACTAAAGCTATAACAAAATTTTGTATTTTGTGTACCTTTTGTATCTTACCTTTTGTAAGATTTTTAGAATTATTAGAAAAAATATTTAACTTTATTTTTACAAATTTCTATTTTAACATAATTTTATACTTAAATTTTTTGGTATTGAGCTAAAATTATTTGCGTCACGTTATAGCTACAAGATTTCAGATAAATGTATTATTATTTTTTCTTGAAATCCTATACATATTCGGATATCAAAAATAAATAAAATCTTCAGCTCATCCGCCTGGAAATATGCAATATATTTTTATAATGTTAATATTGATTTAAATAATATAAGAAATTGGGGCTTCGGTAGCCTAGTGGGTAGGCGTGTGGCGTATTAACCGAAGGAGTGTGGGTTCGATCCCTGCACAGGTCGTAAGTGTTTTTTTCTTTACATACCCCCTTACGACCAAATATAATGTAAATATATAGTATATAATATAAACAAAATAAATAATATTAGTATATAATTTAATAATAGTATAAAAACCTATAATGGCCTTGGTAGCCGATGGTTCAATAATATTGCATTACATTTATGTATGTAATATTAATATAAATAAATAAATAAATATAAGAAATTGGGGGCTTTTTTCTCCTTTTCGGCGAAGCCGATAAATTGTTTTTTACAACACAAAATTATACTATAAAAATACAAAAAATGTAAAAATTTATTATAATAGTTATATAATAATTTTAAATCAAATATAAATAAGAGTTTATTTTATTTATAATATAGTTATCACAATTTTAAATGAGAGAGTTACTATTGTAGCCATTCACATTAAAATGTTATAATATTTCAGTATTCTTTAGTTTTATTTAGGATAAGTAATAAATGTATCAAAACAGGTAATAAATAAAACATTGAAAAAAAAAAAAAAAAAAAGATATTGGGGGCTTCGGTAGCCTAGTGGGTAGGCGTGTGGCGTATTAACCGAAGGAGTGTGGGTTCGATCCCTGCACAGGTCGTAAGTTTTTTACTATACATACCCCCCTTACGACCTAATATAATGTAAATATATAGTATATAATATAAACAAAATAAATAATATTAGTATATAATTTAATAATAGTATAAAAACCTATAATGGCCTTAGTAGCCGATGGTTCAATAATATTGCACTACATTAATGTATGTAATATTAATATAAATAAATAAATAAATAAATAAGATATTGGAGCTTCGGTAGCCTAACCGAAAGAGTGTGAGTTCGATCCCTGCACAGGTCGTAAGTTTTTTTCTTTACATACCCCCCTTACGACCTAATATAATGTAAATATATAGTATATAATATAAACAAAATAAAAAATATGAATATATATATAGTAATAATAGTATAAAAACCTATAATGGCCTTAGTAACCGATGGTTCAATAATATTGCACTACATTAATGTATGTAATATTAATATAAATAAATAAATAAAATAAGATATTATAGGAGGCTTCGATTGCCTAGTGGGTAAGAGCGTATAAAATACACTGTAAACACCGAGAGAGTGTCGGTTCGAATTCCACACACGTCGTAAGAGTTATTCCCCCTTACAATATTTACAGCCACGCCTGAAAAAGAAAGGCTGTGTAATTTCTTGTTCCCATTTATGTGGCAACAAAAAGCACTAAAAAAAAAAAAAGAAGATATTATAAGGTACACTCTCTTGGTGTCTAAATATTCAGGTGATGGTTTATTAACAGAGGTTAGAGCTAGTTGAAATTCTGTAATACTATTCATAATATACAATTCATATAATACAATTTAGATTTATAATACAATTCAATTAATCTATAATGAACCAAACTATAGCCGATGAAATATATATTAAAATAAATAAATAATAGATGCAAATATGAAATATTAAAACATAAGAAGAAATATTGTCATTAGCAGTTAACTTGAATACACTTAGAATTAAAGATAGAGCAACAAATCTGAAAATATTGATTTTCGTTAACAATTACATTTCCTATAAAAAGTGCAGTCATTGCTTAAGACACGTATACTTTATAATTAACTTTAACTTTAAAGGTAACTACATTTATAGATTTTATCCTCTTTTGTAGATTGCATCGGTTAAAAGTTAACCTCTGTAATTATTTTATAAACAAAATATTATCGGTTCAAGTTTTATTGATGGATCTTAATTATTTATTATAATATTATTTTGTCATTTTTACTTTTTCATTTCCTTTCAATATTTTAAACAAGTTTTGTTTTTCTTCAATTAAATATAAAATAAAGTTTTTCACTTTAAAAAAAAACCTTCAACTTGTTGAAAATTTTTTTAAAAATAATATAATATAAAAGAAAAACTTGTGTTAACTTGTGTTAAAAAAATGTTGTGTTGTTAAAAAAAAAAGTTATATACTATGGTTAGATATTTATTTCTTTGTATGTGATATCCTTGTGTCTTATACACACATTTACATAAATTTTCCATTCGTATAAAAAATTTAATTTACTATGCTAACAAAACCTTTCTTATATTTTAGTTTTAAGCGTATATAATATTAAATTAAAAATGTTAAAGAAAATTTCAAATTTAATTTTTGGGAAAATAATTAATGTGATATTTATTTTAGAAATGTATTTAAAACTATTCCCTTTTAATATACAATTATATACTATAGGTATATAAATATCAAATTAAATTTAATTTACTCATATATCATTTATTCAATGTCTTTTCAATTTTTTAAAACATATTTTAAGTATAAGAATTTATAAAATTGAAATTTAACTTGTACACATAATATGTATGTAATTTAAAGTGACCTGGACGTATCTTTAAAAAAAAATTTCAGATTTGTTGCAGTAATTATAACATAAAACAAATTATTTATGGTACCACTTTACATTCTGCATGCTCTTTTTATGTTATTTATATTGCTAAAACTTATTCTTTCATTTATTCAAAATATTATTGAGAATTTTTTTTATTTTATTGCTTTACATTGATTTTCTTTAATATTATTTGCTTTAAAGTACATAATTAATAATTTATGTAATTGACAATAATTAAAATTCATTACAAAAAAAAAAAAAATGTTTTACCCATAAAAATTTTCAAAATTAACTTCGTGTTTATCTTCTGTTTAAAATTAAACAAAAACCAAAAATTTATTCATTGAAACTCAAACAATTTCCTTCCTTCAGCAGATCAAGGTCAAACAGATTTTCTCACAATATTTTTCATATATTCTGTACTGTAAAGGTATAAATGTAACAAAATAAGGAAGAAAAAAAAAGGAGTAAGTAAAAGAAAAAAAAATCAACCCCTATTTGCTTATTCATTTAACTCCCTAATTTTTAAAATTTCATCAAAAAAGAAGTAAAAAAAATTTGGCCTATAGCAAATCGTCTTAATTAAAATTAATAAATTTAGAAAAAAAAAAAAACAAAATTCTTCTAAATTCAAAATCCTTTTCAAGACATCTTAAAAAAAAAAGGCTAAGAGACAAAAATAAAAAACAAAAAAAAGGATCTAATTATATCCTTTTTCATCCTTCGTAAACACATTTTTTATTTTGTTATTTTTCTGTCTTATATTCATAACTGTGTACAATTAGCGCCTTTATTAAAGCATCACCATTTTAATTCTCTTCAAAAAAATTAAATTTAAATGAAAGACCGGAAAATAGATATTAAAAATCCTTTTCCTTAACATATATCCTTCAAATGTCAGCTAATTTATAATTCTATTAAAAGTGTGAGAGAACAATATTTATCTTTATTTCTATGCTAAAAGGTATACACTACAAGTGATAAAAAAGATGAAAAAAAAATTTTATTTTCTTTAAGAATCTTAAATAAAATTTTTATCACTTTACTTTTGATATCTTTCAGAATTTTTTTTTGAAAAATTACATTAAACATTTTTTGTAATAATTTTCTTTGTTTTTTGGTTATATAAAAATCAAAATATAATAAATTCTCTTTCAATATCTATTAAAATTTTAATGAAAATTCTTAGACAAAATGACTTTTATAAAATAACAAAATAGTAAACATTTCTTTTTTGTTGTGTTATTTAAAAAAGAACTCTTTATTAACTTCTGAGTACGTACTATACGTATAGCTATACGTACAATTGACTCAATAGGTTTTAAAATTTTTAACAACTTTTGCGAAAATTGTAAAATTTAGAAACGTTTTATTAAAAAGAGAAACATGTTTGGTACACTACTCTGGTGAATATACTGTTGTTACTCGTGATATTTTGAAAGCTTTTGATTGAGTATGGCTATAATTATAATCCTAATCTGAGGTTTCTCGGGGAAATCGTGCACCGATCGGAAAATCGGAACATATTTTGGGCAATGCAGCTAAATCAAAAAATGATATGGAATGATCATATTTTTGATATAGCGAAAAGTACTGCCAAATGCTTGGGTTTTTTTTAGTTATAAATCATATTTCTCTTCAAGGGACCTGTCCAAAATCTATAAAGCATATATGCAACCTAAGATGGAATATAACCCACATATTTGGGCTGCCGCCTAATCCATTTCCTTAAACTTTCTTGATCGAGTTCAAAAACGCGCCATTCGTCTAATTAATGACCCCATAGTGAGTAATACTATAGCCTCGCTTGACATCCATTGTAATATTGGAGCTCTTTTTCTTTTTTATAGATATTTTTTAGGTAATGGCACGTTGCTCAGTTGAAATCAAATCATTGATGCCTCCTCTTAACCAACCAAAAGGGGCAGCGAATGCGTATTCCTACTATGTGGAACTACTATGTGGAACTACTATGTGGAACTATCTAAGCGGTACTCTACTGGTTATAGCAATTCGTTTGTTGTTAGAACTACAAAAATGTGGAATTTATTACCATCTACCGTATTCCCAAAAGTTGGCGATTTTGGTATTTATAATTTGCTAAAATTTAAAAAGAATCTCAACAGATCCTTCTCAACAGATTCTTCTCAAACTTATCCTTTAACTCCCCGTTATTCTCATTTGTTCCATCCCTATCCCATCCCATAAAATAACAACTACTTCAAGTACAAAGGATAATATTCCTAGTTTGTGGTTTGAGAATATAAAAAAAAAAACAAAAAAGATTCTGGTCTTGAAAGACTAAGTAGTTTTTTTATAGGTCAAAAACCAAATATAAAAACAAAAATTTCACTTTTACTGATACTTGTACCCATTGAGACGACTTTGCGATTGCGAATCATGTTTTGCAATTTATGGTAAATATAATAGTTTTAAATTTATTTCACTTATGCACCGTAGTACTTAGGCACTTAAGTTTAGATGGTAAGCATTTACTATCTAAAGAATTATATTCCAAATGATTTTATGCACTTTTCACGAATTGAGTCTTTAGATCCAATGAACTGTTGTAATTGTTTATCCATTATTAATCAGTTATGACTAAGAACTTTGTTTTTTTTTCTGGATATAAGTTTCTCTCTTTTTTTTTGAAATGTCTAGGTTTGGAGTTATGGAAAAAATTGTTTTAGTTGATGTACAAAGAGAGTGAGAAAAGCAAAAAATTTAAAACTTAACTACTAGTATTTTTCAACAACAGGTTTATGCAGAATAATTTGACAAAAACAAATTTATAAGTGTACACCATATGATGAATAAAAAAAAACTTAAAATACCATCTACCTAATAGAAAAATTAAATAGCAATTGGTTGTGTAATAAAAAATTAACAAAGTAACAGAGAAGTAGAAAGACTTCAAAATATTAGAGGAAGGCAGTTGAAAACGAAATAAATAATAAACCGGGAAAAAACTGAGCCCAGATAAAAGCATTAACTGGCAACAAATAGAGTCAGGTATAAGGGGCTGTTATATGGTTGTTCTTTGCTATTCTTAAAAGTAAACAATATAAGAAAAAAAAACAAAAAATGTTTTTGTTTTATTTGTTCTTTGTCTATTCAGAAAAATTTAAGACAAGGAAGCATGTAAAACCAAGAGTAGAAGGGAGTAATTTTTCTTAGAATTTTTATGTAAGAAGAAATTGTATAAACTCAAGAGACACTTTCTTGAATTTTTAAGAAGCCATATATATAATTAAGAAAAGCTTAAAAAACATTAAGAAGTAAAATAATGGTGAAACTTTAATGCTCATGGTTTTTCTTTAAGGAAAATTGAAGTGATGTACAGGTTATAGATTGTAAATATCCAATTTTTGACCCTCAATTTTTTACCCTCAAACGGAAGTAGGTAAAACTTTCTCTATCCCCTTCCTTCTCTGTATCAAAATTTATAAAATGTACTCCGGAAATATAAAAGACATACAGAGGTTTTAATATTAAGCATAAACTACTTTCTGTCATTTTGACATTTTTCGATTGAAAAAATATTCATTAAATTTTGAAAAATCAAATCATCGACAGAACTTTTTTCAACTTTTATGAATTATAGCTCTGTAACATATCCGTAATAATTTCAAAAATAAGTTGTTCTACAACTATAATTTTTTTATCAGATCTATTCATGGTTGAAATTACACTTCTTCATCTGAAACTGAATAAAAGTTATGTAGGGGGCCTCGCTGGCCTAGTGGGAAGAGCGTATAAAATACGCTGTAAACACCGAGGGAGTGTGGGTTCGAATCCCACACACGTCGTAAGAGACGACATTTACAGCCACGCCTGAACAGGAAAGACTGTGTAATTTCCTGTCCACATTTATGTGCCAGAGAAATGCAATAAAAAAAAATAAAAAAAAAAGTTATGTAAGCAGATAAAAACAGATATACTCAAGAACGGACACATTGGAATAAATTTTTTTTTTGAATATGTTCTAAAATTATCTTTTATGTAAGAAAAAGTTTGTTATTATGCTGAAACAGCAATTTACTATTTGTGTAAAATTGAAAAGGAAATAAGAAAAAAAAATATGTCAAACCCAGATCTATGAATATGTAGTTGTAAGTTATAACTCTCAATATTCATGATATTTTCAAGAAATATTTTGTAGTATTGGGCACAAAAAAATACAATATTTAAAACAAACAATTGATGTGGGTGATGGTGTTACAATAAAATTGAAGAAAGGAAACTTTAATGGATTTTTTTTCTTTTATCATTCAATTATATTAAGGACAAACCTAAGAATTATTAGAAAAAAAAACAAACTTTAACACCAACAAAACAAAAAAAAAAAAACATTTTAAGTGTAGTTGAACACAATAAGATCAGATTTGAAATGAAGAAGTTTCAGAATATATCATATAGAACAAATTCTTCCTTAAGCTGTTTTCTGTCAGATACAATTGGATACAAATAATAAACTTCCTATATAAAATTACTTAAAAGAATAGAAAAAAAAAAAAAAGTTAAAAGGAAAGAAAATAAGTAGATGTAAAAATTATGTACTTTAAGTTTATATTATATAAATCTATTTCTTGAATAAATGTAATAAATTGGAAATGAAATTGAAATAGTTTTCTTTTTTCTTTTTATGTACATATAAATACAAATGAAAATGTGAAAGGAAGAACGAAACTATATTACTAGAGAATTACACCAAAGTTTTCATAAGAAATGTTATAAAAAATCAATTTGTACAAAAATATTTTACTTAAGGCTATTTTCAACTACTCGTAAAATACAAAAACAATCTTGTAATTCAATAGAAAAATAAAGATTAAAAGATTTTATTAAATAAAAAAGAAAAATAGAAAATTATTTTGGCAAAAATTAACAACTTTTTAATATTATAAAAATTTTAAGATTTGTAAAAGCTTTTATTAAGATCCAAAAAATAAAATATGCATTATCAGATTAATATAACAATTTAAAGAGCTTATAATTAAAGCAAAAATTCTTAATTCTTCATATGTATGTATTCTTGTTTAAGTAGTTTTTTCTTTCGAAGATACGAAGATACTAAAAATTTTGTATAATTTATGCTAATCCAACATAAACTTTAAAGTAGATAGGTAAAACAAATGGACTTAAGTGTATACTAAGGTAGTAAGAATCGAATAGAAGGGGTGGGTTGATCGAAAAAAAAATTATTAAAAGTATAATAATTTGAAACCAAAGGATCTAATGTATGAGGAGCGGTATACATAAATTAAGAATTTTGGGAAATAACTAGAACTTAAAATCATATCATGAGTTCCTGAAAATTGATAAATTTTAACACCGTTCGTTATACAACGAATGGTTTGAATTTCATTCTATTTACAGTAGTTGAATATTTCGTTTAAATTGCTAAAAATTACATTCAATTGCTAGGGCTTCATAATACTACCAGAATACTTTTCTTGTTTATAATCTTTACTCATATTATGTTTATTTGACACGTTCTCAGTGGGACAAAATCTTGAATATACATTTATATAAATATTCTGAAAAAAATATTTCAACAGCACTTTAAATAGTAAGAGCTACTGTATCCAAATCCTTGCTAATAAAGTTATTGAAACTATACGATTTTGTAATCAGCTTTGAAATTCAGCTTTCTCTACCAATTTTTTTATTAAATGGAAATTGCTAAACGTCCGGTTTGCAAAAGTAGAAGTTTCCAAGTAGACGGTACAATTTCTTACATATTATATACTCGTATTTTTTTTATTTATAGTTATTACAAGATTTTACGGACGGAGTTGACGAACCTGTCTGACTTGTATTTTCTGGTTCTAATCTGGGAAAATTGGTTAAAACAGAGAGTTACATACTAGGAATTTTTCAATAAAAAATTTTCTTTTTAATACAATTTTTGAGGAAAGGTATTACAATTTTTTGTACCTTTATAAAACTAGTAGAAAAGTGAAATTTGACTTTATTACATTTGGCTATTTTCAGACATCCCATTTTTCACATCATGATGTCTAATTCTTCAGAATTCGCAGAAGATTTTATAGATTTTCAATAATGAGTTAGAGGAGTTAATAAGTGGAAATTTAATTTGTAAAATTTTTTTTAATTACACTTATAAATTAATATTTACAAAATATAAACCTATCTATGTCAAAACTTATTATGTGTACTCTTAATTAACCATATAATAGTATTTGAATGACCCTTTTCAAATTGTACGTCTAAACAAATTTTAAAAAAAATTAAAGAATTCTAAGAAATATTTTAAAATATTATAACATGGGTATAAAAAATGTATAAAAATCATCATTTATTTTAACTTTTAGTTAAAAACTGTTTGTTAATGGTTGTTAAGGAAAAAATTAATTAAATTTTCAATTCAAATTTAAAGTTTCTCTATTATTTCTCTTTAACTTTATAATTCCTTTAATGTGTGAAGCACATTCCTCTTCATAAGCATTTAAAATTAATTGCAGTTTTTAAAACTCTTAGCCATTTAAATTTAACTGAAGCTCTTTAAAATCATTCACGTCAAATACGATATATTTTGAAAAATTGTATTCTTGTATTTTAGGGTCTTAATTAATATAGAAATTCATCAAAAATTCAAGATCGAGTTTTCTCACGATTACAATAAATAGCACATATACTTTAATAAAAAATAAAAAGCATAGTTTATTAGAGTCTACATTTTAATATTAATTACACAATTAATGAAACAAAATAATAGTACTTATCAATGTTAAGCATCATATATTGTAAATAAATGGACCTCATAAAAATTCTTTTTTAATTTGAGTTTTAATTGCAAAGATAAAATAGTAATCCTTGAATGGAATCCTTGAATATCACCACGATTTTTTAAATACATCGTTTCTTTTTTAAAGTATTACAGGATAAGTAGTTGAAACGTGATAATGATTTCACATAGAATTTCAAAATTTTTTTTTTTGTTTTTGTATTGACATTTTTGGTTTTTTTTTTTTTTTTGACGAAATATTTGAAGACACCTACCACTCACTTAACCATATTTTATTACAGGCATTTTTTTTATCTTGTTAAAAATAAATGTGATCTATGCGGTTTCATTTCTTTTTTAAAGAATTTGTTTTTCATAAAAATAAATATATTTTTTTATTTAAATTTTTTCTGTTCTTAAATATGAGAGTCAGGAGAAATAATGGCAACTTTATACCGATATTTTTTTACCATTTGAACAACCTTTTTAATCACCTTTACAACCAACTTTTTCCAACCATCTGATTCTGAGATTTTCCCTCACTATTACCTTTCTACATGTCATGTTTCATATTGTTTCTGTTCTGTTAAAGGAAGTATATTCTATGCAACCATTCTCTATGTTCTCATTTGTACATTAAGTTTTCATGGTAATGGTACTGACAAAGCTACCAGAAGGAAACAAATTCACAAATTTATTTAACCTAAGTTAAACTTTCTATTCATTTTTTTTTTTGATGCTGATTTGAATTCTCTATTATTGGGTTTATTTTTAACAGTGATTTGGTTTCCTTCTGGTGCCTTCTGATCCAAAGTATATCATTAGTCTTTACCTGTTAAAAATTTATGAGATTTAGTTGTTTAGATGAGTGTCCCTTAGGATTGCGATATTTAACATACTCTGAGTTTCGTAGTAAATTTTAATTCTTTAAAATAATTGTAAGAGTGCCGCAGTTACCATATATACAGTTACACTAACCAAATCAATTAAAAAGTGTATTAAAATAAATGTTTTTTACTTTTATTTGACAAAGTAATTGAAAATTTCTTTAAAAGACTATTTTTACATTTTATTGAATTTTTACTTTGCATTTCATTATAAAAAACTGATCTTTTAAAAAATTAAAAAAAATTCGAACTCTTTTTTTTTTAATCTGAATAATAGAGGGTAAATTTATCAAAATATTTATATAGAATAGAAATCAATTGGTAAGTATTTTCTATAATATATCATCATTGATCGTATTAAATATAAAATAAATTTAATTTATTTTCTTAAAATAAAATTTCAATAAATTTCAATAATTTATTTTTGGGTTCAACGCTTTCTAATAATTTAAAAAAAAAATTTTTTTTTTTTGTTAACTGATATGTTATCCATTTAATTCCAATTTTTATTCATCAATATATCCTTTTTTGTCTAAACACACATGTAAATGTATGTGTGTTTCGAGGCATAGATATTCGTTTTAGAATGTTTTTAAAATTCTAGTGAAAATGAATTCAAAATTGATGATAAATTTCAGTTAAAAAAAAAAACATTTGTCTATTTTGGCCATTATGGGTTTAAGGGAAATTTTGAGGGGGAGGAAAAATAAATTCTTAAAACATTTTGAAAATGGAATTGCAAAATTTTCTCGGTCATAAAGGAATGTAAAATGACGCTGAATAGAAAAAAAAGAAAAGGTTTTAAAAAATTGAGTGTTTTATGAATTCATTCATGGTTTTGTAATTTTTTTTTTTTTTCAATTGTTTAAAATAAATAAAACCTTGCGTGAAATAAAAAAAGAAAAAACCTAAAAGCATTTTGTATTTTTTTTAGATTTTTTAACAAAATTTTTAAAAAATTTTATAACACACAATATTCTGTTAAATTCTATTTGGTATAAACATCAGAATAATTTTCCAAAATTTTTTTGATCTCTTTAATATTTAGATTTTTTTTTTTCTTTTCAACAAAATGAGTGTAAGTGGTTGGGAACGGCAGACCATTCAAATTTTAATTCGAAAAAATAGTAGGTATGGGTTTATGACTTTGTATAAAAAAAAAAAATATATACAGCATGTATTTATAGGAAGTATGGGTAACAAAGTTTTTTAAATAATAGCAATCTATCTTTTGCTGTTTTAAATAAACTTTAAATTTTACATATTTTATTTTCAAATTTCTTAAGGATAAGAAAATTTATATTTTTATTTATTTTTTTTTTTTTTTGCTAAAGCATTTTATGGTGTCAATCCAAATCAACATTTTAATAGAATAGTGTAAAATAAATTCATCAATTTATAGTAAAATTTTTGAAATTATTCAATTTATTTTAAAATAATTTTTTTTTAAATAAAAAAAACTCATAATCTTTGGTATAAGAAAAGGAATCCCTGGAGTTAAAAAAAAAACAAAAACAAAAAAACGTTATATTTAAGATATGAAGAATATTTCTTTTTTCCTTTATATGGGAAGCCTCTCAATACAATAAAGGAAATGAAAAACATAAATTATTAATTTGTCGGTTATCCTCAAAATGTAGTATTACACAAACACAACTTTTTTTACTATTGCAGTATGGTAATGTTGAAAATATAATAATAGTAAAATCTTTAAATGTTACTGTTTTTTTGAAAATACAAGTATCAAAATACAGCTGTTGTTTTCTGCACCGTTTTTACGTTAAAAATATATTATAGAATATACATTACTATCTTTTACAAACAAGGAACAACTAAGTTAACTATCATTTCAGAACAATACTAATACATGACAACATTACATAATAAAATTAACAATTATTTAATTTAATTTAATTACATTAAAAGAAAATTTTTAAAATTATCCTTCTTTTTTCATCAATAAAACCTGTGCTAATATGGCAGCAATAACTTAACTCTAGGTCCGTAGCACATTCTCGAAACATAGCAGAAACTAAAGATAGGCAAGAGTTGGTGTTAGATTTCCTTAGATTTATGCCATGATGATAACACTTTAACGAAAGATGATTTAGAAGCTTCTCATAACCATGTGAAACAATTGACTTAAATTTTTGGGAAAAGAAACTACCAATTAATATGCTAGAAATTTAATAAAATATAAGGAAATTTTTGACACTAACAAATGACTTATAATTTCTAACTTACCAAATTGAATGAAGAGTTCAATTTACAAAAAAAAAAAAACATTTACATACTTTCCAGTTAACCTTCAAAAAAAAACCTTGAATTATTTTCCAAATAACCATAATACATTCTTAGTACTTTTAAAGTAACTTTAATGAAAAATAATTTCAATATATTTATCTACCATATATTATATATACATAATATATATTATATATAAATTATAACAAAACATTTGCCACGCTTTAAAAAGTTACAAATCCAGAAAAAACAAATAATAGAAATCCAAATAAAATAAATGTTATGATAAAGAATCTCCGACTGATGCAATCAGTGTTTTTTCTTCTCCTTTTTTTTTTTTTTAAGAATATTTTTGAAAAAATATTTTTCTGTTATTATGAATATTCATAATTATTTTCGTTTCACCACCAGAAATACTTTTGTGACAAGTTGTCAAAATTTTCTTGAAAAAAAAAAAAAATAAAAAGAAAAATATACATTTCAATATTTCAAGGACATAAATATTCGTGCCTAAAATATACTTACGTAAAACAGAAAATCTAAAAAAGCAACAGTTAATTTTTACTTAAATAATTGTTTTTTTTTTTTTTTTTTTTAAATAAACTAAAAAGAATTATTAAAGTAAAAATTTTAGGGAGTCAGTATTAAAAACTAATTAGACATAAAAATAATAAGAAATCGAAAAGTTTCTTTTTTACAAAAATTCAAAAATATTTTAAAGGACATTATTTACTAAAAGTACCTACTATTTTACCGCTCCTGTGTAGTTGACTCAAGATACAAAAAATAAAATTGAAAACTACACAATATATTAAATTTTTTTTTTCTTTTTTTGAATTTTTCATGATATCCTTACAAAAAAACAAAAAAATATGTCCAAGTATATCATTATAAAAATTAAAAGGATATTTAATCCTTGAAGCTCTAAAGTTTCTAAGGGACAGCAAAAAAAAAAGGAATATTTCTGAATACAAAATAATTCTTTTCAAAGAAAATAATACAAAGTGGAAAACTATTTTCTAAATTAAACTTTCAGGAAAGTTATGTAGTCTCTTATATTTGTAATTGTTTTTTTCTTTTTTTTGTTCACATTTTCAAATTCAAGACCTCTTTCAATGTCGAATGTTTATTTTAAATTCACAGTATGTTATGAATTTGAAAGAAACTGAAAAATTACAGTAAAATTATTCAACAAAAAAAATATTAAAATAAATTTCCGTTTAAAAAAAAGTAACCATATATTAATTATTTAATACGTCATACAGTAATACAGTACAGTACAGTAAAGTACTTCATTGTTTTTTGTATATGACATTCGGTTTACGTCACTGTAAAAAAGATGATATAAATACGGAAAGTATAGATTTTTGCACAGCATTAAATTCTATATTAAATACAAATTAAATTTTTACCATTTAGTTTTTATGTAAATGCCAGTTTCCTTATTGAAATTAAACAAGTTCAACCAGCGGGTTCGAGTAGCTGTCATACAGCTACTGTGAAATACATGAGAATAACTGACATAAAAATAACTTAGTGTCTAATTAAACTTAAGGTTTCTAAAATTGAGTCAAAAGAATTTAAGTTTTATACCAACGACTTCTGCGAAATTTGTTTGATCTTTGCACAAAAGATTCGCAGAAGTCGTTGGTATAAAACTTAAATTCTTTTGACTAAATTTTAGAAACCTTAAGTTTAATTAGACACTAAGTTATTTTTATGTTAGTTATTCTCATGTATTTAACAGTAGCTGTATGACAGTATTTGTTTGAACTGTCACACAACTGTCAAAATTTATATCTTTATACCATTTGTAATTAATTAAGGTAGACATCTGAAATTTTATAAAAGATAATTAAGTTTTATTGCAATAATTTCTGTCAAAATTTTTTTGGTTTGACGTAAAGGGTTCGAGTAGCTGTAATACAACTTCGAAATTTAAATAAATACATCGATGAACTTAAGTAAATCATAAATCAATAATTTTGAAAAACATGGATACAATTTTTTCGAACCGCGTAGATTATGTTACTGCGGAAATTTTACGATCCTACACAGTTAAAACAAACTAAAAGAATTGAAATTAAAATTTCCACAAATTAATAATGAATTAAATAAATTTCAAATGAAAGTAAAATGGAAACACAAGTTTTATTATATTAATAAGTTAGAATTCGACTCAATCGATTCAAAATTTCAAAACCTATAGTGGTGAGAACGGTAAAATAGTTTATCTATTATATGGTCTTTTTGTGCGTTATTAGAAGCAAGAATCTCTGAGTGGGTTTTTTATAAATAAAGATTAAACACATTAAATAGATCTAATAGATAAAAATCTATCCAGATCAAAACTGCCGCGCAAGTCTTAAAAGTTAAAATTCAAAGTAAATTAAAGGATTCTCTTTGCGTTAACAAAAAAATATGTAAATTATTTGTTTCCCATTTCAAGCTTACAACTGTGGTAACAATAATTTTATATAAAAATAAAAAATTCGAGTAAAAAATGAAACAAAACAAAAAAAAAAAATAATTGTGAAAAAACTGGATACAACAAAAGGACATAATTTCAAAGTCCTTTTAAGAAAAATATACAATATTCAAGAACATAATAATAATTTATGAAATTAATTCAAGCGGGTTGAAAAAAAAACCAGAATGGTATAAAATGAAAAAAAACATGCCATACAATAGTCTTCTCTGTGTATTTTTTTTTCTAATTTTTCAGTTGAGGCTACCAGCTTTAAAAATGTTTGCCTTTTATTTTATTTAAGTGTGGGGTTGTTAACTATTTGCTATCAACAACTTACCAGTAACATTAGTGATATTTATTTTTGAAATGGAAAAGAAAAGGGTTTTCTTTTTCTTTTTTTTTTTTGTGATATGATATTGTTGAAATAAATTTACTTAAAATTTCTTTCCCTTTTAAAAGTTTTTTCTTCTTCAAGAGTAGGTATATTTTGTTTAAAAAAATATATATATATTTTAAATTTAATTCAAAAGTCAATATTTTGTTTTATTAAATCTTTTTTTTACGTAAACTTTATTTTTTTAATTTTACTTTTAGAAATAAAAAATATTTGTATAGATGATTTGTATCTATAAAACATTAACCAGTTATGTATTTTTAACTTAAATATGAATTTCAAGAACAACAAAGATTTCAAATTTGAATATAACCAAGCACTTAAGGATAGAAATAAATTTCTAATGAATGAACAAGGCTCAATGGAAATTGGTGATTCAAAGTTTAAATTAAAACTATGTTGAAATTATATTTTTCTTATTCTTCCATGAAAACTTCGGAGTGTCCAAAGAATAGTTTTTGTTTTCCTGCAACTGTATATTTTAACTGTTGATGGCTTCGTCACTGATAACAATATAGTAATAATAATAGTTAATTCTTTAAAGAAATATTAAAAGCGGTGATTCTTTGTTCCCTTGCAGTCTCACTCTCCATTTCAAATTTTCCTTATCACTATCAAATCTTTTCCTATTTTTACTCCGTACCCCATATATTGCATTAGCAATTAAGGTTATTATCCTGTCATATTAGCGTAAGAGAGAAGAGTGATTAGTTAGAAAGCATTTGGCGCTATCGAAGGAGTATTATTTGTGTCTTTCCCACCTCCCGTAAAGAAAAAAAATTTACAATTAAAAATATTATCAA
This sequence comes from Poecilobothrus nobilitatus, assembly GCA_947095535.1. Classification (NCBI taxonomy): domain Eukaryota; kingdom Metazoa; phylum Arthropoda; class Insecta; order Diptera; family Dolichopodidae; genus Poecilobothrus; species Poecilobothrus nobilitatus. The sequence goes on along the minus strand of OX352773.1, from coordinate 24,165,096 downwards.
AAATTAGGTGAAAATTGTCAAAAGGCGCCGAAGATGAGTGAAAAAGAACTTGTGTCCTTGATCGAAAAGTAGGTATATGGTATGTCGTATTTGAATTTTTACAAAACGACATTTTTAAAAATCGTTAATACTATAACTAACATTTTTAAGAATCGTTAATACTAAAGAAATGAAAGGTTAATGTATACAAACGAATTAGAAATTGTATGAGAGGAATCTATTTAAACTTTTGATTGTTTCATTCTGAATTTTGGAAAATGCTTGTGGTGCAAAAGCTGTCAAATTATAACTATTTCATTTTAGTTAAAAAATTAATAAAATCACGTTAGAAAAAAGCCAAAGCTATGTAAAAAATGGTTTTTATATATATGACAAAGTAAGTAAATCAGATCTTACTTAACATTCACTTCAATGTAATTTATTTTGTATTAAAGCATTGTTAAATTAATGGATTGCATGAATAAAAATATAAAACTGAAAATAAACTCATATATTATTTTTGCTAATAAAAACCTTACTTGAAATTGAGTAGTTTTTGTTTGAAAAGTGAGATTTGAATTCAAGCTCAGTTTTATGCATTCAACCCATTGTATTTTTAATAGGCGAACACTTAAACTTAATTATATACTTATTTTAAAAATTTGTATTTTACATAGTTCGGAAAGGTCTAAAATCTTAAGATTTAATAAAACTTTGGCCTAAATCGTTATAATAGTTAAAATTTAATTGCAACAAAAGATAACGACAGTTTAAATTGAAACTTTCTCTGGAGGTTATTCTTATATTCAAAAATTTTAGATTGAATTAAATTTTATTTAGTATCTAATAAAAAAAAAAATTTTTTTTAATATTTTTAAATAACTAATTTTCATATTTTATATTTAAATTTTTATTTAAAAAATTCTATTCATTATATTTATTATTTAAAAGAAAATTTTCAATTAATAAAATATTTTTATATTAATATAAAAATTGAAACATTTCAAAATTTTTTCAAAATCATATCCTTTCAAGCATTTTTAATTTTTATATTGTGCGCATGAAAACATTTAGAATCCTAAAAAAAAAAAAATAAAACTAAAAAATTTTCATTGACAAAAATTAAATTTTCTGATCAATAATTACATACTAAACTATTATATATTTTATATATGCAAAACTATTATATACTACAATATATTATATATGTATATATATATTAAAACTTAAAAATATAACAAAATTAAATTTGAAAGTCCTTTTATTTATTACTAGATTTTGAGAAAATTGAGAAAATAAAAAAAATAAAATTTGTGTTTCAAAAATTGCAATATAGATGGTATTTTTCATTCAAATTTTTTAACAACAACTAACAAATTATACTTTTACAACACTAAAAAAAAATTTATCAAAATTTAAAATTTTATCTTCTGTTTTTGTTTTTGTACATGCACAGATACATAATAAGTAATAACATATGAGTGGGTATTCATACATGAGTCATACATTCATAGATACATAATAACATATGAGTGGGTATATATGTGTTTAAAACATTTATTTTAAAATTTTTATAAAATACTGTGTTAGTAAATAATTTAAAAAAATATTCCAATATACAGTTATATGGGGGAAAAATGTAAGCTTGAATGCTGGAAGCCAAAGTAAATAATACAAAAAAAAAAACAATGTAAATTTTAATAACGGTTAACTAACAGTTATAATAATTCATGGATAAAAAAATTCGAAATTTTTACCATTCACAGATAGTTAATATTAACTTGAAATCAAATCATTCACTACCTTCCCCCTTTCCCAACCCTTCCTTTAGTTAAAATGCTTAAAATTGTACGTTCTTCGGTACTTTGAATTTTCTACCAAATTCTACCAATGTATGCAACTAATATTAATTGAATTCTAACATTCCCTACACAGTTCACTCTTTTTCCAACCTATTCCCTTTTTTAAAATGTTTAGCATCTTGCATTTATTCTTCTTCTTTATTGTCATTTTTCGATCAATATATTTTCATTAAACATTTCTCTTATCTTCAATTATCGTAGATATTTTCTTTTAGACATGAAACAATCTTATTTTTCTTTATTTTGATTGAACAATTCATTAACTTGTTGAAGTATACATGAGATACACGAGTATAGATTGGGAACAGTTATAAGTAATAATTGAGAAAGACATTTCCTATAGCCATTGTTATCGTCGTTTCTACTATCAAAATTCCAAAAAGATAAAAATAAAATTAATGCTAACATTTAGAATTACACAAAAAAAAAAGGTATTTAAACATTTCTATAAAAATCTGATCATTTTAAAGTATGTAGTGATTAAACTACGTAGATTACATAGATAACTGTTAATTTTGGGAGCACCCCAGTTGTCTTAACTCCATTTCTTAAAAAGATATTTGGCATAAACCCAGTTGGCATAAAAATACTGTTATCATAAAACCAGTTAGCATAAAAAGACATTTAGCAAAATACCATTTGTAATAACTGGACACTTCGCATAAAATTTTGTTGGCAAATGGGACATTTGGCATAAATCTTTTTAGCAAATGGGACAAATTGGAAGTATGCCAATTAATTAGATAATTTAATTATTTTTTTTTTTTGATAATGTTTATTTTTATAATTTTTATTGGTTTTTTTATTGGTTTTTGGAAATAATTTTGGTAATCTTTTTGTGAAGTGGATTTATGCTAACTGTAATAGATAGTACTGATGCTAATTTTTATGTAGTGATTGTCAAAAATCTTTAAGTCAAATTTAAAGTAGAACTAGAATAGAGTGCAAAGTTGAAAAATATTTACAGTAACTTGTTATTAAGATAATATTCATTTATATATAAAATAATATTTAAGTATTATTTTACTGAAGATCATTTATTTTTCCTCATTTTGGTGGTTAGGTACTTATAACATGTTCATAATAACATCAAGTAAAAACCACTAATCTTTACAATTATTATTCTTTTTAAAAAAAAAATGTTCTTATTCTTTTGAAAGGAACTGTGTATTTCATAAAATTGAAAAATAAAAATTTAAGAGAGCTGTTGAAGAGAAAGAAAATTTCTTTTTGTTTATTTATTTAAAAAACAAAAAAAAAAATTCTTTACCAAACAAACATAATACTTTGTTGTAAAATTTATTTTTAAAACTTTTTGAAAAAACAAAATATTAAAAATTGTCTGAACTCTGAGGTTTTATTTTATTTTCTTAAAAAACAGATGTCTTTTATGAGATTTTTGCCCTTGCATCTTAAGCATTGGAAAAAAAAATGTTTGTTTTCTTTTTTTTTTAAATTGTATATGTATATGAAAATTATATACGAAAAATCATATGATTTTTTTTTTTTTTTTCTTTTTTTGTATTTTATACATGTATTGATTTTCATTATCATAAAAATCTAAAAAATTATTAATAGATAATAATAACAGAATAGAATTTTCAATTTTAATGGTATGGAAAAGTATTGAAAATTATGTTAGTGTTTTAATACACACTTGATATTTTCATATAAAATTCTACTTATATATATACGAGTATTATATAAAATTATCAGAAAAACGCTTTAAAGAAAACTAAATTATATAAGACATAGAGTCAGATAAAAATTTAAAATTATATTTTTTTATTAAAAATAAAGAAGGTTTCAGTTTTCTGTTTTTGAAAGTTTTGCAATATAAAAGTTGTTAAAAATCTTGCATATGAATATAATGTATGAATATGATCAAATAAATTTCTTTAACTTTCATTAATAATAAATTATGTTAATATTTTGCAAAAAGAAACAAATTTCTTAAAAATTTTGAAAGTAACGATATGAAAGATTCAAATCAAAAAATACATAAATGATTTTATGCAATGAAACATAGATTGGAGCATAAAAAAATTACACTTTTCAAAATTATTTTTAGCAAAACAATGAATTTGTAATCGAAATTGTTTAATCTTAATCTTAGTTTACAATTGAAATTAAATAAGACAGTATATGTATACGCAACGGTTTACAAAGGTATACATTTATTTTCATAATGAAAATTCTAAAGATACGATTCTTTTTTCTATCATCTTAAAATTCGCAAGACTTCGAATTTTTTTTTCTGTCATGAAAATTCTTTAATTTAAAAAAAAGTCTTTTTCTATAACGGAAGCGCCCGAAAAAAATCTTGCATTACAAAATCTTGCAGTTTTTGGAAATCCTGTATCACATTTTTTGGAAATCCTGTATCACATTTTTTGGAAATCCTGTATCACAAAATCTTGCATTACAAAATCTTGAATTTCAAAATCTAGAAAAAAAAAATTTTTAATTGACAAAAATCTCCACTATTTTCCATAGAAATAAATTTTAAAATTTATAACTTTTGTAGAGAAGTCTATAAGCATTGACATACTATTAGTATAGATTTTAGAGTTAAATTCAAAATCAGGGTTCAAATAATTTTATTAGCGGGGGTTTGGGGGGCATCCCCCATTCATTCAATATTACAAATTTAATACTCTTATCTATGGAAAATAGTAGCGATTTTTGTCAATTAAAAAATTTTTTTTAATCGAGATTTTGAAATTAAAAATTTTGTAATGCAAAATTTTGTAATGGAATTTTGTTTTGATTTTGTGACATATTTTAGTTGAATGTAAGAATGATTGAAATCTAATTTCTAAGATCTAACTTGCCTCCAAATTTCAGGTTTTTAGTATTTTCAGGAGATATCAGGGTTCAAAATTTTAATTGTCTACTGTTTTATGTTTTAAAATTGAAAAATATTCATTAAAACTTGATTTATAGCTATTTAAGGTACTTTTTTTAAGATACATATATTTATTTCTATAACTTCAATAACATTTTTTTCCAAAAAATTACTCCTCCAGACTCCCCTTACTCAGAAAACCGTTCTACCACAACTTCAGCGAGCTCTCTGAACACAAACTCAAAGAATTTATTACGTATCTGAAGTCCTCGGGTTGGAAATAAAAGCGTAAGCAATCTTAAAACATAGGTCATGTGAGTGCAGTGGTAAAAAAATTACCCAATCTAGTGCTAATTGAGGCCTTCCCGCAGCATCTTCAACGTCACCATCTTACCTACCTACCATTTCTGCAACTATGTATTTAATAAATATCCAAAAATTTAATATAACATTACGGTTCTTGTATACAAAACAAAGTTAATTGACAATTGTATATTTTCACTTAAATATCAATGACTTAAATTTAAAATTATTTTTTTTTTTTTTAATATTAAACACTACTATGCATTTCCTTTACTAATTTAAAATTTTATTTATATTTCTTTAATTTTTTTTATTGTTTACCTTGATAAATAGATAGGAGGATTTTTACACCCATACAAATATGTAAATAATTTTATTCAATTCTAAACTCAAATAATACATAATAAAAAATAAAATTGAACATAATATTGATTTAAAAGTAAAATAAAATAAAAATATAAAAGGATTTCAAGTTCAAAGAATCAAAGTATTCAAAGAATCTATATCTGGTATTAATGCAATATATGTGTTGGTATTATAAAAGAGAGAAAAAAAAAAAATAGAATTTTCTATTAGGCCAAATAACAAAAAAAAAACTTAAATAAAATACGAGAATCTGAATAAATCTCAAGTTTTTATCAAACCGTATAAACAAAACCCAAAGAACCCACTAACACAAAAACCAAAATAAGCTACCAATTCAAATAAATAAATTGGTCAAAGGAAAATAAAAAAAAAATATAAAATAATTGAATTAATATTAAAAAAAGATACTTAAAGAATTCTAGTTGATTTAAGAGTTTCAGATGTCTGGATTTATTTTCAAAGTTTCTATAATTTATTTCAATTTTTTTCCTTTTAGCTTTATTTTATATGTATTATAATTTAAAGTGTTGTATTTATATTTTTTCAAATAATAAATAAACAAAATTATTAAAAAAAAAAAAAAATACCAAAACTAAATAATGAAATATTGTATGTATTTTTTTAATAAAAAACCATATTTTTTTTATAGAACATCATTTTTTTATCTGATCTTTAAAAAAAAACATTTATGCATTTTTTATAAGAAAATATAAAGAGGGAAAATAAAATAAACATATGAATGATAGCCTTTTGACTTTCTCATATGTTCATGTTTAATGACAAGGCAAAGCAAGTTCATGTATGTATCAAAAGACTCAATAAATTCTGAAAAAGATTTTACGAATATAATGTTAACAAAATAAAAAAAAATTTTTTAAGTATTACTTTACATTAGACTAAGTAAATATTTCTGGAATCATTGGTATAAAATTAAATTTCTTTTGCAAAATTTCTGATTCCTAGTCTTAATGAAACATTGAATTTTCATGTTCATGTAAAAACAGAAGTTCCATGACAGCTAGTTAAAACCACCGTTCGTACTTGTTAAATTACAATTACGAAACGAATATTTTTCCATTAAAGAAAATGGTAAAAATTTCAAAATCCTGGACTAACATACATCATCACGTTTTTTTATACGTAAATCGACTCAGGATTCCATTCTGAACTGGAATATATTTACTTTTCCATATATATTTCGCCGCCGAATAAGGTGTCATCAAACATAAACTCAAATTTATTTCAACTTTTAGCTATATTTGTACGAGTATAAAAAAATTTTTCGAATTACGAATACATTCATTTTCGTTGTGTGAAGATTTACTTTTGATTCTCAAATTTTAAGCCTATTAAAAATTAATTTTTAAAATTTTTAGCTTTTTATACTACAAGAAAACTATTGTCCGGTAATACAAGTTGCTACAACCATTTTTGTTAGGGGTCTCGGTGGTCTAGTGGGTAAGAGTGTATATATAATATACGCTGTAAATACCGTGGGAGTGTGGGTTCGAAACTCACTCACGTCGTAAGAATAAGTTTTTAAGTTATCGTATATGCTAAATATATAAAATGATTTTATAGAGATTCAGATGCTGATTATTTCAAATTTTTGACTTAGAATGTCAAAATTTGCAGAGATTTTTACAAAACTTAAACCTATAAAATTTTTCATATGAAATTGTAATTTTGGATTTAGAATTTTGTTACAGTTTCAATACTCTGTGTATAAAAAAAAATTTCTTAAATTCGAAACTTATAATACACAAACTCGCACACAAATGATACATTTTACTTTATTGACTATAAAATATTTTAAATATAAGATAAAAATTTTATGTTTTAATATTTGATAGGAAAATTTGACTTTACAAAAATGAAATAAGTGTACACATAAATAAGTTTTCATCATTTCCAAAAATAGTGTTAGTTGTACTGCATATATATGAAAATATTTGAATTAAACCTTTTTTCAAGCTCATTATTCACAAAAATAAGATTATGAAAAAGGTTGAGAATAGTAAAGAACAAAAACTGATAGAATTTAATCGATTTTACTTAATTTAAAATAAAATCCAAAAAAAAAAAGTTGCCAAAATATGATAACATCATATTTTCTAAAATTAATAACACTAACCCACTTAAAAAGAGTAAAATAAATTAAGTTAGCTTTAAAACAATTATTACGCAGTTAAAAGTTAAATTTAGTTCAATTTATACTTAATTTTATTTATTGATTTGATTTTGATCATTCACATCCACGTGACACCAAAATATCGTATCATCGAGATTTTTAGTTGATTGCCATTGAAGCTATACATTGCCATCCAAGTGATATTAAAATATCGTAGTATCGCGATTTTTAGTTGATTACCATTGAAGCCATCCATTGCCATTCAAGTGATATTAAAATATCGTAGTATCGCGATTTTTAGTTATAAATATCTTTGTTTTTTTTTTAACTAATTATCTTAATAATTAGTAAAGCGCATTACAATTTTTTTTCTGAAATATCATTATTTAAATTTTCCTTTCAGCACAAGAATGAATTACAAAATGGATATATTTACATAATTAAAAGGAAGTCATTTATAAGTTTTAAGTTTTTTTTAAAAGAGACCTTATAATAATCACCAGTTAAAAAAAAAAACAAAGTACTAGAAGGTACCTCAATAAAAATTATATTTATAATACACCTTATAATTTAGTTATACACATATACATAATTACTAAAATAAAACCATTTTTTAATTATAATCACAAATATAACTATACTATATAATATGCACAGATTATGTAAATAATTATTTGCTTGTGTGACTGTACATAATATGTAAAATATGGAAAAACTCATTATAGGTTTTATTGTGTACACATATAATGCATATTCTATATGAAATCATATTATACCAAATTAGTCTAATTTAAGTTTATATTGTCATACCACTCATATACACTGTTGGATACAATAAAAACAAGACAGTATATAAAACTAAATATTTTTAAAGGCGCATATTTTTCATAAAACAATAAAAATAGTTTAGATTTTATTCTGACTCTGCACCATAATTTGTAGATTTTCTTTAAATTTTAAATGTAACAAACACTTGCATTTGTGAATAATCAATTAGAGAATTATGTCTTCAATTTTTTTAACCCTTAATTATTAATATGTATTAATTATGTATTAATAATTATTAATGGGAGGTACAAAAAAAGATAACCTAACTAATTTTTTTGAGGTATACCTAATATTAATTTTCAAAGGTCTTTCTGCTCTTAAAACATCAAGGTTCCATTTAAAATCCTACTTTAACATCCTTCTTCAAAATAACTCTCCAAATTTTTCTTTTCAACCTCATTTTTCTTTTCAAATACTAATTATCCCAATCAGAATTTTGCAAATAATCCTACCCTCATCCTTTTCCCCAAAACAACAAACTGTATATATTAAAGGACCCATCTTAGAGTTTACTTTTAAAGAGAGTAGTTTTAATTTGTTAAAGTCCAACACTACCCATAGGATCCTCGTGCTGTTGTTCCTTTGAGTGACTTTCGATGTTTTCCACCGTTCCTTGTAAAAAAAAAAAACAAAAAAAGAATTTTGGAGATATGAAGGAAATTCTACCAAGATAGATATCAAATGTATCTCAACAATCAACATACACATACATTTGAACATAAGATTTTTTCAAATTTGGAATTACTATAATACCGTAACGGGTGCGGCTACATGAAAAATTTCTTCCACAATATTAACTTTTTTACAAGATCTATTCATATTTAAAATTTCATTCCTTTAGTTTTAAAGGTGTAGAAATTTTATAAACAGACAGAAGCACGGATGGATGAATAAAGTGAAACTAATTAGCAAATTTTTAATTTTTTTTTTTGAATGTCCTAAAAATATAAGAAAACTCATTTTACCTTATGTAACTATAACTTAAATTATAATTTTTAATGATTTCAAAAGTGTTCAGTGCTTCTTAATGAAATCAAAAATGAATGAATAAAAATGGTAAACTAATTCAGTATTTCGAAATTAGTTCGAAAAGATACGATTCAGAGATAATTTATTTAATCATTATACATAAATCAGAATTCTATTTGCATAACATCAAGAGAGAAAAAAATCGATAAGATAAATTATCTGTTACGAAAATTTAGTCCTTCTGTATTCAAAATAGAACTGACCAGATTATTTTAATTTTTTTGTTCCTAATAAAAAGTTTTGATTGTGTATACTGTATCCAGTAAAGTGATAGTCATACTAAACCAAACGCAGCATACGCTTCTATACAAAAAAAAAAAAAACAAAATGGATTCAACTGAATTGTTAATTTAAAATTTGTATAAATCAAGGGATTTAATGTTTATTAATTTTTGGAGCTATCACTGTACATATACAAATTTCAATACAAAAAAAAAACTTTTGTTATTGTTTTTTTTTATTTTTGATAATTCAAGGATCCATTTATCTCACAATCTCACAAAAGCTACATGCAAAATCACAAGCATTTTAAACTGTATGAAATTTGATTCTGGTTTTTTTTTTTGTTGTTGTTATTGCTGTTTTTTAAAATCTAACTGTAATATAAATCAGCTATTATGTATTTGAAAACCAAAAATAAAACAATGTTTGTATTGTACACATACTTAAGAGAACAGCACAAATTAAAAATTGAAGGGAAGAAAAAATATAGATAGGAAATAAATTGGAATCTTTGACATAATATTAAGCAAAAATAATATTTAACTTTTAAGCACATTTACAAAAAACATTTGAAAAAATGTGCTTATTAGTTTCACTATATCCGTCCGTCTGTTAACAAAATTTCTACACCGTTAAAGATAGAGAAAAAAAATGATAACCATGGGTAGGTCTCATAAAAGCAATAATTTTCATGTAGCCACATCCATTACGGAGCTACAGCCCCTCAAACTTTGAAAAAGCTCCATTTTTAAATGTGAAGAACTTTTTCATGTAGCCACATCCATTACGGAGCTACAGCCCCTCAAACTTTGAAAAAGCTCCATTTTTAAATGCGTATAACTAATGTCCTGCTTAGCATTTGTTCAATCTGAAAAAGTCATTCAACAGGTATTTTTTTTACTTTTAAAAAGTAATATCAAAATTATATAATTTTTTAAATTTAGTATTTAAATTTTATGTGAAAATCAAATTTTGCATGATTTGTCTACTGTCATAACTCCGTCACACCTTTACATAGAAACCTGAAACTTTGAAACATTTAGAATTAGTATGAGTTTCCTTAGAATATCTTTTGCACCACCCCCTGTTTAAGAACTATTAGGGCTGAAAAATTGCTAAAATTTTAGGCACCTGTACAAATTTTTCTTTGGAAAGACATAAAAATTAAGGTTCCAGTAATATACTTCTACGTGTGTTAACGGTTTTTCTTAGTTATATAGAGTTCCGGACTTACAGCCTCACAAAATTTCAGAAAAGTCCAATTTTCACATTTTTTCTTATAACATGAAATATTCAAATTTTTGTGCAAGTCACAATAATTCTAAACAGTTTGTATTGTGTTTCGGAAATGTGCGCTTTTAAAACCCTTGGTTTACATTCTACCTTGTTTTTTTTTTGTTCTGGATTCTGGTTTAGAATTTATTTTAAAAAAAATGGTAGCGTAAAACATCGCATACAAAAAGAAAAAATAAATATTTTTACAACAATAATTTACCGCTATTAAAATAATTTCCCTATTTAATAGAAATTTTTTTTTGTTTTTTGTTTTTGCTTGTATATTGTTATTATAACGGTAATAATGTATGAGTTTTTACATGGAAAATGGTGTGTGTTAAAAAAAAAATTTATAATCTACGTCTGCCATTCCTTCAGCCCGTATTACTTAATGATCGATCCAATCGGCAAACAAGATAATATAAATAGAATGGAATTTTTTTGTTATGGAATTTTATGAGTCCTTTTTTATTCCTTTATTTTTTATGTATTTTAAAATAAAATGAAAAAATTTAGCTTGTTAGTTTCTTTTATTATAATGGGTTTTTTTTAACCATTTATAATTTTCAGATAATTTAAAAATATTTGTGAAAAACGTAATTTCTTAATAAATTGAAACTAAATTTTGTATTATATTTTAGTTTAGTTGTTTCAAAAATTTTATCAAAATAGGATAAAATTTTGTGATACCATGTCGAAATGTCATATCATGTCGAAGTTACATCAGTCTTCAATCATGTAATTCTGGAAAGAATAATGACAAAATAATTTTCTCTTAGTAAATAATTCGATATTACGATACTGTACCCAAAATTTGCTACACAATCTTTTCCAGATTTAGTTTAGCATGCGATTTAGTTTTCATAGGCAATTATCTAAATCGAGTTAAATAACGCATCCAAAAGGTTTAAAATATTTTTTTAATACTTATTTCTTTACGCCTATTGAAATAAATTTATACATTTATTTTAACATCGCTATTTTAATCGTTTGCAATTTAAGCTTTGGTAAATTTTATATCTTAACAATTCAGTAAATCTATTCAAACATTGTTCTGATTTCTAAAACACCTCCAGCACTCACAGAAAGTATATTCTTATAGATTATAATTTATTTTTTTGGAAATCATAGAATACATAGTTTTTTTTAAGGCATGTATAAAAAGTACGTACCTAAATACGTAAATACGTTTAACACGGAAATCACCCTATTTTTTGTGTCAATTTAAACTGTCAATTATTAAATCATAATAACAAATTTTGAAATTTAAAATAATGTTCGATACATTTGCAGAATTTTAAAACTTTTATGAAAAAAATCCAAAATTGTATACAATAAATGGTTGAAAAAATAAACCAGGTGAATACAAAATCAAAATAAAATTGTACCTGTTTTGTAAAAAAATAAAAAATCTTAAAATCTAAAAATCCCTAACAGAAATTCACATGTGTTATGTATATGACATCTTCCTCACTTATTTATAACAATCTTGTACTTTGTGTTTAAACTTAAACAGATCAACTTGGTTTGTTTTTTGCTTTTAAAAAAAAAACCGCAATAAAAATCTCTTAAATATCTTTTTTCGTGTTTCGCTTTTCTTTTCTACATTTTAACATTTGTACCAAATTTATATTTTTAAAATTCAGACAGAATTTGTAATGAACGATATGGTAATTTTTTTCTTAAGAAGAAAAAGAAACATTTTTAAGGGAATCAAAATGGCAAAATTTTTTATTCCCTAATTTTATAATAAAGAGCAAAAGAACAAAAAACAGGGAGAATTGAAAAGAATAAAATATTTGTTTGGAAAATGAAAAAAACAAAAAAAAACAAAAAAATAAATAAATAAAAAACAATTTTCATTTGTAATTTATTAAAAACCAATTTTTTTGTTTTTTTATTTATATTTTATTACACTTGTGAAAAATTTACTAAAGAAAACACGTTTTTTTAATAATTTCTGAAAATTAACTGTGAAAAAAAATACGATTTTTTTTTTTTTAAATTACATAAAAACCGTATAAATAATACTTAGGTGTGTTTAATTTAAAATTATTTGTTTAATCAAAAGTTTAATCGTCAATGAATGAAAAATTTAAAAATATTCGGTAAAATCGTTTAAATTTAAAAACTCCCTTGTGTTAAAATCTTGAAATTTTTTTTTAAAAAGTTTTAAACTTTTTTTTTTTTTTTTGAAACAAACAAAAAAATGGCATTATCAATGGATACTTTAAAACTTTGTCGCCGAACTGGGACTTGAAGAAAAAGTTTTATGTTTAAAAAAAAACAAAACTTTTTTATGTATTAGAAAAAAAAAAAATTATTCGAATTTATGTGCCTATTCTTTTAATCTTATGGCCAATTATTGTTTTATATTAAAAACTATAATAGTTTTTGTGAAATAATTTTTTTTTTTAAATAATTTAAGCAGTAATTTATAATACGGGTATAACTGATAATAAATTTATATATTGAAAATTTTCTTTTGGGTTGGTGACGAAATACACAAACAAATTCAAAATCGACAAAAATGTAAAAAGTAATAAACTCTGATTTTGTAACCATATATATTTCAACATCAAAGAATTCAAAATAGTAGACGAACCGCCCTCCAAGCCGCTACTAAACAAATGGCGGAATTGTGATTTTTCAACCAACTCCAATAAGATCTTCCTAATTCGTTTACTGTATACATATTTCAACATCAAAAAAATTAAAACAGTCTTCGTTAAACAATGGATTGCTGATTTTGTAGCCAATTCTAAAGTCCTTCCTAATTATTTTTTTTAAATACATATTTCAACGTCAAAGAATTTATCGATTTTTTTTTTTTATGGATTTTTGTAGCAAAAATTATTATAAATTTTTTTTTCTGTGAATTTTTTCCATTACCCTTTACTTTTATCTTTTCCGTTTGAAGTTCACTAAATATTTGAGATAGTTTAAAAATTACGGTGGTATTAAGAATAGGAATTATATAAGATACTTATATGTATACATATATCTAAAATATAAAGATCCTCAATTACAATAACTACAACGACTATAAAACTGTAATTTCTGAATCCAACATGATATCCCTGGAACGCTTTAACTTATACGATATAGATGTATAAAATTTAGCATACATCTTTTAGGCTGATATTTTATTTTATTTATTTTTTTTTTATTCTTTACATACGATAATGTCAATAGACCAATACTGCCGTGTTAAATTTTAAAACCCCTATTAAATACCGTTCTTCTTCCTCCTTAAAAAATTTGTTATATCCTTCAAATACTACTATTACTAATATTTTAGTTATATTTATTGCAATATTTGTAAATTTAATATAATTTATTGAGTACCTATAATAATTGACTAATTTGAAATAAAATATTTTTTCTTATAATATCTGGATAAAATGAAATAGCAAATTGATTTTTAGTGTTTCTCAAATGTAATCAAAATTAAATTAATTGAATACACATTTTATTTTTCGAAATTGATTTAAAATCAAATTGTATCTGTGGAAAAGTTATAATAGAAACAACAAGAACAAATGAAAATTCAATTAACTTAGTTACATTCAGTCAATTCAAACTAAATTGATAAAGTTTAACCCTTTAAACTCTGATGGCATAATAAATTCCCCAAAAAAAAACTTTTTAAATGAATTATTTGCTGTTTTTGTTTTTTTTTGTGTTTTTGGAATGAAATTTTTTTAAAAATTAAATGTTTAACAATAAATTTAAAATGGAAATCTTTAGGTAATCAACACTAAAATGAAATTCTTCTGCATTAAAATTGTGATCAATTGTATTAGGTACACTTGAGATCTAATATTTGAAATTAATTATGGATATAAAATTAGCGTACAAATTACAAGTTAATTTTTTTATTTTTTTACTTATATGTGTTTCAAAATAACAACAAAAACCAACCATTTAATAAACTTATAAATAACAACTTTTCATAGCGAAAGGGTTAAGTAAAATTTACTATCTATTAACTTTATCAAATATGGATTGGGAGATTGTCAGTTTGCTTCAAATTTTGAAGAGATAAACATTTGTTTTGTTTTTATTGGAATAAATCATAGGAAATCATAGGAATAAATGTTTACCGTTATTTCTGAAAAAATTTTAACAACTATTTTGTTAGTGTATCCACATCCAGCTAAATTGACAATTTATTTCTATTATTTTCCAATTCATTTCATTTCCTTGTCCCTTCAGTTCCACTGTTTTGTTTATTTTGTGTAAGTATTTAAAGATTTGGAAGATTTATTAATTCTTAAATATCAAAGATTTTTTAGATTTAGGTTTTTTTTTTTATTTATTTTTTTTTTCTTTTTTTTTTGACATTTTATATACGAGAAAAAAGACAACGAATTATCTTCGTGTCGATTTCTACTACAGTATCTTTAGCTCAATTAATGAACAGGATAAAAAAAAATATCTAAAGAAATCTATTTTTGTATAGAAGCAAAATATTTCAATAAAGTGTTAATCGAAATTTATATTAAAAAAAATGAAAACAAAGAAAAAAAATAAAAAGGAAGGGAAAAAAGTTTATGATGATTGAGAAAAGAAAATGAAAAAAAAAGAACTTTCACCCATTTTCAGTTTTTTTCTTTTTGTCTACAAAATTTCAAAAGGAAAATAAAAATAAAACGAAAAGTTTTTACATATTGAGTAAAAGGTTTTTCAAATTTACCATTTTGTTTTCTTCTTATTTTTTGTTGATGGAAAGAAAAATTTCAAAAGGAAAATATTCTAGTTGATCTGATTATTCATAAGGTATTTTACATGGATACATTCAGGAAACTGACAAAAAAAGAAGAGGAAAAAATGTATTGCAGATTATTGTTATAGATAACTGACAAAATCATTTTTCGTGTGAATCTTTATTATACTATTCTTGGCTTTATTGTAGTCATTTTTTAAGTGTTTTAATTATTGGATTAAACAATAAAAATCAAATTATAATACATTAGTTTTTCAGTTTTTAAGTATTTAGAATACTAAATCATAAACCAAAATTTCATTACCCCTAACGCACAATACGAATCCTACTTTAATTTACTGAAAAGTTATTCACAATCTGATAGACTAACTTCAAATGCATAAATGCTAACAGCAAACAAAAAAACACCCAAACTTTCTATTTTATGTATTAAAATGACAGATCTTAAGCGATCTGTAGAGAAATGCATTTTATATCATGCTTATGTTTATTTCATGTCTAAAATGTTTAGATTGATGATTTAATTTTTTTATTTTGTTGCTTTGAATTAGCCGCCTCTATGGTTATATGAATACGGCTTTGGTTTAAAAAATATTGAAACAAACTCTTTTTTTATCCCATTCAGAAGTTTGTGATTTCGTCGAGGTAAACAAAACCAAGTATTATATTTTTTCTTATGCTAACTATGGTAGATGTGATTTTACAAAAAAAAAATTATTGTAATGCAATTAGAGTTCTGTTATCTGCAAAGTTTTCATTTGCTTAAAAGGAAATTAAAATAAAATATAAATTTTCGAATAGTGAAAATAAAATCAACAACAAAATGGTATTACAAAAACAAATAACAAAATCGGAATAATATTAAACCATATAATAGAAAAAAAAAGTTTTTTTAGACTTTTTTGTTCAAAAAAAAAAAAAAAAATACTTTAAAGACCCCAAGGGCAAAAGGATGAAATTGATGAATTGCTTCTTTTCTTCTTTTTATTTAGTACCTCTTACAAACAAAATTGTTTGAAATTTAAACCAATTTTCACACTTTACTCTGTAAATATTTATAAAATATAAAAATTAAAAAAAAAAAATAAAAAAAATTCAATTCAAATTAAAAGAAAAACAAAAATCTAAAATAAATTTATAAAATTATTTTTCTATTTAAGCAAAAGAGTTTTACAAAAACAAACATTTTCAAAATTTAATATTTAAAATTTGAATATTTCAAAATAAAACAGATAAATTTTTTTTTTTTTAATGCATTTCTCAGCCACATAAATGTGGACAGGAAATCACACAGCCTTTCCTGTTCAGGCGTAGCGGTAAATGTCGTAAGGGAGAATAACTGTGTGTGGGATTCGGACCCACACTCCCTCGGTGTTTACAGCGAATTTTATACGCTCTTACCCACTAGACCACCAAGGCCCCAGGGGCCTAGTACCTGTGGGATCAAATATTTTTAAAAGAATATGGTTATGGAACAGAAATAGGTACAAATAAAATAATTTCAAATATAAAGAAAAAAAAAAATTTCTTCATAATCATGGCAATCCATATTAAAGGTTAGTAATGGAAGAACAGGATAATAAACATTAATAAATTCTTTTAAATTACAATCTGACAATTGTTACTTGTAAAAATCTTCACAATTTTTTTTGCCTATTATTTTATCTTGTCCCTATTTTATCATAAAAATTTTTTTTTTTAATTTTTTCAAATAATTTTTGTAGTATAAAAAATGTTTAAAGTTAAAAAAATAATCATATTATAACCGATTCCTTTATATTCCAATCACTTAACTTAATGCTTCTTAAAATCTTTTTAAAAAAAATGTTTCATTGAAATTATTCAAATAGCAACGAGTTTTTTGTAAACTATACTTCTGTGACATTGGAAAAATATCATCAAAAAATAAAATAAACTAAGATTGTCCTTCTTTTGACTTTCATGTACAGATAAAAAATTAAAGTTCTGCATTTTCAAAATCTAGAAATACAAGATTTACTTTTAAATGTTATAAAAATATAATTTAGTTATGTCCTTTAAATTCTGATGTCCGAAAATTTATTATCTCGTTTTCAAAAGTAGATTTAATGTTAACATCTACTGTTATTTTTCTTCTTTAAATATAAAATTTATAAAAAAGTTATCAAATAAATAACCAACCATTTTTAGTTAAGAAAATAATCAGATCCGGTTCTCTAATATTTTGTTCTATGAATTTTTATTCAACATTTAAGTTTAAAAAGATCCAAGTGATTAGATTATAGTCTCTTTCTCTCTCTAGACCTGAAATATGACATTTTGTTAGTGTTATTACGCGCTATTTTTTTATCGGCAGATTTGTTAGATTGAGTAGAGTAGATTATAGGTATGCATCTTAATTGTAGATTTGACAGAGTAATTGATGCTATAAAGAGCGTAGAGCACTTTCTGGTCACATGTTTTAGTCTGTTAAAAAAAAGGCGGGGAAATATCTCGGTAGTTTCATTTTTTAAGATTTGAAAATCTTCAAGTTGCCACAGTTTTTTCTGTCAGAATGGTATCTTAGGAGAATAAATCTAGGAAACCTAAAACCAATTCTTGTCAAATATGTTCTTCTATATTTTGAAGGTGCACTAAGAATCTATAGAGTCTAGTGATTACTGACGCTTATCTCACATTTGTTTAATAAAAAGCAACAATGAATGTTAACGGAATTTTCTCAAAATTTAATAAGAAACAAAATTTTTACATAAAATTGATATGCCAAATTAAATATCAGTTTGTTAAAAGGATCACAAGTTTTTGTGTTTGTACACTGATTCACAGATTCTCAGACACACAAATCTCGGTAGAAATGTTTATAAAATATAATGCTAAATATGCTTTCAAAAGTTTCCTTTCTATTAAAGAGACGCTTAAAATATTCAAATTTATTAGAATCATCGTCTTGAGAATTTTATTGTGATTCCTATACCTTCTCAACAGTATCTATTATTGCTGTAGAGATAGAAAAACAAAATCAAAAAAAAAATTTCCAAAAGTATCTTTTCAGTTGAAAAAAAAAATGTTGTACTTAAACATGCACAGATCACATCACAATGAACAGCATAATCATGACTGTCTTAATCATCACATAAAAGAGTGAAGGATTACGATAAAAGAATGTCCAAGTTTTTATTGAAAGGAAAGATGGTTTTTTTTTTTTTAAATAAAAAGATGAAAAAAGAAATAAAAACGTTATAAAGTTTAATTTTTATTTTCTCTCTTTTATAAAATGCTATCATACTTTTTAATATTTTCTAAGTATTTTATAATTTTTTTTTTAAAATTATTCATTTAAAAATTGCAGTTTAAGAATAAAAATAATAAAAACTTATAAAATTAAAAATTTTAAATTATAAGCAATTTAATTAAAATCGAAGAAATGAAATGAGAAGTTAATTGAATTGTTAAGCTTTGTTCTAGGTTAAAGAAAAAGTCACTATACTTGAGTTTGGAAATTAAATGCACATGTTTAACCACTAAAAATTTACAACATCCTTTCAAAAGAGTTTTCACAAAAAAAAAAAAAAAAATGAATCCTTAATATTCTTTAAATTGTTGTCAAAAATCAATTACTATGTATCAATATAGGTACATATATACCTTAAGTGTTTGAAATAATCGAATTTTCATACAAAAGAAAGTATTAAAGCGTTTTTTTTTTTTTTGGGTTTCCTGTTTCTGTTTTTTTTTACAAAATGAAATAAAATCTCCAATCAATCATTCCGTACTTTATCTTATGTCATAAATACACATTTTTTCATTATCCTTTTATGTTCTTTTATATCCTATAATACATTTGCTGATCAAGGATAACGGTTGAGTCATTATACTAACGAATGCTACTCTGAGAGAAACAAAAAAAAAAAAAAACAACTAAAAGAATAAAATTGAAGAAGAATTAAAAATTCAGAATTTTGAATCACATTTTCTTTTTTTCTTTTTTACTGTCATTTTCACGCAAATTGATGAAAGCAATAATATCGAACAACAACAACAACAACAATAACAATGAAAAAAGAATCCTTGAAAAAACATTTGTAATGAAAATAAAATGAAGTGAACATTTTAAGAATTAGAGTATAAAGATGCACAATATAAAATATACATATACAGGCTGTTTCCGACTCGATGGTCTTTCTTGAAATGGGTGATCGGGCATACCGAGACGAACAAAAAATTGAATTGGAGGGGCGGGGCGAAGTCTATTCTGGACCCTTTTCGAGATATGAGAGGTTAAAGATTATTTAGAGTCTTTTCATAAAAAAATCTACAACTTTTGAACGGCTTACTATAGGGAGATAAAAAAAAAAGAATTTTATAGAGAAAGTTGTTAGCTTTAATTTTGATGCCCTAATGATTCCATAACCATAACAGTTACAAACTTATAGAGGTTTAAAATAATTTAAAATGAAAAATGTTTATTATGTTATGTTTTAAACTCAATTTTCTTTTGGAACACCCACTTCGAATCAGCTTCGAAACTTTTCAAAAGTTCAAAAGTTGTAGATTTTTTTTTGAAATGTCTCTAAAAAATCTTTAACCCCTCATATCTCGAAAAGGGTCCAGAATAGACCCTCCTCCAATACAATTTTTTGTTCGTCTCGATATGCCCGATCACCCATTTCAAGGAAGACCATCGAGTCGGAAACACCCTGTTTATAAATTATATATATATATGTATTAAAGTGTTTAAAAATTTTTTATTAATAAATTTTCAATGACTTTTTTTCAATTGAATTAAAGCTTAAAAAATTTTCTTCAATTTTATTGTAGAATAATTGAAAAAGAAAAACTAAACCGAACGTATAACTAAATTTATTTTAGAAATAAATATTTTGGATCGTTTTTTACACATTCAATTTTACTTATAGTAAAAATTAAAAGATTTTTTTTTATAGTTATTAACGAATGTTGTTAAATGTCTTGAACATTTAAAAAAATGCATTATTTGTAATTCTAAGTAGGTGGTAATTTATTTTTTTTTTTGAGTTTAAGATTGTCTAGAATCTAAAAAATGAACTAAAGTTCATAGAAAAACAATCCAGTAGTAATTGGTATAAGAATTAATTATGTATTTATGGATGTATTAATGAAAGATAGGATATCATATAGATTGCAAATTTCTTTAATAGTGAAAAAAAAAAAAATTATTAGACAAGCACAGAATCTAAAACCCAATGTTTTTAAAGGTTCACATTTTCCAAAAGAATATAAGTAAAACAACAAAGTTTAGAATATTGTGTTCTGCACTAAAATTTTTTTAAATTTTCTAGAATTTTGTATGTAAGAAAAAATAGAGAAAAAGAAAATACACTTTTTTTTTATTTTAAGGAAATTCATATTTAATTAAAAAAACTGTTGTACACATGTAAAAAATATAATGTTTGAGCTTTATGTGTTGAGTTTCACTTTTAAAAATTTGTACAGCTGGTGTCTAAAAATAACAAAATTTTCAGTTTTTGACTCCTAACAGCTCTTTAACAGGAAAAGATAAAAAAAAATTTGTAAAGTAAATTTCAAAATATTTTTCTTTTCTCAACCTTCTATCTAAAAGCGTTCTGAAGATATGAAAGAATCTAAACTGTAAAATTTGTATTTACATAACTGTAAATTTAAATACAAAATTAAAGAAAAAATTGTCTAGTTTTGATATAAACTATTTATAAAGCTAAAGAAATATCCCATTGTTTGGCGTTCTTAGATTAGGTAGAGCTTGAGATATACGCAATTTGCAAATAGGGCTTTTCACAACTTTGAGGGGCAGGTGAAGCTACATAAATGAATGGTTTCGAAATGGAATTTTTTCTGCCCATATTAATTTTCTTATAGTACAAATATATCGAGATTTTCGTTATAAAGGTATTTATTATTTTTCGAACTAATTAGTAATGTTTGTTAAATAGACAAAAAATTTTTAACGAAATCGGAAAAAATGAAAACATTAGTGGGTTGTTTATTGGACATTTTTTTCTATATATATATATATATAAACAAATATTATGATCCATATTCTCGTCAAAAAAATGTTTTTAAATTTTTTACTTAAATTCATAAGCAGAAAATGATTTATACACATTCGGAGATATACAGATAATATGGCTTTGAGGATTTTTTAAACTTTGAGGAACTGTTTAAGCACCATAACGTCTGATTTTACATAAAAAAAATTATTCTACTAGAGACAATATGTTAATCAACGGTTAATATTTCATACTCTTTTCTTGAACCGTGTTGAAGTTTGGAAAATTATAAAATGTTTAAACATAATGTAATTTAACCATATAATTTATATCACCATTATATAATTAAAATAAAATAAAAAAAACCGAAATTCAAATAATTATAAATATTCAATTAAAAAACAAAAAATTATAAAATAATTTAAATAACCAAATAATATGTAATTATTAATAAAAATTTGAAAATAATATGTTAAGCTGTTTAACTATGTACATATATATATAAATTTACATATATATTGGTAATTATTTAATTAAAATGATAATTAATTGTTTAATTTAATTTACCTTGTATAGTTAAATAACTTATTTATTTCTTATCTAATTTTTTTATCAATAATTTTAATTTCCAGCTTACCTATAAATAAAAACAAAAAAAAGTATATTAAATTTAATATATTTATATATAAATAGTAATATAAAATAAATTGATAATATTTAATTTTTTTTTTTTTTATTATTTATTATTTTAACACAGATAGAAAACGATTTCAGTTATTTTAGATATAATAAAGCTACTTTGATATTAAAATGCGTCCGTCTGTTTACAAAACTTCTACACCGTTAAAGATAGAGAAAAAAAATTTTCACCATGGGTAGGTCTCATAAAAAAATTAATTTTATGAAACAACTTTTTCATATAGCCCCATCCATGACGGAGCCACAGCCCCTTAAACTTTGAAAAAGCCCTACATTTAAATACGTATATTCTTATGTTCTCCTTAACATTTTTTCAATCTGAAAACGTCATTCGACAGGTGCTTTTTTTAACTTTGTAAATTAATACCAAAATTATACAATTTTTAAATTTACCGTATGTGAAAACCGAATTTTGCATGATTTTTATTTTTTCATAACTCCGGCATGCCTTTAGATAGGAAGCTGAAATTCATTGAGACTTGAGGCAAGAAAGAACTTTTAAAATTAATATAAGTTTTATTGGAAAATTTTTTTGTACTACCCCCTCTTTGAGAGCTATTAGGACTGAAAAATTGAAAATTTGCTATATTTAGGCACCTGTAACTTAAGCATCTGTACAAATTTTTTTTTTTGGCTAGACATAAAAATTAAAGCTCCAGTAATGTGTTTTCACGTGCTAATGGGTTTTCTTAGTTGTATGGAGTTCAGGACATACAACCCCTCAAAATTCCGGAAAAGTCCTATTTTCACATTTTTACCTATTTACATGAAATTTTAAAATTTTTGGGTTGGTTTACATTCTACCTTGTTTTTTTTGTTATTAAGGCAAGATATTATCAAATAAGAAAATGGTTTTTGCAAATATTTGAAACGATAACAAAGAATTTATTAAAATGATCGTTATTCCCCATAAAAAAAAAAGAAAAAAAGTAATTTGAAACTTAATACTTTTAAGTAATTTGAAAAATAATTTAAATTTCCAAGATTTAAATGTCATGATTAAAATAAATGATGGACCAAATTTTAACCTATGTTCAGGGGTTAATTTTAGCAGTTCAAATTTAAGGGTTTCTTCATTTTCAAAAAAGAAAAAAAAATTTCAAGAAATATTACATGAAGTCAATATTTTTTGAACATTTCCACAAACATTTTTGAAAAATTTGCTTATTAGTTTCACTCTGCCTGTCCGAATGTTCCACCATTCGTTCATTTGTCTATTTATGAAATTTCTACAATGTTTAAGATGGTGTAAATAAAATTAAAATTAAATAAAAAAATTAATTTGTAGAAAACATTTTTTTATGGCAATTCACACGGTATGAAACTAACGCTCCTTTAAGTTGTAAAAAGCCCTATTTTCAAAGGTTTATATCCCAAATTTTACTCAATGTATTTTCAATATAAAATCGTCAAACGATAGGAAATATTTTTGACTATATAAATTGATATTCAAGTTACAAAATTGAAATTATATAATTTTTTGGGAATTTATATTTTAATTTACCGTTATTTCAATTAAAATTTTGCAAATTTTTGTTCTTCTGTATCTCTCAAATATTGTTACTTAGAATTTTGAAATTTTGATAGAAGAATTATCTTTAAGAATAAGCATACATTTTTTCTCAGAATACAAATAAATTTTATGCCTCAAAGTTTTCCATATAAACGTATATTTATTACTTTCCTGATCAACTCTTAAAACTTAGTAATGTTATTATAGACATTAAATTTTAAATGAAATCGGAAAGGATCCAAATTACCAACTAAATTTATTGGACATTAAAAAAAAAAAAATTTTTTTTTTTTTCTACATAAAAAAAATATAACGACCGATATGACGATATCCTTGTTGGAAAATTTTCTTTAAATTTTGGACTGTTATGCAATTTTGGACTGTTATACAACAGTTTAAAATTAAATACATAATAAAAAAAAATTATATTATAAGATATCAAAAGCTATTAAATTTCAACATTTAAGTTTTTTACGGCTTCAAAATATTTTTGAGAATAAATAAATTTGAATTTTGATTTCCAAAAAAAAAAAAAATATGCAATTTTGATTATCCTTTTATTTAATTTTTTTGAGTTATTTAATATATATAGTTATTATATTATAGTTATTAATATAAATCTTTAAAAATAATTTGAAAATAAACTCTTAAACAGACAATTTTTTTTTTTTATTTATTGTTATATCCTGCTTTAAAATATAAAGTATAAAAATCCTTTTGAGGATTTTCCCATCAATAGTTTTTTCTTCAGTAATCATAGTAATCTTGTCTTAAAAATTGTACCAAAGAGATAAAATATGAAAAAGATGTCTGCGAATGACTGCCTATAGCAATAAAATGTTTGTTTAAAATATTCAGATTTTTTTTTTTTTTAATTTAAAGTTAATAATTTTTAAATGTTTTATGAAAAAGGATATATAATTAAAAGAAGATAACTACAATAATATTCAAATCTTATTAAATTTAATTGGTTTAAAAATATGTTTACTCTTTTCATATTTAGGTACTAAATATTAAAGCTTAAAATTTTATTGAAATTTTTTATAATATTTTGTCTCTTTTTTATGAACTTAAAAAAAATATAGAAACAATATCATTAACTAATAGTGCAAGTTTTGTTTCATTTCCTTTGAAATTTAAAACATTCCTATAGACATATATATAAAAATTATATATATATATATATATATTTAAATCATATAAGATTGGACCTTTTAACAAAAATAATTAAATTATGAAAGAGGCTGAATCACGATTTTGCTTTACAAAAACAAGTACTTCTTTCTCACAACCCTTTTTTGATCTTCAAGAACGCATCCAATTTTTGATCTTCAAAAACACCAATATAGTGTTGTATCTTTTTCCAATCTATAGTCACGAACTCTATAGTTGGATCTCTTCTTGTAAGTACTGACATGTATAGTAACTTTTTTTTATAATACCTATCACTGTGTTTCCGTACCTGATCTTCTTCACAACTTCTTTTAACCAAACTTTCCCTGGATTCTTTCAAGAAGATGAAGAGACTCCATATCACATACTCAAAAACTTCGGAGTAAAGCTAAAGTAATGCAAGATATATGCACTTAAAAGAATCTTGCTTTGCTGAGGATAAACTGCCAGCAATAAATTTAATACAAACCTTTACTTTCTTAGAGTCAATAGGGCTGACAGAAGTATTATAAGTGGAAGCTAAATTCACATAGTAACAGGGGAGCACAATAGATTATGATACATCAGGGGATAAATACATCAGAAGAACGTAGTCTCTCTGAATATCAGTATTTTTAAATATAATTTAAATTTTGAACTCATTTATTTCGCTAATCATAAAATAGCATAAGCTCTGTTCTGTACAGATCTATATAAGCTAATTCTGAAAAATGGAATAAATAAATAAATAAATATTCTAAAACAACTACCAAGGAATAAGAAAACAATAAATATTTGAAATAATCCGGAAACTAACTATTACAAAGCGTTGGTACCGGGTTAATTTAAATAAATCTTTTTATTTAAAATTTGAGAATTATCATTTTTTACTTCAATCTTCAAGTTCGCCTTGAAATTAGGCATTATGACCAGATTTTCAAACTTTTAAAAATGTGCTGAATCCGATTCTCAATAATTTCCCGATTTTCAACATTGTAACCAAAATGTTTGTGAACCTGTTTATTTTATATAAAAAACACTTTGTTAAAAAATAGAAAAATTAGAAAATGAAAAGCAGATGACATCTTTAAAAGAAATCCGCTTGATATATTTCAAAATAATTCTTGAAAAGTAATACATAAATTTTTCTAAATATAATCCAAAATAACGTCTCATTTATTATATAGATAGCACTAAGTTTTATTTAGGTTATCCTTCACGAAACCAAGATTCATATGGATTCTATTTTGTTTTACAGTTCCTATTTATGATATTTCCCACTACTTATTCCTCTATCATCATTCCTATTTATTAATAGATGGAATGATAAAAGAATTCATTTTTCGTTAATTTTTTTCTCTTCATAATAATTTTTTTATTTTTAATTTAAAAAGTTTTAACTTTTGGAATTATTTTTTTTACTTTAAAACTTATGGAAATTATTTTCAAGCATCACTATGAAAATTATTCTCAAAATATTTGTTGAAAATATATAGCAAATATTAAGTAGTTTCAGTTCTGTATCAGACAATTTATGTTTTTTGTTCCCCACCCTCTTTAAACTATTTCAATTAAAATATAATTTTTATTTGAAATATTTTTTTTAATTTTTTTTTTTCATTTTTTTTTTTTCATTTTTATTGTAAAATTTTATATTTTTCATTACTAACAGATTTATGTCAATTATTATAAGAAGATAAAATAAAATTCATTCTAAAAACTTTTTATATTCAGAACCATCACACCACACATCTGAATATTGCAAAAGATATTTTCACATAACTGTAAACTCACACACTAAATATTGCACAAATTTATGTAATTTTTATATCAATTTATAAAGATTGAAAAATTTTCTGCCGCAGTTGACTTTTTTTTGACTAAAAAAATATTAAGCAAAACTTAAAATAAAAACATTTGAAAATAGGAGTTTTTCCAATTTGAGAAGCTTAATATTTAGGGGCTTAATGCAACTTAATGAATGGAGCTCATTAAAAAAGTTATTCCACAACATTAATAATTTAATTAGAACTATCAATTTAAGACTAAAATTTCATTGCTCCAACTTAAACGATATAAAAAATTTATAAATAGACCGACGACGGACGAACGGGCGGATAAAAAAAAATGTTTTAAAAATTGTGCTAAAAATGAAAATAAAAGAAAAAAAAAATAAAAACTTTCAAAATAAATTAAATAAATTGCTCTAATTTCTGTTGATGAAATGAGAAAAGTTTTTCTATGTTATTAATAGGATATCGCATAAAAAAATATGAGTTTTTTCTTCAGTTTTATCATTCTTTTAATGTTATCTATATAAAGAAAATTTTAAAAACATTTCTATTACTTACATTCATATCCATATATAGTGTCATTAAATGCAACATAAGAATTTGTATGAACGTATATTGAAAAAAGTGGTGGTTAAAGTTAACAATATTGAAAAGAAAAAACAGATTAAAAAAGTAATTTTGGCTGATAATAAAATAGAAAATCTTTTGTTCTGATGATGTTAAAATAATTTTTCTGATGAAGAATTTACATTAAAAGAAGTGTATATGTATACCAAATCTTATTAAAAAAAGAATTTATTTATGCCAGTATTAAGAGTTTTAGTAAACTGCATCATCCAACAAGTAAGGTAGAACAGGTAGAACCGTCAATAGGAGAAGTGTTTTAAGTAAACCTAAAACCGCATATTTATAAAAGAAAAGCAAATAAGGAATTCAAGTATCCAAAGATAACTTATAGATAGATGAAAAATGACTTATGTATATGTGTGATATATCCTACACAAGTATTAGAGAATTTGTATATAAGCCGAAATTAAGTAGAAAAAAAAATCTATACAATTTCTAAAAAGAATATAATTCTAAACAGACATTGTTACATTAAAATAATCTTGTTGAACTTTTAGTGTTGAAAAGCAAATTGTTGTTGAATTAGGTACACACTAGAATATGCAACAAAAAATATATTTGTACATGCTGACTATTCCGAATAAGGATAAACAGTCCAAGAACAAGAAATAACAAGAACAATCTTAAAATAAAGAAAAATCAAAATTTTTATTAATAAAGTTAAAGAAATTTTAATATGCAAAATAGTTTTTAGAAATAAAACAGTCCAAATTTTTGATTGAAAATACTTGCTGTCATCGATAAATAATGGTTATGTAATACATTTCTACTAAGGTCGTATATGGTTTATTGGAAGTTGTATAATTACATTTTATTTCAATGATTCTCAGAAGATTTTATAATGTATCTAAGTATTTACATTTAAATAAGAACACAGGGCTCATTTAAGAAGAACACATTGACTCAATTTCTTAAAAAACCATTAAAAATATATTTAAAAGAAAAAAAAGTATGTAATATACTACAATTGTATTTTATTTTTCAACTAGTACGATGCAGAAAAATCCCCTCAAAATATTTTCCCACCCTTAAACCGACAACTTATTTTCTTTTAACAACTTTCAAGAATACATTCACGAAATTAACTTCGATTTTTACGAATGTAAAAGCAAAGTTCATAAATACATTTTAAATGTTCATACATTTAATAAATAATAAAGAAACTAACAAAAGGACATCAAGGACATTTTCTTATGTTTTAAAACTTTAACTTTAATTTTTTTTTTTTTTCGGTTATTGTTATAATTGTTATTTGTTGAAAATGTTCCTGTGATTCTTTTTTAAAGTACTTTTTATTTTTTTATTTTTTTTTTTATTAACAATAGTAATAAAAATAACAATAATAACGGTATTAGTATTCTTTAAAATAATGTTTTTTTATTGTTTTTATAAGAAATTTTTGTCTGATTTTTCTTTTTCTTCGAATTTTGTCCATTTTTTTTTTTTTTTGGTTTTTTTTCACTTTACATCTTAAAAGAAATTGTGAATGTTAAAATTTTCTTTTATATTTTGGTGTTATAATGTGAGTTTAATGACAGTTATTTTGTGTGATTCTTAAAAAAGATAAAAAAAATTTTGGGGAAAAATTTAATGAGAAAATTACTTTTGAGCGAGGGAAAACTTTTTTTTTTTTTTATTTTTATTATTGTGGGTAACGAAGAATAAAAGTAAGTTACTTTTTAACAAGAGTAATTTATTTTTACAAAATAATTAAAATATAGTTAAATATAAATTAAACCATTTAATTTTTTATTTTAACAGAAATTTAATAAGATCCCATATTATTATTTTTGATTTTAATTAAAAATAAAAAATAAATTAATGAAATTTTATTGGTACTGATAGTTTGGAAAAAATATGTTTCAGTTTACATGGGTAGAATTCAAATAAAATAAGTAAAGATGAATGATGAAATAAAATATGATGATTATTAGTAGTGATGTAGAAAAAATAACAATACATAATTAAAATTTAATAAAACAAAAAAAAAAATGCTTGATGTGCTGATTAAAATTTCATTAATGGTTTTAATGTGTTCTGTTTCGTTCTATTTAAATTCAATTTTAACAAACTACTTCCAACTCTAAATTTTTTTCAACAATGAAATAAATTATATTACATTATTTGTTAATGAAAATATGAAATACATATAAAATGACGTAGACCTATTGATCTAGATGACAATGTTCTAAATTCATACAATTAAGAACCAATTTTTGAAATTTGAAGATTAATAATAATAATAATAATAGAAGCTGCAGTAACAGTGGGGTTGTCTTCAATTATTACATCATGCAGAAAAGTGTTATATACGACTGCATGTATGCTGTAGTTATTGATGGTTATCGTCACTGATAGCAAACTAGTAATAAAAAGATAGATGAATACACTATTCCCCTATAATTTCACTCCCCAATTCAATATTTCCGGTTCCTTTTCCTATCCTTATCTATCCCTAGTACTCCCTAGCCAATATAGTGCGTTAGCGGTTTCATGTTTCATCCCATTATATTGGCTAAAAAAAAAAGTGGGTTTAATCGGTAAGAATCTAACACTACAAAAGGTGTATTGTTGGTATCTTTGGAGGATTCCCACCTCCCTAGGAAAAAAATAAATTTTAAGAAAATTTTGAGAAGATTTTGAAAATTTGTTAAAAATTAAACGGACTAATTTTAAATTTTAAAATTTAAAGGAAAATATCAAAGTGACTATTATTTAAAAAAAAAAAAAAACATTATGAATGCTGCAAAATGTCATGGAATCCGCAGATCTTTTAATGAATCCTGAACATGTTTGGTTATAATGCTTTTTTTTTTTTGTCATTCATAGTATTTAGCATTTATTTAATTATGGATCTTAATTTTACCTTATGGTCATTTAATAAATTATTAATAAATTTTAAAATAAATTAAAAAATGTTTTCTAAAGTATAAAAGTGTTATAATTTTTAATTACATAGATTTTTGTATTGATTGTGTCCTAGCATTATAATCACCATATTAATATGTTATATTTGTATTGGCGGTCTTTATTTAATGCATCACATTAAAATTTATTTACAATTTATATTAAAATTTAATTTAAGCTTGTTTCTCATTTCAATATTAATTAATATTATGCAACAGATTATCAAAATCATGTATATAAAGTCGTTGAAATTCAAAATTTATATTCATAAAATAAAAGATACTGATATTGTTTTTATCAATGTCTCAAATATTTAATGGTTTTCGCATTTAATAACGCAGTTAATAAATTTTCAATTTATACATTTTCTTTATTCAAATTTTTCATTTCCTATTAATTATTAAACACTTTATTTATTCAATATCGAAAACTATTATGTCTATTTAACATATCTATGCTATTCACTATAACATTTTATATTTAAAAAACTATTTGTTATTTCAATTCATAAACAAACCCATAAACTCATTAATAAAACAATGCTCATATTACGTATGTTTGTAAAAATTATTTACCATAATGGAAAAGGGAAACTTTTGTATTTTAATATCCATCCATTCAATCTTCTTAAATTGTGTTGTTATGAAATGAAGTAATGTGTTAATTAATTTTAATGGCCAGAAATAAATTTGAGAAATTAATATGATTAAAACTAATCATTTCCTAAACATTATCTGATCTATATAAATTTTTTAATCGAAAAAACACGTAACACAAAAAAAAAAGAAGGAACCTCTTACAACTTTTATTTAATATCTATAATCAAATCCTTGTAAAATTAAACTTTAATTTCCTGATATTTTAATCCTGAATTAATATTATTTAATTGAATAATTAGAGGTTAAATCTCTTTAATTATTAATTTATTGTTTTTTTTTTTAAATATTTCGAAATTTACAACGAAAGGATCTTATAAAACAAAAAAAAAAAAAAGAGATTTATTATAGGGTTTTTAAATTTATTAACATCTTTTCGATTTTCGATTAAACTTTTATTAATTTGATTCAGCTAAACTAAATGTATTAGTCAAATATTTTAGATACCATAAAATACCATTTAGACAGTTAACAATTCAACTAACTATTTTATTTTTTAAAAACTTTAAAACACAACTAAAACCTCAAAATACACTGCTCGTTAAATAAATATTCCGCGCTTCAATACGACTGAGAAAATATAAATAATACCACTGGTCACTGATATATGGCAGATCCTCTTAATTTTATTTTGTCATTGGTAAATAACATGTCATAATTTTCAAGTGAACTAAATTTCAATTTTCGAGTGAACTAAAAACAAAATTTATAGCCTACAAGAATATAAAGGATGCCCAAGCGCTAAGCCAAATGCAAACAAGAAATTTCAATTCCATAATAATCAACAAAAAGGTAGGTGTAAAAATTGTGGAGCATTGTCACACATATCCGAAAATTTTTCGAATAAAAATAAAAGTAAAAGATGCTTCAACTGCAACCAATTTGGACACATATCGCCGCAATGCCCTAATAGATTATCCAACACTAATAAGAATATCACGAGAGAATTTAGTTCTAGTCAAAATTTATGATAAGGGTTTTACAGAATATTAATTGATAATGGCAGTGATGTATCTCTTATGCAAAGCACAGTGCAGTGTTTTTCAGTAAAACATGTCCCATGTAGAACAAGAACATGTCACAAAGCACAGTATAGTGTTTGCAAAGCGCAGTGTTTGACAGTAGAACATTTCACTGACCCTTTCCTCTAGACATTGGTAAACCCTTTTTCCAAAAACATAAAAGAAGAGCGTACTACTAAATACATAAAATATGTTCACCCCAAAATCGTAATCTGTAATTAGTCATTTTTGTGCGAAAGATATTTAAAAATTGAAGAGAATATTGAAATTTTCTGTTAGCTATCCACAAATTTCCTAATTTCTTAAATGAAACAATTTCGTTTTTCAGAGTTCTTTTTTTTTACGAAAGGCGCCACATTGTGCTGGACTTTAATCAACCAAAACTACCCCTTTAAAACCAATCTTTCGGTTAGAATCTTTAATACAAAATTTAAACTTAGGTTTACGGGATAGGAATCTGGGAAAAATATTTTAGTAAAAGGAAATAAGAAAATTTAGGAATATGTAGAATGGCT
Organism: Poecilobothrus nobilitatus; assembly: GCA_947095535.1. Taxonomy (NCBI): domain Eukaryota; kingdom Metazoa; phylum Arthropoda; class Insecta; order Diptera; family Dolichopodidae; genus Poecilobothrus; species Poecilobothrus nobilitatus. Next base: position 24,132,656 of record OX352773.1, on the reverse strand, counting down.
AAGAAAATTTACAGGGACATTTTGAAGAAAAAATTTAATATTCTTCTTTAAATTTACAAAATCGTATACATATGAGTTACCTGTTACGTATCTACTGACAACAAAAACAAATTTTAGTTTTTCAAAACTTCATTACTTCAAATTTGATTAATAATTTCCCATTTTAATGGTACTATATACAAATTTGTTTTTACCAAAATTAGTAGTACTACCAATGAGATGAGATACAATGAGAAAATACATAATAGGTAAATTTATCTTAATTAATTTTAAATTGATTTCAAAATAAGACATTAATTTTAGAGTAGCAACTTTTAAATTAATTTTAACATAAATATATTATTTGAAAGACTTTGTTTTGAATTTTTCAATGAAAAAAAAATTTTTTGTTTTTAAATGAAAATTTTATAAAGTATTTTCTAAGAATTTTAAAATCTTTCTCTACTAAAGTATTCTTTTTTCAATATTCACTCAATTAAACTAAATTTTTTAGAGTTAGAACCAAAATTTTATGGATCGTTTAAAAAATTTCAAGTTGTTATTAAAAATTTTTGCCTAAGGGTTCAAAAACTTTTTTTTATGATAAATATGAAAATAAAAGAAATTCTAAAAGTATTCTGGGGTTTATAAAACAGTTTAAGTCAGACAAAAGCAGAAATATGTGCAAAAACAAATTAAGAAAACTTAAAGTAAAATTTTATTTTATTGGAAAAATTAAAAAAAAAAAAAAACAAAAAAATGGCTAATAAAAGTTACTTAGCAGCTCATTTAGAATTAATCTCATATTCTACATCTTCATAATGTCTATACAATAATAATATTTTTATCTATTTTTGTTTATTTAAAAAATATTTATTTATTTTATAAAAATAAATAAAAAAGTAATTAACAAAATTTTCGATTTCATTTTTATTTAAAAAAAAAAAAAAACTACTTAATTTCCTCTCCTTCAATTAATACTACACCAATATCTTTTGCCGAAGGACAAAATGAAACAAAAAATTCGTTTCGAAATCCCGTTGATGAAACGATCACTTCCTATTCTAACTTTTAAATACTACAATGAGTTTTTTCGGCCCAGCTCCAAGTAATAATTCAACTTTAAATCTCAATACCATTTCTTATACAAATTCAAATTTAATAGCAGTGCCTAATTTTAATAATAATAATGCCCCACATCCGAAAAGAAAAGGGCCCACCCTTTATGGGTATATTAATATACCCATTTAAAGTAATAAAAAAAAAATAAATAAATAATAATAGCGTTAATTCTTGTAATAATATTAAAATTTATTATCACAATTGTAGTGGTATAAGAGGTAAGCTAAAAAAATTATTTATAGAAGCTAAGTCATGTGATTTCAGTGTATTAACTATTACTGAAACATGGCTAAATGATTCGTTTTTAAACGAAGAAATATTATATAGTATTTGGGTTATATATAGAAAATATCGAGACTACCTGACTACAAATTGTTCCAGAGAAGATGGTGTTCTACTTGCAATCAAAAATGACTTATCTAGTATAGGAGTAACCACTAAAGCTTGTAATTCTTTCGACCACCAATTTATTAAAGTAAACATAGGTAAATACTTTTTATACCCTTGGAATAGTTTACTTCCCCCCGAATTCTGACAATTCCTCATATAATGAATTTTATGATATATTACATCACAATAAGAAGTTTACAATTTAATTGTGGGAAATGAAAATATTTTTGATATTATTTGATGTTTTTCAATCCCGTACTTTTGTTTTTTAGACCCAGTCCTAAAAGAAACTTAATTTTTAACTTAGTGAAATTTGTTTACTGAAGCAAACTTAAAACAAAAAAAAAATTATTAGAAATGGTCAGTTTCTTAATTAACATTCTAGCTGAATTCTAGTATTTAAATGGTATGGCTGAGCCATTAGAAAAAATGATATTTGATTTAAAGAAATCTTTATTCAATTACTAACAAAATTTTGTAAAAACTAAAACCATTTGAGTATTAAATAAAAATGGTTAGCTGCTGTAATAAAATTTATTACTTAACTATAGATATATAATATTAATATTAGGTAATTAAACTGATAAAAAGGGTATTTTGTTAATTTTTATAATACTGAAAATATTATGAAATACTCCAAAATTTGGCAAGTATATAAAACTATATATATAAATACAAAAGTATGGATATTCATAAATTTGAAAGTCAAACAATAAGGAATAATATAAATGCACCTAAATGTATATTACTTGTATATTTTCTGAATTACTTAAAAGAATTTTTCATATCGATGACAGAAACATTTTTTAAATCTACTTTTACTCTATATCTTAAATATAGGCGCCTCGGTGGCCTAGTAGGTAAGAGCGTATAAAATACGCTGTAAACACCGAGGAAATGTGGGTTCGAATCCCACACACGTCGTAATAGTTATTCCCCCTTACAACATTTACAGCCACGCCTGAAAGGGAAATTTCCTTTTAACACATTTATGTGGCAGAGAAATGCACTAAAAAAAAAGGAAATAAGCACATTTTTTCAAAATTTTTTTGGCAATGTGCTAAATACATATGTATCTATATAAAAAAATTTTTTTTTTTTTTTGTTTTTTAATCTTTATATCTAATGTTGCAAAATTCAAAAGATTTTCAAATTAATTTCATTCCAAATTTTGGTAAAAAAACAAAATTTCATATTAATTTATATTTAAATATATTTGCATACTTTTAGGTTAACCTAATAATTTCTCTTTGTAAAAAAATATCAAAACCTTAGAAAAAAAAAATTAAAAATAAAATATTTCATGGGAATACCTATGTAACACCTAAAATTAAAGTATAATTTAAAAATTGTTTTTGAAATTCAAGATTTTTGTGGAATAATTTTTGTGTACTTCAATTTTTTCTTGTTTTGCTTTTTTTTTATAACAAAAATTTACAACAACATATTTGTGGATGAAAAATTTTTTATTTCTGTTTTTACAAAGACAAAGAAAATGGTAAATGGTAAAGATAAAAAGAGTAATTTTATTCTATTCAACTACTCTTAAATATTTTAACATTTTTTACTATAACTTTATTGTTAGAAAAAGAACATCCTACGAAAAAAATTCTTTCTTCCGAAAAAAATTATAGAAAACCACTTTTTTATTTTATTATTGTTGTTTTTTTTTTCTTTTTTTATAATATAAAGATCTATCTGTTGTATTTACATAGATTTTCATAAAACTTGTAATATAATGGATATAATGTAAATGTAATGTAGGCTGAATGTTAAACATTCAAATTCTATTGATACAGAGAATAGGATGGATCATCATTTCATCATAAAATAAAATGGTACATATGTCTCATTATTGTTATTTAGTTAAATAAATAAATATATCTATATAAGTATTTATATAAATATAAACATATACATATACATATATACATGAATAAATATGCCTATATACTTGATGTATATAAAAAAATTTAAAGGGAAGAAATAAAATTTTCTGTAGATAAAAATAAAAATGAAAAAAAAAGTGGGAAAATCAATAGGGAATTTCTATGAATTTCAATTCGAATCCTATTTGGAATAGTGTATGAAATAAATTTCTGTTTATGAAATTTTTATATTATTTTTCATTGTAATTCCTAATGAAAATTATCTTTTTATTTGAGTTTATTCTTTAATACTTTTTGGAAGTTGAGAAGAGTAGAGAAAATATTGAAAATTTCTATTACAACACATACCTAAACGAGGAAGAATACAGTTGACTTTGTCAACTCTTAGATACCCGTACGAACCGTTAGTATGTTCACAGCCTGTCACTCTGCTTACAATATTATTTTTTTAATATTTTAGTATTTTAAAATAATTTGGGTGAATTTTATAATTTCTAGAACTATGGGTTGTACATATATTCAAACTATATGTTTATATGTACATTCTTCAAAAGCAGATTCTAACCTTCCACATAACGATTATCAATCCAAAACTTTTTCAAATATTCTATAGTACCATTTAATACTAAGCGGTAAATGTATATTAAATTTACTAAGTACAAAACAGTAAATATAATTTTAAATATTATATTATATTATATTTAAATATTCCATTGACAGAATAATTTCTTATAAGTACAATAAAATACATATGTGTATGTAAATACGGCGCTATATAATATACATCTATACTCTTATCATTCATTCACTAGTGACATATACGATATGTAAATAAACATGATATTATTTAAGTATGTATATATATCAATATTATATAAATAAAAATTCTTCAAGCAACCGTTATGTTGTTTATTTGATTACATTTTTTTGTACTACGCATTATATCCTCAACAATTACAAATTATCGAGTAAAACAAAATGGAAAAAATTCGTTAAAGAAATTTGTTAGAAAATTTGAAAAAATCAAGTAACACTTTCGTCAATTATAAAGTAACCCTATATTATTAAAAAAAGTTGTTAACAGAAATAAAAATATAATGTTGGAGCTTTAATTTTTGTGTATTACTTCAAAAAAATTTTAACAGGTGTTCAAGTTACAGGTGTTTAAAAATAGGAAATTTTCAGTTTTTGACCCCTTACAGCTCCTAAACGGGGGGTGACACAAAAAAAATTTCTGAAATGACTCATACTAATTTTCAAAGATCTAACTTCTGTCAAAATTTCAAGTTTCCAACTTTAACCGTTTAGAAGATGGAAGGGTTAAAGAATTTTGCAAAATTTGAGTTTCGCATAACGGTAAATTAAGACACCGTATGCCAAAAATATATATTTATTGTATATATACTTTTAAAGCTAATGAAAGTAGTAATCGTTTGGCGTTTTCAAAATGAAGATATACCTTATAGAACTTGTGCTATAACAATTTAAATATAGAGCTTTTTTGAACCTTTGGGGAGCTGTAGCTCCGTAACGGGTGGGGCTACAAAAAAAAGTTGTTAAAAATAAAATTAATATTTTTGTGAGATCTATCGTAGTTAAAATTTCATAGCTCTATTGCAAAAAAAATGTGGAGATCTAAAAGTTAGGTGTTCGAGAGCTACCCTAAGGCTTGGTCCAAACTCAACCAAAAAAAATAGGGAACCTACAAATTACTCCCAAAATATTTTGTGTAAATTTCAAGATTCTAGCTTTCTTAGTTTTTGAGTTAGCGTGCTGACGGACGGACGGACGGACGGACATGGCTCAAAAGTCTTAGAATTTTTTTCTGATCCGATCCATACCTTTGAAGGTATATCTAGCTCGCTTATTTCGAGGTGTTACAAACGGAGGAGTAATTTTATTATACCCGATCCTATCGTACGGGTATAAACAGATGTGAAAATTTTTATTTACTGTTTTTTTTTTTTTTTTTTGCATTCTGTTTTCTTTGACAAGACAAATTGTTTGAATGGTTTTGATTTATTATTTGCGAAAATTTTCACGGTTTATTTCTTTATAAAAAGAAAAAAAAAAAATAAAATGAAAATGGTACTGAAATATGCTTTCAACTAAATCGTATATAGAACAGAATTATAAAATATATCTTATCTATTAAATTGAAAAAGACAAACATATTTAAAAAACAAACTTTACAGATCATTTCTAAGAACAGTCTGCTTTGGGGGTATTATTTCCCTATAAAATATTTACTTATATACGTTTTAGGTATATTCTTATAAAAAAAGGAAGAACAACATTTTCCATTATAACAAGACACAAAAATTGATACAAAAAGAAATCAGTGGCAACTGGTTCATATAAAATTAAATGAAGCTCAACCTTCACAAATATCAAAATAATACTTTACTATATTAAGTGACGCAAAAAAAGGCAACACAACTCTACCAAGCACCACGTAAAGTCAATTTAGGAGTCAATATAAATAAAACAATGGCCATGATAATAAATAACATCAGTACGAAAGGTCAAGTAATTGAATACGTTGAGAACTTCTTCTGCCTAGGAAGCGTAATCATAACAAATGGAGGTACAAAAGAAGAACAACAATATACAACAATATATTCAACAATGTACTAAGAAAACAAAGAGCCACCTTCGGTGAACTTAGTCCAATATGGAAAGTGACCAAATTACAAGAAAAACAAAACAAAAAACATTCAAACTGCTAATTGCTAACTGAAATGCTAACTGCTAACTGCTAACTGCTAAATGCGAAATGCTAACTGCTAACTGCTAACTGCTAATTGCTAACTAAAAATATCAGTCATAAGCTCCAAAAGTTTGTGAACAAGAGTCAAACTAGAATATGCTGAGTATTCTGACCCAACACCATCAGCTATAGAGATTTATGCTAGTTAACATTTGAAGAACAAGTAACAATCCAAATTAAGAGAAAAAAGTAGAAATGGATTGGCTATAGTCTAAGAAAACTCCCTGCAAGTATAACCAGAATGGCTCTTCAATGGGAATCTCAAAAGAAGCCGAAGACATTGTCAGTCCATATTACCTGACGATGAACAATATTGGCAGAGTAGTCAAAAAATTAGCAAACTTGAGAATAAATAAAGATGATCGCATACAATGAAAGAGGCAAGTTGATGCCCTATGCTCCCAAGAGCAGTAAGAGTAGAACAAAAAAAAATATTAATTTATCAAGATTTCCTTAATAGCGTACAGAAAATTAAGCACACAATATTGTATACCAATATAAATTTAAATGAAGCAGGACACTTTTTTGAAGCTTAACTTAAAAATACTAAAAGTGCACCTTTCTATAAAAAGTAATTACATTCCATAAAACATTTACTGATTCTACATAATGTACATTATGTGGTATTATATACTTTTAAATGAAATTACGTACCACACAGTAAGAACAAAACCAAAAATAAATTTCGAAAAATTTATGTACCTATAAAATATTTTTTTAAAATCAAATTATGTTGCAAATGAATTTTAAATGATTTTATAAAAATTTTTCTCAAAAACTAAAATCCGTATACTACCATATAAATTTAAATAAATTTAATAAAATCATAAACCTATTGAAGTCTTAATTTCATAAAAAAAAAAAATTTTTACACTACTATATTAGTTATAGTTATAAAATTTTACAAAGAATGTAAAATACAGTTTTTATTTTTCAAAAGACTTAAACAAATAGATATAAGTTAATAGTAATGTTAGACTGTAATTAAATCGACTGCAACCTAAAAAGAATTTTTGCACTATGCTTTTGTTGTTTTGTTTTTAAGCCGATTTTGTTGTTAAAATTAATTAATAGAAACTGATTCTGGTTTTTATTTAATAATTAATATACTGTCTAATATATGATGACATTTTTCGCCTTATGACATTATTCGCCTTATTCTATTATATTTTCCATTTATTTTTAATTAACACATAAAAATAAATTCCTAAGAGGTATTTAATATAAGAGTAAAATATCAAAAGAATAAACAAAAATAAAGATATAAAAATAAATGCCAATACGCCAGAAAGTGAAATAGACCGATAAGTTGGCTAAAACTAAGATGTATATATATAGATAACTTAGATAAAAGAGCAGCAGCTTTAAATGTATTCTGTATTTAACTTTTTAATTTGCATAATTTATGGAAAATGTATTGTAATTGAAAATTTTAGTTTCCACCATATTAAAAATATAACAAAAATTTATAAAATTTAAAGAATTTTAAGATATTTAACAAAAGTGCCCAGGAATAATACCACAAGTAATAAGATCGACTTTATTTCTTTTTCGAAAGGAAACTAAATGGAATAGCGATTTTTTCAAAGGTAATTAGACCTTTTTCAAAAGGAAATAATACCGAAAAAGTGTATAAATTTGATTTTGTAACCAATCATAAAATCCCTTCTAATTATTTTTCTTGCATAGACATTTTGACAAGTAGGCCATGTTTAATTACCCTATTTAATTATTTTAAGATTTTCTCGAAAAGGAAACATAATCTCATTTTACATAAAATTTACCTTTAATACAATTTTTTTAACTTAAACATTCTGGAAAATAGAAATATATATATCGCTATAGAAAAGACTCATAGAAAACCGGAAGCCATAGGCATGTATTTTTAACAGTTTTCCCAAAACCACAAGAAAATTTCGAGAATAAGCGGAACAAACAACATGTTCTGAATAAAAAATAAATAAAAGACACAATATTTAGAAACGATATTGGTGATTACAGTATTATTGCTTGCGGTATTATTTCAGGACGCCTATAATAAATATATTTTTTTCTTTTTTAGAGATTACGATTAGATTTAATACAATTATAAATTATTGTTTGGTATTAAAAAAAACTTTATAAATATACTTGAAATAGATCTCACCTAAGTCAAGGTGAATGGTATATAAAAATGAAACCACTATGGAAAAAAAAATGCAAAAAAAAAAACAAAATAACTTTAAAAATATGTTAAATTCTCAAGGTGATAATATTTATATATATATATTTTATTTTAATAGAACAAAATCTTTTGTTCCATTCGTTTTCTTACAATTTTTATTATCAGTTATTCCTAGTAAAACACACACATATATTTTTATACTTGTCATCATTTTATTGGATAACTTCATCGCCTCCAAAAAATAAAAATCTAATAATGTAAATTTTTTTTTTTCAGATGATGACGATAATAATAAAAAATGTATTTTAAACATGGAAAATAAAACAACATATTAAATATAATAATACAATATATTATGTATGTATTGTATGTATATACAAAACACCAAATGATACTCAGAGAAATTTATGTTGAATCTAAGACGAGATGCTGAGTTGATGGCGTCAAAAGATATATTATAATTCTTTTTTTTTTACATAATATACAAACATAAATAATTAAACAGTATCTGATAAAACATGTGGATGTGAATGCGTTCTATGTGGAAAAAATTTCTTATAAAATAGTTATTTTTTCTTTAGATTCAAAAAAAAGATTCAAACATGTTGATTACGGTTTTTCTAGTTTAGATGTGTAAGAATCAAAAACAACATGTAGCAAAAAATTGTACAAATCTCAAGCTAAACTTTACCCCTTCTGTCTACGTACCTGGTACAAACCCTCAAATTCAATATTAAGAAGAACTTCCTTCAGTTGGCGAAAGAACGGTGGCTTTTAAGTGCAACTTGCAGTAGAACCAGAGCCATGTAGTTGGATTTGAGTTTAAAAAGATAAATATAGAAAGATAAAAGGATAAATCTCTGTAGCCCTGAAATAATACAATTGGTTGGTGTTATTAAGGATACCATTATCTTATTGGTAGGAGTGCTAGAAAATTAAGTATACTTGTGGATCTTAACTGTAATTGACGGTATAGAGAGCATGGATCATTTTTACTACACCTATCTCAGTCGGTCAAGAAAAAGACAGAAATATCTCAGTATTTTCGAGGTTTCCAAAACTTAGATCAACTCTGTTACATGGATTTGATATCATCTTGGCATAAATCTAGGGAAACCCAGCATCAACTCTAGTCGAATAGGTTCTCCCACAGGCTGATTTTGAGGGTGCACTATATGAATCTAGAATCTAATGATTACTATGTCGCAGTAACTTAGTCATCATCAATAAAATAAAAAAAAAATTAAAAACATTAGACCATAAATTTTTGCGCAATAATGCCATATCTTATATATATATATATATATATATATATAATATTTATATATATATATCTATATATATAAAATATAATAAGAATAAATGTTATTTTATTTTTTTCATTTTATTTATTTCACGTCTTCTAATCATGAATTCTCAATAGTATCGAATATATAACACCGTTATTTTTGATTTTTCCAAAAAAAAAACAAAAAACTGAAATAAAAAATAAAAAATTGAATAAAGATTATGGCACTTGAAAATCTGTAACCAATTGAGTGTACGTGATGAAAATTGACGGTGATAACGATTTTTCGATAGAAAAAAAAAAGAACAACAATAAAAAAAAAAAAAAAACCCAATAAAAGTAATTTTAAGGGGTATTAAATTTTTTATATGATACATTACATATTATATAATATTTAGTATATAATATAAGTATATAAAAAATTATATTTAATGGAATAAGTAAATGAATTCTTATATTTCACTTTTTTGATAGGATAAGTATATACGATTATAAAATTATGTACTCGAGTTAAGTGTAATAAAAGAGATTAAAATAAGTTTCAGAGTAACTGTTATGGTTTGTATGTTCTAAAATACGATTTGAAAAGGTTTTGTTTTTATTTTTGTTTTTGTTTCAAGAGTAAAGAATGTAAAGCAGTCAATCCGAAGATCAAATCAAATGAATAAGTCAAAAAATCGCTTTATACATATTCATATAAAAAATATTAATAAAAAAAATTAATTAATTTTTCTTTAAATTATTCAAGATAAAATGAAAACTTTTCAATTTAAATTTTAAGACATATATTGAATGGTCATCATTTTAAGAAAAAATATTTGCATTTTTTTACCTAATAGGTAAAATTTAATTTAATTTACCTAATATTTTTAACTTCTTGGAGTTGTTGGATACGGTCTTTTTTTCTATACTTTAACCGTTTTTGCATAATGGTTATATTTTTTTTGACATTGAGATGTATCTTTGATCCAAATCCACTTTTCTTATATTTTTTTATGCTATTTTGAGCTATTTCCAAAAGTTTGGATCACAAAATATATGAAATGTTTACTATTAAAATGATATGTTCTTATTTGATTCACGTCATTATATTATAATGCATGTGAATCACAAAATTATAATTTTTATTTTATATATTTTTGATTCATAGCCATTATGTAGTGGTGTTGAACAACAATTTTTGCTACGCATGTGGATTAAAAATAAATAAGTGTTTTTGCTTTACCAAAAGGAAATGCATCTTGGTTTTATTTCAAACGAAAATTGAAAATAGTTTTAGCGTATACACAAAAAGTAGGCAAAGTTTAAAAAAATTCGATCGAAAAAGTTAAAGCTAAAGCCTTTTAAACTTTAAACTCATTTTTGTCCATTCGATCTTTTGGCGTATGGATTAAAGAAGCATACAACCGATACGTTTTTTTGTGATTAAAAATACATAAACTATAGAAGTAAAATTAACTCCTATACTTAGAATAATGACCAGATATAATGTAAACTTAACGTAAGAAGATAGTAAATTTTGTATATTAAAATTAGCATATTGTGTGGTCAGAAGAAATCTGTTCTTCACTTAATTCTTATTAATTTATAAAGATATGTATACCTTTTGGAAAAAAAAAAAATATAATTATAAATTTTCATAATATTCGTAAGATAAATTTTGAAAATATTGTTCAATTAAAAATTAATTTCCGGTTATTGTTAAAGATTCCTTTTTAAATTTTAAATTTTTTTTTTTGAAATTGTATTTAAAATTTTATAATTTGTAATGATTTATTTTTGTTTTTATATTTAATATCCGGGATTACAATAATTATACTTCCGGTTACTAAAAATTAATTATATAATTTTGATTTAAAAACAGATTTTCGAATTTGATTTATTTAGAGTTAACATATCCGCTGCCAAATTATCTAACAGGTTATTCTTATTTTTTCAAAATTTATTTCACTGGAGTTAGGCCATCTCACGAAATCTATGTAGTTTATCTCAATTTCATACATCAAATGTTAACTATGTTACTTTATTTTCATTTTCATTAAAAGCAAGTGTAAAGTATTTGTTATAAATTATTTTGAAAAGATAAAATTCTTAATTCGAAATATCGCATTGTAAGAAAACATTTTTACTTTAGTTAGCGTTTTTTAAATGTTCAAAAATAAATTTGACAGAGCTTATCTTAAAGATGAGCCCAGAAAAATGTGAAAAAAAAATTTAAAACGTATGGCTACTTAAAAATGATATGGAGAAATATTTAGACAAACATAAAAAATTCTAATATTTACTGTAAAAAAATTTTTTTTTTGTAAATAAACTTAATCTTAAATTCTAGACTTAAATTTAAATCTTGAAATTAACTCATGTAGCTCTAAAAAAAAAAAAATTAAAAAGGCACAAACATTGTAAATTAAATAAAACAAAAATTAGATTCTACGATTTTTATTAGATTTATTTATTTATATTCAGGTATCGTGGTACATAAATGTGTGCCAGGTAGCTATAACCCCTGTTTCCTGGTAGGAATGTGGGGTGTACGTGATATAATGATATATAAAGTATTTACATATTGCGATATATGAATATTTTTTTTTTTTATATTATAATTATTGTACCCAGCCGGGAATCGAACCCGCGACCTCCCTTTCCCTTATGAATGAGAAGCGGTACGTCAATCACTGCACCAATGGCTGGATTTTTTATTAGAATTCACAGAGTAACAAAAATTTACTACATTTATTACAAAAATGAAATACATATAAAAAAAAACACATATCCTATTTTAAATTAATTAATAACTTATGCATATGATACTACTTATTTGTTCTGGAAAATAAACAGCATGAGAAAAAATTTTCTCTTATATTATCAAGAACACAAATAAAATTCCTCCTTTACAATAATATTTTCGCAATACGAATTTTGTACATAACCGATTACAAAAAAATATTTTTTTTTTTTTTTTTTTTTATTGAATAGATTCTATTACGTAATGATTCACGAAATTGTCTTCCTTTTTTTTTCATTCTTTCTATTTTTAATTTCTTTGAAAAAGTACTTAAATACCAGACAAACTCCCCCACTTTACATTTGAAAAAATCTTTTTTTTTTTTTTAAATGAAATTAATATCCTTAAAAATGAACACTTAAAGACTGTCTGTAGCACTAGCCAAACCACTCATAAGCATTCATTTTCAATTTTTTTTAAGGATAACCATAAGTATAATATGCTAAATGTAAAACTCATATATATATATATTATATATATGTATACAAGATATATAAGAAATATTTTTATTTGAAATATGGTATTTACATTGAATTTTTAAAGAGATCTGAAAAAGGTATACAAAAAAGAAACATGTAGTCCTTAAAAAAAAGTTTTTCCTAAATGATTTCTTTTAAAGAAAAATAAATAAAAAATGAGGAAATAAAAAAAAAATGTATGATTTTATTAAAATCTAATCAAATAAATTGTTATTTTAATTGAGAAAAATGTATTTTTTTATACAAAATGAATCAGAATTTAATAATTTATATATGATGTATTTCATTTTAATCAATATTAATAATACAGTTTTCATATAAAAATTGCTGGTGTTTACTAAGGAAAAAAAAGTAGGATATCTACACTTAATAATCCATTGCCAATATTAAAATTGAATTTAAAAATCAAATCATTATTTAATGATTAATTTGTTAAAACATTTCCTTACACTTTTATTAACTGAAAAATTTAGGTACAGTTGTCTTGATAACTCCAAAACATCAAGAAAAATGTGGCTTACTTTTAAAAAATGTCGTTCACTTCTAAAAAATAACAAAATAACTTCTAATCTACACAAGTATAAACACTTCTTTGAGTCGAAGCAATAATTACGGGTCGATGGTCAATAAGAACCAATTCATCCAAAATGGGTATTATTTGTAACACATAGTGTAGAAGCTACAACTATAGGAAAGAATAGTGAAGACTTGCTATCACTTTCTCTGCAAATGTTCCGCCCTAGCTAAGATTAGAGTTAAAATCTTGCGATTTTCTCAGACAATAGCTATAGCTGTCCGAAAGTAAAATTAGAAAACTAATTTTATTTCTGAACTCCATTGCTAGATTATAGAATATAGTTGACAACCAAAACTACGAGGAAATGATACCAAAACGGAATGAATAATATCTTGATAGATTTACAGAGCACAGTTATGTAAACCAACCCAATATGAAAAATATAAAATTTCTTAGCCAAAATAATTAGACTAACTAAAATGCTTATTGTTTATATTAATAAAATAATAATGAAAAGTTGACTATTTACTATAACAGAAAATAATTCTAAACATTAACCCGAAATCAATTCAATATCGAATTAGTGATAAAATACGATTCAGCATTGATATTATTTTAAATTAACTTATTTCTAACTAAATAAAGGTTTCGTTTAGTTGTCGTATTTGTTATTACATTCATTAGATATAATTGCAGCGATCTACTTAATCAGTCGTTTGGGACTAAAATGAAGAGAATGGCTAAGAGCGACTAAGACGAAGAGAAAGATTTTATGATGTTGTAAAATGAATATGGCAGGTTTATGAATGACAATATTTTTCGTTTTCAGATTTTCGATTTCTCCCAATTATTTATATTCTTTTGGTACTTTATATTCTGGATATCTCACTCATTTTACCAAAATACTCTAGATTTTTTACTTTTACCGTTACTTTTATAATTTCGAATTCTATAATAGCCGTTAGAAGTTCTTCTTTACTTGCCACTTTTTCGATTCAATAGAACATGAAAATTTTTTAATAAGTAGCTCCACATTTTTTAAACTATATCTACAAAATAAAAAGTGGCTGTGATAATTACAGCTGCATGACAGTATTTTCTTAAATTACTCATCATAAGTGTTAGATGATTATTTCATATAAAATATTTTCTTTAGGGACTTTATTAGAATTGTTAAATTGAAATGATGATGAAATTTAAATGAAACCACACTATGTTTGTATATTAATTGCATTAATAATTTGCGAAAGGATTCTCAATTTAAATATTCGAAAGAAAAACCATATTTCAATTTAAATTTGCGAACAATGTATAAATGATAAGAAAGTATAAATGAAAAACTAAAACAAGGAAGCATCAATTTAAAAAAAATGTTTTTTAACAAAAACAAATTTTTAAAACTAATAAAAAACTATGTATAAAATATATTTTTCAAAGAAAATTCTTTTTAGCATATTTTTGAAAAAATTTTGAAAAATTTGGAAAAATTTCTTTATTCACTTCAATATGTCTGTCCCGTTGACCGTCTGTTTACAAAACTTCTACTATATGTTATAAGATAGAACAATGAAACTTTAACTATAGACAGGTCTCTTAAAAAAGTTAATGTTGTAATAGAATTTTTTATGTGTAGTCTCACCCATTAAGGAGCTACAACCCTCAAAGTTTGAAAAACCCAAATTTTCAAGTATATACCCGTATATTCTGCTTAATTCTTTTTCAATCTAAACATGTCAAATGACAGAAGGTTTTTTTTACATTTATAAATCAATATTAAAATTGAGACAATTTTGTTAAATTTAATTTACCGTTATGTGAAAACAAAATTTTGCAGAGATTTTATTTCCTTTTAACTAACCTTGAAATTTTGATAATAGAAACGTCTTTTTGAATGAACATAAATTGGCTCAGAAATATTTTTGTACCAACCCCTGTTTAGGATTTTGTAGAGGTCAAAAATTGAATATTTGAAATATGTATAGACCTGTAACTTAGACACTTATACAATTTTTATAAAATTAATATGCAAACCGTAAAGGTTCAACACTATAATTTTGCATTGTATAGACTTTCCTAATTACTGATGATCAATGATCAAAATCTCTCTTGGCAATTTTCAATATTTTTTTGGTAAATATAAAATTCATAGAAAATTTACAAATTTTGATGCAAATCACAGTATTACAATCTGTTTTTATTCTATTTTGAAAAATGTGCGCCTTTGCAGACCTTTGGTTTTGCATATTCTGACTTAATTTTTTTTTTGTTTTCGTTCAACATTTAGCATAACCCACACAACTTGTTGATTACTTCTTTTTTTTTTTTTTTTTTTTTTTGTTTTCTAATAGAAGATCAAAGTTTGGAAAAAGTTTTTTGAAAGAAATTCAAAAATGTCCTTCAAATATCTTTTGAAAATTAATGATACTTTAGATATCCTTTGACTTTACAAACTGGATTTTATAATAAATCAAATCAGAAGTAAGTAAACAAAATTTAAGTTGATAACTTTTTGATCTATATATATAAATATATGTATATTATAGAAGCATATCTGTATAGTGTTATATATAAATTTTATGACTTTTTTTTTTCTTATTCAATTACATAAATTCAAACATTTTTTTTTTTATGTAGGTAAAGTACGTAAAATTTTTACATAGAAAAAAAAGTAACTTTTTATAAAATATAATATTATTTAATTCCAGTAGAACAGTAAAATATTTTTTTATATATGTACATATATATTTATTATGATTCTTATTATAAAAAGTCATCTTATGTAACAAAACACTATAATTTTATGAGAAAAGAAAAATTATTTATTTAAATATATGTATTTATATTATTTGATTTAAGAGAAACCATAATGAACAAAAGAAAATCTTTAAGTCAAGTAAAAAAGAAAAATAAAATGATAATAATCTAAAAATAAATCTTTATTAATGCAACATCTAAAAATACAAACTCTTAAATCAAAGAATATTGATATATAAAATCAAATATATCAATTTTAAATAATCAATAATATTTTTTTTGTTTGCTTGAGAAAGGGTTTTTTCTAACATAAGTCTAAAATAAATCATTTGGTTTTTCCGATAACAGAGGTGGGGAATCTTTCAAAGACATTCCTCCTTGGTAGTGTCAGATTATTACTTGAAAAATCCACTTGCCTTTTTAGCCAATATAATGAGATAAAATCTCTAACTGCTAACGCCGAATTTTGGCTAAAAATTAGAGGTAAGAGAGGATAAGATAAGGATGAGGGAACATTAAATTGGATTGGGACTGTAAGGAAACAATGAATCCACTTATTATTATTACTATATTGCTAACAGTGATTATAGTCATCAGTTCCAATATGCAGTAAGTATATAACACCTTCCTGCATGAGGAAATAAGTAAAGGTAACCCCTATGTCACTGTGGCAGCTATTATTATTATTAATATAAGTTTACAAAACTTCTAATATGATACTATGACAACAGATTTTTCTGTTTTTGTTCTTTATTCTGTAAAGTTTTATATTCTGTAAATAACATAATTTAATTCCAGATAATAACTCAATATCCAGTCTATTAAATAAATAAAAAAGGATCCATAGGTTCAAAAAAAAAAAAAAAAATTTTTTCTGATTAGAAAAATTATATAAAATTGTGTGAGATTAAAGATTACAAATCTTTTTAGTAAATTTATTAAATTAAAACATTTTAACATTTTCTTTATTCTTATCCTTCCTTCATTCTAATTGTGTACCATACTATTCGTATATCTAATAAATAAGGAAGAAATTCTGTTTGTTTGTTTGTTTGTTTGTTTGTTTGTGCCCTTTTCACGTAAAAACCACCAGTCCGATTGCAACCAAATTTTACAGGAACGTTCCTACGACCCCGGAAAGTGTTATAGGCTATATCGCGTTTCGGTTCATTAACCCATTGCGGCCCGAGAGCCATTTAAAGCCATTTCGTTTTTTCGTTGTATTGTCTAAACGGTTTGATCGATTGAGTTGAAAATTTGGACAAATATTCTTCTTATCATTGAACGGATGCCGAAGAAATCTGGGTTCAATATGTTACCCGGATTCGGCCCGGCGGGCTTCCAAAAAATTTTTTGTTTCCGATTTATGTCCAATTTTGTATGGTGGTTTCATGGTTCGAAAAAAAGCCTCTGACAAATTTTTATGAAGTTCCGTTAACCCGTTTGGGCAGGGGAGCCGAACGAAGTTCATTAAATTTTTCTGTTGTCCTGCTTAAACGATTTGACCAATTGAGTTGAAAATTTACAATAGTGTAGCTCTTTACCACAGAAGCTCACTGAGTTGATCTGGTTACGATCCATTAACCCGTTTCGGCACCAGGGATCAGTGAAGTTTTGTAATTTACTTAGTTGTCGCACTTAAACTGTTTGACCAATTGGGTTAAAAATTTATCAAAGGGTAGCTCTTTACAACAGGACCCTACTGAGTTGATTTGGTTACGATCCATTAACCCGTTTCGGCACCAGGGCTCAATGAAATTTTTCAATTTCTTTGTTGTCGCGCTTAAACGGTTTTGCCAATTGAATTGAAAATTTACGAAAGTGTAGCTCTTTACCACAGGAGATCACTGAGTTGATTTGGTTACGATCCATTAACCCGTTTCGGCACCAGGACTCAATGAAATTTTTCAATTTCTTTGTTGTCGCGCTTAAACGGTTCTGCCAATTGAATTGAAAATTTATCAAAGTGTAGCTCTTTACCACAGGAGCTCACAGGGTTGATTTGGTTACGATCCATTAACCCGTTTCGGCACCAGGACTCAATGAAATTTTTCAATTTCTTTGTTGTCGTGCTTAAACGGTTTTGCCAATTGAATTGAAAATGTACAAAAGTGTAGCTCTTTACCACAGAAGCTCACTGAGGTGATTTGGATACGATCCATTAACCCGTTTCGACACCAGGGCTCAATAACATTTTTTAATTTATTTGCTGTCGCACTTGAACGGTTTTACCAATTGAGTTGAAAATTTACAAAAGTGTAGGTCTTTATAACAAAAGCTTTCTAAGTTGATTTGGTTACGATACATTAACCCATCAGGCTTCAGGCCATGAAATTCTCATTTTTTGTTGTTGTGTTTAAACCATTTGACCAATTGAAAATTTGAACAAGTATTGCACTTTGGCACACAAACTCATTCAATAAATTTTGTTGTGATACATTAACACATTTCGACACGATAGACTGTCAAAAAAAAATTTTTGTTTCTAATTTCTTTCTAATTTGGCAGGATGAATTTATGGTTCTAAATTAAGCCTGTGACAAAATGTTTGTTAACGTTTGTTAACCATTTCCGCACGAGCACTTATTAATAATATTTTGCCTAATTTTGTGTATTGTTATTATTATTAAAAAGATATTTCCAACACTCTTTACTTTTATCTATACTGTTTCTAATATTCCATAAAAACTTTCAATGCAAATTTCTAATATAGAACAGTAATTAAAGTAACCTTATTAAGTATCTTAAGAATACTGTGTTTAAGTCTTAACAACATAACGTTTTCGGCCGTTGTTAAAAAACAGAAACAATCTCCTACATTAGACAATCATCATGTCATCATTCACAAATGCATTACTTACATGTGGTCTTTACATGTGGTCTACCTATATAAGATGCATGTGTATAACATGTTTCCCATAAAATATCATTCAAATATGTACATATATAGTATGTATGTATAATATCCGTAGTATATTACGGATACATTATAGTATGTATAATATCCGTATATTTAAAAATACTATAAACTTAATCAATTAAATTAAAAAACATATTCACATTTCTGTACATCATTTAATCAAAAATGAGTACATACATATTTAAAGAACAGAAAACCTTACATTCTTATCCATATACAATTTTTACACATATTTTTAGCCAATCAATTGGGAAACATAATTAGAAAAACTAAAGGTAAAAAAATTCTGGTTGATTTATAAAGGTAAAAAACAATCATGTATTTTTTATATTGAAAATATGTTAAACAGAACCTGAAATGTACGCATTTAAAAAGAAGTTTTTTCAAAATTTGAAGAGCTGTCGGTGCTGTAGGATCTCCAACGGTGAGGGTACATAAAAAAGTTGTTCTAGAACATTACTCTTTTAAGAAACCTACGCATAGTTAATATTTCATTGCTCTTTATTAAATAGTATATAAGTTTTAACAGACAGAGGGACAGAGCGAACTTAATAACAAATTTTTCAAAATGTGCTTAAAAGGATAATTCACCAAAACATGAAGTGACATTACTTATAAAAAAAAATTGATTACATTATGGTCTTTTATAATTGAAGTACGATTTTATGTTTCGGTATTAACGAATATTAACGAATATATAAGTTTTGAGAACAGACGGAGAGACAGAGCGAACCTAATAGCAAATTTTTCAAAATGCGCTTAAAAGGATAATTCACAAAAACATGAAGTGACATTACTTACGAAAAAAAATGTACTACATTATGGTCATAATTGATATGCGATTTTATTTCTCGGTATTAAAGAATATATTGTGGAAATTCACTTTACCGTAATTGTGTACTCAATAGATTATTGATTCCTTTAAAAATTTTTTGTAGAAGAATTGTCTCTAATTCTTGGCTCTGTTTATTCAATTTAACTAAATCTAATAAAAAATAGAATATAAACTACCAGCATCTATAAATGCATAGTAATAAGTTAACTATATTAATTAAATTATATATATGTTAACTATATTAATTAAATTATATTAACCCAGAAACAAAAGTTAATAATTTTTATTTCATAAAGCCAATAAAATATTCCGGGCAACGCCGGGTACTCTGCTAGTCTAATAAATAAGGAAGAAATTCTGTTTGTTTGTTTGTTTGTTTGTTTGTTTGTTTGTGCCCTTTTCACGTAAAAACCACCAGTCCGATTGCAATCAAATTTTGCAGGAACGTTCCTACGACCCCGGAAAGTGTTATAGGCTATATCGCGTTTCGG
Source organism: Poecilobothrus nobilitatus (assembly GCA_947095535.1). Classification (NCBI taxonomy): domain Eukaryota; kingdom Metazoa; phylum Arthropoda; class Insecta; order Diptera; family Dolichopodidae; genus Poecilobothrus; species Poecilobothrus nobilitatus. The sequence goes on along the minus strand of OX352773.1, from coordinate 24,112,273 downwards.
TTCATTAACCCATTACGGCCCGAGAGCCATTTAAAGCCGTTTCGTTTTTTCGTTGTCCTGCCTAAACGGTTTGATCGATTGAGTTGAAAATTTGGACAAATATTCTTCTTATCATTGGACGGGTACCGAAGAAATTTGGATTCAATATGTTACCCGGATTCGGCCCGGCGGGCTTCCAAAAAAGTTTTTGTTTCCGATTTATGTCCAATTTTGTATGGTGGTTTTATGGTTCGAAAAAAAGCCTGTGACAAATTTTTATGAAGATCCGGTAACCCGTTTGGGCACGAGAGCCGAACGAAGTTCATTAAATGTTTTTGTTGTCCTGCTTAAACGGTTCAATCAATTGATTTTAAAACTTGCAAAACTGTTGCTCTGTAGCCTAAAAGTCCACTAAGTTAATTTGGTTATGATCCATTAACCCGTTTTGGCACCACGTCTCAATGAAGTTTTTTAATTTACTTAGTTGTCGCACTTAAACTGTTTGACCAATTGACTTAAAAATTTATCAAAGTGTAGCTCTTTACAAAAGGAGCTTACTGAGTTGATTTGGTTACGATCCATTAACCCGTTTCGGCACCAGGACTCAATAAAATTTTTCAATTTCTTTGTTGTCGCGCTTAAACGGTTTTGCCAATTGAATTGAAAATTTACAAAAGTGTAGCTCTTTACCACAGGAGCTCACTGAGGTGATTTGGTTACGATCCATTAACCCGTTTCGGCACCAGGGCTCAATAACATTTTTTAATTTCTTTGCTGTCGCTCTTAAACGGTTTTACCAATTGAGTTGAAAATTTACAAAAGTCTAGGTCTTTATAACAAAAGCTTTCTAAGTTGATTTGGTTACGATACATTAACCCATCAGGCTTCAGGCCATGAAATTCTCATTTTTTGTTGTTGTGCTTAAACGATTTGACCCATTGAAAATTTGCACAAGTATTGCACTTTGACACACAAACTCATTCAATAAATTTTGTTGTGATACATTAACACATTTCGACACGATAGATTGTCAAAAAAAAAATTTCGTTTCTAATTTCTGTCTAATTTGGTAGGATGAATTTATGGTTCTAAATCAAGCCTGTGACAAAATGTTTGTTAACGTTTGTTAACCCATTTCCGCACGAGCAATTATTAATAATATTTTGCCTAATTTTGTGTATTGTTATTATTATTAAAAAGATATTTCCAACACTCTCTACTTTTATCTATACTGTTTCTAATATTCCATAAAAACTTTCAATGCAAATTTCTAATATAGAACAGTAATTAAAGTAACCTTATTAAGTATCTTAAGAATACTGTGTTTAAGTCTTAACAACATAACATTTTCGGCCGTTGTTAAAAAACAGAAACTATCTCCCACATTAGACAATCATCATGTCATCATTCACAAATGCATTACTTACATGTGGTCTTTACATGTGGTCTACCTATATAAGTTGCATGTGTATAACATGTTTCTCATAAAATATCATTAAAATATGTACATATAGTATGTATAATATCGGTATATTTAAAAATACTATAAACTTAATCAATTAAATTAGAAAACATATTCACATTTCTGTACATCATTTAATCAAAAATGAGTAGGTACATACATATTTAAAGAACAGAAAACCTTACATTCTTATCCATATACAACTTTTACACATATTATTAGACCAACCTTTTACACCAATCAATTTGGAAATATAGTTAGAAAAACTAAACGTAAAAAAATTCTGGTTGATTTATAAAGGTAAAAAACAATCATGTATTTTTTATATTGAAAATATGTTAAACAGAACCTGTACATTTCAGGCATTTAAAAAGAAGTTTTTTTCAAAATTTGAAAAGATGTCGGTGCTGTAGGATTTCCAACGGTGAGGGTACATAAAAAAGTTGTTCTACAACATTACTCTTTTAAGAAACCTACGCATAGTTAATATTTCATTGCTCTTTATTAAATAGTATATAAGTTTTAACAGACAGAGGGACAGAGCGAACTTAATAACAAATTTTTCAAAATGTGCTTAAAAGGATAATTCACCAAAACATGAAGTGACATTACTTACAAAAAAAAAATTGATTACATTATGGTCTTTTATAATTTAAATACGATCTTATGTTTCGGTATTAACGAATATTAACGAATATATAAGTTTTGTAAACAAACGGAGGGACAGAGCGAACCTAATTGCAAATTTTTCAAAATGTGCTTAAAAGGATAATTCACAAAAACATGAAGTGACTTTACTTACGAAAAAAAATGTACTACATTATGGTCATAATTGATATGCGATTTTATTTCTCGGTATTAAAGAATATATTGTGGAAATTCACTTTACCGTAATTGTGTACTCAATAGATTATTGATTCCTTTAAAAATTTTTTGTAGAAGAATTGTCTCTAATTCTTGGCTCTGTTTATTCAATTTAACTAAATCTAATAAAAAATAGAATATAAACTACCAGCATCTGTAAATGCATAGTAATAAGTTAACTATATTAATTAAATTATATTAACGCAGAAACAAAAGTTAATAATTTTTATTTCATAAAGCCAATAAAATACTCCGGGCAACGCCGGGTACTCTGCTAGTAACAAATAAAAAAGAAAAAAAATTAAAATTTCTTTTAAATACATTAGAAAAATCTCAATAAAATTTTAAATTTTATTGTTCTTATTTACCCAAAAAAAAATCTAATCGTATATTCTAATCTAATTAAAAACCATCTAATTTACAGCTTCCAACATAATGCTAAAAGAAACATGTCAGTATCTAAAACCAATATACAATATAGATTTTATAAAAGACAATTATAGAACGGTTTAGTATTGGAGTACTTTTGTACCAAAATTAATACTTTTGTTATTTAATTTCTTATATAAGAAAAAAATGCAAAAATCAAGAGACACTTTTATCAATTTTAAATAGAAAAACTATATAATTAAGAAGAGCTGTTGATAACACACCCGACAATATAATGTTGAACCTTCAAATTTTGTTTTTAAATTTTCAAATATATTTCTATAACTGGTGTTTAAGTTAAAGTTGTCTAAAAATAATGAATTTCTAATTTTTGGCAGTTTTTGCTCTTAAACTCTCAAATTTTATACAACTCTCAGAAACATTATAAATATAAAACCATTGCGCAATCTTTTCCTTTTTTTTAAAATATTGGTTTTCCTATATAGAACTTTTGGACTATCTTTTTCATTCAAATCTGTGAGGAAAGCTTTTGTTTTTTTTTTTTTTTGAATTTGTATATATGTAATATATCGGTCTGAGTTTGCTTGTAAGTATTTTAGTCATTATTCATAATTACCGGAAAATGGAAAAAATATATAATTAAAAAAATTAAGAAAAAGTGTTTATAATTGTAAAAATTTTTAAAACAAATAAATCCATAAAAAATGATTAAAATTTTCCAGCTGTTGTGAAAAAAAAAAAAATAAAATAATACTTTTGTTTACCTTTACTTTAAAGTTTATTTAAATATTTTACATAACAATTTTAATAATTTAAAATTTAAAACAAAATAAAATTGAAATATTTTTTCTTTGTTTATAAAAAAATATTTTCACAAACATTAAATTATTTCATTTTATTTTTCCCAACACTTTTATTAATTTAAAAATCTCCCCATAGTTGATTTTTTAATATTTTCCGTCAATTTAAAGTTTTTTTTTTGTTTTTTTATTTATTTATAATTTAATGTTTATAATTTAATTTCTCTGTCATTTTGGTTACTCTTGTTTTTGTGTTTTTTGTTTTTTAATATAAAATTCCACAATTAAATTAAAAATTATTTATTATTATTTAAAAAAAAAAGTATACATTTTTTTTTTTAAATTTTTTATTAAAAAATATTATTTTTATTAAAGTATTCTGAAAAATACTAGAGTATCTGTATAATATGTATAAAATAGAATTTCAGTTATAAATGAATAAAAATTAATACAATGACCTGAAAATTATCAATAGATACGCTTTTCCTTCAATGGAAAATTTTTTGTGGGTTGCTATCACAAGCCTGTATTTCTTTTGACTGTATTTCATTTGCCTGTATTTCATATTATACAAAAATATATTATATAAATATTTTGTAAAAGACGTTAATTCACTAAAGTCCCTCCTAATTCAGATTCTCACCTATACATATAAAATATTCTGAAAAAAGCGTAGAACCCTGCTTTAACTTTAAAATCTCTCCTAATTTAGAATGAAATACAGACATATGAAATACAGGCAAATGAAATACAGTGAAATGATCAAAAAATATAGGCAAATCCCGTAGTATCAGGGCAAATAAAATACAGGCATATGACACGCTTCCATTTTTTGTACAACCGTAAAAAATAAAATAATTTTTATGAGGGTGCCACCTTTATAAATAGTAACTGAATTTCTTGAGTTCGGTTTCGTCTTAATATAATTAAATAAATTAGGGAATATCCTCTAAAAGAAAAGGAAAACATTGCATAGCTTTTGTCACAGTTTTATTTACATAAATAGTTATTTACTATTTTTATTTAATACATTAATATTGAATCGCTTACAGCTCACAAAAATAATTAGCTATTCTTTTCCCACAGTGTTGAAAGTTCTTAACCACATACTACAAAAATTAAAAGGTTTTAGTTTTTTTAAGGTTCGTTTAAAATTTTTATATTTGCGTTTTTTAGGGAAGTGTTTTTTATCCTTTTACTCTAATTTTTATAAAAAAAAAAAAAAAAAATTGGGCCAAGGATTATAAAAAAATGTAGGAAAAGAAATAAAGAAATTATTTTAGACATTCTTTGTTTATGGGTGTAGTAATTGTCAAATGTCACTTTTAAATCTGTCAAAAAAAAAAAAAAATTTTATAAATTTCCCAAGATCTGTATATGAAGAGATTTATAAAGACAAAAAACTGGATCAACGATTTTTTTGAAAACTCTAAAATGCTCGGATAAATAAAAAAAAAATTAAACTTTAGAATCAGTATTCAATATTTAGAAAGGCCATTATTCTTAATAATTGTTATAAATTTTTATAAAACTTTTTTTATATATGTCTTTTTGTTGTAAACAACAAGAAAAAACCGTTGATCGTTGCATTTTCCTGTTAAAAATAGCAAAGATTATAACGACAAAGCCAAAAAAAAAATTCTAGTATAATTTAGTTTAGTGTACCTTAAATTTATTACGTTAATATGAATGTTTTTAAATGAAAATCATAGAAATGCAAATTTTGAAAATTTAGTTTAAAAAATTTAGAACTAACTGGTAACTTAAAACTATTTTTCTATTACTCTATGCCAAAATTTCATAATGCTTGCAATCAAGTTGTTTGTAAATGGGCGGAAAAAAAAGGAAGAAATCACAATCGGATGAAATCTTTTTAATAAACTTTAGTACAAGAAAAAAAAAAAAACAACAATAAAAAGACTCAATGAAATTAACCTAAAATTATACAAAGAGTATAATGGTCAATTGCAAATGTAATTAATATTTAGTTTAACCTACTTATGACCTAAAATAAAATATAAATATATAATTGAGAATTTTTTTTTATTTTATTTTTAAAACTAAAAGTCTATACCTATGTGAAACCATAAAAATAAAATTAGTTTAAAAATAATTTAAGCGCATTACTGAGTTACAGTTGTTTTTTTTTTTTTGTTTTTTATAAATATTCCATTTTCAATCTTACCTTTATTAATAATTACATGCTCCAAGAAAATACATAAAACAATATCTTTAAACATACCTATCATATACTTTACCTAATTCTTATGTCTTTGTATGCTGGTTTTTTTTTTTTGTTTTTTTAATTCTAATATTAGAAACATGTAAATTTTATAAAAATAGAATAATCAATTTTAATAATCAATAGATCGTGTTTTTTTTTTTATTCTAATTTTACATGTATTTAATATACTAATTGAATATGGTATGAATCTCATTAGTCATCAGTATCTGAATAATATCAGAATCTAAAGAAAAATCTTTTATATCATTAATAATAACGACATAATAATAATGACATATGCCTTAAAGGAATCGTCGAATTAAAATTGAAGATGTCTGCCTTTTGTGTAAAGCTTATTTAATTCGGTTACAACTCTTTTAAAGCATTCAGTTCTAAATATAAATGAAAAAAATACACCTCCCGTAGATTTTTTCTTATTCATACAATTTGTGAAAATTCAAAGAAAATTTCAACATTTTATTGTAATTTCAAATTCTTATTTAATATTATTCTTCTTAACTAAAATCTGTTTTGCTTCCTTATTCCTGGAAAATTATACTGCACAACCATTTATTGTACATTCTTTCTATTATGCTTAATGTTAGATTTCTTTAAAAGAAAAATCACTGTGATCTGCTCTTCTGATATAAAAACTTCAAAAAATCCAAATCACTAAAGTTCAAAACACAAATAATAAATAAAAAAAACCTTTTTTGGTATACAAATGAATTCTTAAAAAAAAAATCATTTCTACTCAAAATTTAATTTCGACCTTCTTCGAAAGTTTTTTTTGTTTTATTTTATTTTTCAAGTAAACCACTTAAAATTAAATTAAATTTCTTAAACCTCTATAAAAATTGTATAGTATTTTTAAATGGTTAAATAATTGATTAAATTAATTAATATTAACATTCTTAGACATTTTACACAATTATTTGAATTTTCCCTTTATTTATTTTTTCTTTTTAATAAAAAGAATAAAAACCTAAAAAAAATTTCGTTCTTATTTAATTTCAATTAAAATAGCAGCTATAATAAAATAAAAATTACTTTACAGTCAAAGATAATGTTTAAAAATAGATTTTTAAATTAAATTTTTGGGCAGTTTTTATTTGAAATTTTTTATATTTATAAATTCGACACAAGAATCTTTCATTCCACTTGTTTCGTTTTAAACCACCCTAATTTTTTTTGAGTAATTAAATGTTCAATCCCGACAGTTACAAATAAACTAAATGTTGCTTAAAGGTTGACATATCAAATACTTAACCAAAAATGAAAACAAATTTGTTACTTAATAAATGAAAAGATCGACTTTAATTCGAATTTCAGTACGAGCTCTAAAGTTTAATCAAATCACCAGTCTTCACTTTCATTCCCACTATATCTAAACTATAAGGAAAAAATTACCTGTTATTTTCCGTCAAATAACTGGTAGTTACTATGAATCTGAATACATTTTTTTTTGTTTTTGTTTTTGCCAGGATAGATGGGAATCATTGAAAGACATTATAGAATAGTAAAAACGAGCACGAATCCTCTACCACCAGTCTTTTTTAACCAACAAAATATATTACACGACATTTAGTACTCATGTACTACCTAATAAAAGGAAGTTAAGTTAGAAAATGGAAATTGATTTCAAATTGGCAGGGATTTTGTGAACAAATATTCTAATTATTGTGTTAATATTCACCTTGAATCTTTGTACGTTGGAAAATATAAACATCACCAATACTGCAAAACACATGAGGTGAGAGATGGTTCTACTATCATTGCGTAAATCTACAACAATAATACACGGCGAATATGAAATATTTTTTACAAATCACTTTCAACTTCAAACACAAATCTTAAAGTGCATTTTGCAACGCCTATAAACGCTAAAGTTTATTTCATAATTTTTATCATTATTATCATCATCACTAACTAACATTGATCATAAAATAGTTAAAATATTAATTTTTTCAAATCACTTCGAATTTGAAACACAAATCTTTATATTCATTTTTGAAGCTTCGAATTAGAGAAACTGCAAGCAAATAGATTTTTAAAGTAGCATAATTTACTTTTTTCGATTACAGATTCTTAATTTTAATTCTTTAATACCTGTTTATATTAACTTAAATACAAAATTCTGTGCCCCTATGAAATAACTACTTAAGTCGGATATTTTTCGACAAAAAAGCTACAGAAAAGTTACAGAAATAAAAATAAATTTGCATGTAAAAGAGTTAAATTATATTTTGAAAATAATTTCGAAAATATAATTTCCTTCGAAAATAAAATATTTCATATTTTAAATTAGACTTGGAAAAATATACTATTTATACCATTTTTGTAACATAATATTATTTCTACCTAAGCTTTTATTGGTTTTTTTTTCTTTATTATTTTTTCGTTACAAGATTTACAAATATGTTTTCCTTACTTATGTTACTTTAATTTGTTAGTTAATTAGTATTATCTGTTAGTGACTTACTATTATTACATTTTAATTAGAAAGTAAGGTTAGTCTAATTTTAAATTTAAATACTTTAAGATATGTAATGAACTTTAATTCTTCTGGTAACTCGTTGTAAGCTTTCAGACAATTGTTTTTAAGCACATTTCAAAAAAAAATTTGAAAAAATGTGCCTATTAGTTTCACTCTGTTCGTCCGTCCGTCCGTCTGTCCGTCTGTTTACAAAACTTCTACACCGTTAAAGATAGCGAAAAAAAATTTTAACCATGGGTAGGTCTCATAAGAAAATTAATTTTGTGGAACAACTTTTTCATGTAGCCTACTCCATCAGGGAACTACAACCCTCAAACTTTGAAAAGCCCTATTTTTAAGCGCGTATATTTCATGTTTCACTTAACATATTTTGAATCTGAAAACGCCATTCGACAGAAATTTTCTATATTTTTTAAATATAGTATTTAAATTAACCGTTATGTGAAAACCAAATTTTGCATGATTTTTCTACCTTCATAACTCCGGCAAGCTTTGAGATATGAACCTGAAATTTTGAGACAAGAAAGAAGTTTTAGAATTAATATTTCCTTAGAAAATGTTTTCGTACTGGCCCCTGCTTAAGAGGTATTAGGACTTAAAAATTGAAAATTTACTATTTTTAGGCACCTTAAGCACCTGTACAAATTTTTCTTCAGCAAGATATAAAAATTAAAGCTCCAGTAATATATTTTTACGTGTGTGAACGGTTTTTTTTAGTTATTATAGGATTCCGGACTTACAGCCCCTCAAAATTCCAGAAAAGTCTAATTTCACGTTTTTTCTTATTACATGAAATTTTCAAATTTTTGTGTAAGTCACAATTCTAAACAGTTTGTATTGTCTTTTGGAAATGTGCGTTTTTATAAAAAGGTTGTTTACATTCTACCCTGTTTGATTATTTGTTCTAAAAAGTGAGAGGTAAAGATAACATAACTGTAAGCGGAATAGATTGTGAAAATGGCTTCATCAGATAAGTAGTTACGCAGCCTACGCAATAGGAATTGGATGGTGTTATGTTTTTAATAATTTTTTCTATGTGAAAACTCCAATTGAATTTGCTGTCAATTATTAAACCTAGGTAATTCAATTTTTTTTACAATTTCTACTTTAACATTATACTTGAAAAAATTTTCAATATTGCATAATTTATTTTAAAACATTAATATTTTAGTTTTGTTTAGGTTTAAAAGAAGTTGATGTTCGGTTAGCCTTTCTTCTATTAATTGAAGATCATGTTGAATGGATATGCGAATAATTTCTTCGGAGTTCTCAGCGTATTTTAGAACCGCATAATCGGCAAATAACTGAAGGTTTCCTTTTAGATTCAAATGAGTAATATCATGATTCAAATAATTTTTTATGATAGTTTTGGTTAGACGATAGAAACCCGATATTTTTATTCAATTTTCGTTTACAAACTTAATTTTGTGTTAAGTTAATTTAAGCAATTATTATTAGAATATAATCGCAGAGAAATATTTTATTTATAAATGAATGTAGATGATTAATTTTAAAAGAAAAATTATTAGTTTATACAAAAAAATACTTCATACTAAGAAATACTGAATCAATTACTTGTAAAAAAAAATAAAAAAAAAAATGTTTCAATAGCCATTAATGATATAAGTTGACATAAAATGTTTTTTTCATTATTATTCGTATTTAAATTGTATCAAAAATCCCAAAGGAATTTTTTTTTTTTTTTATTTTATTTTGTTACCATGGGATATAAGATATTGTAAGTAATTTGTCATAAGATAAAATTGGAAGATAAATTTTTTTTTTTTTGAAAATGATAAAATACAAATATTAAAAGTTTAAAAGATTAATGGACAAATAATAAATTGAAAAGCCTAAAGCATATTGCAAAAAAAAAAAACAATTTTATATATATTTAAAATAAATATTGGTTATTATTTTTGAAAAGATGTAATATTGTTAAAAAAAAATTGTTTTTTGTTGCAATTGACAGGATTAATGTAAAATATGACAAAATAATAAAGAGTATTTTTAATGACCACATTACATCTTATATATATATGATATATGTATATATATGTAGAAATTTCTTACAGTAAAATTAACCAGTTGTGTAAAAAAACTGATAAAAGAACTAAAAAATGAAAAAACAATTTAAATCAAAAATCTTTCAAATATCCTTTAAGTATTTGAAATATTGTAAAGTTTAAACCAAAAAATAACAAGTTAAGTGTTTTCGGAACAATTTTATATCATTTATTATCAATTATTATTAATTCGAATAAAGAGTGAATATTTTTAATGTAAGATGTATGATTTTCTACTAGTTCTGGTAATTTAAGTGATCTGTGCATTTTTATATATAGAATTATAGCTAAAAAACATAAATTTTCGGAGTTGTCTAGGTAAATCAGTAGTGTTGATGAACGAAACATAATCTAATTTTTATTTTTTTTTTACTTTTTGTAAGATGAATGGCATAATCAATTTAAATTAAAGGATTTCGGCTTGACATCGGGGTGTGTTAACTTGAACAATCTGAGGGATGTACCTTTAGAGCCACTTAAATCGGGATCATCACAAAAATTCATTATTTTTATTTAATTTTCATTGTACAGAATTACAAAATAATAGGAGGTGGCTGTTATATACTAAATCTTTACCATTTGTTTTTGCCAATTTATTGTTAATTACTTATTAAAACAATGCTAATTAATTCTGCTAGATTAATAATTCAAATATTTAAAATTACTTTAATTATCAAAGATCTGTTTTTTGTTAGATCTTAGCGCTCAGAACTTGTAATTCGTATATGTTTTTTTATTACATCAAGGCAAGTTCAGAGGGGTTTCCTACAAAATCCTAATTCTCAAAATCCGAAAGTCACAAAATCCAAATGCTTTTTATTTTCATAAAATCCAAAAACCACATAATCCAAATACTGTTAATCCAAACACCACATAATCCAAATATGACAAAATCTTAACTCACATAGATAATGTGAGATTACTTTTTGGGGACGAAAGCCCCCACTAATCAAAATTATATGCTTTTTCTAGAATATTTATATATATATACGTGTATGTGAGATTCTGAATTAGGAGGGATTTTATAGTTGGATTCAAAATCAGGGTTATACACTTTTTTCAGAATATTTATATATATATGTGTATGTGAGATTCTGAATTAGGAGGAATTTTAAAGTTGAATTCAAAATCAGAGAGAGAGATTCTCAATTAGGAGAGATAGTTGGTTTCAAAATCGGTGTTTAATAAAGTTTTTGGCGAGATTTGGAGGCGGCAATTTCCACTATTTTAAATATCTTGTTGTTGTAATTATATATATATTATGTAAAATAAATATTATTAATTTTATTTATTTAATTAATGCAATATGCGCAATGTGGAATAATGTAGAAAAAACGCAGCTATAAAAAACAGCCGAAAATAGCCAAGCTTACAACAAATATTTAGTGCAAGGCTGAGCATAATTCTTTGAAAAGTATATTTTGACTTTTATATAAAAATGTTGATACAAATAAAAAAGAAATGTTGTTTTGTTATTTTATCCGAAATTTTGAATACAAATTAAGTGCATATTTTAACACAAAATTTAAAAAAATTCAAGATTGCTTCGTAAATACAATTTAAAAGTTTCTCGGCAGAAGTTTTCGACATAATCCTAGCTTTTTCTAATTTTTACACCATCATTATTTTCAGAGCTATTAATTTCTCAATCATCTTCACTAAAAAGCAAACCAGAACAAAATACAAAAAATATTATCTAAATATAAAAATGTTATTTTAATAAAATCGTTTTTTTTTTAACGTGACCAATCTGAGGCGCTCTGAATATGCTCTACTCAATGTTTGCTCTTTTTAAACAGAACATTCATGCTCAAATTTATACTCTGATTTGAAAGAACGAAAAACTCATTTTAGTAAGTGTATATTTAAAACACTACTTTGTTGATTATAAATATAACATTTAAGATAAAATTCGTTTTAAATTGATAGAAAATTATAAAAAGTTATAAGATATTAAAAGCTCAACCAGTCAAATATTATAACATTAACCTCGAAGTGAAAATAATCAATACATTATTATTAAGCATAAAGCATAATAAAATTTTAAAATTTATTTAATGTACCATTTAACAGATAAATGTCATGTTCATAATGATAAAATTCCATTCAAACGTAACGATAGCATTATATACGTTAAAAAATGTGCTAATAAACGGTTTCCAATTTCAAGATTTCGAATTGCTCAGTTCAATATAGTAACCATAATATATGTGTATAGGTATGGTAAAAATTGGTAAAAAAGTAAACCATTAAATCAGAAAAAAATTTTAAAATAAACAGAACATTCTATTATTTTTCAAAAACAAAAATTGTAATACTCCTTTTATTGAATTTCTGCTTATCATAGTGACGTAATCAATAATATTACATAAACTCCTACTGCCAAAAACTAAATTTGTAAATGACATTAGTAAAATTAATTTTTGTTTTTTCATCTTCTAAGGAAATAAATATGAATAATTATAAAGGAAAGTATTAGAATCGTATAAAAATTGTATCTCTCGATACAAAAGATATTTTTATGGGAAATAGTCCGCGAGTTTGTCCCTTAACACGATAACTAAAAAAAAACACGATAACTTAGAAGACAAAAATAAATATTTAAACTGACTTAACCCAGAAAAATTTTCAGTAAAATTAAGTATTTCAGTATTTAAGTTTCAGTAGTAAGTTCAGTATTTAATTAAGGAAATTATTTTAATTTCCATATTAAAAACATTATCAAATGCACTACTTTGGACATCTGGAAATTCTTATTCCCAACATTAAATTGAATCTTACTTTTATGCAGAGTTTAAAATGCAAAGCGCAGTAAAGCAAAAGTAAAAAAATTTTTTTTAAACCAAAGCAAACACAAAATTATCCATACACAACAACATTTGTTCATGGCTAATTTTTTACATATATTAAAAAATTATTATGTATATACATATGTACATATATACAATAAAGTTTTTGTTTTATTTAGTACAGTAGAGCAAATTCATCGCAACATGTTTTTCAAACCCTACTACATCGCTACTTTTATTCATAAAATACGGAAATAATATGTTATTCTACGGAAAAGTCAAGACGAAAACACTTTTCTTTTATTTAATTAAATCAGCATTTTATTTTTATTTTAGAAACTTTAATACTATTTTATTTTCAATATTTTACAAAAGCACTATTTTATTCTCTTTAATTGATATTCTTGCTTCCGGGTATAAATGAACATTAAAATTGGTAAACAAAAAAAAAACAGAAACAGAAATACTATCCACAATTGCAGCAATTTAAAATATATTTAATTTTTTTTTTTTAGTTTTTTGTTACTTTTAGTAATTTCTCATTAAGCATAATGAAAATTAGAATTATTACTACTCAAATATTTGTGCCCGGAATTTTATCCTAATAATGATGATAAGAATAATAGTTATGAAAGAATTTAATGATTATGATGATGACAATGTATGTTTTTCGTTAGTAATTTTCTTTATACAAAGAATGTTAACAAAAAATATTTTATCTAAAAATGGTCCTTTATACATTTTTAAGGTAAATATTAAACATAGAATTAATATATTCTTATATGAATTTTAATTAGAAATGAATGAAAACGAGGAAGAATACAGTTGCCTTTGTCAACTCTTAGATATCCGTACGAACCGTTAATATGTTCACAGCCTGTCACTTTGCTTACAGTATTATTTTTTTAATATTTTAGTATTTTAAAATAATTTGGGTGAATTTTATAATTTCTAAAATTGTACATATTGTTGTACATATATTCAAACAATATGTTTATTCATTCTTCAAAAGCAGATTTTAACCTTCCACATAACGATTATCAATCCAAAACTTTTTCTATAGTACCATTTAATACTAAGCGGTAAATGTATATTAAATTTACTTAGTACAAAATAATAAATATAATTTTAAATATTATATTATATTATATTTAAATATTCCATTGACAGAATAATTTCTTATAAGTACAATAAAATACATATATGTATGTAAATACGGTGCTATATAATATACATCTATACTCTTATCATTCATTCACTAGTGACATATACGATATGTAAATAAACATGATATTATATATCAATATCATATAAGTAAAAAATCTTCAAGCAACCGTTATGTTGTTTATTTATTTACAGTTTTTTGTACTACGCATTATATCCTCAACAATTTCAAATTATCGAGTAAAACAAAATGGAAAAAATTCGTTAAAGAAATTTGTTAGAAAATTTGAAAAACTCAAGTAACACTTTCGTCAATTATAAAGTAACCCTATATTATTAAAAATAGTTGTTAACAGAAATAAGAGTATAATGTTGAAGCTTTAATTTTTGTGTATTACTTCAAAAAAATTTTAACTGGTGTTCAAGTTACAGGTGTTTAAAAATAGAAAATTTTCATTTTTTGACCCCTTATAGCTCCTAAACGGGGAGTAATACAAAAAAAAATTTCTGAAATGACTCATACTTATTTTCTAACTTCTGTCAAAATTTCAAGTTTCCAACTTAAACCGTTTAGAAGATAGAAGCGTTAAAGGATTTTGCAAAATTTGAGTTTCGCATAACGGTAATTAAGACACCGTATGCCACAACTACATATTTATTGTATATATACTTTTAAAGCTAAGTAATGGCGTTATACTTAGCTTTAAACGTTTGGCGTTTTCAAAATGAAGATATACTTTATACAACTTGTGCTATAACAATTTAAATATTTGTGGAGCTGTAGCTCCGTAACGGGTGGGGCTACAAAAAAAAGTTATTAAAAATAAAATTAATATTTTTGTGTGATCTATCAGCAGTTAAAATTTCGTAGCTCTATTTCAAAAAAAATGTGGGGATCTAAAAGTTTGGACAAAAGGACATGGCTCAAAAGTTTTAGAATTTTTTTCTGATCCGATCCATACCTTTGTAGGTATATCTAGCTCGCTTATTTCGAGGTGTTACAAACGGAGAAGTAATTTTATTATACCCGATCCTATCGTACGGGTATAATGAAAAATATTATTCTTCTAATTTTAAACATTTTTTTGGTTTTTTTTTTTTTAAATAGATTTTCATGATTTTGCACAAATTAGCAAGAGGATGTTGAATATAATCAGATAAAAATATTTTTTTTACATTAAAAAAAAAAACAAAATCATTTTCCTATCAAAATATAAAACACTATCACCGTAACGCCTAATTATATGCAATAAAAATTATTTGACCTGTAAGGTTTATTTAACATTATATTTATTTAACATTATATTTAGGGGCTTCGGTAGCCCAGTGTGTAGGAGTGTGGCGTATTAACCGAAGGAGTGTGGGTTCGATCCCTGCACAGGTCGTAAGTGTTTTTTTCTTTACATACCCCCTTTACGACCAAATATAATGTAAATATATAGTATATAATATAAACAAAATAAATAATATTAGTATATAATTTAATAATAGTATAAAAACCTATAATGGCGTTAGTAGCCGATGGTTCAATAATATTGCATTACATTTATGTATGTAATATTAATATAAATAAATAAATAAATTATATTTATCTTGGCGTCTTGGTGACATAGTAGTTAATTAACGTAGCAACGTAGTTAATTAACGTAGTTAATTAACGCACGTAGTTTATTAACAAATGGAGTGCGGATTTAAATCCTGCACAGGTAGCAAATTTTATTAATTGAAAACAAATCCCCCTTGCTACCAAATATAGAGTAAATATATATAATATAAACAAAATAAATAATATTAGTGTATAATTTAATAATAGTATTTGACCTATAATGGCCTTAGTAACCGATGGTTTTGTAATATTGCAATATCCTATGTGGTTTGTAATATTAATATAAATAAATAAATAAACAATAATTATTTTCATCTTTTATATGTTGCTGATTTTCGTTTTTAATGAGGATTAATCCAGTATATGCATAACTACATTTTTTTTTTTTTTTTCCTAAGGGAGGTGGGAATCTTCCAAAGACACCAAGAATTTCCCCTTGGTAGTGTCAGATTCTTACTGACTAAACCCACCTCCCCCTTTAGCCAATATAGTGGATTGAAACCCTTACCTGCGAACGCAGTATATTGGCTAGGGAGTAGGGATAGGGAAGGATAGGAAAATGGATACGGAAACATTGAATTGGGAGTGGGACTGTAAGGAAACAATGAATCCGCCTATTATTATTATTTTGCTAACAGTGACTAAAGCCGTCACAACAGTTACAACATGTAGTAGTAGTATATATTACTACATGAGGCAACTATTGAAGGCAACCCCCTACTGTCACTGTAGCGGCTGCTATTATTGGTATTAATATTCTTATTAATATTATTATTATTTTACTACAGAGTCAGCGCCATCAGTGGATTACAACATGCAGCAGTATATAACACCTTACTTGCATGATATAACCAAAGATGGCTTTACTGTAGTAGCTATTATTATTATTATTATTATTATTATTACTATTATTATTATTACTATTATTATTATTACTATTATTATTATTGTTATTAGTTTAAAAACAAATAAATACTGCACTATATTAACTACATAAATAAAAAAAGAGCCTAACGTTAAAAAAATGCATAATTTAACTTGATATGTTTAAAAATTGGAAACAACAGCCACCACTGAGAAGGATGTGATCGAAATTAATTTAAATTTTAAATAATATATACAGGTAATTTTTCAAATAATGTTAGACATAAGTAGCATGGTTTTCACTATAGTAATTAATAAAACTTAGAGCTTGAAAACTTTATAATGATAATTTTAGTTATAGTTATATAAAATAGATCATAATATATTTCCGCCGTGTGGCAATATTTTTCTAAACTCTGTAAATTTGATTATCATTTATTAAGAATTATGCATTTTAAAAGAAATAAATATATTGAAAAATTATTGAAAATGTTTATGTTGACACGAAAAATTTTTAAATAAAAGAACTTTAACTGAATAAATGTTAGTAAGAAAGTGAAAGAGATTGTGTTAAGTTTCACTAGATTTATTCCACAATGATATCACTCTGACGGAAAGCTTCTAAGATCCATGTTGGAGAGTTTATCTAAATCTTGAAAAAAGAAACTACTGAGAGTTTTCTGCCTTTTTCTTGACAGACTGGAACAGGTGCAGAGATAGCCCTTCACACTTTCTATAACTCCACATTCACCATATATTACTTAAAAAACTTTAAATTACTTAAAAAAGAGGTAAAATCTAGTATTTTAACATCAGTTTCCTCAATACCATAACGCATCGCGCATTTTAAAAACGGGTCTCCACATTGGCAAACAGTTTATTTCGATAAATCTATTCACCCTTTTAGATACTTAGTACCAAACTTTATTATCTCCTTCTATTTCTGTAAACACATACAGTTTACAATAAATAACAGAACATTTTTATTAGAACCATATTTTTAACGGCAGCACATAAGTAAAATTTCATATGCCCGGATGGGGTGAATCAGAAATTTTAAAATGGTTTAAAAAATGGCTAACAATGTTTTTTTAATTTTAGTTCGTGATGTTTTCTTTTTGTTATTATATATGTTTAATTAAATTTATAATTATCTGTTTATATGAATGTTTAAAAAATTTTACTAAAATAATAATAAAATTTTTACAAATATGATTTGTTTTTGTTTTAATTTTATATATAAACCCTGATAAAATCAAATTTGTTTTTTTTTTATTTATAATTTAACGAAAAATTAAACCTTGAAAATGTTTTTAAATTTTAATTTATTTATAATTTTACATTGTTTATTTTAATTTCCAATTAAATTTTTACAATATTTTGTAATATGGTAAGTACCTAAATATTTATTAAAAGTTTTTTTTTTTTTTTTGATTTTATTATTATTTTACGTGGGATTTAAATTAGAAGGAAAAAGAAACCAACAATACACTAATAATTAAAAATTATAACAACAGATCTAAGAAGAAGAATACTTGTATTATTCAAAATAAAAAAGAAGAAATGATTGAGGACCACAAAACTAAATTATACTATCATGGAAATGATGAGAAACTCGCAAATTTAATTTAAATAACTTTTTTTTTTTTTTAAATATAACTATGTATATATATAACAATATAGTATATATACTTAAAATTACATTACTTATTACACACTCATTATTCTTTTAGAGGAAACTTTCGCAATAAAGTTTTTCCTTTAAAAAAAACCACTTAAACACTCATTCTTAGAAAGAAATAATAATATGGTAACATTTTTCCTTTTGTTTTTGTTTTTGTTTTTTTTTTGTTTTAAACCAAGAAAATATTTTTATAATTTAAAAGTTATCTACAAGTTATAAACCAACATAATTGCTTACGCAAAATTTTTTACTTTACATAATCGGCTCCCATAGGATTAGAAAATCATTGTAATTTCATCTAAAAAGCAACTTTAACGTCATATAAAAAATACATATTTAAAAAAGAAATGTTTGTTATTATTTTAATTTTCATTTTGGAATTCATTTTAAATAATTCACAAAAAAATAATAAATCATGAATAATCTAAAATAGTGTTAAGTTTTAGTGAGATGTTGGTGTTTGAATTAATCGTAAAAATATTTTAAAAAAAAAATCACCAAAAAATCAATATTTAAATTTTTTTTTGCGGTGGAAGGGTATTAATCTTCAAAATACATCAAAAAAAAAATCCTAGCGCCCTTAAAAGTGTGGGACTTGCGGCTATAGTTAGTATAATGAGATAATATCACCCTGATTATAAAACAATGTAATTGAATAAAACGTGAAGAGGAAACGGAATAAGAAGGATAAAATTTTCAAAATCTTAATTTAGATATTTATGTACTAAATGATTTATTTATTCAAAATACTGTCAGCAACTCAATAAGTTAATTGAATACTATAATAAAAATAATTTACTTTATATATCTATATATAAGTCCGTTTTATTTAATAAAACTTTGTCCTTTAAAAGTGATTTGCTCAGAAAACTAATAGTTATGAAACCTCTACTACTCCGCTTAATTGTATATCAAATTAAAATTTTAAAAAATAAATTAAGGCATATCTTGTTTTTTTTTTTTATTTTTTAGGAGAAAGGTACATTCTGTACATTCATGAATGTAAATGTACATTCATTTTTTATGAAACAAGCATAAGTTAAAAAGAAGAATGCAATAGTAAAGGAAGAAACTGTAATTCCCCATCTGTAGATCTGTTATATACATATATAGGTATAAACTCGACAATTTCGTAAAATTATTATCTATAGGATCAGAATCAAAAAATCTGACAATCGACACGTTTATATTATCCTTATAGTTAAGTTGATCAATTTTATCTTAGCTAAATAACTTTTTCACTTTTTGTTTTTCTTTTCCTTCTTCTTTTAAAATTATAATTACTTATTATATTCTTATTACTCTAAAATAAACAAACATACATACGTATACATTAACAAGTTGTCTAAAAAACCACATCATACTACAACTACATACACATTACATTATTTTATTAGGCAAGTATTCATGCTAACATTATGGTATATATTATACCGTTATATTATAACTTTAAAGATAAAAGAAGAAATAAACCAAAGAAAAAAATTATAAAAAATTATAAAAACGGTAAATAAACTTTAAGCGCGCCATTTTAATTACATGAAGAAAAAAAAAAGAAATTGGTATACAAGCCATGTTTTGTTTTTTTTGTTTAATAGGCGTGTATGAATCTGACAGAATGTGATTTCACAGTAATTTCTTTGTTTCAAATTTTTAATTACTTATGTGACTTTTATAAAAGGTTAGAAGTTTTTTGTCTCATATAATTTTTGTTTTGTTTTGTTTTTTGTTTTTTAATTTGAAATCACTTTTTCCAAATTTACATCCTAAACAACCTATACGAAATTTTCTTTCTTTAAATAATTCAAGAAATAATTTTTTTTTAACCTTGACCTAATTTTTTTCATATGTCTTTTGTAAAGTTTGTTTTTATAATGTCTATCATTAAAATGAAAATATAAATGACACGACGGTAATTTGTCATTCAATTAATTAAACCAGAATGGTTTGGTGTTGATTCGAATTAAAATGATTTTGATGCAGAAAAAATCAAAATATATACCATATGCAACAAGGGGTACAAGATTAGCAAAATTTCATAATTGCAGTATAATAGAATGTGATGAAAACTTACAAGACTTTTTGAATTTTTCAAAATGTATGATAGCAGATATATTTAATGTTTCCTTTTACAAGGAAAATAAATAAACCAACAAAAAATACATTTAAAATTTAAAAATTTTAAAAAATTTATTTACGTTTTTTTTATATATCTAATAGTTTAGGAAAGTATGAAACAAGATAACATAGCATAAATGTGACAAGAAAATTACACAGCCTTTCCTTTTTCCGATGTGGCTGTAAATTCCGTAAAGGGGAACTATTATTATGACATGTGTGGGATTCTAACTCACAATTCCTCAGCGTTTACAACGTATTTTATATGCTCTTACCCACTAGACCACTGAGGCCCTTATTTAATTTCAAAATAAAATTAAAAAAAAATTTCAAACCCATAAACATCATTTATATATGTACTAATTTAAATCAGAAACCAATCTAAAGATTGTATAAACTAAATATGTACTTAATCTGAAAATCAAAATCAATTAATTGTCAGTTTATATTACTATAAAATTAATATCAAATTTTACAGTAGTCTCTTAATTCTTTTTATGAACTTCTCCCTATATACTAACGTTTGACTTTGAAGAATTTCTTTTTATTTAACTACGAATTATTTCATACCCAGATCATACCATTATTTTTTGTCATTTACTTAATCTACTGTATTTTCTGTGATATTGTATGTAAATTAATATGTTTACTTGTATAACGCAAAATTAATAATAACGTTTGTTTTTTTTTTTTTTTGTGTTACTTTTGTTTTTCTTAATTAGCGATTCATACTTTCTATGCTTTCATTACAATCAACTTTTTCTCATTTTCAATACCCTTTCTTTTCTTTGTTATTTTTTAATATCACTTTTTCCATTTTTCTTTTTTTTTCTCTTTTTTTTTTTAGCTTTTATTCTTTTTTTCTTTTATATTTACATAAACAAACAAAATAATAAAAGATAAGTAAGTGTCACATCTCCTTGCTGTTAAGTACAGTTACACAACAATAATAAAAAAAAAAAAATAAAAACGACTTTAACAAATGAAAATGAAATATGTATAAAATAAAAAAAACACCAACAAAAAGTGTAGTACATGAAATGAATGAATTAAAAAATGAAAAATAAATGGGTAAATAGATAAAATATACTGTAGGTAAATGGTAAAAAATTAACATTGCATTGTAACAATGAAAATGCACTAAAAAGAGCAAAATGATAATTTTAAAACTAAGTATAAGGATATTGTATACTGATATATGGGGTACGAGACCTCTAAAAGTCTGTTGGACTTTAATCCTCTAAACAGAGGTGGTGTTTTATAACTTATTATTATATATATATATATTAATTATTTGTATATTTATATATATATATTAATTATTTATTATATATATTTATTATTTGTATTATGTACGTTAGCAGTATTTAATATAGAGCTTGATCAAGAGAAGTCAATATTAGGGAATTAAAATTGGTTTCTAAATGACAGGAGTATTAAATTTTTGAAGATTGTATATGTAATTCATACCAATTGTTAAGAATACATGAGATGGAAAATAGTTCGAAATTCGTGATATTCGTACGTTCATATTGTTTGCGAATGAAATCGATTTTCATACGTTCACAAACCAATTTCAGTACGCCGAATTATGCCATTTGTGAATTTTACACATATATGGAACGTAGAAGCTCTTTTTCTTACTCTTTGGAGTATTTTGAATGCAGTATCAGAGTTTTAATCTCGCTCTGCTACCACTTGCTCTGGGTCACTAAAAGATAGCTATATAAAATAGAGTAAGTATTCCTGTTAGACGGCAACGGAAAAATAGAGAGAGGTGACATTGGCGTGACATTGGATTCGTTTATTAGACTAATTTTACACAATACACAAATATTGTCATAATTTACAGTTACACATTTACAATTACACAAATATTGTCATAATTTATAACACGAAAATAACAATATATTATTTAACTTAAACAAACATACTGCCGATTCTTGTCTATGGTATCAAGGTACAATACTTGGAATTTAAACTATTATAACTATTATTATATTTATTGGAAATGTAAACTATTATAACTTTTATTCATCATTGCATTCAAGTGAATGGCCATTAAAATATATAAATAAACCTGAGTATTTAAATAAATGGCAAATAAATTATATAAATAAATCTGAACAAGTCCAATTTGTGTAAAATATACCCTACTCATATCCTTACTATATATATAATTTTTTGAAGAACAAACATGTTTACAAACGTTTACAACCTTGTAGAAGAAGATTTTAAAAAATTATATTTTGTTTTTCAAAAAAAAAAAATTTAATCCTTCAGATATATAAGAATCTTGAACTTGATAATAAAAGTACAATAAAAATTTTGTATACAGAATTTTCCTTAAATTTATTTATGATGCTCTGAAAATTAACCCTTAAATTTTTTGTTAGATAGATCATTTATATCGAAATCCAAATTTCTAAACCGAATGTCAAAAATTAGGAAGAATTCGACTTTACTCCTAATTTTGAATTAAGGTAGGTTCGCTTAAGCTATAGTATTGTAAAAAAAAACAATATTGTAAAATCCAAAAAGCATAGATAACATATGACAAAAGCTCAAATTGATATTTTAAATACCTAGTAACATATATATAAAATTCATATGTTATAACTTCCGGCTTTAATAAAATCAGAAAACGCTTTAATAAACCGTTCGTTCATACAAATATAATACTTATAAGGAAGTATTAACAATAAAAATAAATTAGACACAAAAAGGTTACCTGTTTGAAGGTTATTTTTGGGATGCTTTATAGAAACTTTAGTTTAGTTTGAAAAACTAAAGAACAATAACAGAAAGGATAATAAATAAAATGCATAATGTTCATAATATCAATATATGTTATAGTATTAACTAATATACCTTTAGTATTCTAAAGTACCTGTAGCAAAATTAAATATAAATTAAAAATTTAAAAAATTTATAGGAATTTTATTTAAATTTACTAACTTATTTACTTTTTCTTAAAATAATTTTTCTTCTAAATTATATTTAACCCATTCTGTAAAAATTGACATAATATTTTAATTACTAAAAAGTATAATTCGTATAAGAAAAAAAAAATCAATTCATTTAAAATATTAAAACACTGTAAAAACTAAAAAATAAAAAATTTATACACTCACACTATTACAAAAATATTTTTTTCTTTATTGTTTGATATTTTCCATATTGTTTGTTTTTTATTTTTTTTTTTTGTATTTTTTGAAATATTTTAAAGTAAATCTCACATTTTAAATAACAGAGAAAGAAAGACATAAGTATATAAAAAAAGAAAAAGATGAAAGAAAATTCATTTGTAGGGTTTCCTTATTCATTTTACAGACTTTTCATTTTAAAACATACACATGAAAAATTTAACAAAAATATAAAAAACAATATAAAAAAAAAAAGCAAAAAAAAAGAAATTTTTGTTATAATATGTTACATATTATTATAATTATTTAAAAGAAAATGGTGTCAATGTCAGAATTTTTAAGGTTTTTTTTATTCTCACTTTTCTAATATTTCTCGAAAAAAAAAAAAAAATTTTTTTTTTTTGGTTTTTTTTTTTCTTGTTTTGTAACTGAACATTTTACAAAATAAATAAAGTTCCGGTTTCTGTATTTTATTTTTTTTAATTTTTTTTTTTAGTACATTTATCATAATTATAATATATGTATGTAGTATGTACATAAAAATATTTATACATACATATAATATATAAAAATTTATACATTTTACAGAAAAAAAAAAAAAAAAACAAAAAACAAATGCTGAAAATAAAAATATGAAAGAAATATTTTTAAAATGGACAACAACATTAAGGAATATGTTAAAAATTAAAATAAACAAAAATATAATATTAAATTTATACGTATATATATATAAAAAGTAAAATAATTATTTTCTCTTTCTAAATTTTACTCAGAAAATATAATTCATTTTTAAAAATTTTATTTTATTATAATTTAATTGCCTGAAGGTCTGAACAACAAATCTATTTTAAAAAGACATATGATTACATATATTATGATTCAGAATATTGGAATACATACTAATAATACACAATCTACACTGTTGTACAATTAAAAAGTTTTAAAATTATTTAAAAAAAAAATAAAAATATTTTTTTCGAATATATTTTGTTGATTATAATATGGATTAATTATAACACAAATTAGAATATGCGAAAACTTTTTAAAATGTTAAAACCAACTCACTAATAAATAACATATATGTATATATTACACAGGTTTAATCCAAACTGTATCTGATCCAAATTTGTAAAACTTTGAATTTTTGCATGAGTGTTAGTCAATATGTAGAAAAACAAAATAAATTATGAATGGAAAAATTATTCAAAAAAAAAAAAATTATGAAAAAATAAATTTTGAATAAAAAATTTTCGAAAGAAACAAATATATTTTTATTATTATTATACAGGGTGTCTAAATTATATCATCTAGATATTAAAGCTTAATATTTAGAGTTTTAAAATGAGACATATAATATGTTTGTAGAGTTAATGGTGCAAAAGTTAAATAAGTAATTTTGAATTGGTTCGAATGATAAATCGCCCACAAATTTGAAGCTTTGTTACTCGAGTAAGAGGCCCTTAGATCCCCTCTATCATCTCCTAGATCCCTTCTATCACCTCGTAAACTCCCTCTATCATCTCCCTTCTATCTTCAGTACTTAATTAAGTCAGATTTTTTATTTTTCTGAATGATTATAAAATTTGTTCGCAATATTATATCCGTATGGCTATCCTAGAGTTAACATATTTAACTAAAATTCTTCCTCTTTTTTTGAACATTTTTCATATTCCACATTTTTGTCCATTTTTTTTTAACATTAGTTTTTTAACAAAAACGCTGGATTCCTTTTTGTATATCTATATGCCATTTTTTTTATCATTTTTCTTTTAAGTACTGACATTATAAAATTTACTATTGAACTTCAATAAATTCTAAAATATATACAAACATATATCTAAGTATTTTAAATAAAATATTTTTATATCATAAGATAGTTTTTGATTTCCATAAAATACATTGTTTATATTTTTCAACTTATTTATCAATTTAGATTAAAAAATTATTTAAAAATTGAAACATATTGTCCAACTAACAAATAAGTTAGTTAAATTTCGAGCAATATTTTAGTTTGGCTTAATTTTCGTTTCAACTTTCTTTAGAAATATTACACCAAATTCAAAATTGAAAATTCAGATTTTAATAAAGTACAATGACATAAATTACTTTGATAAAATCAAGAATTTCTAAATTTCTGGATGTATAAACACCTGTACGGATCAGTGCTCCTTTAACTATTTGAACTGATCCAATTATTATTATTTTTTTCCTAAGGGAAGTGGGAGTCTTTTAAAAAAAACCAAGAATTCCTATTTAGTACTGTCAGATTCTTATTGACTAAACCCATCTCCTCCTTTAGCTAATATAATGGGATGAAACCTCTACCGGATGACGCAGTATATTTACTAAGGAGTAGGGATAGGAATGAATAGGATAAGGTAGCGGAAACATTGAATGGTTATATAATGATTCTAAGACTTAAAAGACTAAAAGAGAAAATATTTTATGAAAGATAATGTGTTGGAATTAAATTATTTAGGATGACAGAACTTCAAAATAATTATAAAATGTAAAGATGAATGAAAACAATTTTATATGTACATATATATATATATCTAATAACGAATAAGGAAACTTTTAATACAAAATGTTATATGATTTAAATTATAAAAATATCTGCTGTTTATGAAACAGCCCTGCACCCAACAATTCAAATCTATTTTAATTCCTTATAATAATTTTTTTTTTTGAATTACCTTAGAAATTAAAAAAAAAACAAAAAGAAATACACCTCCCATTATTGAGATAAAGTAAAGGTGAAAGTAAGGTAAAATTTAAAATTAATTAATTATTACATCAATTTTCTCAACTTTTCATTTTAGCACCTTATACAATAGTGACAATCATACTTTTTCTTGTACAAATTTATTTCATTTTTTTTTTTTTTTTTTTGTTCTATTTGAAATCTTTTTTTAAAACAAATTTAATTAGAAAAATTTGAAATTCTGAATAATAGTAACCGTGACATTTCAGTTTTTCATTTTTTTTTTTTTTGTTTTTTATGAAACAAAAAGAAATCCACAAAAAAAAAAAAAAAGCCCCTAAAACAAAGGACGAAAAATTGTTTTAAATGGCTTCCCAAATCCAATTTCAATAAATTATTAAATAAAGGTTAGAAAAATTATTTGCTTTATACTTTTTGTTTTTTTTTTTTTTTGTTTTATTCGTTCTGTTTTGTTTTATATAAAATAAAACAAAACAAAATAATATTATTTACGTTTTCCTTCTTTGAATTTTTCTTCCATTACAAAAGTCTTGGAAAAAAAAAAATTTTTTTTTGTTTTTTTAATTCCCATTTAAATTTTAGATAATGCCTATTTAAAAAAAAAAAAATTTTCGAATATCGAAATTCTTTAAAAACAAAAAAACAAAAAAAAAAATCGTTATATAACTACAAATGTTATATATGTATATCTCAGTAGGAAGAAGTACTTATCCTTTATTTATTCTTGATTGTTTCTTTAAACAATATTTTTTTTTTAAAATAACCTTTTTGACATTTCTTGACAAGCAAACAATAATAAAATTAAAAAATATTTGAAGGTTAAAGTTCACAGTTGCTTATAGATTTTCTCCAAAAAAAGAAAAAAAAAAAAAGAAAATTACCCAAAAACAAAAATCTCATTCCATACACTTTACTTGTAATTCAAAAAAATAAAAAGAAAAAAATAAAAACAATTTACGTGGGTTTTATGAAAATTTTTTCACTAAGATTTTCTTTAAAGATTTTAAATTTTTATTTACTTTTCGTTCTTTTTTTTTTTTAATTCTGAAAAAAAAAAGAAAAACTTTTCGAAAAACTTTCCAGAATACAAATAACAATTTTGAAAATAATGACTTTAATTATTGTAATTAAGATTTTAACAAAGGACTTGTTGATCTCATTCTTATTAGAATTTAAGGTGAAAAAGAAAAAACGTATCATTTTATTTGCTAATATCTTTAAATATTTATATTCTTAATTAATTAGGTATTAAAATAAATAATTACAGAAATAAAGATATGGGATTTTAATAGAACCTAACACATTGTAAAAATAACTTCAAAATTTTTAAGTTTTATACCTCAGGATATAGCATTTAAATGAATGAAATAGAAATAAAATGTTTTAAAAATTTAAATGTCAAGGAATATAATATTTTTAATTACCAATAAAACATTGTAAATTCTTTTTGGAATTGATACTTTCTTTTTCGATTAAAAACTAGTCTCATTTTATTAAACTATGATAAATATCTTCCAAATATAATTAAAGAAGAAAGAGGAATGAATCTTTCACGTTTTATGTAAATGCCCAGGTCTTGTTCTAAAAAGACGAAAGTTTTGTGGGGAAATTCTCCTTAAAAAACTTTTTCGTAGATGGATTTATGTGAATCGTTTTATCATTCTTAGGTGGATTTAATCAATTTACAGAGCTTTGTAAGAGCTCCAAATGGTTTTAATAAGGAGAAAATACTGATCCAGAGAACCACAACAGGTTTAAACTGGTCAAAATGTGTAACATTATAAATATCGACAAAATTCATATAATAGGTACATGAAAACTAGCATCCGGCAAATCTTTGTCGCATATTTCAACTAACATAACCTGACTTTAACAGGTTTTATAAGCAAATTTTTCGCAAAATATACTGTTATTATTTTGAATATTTAATTCAGGCAATTATGTACAGTGGTCAATACACCGGTCTTCCATTCGAAGTCCTCTGATTCAAATACCGGGTGAGTCATCATATAGATTAATAAAAAATAATATAATAAATTTTTCTTATAATAAGTGTCTGATTAGTGTCTGCCCTATACTTCTTATATAAATGAAAAAGAGTAAAAAAAGAAAAACAAACACAAATATTCAGTATCCAATATTTGCCTTAAGATTATTGCTAACAAATGTGCTTGAAGTTCTCATTTTAACACTGTAAATAGTTCAAACTATTATAGCTTAGTGTAGAAACTACTGATAAAATATCGATTTTATAACTGTGAAATTTTTCCTTAATAATTTTCCTTAAACCTTAAAGGAACGTATCATAAGAAATCTCGAGAGCATGTCATATATTATTTGACCTACATTTTCATTATATTCCTTTTTAACTTTTTATTTCGCTTAAGTTTACATTCCATATTTTATCAACTAAAACCTCAAACAATTAAAAACCTTATAATTTCCTATATACATATTTTAATTGCTTTTTAATTGGAAATTTCGAACGTAAGGTAAAACATAATTTCCAACATAATTTTCCCCGAATAAAAACAAAAAAAAAATTTTTTTTTCCTTTAATAAATTTTTCCAACCCATCACCATATTTACCAATGTGCCTATTATGATGTTTTTTTTAAAGTATAACAATGTCATTAACCGCAACCTGTTAATTTCTAATTAGATTTCTAATAATACAAGAAAGAAGAGAAAAATAGATATATTCGTATGTGTCCTTTAAGTTGTTAATAATGAATGGTTAAACCATAACTAGTAAAACAACTTTTTTCAATTATTCAATTCATTATACTTTGTATCTGTTATTTTCTAAATAAAAATGAATAAAAGATTATGTATGAAATTCACTAAAAAAAAAAAAAAAAAAAATTCGTCCCCATTTTTACCAATTACAAAAACTGAAAATTATTTTTTAAAACAAGGAAAAATAAAATTTAAAAACACTTTCACGGTTTTTCCTATACCTTAGTTTTTTTTTTTTTATTTAATGATAGGCTTAAGATTTCAAATTCTATTTTTTTCTTTTTTTTTTTTTATGCAAGGCTTTTTATCTCGGTTCTTTTTGTAATTTATTTAATAAATGTGGGCATCACTAATTTCACTCTCAATTTTAATTAAATCATAGTTTCTATATTATAAAACTGTTCAATATATACATAATATATTTAAGCATTGAAAAACTTATTTTTGCTTTTATTAACACATATGGTTAGAAGCACCAACACAAAGAAAAATGGAAAAATGTTTATAACCAACTCTAGTGAACAAAGTTAAAAAAAAAAAACAAAAAAACAATTAAATAACATTGAAAAACTTTTATTTTTCCAAACAACTTTTTTCTACAACATAGCAACATGGAATATTAAAATCTTTTATTGTTAATGTCAGATACAATACAAGATACAACAGATTCACAATTCCTTTCCACCTTAAAAATACTTATAATTAAATTTTTTGAAGTTAAGTAACAAAATAATCAGTTAGTTACTAATGTAAAGGCAGTCAACATAAATTAAAAAAAAAAAAAAAAATTTCCTTTATTATTGTACATATTATAATTATATTATAAGGATATTCATCTAAGGACATTTTTATAATCAAGATGAGGAAATTAGAAAAAGAGCAAGCAAAAAAAAAAGATGAGAAAAAAAAGAAAGAAACTTAACATGTCCTCATTTTGATGTTACGGTTGCCTTAATATGGTTATATATGGCGACAATTTTATAATTGGATGTATTGTATGTTGTATGTATATGAATCAGTTTTATATTGTTTTGTTTTTTTTTTATTTTTCTAAAAATTCTTATGGTTTTTCCTATGTTAAACAAGGGATCAAAAATGAAACAAAACCACCAACACTATATTATTGAAAAATCCAATACGTAATGTTATAATGATTTGTATAAAGAACCATAATATAGCTATAATATAATGTAAAATGTATTTAGTTTAACGCAGTCAGGTACGTGCTTTAAGACAATAGATAATCAGTAAAAGAAAAAAAAAAGAAAAATTGAATAAAAATGCGTCATATATACTAAATACAACATAATTTTGCTAATTCAGTTAATTATTTACATTTTACATTAACAAATGATTCTAAAAGTACAAAAAAAAAATATATAAAAAATATTAAATATGTTAAATCGAATTCATATTTCGATTTTTTAATAAATTTTAAAAATTCTTAAAATGTAATTAATAATAATAAACAATAATACTTGTATAAGATAATAGGTGGCGTACAAATAACAAAAAAAAAAAAAATGTCTCTATAGTATTGTACAATAGCTACAGCCGAGTAATCAACTGCTTAGTGAAATAAACGATTTCAGAAACTGAAATTTAGTATCAAATATTATTAATAAATGACTTAGTGGATGCCTTATACTCGTTCTCCTTATAGGAGTGGTAAGGAAGGTAAAAAAAAAACTCTAGATGGATCCATTCATAATTTGGGTATCAGATAACTTTATCTTTGATCAGATTTCTTCATTTTAAATTTTTTTCAATTTCATTAATTTTGTTTAAAATTTAAAAAATTACTAAATCATTAATTATTTTTATCATTTTTTAAATTAATATGTTATATAATTTTCCTTTTCCTAAAATTCTTTTTTAAATTAACTATTAAAATCATAAATTTTCAAAAATTTTATTAAAAGTTAATCTAAGATTTAATTAATTTATGATATCTTCTGTTTTTTTAAATATTTTTCTTATAAATTTTGTAAAAAGGGATGTTTCTTTTTTAATTATTAATGGTTTTTTTTATTATTATCTAAATAAGGAATAAATTTGAATTTAATTAAATTTTTCATTTGAGTTTTTAATATTGTTAATATACAAAAAAAAAAAAAAACAGTTTGAGAACCATATTCTATTTGTTTTTTTTATCAAAAAGAGAACTTTGTTTGAAGAAGAACAGTAAACGTTAACTATAAATAACTGTAGTATTTCTATAAAAATCAATAATAAAATATTTAATTATATATAATATTATGTATATTATAAATTTTTTTTTTCTTATGTAATTAATTTATATTAGCATTAACATTAACAGCAACATTAAAAGAAAATTTAATAAAAAAGAAACAGAAAAAAATAATATGTAAAAGAAAAACTTGGACTTAAAGGAAAAATTATAACAATACATTATTCAATTATATACAATAAAATTCCCTAAAGTGTATTCAACTATAGATTCAACTAATTATATATTTTTTTAGTTGTTATAAGTCTCTTAAGAGAGAATTGAATGTATAATATCGAAATAATCACATTTACGTAAATTGAAAATTAATTCTTTTTATAATTTGCAAGACTATAAGTATATATATATATATGTATATATAAAAAAGTCACAACCGAAAAAAAATTACACCTAAAGTATAATTTGTAAATCCCTAAAGAATAAAATTTGTAAGAAAAAAATTGTTAAATAAAAATTTAATTTGATAGGTACTTTGATAGGTTCCTTTTTTATTATTAAGAAAAACTAAATGAAAAATTGGAAAATTTTATCTAAAAATTTTTATTTTCTATGCCTATACAAACGGAGGGGTGCCTTAATCTAAGAATAATTAAAATAATATTATGTTATGACACTTTAAAAAGTACTAAAAGTAACATTATGTTAAGTCATTTTTTTAAAAAATGAGACAAACTAACATTCTAAGACGATTTAAAATAATGTAATGTTATGTCACTTTATTCGATTTTTTATTCGCTTCGCTAATTCGCTTTTGGAAAAAGCGAATACCCTGAAACTCCTTCCTAGCTCAGAATCTTGCATTTAAATAAATATACATATCCTGAAAAAGGTGAATAACCTTTTGCAAGTTTTACATTGAAAATTTCTGATTTTGTAATTTTGGCATTTTGAAATTTGGGATTATATCATTTACGATTTCTTAATTTTGGGATTTTGTAATTTTTTAACTTTGAAATTTTGTGGTTTGGGATTTCGAGACTCTCCCTGAGTAAACTTTATTAGATTTAATAAGACAAAATTTTTTATTTCCCCTCAAAATATGCAATTTTTGTTTAATACAATCCATTTCTTTACCCTGTCCATTTTTTCCAAAATATTTATATATATGTATATGCGATATTCTGAATTAGTTGAAATTTTAGAGGTGGATTCAAAATCAGGGTTATTCGCCTTTCACAGAATATTTATGTACATTTATATTCGAGATTCTGAGCTAGGAAGGATTTAAACGTTAGTTACAAAATCAGGGTATTCGCTTTTTCCAGAATATTTATATTAAAATTTTCTTTTGGGATATTGTACAAATACAGAATTTATTTATTTTTTCGAAAAAAACTTAAAATAATAAAATAAAGTGACTGAAAATAATGTTAGTTTGTATCGTTTAAAGTATCATGTAAAGTGTCATAACATAATATTTTTTTAATTCTCGTTAAATTAAAGCAACCTTCCTATACAAACATATTTTAAGAATTAATTTTTTTAAAGAATCCTTTTTAAGAAACATATTTTATCATAACATTGATATAATTAAATATAGTGTAATCTCTAGATTCTTAAGATATAGAAGATCTCTAGATATCTTAAGATATTATATATTTTAAGATTATTGTTTTTTTTTTGTTTTTTGCACTTTATTTTAACATATTATTAATTAGTACTTTAAAATAGAGTAAAACTTTTAAGCTAAATTTTTATTTAAAATTTTAATATGTGTCTTAAAGGAAATTTCACGTGTATTATGTAAAAAGAAAACGAGGAAAACACGGTTTTGCTAAACAATTTATGCTATTTTTGGGATTTTTGTTTTTTATGTATTTCAAAATTCTTCCATTCACATTTTCCTCCGGATTTCTACAAGAAAATAACAAAAATAACAAGGATTAGATTATTTATCTTTATTTAAATAACTTTAGAACATGATTGACAAACATTTTGAATGTCTGTCCTTTATTAATCATTAAAAATAAGTATTTACGATAATGAAGTCAACAATAAACCATTAAATAAACAATTAACATAGAAGTTTTAGTATTCAAGAGTTTTTATTTAAATATCACAGTTAAGTTAGAACAAAGATTTTGCTTTGTCAATTCTTAAATGACAACCGCTTGTTTTTATTCAAGTCTATGTCTTTCAATAATTAAAATTTTATCTGGAAGATTCTTAAAAACGCACAATAAAAAAAGGTTATTTTATTTTTTGACTTTAAAGAAAAAAATTAATTTGAGAAAAAACTAAATTAACCGAAAATACAATTTTTCTATTTTGAATACTTAGAGTTTTTAAAATTCTTTTCTCCATTTAGAGCGTTGATCGTTACCATTTCCCGATTCAGTAATCTATTTTAAATCACAATATATATATTTGTGATGCACAGTTGTACAAATTATTTTTCGAGTTTAGTTTTATGAAAATTTATTGTTAAATTATTAAAATGATTTATTCTAATTTATTTTCTTAATGTCATCATTGATAAATCCAATTTTTATGATACCAAATATAAAATTATGATTGCATTTTAAGAACCCTTGATTTTTCAGACTGCTTTCTTGAATGATACACTATGAAATTATATGTTTTATATTATTATATTATTATTAATACCGAATATCTTAAAAATAGAATGTTTAAATACAGGTAAATACAAATATAAAACAAAAATATAGAAGGTTTTTTCTTTTTAATTCTTCAACCCTTAGGCACGGCATAGGCCTATTAAAAATTCTTCTACATAATGCCATTTACATCAATTCTTTTAAATTATGATCATGTTTTTTATTACATGCTTTCCAAGGCAATAAGACTTCTTGACATTTTACTCAATCTATCGAGTCGTCGCGTACCTTTGTTAATCTATCAGCATTTTCTTTTTCAAATTTCCATTTCAACCCTATTCTAAGTTTTTTATCATAATAGTTTGTTATTTATGGTTCATGCCTTGTGGCCATGAGTTTTTAATTCTCAGAATCCGGCGAATACATTTATTAAATGACTGAACGCAAATGTTCAAAATTGTACAATTTTTGCAAAATCATTTTATTACTTTATAATAAATACATAAGATAATAACTGACAATAAAAAAATTATTAAAACCTAAGTTTATAAGTTATGAAAATCAAAAATCCTATAATTATACATTTACACTCATATTTGTGTTACAATTTGAATGAAAAATTTCAACGTAAATCAAAATAAAATCTGAAATCAATCTGATTTATTAAAATTACAACTTTTACAAAAATATTACAACTTAAATTTAATAATATCAACTTACAATTAAAGCTTTTATTAAACAAATACATGGAAAATCCTTATATCACTCACCTGTAATTAAATAAAAAAAAAAAAATAACAATAATTAAATATAATCAATATTATAAATATTTTTAAATATAATTTAAATATTTAATAGAATGTATCAAATCTATATTTTTAATAAAAATAAATTCCTTTTTCTTATTATATACATTAATGTTTGTATGTATATAAAAAATTTTTAAAATGAAAAGAAAATAAAATATCCTAAATAAACTTTTACAAAAAGGATACTTTTAAATTTTATTTTTTTTTTATTTCTACTTCAAAATCAACTTTTGTAAAGTTTCATTTAACCTTTAAATATTTATCGAAAAAATAGTTGAATTTTTTTTTTTTTTTCTTATTTTTATTTATTTTGTTTTTTTGTTTTTTGTTTTTGTTAAGCCAATAACTTAAACAGTATCCGAGGAAAAATAAAAGTAATTTTTCTTCATTCAGATTCAAAATAAAAGTATAAAAAATTAAATTTTTTTTACGCAACAAAAATTTTAAAAGGGAAAAAATAAAATGTCCTTTTTAAGTGCAAATTATATATATTATATACTTGACATTGTACAAAAACACATATATATATATATATATATATATTTATATTCAGATACAGGTACAAAAATTGACTCAATTCACGCCTAAAGAATATCAATTTCAAGTTTATTTGATTTTATTTATTGGTTGTTTGTTAAAAGGATTTTCTATTGTATTTATAGATTGAAGATTGTATATATGAAGAACTAATTTTATGGTTTAAAATAATTGTATCAATTTAAAGCAAATATTTGGTTTATAAAGTTTATTGATTTCCCTAAGAACAAGCGTAATTGTAAAGAATTTTTTAATTATATATATATCTACATATCTTATATATTATATATTATATATATAATTATATATATCTATATATATATAGATATATTTTAATTGTACCATTAGTATTACATACCACATCATAAGTAAACCAACAGATTGTTATAAACAGAACAAAACAGAACAGAAAATTATTCTAAGGATATGTACCTATATATTTTAAAATATAATGTCACTCAAAAATGTTTGAGTGAATTAAAATTAATTAGTTTCTTTTATTTTAATTAAATTTTTTTTAATAAATAAGTGTATATTATATTGTCTTTGTAAAAAAATATTTAAGAGCCAACTAGAGAGATTATTTGCCTTTCTTTTTAGCACATTTTCAAAACAAATTTGCAAAAATGTGCTTATTAGTTTCACTCCGTCCGTCCGTCCGTCCGTCTGTCCGTCTGTTTACAAAACTTCTACACCGTTAAAGATAGAGAAAAAAAATTTTGACCATGGGTAGGTCTCATAAAAACAATAATTTTGTGGAACAACTTTTTCATGTAGCTCTATCCATTACGGAGCTACAGCCCCTCAAACTTTGAAAAATCCCTATTTTTAAATGCATATATCTTATGTTCTGCTTAAGATTTTTTCAATCTGAAAACGTCATTCGACAGATATTTCTTTTATCTTTGTAAATTAATATCAAAATTATACAATTTTTTTAAATTTAGTATTTAAATTTACCGTTATGTGAAAACTAAATTTTGCATGATTTTTCTGCTTTCATAACTCCGGCACGCTTTTAGATAGAAGCTTGAAATTTTGAGGTAAGAAAGAACTTTTAGAATTAGTATAAGTTTGCTCAGAAAATTTTTTCGGACCACCCCCTCTTTAAGAGTTATTACGCCTCAAAAATTGAAAATTTGCTATTTTTAGACACCTGTAACCTGATTCCGACTTACGGCCCCTCAAAATTTCAAAAATGTCCTATTTTCACGTTTTTTCTTATTACATGAAATTGTCAAATTTTTGTGCAAGTCACAATTCTAAACAGTTTATATTGTGTTTTGGAAATGTGCGCTTTTAAAAACCGTTGGTTTACATTCTACCTTGTTTTAATTTTATTTTAAAGTATATTATAATATAAATTCTGTGTTCAAAATAGAAAATTTTCAGTTTTAAAAATAGTATTTCTATTCGTTGATTCTATTAATAGATTCTAAATTTGAATTTCAAAATCTTATCATTTTTCGTAACATTAAAAAAAAAAATGTTTTAATATTCCAAAAGTCGCATAACAATCAGTTTCGATGGCAGAAAGAATAACTTCCGAATTATCATGTTTTTATTTTATATAAAACCGTTATTTTCGATATTTTCTTTTAATCAAAACTCAATGAAAAAAGACTAAATACTTTCAATACAAACTGTTCTATTATATATTACAAGGAAAATTTGATTTTTTGCAAAAGATTTAAATATAGTTACACGGTCATTAAGAAAATTTATTATCACCCAATAATCTAGTAAAATAAATAAATCAATATTAGGCAGAGTTTAAACCGCCGAACTTTACTTAAAACATCTCTTAAAAGATTTTTAAAAGAAATTTCGGTCACGTCATATGTAAATATAATACAACTATATAAATAAAATTAATGATAGTAGATGACCCACATGTCTAAAAAAAACCATATTATTTTTCGATCAGTTTTGATACTAGATCGGTACAAAATAAATAAATAAATAAATATATTAGTCAATGGAACTATTTTTTAAGATTAGAGATAATTAATTGCAGACCTTTGTAAGTTTGCAAATACAAACAAATGTCCAAGATTCCTCTTCTTTTAATACCGTACTGATATTATTATATGATGAGATTCTTTAGACGTTTCTAGCGGAATGGATCTATTTTTTGCCATATGAGTCGATATTGCCGATGCTTTTTCTGTTAATAACTATAATTGATCTTACCAACAGTTAGAAAAAATCTTCGCTCTTTCTCCGTTCAATCTTCCTTCCACTACTTAGCTTTTCCATTTTAACAGATCGGCTGGTAAGACGTACCCTAAGTACACAATTCTTAAACTTATAATATCTTGATAAGTTTAGTTTTTTTTTAATTGATACTTATCAAATTCTCAAATGAATTTTTCTAATCATTAAGAATTTTTAAAATACCGAAAAAAAAAAACAAAAACAAACAAATTCTTTTTAAACACTTAACAAGATATAATTTTAGTTCCAATTTCATTAAACCACATAAAACCACAAATTTGTCGAAATAGCACAAAAAGGAAATGTATTATAATTTGACCAATTTTCTTAATTTTTTATAATTATACGTATTTTCTAAAGATTTAAAAACACTTTTAATACAAAAATAGAAATAATATTCTTGGTTATTTTTTTTTGTTTTCTTTTGTTTTGTTGTTCATTTCTTTTGATGTTCAAAGTTGCAGAAGAATAACTTCTTTCCAATCATTAAAAAATGTTGAAATAAATTGTAAAGAAAAACTAAAATTTAGCTATTTTGAGAAATTTTTTTTTTTTAAGAAATTGGTTGTTTTTTTTTCCATTAAATTGAAACTTTAATTTTATCACCCAGAAAATGAAAAAACGTTCAGTTCACTTGATTAATTTATTTATTTTAATTATTTGCCCAAAAATTTTTAACCTGTTGACAAATTACAGAATTAAAAAAAAGGAATTCATTTTAAAAGTTTATTAACTTTTTTTAAATTTTCCTAAATTTATACTTAGAATTTTGTTTCAAATATGATGAAGCTAACGATTCCATCCACTCTCTAGTTGAAAACTAATGCCTTATTGCCATGAACATTTTTATTAAATCAGTAGTGGAAAATATTGTTATGTTGTTGAAATCGAAACAAGCAAAAAAATATTAGACCGGCACGGATCTGTTTTAAGCTATTTTTGAAATAATTAGACTTAAAAATCACATCATGAGATTCGTGTTAAGGCGTTTTACTTTTTATCTATATAACGTAGTATATAACATTTTTTGCAACTAAATTCCTGCACTACAAGATTATGCTAACGAGTATATGATGTCTGTGATATTTTTAATAATGTATTAGGTTATAACAAATTTATATTTAAAAGAACGACA
Source organism: Poecilobothrus nobilitatus (assembly GCA_947095535.1). Classification (NCBI taxonomy): domain Eukaryota; kingdom Metazoa; phylum Arthropoda; class Insecta; order Diptera; family Dolichopodidae; genus Poecilobothrus; species Poecilobothrus nobilitatus. The sequence continues at coordinate 24,073,649 of OX352773.1, read as the reverse complement.
CCCCCGTTCTATATCCACTTCTTACTCACCTCTTAAATTTTACTTTGTATTTTAACATAAAAAATTTCATAATCTAATTTTACTCAATGAAAATTTCATAATCTAATTTTACTCATTCATTCATTCATTTATTCATTCATTTCTAAATCACTCTAAACATTTTGATGTCTTGTCTTACATTCTAAAATCTAATCAAATGTTGGACAAATTCAACATTTTTATTACATTTGTCCAACACTGTCTATTGCATAAATAAAAGAAAATAAACAAAATGGCTAATCAAGAAAATTTTTATTTTAAATTTAAAATTATATAAGCAAAATCATGTCCTGCAAATTAAAAAAGGATTAATTACAAACACCAAAGTTCATTTTTTTTTATTATTACTATTATGCTTTTCTTTTTTCGTTTTTGTTTTTGTTATTTTAAAATTAAAGGTCAATTAAAGTCAATTGTTCTCAAATTTAGACGAAACTAATATTTTTTTTATAATGCTGTTTGTTTTTTATTTATTTTTTTTTGTTATATATATAAAATTAAAATTTTATTATGAAAAAAAAAATGTAGACAGGACGAGACTTAAATACTTTAAAAAAAATACAACTTAAATAACAGGTACGTGATTTCTTACCATTTTTTGTATAGAAAATTTTTTATGGTTGTTTTTATAATGTTAAAAATCTTTTTAAAAATTTATTTCCTAGATTAATATTTTAGTCTGAAAAAGATCCTATTTTCCCAGAATTTTTTTTTTTGTATTTTTCAATTTAATTGTTTTCTCTCGTCCTTTTTTCTCTCTTACCTTTATTAATTTTAGTTTTTTGAAAACAAAAAAAATATGAAAAATACGAACTAAAATATCGTGAAATTCAGGGCAAAAAGACAAAAAATATGTTATATAATAGAATAAGAATATGATGTTATGAGAATCACGTCCAGAATATAAATTATTTGCAATTATATACGTGCTATAATTCTGTTTGATTCTTATAGCATTAGTAAAAAAAAAAAAAAAATTAAAAAAAAAACACATAATTTTTCCAAAAAAATAAAATATGGAATATATTCAATAAAAAATGTTTCGCCTTTCTTGGATTTTTGGTAAGAGGCATTTCACTTCTATCATTAACATTAAAAATCGTAGTCTAGAATACTTCTTCTCAAGCATTTTTGTTTGCTTTTATTATACTTTAATATGACATATATTAATACATCAAATACCAAAATACTTTAAACAAAACAAATATCGAAAAGATCTGATATTTTATCCGCATTTTCGATTAGTATGAGTATCTAAAATAAAAATGGATATAGTTTTGATTTTAATGCGACATAAAAGTATTACTTTTTATATAATACTTGTTTAAAAGAAACACGACAAATTTTTATATGTGGATAAAATAAATGTAGGAAGCGCGTAATTGTGGTCATGAAATTCGGATCCATCCAGTTTAATTTGATTGGAAACTAATTTTTTGGTATAAACCAAGTAAACAAAATTATATCGAATTTGATTAATTTGTTTTTAAAGTTACTGCGTTCTTGGACTTCATTTTAAATGGAAGCCTCCCCGACTTGTTGTTATCTAGTGTATATATTTTTTAGATCTAAAAACAATCGAAGAGGTCAAATTTCTACTCATTTCGATAAGTTGTTATCACATATCACATATACTCGCACACATACATAAAGATGTTATTTCGTGTTCTTGAAACCTAAAATTTTCAAAAATTACTTTATCTCAATTTCGATTTTTTGACCGATAACTATACTCTATACAAGAAGAAAACTTGCTATATAAATTTATAAACAAAACATGCATATAATATACATTTTGAGGAAAACACTTTTAGAGTATTGAGGTTCTCAGCCTCAAGAATTAAAAAAACAAAATTAATAACAACAAAACCTTTTAATTATTTATGTACGTTAGGGTATCAATTAAATAAAATATATGTTTATTATGACAATTAAATCTTAAGTTAAAATATATATTTTACAAAAACAGCGAATTATTAACGAATTAAGCGATATTAAGCGAATTAATATTATTAATAAGTAGTAAAATTCAAATACTACTAAATTTAGAAAAAAAAAGGATGTAACAAAAGCTTCTTATATATTATGGACCAGAAGTATAGTTAAAGAAGTTTCAAAAATTACTAAATAAGCCAGTACTGCTGAAGTATATAAGAATGAGATTGAGAAGATCAAAAATTGAGGTAATTTCATTAAAATTTGAACAGTTGACTTTTACTAAAACAATTAACAGGTCAGGATAGATTTTAACATAAAAAATTTTGTATGAAATATTTTTACTTGCAAAAAATAATAGCACCATTTCTTTTCCAAGAAGCAGTTTAATTGCAAATTTGAGATTAATTTTAATTTTAAAAATGATTGTATATTTAATAATTTCAAACAACTAACAACAAAGCATTGAAGACAACTAAACAACTAACAACTACATTGAAGACGACTAAACTACAAAGCATAAATACATTAAACGAACGAGCAGACGAATTGGCAGGACGTAAATCTAATAGAACTTTGAAAAAATATAATATAACTCCTCTGAAAACTGTAAAAAGACAATGCTTTTCCAACTTTCCATTTATTACAAAATCTAGTTGGGGTAGTCGAAGTAACTGCAAAACATCAAAAAATGTATGCCCATTTTTAAGGAAAAAGGAACGAAAGAACTCATAACCTGCAATCGTGCAAACGCTGCTAAAGTAGAACGATAATTAAACGTCACTGGCCAATAGTAATTGTAGTAAGTGTAGAAGCTACAAAGAGGAAGTGATGGAGGGGATTCTCCATCACTTTTTCTGCAAATGTCAAGAAAATCAGTTTCATTTATTTAAAAATTCTCCACCTTTTATTTTTTTTTTATTAACTATATCAGTACGTTTCGGCTATTATATTGAAGACGAAATAAATTCTTGAATGTAATATCATCAATTTCAGTTTTTGTATCTACCCCAAAAATTTATCAAACGACCATTTTTAACACTAAAGTTAATTTGAATATTGAATAGTGTAACGGTCTCGTCTCGCGCTATTGTGTTTACATGAATGCAATACTCTAAATCTTAAACAATATTTTTAGAAACCATAGTGAAGAGTTAAACGTCTAAATTGATTAGAAGTTTAGAACATAGCTAAAACATTGCTTCTGTGTTAATTATAGTTGAATAGATATACTTAAAAAAACTTTAAAACTTCCTTTATTTTATTTAATGTTTTTATTTCAAATAACAAATATGAAAATTCAATATGTATTCACAATATTTTTTAAAAACTTAAACATAACTACAACAGTTTGTAACAGAAATAATAACAAGTCAGTAAATTTTTTGATGTTAAAAAATCAATAAAAACTAGAAAAATTAAAGCGGAAATTTCAACTTTGATTTTCAATTATTCCTTGAAAATGGAAATGTGTTTACATTAAAAAAACAAAACATTTTAAAATACAATATTTATTTTACCAACCACCCACAAAAAATCCCAACAATTCCCAAGTCATATATAAAAGAATATGGCACAGTCTTTTTAACTTAAGAGAAACCATTAATACAAGCAAAAAAATAAATTTTTTTTTGATAGTTTCAACTTTTTCAAAAATGCATTAAAAATATTTATGAAAAAAAAAAAAAAATTTCAAACATAACATTAAACAGCAGTTATTAGAGCATCAAAAGTACATCATTCATTTTCCAAAGTTATTTTCAAAATTTTTTTTTTTTTTTAGATGATGCAATGTGACATCATTTGTTATGTTACACACAAAACTTCAACAGAAATGGAATTGAAATATTATTTAAAATAAAGTAATTAATACTAGAAGGATATTATATTCTTTGTACAGCGTTTATAATTTACATGTATTTTTATTGTCAGTAACATTTTCTTGTTATTTGATCCTGTCAGATAATTCTTTGCGATTGTCATATAATATAACTGTACAAAAAAATAGTTTGTTTCTTTAGGATATATTTTCCGTTCGGTCTGAGTAAGAGTTGACACCGAAACATTTGATTAGTAACTGAGCCAGATATTACCTTCTAATAGTGGCCTCTAATAATTATCATAAACATTACCAGGACATACAATAATTCAAAATTGTAATTAAAAATAGTCGGACATAATTTCAATAATGAATCAAACTTTAACAACTGCTCAAAATACTAAAAACAAATTGAGCTGGTTGACAGGTTATAAACTTAAAGAGTAGATATAAATAAAAACTAATTAATTTATTTAAAAAAAAGGAAACTCCAAAAAATAATAAGTTTTATTTTATAAACCTTAAATTGTGAAGACTAAAACCTATTTCCAAGTGACTGTGTTATTTTTTTTTTTTTTGTATTTGTGTTTATCGATATAGTTTAGTGTCACCAGAAAATTTTCTATATAATACATATGTATACGTATATATAAAAATAAAATTACAGATGTACAATGTTTTATGAAATCAAAAAGCTGTAAGATGGAAAAAACACATAAATTTCAAATGCATACTAAGTAAAATAGTAAAAATTTTATGATAAATGACAAACAGTTATAAATACAGGATGTCACAAGAATTAATAATATCGTAAACTTGATCATTTAAAGTTTCAATATAACTAAAAATATTTTTTTTTTCCTTTAATTTCAAACAAAGAAGTTCTTTTTGAAGCTTTTAAAGCCTCTGCTCTTTTTGAAACTGGAGAAACTACTGATAAATGTGTCAAACCTACTCAATAATAACTAAGACGAATGAATCATCTATTAAATGTTAAAACAAATCCAGCCTTTGATTTACAATAAACTTCATTGTTCTATTCTAAAGAAGCGTTTTAGATTAAGAAAACCATAAAGGGGATAAGACAATACTCGCTCAACCCGTCCGTTGCTTTTGAATTAAAATCATGACCAATAATGTTAGCGCCGCTTCATAAGAAACAAGTTTAAATTCTGTATGTCAAAAATTATGAAAATTAAATTGTCAATGACAGCCAACAACAAATATAAAATAAGAAAACAAAAAAAAACTGATTGTGAAAGGGACTAAGAGTAGAAAGTTGTTTGATTCTATTGCGGCGCGATTCATTTGGTCAAGTCGTATTTAAATTAATGTTGACGTGAGTATTAGGTCATAACCTAACCTTAATTGTATTTCTGGCATTCTACAAAAATTGAAAATTAAATAACATTAATTTGCTTCCTAAGGAACTTTTAGTTTGTTTTGTTGACTTTCTTCAACATTTTCTATCATCGATATTTTTCGTCATTTACGGTATACTCTGTAAATAAAAGCATCCGGTGCTTTTAAAACAAATACAACAACGGAACTGCATACAAAAAAAAAAGCAAAACTGCAGAATATTATTATATCACATGTCGCAGCTATAAAAAATATGTCAAATATAAAAAATATGTTGTGCAATATTAAACCAAATGTTTAAAATAGAACAAAAATAGTTTGTTCATTAATATTAAAGAGAAAAAAATAAAAAATATATTAAAAATAAAAAACTATTATTAGTAAAATTTAAAATTTAAAACAAACAATAAATAATATAAGTTATTATATTATCCAAAGCTTGTTTGAAATGTAATATACTAAAAATGCAATACTTTTAAATGAATTGAGCAAAAAGTAAAGAGTTGTTAAAAATATGTAATAGGACTAAAACGACAGTAAAAAAAAATCAAAAATTCTAAAATTTTCAAAGTGAGAAAAAAAGAATAAATAAAAAAAATATTATAAAATAAGTACAGATAGTGGCAGCCACTTGATACCTTTGACTTAAAGTGTGTTTTGTAAAGGTACCATTAATTATCAATGGGTATTTTTTTAATCATTTTCTTAAATTTTATATATAAATCATAATATTTAATCTGTAAATGACAGACATTTAAAACCCTTTTACTCAATGATTTACCAACCAACTTTCATTTTTTTCTTTTTAAATGATAAATATTCAGTACAGCCATCTTACAAAATTAATATTTTTCATTTTCATTTATAATTTTCCATTTTTATAAAAATCCCATGTAAAGTATATACATATGTATCATATAGTATGTATAATCTATACCTATAATATACATATTCAAAAACGACGCTCTTTTATTCCGTTGAATTTTAAATTTTGTTTTGTTGTTTTTGCTTTTTGTTTTTTTTCTAAAAACATAAAAAAAATTTTAAAATATAATTTGCATGGTGGGAAATAGAAATTTCACAATATAATTGAATATAAACGTCGAAACTTCAGTGGGGAGTTTGGTGCAGTGGTAGAGTGGCCACTCCTTAAACTTTAGAAGTCTTTAGTTTGCAAGTTCGATTCTATTCTATTTTTTTTTTTTTTATTTCTAATATTTTATACGAAATAAATGCTTATATATCATAATATTTAATCTGTAAATGACAGACATTTAAAACCCTTTTACTCAATGATTTACCATCTTAGGCTTCTTATAATATATACATATATAATAGGTATATATTGAGTTTCCAATACTCAATAAATCAAGGGTAACTTCTAAACGATAATAATAACCGTTTTTTTTTACAAAAAATATCATTTGCAAAGAAATTTTAAATTCATAAAGGCTTTAATTATTGAAAATAGTATTTTTACATTTTAAATAAAGTCATAAAGAAACTATACTGTATATATTGTATTGTATTGTATTGTATTGTATTGTATTGTATTAAAACACCTCGAATTTCGAGGAGCGGGCGAATTCTAGTTCATATTTTAAATTTCAAAAAAAAAAAACTGTAAAAAATTAACTAGCTATAACGTTAATTTTAAAAAATGGTGTTTTTTTTTTAAATATGTAATTTTTTTTAAATGAAAATATTTACCAAACATGTTCGATTCTTTTTCCCGACCTCACGAATGTATGAGATAGGTATTGTTTCACACCAAAAATTTGTACCCCCAGATTTTTGCAAATATGCACTACTCCGGTACGTAGGAAACTGTAAAAATTTTTTGACGTGATGTCTGTGTGTGTGTGTAAGTGAGTATGGTTGTGGGCACGTGTACAAGCTGAACGAACCAGCGGAATTTTTCAAAATTTTATATTTAAGGGTTTGACGTAAATATGGCGAATTGATAAGCTTTTGGAGCAAATTAGACAATCGAAAGTGGTATTTTTCTAATGTCATTTTAAAGTTTTTAGAGAATTGTTTTGCTGTTCCGCTGATTTTTTTTTTTGTTTTAGTGTATTCTTCTGCCACATAAATGTGATAATGAAATTACACAAGCTTTCCCTTTTCAGATGTTGATGTAAATGTCGTAAGAGAAATTATTTTTACGACGTGTGTGAGTTTCGAACCCACACTCCCTCGGTGTTCACAACATACGCTCTTACCGGCCTAGTCAACCGAAGCCCCTACAATTATGTTAATATTTAAAAAAAATATATAATATTATGTATGTATTATATAAAATTCATTGATTCCGAAAAATAATATAAAAAGCTTCTTTTTTTTTTTTGAAGAATAGTATAGTAGTATAAATGGTTGTCATAAATACATACATATATGCCAATGGTTATACCAATTATGGTTTGGACTTTTTAACGGAACATAAAAAAAAAACAATCAAATAATATTCCAATTTTATGACAAAAATTTGCGGAAATGTAGTTTTTTTTTTCTAAGTAAACCTATAACAGAACATTGAAATAAATGTATTTGTTTTTTTTTTTTTTTGTAGCATATGCAATGCACCAATAAATGAAGCAAAAATATTGAACATTAAAAAAACCACAATAAAATTCTCATAATCAATTTGTTTACAATAACAAAATTTTTTACGATATCATCAAAAAAAAAATGTATAAAAAATTAAAAACGGGTTATTTGCGGTAAATGGAAATTCTACTTAAAATAGATACATATTGTATTATATATAACCTTAGAAAAATGTTTAATGCAATAAAACCAATTTTAACATGTGGAGGGCCCATAATGTTCAGTATGATCTCATCAGTAAAAAAGCAAATATTTGTTTTTTTTTTTATCTACGAAAATTTGAAAGAAAAAGTTTAGGGTACTGTAACCTAAATAGAAAACCAGGCAAAGAATATACAGTATACCCATTGGATAAAATTCTTTAAACTGATTTTGAGTTGATTTTAAAGAGAGACCCACACAGAATAAATAGTAATATGATAGCCCCAAACATTTAGCCTCCTTCCTCTGCAAATTAAAGCAACACAAAACAACACTTCTTATCGCAACCACCGTAATGAGAGTATAACTTTACTATTTAATTATGAATAATAGAAAATCAATAAAACTTCATTGTTACTTTAAAATAAATATTAAGTTAATGAATAGATCAGTACAGTACCAGTTTTTTAAAGTTCTATGTAAAATGGAAAGATAATTTTTTTTTAGTAAAATGTGACATAAATTGTACAAGAAAATTACACAGTCTTTCCTTTTCAGGCGTGGCTGTAAGTGTGGTAGGGGGAATTATTCTTATACCGTGTGTGGGATTCTCGGTGTTTAGAGCGTATTTTATAAGCTCTTACCCACTAGACCACCGAGGCCACTAGAAAGAATAGGAACATTAAAGTAAGTGTCATCAAACAACAAAACTATCAGTTCATATTATATTATCTCGGTATTTATTCATAATTATTCACCATAACGAACAAACGAAAATATTGTTTAAAGCGGCGGTCTGATCAAAATCTTAAAATTACCTTTTCATAAAAAATTCAAATTATTATAAAATAATCCAAATGACGTATTTAAAAAGAAATAAAATTGGAATTGTGGAAAAAATTGAAACCTTCCAAACAGTTTTTAAATTTTCATCTACTTTACAAAAAAAATACTAAAGAAGATTAAAAATAAAAAAATAAAAAATACATAAAAGCGTATATAATATGCTGTTCCAATTTATTGTAAAACAATGCAAAACATTTGTTGGTTTGTTTCAAATTTTGTTTTCCAAAGTTCAGTGTCGGTGACAAAATTTACTTTTATGAAGCACCACAAAATTGTTGTCATGGTCAAGAACGTGTTATTAACATTAAATTGTTTTCTTATCACCTACTCTTGGAAAATACGAAAAAAAAAAATTATGTTTAAAAATTTCACGTTAAGGTGTTATAAAAATAATAAAAAAAAAAAAACTAAAAAAAAAAACAATTCAATGTCTTTTTGTAGTAAAGAGTATTTTAATCCAATTACTGTTAATTTAATTTTTTTTTTTTTTCGTCTTTTTAACTTTTGCGACCATGAAAAACTTTGCAAATGCAAGAGAAAAAAAAAAGTTAAAATTTTTTAAAATTCAAATTATGATGGAAATGATAAAAACAATAAATGAACACAATAAATTCAGTTTAAATTAAATTTAAATTTAAAAATTTTGCATTATTAAAATTGAATTTATTAAAACATTTGTTATTTTTGAAATTTCTATTAGTTTAAAATTTATTTTTAAAAATTTTATTCATTTCAAATAATAATAAAATTTAATTTTATATAAATATTTAATAGAATTAAATCGAAAAATACTGTCTATTGATTATATTATTCATATTAAGAACCAGAAACCTATAACGGATACAATTCGGAAAAAACTATCTCTGTTGACAGAACTAAATTGTTACTTATAATTTGCTGTCAAAATGGCTGTCAAAATTAAAATGTGATATTTGTATGAGTTTAAATACGCTAGAACTTTTATAGTTTAATTACTAGAACCTTCCTCTTTTAGAGATTCTGGTCTTATATAATAATTTTTAATTCACTTTTGTCAATGTTGAAATCATGTGCGAAATAATATTAAAGATGGCAGCTGTAATATAAAACCAAATGTCCTTAAAGACGCACGTTTTTCAAAAAACAATAAAACTGTTCCATAAATAACTTTTATCGTTTGAAAATGGATTTTGAAGTTATTAAATCTTTAAATCGATTTTTCTACCACTTTCATTCGTTTTTTAATAATTTTAAGCATATTTTGATATCATTTTTGGTTTTTCAGTAAAAACTGAATATTTTTCTTATAAAAAGAGGTTTTGTGTAAGGTCAAAATTCCTAAATATAAAAATTAAATCCGAAACGATTTAGAATTGCGATTTTCACCAAAATTTGTAAATAAGAAAATATTGTGCAAAGAGACACTTTTCAATTTTAAGGAAAAAAACATTTATAATTAAGAAAATTTAGTAACACTTATAATATTAATTGAAGCACTTTTTTTTGTTTTTTACTGTAAAAAATTTTATTTAGATGCCTCAGATGATTGATGATCATCTAAATTTTATTTGATCATCAATCATGTATTTAAAATCATGTATCATGTATTTTATTATTGATCATCAATCATGTATTTAAAAATAAAAAAAAATTTAAATTTTTGACCCCTAATAGCTCTAAAACAGGGCAGAGTGAAAATAACTAATTCTGAATCTTTACACTTATCTTCTCTCAAAATTTCAAGGTTTTAACTAAACGAAAAAACTAAATTTCATGTGGGGCCTCGTTGACATAGTGGATAAGAGCGTATAAAATACGCTGTAAACACCGAGGGAGTGTGGTTTCGAATCTCAGACACATCGTAAGAGTTATTCCTCCTTACGACATTTATAGCTACGCCTGAACAGGAAAGGCTGTGTAATTTCCTGCCCACATTTATGTGGCAGAGAAATCCAATAAAAAAAAATAAAAAAATAAAAATTTATGTTTACATAACGGTAAATTTAAATACTAACTTAGAAAAACTTGTTTAATTTTCATATTAATAGTTAAAAGAAATTTCCTCTTGTTTGGCGTTTTTATATTGAAAAAATTTTAATTAGAAATTAAAATGTATACTTTGGAAAATATGAAAATTTTCAAAAATTTATGGAGCTACAGCTTTGCAATTGCATCTACATAAAATTTTTTAAGAAACCTATCCATGGTCAAAATTTCAATGGTCTATCTTAAACGGAGTAGATGTTTTTTAAAGAGACGGATAGATGGAAGTATAAAAAAGCTGGAAAGTATAATTAAGGACATTCAATAGATAAATATTATTTTTACATATATTTTTTTTTTCTCTAAAAATATAAAATGAAATTGAAATATTAGGTTATTTATAATACATTCATTAAGCATATTAAACAACTTTATGTAAATTATATACCATATATAAAATATGATTTTAATTGATTAAATGAATATTTGTTGTTTAAAACAATTTCAATTCCCTATACAGATTTTTTTTCTTTTAAAATTTTCTTTTTTTTTAATTTTAATTAATTTACTATTATTAAAAAATTAGAGCTTTTGTATAAAATTTTCCAATTAGTGCTCAAAAGGAATCATGTTATTAAAACACAACTGTAAACTTGATTGAATTAAGGATTTTTTAACCATTGTATGAAATCAAAAAGTGGTTAGGAATAGATATTTTTGGAAAGTTGGATAAATAGATAGACAGGATACATTTGCGTTACCGTTAAAAGAATATCTTATTACTGGAATACAAAAAAAAAAAATGAATGTTAGCAATGTTAAATAAATGTAATTGTTTTCAAATATTTAAATTTTTCTACGTTATCTGCTTAACCTTCTTTTATTTATTGTATCTTTAATATGCTTGATTAAAAAATAAGCCGTCTTTATAGTTATTTCTTTATCTAGGGATCTCCATCTGCACCCACCTTCCTATGCTTTAGGTTATCTAATAAAATACTTTGACATTAACTAATTATTAATATTCTCTTAGGAACGAAAAGATTGAAGGAATTTAAGGGGAAAAAAAATTATGAAAAGAAGAAAAAACATTGTCATACACCCACAGTATTTTTATTGTTTGTTTGGTAATTTTATTCCAATTTTACCCTTAGACCTTTCTTTTGCTATATAAAGACGTTTATATCCAAAACTTTGAAAAAAATTAATATTCTATCCACCTATAGGAACATCCTGAATAAAATATGAGTTTGAAATTTCACTCTTCAATAAATTCAGGTTATTTTTTTAAAGAAACTCTAATAAATAATTGATTTTAAAACTGAATTATAGGGGTCACAATATTTAAATTACAATTTACGGAAATGACAATACCTTCTATAAAATTTTCATCTTCACTTACCTCGTTCATCTTAATGTAGAATTACTCTATAGTATGGTTCATCTTACCCAAATATTAAGGTCCGAAGTTCTAAAACAAAGTTTTACACTATGGACTTTTTATCTCCGAAGAAGCTGTATCTTTTTAACAGAAAAATCTTTCTTTCGAAAAGCAACTTAATTAAAAGAACAAAGTTTCTACCCTTTTTAAACAGATTTAAACTTAGTTTTATAGTCAAGCTTGTGCTCTTGAAGTAGGCATATTGCCTCTGGGCTCTGACTCATAATAAAGTAATTCTTAAAGAAAGTTCCTCAGCAATCTAATATCACTTTTGCTGAGATTTATTAAAGAGCTACAATAATGTATAGCTGTAAAACTAATATAAGTCACTGCATCTACACTCAACACATTATATTCATAATAATAATGTTAAAATATGTCACCTTATTTCATGACTACTTTATTATTTCATAACAATTTTGACAAACTCAAAATTTAATATCACTTTAAATGTTTTAATCCATCCGTCTAATTAAACCTTTTAGTTATCCCTGTACACTCGAAAAAAAAAAAACAAAAAACAACAAAAAATTAAATGAAAATAATGTTATATAGAGTTTTCCAAGAACATACACGTGTATATTTATAAAACGTGGGAGCTTTTATTTGCTTTAATGTTTTTGAATAGAGATTAAAAGAAAATTAAATAAAGTTGAAGGAAAATCTTGTTGATCACAAGGTTTTAAAAATTCTTTATTATTATTGTTATTTTACAAAAAAAAAAAGATTGTCGATGTTGTCTTCCATCGTTGTTATTAAAAAATAATCAGTAGGATTCTTTTCTTCTCTTTAACTTTCATTGTATACTTTTTACTGTTACCATTACATTAATTCGAAAATTAATGTAGGATTTTTTTTTGTTTTTTTTTTTTTTTAATTATACAAAATTTAACTCATGTGTTGGTTGTATAATTTTGAACGGCGAAGGATATTCAAAAATGATATCCTTTTAAAATCTTTGAAACAAAAGTTGTTTTACTTCGAAATTTTGTTATTTGAAATCTAAATTTGATATAAAAAATTTTTTTAATTATAAAAATGTAAAAATATGAAATATTGAAGTAAAAATTATTAATTATTTTTTTATAATTGTTTTAATGTTTGAAAAAATATTTTTGAAATTATAATTAAAAAAAATATATATATAATATTTGTTCTTACAACAAAATTACAATGTAATTATTGTTTAAGTTATAAATCTACCAAAGAAAAGATTTTGAATAATATTATAAAGAAAATAAAATCCTTAATAATTGATATCATGGAATGAATGAAATGGATAAACTGTTATGAAAAAATATCTACTAAATTTAAAAAGTTTCACAAATGAATTTCATATATATGACAACAAAAGTTTCACACTATTTGATCATGTCATTCGCTTTTCTTCTAGCTAGCTACCAAGAGGTGTCATAGCTGCTACTTGGCTTTTTAAATACAGCTACCAAGAGCTGTTATAGCTGTTACTTGGTTTTTTGTCCTATTATTCTCTAAAAAATCTCTGTTTTTCTAGTCATTCGTCAATTAATTAATCCTAATTTTCACTCGCCAAATTATATATTTTCTTTCCACTTACTTCTTTGGCTGCCTTTAATTATCCTTTGATAACTTTTTGAAATTACCTGCCTTAAACTTAATTATCCTTTGAAAATTCCAATATATGAATATTTAGTAAAACTGGTTTTTGGGTTAAGTTTTCCAGTTCATTCCACGATTTTTTAAAAACAAATTTTTGAAAAATCAAAACATAAGTTGGATATCATTTGAATTAAAATTTTTTTATACCTTTTAGTCTTTTCTTCACAATATTACAAAGTAACAAATATGTAAAAGGGCCAACCAATATATACCGATTGGTGGTATGATTTTAACACCAACAATAAAATCCCTTCTAATTAGATTATCACACATATAATAAATGGATACACATCTAGAAAAAGAGTAGGTATATCCTTTATTTTAACCAATTCTAAAATTTCGTCTAATTATGTATGTTTTTTTTTTCAAAATAGTGGATGCTGCCGGCCTTAAACTCCAATAAAAAAAATTTTAAAACTCTAATTTTGTAACCAACTATAAAACACACTGCATCAATTTTTCAACAATATTGAAAGAAATATTTGTATATAAAATAGATCCATTTCTATTCTAGATCCTTTTTTATTGCAAAAAATATACTATATGTTTATATAGCATAATTACATTCGTTTTCCAATATTATTTAACAGTTGTACAATAATCACAGCTATAGTTTTTGCCTAATTTTTAAAATTAATATTGAAAATGTTGTCAGGACATGTTAAAAATGTTAAAAACTCTGTAAAACGGTAACCAAATCAGTGCAGATATCAAAAAAGTCATTCTATACATTAAAACAAAAATAATTCAATTCAAAGAATCAACAAAGGCCAAAAAAAAAAACAAAAGAAAATAGTCCTTCCGCTTCTTAAAAATTTGTAAACTAAACAAATTATAATTCTACAATAAAAATTAATTTTTATGATATTTTACGACCAATAAAAATAATTTATTGACTATATAATATAGAATGAATGTACAATGAATAAATAGGTATTCAAACAAAAATATATTTAGCTCGAAATTTAGAAAAAAACTCAAACAAGAAATATACTCGTAAGATAAGAAAGAAAACAGTCCATTTTTCTTTTTTAATTCTTTTGTTGTGATTTTTGAAAATGTTTTTAAGAATTTTCTTATTTTAGTCTTTTATAGAACTATGTCGTGTTGTCACGAATTGTTTTTTTTTTTTTTTTGTCTTTCTAATAAATCTGTCAGGATATTCCTTAAAGTACCTTTTCAAGTTTCAATCAAAAACACTTCTAACCTATGTATCTGAGGCACCATTTACAAAATTATTTAGTAAAAGTTTTCATATATATTCACCTGACATGTTCTTCTCTATTTTAGATCTAAATTGTATATTAGTTTTTTTTTTTTTTTCGTTTGTAAAGGATTGCATGCAAATTTACGATTTAAATATTTGTTATGTTCTTTATTGTTTCCGGGGAAAACCAAAAAAAAAAACTAAATTCTTGGCAACACGCTATCTACATATTTAAATATATTTGTAAATTTTTCTCAAACTTTATTATAGATTTCAACAGGTTAATATAAATAATCTTGTTTTTTTTTTTTTTTTGGGGTATATCAGAAAATCAAAAAATAATAAAAAAAAACAAGGCAGAACGTAACCCAACGGTTTTCAAAAGTACAAATTTCCAAAATATAATAAAACTATTCAGAATTGTGACTTGCACCATAATTTGAAAATTTCATATAAGAAAAATTATGAAAATAGGACTTTTTTGAAATTTTGAGGGGCTGTAAGTCCGGAACCCTATATAACTAAGAAAAATCGCTAGCACACATAAAAATATATATGCTAAAGATTAATTTTTATGTCTTGCCGAAGAAAATGTGTACAAGTCCCTAAATTACAGATCTTTAAAAATAACAAATTTTTAATTTTTGAACCCTAATAGCTCTTAAACAGGACGCGCTACAAAAAAAATTTTCTGAGAAAACTGATACTAATTCTAGAAGTTCTTTCTTTTCTCAAAATCTCAAATTCGTATCTAAAAGCCTGCCGGAGTTATGAAAAAAGAAATATCATGCAAAATTTGGTTTTCACATAACGGTAAATTTAAATACTAAATTTTAAAGAATTCTACAATTTTTACATTGACTTAGAGAGGTAAAAAAATTTCTGCTCAATTGCGTTTTCAGATTGAAAAAATGTTAAACAGAACATGACATACGCATTTAAAAATGGGGCTTTTTCAAAGTTTGAGAGGCTGAGTAGCTCCGTAATGGAAGGGCTACTGAAAATTTTTTTATGAGACTTACCCGCATGGTTAAAATTTCTTTTCTCTATCTTTAACGGTGTAGAAGTTTTGTAAACAGACGGATGGACATTTTGTAAACAAACGGATGAAAACCATTTGATTACATTCTGCCTTGTTTTATTATAATTATAACTTATTAGGAGTTTTAAAAGGAATGATTTCATTCTAGTAACAATTTTTTGTTAATCAAAATGAATGACTTTAGATTATAAAATACCCGTGTTCCATATTTTAATTCTCTTAAATTGGTCAGTCTCAAAGGATAGTCAATCATTTTAATTAGAATAGTTAATAATAATTAATTCATACAAATAAATTAAAAAATAAAGATTGTTTTTTTTAATAACCACAACCCAGTTAAAAGAACTTTCTTTCATTGAACTGTCAAATCGATTAACATTTTAGTTTGAAATCGATTTGTTATTAAATAATATAGGCTTCAATTTCTTAATAGGAATAAAAATACAATATTGTATTAACAATAATTTTACAAACTTAAAGAAAAATAAATATAGAGTATATTCTGTTCTTAACGTAAGATGATGCGTAAATAGTTTAAAATTATTTAAATTTCATATTGATTGATCAATGATCAATTAATTCAAAACTTTTCATTTGAACTCTTTTAGTAAAATTAAAATAGATTTTCTGGATGTCCTATTATACTTCTTAGTTAATTTCGAATCTTAAAATTATTTCAATATTGTAATAATCCAATCTATTTCAATATCTTAAAAATCTTATTTGACAAATGTCATACTAGTTAAGTCATCCACCTTCTAATCGAAATTTCAAAACCCCAGTCATCCAATATTAGGAATTTATATCGTAATAGTTAATATCGTAATTAATATCGTAATATAAAACTAAATAATAAATAAATATAGTATAAGATAATATAAATGTACAATTATTATAAATTTTATAATTATATAATTTTTTGTGTTTTATAATCTTCTACAATAGCTACATCCGAATAATTAACTGTAGCAAGGTCAAATATGAATTATAAGCAATTTAGTGAATGCCCAATGCTCTTTACATGAGTAGAAAGAAAAAAAAATTTTAGAATCAATATTCTGAGCCTTGTCATTACATTAAAGTCATCTTTTAAATTTGCGACACATCTTTGTAATACGTAATTTTGATTGGATTTTTCTCTTGGAAGATCAGAGTTTTTCGTTGATCTGAACTTGAAAATAATATATCAAGATTCGGTTTAATAAAAATAACTAATTAGACTCAGTAAGTCAGTAGTAGTAAAAAAAAATAAGTAGACCGAAAAATATTACTTTACATTATTTCGGTATTATTTATTTATCTTTTAGGTTTCTAATGACTACTTGAAAAAAAAAAATTTAATCTGTCATACGACATTTTTCTTTTATTTGTATATTATAATATTATATCTTACAATATTATATGTTACAATATTATATCTTAAAATATCTGAGTTATAATTATAGATTTGAGGTACTTTATTAAATATATAAAAGTAACTGCTTACACAGTAAAATAGTTCAGGAGTAAGTAGGAGAAAAAATTCTGATTTAAATATTTGTGATAATGCAGTTTAAAATTTTTTACTTCATGATATGAATATATTCTTTTGTTTCTAGTATTGAAACGTCAAAGTAACTCAACGTAGGATATTCCTATTATTTTATAATAAAGGTTGTAGGGCACTAAAGTAATAATATGGAATCATTTAAATAATTGTCAACTGACATTAATAATAAATATAAAATGTCGATCTACACCATATTAGACCATAAGAAGTCCATACTACACCATTAAAATAAACATATTAATTTTTTTAATTTACAGCTCGCAAATAATATTAAGAACTTTATAGATTATTCTTTTTATTTTATAGGTCTATAAAAATCTGCAAAAATTTTTTTCTAGACTCTAAAAAAAAAAACAATACGAAATAATTTTTAAAGAATTGTATCTTTAACTTTATACTTTCTAAAAGTATCAACAATTTTACATTCTATGAAATAATGTAATTATGTATAAGTAAAATCTTCAATAAATATTACATTTAAGTATTTACTGTACAAACATATTATACATATATACAGTATATAATATGTATGCATATGAAATAAGGCGCATTTTTATTTCAAATTAAATTCACTTTTACACAAATTTTATTACATTAACAGTACCACATTATCGTCCTCTTCATTATTCCAATGAAATGGAAAATTTGTAGTTGTCCTTGAAAGCCCAAAACCAAACACAAATATAGTAAATTATAATATTACATAGAGGAAAGATTAGTTTTTTTTTCCATATACATTGGATATGGTAAAAAATTATTCAAGTCATGTCTTATTTAGAAATCGATTTTTCTTAGTACATACTGATAAGAATAAAAAAAAAAAAAATATTATCCTTTTTTGTTTAGATGTATAATATTTTTATAAAGTTCTTCTTGCTTTTTTTAGTTATGTAAACTAAAAGGAAACAAACAACACAGTAACATTATTATCCTTATATTGTTTATCATAAGGACAAACGGAATACAAAATAACATTTACATTTTTTTTTTTTTTTCTTGCCTTTAAAAAAAATATGAAAATCCAGATGATAGTGGACAAAACTTTTTTTCGAAAATGCACGTTTCTAATTGTACGACACTTAACATATTAAAAGTATTGGTTTTTTTTTCTTTTTATTATTATTATTATTGTTATTATAACTGTATTAAATTTTATTCTGTTATACGAAAAGAAAAATGAATCAAAAACTATAAGAATCGAATATTCTCTTATTTTAATCGTTCATCAGTATCGTTAAAATAATAATAAAATAGAAATTATCCTTGAAGATCCAATTAAATGAAAGGTTGATTTTTTTTCGATAATCGTAAGTTGGTACTAAATTTAACAATCAACTAAATAGAAATTGTACATTTAATTCGTATAAAATTACATATTATATATATTTCTTTTTTGTTTTTTCAAATTAAGAAATAATGAATAAAATCTCTATTGTTATTAGTTTTACTCTTTTTAGTTATCCTTTCATGTTTTCTACATATGTAAGGATATTGATTATGTTTTTTTTTGATGTAAATTCATGTTTTTATAATAAAAAATTAAAACTTTAATTATATCTTATATACAGGGAGTCTCAAAAGAACATGTATAGACAATAGAAATGATAGTAATGACTTAGTATTTATTAATTATTACGATAATTCAAATTAAGTAATTCAATATAAATGATAGGCGCCAGTTATACCTATCATTGAAATGCTTCCGGAAAAAATGTTTCATTGAAAACTTATACTTTTTTCCGTATAGGCGATTATAGCAATCAGAGAAAACTGTCAGTTAAATTATTTGTCAAATGGCAAATGACAATAATGAAGACAAAGTAAAAATAAAGGTAATTTAAATTTAAATTTTTGTTAGCGTTATTTCGATATTTGCAAAATTATATTGATTTATATTTTATTATTTTAATTTATTTAATTATTATTGGTAGAAAATGGTACTAATAAAGAATAAAAAAAGATTTTTTTTATTTAATAATGACAATGGCTGAATTGAGAAGAATAAAAAAGTATACATAAATTTTATAGAATTAATTTTTTTTTTTACTTTTTTTAAAATTTCCATTTTAAAACAAAAAAATTTAAAACTAAACTTAAACAAAATAATAAAAAAAACAAAATTTAAGTCTAAACTCATTAAAATACAAAATTATCATGAAATATATCAAGAATTACATCAGAATTTTTTTCAATGACAAACTGAAATGGGAAGAAATGAAACATATGTCATTGAAACAATTTTGTTTCATTAGCAAAATTACTGATTAGTTGTTCAGGAAAATAATTACCAATCCGGAAAATGATAAAATTGATTTTTTTTTAAATATTTAACTTAAAATTTAATCCTTAAATCAACACTTTTGTTAAATTTTATATATCTTTGCTGCAAAAAAATTGAAAATAAACATTTTCCGCAAGCATTTCAACAATAGCTATAATTGGCGCCTAATGTAATATTTTAGTAATAGTTCTGAAATAAACAAGGATTCTGGTTTAGATTCTTTCATCTTGGTTCTTAAATTCTGTTTTTATTTTATTTTAAATTCACCCATAATCAGAGTCCAGTTTTTAAAGTTAAGCAAAATAATTACAAAAATCGACAAACAATTAATTTGGTATTTTTTTTTTTTTTTTTACGTGCGTATTCTACGGTTAGACTAAACAACCTATCTATATACATTCAACCATAGATACATTTTGCAACAATAGTGAAAATAGGCTAGAAAATTAATAGGGGTGGATAATTGAAGGGGTATGTTGAAACATACTTTTATTATTAGAATTGATTTCAATAGAAACAGAACAAATGCCGAATGTTATATTTAGAATTGCTTTTTTCGACTAGAAAGTTTCACGACCTTTAGTATTTTTAATAAATGTCAATAAACAAATAACATACAAAAATATAAACATATAAACAAGAAGAAAACTAGGGTAAAATCTACATTTGATTTAAAAATTTTAAGTAAAAATAAAGTAATTTTTTTTTCGTCACCAATCGAACATAAAACTGAATATGTAGAATAAATCTATAGATTCAATCATTTCAATATTTGTTAGGTTATATATGTTTCTATTATTATATTATTGATATATAAATTACTATGAATTATTGTTTACCATTGAATATGAATCTAATTGACAAATAATAACTCAATTAGATTGAAAACGAGATAGTAAAAATATTTACTTTTATTGGGATTCGAACCTGCAAAATAGAGAATATGTTTATCTTGCTTAATATATTGTTTATACACTCTGTATCTTTGATAGTTTATTTAAATAATTACCAATAATACTCCTAAAGCAATTGATTTTATTTTGAAATTCCAATATTTTATTTTTATTTATCTTGTTCCAGGAGAAACGTATACAATTCTAAGTAAATAATCAAAATAAATTTTACTTCATTTCGCTTTTTGTTTTCGTTTTTATTATTCGTTAGCATAGAACTAAAGGTTGGACATTTTTAGGCACAATCTAATAATATCTAAAGAAAAATATTTAACATTAATGAATAGTAATAGTATATATATATAGTAAAGATTAATGTATTTTTCCATATTGCCATTATACTGAACCAAATCATCAAAAAAAAAAAGAAAAATTTAATACGATTAATGACACAAAAATATTCTCAAAAAAAAAACAAAAAAAAAGAAAGAATTCTAGAGATAATTTGATTTAAAAAAAAAATATTTTTCTTTTTCTAATTTGTCGTAAATAAGTTATTTTAAATAATTTATTTTAAATAATTTATTTACATCACGATTCTAATTCAAATCATGTTCTATAATTGATAATGTGAGAATAATGAACTTTCGATTTTGATCTTCTTAAGGAATCATCTAACGTGTTGTTCTAAACTTCTGAGGATCATTTCTTTGGTAAAAAAAAAATTATTGAAAATTTTATTGTTCCTAAGGATAAAATTAAATCACGACCATAAAGAAACTATACTATATAGAGTACTCATGTAGAACATAATTTTTTAACCAGTTTTTCAATTTCACTTTATCTAAATTTACTCCACTACTAATGCATACTATAATATGCATACGCGTATAATGTAATACACATAGGTACATAATGTATTTGAAAAATGAAAATATGTATGTAAATGTGATATATGCTTCTAATATTTTTGATTTGAAAGCGTTTTATTTGAAAGAGATGTATGTAGTATAAAAATGTCGCACTTGAGAACACAGTGTAAAATTTAATATGTATTTACTTAAAATGTAGTAAGCAATAGTGTTAAATTTAAGTTTTTTGATTCGATTTTCATCAAATCAATTAATTTTTAGTATTTTAATAGATTCTAGAAAAGAATATATGTATATTCAGAAAAAAATTAAAAAGTTAGAACAGAAAAGAATAAAGTTAAGTTTTTAGTGTTTTAAGTATTTTAAAATTAAAAGCTAAAACAATACAAAATAATAAATAGGTATAAAATAAAATTACATTAGTTGAATTAATTAACATAATATTAATATTACAAAACATATAACAAAAACATTAAACAAAAAAATATACTAAATAACTAAATTCAATTATCCAAGACATAATTTCTACAAATTTCAAATAACTGGTTCATTGAAAATATAAAAAAAATAATAAGTATACATTTATAAATTTAGTTTTGCACTTTTAAGCACTTTAATAAATATGCTCCCTTTAAATTTTTAATACCAAACAAAAATAACAACAAAAAGAAAAAAAAAGTCCGCTCAAATAAAAAAAATTATAAAAATATATAATTACAAAATACATATTTACATATATACGAACATTCATTCAAAAAAAAAATTAAAAAGCATTCATTATTTTTATTTTTATGTATGGGTATGTGCCTATTTGCACTATTTGCCTATGCATTTCTATTTCTATACTTCTTTTCTCTGTTGTATTGTTACTTAACTTTATTACTATAGTATACAATACAGTCACACAAAATATCCCAGCTAATGTATAATACTATAAGCAAATTTGGATGTTTGCGATTGTATTTATTATTTAATTTTATACTAAAAATATCAACACAATCGCACGAAACATCCCAATGGGATGTTTCAAAATCGTAGAAAAATGCTTAATATTTTTGTTCTACGTGAGTTCTCTATATAGTATAGTTTCTTTATGTCACGACCTCAAAAGAGTTAAATTTAAAAAAGTAATTTATTTTAAAAATCCTTAAAAAATATAAATGGAAATTATATGTAACAAAAATTAAAATACTTGTACTCATATATAAATTTATTGACTTTTTATACGTATCAAATTCATGGCAACCGGAAATGTTAAAAACTATGTAAACATTTTATAAGATTTTTTAACCAAACTTTGAAACTGTATAATTATTCACTCGAATTAAAAAAAAAAAATTTTTTTAAAAACAGCTAAATGATGATGTTTTGAAGTATTCTCAATTCTCATTTGAAAAGTTTAGTGTCGAACCTTCTGATTTTTCATTTATTTTAATTGCCATTTATTGCAGTGCAAAAATTGCTGGAAAATTTTGTAAAGACAATATTGAACAATCAATTATCATCTATTCATAAATGTACTAAAAATGTATTATGAATGTACGACTATATTTTCTAATGGCATAATAAATATCCAATTACGTTTTTGAAGCTGTAATAAAGACGAGATAAATATGGAAAAGTATACATACATATATTCTTACTCATGATTTAATTCTAAGTTGATTTAGTTATGTCCATCAGTCTGTTTGTCTGATCAGCAAAAGAATATAGTTATTAAAAAATATTAAAACTAGGATTCTGAAAATATTATCATTTCATTTTTTTTTTTCACTACGGAAACAAACTGCGCAAATTTTGTCAAAAACTGGTCATATCATGGTATTTAATTAAGAAACATCTTAAATTCTATTAAAGATAATCAAGTTTTATGGTAATAAATTCTATAAAATTGGGTTAATTTGGTTCATATAGTTAAGTTTTAATTTTTAATTTTTTAAATTTATTGAAACAGCATAATATATTATGTTGTTGCGGCTATGTTTGACACAGTCAACTCTACATTTTCCTCTTTTTAAATTAAAATACAATGTTGAAAATGAAGATATCTTTTTTTTCTAGCAACAAACACAAGTATATTTTAGTCTGTATCCTACCATGGTTTAGTTTTATCTATGTATTAATGTAATATGCATGTCTAATTACCAAAAAATTAAAAACAAATTAAAACTGCATCATTATTTTTGAAGCGTTTATCGCGTTATATGGCTGGAACATATAAATATGATATTTTCTAACATTAAAATTTTTAACAAGATTTGATTTTTTTTTTAATTTAGATTCAAATCACGATATGAAAACGTTTGTTACGTTTAATTTGATAAAAATATGCGAAATTTCGTCAACTGTTACTAAATTTCTTGAAGAAAAGTGGTATGTACTGCATCTTACCATGGTTGAATTATACGGTTCCCAGGTAATATATGCACTGCATCTTATCATGGTTGAACTATACAGTTCCCGCCAATACTTTTGCATTACCTAATGTACCAAAACATTCTTCAATAAACAGTAAATAATATATGATACTTCTGATAGTGCATAGCTCAATATTTTTGAAATCGTGGAAGTACATTTGAATCCAGTATATAGTAAAAAGTACGAGAAATTCTTAGCCATATTGGTGTTTAAATATATAACAAGAGATAAATTTAAAAAAAATATTTTTAAAAAGAATCATTAAAATTTTTTCTAAACATTTAATTTTTCAATTTAATATAAAATATTTTATAAATAAATATGAAAAAAATCTTTTAAATTATCACAATTACATTTTTTATTGTGTCCATAATCCGGTACTGTAATATGGCTTAGGTTTATTTGAAATTGAAAAAAGAAAAAAAAGATAAACTTAAAAAATATATATATATAATTTTTATTTCGTTTTCGGGATAACATACAAAATATACAAAAACAGTATCGTACCTTAAAAAAAATTTCAAAAATAAAAAAAATAATCTTTCTGAATATAAATTTAAAAACTAATTTCTCGAATCTCACAAAAAAAGGATGTAATCTCTTTCAACAAAAAAAAAAATATGTTATTTTTATTATTAGGTAATTATTTATTCAGTTTCAAGAGAAAGGCAAAGAATTAAAAAAAAAAGGATATTTCAATTTTTCAAATGACTACCATTTCTGCAATCTCTATTATTGGCAGATTTTGTTGTTGTTTTTTTTTTTTTCTGCCGAATAATTACAGACCATTAAACATTTTAATTTTGTATTAACGAATTCCACTATTCAAATAAGAAACGTGTTGTATGATGTCAATTTTTTTGATTTAAATTAAAAAAACTTATAAAAATAAATTAAAAATTTTTCTATCATATTCATCATAATAATAATTTACCATTACCATTTTTTCTTTCTTGTATAATAAAGACTTCATTTCGATAAGAACTAAAATTTAATTTTTTATTACAATGAATTTCATTTTTTTTTTTTCCTTTTCGGTTCGTATTATCTAAAATAATATTATCCTTTTTTTCTAGATACTTGACTTTACCCATTTTCGTCTTTTTAGCACATTTTCAAAAAATTTTTAGAAAATGTACTTATTAGTTTTACTCTGTACGTCTGGGTGTTTACAAAATTTCTACACCGTTCGAAATAAAGCAATGAATTTTTAACTACAGATAGGCATCACCAAAAAACTAATTTTGTAGAACAACTTTTTTCTGTAGCCCCACTCATCACGGAGTCCTACAAATTTCGAAAAAGTCCTATCTTTATAAGGCGTATTTTCAATCTGGAAACGCCAAACGATACCTGATTTTATAAGCTTAAATATAAAATTAATATGTGTCTTTGCCATACGGTATTTTAATATACCTTTATTTGAATCTTAATTTTTGCAAAAATTCGGACCCCTTCTATCTTTCAAACGGTTTAACTTAGAAGCCTGAAATTTGGACAGGATTAGATCTTTGCAAACAAGTATGAGTGATTTCCGAAAATATTTTTGTGTCGCCTCCCGTTTAGGAGCTGTAAGGAGACAAAAACTGAAAATTCTCTATTTTTAAACACCTATAACTGTGGGCACCTGTCCAAATTTTTTTGAAGTAATATACAAAAATTAAAGCTTCAACTTTATATTTTTGTTTGTGTTAATATTTTTCCTTAAAATTGACAAAAGTGTGATTTGATTTTTCCCAATTTCTCTAACAAATTATTCGAACGATTTCGTTCAAATTTTGTATTATTATAATTTTATTTTATTCAATATAACTACTTAATATTTATGTACTCTTTGCAAAAACCTAATTTTGTACTTTTTTGAAAACCCTTGGTTTTTTTTATTTAATATATAATTCATTCATATCCGGTTTTTCATCGAAGGCATAAATCATTTTTGTGAACTATACAAAGTCCAACACAACAAAACAAAAACAAAAAAGAAAACTAAACAACTAAATTGTATCCTCTAAAATATCTAAATTATTATCTAAATAAAAATATTATTCTTATATTTTTTTTTTTTGTTGTTTTGCTTTTGTTAAGTGGTATTGGAAACTGGTACCTTACAATTAAGATCATCTTCATCCAAGGTTTTATTTTTTTTTTTTATAGTATGCGTTTAAAATTTAGATTTTTCTGGATGATAGCATTTTCCAGAAATATTATATTAGGGTTGACTAAAGGAAATCTAAAAGAAAATGTTCAAGGAGCAAAAAAAAAAACCAAAAACTAAAAAAGCTATGAGGTTAATCTTAAAATAAGGGTCATATATACAATAAGGTTACTAGAATGTTACATATGTTGTATGGCATCAAGTTCAAAATACTTTAAGACGATTTAAAAAAAAAAAATTATTATTAAGCATAAAAAAGGATTTTATAAAAATTTTAAATTTACTTGTTTTTTTTTTTTTTCTATTTTATTTTTATTAAAAATTTCTAATATTTTCAAAATCGGATTAAAGCTTTTCACTATTAGTGATGTTTAACAAATTTTTTATTAAATTTTATTTCGTTCTAGCAAATTTAACTTAAGTTGTTGTTATTCTTATTGAATTTATATTTTGTATTATTATTATTTTTTTTTTTAAGAATGAATAATACGATACAGAACCCAACTTTATTACTTTTTGACAAAGTAGAGATTTTAAAAATGTTTGTCACGGTCTTCACCTTTTCTTGTTGGTTTGTATCCTACGAAAGAGCCCACTTAAGATCATTGTATTTTCTATGTATTGAATGCTAAAGGATGCGGTTATTTACAATTAAAATTTTTTGTCTAAAAATATAAAATATATGTTTTGACTAACTAGTAGAGTACACATACTCAAAAATACTCTGAGCAAGATATGTGCACCTAGGATATTGCTTTACCGAAAATGAACTACCAGCAGAAACATTCTACAGATTTTCAGTTAAGCTCTCTTTTAAGAGACAGTAGAACTGATAAAACTATTATAAGTGGGGACAAAATCCACATAACGTTTTAATAAGCAGAGCACAATAGAACTTCATCAAGAGGTCGTATAGAGACAGATATCCCTTAAAAATTAATAATATAATAATAAATTTAATTACTGGTGTCTGGTAGTTTCAGTTTTTTGCATCATACTAATATCAGATTTTTCGTGCAGTAAATTTAGCTTTGAGATTTGAAAGTCTTAAGCCCTATATTACTTTCATTGAATTTTACATCTTTTCTGCTATTAGTGTATTAAACACTATACTTACATATATTGTTTTTTCCTATTGAAATTAAGGTCAGTTATAAAAATTAAATTTCAAAAATTATGTCTTAAAGACTTAGGGAGTAAAAACCGGTAGTCTAAAAATCTTTTAAAATATAACATCATTTTTCGATATATTCTTTTAAATCTCCATGGTTTTATATGTTTCTTTGTTTATTTTTTTTTTTTTTGGAAGAAATTTATAAAAAAAGACAAGCAATTTATTTTATGCTTAAGTCCCATCTATATTTTAACTTAACTAAATAGATTAAATTATAATTAAAATGGTTTCAAAAACCATTCACTTTTCAATGAAAATTTAAAAAAAAAAATTTTTTTTAATTTACAATTCATTTACCTTTAAATTTTTTTTTTTTTTTCAAAGAACTAATCAAAATCATTTTAGTGTAAAATTTTAAATATTTTTTTTTGTAGCAAAAAAAAAATCTTTTCAATACATAATTTTTTCAACTTTTAAATTAAATTAACACCCTCAAATCACAATAGCCATTTTTTTTTAACAAGTAGCTAGTAGTTTGTTTATTTTTTTCATTTTTTCATTTTTTCATTTTTTGAAAGAAAAAATACGACAAGATAAAAACAAGATTAAAACTTGAATACAATGTGCTAATTGAGACGTGTAAGCAATTTTATATATAGTTAAAAAAAAAAAAAAAAAGTATATTAAAACTAAAAAGCTCCAACAAAAATTGAACAATTCAATTTTAAGATAAATGAAACTAAAATATATTGACGCTAATTAGAAAGTCAGAATACTATTACTATAGTACTATTGTTCCATATACTAATTGGATACTATTCCTTAATTAGTATATGGAACATTATCTGATGAAACATAAGCTTATGTTTTTTTTTTTGAAAAACGATAAATTGAACAGCTTTTCGGTCATGTTTACCAAGAAAAAAATTCAACTTATTAATCTTATACTTCACAGTAGATTTTTATAAAAGATCACGCTTAGGATCTTACATCACTTATATTTCATATAAGTGTAAGACTAATCGAAAGTTTAAACTTGGATTGGTTTAGGTAATTTAGCACTACAACCCTACAGAAGAGTCCAATAGGATTGAAGGACGAAATACTCCTAAAATAAAAATAATAAATAAATGTTTGCAATTTTAACGAATACTTGATATAAAAAGGTTACAATCGCAAAATTTCGCATAACAAGCAATTTGTATTGAGGTTCAGTTTGTCATTTTGGAACCTGAACAGCATAGAAATGACTACAGCTACAACTATTTTTCTACTCTGGATTTTTCTCATTTCTAGAAAGTTTTGAATTAAAGCATCAGGTTTCTATTTTTTTTTCGAAAAGTTATCGATTTCTATCATATATCTATTAAAGAAATGTTTCTTCAAATCTACGGTAACGGTAGACGATATTAGAATAATTTATTAGAAGATTAAAATATTAATTAATTTTTTTTAATTTGAAAAGTTTTTTTTTTTTAAATAATAATCTAAATAACTTTTAATTCAAAAATTTAAATCTTTTTAAACAGAATTTTTATAACATCCCCCCTAAAAAAATTTCCTTAATTATAACGAATGGAAATTGAAATACATGAAAAAATAATAAGTTTTTTTTATACACAAATATCTAATTGAAAGAAAGCAAGAAAAAAAAAAAATAGTGAAAAAAATGTATTTTTAGAGAAAAATGATAAAAAAAAAATTTGTTTTCATATACAAATATGTATAAACAATTTATAAATAAAAAAAAACAAGATTTTGAACAACATTAAAAAAATTTAACAATGCCTCTGGCTGTCATACAATAGCTAATCAAAATTTATTAAATCATTTATAAATTGAATGCAACATTTTATTGCGTGAATTTAAAATACTAAAATTAATATTTAGAATATATACTATATTTAGATGTATTTTAGTCTCTTTTTTAGGTTCATCAGTTCATCTTCTCTTCTTTATTTATTTATTTTTATAGATACACAAATTCAAAATTAAGAAATATTTACTTAAAAAAAAAAAATTTTTTTTTTTTTTAAATCAATTAAATTTTAATCATTTCCGGTGTTAATAAAAACTTTTAAAAGAATATGTTCAAACATTCATTTAAAAATAATTTATATTAATAATATTCAATAAAAAAAAGAAAAAGTTATTTAAGCATATATATTTTCTATTAAAAGAGTTTCTGTATCCTACGATAAAAAAAAAATATCCGTATCCAAAAAGTTTTTGAAGGACAAAATATATACTTTTATGCTTAATTAAACTCTCCTACTTTAAATATAAAATTAAAATCAAAAAATGTTCATTCTTTGTTTCCAAAAGTGTTCTAGACACTTAATTTGTATATAGATGACACTTTCATTAAAATATAATCCATAGTCATATTGTAAATAATTTTGGTTAAGATATATATATATTAAGGATATTAAAAGTAATCCTATAGCTTCTCTGTTCATAATATTACATGTCGTAAAATATAGTCTGTGCGGATCATATAATAAGAAACCGGATACATTAAGCATTTCCCAAATATATTAAAAAAGGAAAAAAATTGGAGTATCTATTTAAAATAAGAATTTGGAAAAAGAAAATGTTTTAGTTACGAAATCTAAGAAAGTAAACAGAGACAAGTTTTAAAATTGAAATACAATATAATTGAGTGAATACGAACAACAAATTGTTAAATAACGTTTTAATAATATCCCATCCATCTAAAATTAAAATTTTCAAGTAAATATAATTCTAATAAAACTTCTAAAAAAGGTAATTAAATAAAAAAATATGAAAATATATTAGGGAAATTAATTAAAACACCGTTAAAAGATATTTTACTATGAATTCTAAAAAAAATGTTTTATCAACCATTAGATTTTTATTTATTTTTTTTTATATACACAACCTATACTTTTCTTTCCCACTCCTATAAGGATCATCTGGCCTCCATAGAGTTATTTATTATTCATATTTTACTAAGCTTCATTTGCTGGCATCACTAAAAGTTTTACTAAGCCGTTTTAGTAAAAGTTTTACTAAGAGTAATTACTCGGCTTTTGCTATATTGAACAAGACAAGACAATGAGAGGAGGGGTGAAATAAAATCGAATCGGCTTTATTACAAAAAAACAATGGAAATAAAGTCGAATTAACCATTCTATTTTATTTCCAATAAAAATTGTCCAAAAATAAAGTCGAATGCAAAAAAAAGGAAATAAAGTCGACTCGAAACTCTTATTATTAAGAGTTTTATTAAAATATGTTTGCATTTGTAAACTTTCTTTTCATGAATATCAGTCAAAGCTCTAAACAGGCAGGATGTTTCATCTGAAAAATAAAACTCTATTTGAAATCCATTTAGATATAAAAAATGTAAGTTTTATTTTTTACTTTTTAGTTCATGCTGAAAAAGAAAGTTTTTTAAAATTTGTTTTTATTTATTTTATTACTTAAATAAACACATGTTGAAATTTATATGAACAAAGTACTATTTATTTATCAAATTCATTCTAAAAATAAAGTATTCTCCTTTTTCCAAAATTTTTAATTAAAACCTCTGTTCCAGTATAAGATATTCGGCAGACGTGTTTTTTTTTCTAAATTTTAAATAAGATATATTTTAAATTATGACTTCTTTCATTTTAACTTTTTTCATTCAAGTCTTTTACCGTATTTTCGAATATTGCCATAAAAAAAAATCAACAGACCTCTTTGAACATTATAACTATAATATTTATAACCAAAAGATGGATCTTTAAGTGCGTTAAATAGATACTAATTTTTATTTTATCGTCATTCTTCAATAATTTCCTTTTAAGAGATGAAATAAGTGATCCATCCCCATAAGAGGTAAATATTTCTTTATTTCTACGCCATCAGTTGTCTTATGCAAACATTATTTTATTTTATATTATAATATGATATTAATTATAAGACATACTAAGTTTTTATTTATTTTTTTATTTAATTGTTTATTATAAAAAAAATCTATATTATTTTTTATTATATTATATGAGCCAGCCAAGTTTGATCGCAATACCTTTCCAATTAAATGGCCGGTGTCTTAACCATTACACCATTGACTGGATGATTTTTATTAATTTACCTTATCATAATTCTTATTACTATCAGATTTTAACATAATTAAATCTTTAAAACCTTTTTTGATAAAAACATTTAAAAAAAAAAATTAAAGATTTTTATTATTGTATTTACAAGTTATCCCTTTAAACTTAACTACTATAATTATTTAAAGATTCATGATTCATTTTATATGCAATTAAAAACTAAGTTAAGCATGTAATGTAATTTTTATTTCATATTTTCTACTTGAATTAAATTATAATTCGCCTGCAGCCATACTTTTATATTTTATTTTACAATTGTATCGCTAAAAATAAAACCAAAAATTCCAAAAAAAAAAAATTGAAAAATATCCTAATTAACAATTTAATTAATTATTCAAATTATTTTTTCTATGCTTATATATATATATACATATACATACAATTGTATTTCAAAATAACTATGAAATTTCTTTTTATTTTACTAAAATCAGATGGTACAAGTGTTATAGTGGTTAAATCACCGGCTTTTCAATTGAAATCTGTTAGAGTATTTTGTTTTTGGGGATGTTATTTAGATACGTCTATATTGATTTAAATAGACTATAGGAAAGGTTAAATATCGCAACTATTTTAATTTATATTGTTTTTAAAATTACCTTACGGAAAAAGGAAAAATCAAATTTTATAAAATATCAGAATCAGATAACTGATATCATTCACAAATAACCTTAAAAATATTTGTTTAACATAATCTTGTAATCAGATTATATAAATTTGAATGAAATCGATTATGTCAAAAAGCTGAATTTTTAATCTTTTACTCGTATCATAAACAAAAATAATTTTTAAATCTCTTAACAAAGGTTAAAAGCAGAAACAACAATTTAAGAATTTTTATATTTTCACCTTTATATAAAATATTAATTTTTTTTCTTTAATATATAAAACATAAATAATCTTAAATTGATTTAAGCGTAAAATAACTTATTTTTGCCTCAATACTTTTATTTTATTTATTTCGTATTAATTTAACTAAACATATTCTTTGGAAAAAAATTCTTTTTTGATTTTCTCACTTTTTCCTAATTTCTTCAAAAAAAAAAAAAAAAACACACAGAAAACAATTCACATAAACTTCTTATAATTATCTGCACAGTTAAACAATTAAATAAAGCAAAAAAAAAAATAAAACGAAAATCAAAGAATAGGTTTTCACGTCCAATAAACAAATCGTTATAATTTCACGTTTTCTTAATTTTATTTTATTAATTGTCAAAATCTGCCCAAAAAAAAAAAAAAATAAACAGAGATGTGACTATATATACAAAAGAATTTTGTTAATAAGAAATACTTTTAACTCCTGTTGCGAGTTTTATTTTTTAGGTATACAAGGAAAAGAATCATCACAGTTTTTCTTCTTGAGACAAGAAAATAAAAATTAGAACACAAGCTGGAAATTAATAATTTTTTTATTTTTTTGTTTTTGTGTTTTTTTTTTTTTTTGTGTTACAGTTCTTTAAATTTTCTAATAATCATTATTTTCAATTACTTAAATAATGAGAATACCTATGGGTATTCATTCTTATTATGTCAAGGACATTATTTTATTTTTTTTCCTTGATTGAATTCAATTAGACAATTAATATTGACATAAGGCTCCTTTACCATTCCACTATATTATAAAATGCTGTATTGGTAATAGAAATCAATAATATTTGTGGGGATGATATTAAAGAAAAACAAAAAGAAAATTAATTTCCAAAGAAATATATATAGAAAAATTGATAGAAGATCCTTTTCTTGTTTTTTCTTTTCTTTTTTTTTTTTATTATGGATATACTATTTCTTATAATTTTATTTAATTTATACAATTGGAAAATGATACAAGTATATAAAAAATACAGAAGAACAGATGCTTAAAAAAAAAATAATAACAAAAAAAAAATTTATTAAATAAATAATTCTAAAGAAAATGTTTACATTTTATTTTTAATATTTTTGTACCCCAGTTTGATTTGAAGGAAAAATGAATAAAATAACTTGGTATGATACATTAACACACACATCTGTTATATTATTTATTTATATTTTAAAGAAAATTTCCTTAAAATATTATTTAAATTTTTTTTTTTTTTTTTAAATTTATGACACTTTTCTTGTAAACTACATATCTTATGTTAATTGAAATTTTACAATTAAAATTTTAAAATAACAAAAATAACATGGTAAATGATAAAAAAAAAATTTATTTAAATATAATTACTGATAAAAGTATTTATTTAATTATACATTTATTTCATCTTAAAAATTGTGTTTTATAAGTAAAAATAATTTTGTAAATTAAGTTAATTGTGAAAAATTAAGAGATACTGGGTCTTTGTATATTTGGAAATTATTCGGCATCATGAATATCATTAAATGAACGAACCTTTAATTTAAAAAAAAAAAATCAGCTTTCTCCACCACAGGACCGAGCACAACTACACGAAAAGTACAATGCCAAAATTTTTAAATTTTTTACATAATAATTTATATCATAGCAAAATAACTTCAAATAATTTAACAACATTTTGTTTTATTCTATAACAATAATAAGCAATGAAATCGGAAATATATGTATGTGCATTCATTCATACATCCATTTACATTATTATGTAATGTGATTTTTTTTTCATTCAAAAATATTAAAAGTAAAAAATAATAAAAACTGTAAACAAATACAAAACAAACATAAGATTAAATTTGAATATGTTAACAAAAATTTTACCGTTTTAATTTTATGTCATCAACAAAAGAATAATATACATAGATATAAGTAAATATGTATATAAATTTTTAGAGATACAAAAAAAAAACAAAAAAACATTGTTCATATAAATTCATATGGACTGGTTATGTATGAAATTTGGACTTAGAAAAAAAATTAAATAAAAGTTAAAATTAGCCGGATCAAAAAATGTTCTATGGCAAAGTTGTTGCTCTTTACTTGTGTAACAACTTTTTCTTAATAATTTTTCTCATAAAATTTTTCTGTTACGAAATATTCGTAAAAAACTTAAAAAGTACACTGTAAACTACCACTTGCGGTTGTCCGATTTGCTCCAAAAGCTTATCAATCCGCGATATTTACGTCAAAACCTTAAATATGAAATTGCAAAAAATTCCGCTCAGTCGTTTAAACTGTACACGTGCCCACAGACATACCCACATACGCACCCACCTACACACACACAGACGGGCATAGACGGACATCATGCTAAAAAAAAAATTACAGCCTTCTCCATACCGAAGTAGTGCATATTTGCCAAAATCTCGGGTACAAATTTTTAGTATGAACACAATACCTACCTTATACATTAATGTATGCGGTCGGTAAAAATTTATTTTAATATAATTACTGATAAAAGTATTTATTTATTTATACGTTTATTTCATCTTAAAAATTGTGTTTTATAAGTAAAAATAATTTTGTAAATTAAGTAAATTGTGAAAAATTAAGAGATATTGGGCCTTTGTCATCATTATTATTAAAAAGTGCATTTTTTTGAAAGCAAAAATGAATGATAGAGACTATTCGACATCATGAATATTATTAAATGAACGAACCTTTAATTTAAAAAAAAAAAAAAGAAAATGAATGAAGTGTCATTTTTGTTGTTATAGCAGGTTTTTACTCTTCTCTTTTTTTTTCATTAATCATTAGTTATTAGTTTGTTTTGGTTTTTAAGTTTTGAAAAATGTAAGTTTAAAATAAATTAAATAAATTGTGATTTTTCTCATCCTCACTGCTATTTTCAGTAAAATAAAAGTCTATATTCATTTTTAAGTTTGAAAAATTCTATTATGTTATAAATTTTTATATTAAACTTTATTTTTTATCAATTTTATTTAAAATATTAGAAAATTCTTTGGTTTTTTGTTTTGAACAACACACTGAAACCAACTGAAAAACCAAATAAAAACTATCTTCCACTAAATAAAAAGTAAGTAAATGAGATAAAGAGCTACAATATTATTTTTTTTTTTTTATTCATGATACCGAAATTTTTTCATATAAAAATACAATCCACAATACAAAAATACAATAGTAACTATGTTTGACAGTTCATTTTTTAATGATGACACCAAAAGTGAATGATACATTCACAAAAATTTGACAGAGCCCACCGTCTCCAATCGAATTAACTTATTAAATCCTATTTGGTTATGGATTTTGCATGTGTTGAAATAAAATTCTTAATTTTTAATTTGGTATGGGTATTTCAAAATGTTCATTGGTTTAAATATTTAAGTTTATAATAGTAAATTTTTCATAATTAATAACCCACATAATGTGTGTATGTGTGTGTGGGTGTGTGTGTGTGTGTGTGTTTGTGTGTGTGTATGTATTTGTGTGTGTCTGTGTGTGATTGAGAATTTCAAATAAATTCGATGCAGCTTATTTTTGTGTTCCTATTTGAAAACATCGAGTGTTAAATTGGAAAATATTATAAGGTTTATTGTTTATTTTTCTTTAATTGTTTTTTTTTAATCATCATTCATTGGTTAACATTAGGATGTTTTTTTTTTTAAGTTCTACATATTATAAAAACATATACGTTGTATACATAATAAAAATTCGAAACTATAAACGTTTTATTTCTAAAAGCTATTTTAAAAACATTTTTTATGACATATTTTATTTTTCATTAGATATTTATCTCTCTCTTTATGTATGTTTTGTTAGGCGAAAAATCATATATCTACTTAAATTAAGTGCTAGCACAAAATATATTCATTGAACTACAATTAACGTCAAACAAACACATTGTAAATAGCAACACTTTGTTCTATTAAACTAAAATTTAAGTACCCATTTCTACACCCTTGAAAGGTGCCAGTTCAAAACTAATTGCGAGAACTCATTTGTTGTTAAAATCCTGAATTGCGAAACTAGCTTCCTTCTAAAGTGTCCTTTCAAATAGATATGGTCCAATTAAACAATTTGTAACTTTCAAAAAGAATCTGTACAGTTTCGTTTCTAAACTTTAAAGATTAGTACTCTGTGAAAAAAATTAATTTTCAAATTTATGATAATTATAGATGACGCAATAAATTAAATAACAATAAGGATTTTGTTTTTATTAAATTGGAATCTTCTGAAAAATAATTCTAAACTAATAAAACGCTTATATTAATATACTTTTGTATTAATTCATTTAATATTAAATCCTTTATCAAGGACAAAGAAGTTAAAATTTAAATTTTATATTGCGTTACTCGTAATTTTTGTAAAATTTTCCAAAAAAATATATTATTTCATATACATACATACATACATACATACATATGTATATACAAAATCAAAATAAAAAAAAACTAAAACCAGCTGAACTGAATAAAAAACTTTTATTAAATTTACTTTGAAGTTATTTTTAGAAATCTTGTGTGACTGACTTCAAAACTATTTTATAAAAAAAAAAATTCTTTTACAACATTTTGACACAAAATTACTTAAAAACAAAAAAAAAAACACAGATGTCTATTCCAAAATTTTTTTTATGACATTCTTTAGAAATATTTTATGATTTTTTAAAACATTTGTAAAAACATTTAAATAAAAAAAAAAAAAAAAATAACAAAATTTTACAATTTACAACAATGTTTTCAAAAAAAAAAAGAAAATATTTTTACTTTTCTTTAATTTATTCTTGTTTTTGTTTTTTGATGTAGTAGAAAATATTCATGTGATCCACTTTCAAAAAATGCAAAACAACATGTCAAACTTTTATAAAAATATCCAATTTTGATTTTAACTAAAACAAAATATAAAAAAAAAAACGAACAAAAAAAGATGAATTAAAAATTATCCTTAAAAATTCTCATACTTATTATAAAACAAAACCGAGAGTCGTTTCTTTTCAAAATTTAAAAATTGAAAAAAGAGCAAAAAAAAACAAAATAAATCTTGAATCAAAAAATTTGTCATTTTAATTTTATATTCTTGTATAATTGTATAAACTTTTTTTATGCTTTTCAACCGAACTTCAAAAAAGGAAGAAAAAAGAATATATTTTGCTTTTCAATTATTTTATTAAAAAAAAAAAAAAACAAAATATAAAATTTTGTTGCAAAAGCAGACAAAATTCTTAAAAAAACTAAATACTTTTATATGTTTTTTGTTATATCATTTACAAGACATATATATGTATATAATTTTTGAATATAAAATCTATAATAATATAACGAATATTCCTTCTAGATATTTTTTAGAAAATCTGTTGGAAAAACAGAAAAATAACAAAAATAAATAAATATTTTAAAATTACATCAAATCATCATTAAATAATTTTGTTTTTCTATTCAACGCAAAAACACAAAATACAAACATACTTTATAAAGGATAATGAAAATTATTGGGGGAAAAAAAAGTTAAAGAATAAACTTATTTAATTTTTATTAAAATTTTTTAATTGAAATTTCGATTTAATATTATTTCAAATTTTTTAATCCTTTAAAATGTTTTTTTTTTATTATTTATTTGATCCTTGAACATATATTTTTCACTTTGAAACAATATTTTATTTCTAAAAATTTATGATTCACTAGTTCTTTCTTTTGTTTTTTGAGGTTTCTTTTATTTTTTGAGGCTGAGCCAACGCATGAGTAATCACTAACACTCTATAGGTTCGTCACATAAGACAACCTATTCGGCAAGTGTTAACGTTAAGTTTCTCAAGATTTATGCTACAATGGTACAATATGCTACATTTATGCTACAATACAAATCTGATGGAAGAAGTTTTGAACGCATCTTCGATTAATATCACCTAATCTTGAGAAAACAAACTACCGAAATAAACGCCATCTTTTTCTTGACAATCTGAAACAGATACAGAGAAAATGTTCCACGTTCTCTATAGCGTCAACCTCAATCAAGATGCACATACATATACTTAATCTTCTACTATATCTACCGATAACAAAATTGCTCTCTATCACATCAACGAATTGTCTGTCTGTCTTATTTCAGGTGTAGAGACCTCTGTCTCTTGTACAGCAAGTTGAACCAGCAAAATCCGGTCTCTGGTCTCAACTGAAGGAATGTAAGAAAGGAAGGAAGATAAATATTGAATTTAATTTACTTTTTAGGTTATAATATTGTATGTATACTTGTATAAAAGCTTATTTGAAAACTTGTATGAAAGTTTGCATTGTAAATGAAATCGAACGATAAAAAGGATGTTTGAAGTACCAGTATAAAACCAAAATAATACAACACAAACTCTTTATATAGGGACTCATTGGATATTGGGTTTTTCAAATTGCAAAATTTGCTAAGTTTTAAAATGATCTTCTTTATACTAATATTTCCCAAACAGATTTTTTAAGATTTTAGGCAAAAAATTTTTAACATTTTATTGGATCATATATAAAGTCCATACACGAAAATATTAAGTAATCCCCTACATTTTTCCAGTATGTTATGCTACGACAAATTTATTAAACAAAAAAAAAAAACAATTTCCACAATCATTTCTTTTTAATTTCACGAATATAATTTAATAATTCTTTTTCTTCCATTGTATTTTTTCATTTTTTTATTTTAAAAATTTTCTAATTTAAAAACTTTTTAACTCAATTCTTTAATTAATATTATTTAGAAAATGTTAAAAACGCGCATTTTGTCCCAAGTATTTCAAAAAAATAAATTTTCTTAATTGAATAAAAAAGAAACAAAAGAGAAAAGTATGTATTTTTAAATTATATGTAACACAATTACCTTTTTTTTTCTTATGAAAATCACATTAATATTAAATGAAAATTCAACAAAACTCACCTGAAAATATATAAAAAGAAAAACAATTTAATATATTTTAAATTACAAAAAAAAGAAAAAAATTATATTCATTGAAGGATTTCAATTCTCTTCTT
Organism: Poecilobothrus nobilitatus; assembly: GCA_947095535.1. NCBI lineage: Eukaryota > Metazoa > Arthropoda > Insecta > Diptera > Dolichopodidae > Poecilobothrus > Poecilobothrus nobilitatus. The sequence continues at coordinate 24,034,350 of OX352773.1, read as the reverse complement.
GAATTTAAAACACAAACATTTTATTTAACCCGGAATTGCCAACTATGAATCAGATATGTATTTTGTATTGTTTTGCTGAGTTCATTATTAAACTGTCAGTTTGACAGTTTAACATTTTCATTAATACATGTTGAAACAATAGGGAGAGTATGCTAACAAAATGAAGATATTATAGATAATGGATAAGCAAAGTGGGAATATTCTCATATTATTAGAATTGATCTCAAATAGTTATTTTTCATTTTCTACATTACGCTGTTCTAATCAAGACCTTATCACATGTAAAATGGGTTTAATTGCACACGACATAATTCTGTTTGTTTATATTTTATTATAATTTTATATTATATTTTAAAGTATAATAAAAATGATTTGTTTATTTTTATATTTGTTACCATTAAGGTATTAAATTATCTGTGAATTATAAGGTTAAAATCAAAATTATTATTAGTTTATTTTTTTCTGATTAACTGATATATAATGATTATGCTTTGTCATTAATTTTAACACATTAGCGAATTATGGTTGAATGGCATCAAAATCAGGAACTAAAATTCGAACCTGTGTGTCTCGAATAACTGCTCAACTAAAATATTAGACAATTAGACTTTAAATGTATAAGTAACTGAAGCATTTAAAATTCGTATTAAAAATCATGTTTGGCAATCCAGGGTTAAACTAAAAAAATAATGTGTTAAATATTTTAACACATACTTTAAGCTAATATTTATGAAAAGAAATAATAAATTTTCTAAGAAAAAGTTTCGTAGCTTAAAGTAAAAAAAAAATAAATTATGTATAGATATGTGTATTTTTGTAACATTAAATAATTATAAAAACAAAATCAAAATTCTGCCTATTTAATTCAAGAGCAAAAACAATCTCATAATCAAATGTAAATTTTATAGGTTATTCCAAAAAAAATAATACTTTTGAAATTCAAAAAAAAAAAATGTTTTTAAATTTGAATTCCAAGTAAACTTATTTAATATAAGGGTAAGTAGGGTATTTAAATTTTTCACAACGCATTTAAATTTTTAAAGAAATTTAATTTTTTTTTGGTTTTTAAATCATGCATGCTAATTTAAGTAAACATAGTAAAAAATTATTAATATAGCATTATTTATACAAATATAAAGATTTAAAATTTGAGCGTGTTTTAAAATTTTTCTTCTGAATGTCGAGCGTATATATAAGTAAAACGATAAAAAAAAATACTTCTAAAACAATCTATAATTAGCTATGGTTTCTAAAGCTATGTTGGTACAAATGTCTTAAAAATAACTTCAGTTAAAATAAAAAAAGTATATAACAATCTACAGTTATAAGCGCAATTTGTTAAGAGAACTATCTGCTTTACCTTAAGATTTTCTCTATTGAACTATGAACGCTGTTAAGTTATAATCAAAATTTTTACTTTAAGAATAATTTAAAACTCTGCCAAAATTGTTGTACCAAAAAGTAGGGTGGATAGCATAGCCGTTATTAAAAGTTGTCTTTTGATTGGTGTACTGTTGGGCAACCAATATACACTATAAGCATAATCACTGCCTCAGGTGTTTTTAATTGCTGCCAGTTAATTTCTTGCAATTTAATGTTGTATCCAGTGCAACATCTATCTAGATACTTTCTGCCTCAATTACTAATTCCGAATTGTATCTGCTTATCCAACTGCTTACCCTCTCATGATCTACTTCAATTTAATTTGTACCTCCTCTGTTGTTCATGGAGTGATAATAGCTGCTGCACTTGAAAAGTAACAAAAGTTATTATGATAGAAAATCCGAAGAAAAACCGATTAGAAAAAAGAAGAAGAGAAGTTACTTATGATAAATAAATGATAGAAATATATTATGATAGAAAATAAATAGGAATCCATTAAATGAGACAAAATCATATAGAACAAATACCTCTGCTACTAACAATATCAAAATTGTATGATTATTTTTATTATTTAAAAGTTTGAAACTAATTGTAAAATATAAAAAATTAATTCCGAATCACTAATTTTGATTTAGAACAAAGCATTAATTGAATAAATTCATAGAATAACAAATATTATTGAATAAGCGCTAAAAGATAAACAAATATTCCTAAATGTAATGTTCAAATGTTTGCGCATTCTTTTAACATCATCAACAACTTTACCATAACATTTATTTTACCTAATTTTACATTATATTCATAACTTTAACTACACGTTGAACAATTTTAATTCCATATGAATATGTTTCTTATTATAATAAAAGAAATATCTAATGAAAATTTATTAGGTTTTAAAAAAAAGAAATTTATAGATTTGCAAAAAATATACATTCTAAAATTTTTTATTTAAAAAATCCGCTCATTTTTTTTAAATTAAGTCTTTTTTAAATTTCAATTTTAATTTAATAAGTTTATTTAAATTTTTAAAATCATTTTTAGTTAAAAAATAAAAATACCATCTCCACCATTACTTTGTGAAATTTTAATACTTTTTTTCACGAAAAAAAAATAAAATTACATCCTATACCTACATATATACAAAAATCATGACAATTTAAATTTCGTTTTAGTGTCTAATGTAAATCTAATTTGCAATTTTCACTTATTATCACTAACAAAACAAAATATTAACATTTCAATGATTTCTTTCTAACATTTTATTTACTAAGCGATATTTGACAAACCCATCCTCCACCAATTTATCTCTAACTATACATAAAGTGTAAAAAAGATTTGTTTTTATACGATATTTTTTTATAATTTAGTCAAGTTTAAATCTCAAAATAATTTTAACGAAAGTAAACAAAAAAAAATTAAATTTAAACAAAAAAAAAAAAATCTTTAAATAAAAAAACATTCGAAACATTTTTCCGTTTCAAGATAAAAACAAAAAAAAAACTAAACACAAAAAGACAAAAACAACAAAAGAAAAGTAGAATTAAAATGATGCTTTGTACTGTAAATAACAGTAAACATGTAAAATAAAAAAAAAAAAAACAAAAGCGGATCTTTTACAATAAAAAAAAAAAACAAAAACAAAAATAATAATAAAAAAGAAAAGAAAATATTATACTTTTGTTCATCATTCTTGTATAATCAACTAACTAACGACACAGGAAGTTGACTCTCACACTTTAATGCTATGAAATGATAAAGTAAATTAAGAAGAACAATAATAAAATACCATCTAAAAAAAAAATATTATGCATAAAATACAATATTAGAATAAAAACTCTAAGGAATAAGGATTCTAGCGAAAAAAAAATAAATAACGGAAAAAAAAAAGAAAATTTTTGACCTTTCATTTTTTGTTTTTTTTTAACTTCTAAAATATCCAGAAAATTTCTTGTTTGTTTTTTATTGAATTCATTAAAATCCTGTTACAATCCTTCATCCTAAATATATACTTTGTCATATAATTTAATCTTCTTAAAAATATTGATATTTTCTTTTTGATTTTTTATAAAAGTTAATGTGTTGTTTCCTGTTATATACGTGTACTTTATATTTTATTACAAGTATGTACATATATATATTATTATAATTGGACTCTCACTATAATCACTATAATCAAGATGGTGGTTTAGTTTAAGACTACAAATTATTCTATATCCAATTATTTTTCAATATATGAAAAAATAATTTTTTTTTTTCATACTCCTTTGAAAAATTTCACTTTAAAATTTTCCCTTTAAAATTTTTGATAACAAAACGTGTTTTAAAATTTAAACAAAATATATTTTAATGGCTTCAAATAGCACTTAAAGTTTTGATTTTATTTTTAAGAATTCTTTTTATGCTTTCAGTGCTTTGTCATTTTTATTGATTTTTTATATGTTTAAGCCCATTACAAAAACAATTATTTTGTTGATACAACCTTCAAAATTGTTTTTGAAATTTTTATTATTTAAAAATTCAGTTTTTAGTCAAGAATATTAGTTGGGGAGCCAAAAATTCATTTTTTATATTTAAGGAAGCAATAGGTCCATAGGTTGCTTGAAAAGAGCTGCAGATGCATATTTAAACTATCTTCTATTTCGTTTATTCCTATCTCTTAATAAATTTTTGGCAGAGACTAATTTGTGGTATAGAATACTCAGTATATTTTTTGACTTGAAGGCAGAATAAAATATTTTCTCCCGAATGAACATTAAAACGAATGAAAAAAAATTTTATGTTTATTTTACTTAGAATGGTTACTAAGTATCCGAATAATGAAAAATTAAAAGTTTTCTTTTTTATAAAAAAAAAACAAAAATGTATTCTTTCGGAAGTTATTATTACTTTGATCTGAAAGTGTAATAATATATTACTTTTTAGCACGTTTAAAAAATTTGTTTATTAGTTTCATTATGTTCGGCTGTCTGTTTACAAAACTTCTACAAGGTTTAAAATGAAATTTTAACCATGGATAGGTTTCTTAAAAAATAGGTTAGGTTTCTTAAAAAATTGGTTTAAAAATTGGTTTCTTAAATAGGTTTCTTAATTAAATTAATGGTATAGAACAAGTTTTTTTTATGTAGTTCAGGGATGTTTAGGAATTATTAGAGGTAAAAATTGAAAATTTTCTATTTTTAGACACCTGTATATACAGATTCTTTAAACTTAAAGAAAGTAGTCTTTTTATCTATTTAAAAATTGGGGAAATTTTCTCTAATATATACAGTATTCTAAAACAAATTTACAAAATTTGGTACCGATCACAATATCCTAAACTGTTGGGTTTTGGAAAATTTGACTCTTTAAAAATCTTTTCCTTTTCATTATGCCATGTTTTTCATATTAGTAATATACTGTCATTTAAAATCTGAAATGTCATTTCATCTATAAAATATTAATTATTTTATTTTATTCAAATTTGTTTTTATTTTTTTTTATTTTTTACCAGCAAATAAAATTTAAGATTCAAAAATGTAATTTCATAAGGTTATTAGGTTTTTGGCAAACAATTATTTTTAAACGTCGTAGCTATATGGCAACATCTCAAAACATTTTTAAATAATTTTAGTATAATGCTAATTAAATTATAATGCTAAAAGCGTGAATTTTTTCTCAATATTTTACATTAAGTGGCACATAGGCATATAGATTTATATCATATATTTAATGCAGTCGAATTGTAATATATTGTTAATAAATATATTTCAAATATATCACCTTATTATAAAACATTTTAAATGATTTTTACATCCTCAACACACATGCGTTTAATTGCAGAAGTTATTATCAATAAAATTATCTAAAATACTATTTTTAAATTATATTTTTATATAATGTGAGTTATAAGATATGAAATAAAAATTATTATTTTATATTGGATATTTCAATTCAAATATACAAATATTTATTTACATTTTGCTATTAATTTTAATTAAATCAATATAACAAGTTGATAAGCCAGATAACTGTATTTTCTTTTTACTGAGAATCAAATGCAGAATCCCCAAGTTGGAGTTTAATACTTGTACGTGTTGTAAAAGTTCAGTAGTTTATTCCAAAAAAAAATATTTGATATTCCCAGATTCAAAGTGAAATTAATATTTCTGTTCTCGAATTGAATTAATTTTAATTCAAATTCTATAATATAATTTCATATATATATATACATAAATATGTATGTACAGTAGAAATATATATGCTAATATACATATTATGTATGTAAAAACTCTAGTTTTTGGGCGTATTTTTAAATTTTTTTCTTTTTTAAAGTTCAATTTGCATTTTTGATTAAAAAAAAGGAACTAGCTATAATATAAAATAATTTTTTTTTTTTTTGGAATTAATGTAAATTTTTTTTAAATTTTCAATTTTTTCTTAATAATTGTATTTGTTTTTATTTTTTTATTCATAAAAAAAAAAAAAAAAAAATTCTCTAAAGGTATGTGGGGTTAAAAAAAATATATGTATTGTGTTTTTTAGCACATTTCCAAAAAAATTTTGAAAAAATGTGCTTATTAGTTTCACTCTGTCCGTCCGTCCGTCCGTCCGTCCGTCCGTCCGTCCGTCCATCCGTCTGTTTACAAAACTTCTACACCGTTAAAGATAGAGAAAAAAAATTTTAACCATAGGTAGGTCTTATAAAAAAAATAATTTTGTGGAACAACTTTTTCATGTAGCCCCCCCCATTACGGAGCTACACCCCCTCAAACTTTGAAAAAGCCCTATTTTTAAATGCATATATCTTATGTTCTGCTTAAGATTTTTTCAATCTGAAAACGTCATTCGACAGGTATTTCTTTTATCTTTGTAAATTGATATCAAAATTATACAATTTTTTTAAATTTAGTATTTAAATTTACCGTTATGTGAAAACCAAATTTTGCATGATTTTTCTACTTTCATAACTCCGGCACGCTTCTAGATACAAGCTTGAAATTTTGAGGCAAGAAAGAACTTTTAGAATTAGTATAAGTTTCCTCTGAAAATTTTTTCGGACCACCCCCTGTTTATGAGCTATTAGGGCTTAAAAATTGAAAATTTGCTATTTTTAAACACCTGTAACTTAGGAACCTGCACACATTTTACTTCTGCAAGATGTAAAAATTAAAGCTACAATAATATATTTTTACGTGTGTGAAAGGTTTATTTTAATTGTAAAGGGTTCCGAAGTTGCAGCTCTTCAAAATTGTAAAAAAGCCCCATTTTCAGATGTATATATCTCGGGCTCTGCGTAATAGTTTTGCAATCTAAAACCGGCAGAAGATCGAAAATTTTATTATCTATATGAAACAATATCAAAATTATGTAATATTGTGTAATTTACGATTTAAATTTACCGTTATGTGAAAACCACATTTTGCATGAAATTTCTTTTTTCGTAACTCCGGCACCCCTTTAGATAGGAACCTGAAATTTTGAGACAAGAAAGAACTTTTAGAATTAGTATAAGTTTCCTCAGAAATTTTTTTGGTAACGCCCCCTCTTTAAGAGTTATTACGCCTCAAAAATTGAAAATTTGCTATTTTTAGACACCTGTAACTTAGGCACCTGTAAAAATTTTTCTTCGGCAAGACATGAAAATGAAAGCTACAATAATATATTTTTACGTGTGTGAAAGGTTTATTTTAGTTGTAAAGGGTTCCAAAGCTGCAGCTCTTCAAAATTGTAAAAAAGCTCCATTTTCAGATGTATATATCTCGGGCTTTGCGTAATAGTTTTGCAATCTAAAACCGGTAGAAGATCGAAAATTTTATTATCTATATAAAACAATATCAAAATTATGTAATATTTTGTAATTTACGATTTAAATTTACCGTTATGTGAAAACCACATTTTGCATAAAATTTCTTTTTTCATAACTCCGGCACCCCTTTAGATAGGAACCTAAAATTTTGAGACAAGAAAGAACTTTTAGAATTAGTATAAGTTTCCTCAGAAAATTTTTTGGTAACGCCCCCTCTTTAAGAGTTATTACGCCTCAAAAATTGAAAATTTGCTATTTTTAGACACCTGTAACTTAGGCACCTGTAAAAACTTTTCTTCGGCAAGACATAAAAATTAAAGCTTCAATAATATATTTTTACGTGTGTTAAGAGCTTTTCTTAGTTATATAGGATTCCGGACTTACGGCCCCTCAAAATCTCAAAAATGTCCTATTTTCAAGTTTTTTCTTATTACATGAAATTTTCAAATTTTTGTGTAAGTCACACTTCTAAACAATTTGTATTGAGTTTTGGAAATGTGCGCTTTTAAAAACCGTTGGTTTACATTCTACCTTGTTTTTCTAATATTTACATAATTTATGTGTGCATGTGTATTCGTGTGTGTTATAATCTTTATATCAATGTAATAATAATAAGAGAAAAAAAAATTAAGGTATTTAAATTTTCCTATGTACCTATATATTGTATTCCTAGTAATATGTTCTTTACTTTTGGTAACTTATGGGATGGATGATAGATTTAAAAATGGATTTTAGATAAGTCTACTCCTATTTATTTGATGTACTTTAATGTTTATATTAATGTTTGTTGTCAAATATTTTGACAAATTTGCATATTTTTAGAATTTTTTTTTTTTTCTTTTATACCTTTCCATATACACAAAAAAAATACCTAGAATATGTACATGTATGGCTTTAGGCAAAATTATGTTATATGTAAATCAAAGAATTATATTACGAAAAGATATTTTTAAAAATAATAAGTGAGAATGAGATAGATGTAAAAGTGAAAAGTAAAGGAAAAAAAAAGGTAAAAATGCTAATATTTGGATAGTTATTTTATATTTTAGGAAATTATGTATAGGTGATTACGATTTTGGGTTCTGAATTTCATGTTTTTTCTATTCTATACAAAAAACTTTCTTCATTATTAAAAATAATATAAGAATGGAAAAAAAAAACTAAAGAATAAATATTTTAATGTTTTCAAATGTGTTTTTAAATTTTGATATAAAACTATCAAAAACAGGAAAGATAAAAATTTACTTTAACAACTGTATCATAATATATACAAGTAAAAGAATTTTTTTTTTTTAAATAAAATTTGTAAGCAAATAAGGTGTAATTGAATTGAAAGTTTTAAAATTTAAATTTAGTTTTGGGTAACATAACATAACATTTAGTGAGAATATTATTTTAACCTTGAAAATCCTGAAAAGTTATTCGTTTCTTGTATATTTATTATACATTAAAGTTTTTTTTATTTTTCTAAACACAAATACAAAGCAAAATAGTAATAGTAAAAAAGGCGTCGTGAGAAGCTCCTTAACTTAAGTCTTTAATTTTAAATTACTGTTGTATTGTTGTCAGGGCACAGAGACATTGAAGATAACAAACGAAAAGAGGAATTAGAGGATCAAGAAGAACTCTAAAATGAATTTAACATAAGTACCGTATTAAAAAGACACATTTCGTTACAATTTTTATGAATTGCAAAATCTAGATCGGAGTAACTGCAAGTAATCAGTAAACATCAAGAAAGATGTGACACTACTAGAGTCGTAGGGATATTTACGGATAACTGACCGATAGGAACCTATGCAGTCAGAATGGATATTTCTGTAGAAATGTTAAAGCTAGGGTATTAGAGTAAAAGCTTCAAAGAGAAAGAAATTCAGAACTCATTATTTCTATGTGATGGTCCAGTTCTATAGCTAGAGTAAGACTAAAAATCTGAAAAATCTCTATCTTTAGAGACATAGTACATGGTTAACAAAAGTAAAAGAAAATAGAATAAAAATGGCACATTATATTTCTTATTTGGGCTTAGCTTAGTTAGATTTCTAGAGAACAGTTAGGCAAAACAATCAACCAACCAAAACCAAATTTCATATTCTTCAATATCTTATTTCATTTTATATAAAATAAGTTAAACTAAAGAGAATAGAATAATCAGTCATTTAACACTAATTTACAATGTCATATTTAAACTGGTTTTTAGTAGTAGTTTAGTATAATTAACCTACTCCAAAAATTAGTTCAATATAATTTTTTGTTAATAAAATGAATTGTTAAATAATACAGCAAATATTCAAAAGAAAACTATAAATGTAAATCTATAAAAAATACAACAGCTTAAGAAAGAATATCCTGCAGCTTCAATACTTAGTGAGCCAACCCGTTAGTGATTTAAGGCGAGTTAGTATTTTAGGTTAAAAATAGTGAATTAAGTCAGTAAATGCTATATGATTCGCTAAATTGATTCTTATTTCTTTATGGCATTCACTGAACAACTTTGTATTGATTCAAGTTGAACAATTTTCACGTACGCTTGGAATTCTAATTACCCTTTTAATTCTGAAATTTTAAATTATTATATAAATTAAGATTTAATCTTAAGTTTCATCTTACATTTAAAATATTTAAAGTTAAAAATTTAAAGAAATTTAAATATTGCATCATACCACAAATTATTATATGTATGTGTTATGCCTTTAATCAATTTTTGATGGAACAAATTATGTCTATAAAAAAATTTGTTATAAATTATATCATTAAAAAACCATTTGTTTTTTTTTTTTTTATATATATAAAAATTTCGAATTTTTATAACTATACGCAAAAAATCATCACATAATTAATAATACCTTCAAGCCACAATTACAAAATGGAAAGTGCCATTATAATAATGAAATGAGAAGAGAAAAGCAAAAGATAAATTCTAAAACTTTGTAGAGTCCTAAAAATATGTTTCATTTTGTGCTTTTTCCAATTTTTTTTTTTGTTTCTGTATTTTAACATAAATAAAAAAAAATGTTGGATAAAAAAGTAAATTTACGAAGCCGCTATTAAATAAATATTGTTTGATAATTTTGAAAGTTCGTTTTCGTTTAGACATGAGGTAAGGGATGGGATTGTCCATTAACCTTTAAAATATTTGCTATTGACCTTACTATATATTTATCTAGGATACTGAATTTTTTCCTATCCTTTTTGAGCAATATCGTTTGGTTTGTCAATGTAATAAAATTTTAGGTAGGCGCAATTTATGGTATCCGTTGAACTTCAACCTTCTTAGTAAAAAACAAAGCATATAATAATGAAAAGGTGTTTTTTTTTTTTGTGATTATTTTATTTTATATTAAAGGATATTTTGCTCTTTTAAAAGTTCAAATATATTTGCCATACTAGTCGACTTGGTTTATTGGCTGTTTTTTTTTTTTTTCGTTAAAGGTTTAAATGTTGCATATACTCGTATATGTAGGTGTTAAGTACAGATAAAGTGCTGATAAAAGCAAACTAAAAGAGGTTAGGAAAATAAAACAGACTGATTATAGAGAGAATATATTTTAAATATAGATTTAAAGATAACTGAGCCTGAAAATTTCAATAACTTTCTAATCCTTTCTATAACTCAACATATTGATTGTACATAATATGTATTTAAAAAAAAAAAATGCTGACTGTTGATATAAAAATTAACAACTGTTATTAATATTTCCAACCTTCCACAGTATCTTTTTACATTAATTATATAATCCTTAACTCTACGTGTGTTTATACAAGTCTTCCAAGTGTATCTCAACTACATTAAAAAAAAGATTGAAAATATTGCGGCAACTACGAATTTTTGTTTGAAAGTCGATCGTCAAATTGAGAGTAAATATAAATACATCGAATTTTTCGTCAATGGTCGGATTTGTGTTTACTACTTAAAATTTAAAGAAATTCTTTTAGATTTCTAGTCTCTTTACACTCTAAAATGAGATTGACCTATCATAACAAATTACTTATTTTTATTTTAATATTTCCAAAGTGAAAAGCATAATCGAAAAAAAAGTAAAGTATTTAGCATATGGAAAGAAAAAAATGTATAAGGTAAAAAAGCAGGTTCATTATTTTCGATTTTCTTAAAAACAAATATTTTTGTTTTCCTTTTTATAGTTACCGGTTTCCCGCAATCTAAACATTTTAGAACAGTTATGTTTATTTTATTTTCATCTTTTTTTTCTACATGTGACTATGATAGAAAACAATTTTTTTTTTGTTTTTATTTTTTTTTTTGTATACCACTTTTCGAATTTTTCCTATGAATTTTTTAATTGTGTAACAAAATAAACCACTCATATTTTCATTAGCAAAACATTGTATCAGTATCATATAGTGTTTGTTTTCTTTCGATTTTGGTTAAATATTTTTTCCTTTTTTGTTCTGGTGCTTACTAAGTAATAACAATAAAAAAAAAATTTAAAATTTTTCTTTTTAAATAAAAAATAGGAAAAATATTGTCAATACCTTGACCTTGTTAGACCTTGAGTGGTTGTTTTTTTCAATTTTTATAAACTGGTTTGATAGAAGCATTATTATAATTTATATATAGAAGCATTATATACTTTCTGGTTATGCTTTTAACCAGAAGAGGATTCTTATAATTGATATGTGACATTCTAGTCACATATCAGTTGTAAGAACTAGATATTAATTTTAAAATCCAGCTTTTTAAAATCAAGTTCTTGCCAAAAATCCAGGTTTTCTTTAAAATCCATCCAATTTTTTCCATTTGTTTATCAAATCAATCATCTATGGAAAATCAAATCAAGTATTTATTTCTTATTTATTGAATATTTGGGTATCCCGTCAATTTCCAGAAAGAACAATAAATTCGCAGAAAAATTTATATGCAGGATTTTGAATTAGGAAGGATTTTAAAGTTGGATACAAAATCAGGGTTAATTATTTGTTTAGCGAGGGTTTGGGGGCTTCAGTCTTCACTATTTTAAATTCTTTGCTGTTACAGTATGTTTGTAAAAATAATAATTAAGAAAGGTTTTAGGGTTGATTATAAATTCAGAGCTATACGTCTTTTAAAGAATATTTGAAAACAAAACGACTTTGCGATTTTTGAATTTTGGGATTTTGAATTTTGGGATGTTATTATTAGAGTGATAAATTAGGAAATATTATTATTTTTTCTGTAAATTAACGTGTAATCGAATATTTGTGTACAAAATCAGGGTTATACGCCTTTTTCCAAAAATTGAAATACAAAAAAAAAACGAGATTTCGAGATAAGAACATTCGTGCTCAACCCATAAAAATATGTAAAACAAACCGGATTTTAAAAAACTGGATTTCAAAAAGCTGGATTTTAAAAAACCTGATTTTGATAAAGCTGGATATCTGTAAACCGGCTTTCATAGTAGACCCAGTTTTACTAAACTTATACATTGTATTCTAGTCTATGTAAATACAATGAATTCTGCACGATTGATATGATTGCTGATTAGGAAGTGGTTCAATCTTTCAGGCTGGAAATAAACAAAAAAAAAAAAAAAAAAAAACATGGTTTAATATTATTCAATTGGGGAGTATAGCCTGATTATACGATTAATTTTTCAATTAAACGAGAGTATTAACCTTAGAATGAAATAGTTATCTAGCAAAATTGAAAGGAAAAGCCAAACTATTAGAACAAACCTAATGTCGAAAAATAAGATAAAAAGAAAACAATTATTGCAAATAGGAAGCTGGAAAACCGATGAATTGTTCCTATTAAGAGGAAGCGGATGAAGTTGAAAAAGAAGTAGCTACAACTCTTTACAGGTTCCGATATTGTTTATGGCATATGAAGACCCAAAATAAAAGAAACATTAAAATGGCAGAGGAAAACTCTAGGAGCCAACTATGGAGTGAAAAATCTGATTCTTCATGCTTGTTAATTAGTTCTTCCTATTGAAGATTCCCCTGTAATGATGCCTCACAGCGGTATCAGGGCCCAGTTTTGTTTTTTTGAAATAGCTCCCCTTCTCGGGTTGATTACTAAGTATTTTTAATTCAAGTCAATATAGTTAGTTATCGTTTACAGTTATCTTTTTTTATCTTTAACTCTTGCAAAGTTTTTTATTACCTAATATTGCCTAATATTAAAAAAAATTTAATACAAACTAGAATCCTTTCCAAAGCTTGTATAAGTGGATGTAAATACTGTGTAACTTAATTTATTTAACTTAAAACAAGAGCATAAAAACTAAAAAGCTTGTACATGCAACAAGAGCAAACGCAAATTCAAAACGCAACCTAAGAAATGATCATTAACAGACAAAAAAATTTTCTTTTTTAAATGCTTAAAAATTAATTTACTACACGTGTAAACCAATAATGAAAGGTAAGAAAACTTGTAATTAAATTTAAATTTTTGACTAAAAGAAAATTTTAAAATGTTTTACATCATTAAAGCATTGGTAGGGCTTCATTATCACTAATTAATTCAATTGGCGGTTTTTTTTTTTATGATTCTAAAGTTTTTAAAAAGTTGTTTTTAAAGAATTTTTTTTTAATATAAATTTTTATTTTTAATAATTTTTAATCAAGTTTTCATCTATAAGAGAGGAAAATTTTAATATTTTTGCATAATATTAATTGTTTTTTTTTTTTTTTTGTTATATACCATGAGAAGCATTACAATTTCTGTAACTCCAAAATTGATTTTTTTTTTCTTTGCTGGACATAATTTTTTTTTTTCTTTACTGTTTGTATATTTAATGTAATTTATTCTTTTATTTTAACAGAATACCTAGAATACTTATTTTTAATTTTTTTTTTTTTTTTTCAATTTAATTATAAAAATGGAAAAAAAAATTGTTACACAAGAGATACTTTTTTAAGTGTCAACGTCTATTGGATTGTATTTTGTTACATAAGTCCTTTAAAGAAAGAACAGTAATTCGTGATTGTTAACAAAAGAAAAATGTGAACTATAAAAAAAAGAGAAGGGTAGATTTAAAATACATAATTTTTAATTATTAGTTGATTTTGTTAAGAATTTTCATTTACAACAGTTTAATAGTATACAATTAATTTGCTGCATTCGAAAAAAAAAAATATCATACTTCAGATACTTTTTTTATGGAACTGTCAAATGAAAACTACTTATTTGATAAACAGAAGAGTTTAATATCTATTTTAATTTAGTCTAAAGTTGAATATAGAAGAAATGGGTAAAAATATGACCCCTACGGAACGGACATATTGTAATACAATACTTGTATTACAATATGTCATCGGTAATATTCATTTTCAAATAGATTATTGAAATCAGATTACTGTAGCAATAAATAAAAATCTATTTTCCATGAAAGTCTATTAAGTTTTAATATATAGCTTAAAATTATCTGAACATTATTATTAATTTATTATAAATAGTAAATAAAACAGGATTTCAGTTATATTATATAATATTATATATTTAATAAATTTAGAATATAAATAAATGATATTACAATTTCCTATTTAAAATAAAATTTATAAAAAATCTGATTGCAATAATCCGATTGCAATAATAATTGTTTATGAACAAGAAAACTAAATAAAATGGAAAAATGAAAAGAAAATTGTATTGAAATATTTTACAATAATTATAAATCATTTTATTTAATATGATTTTATATTTTTATTTTAAAAACTTTTCAAATACATAACAATATAAATACTTAAATCTTTCAATATAATAATGCTAACAAGTGGAACAACATCTTTTGTTACAGTAAAAGTCAATTTAGATATTTTTAATCTTATTTCTTTAACATAAAATTTATTTGTAATATCAATTTTTTTTTTAAAGCTTTTAAGAATTTAAATTGTAAATTAATACTTTTTATAAATTTAGAAAATTTCCATAGTATTTGATTAACTTAACAATTTAAATTTAAAATCTACCAAAACTCTAGAAATTCAATTGAATAACACATCTGAAAATTTCTTCCAAAATCCAAATTTTCATAATTTAATAAGTGAAAAACTTCTTAATTTAAGTAATTAAATTTTTTGATTTCGATAAATGGATGAAAATTACTTCAGGTTCGAGGGAGTGTAGGTTCCCACACACGTCGTAAGAGTTATTCCGCCTTACGACATTTACAGCCACGCCTGAAAAGGAAAGGCTGTGTAATTTCCTGTCCACATCTAATTGGAAATGCATTAAAAAAAAAAAAATAATTACTTCAGGTGGTAGTTAAGACGGGAATGGATTTTGCTTAAAAATAATTCAACTAAGTTGAAAAGAATAAAATTTCTTTAAAAAATTTTTTTTTATTTTTTAAACACTCAATAATTTTTTTAATTTAATTGAGAAAAGTTGAAAATTTTTAAAACAAACAAATGAATTTCTATTTTTAAATTTAATATAGTTAAAATTCAAAGGAAAAATTCATTAAAATTCATTTAAACAGTTAAATTCAAGTTCAGAATGAATGTTAGGTTGAAAAGTATCAGGAAACAAAATCTTTTTTGTAATGATTTTTTTGATAAAAGGATGATAATGATAATTATCTTTGAAAGTTTTGATGTTGTAAAACATTTTAAAGTTAAAAAAAAACGAGGAAGAATACAGTTGCCTTTGTCAACTCTTAGATACCCGTACGAACCGTTAGTATGTTCACAGCCTGTCACTCTGCTTACAATATTATTTTTTTAATATTTTAGTATTTTAAAATAATTTGGGTGAATTTTATAATTTCTAGTACTATGGGTTGTAGATATATTCAAACTATATGTTTATACATTCTTCTAAAGCAAATTCTAACCTTCCACATAACGATTATCAATCCAAAACTTTTTCAAATATTCTATAGTACCATTTAATACTAAGCGGTAAATATATATTAAATTTACTTAGTACAAAATAATAAATATAATTTTGTGCGAATTATATTATTATATTATATTATATTATATTTAAATATTCCATTGACAGAATAATTTCTTATAAATACAATAAAATACATATATGTATGTAAATACGGCGCTATATAATGTACATATATACTCTTATCATTTATTCACTAGTGACATATACGATATGTAAATAAACATGATATTTATATAAGTATGTATATTATCATTTAAATAAAAATTCTTCAAGCAACCGTTATGTTGTTTATTTAATTACATTTTTTTATACTACGCATTATATCCTCAACAATTTCAAATTATCGAGTAAAACAAAATGGAAAAAATTCGTTTTAAAGAAATTTGTTAGAAAATTTGAAAAAATCAAGTAACACTTTCGTCAATTATAAAGTAACCATATATTATTAAAAAAAGTTATTTACAGAAATAAAAGTATAATATTGAAGCTTTAATTTTTGTGTATTACTTCAAAAAAATGTTAACAGGTGTTCAAGTTACAGATATTTAAAAATTGGAAATTTTCAGTTTTTGACCCCTTACAGCTCCTAAACGGGGGGTGATACAAAAAAAATTTCTGAAATGACTCATACTTATTTTCAAAGATCTAACTTCTGTCAAAATTTCAAGTTTCCAACTTAAGCCGTTTAGAAAAGAGAAGGGTTAAAGGATTTTGCAAAATTTGAGTTTCGCATAACGGTAAATTAAGACACCGTATGCCACAACTACATATTTATTGTATACATACTTTCAAAGCTAATGAAAGTAGTAATCGTTTGGCGTTTTCAAAATGAAGATATACCTTATACAACTTTTGCTATAACAATTTAAATATAGAGCTTTTTTGAGCCTTTGGGGAGCTGTACCTCCGTAACGGGTGGGGCTACAAAAAAAAGTATTAAAAATAAAATTAATATTTTTATGAGATCTATCAACAGTTAAAATTTCATAGCTCTATTTCAAAAAAAATGTCGGGATCTAAAAGTTAGGTGTTCGAGAGCTACCCTAAGGCTTGGTCCAAACTCAACCAAAAAAAATAGGGAACCTACAAATTACTCCCAGAATATTTTGTGTAAATTTCAAGATTCTAGCTTTCTTAGTTTTTGAGTTAGCGTGCTGACGGACGGACGGACGGACATGGCTCAAAAGTCTTAGAATTTTTTTCTGATCCGATCCATACCTTTGAAGGTATTTTATTATACCCGATCCTATCGTACGGGTATAAAAATTATTTATTTATTCAGTGAAACACTAAAACATAAAAAAAAATTTAATTTTTTCATAAGTAATGAAGACAGTAGAAGTCACTGTATCAACTATACGATACCCGCACACGAACAAAATACATGTTCCTTTAAAAATTTAAAATATCTGACTTAATTAAGTACCGTAATATTGGTAATACATTTATGTAATTTTCGGAGTTGTATGACAACTATTCGAGCCAGTTGCGCCAAACAAACAAAATTTTGCAGAAGCTGTTGGCATAAAATTCAAAATAATTAAAAAAAATTTTAATTATTCTCATATAAAAAAAGTTAGTTGTAGCCAATCCGCTTGTCAAACTTGTTCCATTTCAATAGGAAATCTGGCATGTTCATAAAAATTAGATTGTAAAAATTTGAGAACCCAACCTAGCTATATTATATATTTGACTTATCGTGTGAATGGACACATGTAATTTTATTGACTCAGAACTCTATCCTGAGCAAAAATATTTATATATTTTTCCGTATCCTATCTTATCTAAATTGATAGTTTTTATTACATTTTTATAATTTTTTTTATACCAATGCTTTTTATTCTTATAGATAGGTAGGTAGGGTGGTAACCTTCACGATGCTACGTGAAGGCCTCAATTAGCACTAGATCATTTCAGATACGAAATCAGTTCTTTGATTCTGTGTTCCGAGGGCTGACTGAGGTTGTGGTAGAAAGTTTTATTCTTATAGTTATACACATGTTTTACAGTCTTACAAATACGCTCAAAAAAAAATCTGTTAACAGAAAATATAACAGGAAGTTAAATTACTTTATTTACAATGATAAGAAAATTGAATTTAATAAAAAGCATAGTAAAATTTATATATTAATTATAAAAATGTTTGATTATTTCAAAACATCAAATTTTGTCCACCTTTTATATCTGTAGAGACAATAAACTACCCAAGTTTTATTAAAAATTTAACAGATTTAGGATAATAAAAGTTTAAAACTTTTATATAATTTTGATTATTTAACACAATTGTACCACGTGGTACAAATTCATAATACTTAATAATATGTGGTCACAGCGTCCAAGTCTCAAAAGATCTCATAACTATATATGATTTAATCGGTTTTAAAAGTTTTCTGAATGAAACCTCATCTATAACACATACACATTTAACTAAAACCCTTAATAAATATTACAAATTACGAGAAAATATTAAGACACATTAATAATTCTTGTTTCCATAATTCAAAACATAAAGACTTGCATTTTAATTAGTTAAAAATTTATTAACAAGAAATGTATTATTTCTTATTTTTTTTATTTAATCTAAATATATATTTTCGAATGGATTATATTATGTTGCCGGTATATTCTATATAAAAGAATTTTATATTATATTGCATTCCAAACATATTTAAACACTACATGTTCTGTTTTCTAAAACTATAATAACTTATAAAAACTTCGTTATTTTTGACAAATTAAGTAATTGTTTAGTATAATATTGCTACTTAGTAGAACATAATATAAAAAAGAAAAATAAAAAAAAAATAAACACGATTATAAATTATACAACCGTATTAATATCCTTCTCAAATAATAAATTATATTCAATTTATATCTTTCGGGAAAAGTGAAAAACAGCATCTGCTGTCATAGATATTAACTGCTTTGAAATTATTTATACTCGCATGTTAAATTATATTTATTCCAAGAATCTTAAATAGAATAAATATATATTGAGTAGAAAAAGAATATATATCAAGGATTTTCTGCACATAATTTTTTAAAAAGCTTTTGTTTTTTTTTTTATTATAAGTATAGATTTAAAATTTAAATCATAAATGAAGTCACCTAAAAGTATGCAATATTGAAAATAAAATATTCAACTAATTCGAATTCCCGGCCACTGTAGATTTAAGGGAAATGAACACACGGATAGAGGTCAAAGAACAAAGAGTATAATTATAAGATTGCATAATTATTACCTGAATGTCAAAATAAAATAAATAAAATAATTTATAGAGCAGACTAGGCAAGTTAAATAAAATTATTCTTATTATTAATTATTTAAAAAAAACTCACTCGCTAATAGTGAACTTGTTGCATTACGAAATTGGTAAAGATAGAAAAGTATGTTATCTTAGACTGGATCACACGATAGTGTTTAGATTTCAAGAAACAAATCCCCACCTTATTTTTCAAATGCGGGCCCACACTTTAAAAAAATAAAACTAATTTCAAACATAGTTATTATTAATAACCGATGGTTTACTAATATGTAATATATTTTATTAAATTGTATATAAAAACGGAGTAGTTAACCATTGGTTCAAATGCTACAGAGGTAGTAATTTTTTTTTTAATTGGAAAGAATATTAATGAAAATTTATTTTTCTTAACAAATCCCGCTTGAGATCAAATATATAATGTGAAATATATCATATAATGTAAAGTATATTATATATTATATGTATATAATGTAAAGTATATTCGAACGAACGTAATTCTCAGGGTATAATTAATTTGACACCTTAAAAAAAACGAGATTGATATGGCCAAATATATATATGTATAGAAATCTAAATTTAGGAATCGATTTAGCTATACACATCCGACCGTTCGTCTTCTACTTTATAATTCAAAAAGTAATGGAGCTAGGACTATGAAATTTTTATTATTTCATCTTTTTAGAATTGTTAAAAGTAAGCAACTTCGACCGGCAAGTTCGAGTACCTTCAATGCAACTTCAGTTTTTATGAAAATGGCATAGTGTCTATTGAAGCTAGGTACCTAAAATTTTGTGAAAATAAGTCAAGTTCATGTCAACGGCTTCTGCAAAATTTATATTCTTGATACTTAATTAAACTAGAAATCTGAAATTTTCTAAAATATGATCAAGTTGTATGGCAATAACTTCTGCAAGATTTGGTTTGTTTAGACAACTTCAAAATTTAATATATATCTGTGCACTTCAATATTTAATATATATCTCTGCACTTGATTAAGTCAGATATTTGAAAATTGTAAAAGTAGATTAAATTTTATGGTAACAGTGGGTAACGAGTATGGTATATTATATACAGGTATTCTAAAATTGACATAGTATGTAGATAAATATTGAATTCTGATTTGAAATGATAGAAAAAACTAAAACTAAAGCATGATAACCAAAAAAAAAAAAAAAATTTTTAGAAAAATATAAAACATCAAAAAAATAGTTATAAGACAATAAATATTTATACATTAACTAGCAGAGTACCCGGCGTTGCCCGGATTATTTTATTGGCTTCATGAAATAAAAATTATTAACTTTTGTTTCTGTGTTAATATAATTTCATTAATATAGTTAACTTATTACTATACATTTACAGATGCTGGTAGTTAATATTCTATTTTTATTACATTTAGTTAAATTGAATGAACAGAGCGAAGAATTAGAGACAATTCGTCTACAAAAAATCTTTAAAGGAATCAATAATCTATTAAGTACGCAATTACGGCGAAGTAAGTTTTCATAATATATTCGTTAATACCGAAACATAAAATCACATTTCAATTATAAAAGACCATAATGTAATAAATTGTTTTTCCTAAGTAATGTCACTTCATATTTTTGTGAATTATCCTTTTAAGCACATTTTGAAAAATTTGCTATTAGGTTCGCTCTTTCCCTGCGTCTTTTTACAAAACTTATATACTGTTTAATAAAGAGCAATGAAATATTAACTATGCATAGGTCTCTTAAAAGAGTAATGTTATAGAACAACTTTTTTATGTACCCTCACCGTTAGAAATTCTACAGCTTCTTTTTAAATGCATACATCTCAGGTTCTGTTTAACATATTATTTTTAATATAAAAACTACATGATTGTGTTTTACCATTATAAATCTACCAGAATTTTTTTAAGTTTACCTTTTCTAATTATGTTTTCAAATTAATTGGCTAAAAGTATGTGTAAAAATTGTATATGGATTAGAATGTAAAGTTTTCTGTTCTTTAAATATGTATGTACTCATTTTTTATTAAATACTGTACAGAAATGTGATATATAGTATTTTTAAATATACGCACGGTATACATAATATATGCACATATTTCAATAATATTTTATGGGAAATATGTTATACACATGTATCTTATAAAGCTAGATCACATGCATTTCTGAATGATGACATGATGACTGTCGTATGTAGGAAATTTTTTCTGTTTTTTAAAGGCCGAAAATGTTATATTGTTATGAAAATGTTATGTTGACTTAAACACGGCATTCTTAAGATTCTTAATAAGGTTATTTTAATTACTTTTATATATTAGAAATTTGCATTGAAAGGATTTTATGGAATATTAAAAACAGTGTAGATAAAAGTAAAGAGTATTGGAAATATCTTTTTAATAATAATAACAATACCAAAAATGGAGCAGAGTATTTTTAATAGGTATTCGTGCGGAAATGGGCTAACGAATGTTAACAAAAATTTGTTACAGGCTTTATTTAGAATCGTAAATTCATCCTGCCAAATTAGACAGAAATTAGAAACAAAATATTTTTTTTGAAAGTCTATCGTGCTGAAATGGGTTATTGTATCACCGCAGAATTAATTAAATGAGCTTCTGTCTTAAAGTGCAATAATTGTGCCAATGTTCAATTGGTCAAACAGTTTAAGCACGACAACAAAAAATGAAAAACTTCATTGAGGTTTGATGTTGAAATGGGTTAATGTATCGTAACAAAACGAACTCAGTAAGGTTCTGTGGTGAAAAGCTAGAGCTTTTGTAAATTTTCAACTCAGTTGGTCAAACCGTTTAAGCGCGACAACAAAAACATTAAGAAACTTCATTGGGCCGTGGTGCCGAAACAGGTTAGTGGATCGTAACCAAATCAACTGAGTGGGCTTCTGCGGTGAAGAGCTACACTTTTATAATTTTTCAACTCAATTGGTCAAACCTTTTAAGCGCGACAACAAAGAAATTAAAAAATATCATTGAGCCCTGGTGCCGAAACGGGTTAATGTATTGTAACCAAGTCAACTCAGTAAGCTTCTATGCTAAAGAGTAACAATTTTGCAATTTTTCAACTCAATTGGTCAAAACGTTTAAGCGCGACAATAAAAAAAATTTAAAAACTTCATTGAGACTTGATGCTGAAAGGGGTTAATGTATCGTAACCAAATCAACTCAGTAAGCTTCTATGGTAAAGAGCTGGAGCTTTTGTGAATTTTCAACTCAGTTGGTCAAACCGTTTAAGCGCGACAACAAAGACATTAAGAAACTTCATTGGGCCGTGGTGCCGAAACGGGTTAACGGATCGTAACCAAATCAACTGAGTGAGCTTCTGGGGTGAACAACTACACTTTTGTAAATTTACAACTCAATTGGTCAAACCGTTAAAGCGCGACATTAAGGTAAATTAAGAAATTTCACTGAGCCCTGGTGCCGAAACGGGTTAATGGATCTTAACCAAATTAACCTAGTGAGCTTTTCTGCTAAAAAGCAACAGTTCTGCAAGTTTTCAAATCAATTGATGAAACCGTTTAAGCAGGACAGCAATAAAATTTAATGAACTTCGTTCGGCTCTCGTGCCCAAACGGGTTACCGGAACTTTACAAAAATTTGTCTCAGGGTTTTTTTCCGATCATAAAACCGCCATACAAAATTGGACATAAATCGGAAACAAAAAATTTTTTGGAAGCCCGCCGGGCCGAACCCGGGTGACATTTGGCAACCCAATTTCTAGGGTACACCGCTAAAGGTGAGAAGAACATTTGTGCAAATTTTCAACTCAATCGGTCAAACCATTTAGGCAGAACAACGAAAAAACGAAAACGCTTTAAAACGCTCTCGGGCCGGAATGGGTTAATGAATCGAAACGCGATATAGCCTATAACTCCTTCCGGGGTCGTAGAAATATTCCTGCAAAATTTGGTTGCAATCGGACTGGTGGTTTTTACGTGAATCCGTGCCAAACAAACAAACAAACAGAATTTCTTCCTTATATATTAGATCTATGCGAGATTCTATATTAGAAGAGATTTTAAAGTTAGTTACAAAATCAAGATTACCTTTTATTCGACATTCTGAATTATTTTTCTTCCTTGCGAATTATATTTTTTTTTATATACATCTGTCGACCCAAACTCCTGTTAAACAAATTATTGAAACCTTCATTTTGTAGCCAACTATAAAACTCCACCTAATTCAGAATCTCACATATACATCGTAATTATATTTTTATAAAGTTTGCAAATTATTAATTGTTTTAATACTGAATTTTAAATATTTCAGTTTATGAAGTCATAAGTCCCTGAGAAACTTTTAAAGGAATTATAACTTCGTGGAAATTTTTGACTTGTTTGTTGATATATAATTCTCTAAAGGACTTTTTACTCCGGGACTTTTGAAACACAATCGTCTTTGTATCATAATTTTTTAGTCATTTTAAATTTCATTTAATTTAATATCAGTAAATAATTTAAGATATTTACATATTTGATTTTTCTTTTTCATAATAATAAAAACAAAAAAAAAAAAAAACAACCCTAAAAATATTATTTTATTAATATAAAACACTAAATATTTAACATGCATTTCTTATTTTTCATTTATTTATCTAAATAAAAATGCATATTTAGTTTATTATGATGATGAAATTTTTCGTTTTGTATATATATTTTTATATAATATATGTACATATACATGTATGTATATGTACTACAAAATCTATACTGTAAAAATTCACTTATTATATTAATAACACATGTGTACACATATGTAAGAAAACAAACAAACAAAAGGACATCGATTTTTTAATGCAAAATATCTCATTCTATTCAACAATAAAAAGAAAATACAATTTTTTATTCATTTCTTGACAAATTCGATTTTATTATCCTTGTGAGAGCGAGCAAATATTCATTTTTATTATGCTTATTTGACTTTATTTTTTTTTTCTATTCTTTTCATTTTCACAGTTTTTTATAAATAAATTATTTTCATATGTTCAAAAAAAATATGTTTTCGTCAAATATTTGTTAACAAACATAAAAACTAAGTCAAAGTTTATTTAAAGTTAAAAAAAAAAAAAAAAAATAAGAAGCAAAGATTTTAGTGGTCGAGTTGTTGGACTCATAAATTGGCGTATTTATCCGAGAAAATACAGATTGAATCCTCCATAAGTAGGAAATTTTTTTTAACTGGAAATAAAATAATTTAATATGTAATTTTTTTTAATTAACGAAAATTTTTAAAAATGTTCATGTTGAATTTAAGAAGTTATTTAAAAACACGTATATTACAAAATTACAAATTACAAAATTTCAAATTGAGAAACATCATGAAAGAATTTTCGGATTTTATTATTCGAGATTTTGTAATTTATGATTATGTAATTTTCGATTAAGAATTTAGAATTAGAATAGAAATTTTCGACTTCGATACGCTTCCAAAATAATTAAATAAATAAAAAAAATTAATTTATCAAAACATAAAATAAATGTAAGTGTATAGATATATTAAGATAGATTTTTCTGTAGATACAAATACAAATAAATTTATATGTCCTTTTGTTTTTTTTATTTCCAATGTGGGTAACCATATTTGTGATAATATAAAATTAGTATAAGGTTCATCACAAAATAAAATTCCATTTTTTTTGTTTTAAAAATCAGTAAAACCGATCAAAATTACTCAAATACAAATTCTTGCTTATTTTATCTTTTTTATTTTGTTTTTTATATGCTTCACTTCACAGAAAGTTAAAACACGTTCCAATTCTTTCGTTTTCATTTCAAATTATGCACAAACATTTATTTTTGTTTCTGTACATGAATTTGTAATACTGCTTATAATGTTAAAAAGATTTTTTTTTTTTTTAATATTTTTTACAAAACATACTTTAAATATTGACGTTAGTCGCCTTTAAACCCTCTTCACTTAATAAGATTTTTTTTTTTTTTTTTTTCAATTATTTTTAAAAATGTTCGTGTTGAATTTTAAAAAATAACATATTTAAACACGTACGTTAAAATTTTTTTTTTTTAATTTATCAGATTTGTTAAATAATCAGATTATCTAGAACTAATTTTTATTTTTTCACTTTTTTTTATAAACTTCAATTTTTTTTTGTCATTTTTTCTTAAGAATTTTCCTAATTGAACAATTATTACTCTAACATTTATGTTACAGTAAATAAATCTATGTATGTAGTGGAAAAGAATTAAATTTTCATTGAAAGAAGAATACAAAATAATATTAAGAAAGTAAAAACAATATGAAAATCGACTTATAAAACACAAAAAAATGTAATAATTAGATTGCTTATATTTTTAAGTAATTGAAATTAAATGAATAATAAAAACTTTGTTTGTTTTTTTCGCAATTTAATTTGGTAAAATTGTTTAAAAATTGTTTTAAAATTTTGTTTTAATGAAATTTAATTTTTATTTACTTCAAAAAAAAAAAAATATTACTAGCTATAATGTAAATTTTTAAACTTTATTTAAACATGTTTTTTTTTTTTTTTTAAACTATACCAGTTTAAATGTATAAGGTTCAACACAAAAAGTATAAACCTATATTAAATTATATATAAATTTATTTTATATACTCAAAGAATAACAAAATTATAGTTGTAAAATTATTTTAAATTTGAAATAATTTTTTGTATCAATATTTGTACTCTAAAAAGCTTTTTAATATAATATACCTTTTATTTATAAGAAATTACCATTAAAAAAGTAAAATAACACATTTTTATTAAAAACACAAAAAAAAAAAATGAACAATTAAAATATAAAAAGTTAATTAATTGCCTAAAAGTATGCAATAACATGAAAAACCACTCAACTATGGTATTTTTAATATTATTTTACTTTTTCAAAATACTTGAATGTGTGAGTTAAGGGTCAAAAAAAAAAATTTTAAAATAAACAATGTTATTTAATAAAATTAAAATTGTAATTGGAATAAAAGTGAATAAAATGTTAATTAACTTTAAAATTAAAACTAATCAATAATAGACCATGGTTTATCTTTTCCTGTTTCGTTCTTTTTCTTCTTCTTTTTTTTTTTGTTTTGATTGTTTTCTTGTTATTTTTAAATGATTAAATTGCGTTTAATTTATTACCGCTTTAATAAAGTGTTTTATACAAAAATTTATATCGACATTTATTTATATAATATATATACACATATATATATATCGATATGTTTCATTATACAATATATGCACAGTTTTCGAGTAAAATTTTATATTCACAGTTTTCAAATAAATTTACTAAATTCTCTGAGACATAAAGATTCTTACATATTTCAATACATTCATATAAATAACGATTAACTTTATGTAATTAATCTAGTTTTTTTAGATTTTAAAAAATATTAAGTGCATTATTGAAGAAAAACAAAATTTTTTTTTATAATTTGTTTTTTACTCATTTTAATTTTAAACTTGGAAAAACAAGAAAATAATTTTATAAATTTTTGCGGTTCCATGAAAATAGTTCCCAAATTCAAAAACGAAAAAACTTTGCAATCAAAATTTGTATCAAATTTTTGCATTTGAAAAAAGTCTGAAAAAATCTACTAAAATTATTATTGAAAAAAATCGCCAATCAAAAATATTTTTCTAGGGTTCTACGGTACGAAATTCCAAAAAAAAAAAATACCTTTCACATATACGTAAATATTTCGTACATATTATCATATATTGAAATATTCCGTAAAAGAGAAATAGCCTAATTTTCAATTCAACTCTAAAATCCCTCCTAATTCAGAATCTGTCTGATATACATATATTCTGGAAAAAGCGGCAAACCTGATTTTGAATCCAACAATCTAAAATCCTTACTTCCAATTCAGAATCTCACGAATCTGGAAAAACAGGATCAAAATCAAACGCAAAAATCAATACTAATTGTATGTCAATTCTTACAGGCTTCCCAACCAAAGTATCAAATTTGGACATTTTTCTATGAAAAATAGCAAATTAGACAGAAAAATGGAGAGCTAAGAATTTTTATTTATTTCAATCCTGATTTTGAATCCAACAATCTAAAATCCTTACTTCCAATTCAGAAACTCACGTTTACATTGTATATAAATATTCTGGAAAAACAGGCTCAAAATCCAACTCAAAAATCAATACTAATTGTATGTCAATTCTTACAGGCTTCTCAACCAAAGTATCAAATTTGGACATTTTTCTATGAAAAATAGCAAATTAGACAGAAAATTGGAGAGCTAAGAATTTTTATTTCCTATTTAAATTTTTACAAAATTCTACGCAAAACCGAAAACAAAAAAAAAGTCCCCAAAATATGTATGAAGCTTTGAATTGAGGAAAATTTCTCTGAATTGAGGACTTTCTTCGTTTTGGTTTTGAGGACTTTTTTCTTGGAGAATTTTTTTACGGAGCCTATTTTTACCTTTCCCAACAAAATACAAATAAAAAGTTGAATAATTTTCTAGAAATACTTTCACGAATTTCCTATAATTTTATAGAATCATATTTCTACTACTACTCGTAATACCAACGTTTTTTTTTTCGATTCCACTTACTTTATAATTTTCTTAAATTCTTCTTTTCTACATTTTAATGACCCTTCTGCTTCTTTTTCTTTTATCGTTTTCTTTTTTAAATATGCGGTTGTTTAATAAAAAAAAAAAAACGTTTTAGATTTTCAATTCTTTTTTCCTTCACTTTTCTTTACTATTTTTAGTATTTCCTTTTGTAAGTGAAAAAGTAGAAAAACATAGACAAATAACTGTTAAGGAACCAACCAACGATCCAGCTAAAGGCTTTCTAAACCACCGTAAAAAAAAAAAAAAACAAAAAAAAAACAAAGTAAAAAAGAATTGAAAATTTTTTTTTTTCCAGAAAGATAAGGTGAATGAATTATAGAGAGGCTAAGATATCTTGAACATAATATTAAATATAGGTTTTCCGATATAGAATATAGAATTTTTAAATAAGAAATTTAAAAATATATATATAAAAATGATTTTTTTTATAAAGTAGGTATTAATGGCTTAAATTTAATGTATTTTTATTTTACTCTGTAAAATCTGAACAACACAATAACACTAAAATAAATATGAAAACTTTATTTATTTTTATTACTTTTTGCCACCATTTAAAATTTAGTACTCGAACAAAAAATAATGTTCTTAATAATATACATATAGTATAAGATTTCTGCTTTTGCAATAATCGCCAATAAAAAAAAATTCCGAAATGAAAGAAATAAACAAATTCCGCGAATTAGATGTTCTTGAAATGTAATGAATTCTGACCACGAAAAGTAAAATTAAACTGAAAAAGAAAATTTAATTTTGAGAAGGATTTAAGAGTAGATATCTGATGTTTTCCAAAATTAAATAATAACTTAAAAAAATATTGTGGAAATTAAGCTCGCATTGAAAACAAACAAGACAGTATGTAAAATCAAAGGTACAGATTTTCCAAAAGACAATAAAAACAGTTTAGAATTTACTAGAATTTTAGAAATTTAGAATTTTATGACTTACACTAAAATTTATAAATTTTCTAAGAAATTTATATTTAAAGAAAAATTGTAAAAAATTAGGAGACATTTTCTTCAATTTTAAAGAAACCCTATATAATTACGATAAGCTGTTCAACACATGTAAAACCATAATGTTGAAAGTTTAATTTAAAAAAAAAAATTATATAGGTGTCGAAATTACAAGTGTTTAAAACTAATAAATTTTTCAATTTTGAACCCTTAAATAGGGGTAAGTATAATAATATTTTATGTCGTAATTCTACTAATTATACTAATAATAATAATATACTAATTCTATAATAATAATATACTAATTCTGAAAAATATTTCTTCTTTCAAAATTTAACGGTTCTATCTATTTATTTTAACATAACGGAAAGTTTAAATATTAAATTGGAAGAAATTATATTATTTTGATATTGATTTAAAAAGCTAAAAGAATGTCGTATTATTTTAGATTTCTAGATTGAAAAAATATTAAGCAGAACTTGAGATATAAACATTGGCTATGGCTTTTTCCAACTGTAAACCATAAAAAATATGGCTTTTTCCAACTGTGAAAGGACTTTAACTCCGTAATGAGTAGGGCTACATAAAAAAGTTGTTCTACAACATAATGTTTTTTAAGAGATCGTTTCATTGGATTATTCTGTCTTAAACCGTGTAGAACTTTTTATATTTTGTATATAGACAGACGCTGGGACGAACTTTCGAACTTGGAACTTTCAATTTTTAACATTTAGTTTGCATTAAATTTAAGCAAAGACCAAATACTTAAAATTACTTATATCAATTGATAAAATTAAAAATATCAAACTGTTTGTTTCTCGCCATATACAATTTTTATAATCAATAAAATTTAAGAATGTTAAAAATTAATTAACTATAGATCAAATTACCTTTAGATGAAAATTATAATTAACAAAAACAAAACTTATTACGTCTGCGATGAATACTTTAAATATTTCATTATACAAATTTTATACAATTGATTTAAGTGTTAAAGTTACTTAATACTAAAATCAAAATAATAAATTTTTTGTTGACGTATCTTTAGAATTTTAAAACCAACCTACACTATTTTTCTTTTGACGAAATAAAAATTTGTGTTAAATATTCGCTTTATAAGATATTAAAGTTTTAAAACAAAATATATTTAAATATTGCGGGAGAAACCAAAAAAAAAAAAATTATTAAAAATAATTTTATTATTTATAAAAACATTTTTACAATAATATAAAAATCAAAAATAAACTGAAATCAATGTATATTGCTCCTTAAAAGTTTTAAAAACAAAAAAATTTAATATAAAAAATATAATAAGAAAAAAAATTATTAAACACACAATCAGCCCCTTTTCCACCCCTCCTTAAATTTGAAAATAAAGAACAAAGAAAGAAAATTTTAATGAACTAACAAAGAAAAAAAAATACTGAATGCTTAAGGCTATTATACCATTATTAAATACAATTACAATCAAAAAAAAAAAAGAGAAAAAAAATTAAAATAATAAAGTCAAAAAATATCATAAAATTCTGCACCTTCAACATTAAATTTTCATGTAAAAGGAAATTAAAATCTAAATCAAAATGGCGTGTTATGAAAGTTTCACAACTTTATAATCAAAACAAAATGAACTGAACTGAAATGAACCGAATACAAATTTTTAGAATATTTCATTGTATCAATAAGATATATAATATTATTTATTGAATATTTCATTTATAATGTTTGTTTTTTTTTTATTTTAATAACAATTTTTTTAGTTATAAAAATTAAATGTCAGCTTATAGGTTAAAGTTACAATACAATATTTTGGAATGGTCTCACAGATTGAAATTAATTTATGTGCATGTGATGTTATCTACTTCAGAAAAAAAAAATCAAATTTCATTAAAAGAATAATAGAATATTATTTTTCATTTGTTGAAATGAAATATTTAGTATGGTAAAGCTATTATAAAGATATACAATCTTCGGAAAGTATAAATTAATAAAGGATTGTATAAATGAATTAATACAGATGTTGAATCCTGTTCTTTAAATTTTAAATCTTGAATCATGTTGAATCAAAGATATCGTATCCTGAATCTTAAGTTTGGATAATCTGAAAGATATCGAAAGAATTTGAATCTTTAAAATTGAACAATTTTATTTATAAAGTTTGACAACTTTTTCAATCTAAATTTGATCTAAAATTAATTTTGTGAAACAAAAAAAAAACTTGAAAGACAAATTCAACTACATATTTATATTAAATAATAAATTCTACCTCAAACAAATTACTTATGGCGTATACTTAGTCCAATTATTAAGCCAGATAAACCACCCCGAATAATCCAAGTAATTATCTTGCTATAAGACTATTACAATAACATTTTCAAAATATTCGAGAAAATAATGAAAAGTATAATATGTAGAACACAATACACGACATGATCTTCCTAATGCACTACATCTCACCTCAGTCAAAATTAATATGACTGTACAATGTTCACATTAAGGTACAAGGAATAAATGTCTAATATTTCTAGGTTTTTCAATTTATTTAATTATAAAATAATACAAAACTGACAACTGAACAATAGAACAATTTGCGTTTCTATTAATAATCTTAAATGAGAATTAACTTCCATAACGATATAGGTTCATCATAATGGATTGCCAGGTGTGGTGATTTTGCGCCAAATTGGCCATTTTTTAGTAGCTTTGGCGGTTATTTTTCTATCAAAAATCGACAACCGCCATTTCTTTTAATTAAAAAATAACTTTTTTATTTTTAAGAAAATGAAAAAAAAAAACAAAATTATTTTTACAATCAATTTTCCCCTGAGTAAAAATTATTTTAAAAGTATCGATATAACGTTCCCATCACTACTTTGTGCAATCATTATTTCGAGTTAATATCTTTTAAAATGACAATATTGACAGAAATTCATTTTGAATTTTGTATCAATTTTCAGAAATTTAACTTTAAATTTCAATTATACTTGAATTTTCTAATAATTTTTTGTGTTTTTTAACATTTCAAATAATACTTTATATTGTAAAAAATTAATTTTATAACATTTCATTTAATTGTTTGACATTTAATTCTAACTATATTTAAATTTTTTAGTAATTTTCTATCCTAGTTCAATTTAATACTAAATTTCAAATACCTATGTACATTAATTCTAATTTTAAATATTGACTTAAAATGCGGTCCACAGCATGAAATTCGGAGAAAGCTTAAACTTTTTCTATATATTTTGTGTGCATTGTATTGTAATTTCTACTAAAGTTGTTTGCTGAAAACACAAATACAAAAAAAACAAAATGTTTAATTCAAATGTTCAATTCAATTCAATTTAATTGAATTGTCACTATTTTTTAAAAAATTAATAACGCACTATTATTTTTTTATTATAATAAAACGCACTGTTTTATTTTCAATTTAAATTATTTTAACAATCTTTCTTTTACGACTCTACGATAACGATTGATTAAAATTCATAAAATTTGGGTTTATATAAACTTGAGTTAAACGGTTCAGGACTAACGTTTAACCCAAGTTCAGTAACCTTGAATTAAAGTACATATATAATAAAATAAAAAGTAACAAAGTAAAATAAAGTATATAAAAAACATATGTAGTGTACATAAAGAGTTAACTTATTGAATATATAAGGAATGTAAAATTATTGTGAATTAAATTAATTTTAGTTAATGTAACTGACATCTTGTGTCCCAAAATTAAAACAATTATATTTTGACAATTTCTATCTAACATTGTGAATTTGTTTGGTTTTGACAATTAATGTAAGTATGTATCAATAATACTTTAAAATAAATATACATAAACTTTTTATTTTTAGGTATATCAATAGAAAAAAACAAAGATGAAGATGCTGGATGCAAGATGCTGGATGCTGATCGGTACCAGGATTCAACCATCACTCAGGAACCAGGATACTCAGATAAGTACAAAAATAATTTTAATTTGAAATAGATTCTTTGTTTCTCTTTTTTTTATTTATTTAACAAGAAACCAGCAAAACATAATAGCTGCAGAAACAAAAGTACATAATCTAATTTATTATTACAAATTATGTATTTAATTAATCAATATAATTAACAATAAAATTGAATTATTTTTTGTATTTTGAACTTTTTTAATATCTATTTAATGATATCTATAATACTTTTGGCGCTTTTCGGCACTTTTTTACAGGGACTTTGGCGATTATGTTTCAATCTTATCTGGCAACCCCGGTTATGCTATAATATAGCAGAGACTGATTTTCTCCTAAAAATATTATGTCAAATTTACAGTTGTACCTAAACTTTACACGAGTACATGTTATGTTAAGTGAAATGAGCTATTACATAATTTTTACAAAAGAAAAAGGAAATTACCTTATTGCTACAATTCAGTTTCTCTGTTAAGAGCATATTGAAATAAAACATTAAAATCTAACTCAAAAATATCGAACTCCAGTTTGAGTAGATTGCCCAAATCTAATTATAATAAGGATTGTTACTTATAAGTTAGACTCTAATTATAGATGTAATTATATAAAAGAATTTTACTAGGTTTTTATTAAACAGCTGTCAAATCTATACTCTACAAATTTTGGAATTATAATTAAGAACTGTACTATACATATGTATATTAAAAGAAATAAAATATAATTTGAATTTAAATTTAAAAAAAATTTTTTTTAAATGATTTTCTAATATAAAACTTTATTTCCCCAATTATGTAAATGTTGTATTTTAGACGCAACTTCAAAAATTTATCTAGTTAGATTTTACAAAAAATTTTCAACAAAAATTGCATTGATTGAACTAAAATAGAATGATTCCATAGAAAAACATTTAATCCGGATTAAGACAACCCATAAAAAGTAAAAAGGTTTTGAAAAATTTAGATGCTACTTTTGTAAATTTTTACAACTACACAACATTGTTTTAAATTTTTCCACACAAAAATTATTTAAGAATATAAAATATTATTTGAATGCATTGAATAAGAAAATAACACTATATAAGTTAATAATTCTGTAAATCTTTTTAAACTTTTGAAATTACTCATTAAAAGAAAAAGTAAATCAGCTTTTCAAAACTTAATAAAAAATAATATTATATATTTAATAAGGACTATTTAAACTGAATATTAATCACTACAAATGTAAATAAGATGAACTTTTTATTAAAAAAAAAAACACATTAAATCATAAATTTAGATGTGATTTCTATTTTTTAAGTAAATTATATAAATTTTTCTTTTCTTTTTTTCACAAATATGAAGTATTTTCAGTTGCTTCTCTTTTCAGACCTTAACTTAACATATTTTAAAAATAAGGAACAAAGAGAGATACAAAGTCAAGGATTTTTATAAGAGAACATTTCCAAAACGTTAAAAATAAAATTGAAAGATAACCAAAATTGAAAGACAGCAAATTGTAACACCAAATTGTACAAAAAATATCCTGCTAATGTTTTATTTTTTAAAATACAAAGAAATTTTTTGTTCAAAGCTTTTAAAGAAAAATCCCCGCTTAAAAAAATTTTCTTTGCTTTCTCGGTTAGGTAGAACTTTAACTATAAACAATGAATTTATAAGCTATAAATAATAAAATTGAAATTTCAACTCCAACCCTTCAAAAAAGAAAAGTTCTTTGACAAAATTAATATAAAAAAAATATTTACAAACAAACGACCGGACACATAAATTTTATATAATTACCGCATGCTTTTAAAAAAAATTTTTTTTTAGAAATATGCTCAAAAAATGAAATATGAAACCATATTATTTAACAAGTATACAAAAAATCATCGTCAAACCTCAATGTAAATATGCCTAAACCCATCATTAATAAAATATTATAGGTACATACTCATGTATGTATATAATATGTATACGATTACATCTACGAATAGATTATACGAACAAAATTTTATTCTATAAATATAAGAAAATATCTTTAAATATACCTAAGTAGATAAATTTGTGTCTGCTTTTATTAAAAAATACTTATAAATACAATATATATATACCACAATATTCTGTATAATATATAAAAAATACTATAAATTTATAAAATTTAAATAAAGATACAAAAAAAAAAGTATATTTTACCCTTATTTGTAATTTGACGTTCTTACTGACTAAAAACCCGTATATAAAGAAAAATTTACCTTTATGTAAAAATATGTAAAATTTGATCAAAAGGATGTTCATTATTTTATTAACTTTAAAATAGGTTTAAAAAATTGATTTTTGTGGAAGGGAGAAGGAGCATTTTGACTTAAATTTTAAAATTTAAAGTAAAAAAAAATTTAAAAGCCCTTGAAATTAAAGCTGTTGATATTCTTTAACAATTTTTTTTTTGGAAACAGATTGCATTTTAATAACTTCGAAAAAAAACAAATTAACTTAAAGATTGGAATTTTCTGGTGAAAATCTATAGAAACAATTAAAAAAGTCATTTATTATAATTAGAAAAAAAATCTCATTATCAAGCAAATCAGTCTAAATAAATAGTATCAATCTTATCGGCTTTAAATTACAGAGTTTTAGGAAAACATTGTCAAAAGAGGTTAGCTCAAATAGAACAGAAGTGTTAATCTTTATTGAAGGGACAAAAATTTGAAATTTTACACACACGTATCTAAGGGTTGAGTTCGACTCTATCTCAAAAATTTCAACTAAATATTGTATGGCTCCTATTATAGTTCATCTTATTTCCTTTTAATCGTCGCATACTGCTAAGTCCTCGCAAAATAATAATTTCTAATAGCTGCTACAGTATAGCTGTCTTTGAATATTACTTCGTGAAGCTGTATACTAATGTATGTTGTAACTGTTAATATAACTTCGTGCGACTGTTAGCAAAATAATAATAGGCAGAGTTATTGTTTTCTTACAGTCCCACTCCGCAATTCAAAATTTCCGCATTCCTGCCCTACTATTTCCTATTCTTACTCCTTATTCAATATACTACGTGGGCAGTTCAAGATTTCTTCTAATTATATTGGCTAAAAGGGGAAACTGGTTTAGTCAGGAAGAATTTAACAGTACCGAAGTGGTATTTTTAATGTATTTAGAATATTTTCAACTCCCTTAGGAAAAAACAATAAAAATTTAAGGACGACAATTATTTTAATTTTTAGAGTTTTTATTTTTTTTAATTGAATTTTTTTAATTTATCCTGACTGCAAATTCAAATTGACAATATATATATATATTTTGCTATGTAAAATATAACTGACGCATCGATCTTAACGTTCAAGAAAATATTAAAAAATAAATTTTATAATGCATTTTGAAAATCAATAATTTTATTCAGAAATTACATCTGAAAGCTTAAATTGCGTTAATCTAAGTTTTTCATGTAAAAATACGTGTACGAAAGGCAAATTAAAATATCAAAGATTAGAGTTTCAAAAATAAAAAGTAATGACCAAATTCTTACTTCTCAAAAATAAAGATTATTATTTAAATTCAAAAACTTTTTTTTCTAATACTGTAGCAATTTAATTTTTTTTAATTTTAATATTTTAATAAGAGCAAAAAATAAAAATAATATCCTTTCTATAAACTACATGAAAATACTTTATATATATGTATTTACCAATTAAATTTTTCTTTATTCATACTTTCTTACAACACAGAAAAAAAAAAAAAGGATTTCATGTCCTTATTTACTTCCATGACCGTACACAAATAAACGTGACAGCTGCTACTTTTACTGTTATAAACAAAAACACTTAAAAACAAAACAAAAAATAATAATATTTAAAATATTGTAATAACGAATGTTTTCATTTTATATCTTCGGAAATACTCGACAATATTACCGAGTTAAATAATTTTTCTTTATATATATTTCTTTTTTTTTTAGTAATCATTTTCACAAAGGAATGTTTCAAAAGAAAATTTTTTTTTTTTAAAGAACATATGACGCAACGTTTTTACGGTATACAAAAAAAAACAAAAAAACTAATTTTTTTTTTTTTGCAAATTCTTATTTTTTTCAGTTACGCTTTACTTAATTTCCTTTCTATCAAAACCGTTGATATAACAGTTCATGTCGTGATACCTGCTTTACATACCGATAAGAAAATTAAACGGACAACGTAAAAAATTTAAGAATTATAACATGCGTATATTGAAAATGTTTATCAACACTTCCAAAAAGGAAAGGAAAATTGTTTAGAAAATTTTATATGCTCTCTGTAAAAATGAAATATTAATAAAAAAAACAAAACATAAAATAGTAAGTAAAGGAGGAAAAAAACGAAATTTTGTATAATTAAATAGGCAAAGAAAATAAATAAAAAAAAAAAATAAAAAACATAATAATTATTTCCTTTTTTCTTTCAATTTCATTCTAAGTATTATAAATTAGAAGCCATTAATAGTTGTTAGTATTTTTATTTTAAGGTATATTTACCTGATTCCTAGAAATATTTTGTATTTTAATATATTTATTATATATACATATATACATACTATAAAAACTATTACACAAATATTTTTCAAAGCAATGTATTTAAAAAATATTAAGACACAACAATATTTTACTAAGATTACTTATAGTTTTAAATAAATTTTTTTTAGTATATATAATATATATAGTATTTATAGTATATATAGAAATACATAAATTAAAAGTTATATATACCTAATACATAAAATATTTTTTTACAGTATTTTTTTTTAATCAGTTTTTTTTTTATTTTTTATTTTGTTTGCCCACTACAATACATTAAACTCTAAGTCAAAACCTTTTTTAAATATTTATATAACATTTGCTTGTTAATAGTTTCATAAATTCCATATATTTTAGTAACATCATTTAACCACTTGCTATATTTATACTTAACATTTATAAATTCCCTTTAATAAATTATTTAGGATAAGCCTTTCGAACGAACATAATCACTTTTTGTTTTCTCTCTTAAAATGTACATATATGTTTTAACAATTTTTTATTTTTATTTTTTCTTTTATATTAAGTATAACCTTGTAATATTATATACTGTAGCTAGGTATTAGTAAAAAAAATTTTTAAAACAAATCCAAAGCAAAAAACAAAAAAAATAATAAGCATAAAAAACGTTAACACTTTTCAAAAAAAAAAAAATAAATAAAAAGTATAAAAATGAAAATTGAACTGAGGTTTAAAAAAAAACGAAAAAAAAAAAAAAAAACAAAGAAAGAAAGGAATCATCGTTATACACGTACAATTTTTATTATTTTTATTCCATCCCTCCCTCCCCCCTTTTCTCTCTCTATACACCATAATTTATTATCAGTGAAAAATGAAAACAAAATAAAATAAAAATATATACAAATATAACCATTTACATAAGCATCCTATTAAATAATGTACACATAACACGTAAATGACTTTTTTAACACCATTCATTCAGTATTATAAGTATAAAAATAATCAAATCTAAATTTTAACACCTTTTTAACACATACAAAAAAAAATCAAAAAAAGAAACCATAAAATTATATTGCACAATTATTTGCAACCAAAATTATCAAATAATGTATAAAAATATAAATTCGAAAATGGGTTCTTTTTGTGAAAATCACGTTTTTTATTACCAAAATGGGTTAACATTATAAATATATAAAAAAAAAAAAAAAACTGTTAAAAATTTTTCAAAATGAATCAAAAAATAATTCGGAATCTTTTATTTCGAAAAAAGAAACTAACTCTGAGATTTAATTTAGTATTCTTTTAGCTTTTCTGAGAACTTGATTATTTTTCGAAATAAATTTGGCTTTAATTATGTTTTGTACTATGAATCAATTATAATTTATCAATAAATTAAATGCATACAATACTATAAACAAAAACAAAAAAAAAACAAAAAACAAAAAATTGTATTACAAAACTATAAAAATTTTATATTCAAAATTATTTTTTATATATTTTTTTTTTTTATGTTAATAAATATGTGGGAGTATTCTCTCTTTCATTTTTATGTAAACTAAATATTATATATTTGAAAAGCGCAATACATATATGTAATATGTACATGTATATTAATCTATATATATAGGAGGAATAACTTAACTTCCACGGACATAAGTTTCATGGAGATTGTGTCCTCTTAAATGAACTTAAGTTCCATAGAAGTAATGTCCGTATTTAAATGGACTTAAATTCCATTAAAATAGAAACAAAATTTCATGAAATTTATAACCAATTTGCTATCAGATATAAGTTCCATTGAAATGATGACCATTTTATTTCGATCAACATAAGTTCATTCATAAGTTCTGTTTAACGAAATAAAGTCAAATTAAAATTTTGTTAAATTTGTGAAAATATCGGAATTATATATATTAAGTAGGTATGTGATTTGGGTGTATCAAAATTTGCCGAAAAAAATTCCGAATATATATTTTGCTGAAAAACATTCCGAACGTTACAAAAATAGGATTGCTACTTTTTTCAGAGTATAAATATATACACATATATACGAAATTCTGAATTAGGACGAATTTTAGAGAATATTCCTTTTTATAGAATATTTATATATTCATATATATATGCGAGATTCTGAATTAGGAAGGATTTTAGATTCTGTAAAAGGGTATAACACTGATATTAGAACCAACTCTAAAATCCTCTCTAATTATTTTATTTATATACATATTAGAAAAGTGGAACTTATGGTTATTTTATTTGACACATAGTTTCCAACAAAAAAGTGCGAAACTTATGGTCATTTTATTTGAGATTTAACTTCCAACAAAAAGTGGTCAGAACTTCTATGGAACTTAAGTCTATTTAGAAATGGAATAGAACTTAGTTCATTTGGGAATGGAATAGGAATGGAACTTAAGTCCATTTAAGAAGAGATTAGTTCCATATGGAACTTATGTCCCTCGAAGTTAAGTTATTCCTCCTATATATACATATATACGAATTCTTTAAAATGTTCTGTGTAAATTTGATTTGATATTCTGGAAATTCTGAAATCTACTGAATTTAATTTATCAAAATTTTTCAATAAACATTTCGAATTATCGTGTCTTTGAAGTATTACTAAACAGCTTGGAAATTTAATTTTAAAATGTCAGATCAATGTCAAATATCATATTTTTGAAATAAATCATGACATTAATATCATCTTAATGACGATAGTTTTTTCTATATTTTCGATTATTTTGAATAAGTCTAAGTAAGGAAATGAAAAACCAAAATTAATAAATTGAATTTCACAAAATTTGTAACAATTAACAAAACTTTTATTGCCAAAAATTAAATATACAAATGTATAAAAAAAAAAAATGTGTATTATATGTTTGTGTCAACTATAGGATATCCGTATGAAGACAATAATATATGCTCTTTCCAGAAAATTTAATAATGTTTAAGAACATTTAAGGTATCTGACTTAATTAATTACTGAATTAATTACAGGTACCCCGTTACAAAAATCTCAATAGCCTATAGCTTTATTAATTTCCAAGGAAATTAAGAAATTGAATTTCAACCTGTTGCGAACCTGTTGCGTTAGAGTAGCCAATTCGTGTGAGATTCGTATAGACATCATTGGCATAAAAATGTAATTCTTTAGGTTAAATTTCAGATATATTGGTTAATCAGACATTGATTTTTTTTTTTTTATTCCCTCGCCATATAAATGTAACAAGAAAATTATACAATCTTTACTTTCCTGGTGTGATTGTAAATGTTGTAAGGCAGAATTTTTCTAACGACGTGTGTAAGATGCGATCTGTCGGTATTTACAATTCCTCGCTATTTATCCACTAGGCCAACACGGCTTTTATTTCATTATTTTTATTTCATTATTTTTATTTCATATATAAAAGAACTTGTATGGTAGCTATCCGCCGGTCTATAACAAAATTGGCATTTATATAAAAATTTCAGAATCATGTATAGCATTCCATTATTTTTTGTGTTATCGTGCGAATGGATAGACGGTCGCAAATATTAAGTCGGTTCAGAATTCAATCATGAGCAGAATATAACACACGAGTAATATTTGCCCATATCTATCCTATCTTCTTTAAGTTGTTACAAATGTAATGGACATTTTATAATACCTTTGAATTTTGCTTGTACTCGTACACTATTATTATTCATTTTTACTCTATTTATAATATTTTCTCTTAAAGGTAAAATATATTTTCATTTACTCTTTTTATTTATAAATTACTTTTTCTTTATTTTCAATAACAGTTTCGCTTAACGGTTCACAATAAATTCTCAAATTAATATTTATTAATCTCAATTAATGTTAAATAATAATTCAATTTCAATATGTATTTTGCTTTCAAAAATTTCAATATTAATTTCATTGAAAATCAGATTATTATTGTTCACAGGTGTGATAATTATAGCTTTTAAGTTAAGAAAAAATTTAAATAAACTTTTCAATTAATAATGATTTAATCTTAATGAATTAATATAATAAATATAAATTAAATTACACATTACTATAGCAGATTAACTCATTGTTGTTAGAAAAAATTCCAAGCTTTTATAAGATTCATTTTGATATTTTGGAAAAAAAAATCTGATACACGTTTTTTAGTTATTTAGTTAACATTTTTTTTATTAATAGACGTCCTTGTGTAACATGAAAGCCTTCCCTTCTATTCTAGGGTTCGCATTGAATTATTTCGTCAAAAGTTGTACAGATGAAAATTTAAGTAATACCTATTTAAAAAATATGTGTTTTTTTTTAAAGAACACTAGTGGAAGAATTTTACTTAATGGAACAAAACCAAAATAAAAATATTGGAAAATAAAAAGAATAAATGTTATTCAATATGACGACATCTCGCAATGATTTAATGAAATTATCTAATAAAAATTTATAACAGACGTGTTATTTAATTATAGAAATTTCCTGCAATATCTGGCGCAATTGCATAAAAAAAAAAAATTTAATGGATTAACAGATTGTAATGAAATTTATTCATAACAGTTCACTTTGAATTTTTCTTTTATGTTTTTTTTAAATAATAATTTTGTTATATGCTTAAATAACTACAGATTGTAATTTTTTTTTTTTTTGTTAAAATTTAATTATTTTCTTTTAAAATGATTTCGGATTTTTAAAAGAGTAAAAAAAAAATTTTTATTTGACGTTATTTATATCATATCTGTATAAATTTTAATGTGTATTAAATTTTTATTTTATATCAAAAAATATTGTCAATTGGTAATTGTTTTTTATTGACAATGGTATAAATGGTAATGAAACATATTAATTTACTGTGCTGCATTGAAAGTTAAATTTAAATTAAACGAAGTTAATTTTGAAAAATTTTTAAATTCTATTTATTGTTTTTACTGTTCCGAATGAAATTTATAAACTATAATGTCTTATTTGCAACGTAGTGGTCAATTTTCGCATTACATTAAAGATATCATTTATAGATATGAAATGGTTATTTTTTTATCTTACTTCTTTTGGGAAATAGGAACTATAGCCTCTACTAAAAATTTTAATCGAACTCGGTTCGCAGATATTGTTCTTGTATTTAAGATAATAGGATAAGATAATTTTATTTAGCTGTAGAAGGTTATTATTTTAATATATCATTCATATTTATTAAGAGAATATTTTTTGAAACTCAGGTTTAGAGTTATAAAACCTTTTTTGATTGAGGCATAGAGTCTGGAGTCAGTAGAAAAATAATGGAATGGTTTTTCTAACAATAAATTTAAGATTTTATTTTACTTAATTTTTGTATCCGATTCAAGTGTGATTTTTTATATGAGTCTGAAAACCTCTGAATCATAAAGCATTATGCTGTATTAGATTGGATATATTTTGATGACAGCTATATATACGGAATACATAAAATATTTATAATGGTATCACATTTTTTAATTATGAAGTTGTTATGTGTTTTAAATAATATTTTTTAAACAATTAAAGCCTTAAATTTTTTTAATAATTCTTCCTAAGTAATTGCAATATTATCAAGTATTAAATTTCGTCTGCGTAAATTCACCTTCATACGTTTCTTCCACCCATCATAAATTCCTCCAAATGTTTTAAAGACTCAGACCCATTTCAAAAAAGAGGACCTAAGTCTTTAAAACATTTATAATTTTATTTTCCATCTATAAAAATAATTACTATAATAAATTTATATTCTTCTTCAAGATTGTGATCTATAATAGATGACATCATTATGAGTATTAAAAATTCATATATCGTCAAGAAATCTTCCTATTTTACAATTTACTAGTCTAGGGATGTCGGAAGTAAAAATTTTAAATAACATTGAACTTATAACTCAGCCTTATCTCTGGATCTGTAGTCAATGTATACCTATGTACCAACTTAGGGATGTCTAAAGTGAAAATTTTAAATAAAATTTGAACTTATAACTTAACGTTGGAGTCACCTACAAAGGAGTCACCTTTTTTTCTGTAATGTATTACAAATATTAACTAAATAAATATTTTTAAAGTTTCCTATTCGATATACTGAATACAATGTATTATATTTTTAAAACTACAAAGTATAGATAGAATATAAATCGATTTCTCGAAAAATCTTCAATCGTCGTATAATTTGCATTGAAAAACAAACAACAAAAATGTTCTTATTTTTTTTCATTTTGTTTTTTCTTATTTTGTTTTTTTTTTTTGTTGTTTTTTTGTTTTGTTAGAAATAATTTGAAATCATCGATCAGGATATACTATAAAATTAAATGGAATGAAAAAGATAGGTACTAAAACCTTTAGAAAAAAAAATTTTTATTGTATCATAAGGATATCATTTTGTTTAGAGTCATAATTTAAAATATTCTAATACACAAAAAAACACCGATGAAATAAAGAAAAGAAAATTTCTTTATAAATTCTTTTCATCTTATTTTTCCGAACTTGCAGCAATATTTTTATGCTATGAGAATTCAATAATTTAAACGGAAGTTTAAAGTATAAAATATTTGTAATTTAAAAGAAAAATTTTTACCTTCATTGTATTGAATTTTTTGCTTCGTATGGTTTAGAATACAAAAATTAATAACAAAAAAATTATTATTTCCAGAAATTTAAGTTTATTATAAAATTAAGAATATTGCTTTGGTACTATATATACATCTAGAAAATGAATATACATCCCATGGCATGTGTTCTCCAAATTTGATAACTCATATGTATGATTTAGTAACATCTTTCATATTAACATCTTTTTTTCAAAAAATCCCTTCAAATTTTTTTACCCATCCTACATAATCCTAAATTTTTCTAAATCTTTTTTTCCAAAAATCCTTCTCAAACATCCTTATGTAAACGAAACTGTACGTTTGTATTAAAGATCCCAAGTCTATCCTAAAGCTTGATTTGAAAGGGGATGGTTAAAATTCAACACTATTTTTTAGTTTGATTAAAGCCCAACACTTTCGAATTTTTCGTTTGAAGTTTTGAAGTGATGACTTTTGAAGTTTTCCACCAACCCTCGTAAAAAAATAAAGAAGGAAACTATTTTTTGTCATTAATTGAAGTCAAAAGCCGATTCGTATCTAAACCAGATTAAAAAATCTAACAATAGTGATTCGTTTTTAACTCGAATCGAATATGACATTTCAATACCGTCTATAGTTGAGCTTTAGTACTTAGAAGAGTTAAGTTTATAAAAGTAGTGATTTAAGATACAAAATAGTATCATTAAAATGTTGTAAAAGTGTTGTGATAAAACTTATCTCAACATATATGGTAGTAAATTTTAAAAACTTCCTGACCTTATTAAAACTTATCTTGTTACAAATTCTAGTGTTATTAAATCCACACCTTTTACAGTTAATATAGAAATGTTAAAAAAATCACTTATTTATTTTTTCCTT
The DNA here is from genome assembly GCA_947095535.1 of Poecilobothrus nobilitatus. NCBI lineage: Eukaryota > Metazoa > Arthropoda > Insecta > Diptera > Dolichopodidae > Poecilobothrus > Poecilobothrus nobilitatus. The sequence continues at coordinate 23,989,700 of OX352773.1, read as the reverse complement.
TTTGTTTTTTTTTCTTTTTTTTTTTTGTTTTAAAATTTTCTTTTTGTTTTTTTTATTGTTTTATTTTGATAGATTTCTTCAATTGAACAAAAAATTCGTTTTTATAAAAGTTTGTCTTTTCTAATTTCCAAAAACAGAAATACTTTGATCTTTCAAAATATAGAAAATCTAAACAAAAAAATTGTATTTTTTTTTTTTTATTTTGCGAAAGAATTGATAAAAAAAAAAATCTAAAACTTTTTAATAAAAAGAATTTTCAAAAAGTACAAAACAAAATTGAAATAAAAATTTTTTTCTCCTCTTTTTACATGTGTATAAACAGAAGATTTTTGATAGTTCATAAAAACTTTTATATTATTTATTTCCATTTAGCACAATAAAAGAAAACACAAAGTAATTTTAGATCTCTTAAGGAACTTAAAATCAAAGCAAATAAAACAAATATTTCAACTTAACAGAAGAAAAGCAAATATTAAAGAAAAACAAATTCACAAACTTTTATGGAAAATTCAAAAACTATCTCTAAAAAAAAGAATTTAATATTATGGTTAAGTGCCCTACAGTCAAAAATATAAAGGAAATATTTAATTTAATATTTTATTTAGAACAAATATTTTTATTCTTTCTTTAATCTTTCAAAGGAAATTATAACTATGAGTAATTGTAATTGTCACTAAACCACTACAATAGTTTAATTAAATCTAGCGTAACCACTACAATTATTGAATCTTTTAAGAAAAATTTTACATATTTTATTTTCTATTCCATTCATTATGTAATATGCTGATATTAGAATTTTTGCAAAATATCTTAAAGATATTTAAATTTTAAAGTATTTTAATAATATTATTTTAGGATTAAAACCAGAATTAAATCATTACAGTGAGTTGTTTCATTTAAAACATTTCATTACAAACTCCTGAATTTTACATCCCAAGAATTATCGTCCAAAAATAAATGGACTGATTCACTTTTTCCAGATGATTTTTAGATCAAAATTTTAAAGAATTTCTTTCAAAACTATCACAAAAAAGCATAAAATCCATATTTTGTAGCTGATTAAACATCCCTCCTAATTATTATAATATTTATTAACAACTTTTACAAAAAAAATAATAGATTTCTTTTTATGAACGTAAATTCAATTTAATGTTTGTTTTTTTTTTTTCTTTTTTTTTAAATACATTTCTCTGCCACATAAATGTGGTCAGGAAATTACACAGCCTTCCTTGTTCAGGCGTCGATGTAAATGTCGTAAGGGGTGTGTGTGTCGAACCCACATTCCCTCGATGTTTACAACGTATTTTTATACGATCTTACCCACTACATATTTATACTTGAGAAAAAATATTTATACTGAAAATAAAATCATTTATTGACGAAAGAATATTTTAAAAGAAATACTGAAAATACTGTAAATACTGTAAAATTTCTGTAGAAATACTGTAAATTTTCAATTTAATACTGATCATAAAAATTATAGGCAAACGGATTGTTTTTATTCCAAAATTTAAAGAATTTTGAAAATGACTGATAAAAAAGTATAAATATTTATACTGGGGCAAAAATATTTATAATCAAAATAAAACCATTTACTGACAAAAGCATTTTTTTTTTCTTTTTTGACAAAATGTTAAATACTGTATAATATCATTTTAATACTGATCAGAAAAATACAAGCCTGATTTAATCATGTTAGTATGTTTTAACAAAATCTACAACTTTATATATATATATACGAGTATATGAATGAACCTAATATATTTTGATTAATGTATAAAAAAATATTTCCACAATATTATAAATGTATCTTAATATACGAATATTATCTATAAGATTGAAAACTGAATGAAGAAAAAATAATATATAAACATTCTTCTACATTAATTTAATCATTTGATAAAATTTTGTTGCACGTTTTTATTGTGACATTCGAAATATACATATATACATACCAAAATGTGTATACATATATACTATATACACATATATACAATATACATATATACATATGTATTGTTTTATTCATATGTCATTTAATCAATCTTCCTTTTTTTTTTTAATTATCTTAATAATAAAATGTTTTATTTGTAAAATATTAAAATTTTAAATTAATTTTGTTTTTGAATTTAAAAAAAAAAATACAATTAAAATAAAAAATAAAACACTTACCATATAAAATCTTTACAATGAGAACAAAATGTTGGTTGTTTAAAAAATCTCGGTATAAAGAGATGACCCTTGACATTGAAAACGTTTTTCTTTTTCAGAGCACCTTTTCTCAAACGATTTTTCATTTTATTTTCAACTTTTTCATCAGCTCCTAAGCCACCATCTTGACCATCTTCAGTAGCAGCCTTATTAGCTGCATTCTCTTTATTTTCTTTATCTTTATCAGCCATTTTGATTTATTTATTTATTTATTTATGTATAATAATTTATTTATTTTATTTTTGTCTCTTTTCACTTGTTCTGGCTGGCTTTTTTTTGTTGTTTTTCTTTTTACTTTGTTAGTTTTTGTTCTTTTTAAAAAAAAAAAAAAAGAAAAAAATCCGAATTGCTGTAATTTAATAACTTTTTTTACAGTAATACGAATTTTTTTATATTAAATATTTTTATTTTCTTTACTTATATTGAAAATTCTTTTTCAAAGGTGATCTCCAATTATAATTCCTATGTATCAAGAACTCTTTGTTATTTTTTTTTTTTTTTTATTGCTATTTTTCTTAATTCTGACAGTACTTTGTGTATCTTTACACTTGACGTTTTTTTCTCCTGTTTTTTTATTTTTATGCCTTGTCCTGTATTTTGAAGATTGTTATCCTTTTTTTTTTTATTTGCTCTTTTAAATATGGTAGATTATTTCTTAGTGTTTTTTGAATAGAAAAATTCAATTCAATTGTAAATGTAGAGAACTGTAAATGAAAGATAAAAAAAAAGCAAATTTAGTTTTTCTTATTTTTTTTTTGGGTTTTAAAAGTCATGAGAAAAATTCGAAAGAAAAAAAAGAAATTTTTTTTTCTTTTATATTCTTTAGATTATGGTTAAAATGAGATGGTTTCACTTTAAAGATATTTTTCTTAATGTTTAATATCTTTTTTTGTTTGTTTGTTTTTTTTTTTTTGTGTGACATTTTGTATTGATAGCAAGAAACAGGTTTTTAAGAGGATTAAAATATTAATTTCATTAAAGTAAAAAAATAAAAAGAATTTTATATTTTTAAGATACAATTTAAAGGAAATTTTTTTAAATAAAAACTATTTCTATTCATTTAAAGGTTATTTTTTTTTTGTTTCACATTTAAGAGCTTAAGTTTTCAAAACCACATAAATTTTTTTTTTTTATTTTAACAATAAAAAGCAATTTAACAAAATGTTTTAAATTTATATTATTAGTTATTTAGTGTTACCAAGATACAAGAGTATTTTAAAGAAATTGAAAGGTAAATTTTGACTTTCATTAATTATATATTACACAAACGAACCACAAAAAGGTTTTCTATTTATTTATCATTGATAAAAAAAAAATATCTGGTCCTTTTAACTTAAAAAAAACGGACATTTCAACTTATTATAATTTTATCTAACTATCTTTTTAAATAACAAAATATAATATAGACATTAAATTGAAAGGGAGATTACTAAAAATTAATAATTATGTTTAGGATTTATGTTAAAAAAATTTAAAAAAAAACTGCTAAAGTTCAGTGGTTTAAAAATTAACTTTATGTTACACAATAAAATCTGTCAAATAGAAAAACAAATGTGCAATAATTTATTAAGGTTTAAATAGACGCTTCTTCATTCAAACTAACTCGTTACTTATCATAAGAATGTAGAAATAAAATTAAACGAGAAATATTTTATAGAAAACATTATTTAATCAAAACAAATCAATACTTAGGTAAGATACTAAAGGTACAATAAATCAATAAGGTCCTAATTTTAAATTGATTGTTACTTATAACAAAACTTATAGTAAATTTTATACACGCATACACAATATATTTATTATTTGTTAAATGCAAAAGCAAGCGAAATGTAATACTTAATTGGGTTATAAATTAATTGGGGTATATAATAAAGTCTTACAGTATTGTCAACACAAAGGATTATTATAAAATTGTAAAATGACAAAAACAAATTTAATACACATAAACTACAACTCTGAAACTTTATGAAGAAATTATTTAAATATAACAGAATAAAATTTTATAGAAGATTATTGTTAATACAATATGGTATAATAAAAGTTATAGAAGAGTTAAGAGTTATAAAAGTCAATCTCTAGATGAAAGAAATGAAAGAACGAGTAAAGTAAATTGTTATTAAGTTATTATTGTAATAGTTCAAGATGAAGATCCTCCAGGACACATACTCAAAAGTTACAAATCTTTACTACGAGCACGATTTGTGCAGCTAGAACCATATTGCTTTACTATCAGCAATAAATGATATGTGCAGCTAGAACCATATTGATGAACTGTCAGCAATAAACTCTCTACAGATCTTTAGTTTCGTAAAGGTAGTAGGGCTGACAGAAGTATTATATAAGTGAAGGTGAAATCCACAATGCAAAGTAATACGGAGAGCACAATATCTACATTTAAAGATCTACTATACATCAGAGCTACTTTAAATAATAATAATCTAACTAATTTAATTTTTTTTTTTTAATTAAACCTAAATAGTATTTCTAACTTTAATTATATGTAACTATTTTAATATAATTTTGTAATTTGTATATTAAAGTTTGTATTTCCAAAAAGGAATAGATGTTATATTAATAGTATTAATAACAAAATTTTCCTTTTATTTTTACAAATATACAATAACAACAAGTTATTTATTGAAAACTTAATATTTAATTAACACTTAATTGATTTACAATTAATAATTATACACACATATATAAATCCGTCATAATAAAGTTCCTTAAATATAAAAACATAAGTATTGTTAATAATAATTTAATTTAATATATTTCATTGAAATATATTTGTATATAAAATGTACTCGTAGAAATGCCAATTCATTAATAAAATTTACATTGTGTATAATAAATTGACAAAGAAATAATTTTATATTAATCTTATATTGTACATAAGAGAAAAATTTCTTTTCACAGAAATTCTAATCCTCTTAGTTGTACTGAATTATTCCTTAATTTATTATACGATTTATTTAATTATTATAATAAATAATCCTCAATTAATATACTATTTATTCTAAGGTTTGAATTTTAAATTTTAAAAAAATATTTTAAAATAATTAACTGAAAACTAAAACTATGAGATGTAAATATTTCTTTTATTTATATGCCATCTGTAATCTTATACAAGAACAATATTATATTAATTAACAAAGTATACCCACAGTTACAAGTTCTGATGTTGGAAATGGTAACACATGGTTTTCATTATTATCAAGGTTGATATCATCTATGATCTTTTTTCAGGAGCGCTAGTTTCCAAAAAAAGATCATAGAGCATTAATTTCTTACAGTTTCGTTTTATCAAAATCTCGTTCAAAATTTTCGTTTTATCAAAATATCGTTTTTTAAAATCTTGTTATACCCGTACGATAGGATCCGATATAATAAAATTACTCCTCCGTTTGTAACACCTCGAAATAAGCGAGCTAGATATACCTTCAAAGGTATGGATCGGATCAGAAAAAAATTCTAAGACTTTTGAGCCATGTCTGTCCGTCCGTCCGTCAGCACGCTAACTCAAAAACTAAGAAAACTAGAATCTTGAAATTTATACAACATATTCTGGGAGTAATTTGTAGGTTCCCTATTTTTTTTGGTTGAGTTTGTACCAAACCTTAGGGTAGCTCTCGAACACCTAACTTTTAGATCCCGACACTTTTTTTGGAATAGAGCTATGCAATTTTAACTACTGATAGATCTCATAAAAATATTAATTTTATTTTTAATAACTTTTTTTTGTAGCCCCACCCGTTACGGAGCTACAGCTCCACAAAGGTTCAAAAAAGCTCCATATTTAAATTGTTATAGCACAAGTTGCATAAGGTATATCTTCATTTTGAAAGCCTAACGATTACTACTTTTATTAGCTTAAAAAGTATGTATACAATAAATATATAGTTGTGGCATACGGTGTCTTAATTTACCGTTATGCGAAACTAAAATTTTGCAAAATTTGCCCTTCTATCTTCTAAACGGTTTAAGTTGGAAACTTGAAATTTTGACAAAAGTTAGATCTTTGAAAATAAGTATGAGTCATCTCAGTCATCTCATCTCATAAAATGAGTCATCTCTTTTTTTTGTATCACCCCCGTTTAGGAGCTGCAAGGGGTTAAAAACTGAAAATTTCCTATTTTTAAACACCTGTAACTTGAACACCTGTTAAAATTTTTTTGAAGTAATACACAAAAATTAAAGCTTCAACATTATACTCTTATTTCTGTTAACAATTTTTTTTAATAATATAGGGTTACTTTATAATTGACGAAAGTGTTACTTGATTTTTTCAAATTTTCTAACAAATTTCGTTAACGAATTTTTTGCATTTAGTTTTACTCGATAATTTGAAATTGTTAAGGATATAATGCGTAGTACAAAAAACTGTAAATAAATAAACAACATAACGGTTGCTTGAAGAATTTTTGCTTATATGATATATATTTATATACATACTTATATAATATCATGTTTATTTACATATCGTATATGTCACTAGTGAATGAATGATAAGAGTATAGATGTATATTATATAGCGCCGTATTTACATACATACATATATGTATTTTATTGTACTTATAAGAAATTATTCTGTCAATGGAATATTTAAATATAATATAATATAATATTTAAAATTATAACAAAATATTAGTACAAAATTACTATTTTGTACTAAATAAATTTAATATACATTTACCGCTTAGTATTAAATGGTACCATAGAATATTTGGAAAAGTTTTGGATTGATAATCGTTATGTTGAAGGTTAAAATCTGTTTTTGAAGAATGTATAAAGTTTGAATATATGTACAACTCATAGTTCTAGAAATTATAAAATTCACCCAAATTATTTTAAAATACTAAAAAAATATTAAAAAAATAATATTGTGAGCAGAGTAACAGGCTGTGAACATACTAACGATTCGTACGGGTATCTAAGAGTTGACAAAGGCAACTGTAATCTTCCTCGTTTTTAATTTTAACTTAATGAAAACTGCATTTTCAATTATCGGACTATAGCATCAACATATGATAGAAAATAAAATTTTTATCATGAAATGACTAGGTATACTGAAATAACTTTTCACTCAGGGTAAAGAGTCATTATAGGCTAAGAAGTTCTTAAGTGGTTAAAATTGAAAAATTGGCTTCATCAAATCGCCTGACAAAATTGTTTTTATATTATGGGAGATTTAAAACTCAGAAGGCTAATTTTTAACATGATTCCAATTTTAGTTTTTTCACCTTCCACTCTATAAGGAGCATAAGGGCATCTATACTAAGTAAGTTATTATTTATTTTTCACTAAGGCTTTGGTTTCTGAAATCAATAGTATCACTAAGCCGTTGATTACTCGGCTGTAGCTTATGTAAAAGACTATGACTCAAATATTTGCACGCCATTTATGACCATATACTATTTTACTTTTATTTTATTATAATATTTTGCGAGATATGATGATGTGATATTAATTATAGGATATATCTATATGCTTATTTTTTATTCAAATATATATTATAAAAAAAACTATATGTATTATAAAAAAAAACTATATGTATTATAAAAAAAACTATATTTCTTTTATTAATCTATATAACCCAGCCAAGGTTTTAATCAGAGACTTTCGAATGAAATGCCGGCGTCTTAACCTAAACTACGCCATTGGCTGCATACACGATTCTAATATTTTTCTTATGCTACATACACATGGAAACAAAAACATAATATGTAATATTCCCTCTAACGCATTTTTAAAAAAAATTTTAGTTAAATATTTGATAAAATGTTCAATAATTTCAAGCATATGAATTTGATTACACATATAGTTTTTATAACACATGCATTTATAAGAAACATAATATTTCATAAGGGATATTGTAATTATACATACAAACAATTTATTATTTTATGAAATTATTATATACAGTCCAACACCCAATATTGAAAAATTTGCTTCTTCTTTTACACTCCGACTCCTAATCAAATTTCTATTAGAAAAAAAAAAATAAAAAGAATGATAATATTAGATGAGCCGAATCGAATAGTTAAATGCTTATAAATCAATTATTTATGTTATAAGGACCTATACTATACATGTAGATGGATATATTTGTATGTATTTATATACATATTCATATATGAAAAAACAAATTATTCATTTTTCTCTTATACCAATAATATCCTTTTTCTATCCTATGGCGTATTCAGTTTTATCATGTTTTAAAAATTTTATTCTCGTATAGAAAACAACTCGTGCTACATTTTTGCAAAGAAACGACAAAATAAGAAAACAACAGATAATTTTTTTTTTAAATCTCAAAAGCCCACATACCATGTGGTTTGGAAAAGCTTTTAGATGGTTTACCCATCCTTGTATTGTTTTGTTTTTATTTTAAACTTATAAAAAGAAATCCTTTGCCATCAGACTTTTACAGAAACAAAAATAAAAATGTGTTCCCAAATGCTCAGTCTATTGGCCGGATAAGGATTTACTCTATACATAAGTATATACCTTATTTTAAGTTTTTCTTCTTCTCGATAAACACCAAACCTTTGGGCCATTTTTATTTTTGAATTATTGATTAAGAGTATCTACTTTTGAATTTATAAATTTAAAAAAAAACAGAAACGAGGCAGTATGTAAACTAAAGGTTTTTAAAGACGCACATTTTTTTTGTGTTAAAATTTATAATAAATTTTTTGAATTTTTTATATAAGAAAAAATTGTAAAAAATTAAAAGGCACTTCCTAAATTTAAAGGAAATTCTGTATAATAAAGCTCATATAAAAATATAATATAGAAGCTTTCATTTTTATATTTTATTTATGACAAATTTGCACAATTCTCGAAATTATCGGTGTCTAAAAATAGCGAATTTTAAATTTTAGACTTTAAATTACATGGTTCTATCTTAAATGGTGTAAAAGTTTATAAACAAACGGACAAACGAACGGATAAAGTGAAACTAATAAGCAAAATTTTTAAAAATTTTTTTGCAAAATATGTTAAAAAACAAGTAGGATCTTTTTAAAATTTTATTTTAATTTATTTATTTTTGCATAAAGAAATTGAATTAAGCGAAATTGAGTGAAAATAGCTTTAAAGCATCTTCGAATATGGTTTCTTCTTGTACACTCCGACTCCTTATCAAATTACTATTAGTAAAAAAAAAAAAATTGATTTTTCTTTTTCACAAATTTTTGTCCTAACCCATTGGTTGAGATAAACTTGAAATGAGATTGCCTTAACATAAATCTTCTATGACAAGAAATATTCTGTCTTTTTAACAAAGATAAAAATTTTCTGTAGCATGTTTTTTAAATTACTCAGAATTAATGTGGAAAAATGATTAATCTTTAAAAAATTATCATCTTCTTCTGCCAAAAGATTTCAGAGTTTCGGTTCTCGTCGAGAATATCCTTCCTCCTCCTCCTCTAAATAGATACTGTAAATCATTTCATAATACCCTATGTCACAGATGTTATGCATGGATGTAAGTCACAAATTACTTTGCAATTACATAAAAAAAAAATTTTGCAAATCTGTAATAAGGCTTTTGAAGCATCGCAAATGCTTTATCATCAGAAGCAAATATAAAATTAATTATTGACCCTCTTAATTTAAATTAAAAATTTGCAAACCTTTAATTGCAAGTATTTTAGATAAAACAATTACAAAAACAAGTAAATACATAAATAAAAGAAACATTTTATTTGTGTAAAAATCTGGGGTACCGATAATTTTCGCAAAGAATTTTTGAGCTCAAGAGTTTTATAGTTGCTACGTTATTAGAAATACAAATAAAACAATTACCGTAAATAATTTTACTTTTCCTTTTATAATTTTCTAAACTTTCTTTTTATTTAAAATTTAAAAAATAAGTATATATATATTGAAAATAAATTCTTTATTAGAACCAAATATGAGTAATAAAATTTAAAATAAATTATTTGAAAAAAAAAATTTTTTAATTTTGTTATTTTAACCAATTCTAAGTCAAGGTGTACTACTACTTTTTTTTTTTTTTTTTATATATACGAGTATACATTCGAAACATTCTAAAATACTCCATTTCTGAATAAAAAAACATTAAACATAAATAAACTTTATGTTTTTTAGCAAATTAATGAAAATTTATAGTATTTTTTTAATGTTGTTTTTTTTTTGTGTCTAATAAAAAGCAATTTAGAAAATCTTAATTAATATTATCATCCACTTAAGCTCATCGCAACCGTCAATAAAAAAATGATTAACAAAAAACAAAAAAAAAACAACAAAATAAAAAAACGCAATCATGGGAATATTCAATTGAGCTTTTTTTTTTTGTTTTTTAAGAAAAAAACCAAATTTTAAATACACTTTAGAAATAAAACTTTTTTTTTTTTGGTGTTTATTTCAGTACAACCAAAAATGTTTTTTAAATTTTATACCGGAAGATTTTATTTATACAACTTCGTTTAATTACACTATATTTACTTTCCGTTAAATTCTAAATATAAATTAAAAAAAAAAAAAACTAAATTTTTATTATTCTAAAATCATAATGTTTTTATTAAAAAAAACCACAAACCTGTACATTTTTTATAATATCTATTACAAAAAAAATATACCTATATATATTATCATGTATATGTACCTACATATGTATGTATATAAAAAAAAATTTCTTCCATCTCAAATCATAAAATTTTTATTTTATGCTGTGTTTTTTTCTTAGAGGTCAAAGTTTTTTCTCAATTTTTATAAGTTTCAATTATTTTTTTTTTTTTATTTTTTATAAAAAAAAAAAAATTTAAGTAAAAAATTTCGCAAAAAAAAAGTAAGCCTTTAACAAAAACGTAATATTTTTTAATAATCATCAATTTTATCAATTAAAACAGTAATAAAATAAATATAAGTCCAGTACACAAAAAAAACAATGTTTACTTTAAAACCATAACAAGTTGGACTTTACAATTAAAATAAAAAACGTTAAAATTCAAATAAATTACGTTTTACTTATAATGGTAGATTTTGAACGAGCTTAACTTAATTAAAACTTGAATTAGATTGATTATGCAAAATATAATAGAAAAGATATACGAGAAAGCAAAAATTTCCTTGTCAATTTTTAAATACCCAAAGACATAGCTACCCAAAGGGTGTGGTCGAATCTCAAACAAAAGCAATACGAAACCTATAAATTGATCTAAAAATATTTTGTGTTATTTTCAAGATTGTCGCTTCCTTAATTTTTGAGTTATCGTGATCAACGGATAAAGTTAACCGACTAATGTTTCGATTCTATGGTTTGGATATACACCTATGACCTAAGTTAGATATAGTCTCATTCTTATTTCGGTGTATTACAAACGGAAGGAGAAATTTCAATATATCCGAAACTATCGTACACGGTACGAGTATAAAAATGTCTGTATAATTTACAATTACAGTTACGTCGAATTTAATACATTTATTCGAACTATTACGGATATATGCAAGTATGTACTTTAATAATTAACAACTTAAATGAAAATATTTAAAATGAATTTCGAAATAGTTGAAAAATAAAACAATGAATAATACAATATATTTCAACGAAGTACTTAAAAGAAAAGAAACATTACATAAAAACAGATTAAAAAAATCCTGTTATAAAAAAATGTAGAGTTTATACAAATTTTTTATCAATATACAAGAAAAAAATTTTACAATAAATCTTTATAGAATATTTAACAGACATGGCAAAGCAAATGCACGAAATTCTGTTGAAATAAAAACAAACATTGAACAAATCAACGTATCGAAAAGATTTAAAAGATCATAACCAAATTTTATGAAATTGAATTCTTTAACAAGGAACAATGCAACACAATCTTTTTCAAAGATTGAATTGAATCGGTAAAACAATTTTCATGGACAAAGAACAAGTGAAAAAATTTTCATGCTCTAATTAAATAATAAATTAGTAAAATTTGATATAATTGTGTGTCAAACAAAAATGTTGACAAATCAACATGTCAAAACGCTAAAACATGTGACTTTGTAAATGTCAAATGATAAATGTTTAAAAAAATTAAACATAAATTATACATATTTTATATACATATTAAAAAATGATTCTATTTTAAAATGTTCAAATTTACAAACAAATTGTTTATTGATGTTATTATTATTCCCGTACGATAAGTACCGGGTATAATAAAATTACTCTTCCTTTTGTAACACCTCAAAAGAAGCAAGCTAGATATTACCTTCAAAGATATGGATCGGATCAAAATCAAATTCTGAATCGAATAAGCTTTGTCCGTTCGTCCGTCCGACTGTCAGCACGCTAACTCAAAAATTATTAAAGCTGGAGTATTGAAATGAACACAAAATATATATATTTTTTTTTTCTTTATTTCAATAGTAATATAAATATACAATTCTAAATAATGTTTCATTAACTTAAAACTAACATATTATTTTTAGATCTTAGCCTAAGCCGTCCGATCTTATAATTCAAAAGTATGAAATACAAATTTAGTGTATTATGTATGTTAATAAAACAAAAAAGCTAATTACTGTCAAACTAAGCTACCTAAATTTAAAAAAAAAGTATATAGACTTTCTTTACATATTTATTTAAAAATTTAAAAATATATATGTACAACTACCAATTCATTTCCATAATTCATTGTTTCTTATCTTTCATTTAATTTTATTTTATTTGTTGTTAAAGTAATACTCAGAATGAATCTTTTTATTTGTGTTTTAAAGATTATAATTGAATCGATTTGTTCAATTGGCAATTCATTAAATAATTTTAAACACTTATACCAAACTATTATTATTCTGCTGATTTGTTTTAAATAATGAGAGATAAAAATTTGCTTTATTCCGCGTGTTGCGTGTATGTATGTCAATCATTCTATTTAATATAAAATTGTGTTTGATTCTATTATTGATAATTTTGAACGCAGTTAGGTATAATTCCCGTTTACAAACATTTGTGAAACTCAGATATCTATCAGTATATATTAAATTTGTGGGGTACATACGGGGATAAATGTGAATTATTTTTATTGCTTTCTTTTGAATTATTTCAAGCTCATTTAATGTTCGCTAAGTAGCTCCATTCCATATTGGATTTAGATAAACAATATGTGACATTATAAATGAGGAATATATTAAATATAATGCATCCATCGAGATGAATTTTCGTAGTCAATTTAATAAAAAAAGGTGGGGTGATATTTTTATTATTTTTGAATCAATTTGTAGGCTCCCTATTTTTTTTGATTGAGATCCAACCATTCGGTAAACAACTAACTTTTTGATCTCCACATTTTTCATACAAATTTTTCAAAAATTCTACATCGGTTGAAGTAGACCCATGACATTTTAATTAAGGATAGATATCCTAAAAAAATTAATTTTATGGAAGAACTTTTTTCTGTAGCCCCACCCGTTACGGAGCTACAACCCCTCAAAGTTCGAAAAAGCTCTATATTTAAATTCTTATAACACAAGTTCTATAAGCTATATCTTCAATCTGAAAATGTCAAACATACAAATACAAATATGTACATATATAATGAATATATACTTGTGCCATACGGTTGCTTAATTCACCGTTACGCGAACCTGAATTATTGCAAAATTCTTTAATCTTTCTATCTTCTAAAAGGTTTAAGTTAGAAACTTGAAATTTTGACAGAAGTAAGATCTTTGGAAATCAGAAGTCTTTGAGTCATTTCAGAAAATTTTTTTTTATCGCCCCCGTTTAGGAGCTATAAGGACTCAAAAACTGAAAATTCCTTATTTTTAAACACATGTAACTTGAACGTCTGTTAACATTTTTTTGAAGTAATAAATAAAAATTAAAGCTCCAATATTATACTTTTATTTCTGTTAGCAACTTTTCTTAATAATATAGGGTTACCTTAAAATGGACGAAAGTGTGATTTGGTTTTTCTCAATTTCTCTAACAAAATTCTTTAACGATTTTTTTTGTTTTTTTATCCGATAATTTAAAATTGTTGAGGATGATAATGCGTTGTACTTCAAAAAAGTTGAATAAATAAAAAATTAACGGTTGCTTGAAGAATTTATATTTATATGATATTCGTACCTATACAGTATACATACTTATATATGATGTTTATTTACATATTGTACATGTCAGTGACGAATAAATATATGTATATATTATATAATAACAATATTGACATAATATGTACATATATAGCGGCGTATATTCGTATTTTGTTGTACATATTTATAAAAAATTATTCTATGAATGAAATATTTTTAAAGGGATAATACAATTTGGCGATGGCGATATAATATAAAAATATATATGAATACATATGCATATTAATATGCATATATTTGATATTTTGTAGGAAGTTTAGTATAAATTAATATACATTTGCCGCTTAGTATTAAATAGTATTAGGTACCTATATCATATTTGGAAAAGTTTTGTATTGATAATCGTTATAGGTGGAAGGTTAGAATCTGCTTTGAAGAATGTATAAATATATTGTTTGAATAAATGTATGTACAAACCATAGTTCTAGAAATTATAAAATTCACCCAAATTATTTTAAAATGTCTAAAAATTAAAATAATTGTATTATAAGCAGAGTGACAGCATATGAACATACTAACGGGTTCGTATGGGTATCTAAAAGTTGACAAAGGCAACTGTATTCTTCCTCGTTTTTATATAATTTCTTTTTATTTTAATAGTGAGCAGCGGTCGGTAATAAAATTCTATTATTCCCCAAATCAATTTTTATTATTTGATTTTTGTTTTTTATGAAAAATTATTTATGAATTATAAAAAATCTAAAAAAAAAACTACAATTTTTTGTTAAAATAAACTTTTGAATGGGTGTTTTTTTAACAAAAACGTTAAGGCGCTTAGTTTTATTTTTGGCGCTAAGTTTTTTTTTCATTTGAAATATTTAAAAATAGATATTTAATTTTTGACATTGAAAAGATTTGCAACTACTGGACCACCTAATAAGCAATTATAGCCCCCATAAAAATTCATGTTTTTCAAAAATTAAATATTTATTAAAAATATCTATTTTCTATAAAATACAAAAAAAAAAAACAAGAAAAATATTTTATGTAGGAAGTAAGAAATGAAAAATTTGCCTTTTTTTCTAAACAAACTTTTTATTAAATATATAAATATGACTGATCCAAAACTCAATAAAATATTTAGATGTCTACAACTAAATACTAATATTAATATTATTTGAAATCTACTGTATCGCATTTTTTACTAATTTTAGAAAATCGCTAACTATTTCTAATTAAATAAAGAAAATTATTAATTTCCAAACCTATATTTATATTCCAAAAATTACATTTAGTTATTCATCAGAATTTTAAAATTATATAAAATTCAAATCAAGCAAAACTAAAATTTTTATTTAAATTATTAGAAAATTTTAAATTTATACAATTTAACATATTTTTTAAATAATTTATTAAGGTATATTTACCGATTACTATACATACTTGCAATATTTCATATTAAATTCCTTTTTGCAACAATAAAATAAAATATTGACTTTAATGTTAAATGGAAAAAAAAAACAAAATAAAATAAAATAAAACAAAGTTAAAAATACAATTAACAATAGCACAAGTGAATATGACTGAAATATTTAATTATCACTAGTCATCTTTTTAGCATATTTAAAAAAAAATGTTTTTAGTTCAACTTTGTCCATTTATCCATCTGATCTCTTTTGCCTATAGGAATACTCTTTCAATTAACGGTAATTTAAATTTATTATTAAGAGAAACCAAAATTTTAAATTACATTATTAACAATGACACAAGTGAATATGACTCAAATATATAATTATCACTAGTCATATTTTAAGCTTATTTTTAACAAAAAATTCAAAAAATATTTGATTTTTAGTTCCATTTTGTTCGGCCTCTTTTACCTATACGAACAAATCTTTAAATATTATTTAACGGTAATTAAAATTTAATATTAAGAGAAAACAAAATCTTGATCTCATAAAAACCAATTTAGGATCTCATAAAAAAAAACTAATAATAGACAAATGAAATTTGATAAAAGTTCAATTATTTTAGAAATTCATGTAATTCATGTTACCTTAAAAAAAAACTTTTATTTTATTATTATATACATATTTGTATACATTTTTATAAAATTGTATTTTATTTTTAGATATTATACCAGCAGTCAGCACCTTTAAAATAAAAAATCCAAGCTCAATCATTATATTTTTATCTGTGGAAAATGGCTTTTCTTAATTTTATAGGATAAGTATCTGTAATAAGTATCTGTCATAAAAATCTAAGAAAACGTATAAATTTTTGATTCGAATAAATAATCAGAATAATCTAAAAATGCTTTAAAAATCTTTAATTTAACACGCTGCCCCTTATTTATTCTATATACATAAAACAATATAATCATGCATATACAATTGAAAATTATTTTTTTTTTTTATTCTGAATTTATTCTCAATATTATTTAAAAATTAAAAATAATTAAATATTAAATAAGAATAAAAAAAAATTATGGTACGTGTTTCCCGTCTATTCTTATTGTCAATAAACAAAACAATCATATATATTTATTAAGTGTATGCCAATACAATTGAAAGATTTATCTTAAATTTTCAAAAGACATAAAATTTGTGTAATTTATTAGATACTTGAATTGAAAAATAAAATTTATTTGAATGAAAATCAAATTGAAAATATATTATGAATTGAAAATACTGCAATTCATAATATACAATTTATAAAAATAAAATTTTTAATTGAGAAATATTATTATTTCATATGGAAAATTCATTTTTAAAAATTTTCAAATTTATCATCTATAGTTATTCAAATTTTGAAAAAAAAATGTTTAAAAACAATTCAATTTTCGCCACTTGGTTTTCCTACTTCCAATTAATTGAAGTATTTTTCATTTTCAAAAAAAAAGGAAAACAAAAAAAATTAATTTTATTTGATTTTAAAATATTTTTGTTGTTTTTGTTTTTAATTATTTTTAATTTTTTTTTGTGAATATTATTATTTATAGATAGCTATTTACATTTTAACAATAACATTTAGATCTTTTTTATTGTGGATACATACATCGTGGTTGAAAAATCTAAAATATTTTAATTAAAAAATTAACAATTTTGAAAAATTAAAATACAAACAATTTTAGATAAAATTCTATAATTTTTGGGAAATTTTTTAAGTATTTCTGCTTAACCGATATCAAACGGTTTCGTGTTTATAACTATTAGCTCACTTAACAATATTGTGATTAAAACAGTTTTAGTGGTTATAATCGAATAAAAAGAAATTATAAAATATTTATGAGATTAAACCAAAAATTTAAAGTTTAGTAAACTAAAAAAGACAGTAAACGAAAGGTTTCTAAAGGAGCATATTTTTCAAAAGTCAATAAAAACAGTTTAGAATAGTGATTTGTAACATAATTTCTAAGTTTTCTTTGAATTTTATATGTATGAAAAATTTTGAAAAATAAAGTTATATTTTCTTCAGTTTTAAGGAAACTCTTTATAATTAAGAAAAACTGTTAACATCATGTAAAACCATAATAGAATACGTTTTACTTTGCAAAAATGTGTACAGGTGCGTTAGTTTGAGGTGTCTAAAAATAGTAAATTTTAAATTTCTTTCTCCCATTAAATCTTAAACAGACCCAAAAAAAATTTCTGATGTAACTTATGCAAAAGATTTTTTTGCTTTCAAAATTTCAAAGTTTTAACTAAAAGCCTGCTGGAGTTGCATCAAATTTTGAAATTCTTCTTATAATTCTAATGTTTAAGGGAAACTTTCTTTAATTTTAAGATATGTATAACCGTAAATAATCCAGAAAAATCGTTTAGGAATGTTAAAGTGTAATATTAAAACATCAATTTTTACATATTAATTTGTAAAAATTTTAACTGTACGTGGTACAAAATTACAGGTACAAAAGTAGCAGATTTCTGGAAATAGTATATTTTCTATTTTTTAAGCTCTTAAACAGGGTGGTACAAAAAAAAATTTCTGAAATAACAATTCCAAAAGATCTTTCTTCTCTGAAAGTTTCAAAATTCTACTTAAAAGCATTTCGGGGATATAAAAGAAGCAAAATATTGCAAAATTTTGTTTTCACATAACGGTATATTTAAATACTAAATGGTATATTTAAATACTAAATTTAAAAGAAAATGTGTAATTTTTATAATGATATAAAAGCAAACAAAAGTTTAGTCGTATAGCGTTTTTAAACTCAAAAAATGTTAAACATCAGAAGTTAAGATAATATGTATATACATTTAAAAATAGGGCTTTTTCAAGGTTTAAGCTCAATTAGGCCTTCTTCAAAGTTTTAGCTCCATAATAAGTGAGGCTACATAAAAGGGTTCTAAAACATTATTTTTTTAAGAGACACCTGCCCATTGTTAAAATTTAATTGCTCTATCTTTAACGGTGTAGAAGTTTTGTAAACAGACAGAGTGTAAATGGACAGAGTGAAACTAATAAGCAAATTTTTTAAAAAATTTTTGAAAAATGTGTTAAAAATAAAAGATAATAAAAAAATTTAAACAACTTGAGAGAAAAATAATTTTAAACAAAATGATCACAAAGAACATCTCATGAGGGTAATAATTGTTACACTATAAGTAACTAAAAATATGAACAGATCCTTTTATATTCCTTTATACTTTTTATTAAAATATGGTACAAAAAAAACTAATAGTAATCAATTCAAAACATATCCTTCACAATAATTCTGCATAAATTAATTTTTTATTTGTTTTCATATCTATTGATTTTTTATTTTTTTTTTTTATAGAACTATGATTACAATAATTTCAACTTTATTTAAGAAAAAATAGTACTCTAAGACCTTAGTTTTGAAAGTTACTCATGTTAAAACGTTTTTAGAAATTACTTATATTAATTTAAATTATAATTTAAAACTGCCTGTGCCATACCATTTATGGCTTTTAAACTTGCCTGCAAATTCTCATAATGTTGTCATGCATAAAACATTATAATTTTTTTTAAAATCACTTTGAACTCTTTAGTTTAATCTTATCAAAATATGCTAAAATTGAATAACTCAAACTCTCTGTTTTCGGAAAAACTGTTTTATTTATCTTAATAATTTTAGTTTAGTTCTTACTGATTTAATAAAAGGTGCAAGCATTTATTCTTACTTTTCTTTAAAATAATTTAGTTGTTAATTAAATAGGAAATAAAATAAATGATATATTTTCGCACCAGTCTGTATATACACTTCATATACTTATTTCAATAGTATGTAATTCTATACTTTTATAAATTGTATAGAAAATAATGGAATTTTATTTAAATTTTAGCAAAATTTTCAAAGGTTTAACATTTGAATAGATGAGTTTTGTGTTGTACTACAGGGCAGTGTGTATCAGAAAAGGTGGAATCTACGTAAAAGATGGTAAGAAAACTCAAAACAAACAAATAGATTTACAATATAGGATAGTCTTTCTCTAATGATTACTCTCTAAATTGGATGCTTGGTGACTTTAAAAGACTCAAAAGAGAAAAATACAAAATGAATTATAAAAAATTGTACGTTTGTTTTGATATTTCCTACATATTATCATATATCACATCTATTATTGGAACACCCTCTATATGATAAAAATAGAAATATTCTAAAATTAAATAAATTTCTAATAGAAGAAAATCAATAAATTATGAATAAAAATTTAAAAATAAATATTTCCATTGGGAGCATCACATTCAAAAATTGTTAAAGTCTTTAAGGATTTCATAGAAAATTCCCCTGCTGTGGTTTTTTTTTTTTTATTTTTGTTTTTTTTTTTCTTTACTGTATATTAGTTTAAATTTTATATTTAAATTCCGGTAATAATAGAAAAAAATAAAAAAGAACAATTTATTATATTAATTAAATTCTATAAGAAAAAAAAATTGTTGTTTTATTTAAATCAAAAATTACTTTTGAAAAGATTTAAATTTTTAAAGATTTAAAAGATTAATCATTCATTTTAGTAATTAAACTAATTTGAAATAGTGAATAAATTTTTTTTTTTTTTATTTTCACAAAATAATATTAAATATTAACGGCAATATACTCGAATATAATTAACCATAAATGATATTTCGTTTAAGTAACTTAATAGAAACATATTAAAATCTGGAAAATTTTTTTTTATATTTAAAGGAAATGAAATAAATACACAAAATTTTTCAAGCCAACAAAATTATTTCCAAAAAAAAAATGTACATATAGAAAAAATCTTTATCTTTTTTTAATAAAATTAATAAGAATATTTTCAAAAAAATGTGCTTATTAGTTTGACTCCGGCAATCTGTTTGCGTACAAAATTCTATTTAAGATAAAGCAATGAAACTTGAACTAAGATCTCATAAAAAAAAAAACAAATGTGTAGAAATAATTTTCTTTATGGAATCCAAACCATTATAGAAATTTATAGCCTTCTAAAAATAAAAAATAAAACTGAATCCAAATAGTTGTAAGTGACATTTTATTGAATATTTTTATAATCTGTTAATATCAAATATTAGAGGAAATTATATTTAATCCTGTTGGAGAAATTTTATTTAAAAAGAAAGAAACAGTTGTAACCAACAATTTAAATTTATGAAATTTATTTTGATAAAAGTTATGTGCAAAATTTTTGATATTGATATCTTCTAAACGCTAAAAATTTTTAACTTAATGTTATTAAAAAAAAAAAGAAAAATCTTTGTGGTATCTTCTCTTATTTTATAGTTTAAATAGTGTAAAGTTTAAAAATTTATCATTATACGAAAACATAATGAAAATATGTAACAAAATTTTAAAATTTACATTTTTGAATTACTCATAAATCTTAAGACAATTATACTAAATTCAACGACTAAACTAACTAAACAATTATAAAATAATATATACATATATACATATAGCAAGTATTAAATACTTTACTCAAAAGAAAATAATTTTTTATATATCCTCCTAACCTCATTTTCACAAAAAAATAAAAACAAAAAAAACTTGTAAAATTTTTCCATATTCTTTAAATTATTTTCCAAAAGCAAATTATTCTTTTTAAAATAAAAAATTTTTGATAATTTTTTAATAGAGCTGTTAAAATATTGTATAAAACCTGTTGAACTTCTCTTAATAATTTCTTTAATTAATGAAATTTTATTATAATATGAAAACTAACTTAAGAAAATTAAGTTAATTGTAAATTTTACTAAATTACTTTAAAAACTTTATTTCTTTTATATTTTTTTTTTTTTCTTTACAACTCATTTAGATACAACACAACATTTTATATATATGTATATGAAAACACTAACTTTCTAACAAAAAAAAAAAAAAAAACAAAATTAAAATCCGAAAACAAAAAAAAAACAATTTCCAAAAAGGATTACAAATTTGTTTGTTGTTTTTGTTTTCGTATCCTTTTCTCTTTGAAAATTTTTTTTTTTTTGCAAATGAAAAAGTTAACAAAATAGAAATAAGTGTGTTTATTTTTTATGGTGTTTTACATTTAAATTGTTGATGATCCCAGCAATTTATATTTTTGTCGTCCTTTTTTTTTTCAACAAACGAACAAACGAAAGACAAAAATACTTGAAATACAAAAAATACTTGAATCGATAATTTTTTCAACCAGAAAACAAATAAAGACTATATATAAGAAATTGAATATAAAATGAATGTGATAACATTCAAAAATAAAAAAAAAAAATAAAAAAAACATTTTAAAACTTCAGTTGAAAAAAGAATTTTTTTTATTTTTATTTTTTATACCAGCAGGTTTTATTTTTTTTTTGTTTTTGTTTTAAATTAAATTCTTTAAAAAGGCCAGAAACTTTTTAAAAATTAATAAAATTAAATAAAAGAAATGTTCGGGTTTTAACACAAAATTGTCATGCTGTTTAATGTTTATTGGTATAATGTAATTTATTTATACATATTACATACATATATACATATATATTATACAAAAAGTTTTTTTTTTGCATTTAAATATTAATTTTTTTTACATCTGTTTTTAAACCAAAATACTTGATTTATATAAAAAAAAAAAAAAAAAAAACAAAAAAAAAAACTTTTTATATTGACAGTCAATTATTCCTTTTAAATAAATGTAAATTATTAACTTAAATAATATCTTTATAGAGTTGTCCTTTTTGATTATGTTTTTTTAGATTTTTTAGATTTTTTAGATTATTGTTTTTAAAGTTTAAATTGAGTACAAAATATAACTTAAAGTTTAAAATAAATAATTGTCATAAAAAATGAATTTAAATAGTTTTGAGACTATTGGCTGTGTTTTTTTTTTTTTTTTTGAATTTAAAATCTAGATTACGAAAATTCAAATTTTTTAAGATAAAAAGTTCACAAAAAATTTTAATTTTTTTTTAAAATCGAAAATTTCTAAAAAATTCAAAATTTGAGATAATTTGAAAAAGTTAAAAGCCAAACATAATGAAAGTGTGTGTCTTAAGTAAATTGTATAGGTACATATGTATGTATATAACAATTCGAAGACGTTCCTAAAGTTTATTAAACTTTTTATACCCTACACCTAAAGTATAGGGTATATTAACTTTGGTATGGTGTTTGTAACTACCAAAAGGAAGCGAGTTAGGTATAGACATGTATATATATTCTGAATCAGGATCACCGCCGGAGTCGATTTAGCGATGTCCGTCCGTCCGATGTCCGTCCGATCGATTTAGCGATGTCCGTCCGTCCGTACGCACGATAACTCAAAAAAGAATGATGCTATCTTGATGAAATTTATATAGTAGGTTACTAATTACGAAAGAAAGGCTAAGTTCGAATCTGGACAAAATCCGTCCATGGGTTCGGATTCTGGAAGCTTCAGAATGATTCCGAAGCAAACGAGATTATCTCCAAAAGCAACAAAGATAGAACCTTCAAATTTTGAACAATGATGTTTCTTCCCGTTCGATTTATGTCTCTGAAATTTAAGAGGATTTGGTCCATGGGTTTGGTTTTGGAAGCTTTCGAACGAGCCCCAGAGCAAATGATATTATCTCCAAATGCAACAAAGATATAACCTTTAAATTAGGCAGAATGGTGTTCCTTCATGTTTGATTTATGTTTCTGAAATTTGTTAGGATTTGGTCCATGAGTTCAAATCTTGGAAGCTTCCGGACGAGCCCCAGAGCAAACGAGTATATCTCCACAACTAACAAAGATAGAACTTTCATTTTTAGTACAAAGGTGTTCTGTTATGTTTCCTTTTCTGTAAAATTGGAAACTGACATTTGAAAGAATTTGAACCATGGGTTCGTATTTTGGAAACTTCCGGACGAGCACAAGAGCAACGAGCATATCTCCAAAACCAACAAAAGTAAAACCTTTAAATTTAATAGAATGGTGTTCTGGCAAGTTTTCTTTATGTTCCTGAGATGGATTCGATGAATTGGAGTGGCAATTCGGGTAGCTGACACAAACCTCCCAAGGACTACCAATCTTCGAAAATAATTAAGATAGAAACTTAAAATTTTATACAAGGGTGTCAAGCATATCCCAAGCGGATGCCTCTTTTACGTTCTTGAAATTCGAGTTGAATAAGACAGAAAAGGGAAGAAGTTCAAGCAGCTGCCAAAAACACTTATGGATTTTTAATTTAATTCGAATTATTCAGGTGTAGGGTATTAATAAGTCGGTTGCATCGACTTACTGTTACATTTACTTGTTATTTCCGTAAGTAGGATATGCAAATTTCTATAGCCCACACAATTAACTTTAGAGAAACTTTCCAAAATTATATGTTAAAAGTAAAATTATGTGCTTTTTATGGAAAATAAAAATATAAAATAGGATATCATTCAAAGAATAAAATTTTCGTAAGTATTTTCCTGACGGCTTCAATAAAGTTTTCTATAAAATTATTCATTATCACTTTAAAATGAATTTTAAAACAAACTGAATGTTTTTCGAATAATAAATTTTAAATATTGGAATTGATAGATACATTTATTTTGCTTCATTATATTTGCAATTGGTTGCGTTACTCGAGTCACAAAAGTTTATTATATTCCCATCAGGTACCTAAAATGCATGTGTTAAATGCAAGAAATGCATAAGCTGAATTCAAATGCATGTGACTTTCGATATTACATTTTTCCACAAGTCACATACGTTCATTATGTTTGGCATTTTATACATATTTCCAACATATTTTCATATTATGAAAGTTTTTACAAAAAAAAAAAAATTTTTTTTTTAAAGTTTTTTGACTATTTGCAATTTTATCAAAAAATAACTAAAAATTCAAATTTCTAAATAAGTTTTGTCTGTGACAAATTGTTTTTCCAAAAACCTTTTTATTTTTTTAACTGAAAACTTTCAAACTTAAAGGATATTTCGAAAATTCATCAAAAAATATCCAAAAAAAATTTTACTTTCAAATATATAGCCCTGAAAATCGATAGTTAATCATATTAAAACAACTAAAACTTATGTATATTGTAATTAATTTTTTTAACTAATGTTTTTTTTTTTTGAAAATTATAAAATAATATTTTAAAGGTATGAAATTAAAATGCAATTATTTATCCTTCAGATTGTTTATTACTTTTGATTTTCTTATTTGAAATTTCTCAAGAAAAAATTTGAAAATTTGCTGAATATACAAATTAAAAATAAATACAAAAAAAAAAAAATAGTTTTCCATATAATGTAACTAATAAATTGTAATAGAAAATTTTATATATATACATATAAATTTAATACTTAATTAGTCAAGTAAATTGAAAATGTCATTTTGTCAGGTAATTTTTAATGTTAAAAGTTGTTCTTAACATTTTTTAAAGTTCAATATAATAGTCAAAAATTTTGTAAACTGATGGTTTTTGGTTAAAAAGTAATTTAATTGTCAAGAGAAAATTACATTTTTTTTTTTTTTCTTAGATATAAATTTTCTTTTAAAAATGTTCATTTGAACTTTTACATACCTACATCGAAACGAAAATAAAAATTTAAAAGGAAAAAAAAAATAAAATTTTTAACTATTTTTAGATCACGTATCTCAATATTCTTTAGAAAGTTAAAATTTTTAAAGATAACTATGTAATTATGTTTATTATAAAATTTATTTTAAAATAAAATATATTGGCTGATGTATATAAAAAATATATTATTAAAGTTTTTTAAAAAAAAATTATTGAAGTTTTTAATTACCTTTATCTCTTGTTTGTTTTTTTTTTAATATATGTTATGTAAAATTTATTAAAACCTTGTAAATAAGGTTTATATACCACCTTTTCTTTTTTCTTTTTTTCAAATTCTTTTTTAGCACTTTTTCTTATTTTCTTTTTTCAATATTTTGAACTATTATTAGAATTTTCCAGGACACTACACTTTTAAAAAATTATAAATTATTTTTCACTATTTCTTTTTCTTTTTTTAATGTTTAAAACAAATAAACAAAAACTTTAAAATCAATATTATGATATATTTTTATACTTTTTATCTATTTTTATATGTATTTTTAATCAATTTTTTTTTTGTTATCAATTTTTTTTTCTAATTATTTATTTATTTATATCGTTTAAAACTGAAAAAAAAAAAAAATTTATAATTATATATAAGATTTTTTTTATTTATATTTTTATATTAGATGATTAGATTATATTCATGTTTTATTTATTGAATATTTTTTTAAACTTATACTATAAATATAAGTAATTTTTCTAATAAGAAAAATTCAATGAGGAAAAATTATAGTTAAAAAAAATAAATAAACTTTTGCAAAATTTTTATTTTATTTTAACAATTAAATGATTGTTTGAATTTTAATATAATTTTTTAATTTATTTAAATTAACAAGGACTTTTGAAATAATAGATTTTTAAAATAATTAAAGAAAAACGTATATATATGGCAAAATGAATATTATATTATTTTCAAAAAAAAAAAAAACAAATCATTTGTTCAAATCCTAAAAGAATACAAATTCTATATTTTTCAGAAAAAGAAAAGAAAATTACAAAAAAAAAATAATAATAATAATTTCAAATATAACCATCACTAAAGATATTAAAAGTCTAAAAATATAATTTAACAATAACATAAATAGCTCTCAATCATAAAAAAGAAAACAGGATCTTTAAACAAATATTATTCCATAATTATAAAAAAACTTAATGAATAAATAAGTTACAATTTTTTTTATCTAAGCTTCGTGACATATATTGGACATTTTACAAGAAAATAAATTAACAGTAAGAATTTAAAAATATTTCCGGGATATTTATTTTACTTAATTTTTAAAAAATTTATATTTTATATTGTAGTATTTTTTATTACAATCTAATTAATACGATACAAACTAATTTTCGCTAATTAAAGAATTTAAATTTTTTTTATTAGACAAACAAACATAACTAAAAATTTCAACGAAAATTTCTATTTTTATTATAAAGAATAATTTCATTAAATTTAATACAGTCAGAGATTGCCCTCAAAAATAAATTTAAATTTTTTTTAACTGTATATATAATAATTTTTTTTTTTTCATATATACATATATTTATTTTCATATATATAAAATATATATATATTTTATAGATATTATATATTTTAGAGTTTTGTTTGTTATTTTAGAAAATTTATAATATTAAAAATTTTTCTCTACTATATTATTTTTATATTTTCTTTAAAATATACACATAAATAAAAACTTGACGACAACAAAACTGTTTTTATAGCTTCAAAACATAATAATAATATTAACCAAAAAAAAAACATGGAAATAAAAAACCAAACAAAATAAAAAAAAAATTTGAAAAATATTTAAAACAAACAAAAATAACCGTTATCCTTTTTCTATATAGATATCTTTAATATTTCGTTCCGAATCCTTTAAAACAAACAACAAGTTGCCGTTAAATTTTCATGAGAAAAATTTGTATATACACTCGTAAAAACAAAAAAAAAAAAATATACATATATATATGTATATATAAAATCCATTAAAAATTATGTATATACATATATATTATATAAATATATATTGATATATTATTATTATAAAGCATATAACTGTAAATTTTATTAAAAAGAAAAACAAAGGTATCTATTCAAAATAAAAATCATGATTGAATACAATATAATATACCTAATATACTTAATACATACATATAAGTACATACATTTTTTTTTTTTTGTGTTTTAATATTCTCAAAAAAAACTAGAAAAATAAAATCAAAAAACAAAAAAAAATAAACTTATAAAAAATACCTTTGAAAACATCACCTGACACCTGACTAATATTTTTGTTAAAAAAATTTTTTTAAAATCTAAGTTTTTTAAATTGAAAGACTATTCTTTTAAAATAAACAAATTAAAGTTTTTAAAAAAAAAAAATTATTTTATTCTTAAATTACAAAAAAAAAAAAAACTTTAACGTACATAACGTTTTTTTTTTTTTAACACCTACAACAGGTGCCTTTTTTTTCTAAGAATTAACCTACCACTTATTAGTTTTTTATTTAAATTAAAAATAATAGATTTATTTTAGTAACATAACTACTTACAAATACATATATATATGTATGCATATAAAATATTTAATTTATTTATAACTTTTTATAGAAAAAAAAAATAAAATTTATTTTTCTTAATTTTTATATACCAACTATTAAAAGGAACATTAAAATCCCGCTAATATTTATTTCCTTTTTTTTTTTATTTTTCTCAATATATTTTTCACTAAATGATTTTCATTTATTTTTTTTTTTCCTTTTTTCTTTTATTTTCAATTAACCGTTAAACGGAAAATAAAATTTTATTTTAACCCGAAAACAAATCGTCACCGCTGAACTTACAAGACGAAATGACGATCTAATTTCTATTCTATACTGTCTTATGTTTCATTCTACTGTTGCTTTCTTTTTTTTCTTTTGAATTTTTTTTTTTTTGTTGTGTTGCCGTTGTCTTTTTGTTGTAATTCTGTTTTTATTATTATTATTATTTTGTTTTTTTTTTTTCCTTTTTTATTGTACTTTTGTGGATTCTATAAAAAGTAGGCCAACGTAAAAATTATTATACACGATTATAAAGGATATTGACAATCCAAACGAATTTATACGATGTATTTTCGTTTAGTTAGATGTATATTATATGAATATATACATATTTATGTATATTATATGTATATTATATATTTTGATTTATATATATCTTGTATATAATACGATGATGATATTATTATTATTATAAAAACACAAACATATGAATACGTATGTATGTATATATGTATATGCACATGAATATAAATTTATAAAAACATAATTTAATATTTGCCAAATATGCCAGTTTTAAGAGAATAAAAATTTATTCGAAAATAAAAGCTTTCATATAAAATATATAAGAAAATCTTAAAGCTTTAAGACAATTTATTTTCCCGAATGTGAAAAAAAAAATGGTAAAAAAAAATATAATTTAAGCTTTATTTAAATTTTATTTATATATACATATACATATATAGATATAGATATAGATATATAAAATATTCAACGAATGAATCATATATAAAGGAAGAGGAGTAAAACAAATTGTGTTTATTTACACAACTACATAATATATAATACATATGTACATAATTATAGAAAAAGAAATAATGATAAATAAATGGAAATGTTACAACTATATGATACAATAGTTTCTGTTTTATTTTTTTCATGTTAAATATCGCGGTTAGTACAAATGACTTGAATATTTTGACATATTGAGTGGTTTCCCACCAAAAAACAAAAGGAAAAAATTATAAATTAAGATTTTTAAGGATTTTTTGTATGAATAAGAATGTTGTCAGAATGTTAAAGATCTTGAAAAAAGAAATATTATATCCGAACTTAAAAACAGAAAATATTCGTTTCCATGTGGTAAAATATATTTGTTTTCATCTGAAGATAACTGTATTCGAAATTTTTAAAATATTTCATTATTAAATAAATTATTTTTATACTTTTTTATGTTAACAGACCAAAATGTAATATCAAACTGCTAAAAATTTTGCAACCAAAAAGTCGCGAGTAAAAATAGACCAATAATATCGTGGAAAAAATGTCGTTACTTCACTTAAATATTTTGAATATAAATGAAATCAATAATTCTTTTATTTCGGGATATTTTAATTGCATTATTACTGCACATTTACTCACGAATATAATTTTATTTAAAAAAAAGTAATTAAATTGCATAAATTTGTTTAGCAGAGGTTTGGGAGCGAGAATCCCCATTAAATATTTAAATATATGTAAAATAAATAATAAGGAGGAACTTTATATAGTTGGTTGCAAAATCAGAATTTTGCGCTTTTTACAGAATATTTACATATATGTATATGCATGAGTTATTCTAAATTCAAAAATATTTAAGAGTTACATTTAAAATCAGGGTACTTTCATCAAAAATATTTATATATTCATAGCTTTATGCAAGATTCTCAATTAGATCGGATTTTAGAGGTCGACTCAAAATCAGGGTTGCCCTCTTTTCCAAAATATGCATATTTTATGTAAATGGTTAAATCCAAATTTAGAGGGATTTTATAGTTGGTTATAAAATTAGGGTTACCCCTTTTTCCAGAATATGTACATTTGGTCGTTTGCCATGTATTATCCGCAATATTTTTTTGAAGCGCTTTTTCAGCTTGGGACATTTTTTCAGTGTGATATTTTTGCCGCGATATTATTGCTTCAGATTTTTTTACTTGCGACATTATGATCCGCTATCTTTTTTTGTATAGATCATAAAAAGTGAATTAAATATTCATTTAACAGGAGCAATGATTACATTTCATATGAACTTCGAAAATTATATTATCGAAGCTTTGTTATAGTTATGAACTTAAAAATTTCCTAAATTGAAAAAAATCTAATATTTTGTATACGTTATTTTCTATAACATGTATTGTGATATAACTTTTATTACAATATTAACATCTTAAATTAATGTTATCAACATTTTAAATATATAGTAGCTCTTAACATTTCTAAGATAATTCAATATCAATTTGTTTACATTCTTTGTAAGAGCACATTATCAAAAACACTACTCCTAAATTATCAAATTGATATTTAATTATCTTAAAAACTGTAAAAGATATGAAAAAAAAATGATGATAAATAAATTCAAAATATATATTTGGTAAAGTACATATTATGTACATAAATGATCTTTCATATCTAACAATTTGAAAACAACTATGAAAATAATCATGATTTTAAAATAATTTAAAAAATTTATAATAAAAAAGTTAAAAATTATTTTTGATATTTATATGAAAGCTGTTCATTTTTGTCAACAATTCTTTATTTAAATTTTAGTGTTCACTGAAAAAACAGACATAAACTTCGAAAACTAATTTTTTTGAAAAATGGAAATTTTAAATAAAATTTAATGATGATGATGTTCAAAAAACCATTAAAAAAAGAATTATTCATTATTTTTATTTTTTCATAATAGATAACATAATTTTCATTCATGTAAAACAACTTTTTAAAAAATATATAAAATTAAACAAAAAAAAAAAAATACAGAACAATAACACTAAAGTTAATTTTTTAAAAACTAAATCAAATTTAATATTTCGTGTGACCACCGTTATTTTCAATTATACCATTAACCTTCTGTTCATAGATTTTCCAATAATTTTGGATCTAATATTTTCCTAGAATCTTTATCCATTCTTCTTTGATAAAGTTTATCAAGTTTACGATTTCATTTGGATTTTTGTTTTCTGCACAGTTTAAAATAGAGCAATTTAACCATGGATAGATCTCTTAATAAATTATAGCTCTACCCATTATGGAGCTACATAGACCCTAAAAGATGGAAAAATCCTTATTGCATATATCTTAAATTCTGCTTAAAATTTTTTCAATCTTAAAAAGAGTAGACATAATATTTTATACATATTTTTTGTAATTTAGTATTTAAATTTACTGTTATGTCAAAACAAATTTTTATTTTCTTCCTTCATATCTCCGGAACGCTTTTAGATAAAACGTTGAAATTGAAGAGAGAAAACAGAACTTTTAGAATTTGCATAGGGTACCTGAGATAATTTTTTTATGCCTTTCTCTGTTTATTCAATGAGAAGAAGTACACAAATTTTTGCTAAGAAATTTTATGCTAATTTTCAAAGATATTTTTCCTTCCTAAATATCAAAGCTCTTAGTAAAAGAATTCCGGTAACACAAAAGAATTAAAATTTTGCAAAATTTAAATATATAAAGTAAATATATTTAAAAATATATTTGAATATGTAAAGTATGTAAATTTAAATACCAAATTACAAAAATTTGTATAATAAAATAAAGTATTGCTTTAATCGATGGATCTTTAAAAAAAAGGTTGTTTCAAAGTATTAATTTTTTTTATAAGACCTATCCGTGGTTAAAATTTACAACTTATACATCTACACCTTAAGCGATGTAGTAGTTTTCTAAGCAGAAAAATAGAATGAAAATAATAAACAAATTTTTCAATAAATTTTTGAAAAATATATTAAAAATCATAAAAGTTGAAAAGGAAATTTTAAAAAAAAATTATAGGATAGGTTTTACAATCACCTAAACCTACTTGTATTAACAGATTATCTTTCAGGCATTTATTAATTAAATAGTATCATTAATTACTAAAGTAATTATTATATTATAACATAAGTAATTGCCTAACCTAACCTATAATTAATTATTTTAATGTTTCAAATCAAATAATCTTTATATAAATTTATTTTATTCATAAACAATAGTATAGCCTTTATACCATTGCATTAAATCTAATATTTTATAGCTTACACTTTAAATTTTTAAATTACTTTTGTATTTAATTCTTGTATAAGATAATAGATGACGCACAAAGAAAAATATTTATGTTCCATAATTACAGCCGAGTAATCAACGGTTTAGTAAAGCTAATAACTTCCGAAATAAAATGTGAATAATAAATCACTTAATAGATGCCCTAGGATTGATTCTAAAAGAAAAAAACAAAACAAAAAAAAAAATATCTTGACATTTTCGAAATGATTTTATATTAAATATCTTTTAATTATCAGCAGAATATTAGTAAATTTTTGTTTTAAGACTAACTAACGTTTTATTTTACGACTTAATATTTTTAGAATAGAATAAAAAATAATATATAGTTAACATAATATATAGGTAATATATAGTTATATTTATTTATATTATTAAAAATAAGGTAATGATTATAAAATTGACCAAAATAATTACAATACTCGTAAACTTTTCTTTTTTAAAATCATTATAAAAATTATCATTATATACCTAGTAATAAAAATTAATAAAAAAAAAATGTATATATTTATATGTATGTCTAATACATTATCCAAATAGCTTATATCATTAAACACATTTTAGTTTTATGTGATTTATTTATTTTAATTACAAATTTTCGATAACAATATTTTAAAATATAATTTTCTTTCTTTCCGTTTTTTTTTTTAAAAAAGAAAAATCTGTTCTTTCATTACATCATAATTGTTTCATTACACAATTATTATTTTATTATATTATCCGATGGTTTTATTTTATCTTAATAATACCTGCTTTCCGTCAAATTATTTAACTAAAGTTATATATATATATATATATATATGTATATAAAAAAACCAACCCTCTACTTTTCACTAAAATAAATTACGTTTTATTGTTTTCTTTTAAATTTAAAAAAAAATTATATTATATTTTTTTTACTATTTTACAGTTATTGCTTTTTATTATAACTTAATTACAATAATAAAAATTTGACACGATTGAAATAAAACTTAGAATAAAAAAAAAAAAAAATTTTTTTTTTCTTTTAAAGGTTGAAATGTATAAAAAATTTATAAAAAATAATTGGTATAATTAAAAAATTTTTAAATGGTATGAATTTATGAAATAATTTTTAAAAAATTAAATTTAAATTTTCTAACAAATATTTGAAATTTTCCTTGCATATTTTATTTTAAACTTTAGATTTCTAGAAACATATTTAACAATAAATCAAAATATCTGATTAAAAATTAATTTAAATTTTGACTTGAAAGTTTTTAGAAATTTAGAAAAAAAAAAAAAAAAAATCTGAAAATTTGTTACCATTTTGCGTTCAAAACCCGGTCAGCGCATTTTATATTGCCTGATTGCATTGACTCTGTATGTAGGAATAATCATAATTAATAATAATATAGCTACAGTGATCTTCAATTAGCTACAAGATACGAAAACATTGACTTTTGAGTATATATATTTTAAAAAATATAAAATGTTGGTATATTTCTAACTCTTTTCATAAAAGAGCTTAAAATTGAAAAAGTAATTAATCCGAAATAATAAATTTTCCAGCAACTGAAAAATTAAAGAATAAATTTTCCAGCTAGATTAAGTATAAGTTTCTGTAAAGCATGTGAGTCAAATTAATAATATAAAACAAATTAACATAAAAATTTCAATATCTCAAAAATGACTA
This sequence comes from Poecilobothrus nobilitatus, assembly GCA_947095535.1. Taxonomy (NCBI): domain Eukaryota; kingdom Metazoa; phylum Arthropoda; class Insecta; order Diptera; family Dolichopodidae; genus Poecilobothrus; species Poecilobothrus nobilitatus. The sequence goes on along the minus strand of OX352773.1, from coordinate 23,955,961 downwards.
TTAATATATAGACTTCTTCCCCCCATAAAATTTTTTAGATATCACCACCTTAGAAATCACTTTCTGAAATAGTTTCACTCTTTTGCGGAATACTCTGTATATATATATAACTTATTTTAGAACAAACAACTAAAAATTCAATTTAAAATAAAAAAATACAAAATAGATTAATAGGTTTAGAAAAAGATTTTCAAGAAACTTCAAAAATTCGTCATGATAATAATTTAATTGTACTGGAAAAATATTTATATATGTATGGGCATTTATTTTCAATTGCACCATTCCCCATGGAGTTACGCATAAGAGTACAAATATTTTAGGGTGTGATTCATTGGTGGAGGTGTTAAAACTAAAAAAAACGTATGGGGAGGCGAGTCTTATACGAAATACCCTATATAGAGTCCTATAATAACTATAGGGAAAAATAATTAATATTTTTAAAATATTTAATTACATGTTAAAGTTAGAGTTTAAAAATTTTAATTTGTGATAATAATCGTTAATCATTCACAAATACATGAATGTGTGCTATTACTTCGGTGTAATGGTAAACAGTACAAAATAGTTTTTTATTATGTTTTTGTTTTGTAAATTTCAAGATTAAGCTTCAATTTTTTAATTTATTAATCTCACTAAGCCGTTGGTACCCCGCTTTAGCTGTTCTATATTATTATCTTACACTAATATTTCAAATCTAAATATACATATGTGTTCGTATTTTATCTATTATCCGATCAACTATATGAACAATATTGTATAATATTTGTTATTTCTTTATTAAGCTTAGAGCCACCGATAAAATTGATTCGTGAGGCTATGGTTAGATATCAATTACAAACAATAATTTAAAGCATGGTAATTATGTTACCTTACAACCTCCTTATCCAGTTTACCCCGAAAAACTATACCAAATAAAAATTCTATACTGTGTATAAATAAAATGATATCCCATCACCACTATTAGTATAAATAAATAATATGACTTGACCGCGTATTTAAACTTGAGATTTTTCAGCCACCAAAGTTTTTTGGCTTCGAAAACAATAAAAATCTTCTAAAGATGTTCTGAAGATGAATGATGAAAGTAATATTTATATCTTGAATTTAACTTAATTAAAGTTTTAACTTTTTAACACAAGCATACGAAATTTTTAACTTGTATTAAAAGCATACGAAATACAGTTATATTTAAATCTACTAATAAGGTTCAAAAAAATTTTATTTCAATTCGCTTGTCAAAAGTAGCGCAAAGTTTTAATTTTTATTGCAAAGAAAAAAAAAAATATAGTAAAACATTTTTATCATTAGATCATAAATTTTTACGTCATTACTTCGAACTTAAAAGTCAAAAGCTTTAAAAATATTTTTACTACAATTGTTACTTTTTCTTTTTTTTTTTAATATTTTATTTGTACTTTTTTATCATATTTCTTCTCTTATATTTATTTACTTTTGATTAGTACTTTAATTACCAGTTTTTTTTTTTTTTATTTACATGTTTTTCACATTTTGCGTCATTGTTTTGTAAGCCATTTGCCAGCCACTAAAAATACCACCTGCAATGAAAATGGTATACTAATCTACAGGTACATGTAAATATACAATTAAAAAAACCTGATTTTGTATTAACATTCGATTGAACTAAAAAAAAAATAAATAAATATTTACTTTTTTTTTTGTTATTGAGTTATTAGTAAATGTTTTTCTATTAATTTTTTTTTTTTTTTTGGTTTTTTAAGTATGTTTTGTACGTTGTAAAACTACGTTGTTAAGAGAATGTAGTTTTTTTCTAATATTCAAGACAAAAATCTAATTAATTTCGATGAGAAAATTTTATTCAATAAATAAATAGTTGTTCGTACAAATCTTAAGATACTGATATATAAAGAAAAAAAATTTACATAATTGAATACAAATATGTATTGATTTGTTGTAAAAATCTCATGCAAATGCAAAATTTTCCTGATTCAATCACTCTTAAAACGCTCTGTACTGTTTTTCTTTTTGCATTATTTACTGTTAATAAATTTTGTTTCAATTCAATTTGTTCCTAATTGCCTTTGAAGCTGATCTTGATTTTATATACCTATATATTACCTTCAAAAATGCTGATTACTAATGAAAATTTTAATTTAAGAATTTAAAAATTTTTTCTCCATAATTCACAAGCCCATGAGATAAAAAGGAAACTTCCAAGATTTATAAAATATATTAAGGTTTTAAATACTTTCCAACTACTTTACACATTACAGATGACTTAAACAAATTTTAAAAATGATACGAAATGGAAACTTACTGTCTAAAATCTTTTTGATATTAATATTTAAAAAAATTAACACTTAAATCTATATATTTAATGTGAATGGAGCTAAATGAAACCCACCCATTATAGCATAAATAAAATAATAATAACAGTAATCTGAACATGAATAAATAATAACCATGGTGTATTCATATAGGTATGACCCAAGCCTATAGATAGATTAATATATATATATAATAAAAATATTTGTGTTCCATAGTTTTGTACAATAAATACAGACGGAGACGACTAATAAACGGCTTAGTGAAACTATAATGATTCAAAAATCTGAAGCTTGCTAACAAATATGAACAGCAAATGACTTAGTGGTAACCTTGCACTCCTTATAGGAGTGGTAGAGAGTGGAAAGAAAAAAAAATAATCTTATCTATAACACCCAAAAACTTTTGACCAAAAATATTATTTGAAACAGCAGATTTTAAAAAAAAAAATAAAAATTGTTGTAAATGCAAATAAGAATTTTTAATATGTATTTATTTTTTTTTCTTTTTTATAATATAGGTACAATTTTAAAAAAAATTTAACTTGGAAAAACCACATGTTTTATCCAATTTTCTATTTTTTTTTTTTCTTAATAAATTGTTAATGAACAAAAGCTGCTCTTAACAAGAGTTCTATTTTTATTATAATTTTTTTTTTTTTTTTATTTTTTTTTGTTAAACAAAAGTGAAAAATGTTTAAACGGTAATAAAAATTATTAAAAAAAAAAAAATCGAAAAATTTAACATAAAACTATTAATTTATTTCAAATAAGTGCAGTAATAATTAGTTATAGTTTTCTTTAAAATAATTAAAAATTTTAATAAAGTATAAAATAAAAAATAAAAAATTATGTTAATTTTAAGACAGCTGACAAACTTAGTTAAAAATAAAGATGGGTTCACATTATAAAATTGAATGAAATTAAATCGAATTTTAAAAACGTCCAAAATAATTTTTTTTTAATTTTTATAATATTAATAATATTGTAAAACTTTATCTGATATATAAATGTCAGATATGTAAATGTAGTGTTCTGTTTTACAGGATAAGATTTAATTTTGACAATTTGAAATATTTAATTTGACAATCAGAAGTTATCGTTCATATCTGAATTAGTTTTTAAGAAGATATAATCAGATATAATGCTAAATAGATTATGCAATATTTTAAAGTTTCTATGTATACAATTTTTTTTTGGAAATTTTTAAAAGCCTTTTAAATTATAATTTGCATATAAAATGCATTATTCATCATATTGATTCACATTTGAGATTTATAAAACGTGAAAAATAAGAATAAATGGACAAAACCTCTTTCATTTATATATGTACATATATATACTTTAACAGTCTTTAAAAAGTGAAGTAATTATTCTAGGTAAAATCTGAAGTGGGAAAAAGTATGTAAATAATTTCAATAATATTTTAAAATAAGTTCGCAATACTACAATAATTATTTACCAAATATTAACCGAAAACTAGGTTTCAGTTTCTGGAATCAGTTTCAGTTAGTCACTAAGCCGTTGATTACTCGGCTGTAGCTATTGTTCAAGATTATGAAACACAAATATTTTTATTTCTTCGCCATCTATTTATTATCTTATATTAGAAATCACATTGCAAAAAATCAATTGGCAAAAAATCATTTCACAAATACGCATTTATCAAAAAGGGTTCATGTCAAATTTTTACTTTGCAAAACATCCAAATAACATAAGTATTTTAAATAAAGCATAAAGCTCGTTTAGAAGAGCATATAAATCTTGAAGCTGCTCAACTAATAAATAATCAAATTATTATAGGAAGGCTTAAAAGAAAAAGACCTTTAGATATAGTACGAAGTACAGATTTCCTTAGGGAAAGTACATAAAACCTATATTCAAAACAAGATAGCAAAAAATTAATGGTTAGTCAGTTTGACTAGTTTTAATAAGAGAAGGGTGTGGTTTAGTCGGTAAGAATCCGGCATACACTTCTGCTACGGGGCGGTCTGTATCTTTCGAAGATTCCACACCAATCCACGTAAAAAGAAAAAAAAAAAAAATAACATAAGTATATGTATATATGGAGGACATTAAGAATACATATTCAAAATTTCTAAAAATGTGATTTCGTAACCAACTCTAAAATATCTCCTAATTCAAAACATTCTGTAAAAGATGTATTACCCTGATTTTGTATCCAACTCTAAAATCTCTCCTAATTCAAAATCTTGCATATACATATTTATACATATTCTGGAAAAAGGGGAAACCTTAATTTTGAAACCAACTAAAATTTCTTCTAATAATTTTTGTAACGCCCGTTAAACAAATTATTGTAACCCTATTTTTGAAATATTTTCTAATTATTTTGTACATACGTGTTTCAACAACAAAGCATTTAAAAGAGTGGGGGCTGTCTAAACTTCTACTAAACAAATTATTGAAATCCTGATTTTGTAACCAACTCTAAAATCTCTCCTAATTCAAAATCTCGCATATACATACATATGTATATTTAAATATTCAGTAAAAGGGGAATAAATTTTCAAAAGTATTAACACATTAATTTTACTATATGAAAAGCTTTGCTAAATTAACATTTTTTTTAATTTTTTGAAAAATGAATATTTGAGAATGGCAATTTTGTTAAGTGAGGAATTTGCTACTTGATTTTTTGCATTGTGAGTTTTTTTGATAAGTGCACTTAAGAGAAACCGATATTTGTCATCTGAGTTTTGCCAGGTGTTAAGCCTTCTAATAGGAATGATTTTACTTTATTACTTTATATTGATTTTATTTAAACGTATAAGTATATTTTAGTTTTAGAATATATGGTAGAAGCAAAAGTGGTATATACTTGAGACGTAAACTATATTAATTAAAGAGAGCTTGAGTAGATCAGAATTAAAACACAGTTCACATGTATTTTTAAGTAAACGAAAGTAATTTAATTTTTAGTTTCGACACAAAAACTATTAATTATATAAAAACGTATAGGAACAGAATCCTAACACAAGCAATGTACCAGATTTTACATTTATTATAATACATAATAGGTATATCTTATTACAATAATATATACGAAATTCTAGATCATTATTTAAATATTATAAAAATTGTAACATTAATAATTACAATTTAGATATCAATTTAACAATTTTCCTTTTTTTTTTGTTTTTTTGTATATTGTTATATGATAAGTACACAGAATACAAAATGAATACTATTGTTTCTTTTATTACCGACACTTTTATTACAAAGTGCAAATATGCATATATATTATATTCATTGAAGACTTTTTATTTACATTTACCTCCCACTTTTAAAGGCATCATTCACCCTGTTTATTTGTATATTACACCTAAATTGAGATTGGTCTGAGGTTTCGGCATAAAAATAACTCTTTTTTTTTTTTATTCCTTTTTTCTTTTTCTCATTTTATTTATGATTACTACTGCATAAAAACTACATAAAATTTGATAAAGTTAGTAAATGTAACATTGTATATATATATACAACAAATACAAAGTGATACAAGTAAATAAAAAAGAAAAAAAAAGAAAACATTGAATGACAAAAATAATGGTAAAGAAAAATTGAAATAAATAAAAAAAAAAAGATTAATTTTGGAGGGGAATTACCATGTAAATAACACAAAAACAAAAAAGGAGTAAAAATAAAGAAAATAATAAAAGCACAATATTTGATTAAAAGTTATACGCTTGCGTACATTTTCGAAAAAGTTTTCAAAAATATTTTATTTATCTCTTTAAGATTTTTTTTTTTTTTTATTTTACTTCTATACATTTTACTTCTATACATTTTCCAAATCATTTAAGGCAATTGATTGTTTTTGAATTAAATAAAGAAACAAAGTATAAACAGAGTTAAAGACAGAGTTAAAAAAATAAACACAAGAAAAGAATTGAATTTTAAAAACCAAATAAATTTTCTAAAAGTTTCCTTTTCTTTTCTAAATTAAAAATTAATATTATCAAATTTTATACCAACAAACAAAACTTAATTTCATTACCGCTCACGGGTAAATAAAATATACGTATATTACATGAAATAAATTTTTAAATTAATTAAAATAAATGTTAAAAAAAAAAAAAAAAAATTTAATTAAAATAAAAGTGAATAAAAACCTCAGAAATGAAATTTAAGCCTACGAAACAAAAATAATAATTTAAAATTAAATAAAAACCATATTAATATATCGAATTATATTTTTTGGTTATACATTTATTATATATATATATTAATATATATATACCTACTGTATCTAAAATAACTACATAAAAATATTTTAGATAATTTTATATTCATATATATACACAATAATATATTTATATATATATTTATGTATATATATATATATAAAGTTCTAATAACATAATATTTCTCTTCATACAAAATGTTAACAAATAAAAAATAAAAATTTCTATAAATACATTAAAGTAAATTTTACATAATATATATGTACACTCTAAGTACCTACATTCATATGCTTAAGTAACACAATAATGTATGTGCATACAGTTTTGTATCACCTGAACTTAAAACTTTACTAATTAAAAAAAAATAAATAAAAAACACACAAATAATCACATTTTATATTGGTCATATTATTTCGTTAGACCATACGGGTACACATAGGTGAGGAATAATTAAAAAAGTGAAGTTAATGTTTTAAAAGTAAAAAGATATTAAAACTAAAAAACAAAAAAAAACCTAATTTTATTATAAAATAATGAAAAAACATTAAAGTGTTAAAATAAACTGATTTCTTGATTTACTTCCAACCTATTATTCTCTTTTTTTTTCTTTTTGTATGAAATGAACCTCATTTTACCTGGTTTCCACTTATACATAATATCATATCATCAAGCGTATCAGCACAATGGTACCTAAATTACACGTTTTCAATTTAACACGATTTTAAAATTTCTAATTTATTACCAACCTAAATTTAATTATATTTTTTTTCTATTTCTATGCATCTCATTTTACACGATTTTCATATTTACACTTAGTATTTTTACAGGTATTATCATATGGTCGTCAAATGTATTTAATTTTTCTTTTTTTTTTTTTCTTTGCTTTTTTCTTTCTCTTTTCCCTATAAAGAATATAGGGCATTCACTAAGTGTCATTTATTATTCATATTATTCATATTTTTGACTAAGCTTCAATTTCTGGAGTTATTAATTTCAACAAACCATTGATTACACTTACACCGCTGTTAAACTGTTGTACAAGATTTTTTGACGTAAATGTTTCTCCATTTCGACGCCATCTATTATCTTATACAAGAATTATTTTATAATTATATAGGCATTACAAGATGATATTACATGATATTAATATTATAAGATATTACAATTATTTTTTTTTTTTATTTAATTATTTTATACTAATTATAAATTATAAGAAAAATCTATATACCTATTATTTTTTTATTAATCTATATGATCCAAGCGGGATTTGAACGCGAGATTTTTTGAATGAAAGGTAATTGTCTTAACCACTTACACCCTGAGCTTAATCAAACATTCTATTTAACACGGTTTTGGAAATTTCTAATTTTCTTCAAACCTATGAATCGCATTTTGCACAATTTCCAGTTACACTTAGTATTTTTACACTTATTATTATATCGTCGAACGTACCTAGCGTCCCAATAAAAAAAAAAGTTTATAACTAGTTATTATTAAATACTTTATCAGAAAATTATCTTTACTAATTTTTACTTGTCATACCAATAAATTATTAATTACTAAAATAATTAAAATATATTTAAAAAAAAAAAATGCAAGTTAAAATAATTAAAATAAAGAAAAAAAAAAATTGAAAAACGCAAATGCATTAAAATTGATTGATAGCTTAAATTAAGAAATTTAACTTCATATTAAAACAACAATATACTAAAATACAAACCTATAAGAAAAAAAGTACCGTTTGAATGGAAGTACATATATACCTAACAGTTTATTAAAAGCTACGAAATATAAATACAATGTGCTTTTAAATTAATAATTCTATAGAACTTTTTATTGACATATATATAAATATATATACACATATATATATATATATTATAAAGTTTCTAAAGTGAAGAATATATTGATATACCTATATTTTCATTTTAAACAATTGCAGAGTCTTTAAAATAAACGCCATTTAATAGAATAAAACTTGACACTTGAAATTATATCACATATACTTTTTTTTTGTTCTGACAGAATTTAAATTTGATATGAATTATTCTCAGTTGCCATCTCAGTACCAATTCAATTTATTTATATGAATAATGATATTAAATTTAGTAAAGAAAATTTATATTTAATTTATTTATTTATTTTTTTTTTTATTATGTTTGTGGTTATTTTAAAAAATTAATTTAAGTTCCGAACTTTTTAAAGAAATTTTATGTAATTAAAATGAATTTCAATTGTTTTTATATAAATATTTTTTTTTATTATATTAAATTATTAACAGTTTTCCAATTAACAACTATGGGTTATATGTATATGTATATATGTATGGATGTAAAATAACTTACCTAAGATTTAACCGTTATTCATTAGCATAAAAATATAATACTTTAACCGGATTTAATGTATAATAAACCTCTACATTTAAAACTCTAGTAGTTCGTGTATTAAGGTCGATTTCCACTACACTGACTTGTGACGATCCCGCACCGTGATTTTTATTCATACATTTCTATGCATATCTATGCATTTCTTATGAATATATTCTCATTGGACGACAACGACATCAACAACGCCGTACCGGCACCGTAACGGAATATAAAATATTGTCTTCAACGATATTTTTATTTTTCCGCTGACGTTGTCAGATCGTCGTTACCGGTATAGTATGAATATATTCATAGGAAATCTATGTTATCAATTTAATAAATAACTATAAAATAAAATAAAAATCACGTTCGACATTATGTCTGAATAGACTACCGTGACGACAAAGTGATTTTAACATAATAAAAATACGGTGTCGTTAAGTTCGACGTTGGTATAGTGTGAATAAAAATACGTTGTCTTCACGTGCCGGCGTTGTGGGATAAAATACGGATAATTGTTGTTGTTGTTGTGTATGGTAGGGGTTGGGTACGAAATTCCAAAAACAAAATTCCAATTCCAAAATACCATTTACATAATTCCAAAAAAAAATCCCAGAAAAAAAATTCAAAAAAAAATAAAATTCCAAAATTCTAAATTTAATGGCAAACATTTTAAATACCGCTAAAAACATTCGCTAAACCAGTTGTTGGGACTCTATGATTTTGTAATCAATTGTTAAATCGCTTCTAACATCTTTTTAGATACACATTTCAATATTTTGGAATTTTTTTCTTTGGAATTTTTTTTTGTGGTATTATTTTTTTTCATTGTTTGGAATTTTGTAACTTTGGAATTTTTTTTTGGAATTATGACACCATCACGTCTGCTAGGGGTGGTAGACAACTTAGTAGATCTTTACACCTAGACTTTGCGAACCGTTTTTTACCCCTACGCAGTAAGCCTGAGGTCTATCCTATTTATTTTCAGCGCTTTTTTCACGTCCAGTTCACCCAAGAAAGTGCTCAGTGGAAAATCGCCGACATTTCAGGCGATAGGTCAGCATTTCAAACCCCGGTGAGGTCAAAATATTATATAAATTATACAATAATGTAAACAAAATAAAATAAAATAATATTATAATTTAATACTTATACCACAACTTCATTTGAAAAGGAAAAGTAGATTTATTTCCTCATCACATTGTTTGTGGTTATAATAATCTTCTAATAAAATTTAACTAAAAAAAATTATATTAATCGTCTAAATATAACGAATCGTATAAATATAATGAATTAATAATGTATTATCATAGAAATTATTCTGCTTTTATAATTACTAAAACAAAAATTACAAATATTAATATGTACTTCATCAAGTCAATAGTGTAGCTAGCAGTTAAGACACCGATCTTCCATTCGAAATATCTTGATGATGGCACATAAATAAAAGAGATTTACGTTTTATATAAAATTATACAATAGCTACATTTAAGTAATCAACAACTTACTGAAACTAATGATTTCAGAAACTGAAGCTTAATATTAAATACGAATAATAAAGGATTTAGTGCAGATTCCGTATACCATAAGAATACTTACCGTATACTTGCAGATTCCGTATACCGTAATACCGTATACTTATAAGAATGGAAAATGGGGAAAAGAATATGTACATATATGCACTATATGTATATAAGTATTCATAGGCTAAGTTAATTTTTAAGATTATTTAAAGGGAGTAAACAAAAAATGATTTTAAAAAAAATCTGTAACAATAATTAAATATGTTAACCTAATTTTATAACAAAAATAAACATCTTAACAACATTTTAAAATCTTAAAAATATTTAAAAAAAAAAAATATTTGACATGCGATCAATAAAGTTACAAAATAGTCATATACAAATATAATATAAATTTTATATACAATTTTTTTTTCAATCAAAATATTTTACTGTCTAATTAATTTTGTTTTTCTTATTTTGTTTTTTTTTTTTTGTAATATTTTAATTATATTTATAATTTTAATTAATAATTTTTTTTTTTTTTTTTAATATTATTTTGACCTATCTCCAAAAAAAGGTTTGTTATCTCTGCTATTACTTATATAAATTGAATATTACAATAATTTTTTTTTTTTTTTTTTTTGAAACGAAATTATCATCATAAATAGTACCTACCTACATACATTCATACATATATTCATATATTACAGTAAATTAACAATAAACATAAAAAAAAAATTATAATTATAATTAAATCAATATATATATATGTACATTAATCATTTACAACATTAGTGTTTGTTTTTTTTTTTTCTTTTTTTTTTTCTTTTTTTTTTTTTTTGTTTTAATATCACCCTTTTTATTAAACAAATTAAACTATAGAATCACATTAGCATTCTTTTAAAATATATAAAAAAAATTTATTTTGTTGGTATGCTTTCAAAAAAAAAAAAAAAAAAAAATACGCGACAAGGCGTTAACATTTTTAACCTAAGAATAAATTTTATTAAAATTTAATTAAATATTCTTTTATTTTCAATTAACTTGATATTATAATAATCAATTCATGGTTTTTTTTGATTATTTATTTCTTATTTTTTATTTATTTTTTTTTTTTGTTTAATTTAATACATATATAGTAACATTGGTAGAGAATTTAATATTCTATACCGGTGTTTGTTTTTAGACCACAGAACAAACCATATATATATATATATATATATACATATATAAAAATGTATATAAAATACGAAATTTAAAAACTCAAACAATCATTTAATATTTGAAATTTAAAAAAAAAAAAAAAAAAAAACATTAAAAGTACAACGTACCACACCATCAATTAAAATTTTTCAATTTAAAAAAAAAAAAAAATGGAAAAATTATAAAAAAAAAAAAAAAATAAAATTATTTAAAAATAAAAAAGTAAATAGAAAATTTTAATTTTTTTCTTTTTTCGCCGATTTCGTTGTTTTGACTATAGAGTATTTTTACGTCCTCGGAGTTTTATTTTTTTTTTTTTTTGTTCTTTTTATGTTATTTTTATTTTAATTTATTTTTTTTATTTTTTGTTTTTTTTTTTTATTTTGTATTAATTTCGCGCAAATTATACACGATGCACAATAATTATTAGTTTCGTCCCTTACAACACAAACCGTGATATTGAACTGAAAAATTAGTAAGTATGTGTTTTGGTTATTTTTTTTTTTTTTTTTCGTATTTTCTTTCGAAATTTTGTGATAAAAAGAAAAAAAAAAAAACAAAATATAGATAGTGTAGTAGAGTAAAAATTTGAGTACATAAAAAGAAGAAAAACTTGAAAAAAAAGCTCTTTTAAAGTATTGTTGTTGTAATTGTACTATAATTGTAGTAAATTTTATTTTTTTATTTTTTTTTTGTTTTTGCTTTTACAAATAATATTAAAAATATTTTTAGTCATACGGAATTTTCTCTTCAACAAAATTTCTCACCATTATATTATATAGTTAATATAAATTGTTATTATTTGCAAGATACATAATATGTTAGGTACTATATGGTCGCTGTCAAATTTAATTTCTTGTATTTCAAAAGGATAACAAACTTTTAAGGAAAAAGAGAATGCGTAAAAGTGTTAAACACCATTTTGTTTAAAATATGTTTTTAAAATAAAATAAAAAAAATCAATTGTTTTCTTATTTTCATCTTTTAAAATATGAATATAATATAATATGATAATATTTAAAATTAAATTATTGAGAAAATATGTTTTGATCAGATTATATTTAATTCATTTGTTTTTTTTGTAAATGAAAGAAAATAAAACGCTGCGTATATTTTTACCTATACATACAACATAAACGTGTTATTTTATTAATTTTTTTTTTTTTTTTTTGTTTTACATACTAATTAATATATATAAAAAAAAAAAAAAATAAATTAAGAATTATTAGTATAACATGGTATAGCTTTTTGATTTTTAAAGATTCTAATTGGCTAAGTTTTAATTAAAATTTTTAAAATTCATTTATGTAAAACGGTAAAACATTAAGAAATTTTGTTTAATAAAATAAAATTAATGAAAAAAACCAAAAAAATATATTTGTTTATTATTTATTTATTTTAATATTACACAAATAATTGAAATAATATCAATAAAGTTCTTAACTATATTTGATGCCATTTAAAGCAAAACATTTTATAATTTATTTTATGTACATTTACATTTTTAAGTTCGATACACTAATAAAGAACTCAAATGTTGGTTCCACTGCTCTATAATACCTTTCAATGATTCCCACCTATCCTCTCAAAAACCAAAAATAAAAACAAAAAAAAAAATAAAATAAGTATGTATTTACAAAAAGAATCTGGCATTTTTATGATTAGAGGAGGGACTAATATTATCGTACATTATATAGGTATTTACAAAAAAAGTTTAGTCTTACCGTCTATTAAGTTATAAAAGTTCTAAGAAGAATTATTAATTATTAAGGGAATGGAACATAAAACAAAACTATTTTAAAACAATAAATAAATGACCCAAATTTATTATATTCTGCAAATTTCATAAATTTTATGCATATTTTTTAGTGTTGACTATATAGAACTTTTCTTCTAATTCAATAGAGTTTCTTTCTATTATCAAGGTTTTTTGTAATGTAACATTCATGAAATATAAATATATTTGATCGTTAAGATTAAAAATAAAAAAAAAACTAAACAAAATGTTATAAATAATAATAAAAAAAAAAACTAAATAAAATGTTATAAAACAATACTGATTTCAAATATTTTCAAAAATTGCATAATTTTAGGCCTCTTTATCCAATATCTATTGTAAATATGGCATTAAAAGACACAAATGACACTTCCTCGATTTTAATCGTAAAAATATATTTTGAATAAATCAAGATTTATACCTTTTTGATTTATTACTTTTTAATTTTATGTTTTATTATTATTCTAAAGTGATTTTTTTTTACACCATATTTTCAATTTATACATAAAATCAATTTTCTTTTCTTTAAATATTTTTTTCTTTAACTCTTAAAGCTTTTTTTTTTAATCACCTCTACCTTACATTAATATTATTTTTCACATAATATCATATACATATTATTTCTAATTATTTATATTTGATATTCTAAACGATTTAAAAATATTATAATATCTTTCCTAAATTCAATCGAAAAAAAAAACAAAAATAAAAACTTTTGCATAAATAAAGCAAAAAATTAAATATTGAACAAAAAAAAAATCTATAAAAACTTTTTTTTGACCACTTTTTGTTATTGAAACTTTTAATACGAATACAAACATTTATATAGTTACATATTATATTATATTGTATATACATAATATGTCTATGGGTATACGAATAAATACAAAAATATTTAACAAATATGCATCCATATGGCATATAAAATGTTGAATTAATTTTACCACCATATACGCGATCTTAAGTATGTATCTATAGAAATTTAAAAAAAATTCTCATATTTATCTACCGGCAATTTGTTTATTTATTTTTTTTTTTTCACTAATATGATCATTATTATGAAATTGAGATGAATTTTTTAAATAGCAATTCAGTGGTTTTAACCATACCGGTTCTTAAATGTTTATTAAAATTTATCGAATATTAATATATTTTAAGAATAAAAAGCTTTTTTTTTTTTAAAGCAATAAAAAATTTATTAACTTGAATTTTATTAATTATTTCATTAATTTTCAAATATATACCGTTATTTATTAGTTTTTTTTTTCTTAATGCATTTCTCTGCCACATAAATGTGGACAGTAAATTACACAGCCTTTCCTGTTCAGGTGTGGCTGTAAATGTCGTAAGGGGGAATAACTCTTATGACGTGAGTGGAATTCGTACCCACACTCCCTCGGTGTTTACAGCGTATTTTACACGCTCTTACCCACTAGGCCATTGAGGTCCCTTATTTATTTAATTAGCTGTTAATTATACTCCATCTACTTACCTATATCTACAACAATTGCTTTTAATTGAATAAATCAACTATTTAAAATCGTTAATATCAATCAACAAAAAAAAAACCGTTATGTAGCTCATTGGTCCGTTTTCATTTGAAATATTATGTCAATTATTTGGTCATCATATTATGTCAAATCTGAGAATATTTTTGAGAAGCTTTAAAATAAATTCATCAGATTTAAAGATCGGACCCTACATTGGGGGTATGATATAAATTCGATTCCTAGTTCAAATTTGAAGAAATTATAAGTTGTTCAATCATTCTCAATAAGACGGATCATTGCTGCGCTGAAGTTTATTCACGATCTTCTTTTTGATATATCAAATTGTGAATTCTTTCTCCAATGCGAGTTTTGAAATTGTCTTTCTTATAATATCAGAAACTCAAAAGCTCTAGGTAGTGCCATAAGGCATAAAATCTCGGTAAATTCAAGCCAATAAAAAATGTATGTATTACTTTTTTGTAATAACCATTTCAATCTTTTTCATTTTAATTTATTAAAAAACCAGTTTCAGTTAATTTTTAATTTTCACATTTGTAACAAATAATTTTTTATTTAGTTATAGTAATATAAGAATCAAGGAATGTTAAAATCGCTCTCCAATTGTAGGTATACTAAATAAATAAATAAATATCAATTCACATTAATAATTTAATTTTTTTTTTGTTTTTTTTACGAGAGTCAGTGAAAAACTTCTAAAGTCACCCAAAGGAATTGTACGTGATTCTTCCGGATAGTGTTTGATGACTTTAACCAAACAAAATTATCTCCTTTTAAATTAACCATGCCAAACATTATAGGTGGAAATCTTTAATACAAATGTACTGTTTGGTTTATGGAATAAAAATGTGAGAAGAATTAAATTAAGAATAGGATGGGTAAGAAAATTTGGAAGTAGTCCATTTTTTGGAGGGATATTTTGAAAAATGTTAATGTTTTACTTAAACTTTACTAAATTGTACATGTATAAATTACAAGCTTATTGGCACATAATTGAGGCCAAATTTTCTATAAAATTTAATATTTTTTTTTAAAATTGAGTTTGAATTTATTTTATTTTAAATAAAGGCTGCTTTTGTAATTATTCGAAGTTAGGTATTGGAGTACTTTATCAACTAGAAAACATAAACAATCTTCGTTTGCTTTTAATATAACTACAAAATTTAAAAAAAAAAAAATTTCAAACATGCTAAGAACTTATGATTTCAAAATATAAGTTCTATTATAGATATTTTTAACTTTATAATAACAAATATAAAATATAAAGTTAGAAAATTTTCAAAAAATATTTTGACATACATACATAATATCTCTAAAAGAGCAAAAACAAATAAAGAAAACATAATATGTAGCTATTTTTTTTTTTTTTTTTTTATTTTAATGGAAATTGTAAAATCCAAACAAGAACTATTTTTCTAAAATTTACAAACATTAAATTAAAATAAATCTTGTTAGAGCATCTAATAAAGGTCTAAGCTATAAAATTTTTAATTATACATACACACATACATACATACAGAGATGTAAAAACTAATTAAAAATTGTTATGTTTTAAAAAATACAAAAATGATATTAAATACAAAACAATTAATTTATAAAATTTAAGATTGCGTAAATTAAATATTGTTAAAACAAATAAATAATTTTTAAATTTTATTTAAGTTTATTTATTTGTTATTTTTATTTCTTTAACATTTCTTAATATAAAATATTGAAAGAAATATCAACAAATTAATTTCTAATAAACAAAAATATTAACATACAATATTTAATCCATAAAATGTATGTATGTATGCATGTTTGTATGTTTGTTATATAATGTACATATATAGGTATATGGAAATTCAAAAATTAGAACTAACTTATTCTTTTTTTTTAAATTTTTATCTAAATCTTCCATGTCTAATTGATCAGCAATTTCTTTGTTGATGGAAATCGTAGACTAGACTAACTAAACGATCTTGACACATTTGTGATATTGAATATGTACGGTTTTATTATTTTCAGCTTTAAAACACTTCTTTCAGCACTAGCAACTGTGATAGGTAACGTTAGTAGTATGCGAAGAGCTGTGAAGAGGTTGCGGAATATTTCGATAAATTTACACGTTAATTTCATTCCAAAGTTCAACCCCATTGATATCTGATTGACCATCAGACGTCAGAGCTAACTACAAGTTCTTACAGTGTTTCAATAATTCATCATCCGTAAAATATCTGCTGACAATATTATAAAGAAAACCAAATAACTCGCCATATTCCGATAATTGCGTTAATCTTCCATTTGTTGCTTGAATTACGATGTCCAATATCAGATTAAAAAAAAAAAATCTGAAATTTTGTCCTGGTGCTACTTTTGTATCGGTTCATCACAACTTTCGTATAGAAATTGTCTGCTCTTTCTGCGTACACGTAAGAATACTTCCTCATCAAATCCTTCAAAAATTTCTAGTTTAATTGCTAATTTTTTAGCCTTTTCAGTCATCGCTGCAAATCATGACAGCGATAATCGTATAGGAAAGATTTTGTAATGTTTAAATGCTCTAGAGCCAGAAACAAGTCTAAAGTTTGTGATTGCAGCATTAAAAATTTAGAAAGTATAGGTGTTCTATAGATTCAGGTGTCAATTAATATTACTACGAAAGCTAATATCTTAGTTTTTTATTAGTTATATCTGTTTGTTTCTCTATACATATAGCCATTTAATGGAGTAGGCACATAGGCACGGCGCGATCAATCTCTTTTCTATTTTTAATTTGGCAAGAATATCCGCTACACAATTTCCTTTCTTTCTGTATGTGCTTGCGCCGTAAATCTTGATTACCTAGAAAAAGAAATTCAGATACATTTATATATTTCAGATTTTAAAGTAGTAGTAAAGTACATATGTGAAGAATGGAGATGGTGGAGTATTATTACATAAGTATAAATTGTATTATAATATCACAATATGATATGTACATAGAATCTTATCGAAATATTAACAAAATATTTTAATACTGGTTCAATTAATGAAAAAATTAAGTTTAATTTTTTACCGTGATCTTACTTGACAATCAAGATGTACTTCAAATATTGCAAGCCAAATATTATCCTTTTGTCGTTGATATTTTAAATCAGTATAGAAAATCAATCTTAAATCTGTAGTTATAAAACTCGTCTATACTAGCGTTTTAAATGAACTTTTTGTTTTTTATTTTAATTCATCACATATCTTAATTTAACATTTTTAAAGATAATTATTACAATAATTTCTAGAATCTTAGGAGTTATTATGACTTTATAGATGTAAGCCGGACATACATATACCGAAATTCATTAAAGATCCTAAATAGTAAATGTTTATGTGAAGAACCTGCGAAGCTCAAATTTACTACAAAAAGATTAGTGGTGAATTTGGCGAAGATAAGTGTTAATAGAAATTCTAAATGAAGTTCTAAATTTGATATTTTTAATAACAAACATTTCAAAATGCTTTGATGTAAAACATTTTACTATGCTCGTTGGTTTCAATTTTGAAAAAAAGTCTTCTTGTAGTAAGTCGCTATTTTGATTTCCTTGAAGTATTTTATGTTCTAATAATTTCCTATTTTAATTTTTGTAGGAAAAGAAAATTTAATAATAATTCTTATAATTAGTCAGATACTCAGATTTAATTAAAACAGGAAAAGCTTAATTTTTTGGAAAGGAAGTATAAAAGTATAAATTTAAAAACTGTTTCAGTTTATACTTTTATAGATTGTAAAATTGACTAATAGATGACACTTTTGCATCTGAATAAAAACTCTAGTTTCTAAACGTTCATTTTTAAAACAATTCTTTAATGGATTTAATTAATAGTGCCACAAATATTTTAAAAGTTTTATTTAAAGATGGAGTTAAACGATAATCGTAAATGCTAAAAATTAATTCTTTCAAATTATTTAAAATGTAAATTTTTTTTATTCATTTCATTGTTAATTTCCTACAAAAATATAAAATTTATGTCAATGACAATGTGAGTGGGAAAATGTATTAATGACATTTCACTTTGTTTGGACTTAGGTTTTGGAGTGTTGATTTATGCCTTATTTATGCATTTCTAAATTTGACATTATATTGACATTCATATGTTTGTTTTTTAAAAACATTTTTCGTGATAAAAAAAAAAAACATATTTGCAAACAGAATTGTAATTTCTTTAAATTTATTTGTAAGTTTTGAGTTCAATTTGAATTATTCTGAAACATTTTAAAAATTCACCATGAATGGTACTATTCATGGTATTTGTTGTTTTCCAAATATTCCTAACAAATTTATTTCTTGGGGTTCTGAAATAAGTTTGTATGAGTTTAAAGACTTGACAACACCATCATCTTCTTCACCAATAGCACAAATAACAGATCAATCGAAAAATTTGCATATTCAAAATCGACTACAAAATCATCGTTATGATAATATAACTACAGTTTCCGCCAGTTTGTTAACAAAAGAAGATCGTTATCAGTATATACGTTGTATAAAACCATCCTATTATGAGAAACCATTGATTGCTGTTGGTCTTTCAAGTGGCAAAGTTGGAATTTGTGATTTTGAATTGAATAAAGTAAATAACACTGCCGAAGAATTCATTCCAAGACAACAAAGAACATGTTTATGTTTAGCATGGAATGAGTCTGATAAAAATATACTTGCAATAGGGCATGATAAAATACGATCCGATTACTGTATTACAATTTTTGATGTAAATCATCCACAAATATCAAAAGATGCCAATAATGGTTTTAACGGTATCGGTCTATCGGAAATTGCTCATAGTATATGTTGGGATAAAACAAATCGCGCTCTAATTGCTGGTATAAGTCAAAAAACTATTAGAATTTACGATTTAAGATCATCAAATTTTCAAACACCTTCGTCAACTGTTAATACTAGATTTGTAAATGGACTGACATTGTCCCAAAATGGTGACTATTTAGCAAGTTATGTTGATTCTTGTATTGGAATTTGGGACTTAAGAAATTTAGATAAAACTTTAACACAAATTCAAACATCCATCAAAAATATTTCTCAAATTTCATGGTGTTCAACTAGAACAAATGTTCTGTCCGCAATGTCTAAAGGTGCACCATATTTGCAAGTTTTTGATATTTATCCAGTAGATATAGAAAATGGAAATGAACTTTATTACACGAAAAAAAATTTTTTACCGGGTAATTTAAAAACTGGTATTAATACTGTACATACCACGCAAAATAGTAAAACTAAAAATCTAGTTGGATTTTCGTGGCATCCAGGTCATACGGATCATGCTTTAATTCTTTTAGAAGATGGTACAATTGAAGATTTTAATATACCACATCGCACAAGTATATCTATTAATCCGAAAAATCATTTATGGGAATCCTATCCTATTAAAAATTCAAATGCTAAATTTGAAGTTAGAGATTTAAATAATAAATCAGTGGAAGATATATCTAAAATCATGAGAAATCGAGCTATAAAACGTTATGGATTGTTACCGGATCGTGGTAAAAATGGTGATGCAACTAATAATTCTACATTAAAAACAGTTTGGAGTACATTAGAAAAAATTACTGTAGATGATACTCCAATGGGTCTTCAAAATATTTTAGGTAAATTTAAAGAAGGATTATAAAAGATGCTGGTATTAATTTATAAAAAAATTTTATATTTATTTTCTAGGTGTCGATTCAAATCAAATTAGTGAAAATATATTTGCAAATCGTAGTGAAACGTTAACATTATCTTGGCCTGAAATTATTAATAAAAATAAATCAACAAACATTCTAACAACATATCGAAATGAAGCAAGAACGCAAGCACAATTTTTATGCAGTTGGGAATTTGAAACTGAAGCTATATTATTAAATAAGTTTCTTCCTGATTTATGTGCTAAAAAAGAACATACAAGAGCTGCTATGATTGCAGTTTTCTTTTTAAAAATAGCACATGCCTGTGATATTCTGTTAAAAGCAACCGATCAAACAAATGATCCAAGTATGTTAAGAATGGCTGCAATAGCTTTATCCAGTTTTGATTCAGATATTTCTAATAATACGTGGAAACAACAACAAGCAATTGCAAGTTCTCAAATTCGTGATCCCCATATAAGAACAATTTTTTCTTTCCTTACAATTGAAAATGAAAATTTTGATATTATATTAAATGAAAAAGGAATTTCACTAGCTGATCGTATTGCTTTTGCTTGTAAATATTTAAATGATGTTAAATTAGTTGAATATGTTAAAAATCAAATACAAAAATGTATACAAGATGGTGATTTAAATGGTTTACTATTGACTGGCGGTGAATGTCCTGAAACAATTAATTTAATGCAATCATATGTTGATCGTTCTGAAGATGTTCAAACTGTTTCATTAATTGCAATAGAATATTTTCATGTTGATGAAATCACAGATTATAGAATACATTTCTGGATATCAAGTTACTTAGAACTTTTAGATATATGGGGTTTATGGGAGAAGCGTGCTGAATTAGAAATTAAAATGAATAAAAATCAACCATTGTCTGGTAAAATTTCACGTTCAGTTTTTCTTTTATGCAGTTTTTGTGGAAAATCTGTTTCATCAGCTCTAACTGAAGATGCAAGATTAAGAAATGTATCATCTCACGTAAATAAATTATCATCATGTCCAAGTTGTCGTAAACCATTACCAAGATGTTCATTATGTCTTTTACATATGGGTACTACAACTGCACTTTTATCACCAAATGCTCCAGAACATGAGAGCTTAGGTTGGCAGTCAAAACCGTTCTCTAAATGGTTTTCTTGGTGTCAGACTTGTAGACATGGTGGTCACACTGAACACTTACTGGAATGGTTCCAAAAGAATTCTGAATGTCCAGTAACGGGTTGTTTATGTAAATGTTTCGACATGGATTTGCCTGTGCCTAAATTTTCAAATCAAAATTAATTTAAAAAAAAAAGACAAAAATAACAAAAAAAAAATTCATTGAAAGCTAATCCTATTTTAATTCGCTTTACTGTAAATACGCGAAGAAAATTAATATATTTTTATTATGTACTTTGAATCAATAAGTACAAAAGTTACGTTAAATAAATTTTTTTAAATGCATTTTTTGTTGTAATTTTTATTTTAAATAAATCAAAAAAAAATTTTTTTATAATATTCATATATTTAATATTTCATTTTAACTAAACACAACAATCATTTTTTCTTATACATCAATTTAATTAAGATCCCAATAAAATTTTAGATATTTCATCTGGTGTCTTTAAGTTAATTGTTGTTGTAGAATCGATTTGATGTGCTGACTCTTGAATTCTATCATACATTTGCTTATAAATAGCAATAATAACATTAAATGATCGTTTTTGCACAAGTTGTCTATGATTCGAACTTAACAACAAATTAATTTGAGGCAGAAACAAAATTTCCGGCATCTCTAAAAATGCTAAAAATTTATCCAAGAAAATTTTCAATAAATTAACTTCAATTTTAGCTTGATTATTTTGCAGAATTGTATAAATTGGTCCTAAATTCAAATTAGCAACTAATGATGAAGCTTGTTCAGATGTTAAGGTATCAATTTGTGCATCAGATTGAGCTTGTAAACGCTCAACTCTATCATCCATATATTCGTAAACTGCCAAAGCACTTTGCATATGATACAAACAATTTAACAAATAAACAGCCATATCTACAGTTGGAAGATGTGATGCAGATTCTTGAACAGATTGCAACAAAGGATCAATTACACAGGAAACAATTTTAATAATATCACTTTGACGACCTTCCACCATACTTGCTACGGATAAAATTTCTTTCAATATATTCAATAATTTTCCAACACTTGGTGGTGGTACTAAATCACGCTGAGGTGGATCTAAACCTCGACCTTGCGGTAATGGACCTTGAAGAATATTTTTTACCTGCGTAGCTAATGAATTTAAATACACTTGTTCACTGTATCTTTGTAAATCAATTAAACAATGCTCCAAATTACCACCTTTAACAACCTAAAAATTAGATAATTTGTCTAAATTAAAAAAAAAAAACAACTCCTCACAAAACTCACTTGATTAATAATGTTTTGATAAAAACGTAATAAATTGGATAAAGCATATAAAATAATCGTATCTTTCTCGGAATTTAAAATTGTTTCAACACGAACTTTTAAAGGATGACAAATTCCATCCACAATATGTGATAAAGCTGTTTGAATTTGATCTGTTAAATCTTAAATCAATAAAATTTGAATATATTTAATTTTTTAAACATAAAATTGTATTTTTTTATTACTTCATACCATTCTGTTCACATTTTTTTACTAAAAGTAATAAATTTTCTTTTTCAGTTGGGATTGCTTGATGTAACCAAGCAAACATATCACCAATATATCTTTTGGGATCATGTGCAAGATCTTCAATTGGTCGTGAATTTCCACCTTGTCCACCTATAGTTAAAGCATCAATAAACAATCGCACTAATACTGCCCTTCGAGCTGTGGCATACTCATCTATTACATATCTAAAATCATAAAATTTTATTTATAAATTTGAATATAAATGAAAACTATCAATAAAAATTATGTACTTGAATAATACTGATCTATCTTGTAATCTACTCATTGCTATAATAACTAAATTTCCAATTTCATTATTGTCAATATTTCTGCAATGATTTTGTGTCCATCTATATAATCTTTCTAGTGCAGCTTCTTGATGTAAAGTCATCTCTTCCATTATATCTAAAGCTAAAGTTTGAAAATTATTCTGTATTAAAACACGACAATCATTATGTATTGATTGTACACGATCTAAAACATCAAAGAATTTTAATGTTATTCCATCTTCTCTACTTGTACCATATAAAATTTTATGTTCATCAACAGTTAATTGAAAATGAGAAGTAAATTTTTTTGCCACTTGTTGTTGTAATTGAATTTTTTTTGCTTCATTTTGTAATTCATTAGTTTGTAATATTAAATCTTTAGTTAAAACTTGAGAACTTTGTAAATCTTCTTTCATTTTACTGATTGAATCAACAATATCATCAACTTCATCACAAACTTCGTCAATTGCTTCTTTTACTTTACTAAAACATTCTAAAAAATGTTCATTAATTGCAACATTTTGTTTATTAATTTCATAACGTAAATTTAAATCTGTAATTGGAGTTTCTTTTGGTAAATACGTTGATAAATCTTTAAGTGCTTCCAAAGTTTCCTACAAATTCAGTAATTTTAATATTGAAAAATTTTATATTGTATTAAAAAATATTCACCTTGTCAGTGTCAAGACGAGTTTCCAAAAGTTTACTTAACTTTTTTTGCAATTCATTTTTTGTTTCTTCTGATTCCATTATTATTTATTTCAAGAGTTTTTAGGAAGAGGAAAATTTTTTAAATTAATTATGTACCTTTTGATGTTTTTTCAACACTCATGTCAAAAATCACAACGTATCCAAATTAAACCAAATGTCAAGTTAATTTTTGTTTATCTTTTTGTAAGGTACCAATCGGAATGAATGAAAATGAACTATATGAAACATGAAACTTTAGAAAATTGAAACTTGCGGTAGTATCAAATCAATCATAATATCAGAGACTATAATATCATATGGAGGAAGATTATTCTAGACACAAACCTATAACACATACTTATGGAATATTGGAAAATGAATTGGATGTTTTAATTGTTTACAACCCTAAAACCATTTCCAAAACAAACAATATGAAAATTAAAGAAAATTTGTGACAGTTTGAAATTAATTATTTTAAATATAATTGCATACGTTTCGGCTGAATTTAAAATAAAAAAAAAATTAAAAAAACTTATATGTATTTAATTATTTAATTTGGAATCAATTATATTTCAATAACATTTTTTTTATAAAAAGTAAAATTCAAGCGAATGTATATATATATGTATATATATATATATATATATATATACATATTATTTGACTTTTTGATTTTTATGCATGTAAACTATTATCTAATTTTTTTTTAGAAAAACAGAATTTTTTTATTTAACCTATTATCAAAGCTCAGAACGTATAATCCTTGTAATGATAAAATTTAGCAATATATTTTCAACACCAAGTTTTTTTTTTATAAACTTTTATGAATAGTGTACCTATGTTATGATTTGTAGTATTCGATAACTCAAGGAATTCTCAGGTGCTTGTAATAAATATACATAGGTATTTCCAATAGTGCTGTATAAACAATTAATAAGATTTCTAGAATAATTAGTGCATCTTGTTACCCACATTAGTAAATTAAAAGAGCTTTAACTATATTAGTTTTTCAAAACAAATTATTAAAATAATTAAAACTTAATAGGTATATGCATTTGGCGTAATCCTTTTAAATAAAAATTTATTCCATCAATTTAAACTAAATATTACCTATTACCTGCTGATAGGAAACGAATTGTCCATTTTATATAATTGAAATAAGAAACAAAGCAAATTTTGTTTATTTTCATCTTGTTAATTTCAATAAGCTATTTAAGTGATAAGATCCTAATCTGACATATATGTACATACATAGATTTAAATTAAAGAAAAGAAGTTTATTATCAGACAATCTTGCATCTTTAAATAAGCCAAATAATAAAATACGAAAAAAAAAGCAAAAACAACAAGTCATAAGTTCAAACAATAAAACAAAAAACTGTTGGTACATCATATTTTTAAAAGGACATTATATTTGTTTAGGAAAAACACATAAAAAATTTTTTTTTTTTTTTACAAAACAATTTACTTTTAAATAAAGTGGCAGTAAGAGAACATGTAATCCTACTTGTTTACGAATCTCATTAAAAACAAAACAAAAAAAGAAAATTATAAAACGGTTGTTAATTACAATTATACGGTTCTCAATATAAAAAAAAAAAAAAACAATATTGAAAACTTTATAATAATTTTGTATATTCATATATCTTTATACTAAATGAAAATAACCTTATCTATCCGACATTATTAAAAATCAAATTCAAATATCTAGAATCATATATCATTAAAATATCCAAGAGAAACTATTAACATTAACATGAAAGTTCTTTTTAAAAATAGTATAGAATCGAAGAAATACTTGAAAATAATTCATCAATCACCACTAACTGATTCTGTACCAGTTTTCATCTAACTTAACTTTTGATTTTTTTTCTTTTTTTTTGACTAAACTGTTCAAGCATATGCAAACTATCTAATGTTTATTTTATTTGCATTTAATCCATCTATTTTGACTTTACAATTCAAACGATTATGATGTCAAAAAAATTTCGTAACACTTTTACTTGGAGTGTTTTCAAAAAATTTTCCCTATTTTCCCATTGAATTTTTTTTACTCTGATTCTCCAAAAGAAAGGGATGGCTCATTTAATTCATATAATTATTTCAATCACTTTTTACAAACATAACATACGCTAGAGGCAACTTTTTCTCATTCTTTGATAATATAATCCTTTCCGATATATAAATAGCAAAATTACAAGATATTCCTTTGAAATATTTTCTAAACGAGACAAGAAATTTATGAAATACATTTTATTAAAATGTTCATGAACTTTCATTGTAATTTTTTTTTCTCTTTCAGGATTTTTAATTGTTTGTAATAGAAATGAAATTTTCTCTCTTGAAATTATAATAATATTCAAAGGTTTTCTCTCTACATTTTGAAAATATCCTTTTCTTATTGATTTTTCTCTTTTACAACAATAAAAATAAAAAAAAAATAATTCAACAATAATAAAATCACAGGATAAACAAACGGGGCAATAGACAAAAAAAAAAAAAACAAAAATAAATAAGAAAACAATGAAAAGGAGATAAAATATCAGTATAACCAAAGGTATAACGCATAATTAAATTTCCCTTTTATAAGGATACTACGATTAAATTTTATTCAAAAGATTTTTGTATACATCTACATAAATATATGGTTTTTGTACATATATATGGCATACATTGTACATACATAAATGTATGAATATATATACAAAAAATATAATACAGACATTTGTGAGTATATATCCATTTATAGATATAAAATATCCTGCGTAGCACCTCTCTTTTTTCTTTAAAAATCAAAACGAAGCGTCAAAAAAAACTTTAACAGTAAATTTCCAGTCGGCTGTCATTATATTTGAAGAATTTTGTTTTTTATTTTATTTATTTCTTTATAATTTTTTTTTTGGCACTCCTTTTTCACCTCATTTTTAGAATGTTTTTAAAAAAGGACTTTCTATGTACATTCGATTTTTTGTTTAATGTTTAAAATATAAAAGAAAAAATTCAAAAATTAAATTATTTTTACCTGTTTTTATCTCTATAGAGCTGAGAAACATACATTTATAATTATCATATATATAATAAGATAGTTACAATATCTCATGCCTTACCGTATATATTAACAGCCCCAGTCAGTAGCCTTAATATTGAACACTTTTTCAAGATAGTTACCACTTCTCGTGCCTTACCGTATATATTAACAGCCCCACTAATATTGAACACTTTTTCATTTTAAGAACATGACAAAGCTGTAGTGGTTCCTTTGTGCATTTCGAGGACTTTTATTAATGGTTATTTATATTTTTGTTTTTTTTTTCTTTTCAACTTAAGAATTAGATGACTTTAAAAGTGCTATCGAAGATAATTAATAAAGTATAGTTAATAATAGAATGATGATTAAAAAAAATTTTTAAAAATGATTAGAAAGATAAGCTGATACAGATTGTTGCGGTTTTTTCGGACAGTTCCATTTTTTTTTTTATTTATAGAAATTCTCAACAAAATTAAAATTAAATTTTTATTTTTAAATATAGTTTGATTTTTTAATTTTATTTAAATTTTTAAATCAAATTCAATAGAATTCGAATCAAAATTTTCAATATCCTAAAGTTAGTAAAATATGAAGTAAATATATTTATTTTTTTTTTTTTGTTCTTTTATTTGTGTAGTTGTTTATTCCCTTTAGTAGAATATTGACTCGACTCAAGAGTACTATAAACACATTTTATATATTTCATATGCCTGCTAATATATTTTATATAACTACATATATACACTTATAACATATTTATTATGTACTATTTGAATAAAGTATACCTTATTTTTTATTTATAACATAACATTAGGCGGCTTTTTATCCTTAAATACATAAATAAAAATGTACTGTTAATTTTTATCCTTATATACCAACAAAAAAAAAAACAAAATTTCCTTTTTCATTTATTTTATACTATCCTTTTCTATATTCTCTTAAAATAACAAAACAAATAAACGTAAAATACAATTTTCCATGGGATATTTACATGTTTTTGTTTTGATTTCCCTCATATTGAGAGGGAAAATTTAATTTTATTTTCCTTCTTTTATTTATTTTTTTCTTTTTTTCTTGGTTTTTAATAAAACAGATTTTCTTAATTTTCTTTTATTTGTTAAAATTTTAGTTGCTGTTAGTCGGTGATATCGTACAAAAGTTAAATTTTCGGGAATAAAATAAATAAGAAAATAAAATTACATAGAAAAAGAAAAATACAACAAAAAGAAAAGAAAACAAAGAAAAAAATAATAAAATAAAAACGGGCGTAGTTTATATTTAAAAACAGAATATATTTAATGAAATTTTCTTTTATTATTCATTAAGAGAAATTGTGAAAAAACAAATATAAATTAAATATAAAATTAAATAAAATTTTTAAAATAAAATAATATTAAATTTTAAATGTTTAAGTTAAAATATAATGAAAAATTTTATTAAAACAATTTTTTTCTGAAATTTTAAAAGAATTTTTAACATTGGGTCCTGGAAAAAAATTAACATAATAAAAAGAGAAACAAAAGGGAATTTAAAAAAAAAAATCACATACCTAGAGTACAAAATATAAAAATACAATATTGATAGAATATTTGAATATTTGTGAAAAATTTTTGATAAAAAATGTGATAAAGAAAAATATTTTAATTAATATAAACCTAAAAGTATGCAATTTATATTTAATTGACTAAAATAACTATTTCTATTTATTAATAACATTATTCTATGTTGATATTATAGAAATTAATATCGGAATCCTTTCTTTTTCGTGTACAATAACTCAAATTTAATTTTTGGGTATAAGTGTATACAAAATATTCATTTAAAAAAAAATAAACATAAGATTAATTAAATAAATAATGTAAATTTATTAAGATTATTACAAACTGGATTTAATAAACAGATGGTTATTATTTAATTAATTTTTAATTTTATTTTTGTATAATAAAGAAGAAAATCTAAGAATTTTAAAATTAAAAATAGAACAGTATATTAAAAATAATTTATATGACAGAATTAATTATCATAAAATGTAGGATATAGAATAAATTATCCTTTTTATTTTTTTACTATACTGTACAAAATAATTTGTCTTGAAAAGTTAATTTTAATATTTAATGGTTTTTGTTTAGAAAAATAAATAAATATTATTTAAAATTTCGAATTAAATTTAAGTTTGTTTTTGAAATTATTCGTATAAAATTCATCAATGAAATTTTGACTGTAATATAAAAAAAACAAAAAAGATTCTAATTTCAGATTTACTTATTTTATATTCTTTGGTTAATAAATTTTAAATATAGGTACCTAACCAAATATTTTTGTCTTAATAAGTTTTTATCCTGTTCAAAGAAAAACATAATTTAAACTTTTATAAAAATAATGCAAATAACTATTTGCTTAAAAGATACACCTACAAAAATTTTCTAGATTGTCTAAATTGTCCATGAAAATTATCCTAATTTACCTTAAAAAAAAAAACCTACACAAAAATTTCTTTTTTTTCTTTTTCTTTTTTTTTTCTTATTAAAACGTACGGACGAATATAATAAACCATAACACTAAATAATCGCTCTAATTTATTCAAGGATCATTTTAATATTATGAGAAACGAGAAACTGAAAAAAAATATTGTCCGGAAAATCCAATAATAAAAAAAAAAAAAAAGAAAAAATGCGTGCTAATTCAACCGGATAAAAAAAAATAAAAAAACAAGAAGGAAAAGATATTTATGAAAAGATTTATAAAAATTTTATGGGGAAAATGGGAATAATATTAAAATAATATATGCTCAATTTAAATATTATTGAGTGTTATAAACAAAAAAACTAAAAAAAAAAAGAATTTTTCAAAAATATTGTATATCTACCTACTATTCTTAATGAAATGTTCTTTTAAAAATATTTTCTTCAAAAATAATTATTTAACTATAGATAATACATTACATTTTATTATATATTATATCTAAATATTTCATTATACAATTTTTGTTCAGGCGATAACAATTACAAATTGAATTTCTGGCTGCGCCAGTAATTAATATAACGAAATAATATGTACTATTATACAACAGTATTATAAGTATTATAAGTTTAGCTAGAATTGTGTTTTATTGTAGATATCTACTCTTATATCTGAACCTTTTACACGATTTGCATTCTAGTTAAACCATTTTCTACTTAATTAAAGCAAATTATTCGGTAGTTTGACGCTTTGAAAATAGTCGTAACCATTAGTTTCTTCAGGAACTTTTATTGAAGTGATATACTCTTTCAACATTTTCTACGAATCCTCTTTGGTCGATATATGAATGGCAGACTCCTAAGAATTTAAATTTTGCTTTAACAATATATAATATTGTCATAATTTTTAGAAAACAAAATCTTAAATGTGACAGATATTAAGGTAAAGTTAAAAGTTATTAATGTAAAAATTAAAAAGGCAGACATTCTTTGGAATAAAGTACAAATTTAAAAAGAGGAACCATATGTTTCCATTATTTTTTAATTAGTAACATCAGTTTTTATTGTACTAAAATAACTTCAACGAATATTAAAAAAAAAGCCCTACTGCAATAAGATCCAGTATTTTTGAATATAAACTATGTCATTACGATCTTAAAAGTTTCATAAGATAATTGTGTATATATTGCGTATCATATTTTCCCCCTTTCTCATAACAAAAAATAATTTGGTTTTGAATTTTTTTCTCAAATATCATCAGATCACAATTTCTGAACGTTCATTTTTTAATTTTTAAAGTTTAAGTGTCTGTTTTTCTATTTTCTTTTAAATGTAAGTAAAGTAACATATGAAATTTAAATAAAGTAGTAAGTTAAATTTTTTTTTTTTCGTTAACAATTTTTTACTTTGTTTAGATTAAGGTTATTGTCAATATTGGTTCAATCCGTCTAATGCATAAAACTGAGCTGGAACTCAAATCTCATTTTTTCAAACAAAAAACATGCTGAAACTTCTATTTTTGTTTGAAAGATTTGAGTTCAAGCTCAGTTTTATAAATGCGACACAATGTGTCAATCTGAGGTGTCAGTTTTATATCTAATTTTTTAAACATGGTTAAGTAAGAGATTAAAAATATTTCAATTTTTCAAATAATTCTTATATTAAGATTGAGTATAAATTTTAAATGAAATATATCTAAATTTTCTATGAAATGAAATTAATTTATTTTTATTAAAATAAAAATAAAACTTCGATATACTTGATCTTTATAATTTTATTTTCCAATCTCTAATTGTAACTAATTATAAGATCATATCACAATGAATAAATTTAAGATTTCATATAGTTAATATACATATATTAAAATGTATGTATAATATATATTATATATTTTTTTCTTTTTCAATATTAGAATCAATTTCATTTATAATTTCAATTCAATCAAATTATTCATTAATAAAAATTTTTATTTCATTTATATTTGATTTAAGACATTTGAAAAACATTAAAAAAAAAACAAATTTTACGCATCATATTTTTTTACATTCCTTGTTTTTTTTTTTTTCTTTTTCTTAAATAGAAAATTTATATAGTAAAGAAAATTGCATACTGGTAGGCTCAATAAAAACTCAATTTACCATAGAAAATTCCATTGAAATTGATGAAATATATATACATACGAAATATAATAATATATTATGTATGTATATTGTAGGTATATTAAATTGTGGAATTCTGAATGAATTATTCTGTTGAGATTTTATTCTTTATTTTTTCCTTTCTATTTCTGTTTAATAAAAAAGAAAATGAAACAATAAAAAAAAATTTAAAAGAAAAAAAAATTATAATAATAAAAATAAAAGTAAAAAAAAATTAGAAAAGAAATATCCAAGTATACTATATACATTTGTAAAAACATATATAAATAATATACATACATGTTTTGTTATGTTTTACTGTTTACAAGTAAAAAACAAACATACACACAATAGAATCAAACCAAAAAAAAAAAAAAAAAATCTATTCTATTTATTTTACTCTCACATAACATTCATAATATATATTTAGAAACATAAAAAACAGTTGACATACATTCATATACGTATATACATAATATATATTTATACCATGTAAAAAATTGAAACGTACGAAAAAAAAAAGAAAACAAAAAAAAATGTGAGCTTCAATATCCCACCACTTTAAAAAAAAAAAAAACTAATTTAAGTAAATTGTCGTTATGTTTAATTTAAAAAAAAAAAAAAAACAAAATCACACATATATAATTTAATAAACTGGAACACTATCAAGACTTTTACAACTAAAATTATATATTTGTTATATTTTATCCTTACTAACTTACTAACTATCAATATAGTTTCTATATTGTGTGTGTATATATATATATATATACATATATATATAATTCCACTAAAACTAAACAATGAACACCATCATTACTACGATCAAAAATAATAATAAAAAAAAAAAGAAAACAAAAAAGCATAATAATAAAGAAAATACAACAAATATAAAATTAAAATGAAAACCAAAGAATAATATAAACAATGAAGGATATTTTTAGAATAAAATCTATTCAAACGTTATCCCAAAAAACATTTATTTTATTTTTTTCTTTTTTTTTTTTTTTTTGTTACTTTTTTATTCATCGCTTTCAAAACTAAACCCTTTCTTAATTCTCTGTTTAAAATAAATTTAAAGTTTTTTTTTTATTATTTTGTTTTTTCTTTTTTTTTTATGTTTTGTTGTTATTTATCTGCTCTTAATACAGTTGTTACTAATATTTTCTTCAAAATTATAATTTAAACAACTTTAACAGCAACAATAAAAAAAAAAATAACAATAACAAGCAAAACTGAAAAAAAAACTAAGCAATGAACATTTTCAAAACTTAAAAAGTACTAACAAAAATCAAACAGAAAAGAATAAAAGAAAATACAGTGAAATCTGAGAAAAATGAAATCTAGTAGTATGGGAAAATTCTATAAAAAATTCTATTTAAAAACATTTTACCGTAAATCTGTGTAAAGCGGTTAACTGATTTTTCTACGTAAAAAATTTTTAAAATCCTTTAATATATTTAATCGGAAGTTATTAATTTTACCATTTGAAAATTTATTTTTTATATATGAAATTGTAAACGATTCGTAAATTGCACACTTAAAGTTTTCTTTGTTTTTTTTTTGTTTTTTGAATTTCTTGCAGCGTAAACAAAATAATGTTAATATAAAGTTAAATTTAATGGTTAAAATTTAAAAATTATAGATTTTACTGATGGTTATTCATTTTTCTAAACAACTGAGTAGTTAATTTTTCAAAATTAAAACAAAAATTATTATTACTTTATCTTAATATGGAAAAATTCAAGCTGATTTATTAAACATGCAGCAATACGACGAAAACAGATAAAATATTAATTAACATTGAAATGAAAAAAAATATACACCCATATTCTTGAAGATTTATCATACATAGAGTATCACTGACGCAATGCTTTGTTATTCTGCGAAATGTTAAAGTGATGTTTTTAATTTAAAGCGATGTCAAATGTCAAAAGTATCGTATATGTATGTGGTGTTTCTGCAAAATTTTTTAAAGACTTTACAAAGCTATAGTCATTTTCTATCACACCAAAATAAATCATTAAATTATTACGTATTATCATTTATCAGCTCTTCCAGTAGTAATTTTTTAAGTTGTTTTTAAGTTATTTTTTGAAATAATTTTTTTTTATAGTAACATTAAAAAAATATAATTTTCCTTTAATAAAATTTCGAATTTTATTTTATATTTGTTTTATAATTTTAGTATAAAAATCACAAATGTAAAGCAGTTTGAGCTGTTCGTAAAGTTAATGGTGAATAATTCCGACATTTTATTTAATTCATTTTGTTGTTTTATTTTAATCAATAATGTTATTTTGTTTCGAAGTTCAATAATGCTTCCTTTTTAATGAATATTATTTTAATTTCTTTTCAAATTTAAATTTATTACAAGTTTTTTAAATCTTTTCATTTTATTTTACAATCCACACAAATAAATATTCACAAAAATAGAATAACTTCTTTCTAAAAATAATTTTATATACTCACATAAATTTTTATTTACATATACATATGTACATTTACATATGTACTACAAAATTTTCATTTGGCCGCACTCAAATTTAAAGTAGTACCAAGACAACAAAAATTTGCATCGTGTATCTGCAAGAAATGCATTTTTAATTACACGTAACGTGATACAGCTTTTTATCGCCTCACTGAATTTTTGAATTGAAAATGAAAAATTTTCTCCTATTACAAATCACATTAGGCAAAAAAAAACCATTTAAACGCATTTATTGTTTTATTGAAGAGTTTGCTTTTAAAAATTTTGATAATTTATTATATTGTCATTTATGAAATTTTATATTTCGGCAGCCAGATTCCAGTAAAAAAAAAAAAATTACATTAACTCAGTTTATCATAGAAATCTATTAAAAAAATTTTTTAATTTCTTTATTTAAGAAAGTTTTACTGTGTCAAAAAAAAATCAAAATAAAATAAAAACATCAGAGACATCTACACATTCATCATTAGTATATTTAATATTACAATAATTTTCTCTCTAAACTCACATACAATTGAACATAAAATTTGAACATAGTATTTTTTTTATTATTATGTACTTTCAAAAACAGAAAAAAAAAAATAACAAAACAAAAAAAAGTGTTTGCCTCTATAATTTTTTTTTTTTTTTTGAATATATGATATAAGATTCAAGTGTCGTGTCAGTGCCGTAACGCCCCTGGTTTCTAATTCATTGTTATATAAAAATAACAATTTTTTGTTTTGTTTTGCTTTTTCATTTGAAATCTTATCTTTTGGTTTCATTTTTTTTTTTCATTTTTATTTGTATTAAAAATATAAAAAAAAAAAAAAAAAAACAAACAAAAAAGAATCAAAAAGAGAAAAGAAAAAGAAGCCATCAAGTATAGAAACTTGTGATGTACTGAAAACAGACAAGAACAAAACACGTTGATAAAAATGAGAAAATGTAAAGCAAAAAATATCAAGGATAACATAAAGAAAAAAAGAAAAAAAAAAAAAACAATATAAAAAAACTTATAAAGTGCTAAACACAAAATATAAAGAAAACAAAAACTTTGAATAAAAAAAAAAAAAAACATACAACAAAATTTTTCTCATATAAATTAAAGGAAATCATCACACCATCTTTTTACACATTATTTAATTTGCTTTCGATAAATATAATATTTTATAAAATTCTAATTTTTGTTTTGTTTATCCCATTTAATATTCTGAAAATTCTTAAATTTTCTTCTTTTCATTTTTAAGTTTTTATATATTGCTAATTAAATTTTTCGGTCCCGAAATAAAATTTTACAAAAAAAAAAACAAAAAAAAAAAAGACCAAAAAAGAAATAAAATATGAATTTTTCTCTAAAAAAAAAAACAAATTTCCTTTAAGAAACAAACAGTCGAATATTTTTTTTAAGTTTTCTTTAAATAAACGCTATCCATTGTTGGATTCAACATTTTATAGTAGCGATTTGTTAAAAAAACTGTTTACATTTTACTTAAGAATTTTGTGTATCCTTAAAAAAAAAAAAAAAAAATTTGAAAAAAGAAGACTTTGTATTGACAATAATATTGTTTTTACATTTTTTTATTCAATTTATTTTTCTATATACATTTCTTTAAGTGCAAGTGCACTTATTATAAACTGTATACATTATAAAATATTACCTACAATCTAACTCTTGACGCGCTCTTGTCGACTTTAACATATCCATAATAACTCATAAATACTGCTTAAAGATACCATCAATCTACTTAAAATATTATAAAGAAAAATAATACAATACCAACTTTTCTTTTTGTTAAAGATATACAAAAAGAATCTAAAAATTTGTATAGCGGCTACCCCAAAATCTTAGTCCAAATATTTTCAAGCTTTGCAAACACACTTGCCATATTATTTTACACGTCTATTTTAAATTTCAACTTCGTAGCCTAATTCATAAAATATATGAGCCATGTCCAGAAATTTATTTGACAGCAACCTGAAAATTTAATCCTAATAATTTGAACTTTACAAAAAGTTCCTTCTTTTTTCTTTTAACATAACTTGCCCATTTGAATTTGTGCAACCTTCTAGTTTTATTTGTTTGGAAGACAAATGTGAGCTGTTTTAGGAAATTTGTATGACAGTAACCGGAAGATATGGGTAAATGTCAAAACTCATCTCTTTTTTTATTTTTTGTCTCTTTGCTATTAGGCTGTTAGCAACGATTTAAAAGATTCTGTTACAAGATATTATATAGTTACAGACTTGTTCTGCTTATCTGCAAATTTACTAAGTGTTAATTTTCCTGAACCAACTCTTTAAAAAAAAAAAAAACTGTTATTTATCGGTTAAATAATGAAAATTTATTACAGATAGTAGTGTAGGACAATATATAATACAAGACAAGATCCCAATAATTAAGTATATTTTAGCATTTAATATTATTTAGTTTTTATTAAATGAACCTACACAGAAATTTTGTGTCCTAATGTAAAACTGATTTCGTGTACAAATACATATTTGTAGATCATGTATAGATAATTCATTCTTCCTGTAAAATGGTCGACCTTCAATTTGTTTAGTTGACAGTAAAACAAAGGAATAATCTATAAATATTTTAGAAAATAAAACTTAGCCTTGTATATATATGATAAAGGCATGACACGAAAAACATAAAAGGATATTAAAAACAAAAAAAAAAAAAAAGAAACAACGAATACTTTACTTTGTTAGATATATGTACTTTTTAGATGATTTTCTTACAAAATTTTTTATCCGTTCAATTTCACACTTGGATTTTGATCATAAATAACAATTCACAATAGAGCTATAAAAGACAATTAAAAAATGTATTTCGTTATTTTTTTTTTTTAGTTTTCATTAGATTTGCGTGGAAAATCACCTTGAAAAATACAAAAAAAAAAGCAACAAAAAAAAAAAATAAAAAGTTTTAAAAAGAAAATTTTAAAATAAACAGAAGAAAAAAAAACTAATTTTGCAACACCTATGTGAGAAAAACAATTTTATTTTTTTTTTTTTTTTGTAGTTTATTTGAGCATAAGGATTTACGTACAGGTCAAAAAAATGTACATTAGTTTTACAAGGAAAAATATTTTGAAAGAAAAGAAAAAACAACTGAAATATTTTCTTTATTAAAATCAAAAAATAATTTTTATAAAAGAAAATTTTAAAAAAAAAAAAAAAAAGGAAAACATAACTATAAACAATATGCCAAAAAAAATTATTTATTTATTATATTCATGCACTATATGTGTTAGTTTTATTGGACGTTCTGAATCAGGTGGTAAGTTTTATTTTAATAATTATTAAAAAAAAAAAATTTTTAGAATTAAACATAGAATTAATTTTAAATAAACCAAAAATTTTACAGTAGAAGATATTTTTTTATGATAATATTTTTATTTAATACAATAATCTTTTAATTTATATTTTCTATCATATCTGTTATATAGAGAAAAATACACAGTATATATATAAACCTAAATTATTAGGTCTAACTAAGAAAGTTAATTTAAACATGGCAGTATGTAAAAAAAATTGTTTTTTAAGGTGCGCATTTTCAAAGCGATAATTAAAAGTGCTTACCGGCTTACATATAGTTAGTCATATTATAAATGACAAAATGTGCCTAATATCTTTTGGCAAAAGGGACATTGATATTTTTCAAATAGATACATAGATACTTTATACATATATATATATTCTGATTATAACCCTGATTTTGTAACCAACATTCCTCCTAAGAAATTTTTTTTTTTCATATACATATTTTTTTTATTAATAGTCTTATTGCGAAGTGTCCCTTTTGTTAAAAATCATTTTTGTCAAATAGCATTAGGTGAAATGCCTTTCTGAGAAATCAATTTAGGTAAACCGTCATACTCCCAATAAAAAACATTATAAACTTGTGTGTATTTTTGAATTAAACTATTTTTGGATAGTAATTTTTTTTTTTTTGGAATTATTTTTCTGTAAAGAAAATTGTGAAAAATTAAGAGAGATTTTTTCTTAATATTAAAGAAATGTCACATAATTAAGAAAAACTGTTAATACATGTGAAAATAGAATTTTTAATTTGTGCATCTTATCTTTAAAATATTTGCATAAGGATACTGCTTCAAAATAAAACTGTAATTGTATAAAACTAAGAATTTATTAATACTGTCTCCAGGGCGTATCGGTGACGTAGTGGATAAGAGTGTATAATATACGCTGTAAAAACCGAGGGAGTATGGGTTCAATTCCATAAACATCATAATAACAATTCCCCCTTACGATATTTACAGCTAGGTCTGAAAAGGAAAGGCTGTGTATTTTCCTTGTCACATTTATGTGGCAGGAGAATACCTAACTAAAAAAAAAAACAATTAATTTCTCTTTAATACTTACCTTAAAAAGTGTAAAGAATGCAAGGAAATTTCTGTTTACTCTATGCTTGTTCTGAGTTGTTGCATATAGGTTTGATACTTTTTAAGAATACTTTCGATACTTACAGGAGTAATGAATTTGCGATTTAACTTAATCTTTTACATTTTACTTATAAACGGTATATAACTGTAATTCTTTATTTATTTTTATTTGACAAAATACTTTTTTTTTTTTTTGTCAAACAGATTACATAATTAATTTAATAACGGGAAATCGAGTAAAATTTTACTTGGAAACATTAGTTTTAACAAAACAACTAACAATTTATTATATTACAAAATTATTAATTAACTTATTTTAAAAGTAATATTTTATTTATTTATTTTGTTTTTTAAATGAAATAATCTCAATATTTTTATCAATACATAATAAATATTCAGTTAATAAATTTTGCCCACATTTTTTTTTCCTTCTATCTAAAATAAATCCGGGTTTCTATAGGAAAAAATAAAAATAAAACAAAATTTCTATTAACCTCTTTTTTATGCCAACATATTATTATGCTTATTAATACATTTATATTAAAAAAAAAATCAAATTCAATTCAATATAAAAATAAAAATATTGAAAATGAAAAACAAAAACTGTAATCAATTTATTCATGAAAACATTTTATAACATTTTTTTTTTTTTCATAACCTCAATTCTTAAAAAAATATTTTCTATTCATAGTAACTTAAGGATTTTAATATTAATTTTTTATTTTTAGGTTTCCTGACTTGACTATAAAAAAAAAAAACAAATACATTCATACATTTATATTATTATTACATATAAGTTTTTAATAATAAATTAATACAAGCATTTCCAAGAATTATATTTTTTTGTAAATATATAAATTATATTTTTTCAATTTTCTAAGCTTAAGTTTTCGAAGAAATTATAACTTAGATGGGAGTATTACACTCGAATATATTTTTTTTTTATACGACGGTAAATGGTAATCATTATAAGATGCTAAAGAAGAATTGTACGATCACGATTCTTCTATCAATTTACGGGACTTTAATCTACTAAATACCTCCTTCAATTAGGTAACATTTAATACTAATGTATACTGTTTGGGCAAGAAAAAATTTAGCTATTGAGTAAAAATAGATCTATGATTTGTAGGAATGTGATCAACAAATATGTTGACGTTCTACTTAAACCTATGTAAATTAAGATTGTAATTATCTTCAATTTTAGTGAACACATAGGGTGGAGAATGGTTCCAGTGATTCGCGATATTCGAGTCAAAACCGAATTGCCTTATGTTGAATTTTACCATCTAACAATTTAAACTACTTAGGGGTAGGCAGCGAATGTTCTTATTTCTCTTTGCAAAGCTTTCAGTGGTGGTATTTTTCGCTTTATTTCTGTTGAATAAATTCTCACAATCTACCAGATATCTGTAAAACAGAGAAATACAACCCACTAAACGTCGGAGGCTCAGTGAAATCATTATACTTGGAAATTTTAAATTAAAAAAACTTAGGATATTTGATTCTTTGATAATTTTGGAATATTGATATACACTGAAAATGCTAGAGCTAATTAAATATTAGATTGAAATATTTACTTTCGATTTTACTTTAGTACATTAGTCTTAAAGAACATATAATCTATAGAAGAACATATAATCTATAGAGGATAGAGGAAACATATAATCTCATAGAGGATTTGTTTTCATTCCACTGCTTTGTACTATCTTTGTACTATCTTTATATGATTCCAACCTACCCTCGCAAAAAAAAATCAAAACAGATAAAATCATCCAAGGTAAAATTAACTTTTAAAAGTCAGCACAAAATTAACTATTCATTTAATATGCCCAATTAATATTGTACATCCTTAAAAAATACTCAGAACACCACCAATATACCCTTGAAGTATTATAGCTTTTGACCAACTAAAATATTTTCCAGTAACTCGAATACTGAGAATAATATGCTAACTGCTTATAGAGTATATAATAAAGAGCTCAGAAGGGTGAAAGTAAATTTTAACAACTTCTGATTGAATATTTCTGAAAATTTCATACTTTAGAGAAATTCTGAAACTTGAACTTCTTAATAATATTGTATTTCTTAATATATTTATTTATTATTTACATCGTAATTCGTCAAAAAAAAATCTTTAATTTTCATTGACAATGCTGTGTAGCTCTTGTTTATGTAATTTGACAAAAACAAAATAATCCAATAAGTAACTTTTTAAAAAATTTTTATCATATTTTTGTAATTTACAAACAAAAAGACAAACTTTAGAAAAGCAATTTACTTTTAACTTTTAAAAAAAATCAGAAGAAAAACAAAAGAATTTTATATACTTTGTATAGTTTGTACATAAAATATTGTATTTTTTTTGTCAAATATTCTCAACTCTAAGAAAGGATTCATTTGCGCATTGTTGTTGTAGATTGTTGAATTTGACTAAATGGCGGAGGAAATGAGCAAGGAAAAGAGAACAAAAGTGAGAAATTTGAAGATAAATTATATACGAACTTGAAAAGTTCTTTTTTTTTTTAAATACGTGCAAATTCTAAAATGAAGTATTGCTTCCAAAAGGAAACATATTTGATGGGAGCATCTTCCACAGTTTAGGAATTTTCACAACAATCTATTTTAAACCACCTAAAAATTTCCCCAGTGTATATATAGGCAATTGCTATCTCTCTATAGTATTACGTTGGATATATTTAATAGGAGGCATTAATGGTTTTAAATAATTTAAGCAGCTGTCGTAGTCATTATCTACGAGATATCTATAAAAAAAAAAGAGATAAATATCCCAAATTTCGACGAATATTGAGACTTTTTAGAGTTACTAAAACAATACAGTCGTCTAATAGACCAAAGGTGTGATTTTGGCATAATTGGAATAAATTAACAGTCGACTATTAATTTAAAACAGTTTTTCATTCTTACTTGTGATTTTTCTCAGTGGTTTGTCAGTGGTTTTAACTTCTGGCCTGGGAAACCAAAAACAAAAGACTGATTTTGATTTTACTTTTTATTTTCATTTTAATAGAATTAAAATATTAATTTGATGCCATAATTTCATCCTTAAAAATAAAACCAAAAATAATAACCTTTTAACCTAAAATCATAAACTTACCTATTGTGTACCTTTTAAAAGTATAAAAGTAAATAAATGGTGCACAAATATTACAAAAAAACAAAGCTTGATGCTTAAATTTTTGATGAAATTGTTTATGCTCTTTTAATAAAACAAACTAACAGTTAATTTGAAAAGAAAAACAAAAGAAATATATAAATCATCATATATGTTAATTAAATCATTTTATTTAAAATTCTTTAGAACTTTACTCCCTAACCATGAATAATTTAACAAAACAAACAAAGAAAAATTAGGTTCAAATTAAATTAAAATTTCACATATAAAAATTCTTTAATTTATTAATACAAAATTACAATTATTTGTATGTACACATATGTTAAGATGTATGTATATAAATTGTATGTACTTTAAAAATAGATTTTTATTCTTATGGCACCTAATGTTATGCAATCTTATATATATTTTTTTTTAATTTTTCAAAGTAAAAGTATACATTAGAAAACAGAAAGAAAATTACAAAGTCAAGTCAAATTAAGAGCAAAATATTTTTTACGATCTCTTTTTGTTTTTTTTTTTTTTTTTTTTGTTTTTTTTTAAAGAAAATTGCAATAATTTGATATCATGAATTTATTTAGAAATTTAGAAATTGTGAAGAATCAAAAAATGGAAATTTCATTTTTATTTATCATATTTCAGATAAAAACAAACAAAAAATAACATAATTAAGAAAAAAAGGATTTTCTAAATTTAACTTTGAATTTTCATAATTTTAATTTTTAATAAAAAAAAAAAAAATCATATATTTCTGAACTGACATTCCGCATAACCTTTATAGATAGATAATAATTTCCACTTTTCAACATATTTTATGTAACCAAATTAAATATGTCCATAAAGATCCATCCTTAAGATCCTTAAAGTCCATAAAGATCCATAAAGATTATCTTCAAAATCTTTAGGTAAAGATTTTTCTGTAATTGAATTTACTTTACTTTCAATCTACAGTATACTGAGTGAGAAAACTTATATAATAACATTATGTTCTTTAGATTTTCATAGAATGTACATGTAAAATTTTCAGTTGTAGATAAGATGTACTATAGTGAATAGTAGGGAAGGACAAATAAAGCAAAAATTCAAAGATAAATATGCATTCATTAATTTTAATAATCTGATAATGTAAAATAGTTATTTCAAATTTACTAAATTAAAAAATTACAATATCCAGCAGGTTGATTACCAGAAATCCAGAAAATTTAGAAAATGTCCTAAATAACTGTGTTGTCAAAATGGAAGATGCCTGATTAAAAACAAAATCTTAAAAAATAGAAATCTGAATTGATTTTTTTTTTTGTTTGCACTCATTTCATAGCAGTCCTTCCAACAAATTTTTTTTTTTGGTATAAAAATAATTTTCTGGCAAAATGAAATAAGTGGTTTTTTGTATACAACAGATATATTAAAAAATTCAGGAGTGGTACCATTTATGTACTGTAAAAAAAAACCAAGCAAAAAATGGCACCGGATTGTGAAACAAATATTGAGACCCTGATTTTAAATTGGAATTCTAAATTCTAACAAATTAGTTTTGAACAATTTTTATTTCATTAAACAATAACTAATTCAATCAAGTTTTTATTATTTCGAAATGCAATTTTTATTATGGAGGCTGCCATTTTCAAAACCCTAGAAATAAATAATTACAATTCTGATTTTATGTAGCTAAGTATAAAATCCAGAAAAGAATGAACTAATAGTACATAGTATTTTTTTTTTATATTTTAATTTTTATATTCTGGATTATGTTTTTCTTGATTTCGTGTTTTAATCTTTTTTGGATTTTGAATTTCTGGATTTTATTTTTGTGGCAAATGTAATAATCCCTATTCAGCATTTATCTTTAACTAATCCTGCATAATAAATTTGAAATCCTTAATAATGTTTTTGTAAAATTTTTAAAATAATGATTTTGTATGATTATTTTTTCAATGGGCGATCTCCTAAATTTAATTTGAACGATAGTTAATATATAAAAGCCTATAAGTATGCAAAATAAAATTCAAACAGGATTTTTTTTTTTTTATTATAAAAAATACCACTTTAAAACAGCACAATATGTGTATATAAAAAAAAACCATTCCAAAAAAGGCTCTTTCATTTTTAAGTTAAAAAAAAAAAAAAAAATTTAATAAAATATGAAAAGAATAAATAAAGAAAGTACATAATATATTTTTTTATATCATAAATTTAA
Source organism: Poecilobothrus nobilitatus (assembly GCA_947095535.1). Lineage (NCBI taxonomy): Eukaryota > Metazoa > Arthropoda > Insecta > Diptera > Dolichopodidae > Poecilobothrus > Poecilobothrus nobilitatus. The sequence continues at coordinate 23,911,965 of OX352773.1, read as the reverse complement.
AGAATACTTAAATCATATTACACTTGAAAAAAACAAAAAAACAATATCTCAATTCAATTCCTCAAGAGATTTTTAAGAATATATTATTATATAGATATATTATATATATATATATAAAAAGAAACCTTGGGGTTAATTTAAAAACTTGAAACTACTATTTCGAATATTTTTGTAAAATGTATATTATATATGATGTCTCAAGTAATCATTAGGTCATTAAAAGTTTTTATATTAAGAAAGCAATTTAAGATTTGTTTATTGTAAATTGGTTTTTCCGCATCAGGTACTTACCTACCTATTAAAAATTCTTTGTTGTTTTGTGCATAAATAATTGTAAAAGTATATAGATAAGATTTTTATATTCTTTATGGTATATATAGTGTTGTTGACCTATATATGTATATATATATTATATATATAAATTTAAATAATTTATTCAGTTTTCTAATTATCTAAAAAGTAATTATTTCAGAGAAAAGAGAAAAAACAAAACAAGTACATAAATGTATTAACTTTTGTATAAACGCAGAAACGAATTTTAAATTAAAATTAACAAAAAAAAAACAAAATTAACGGTTAACTTTATCTTATGGTTTATTTGCAAAAATTAGTTTAATTGGTTTAATTTCTTTCGAATATATAAAGAAAGTTTTAACTATGTATATATGTATATATATATATATATATTTTAAAATATCTTACATAAAAAGATTAATAATTTAATTTGAATCCTTATGGGAAATTTTATATAAAGTAATTTTTATTCTCTATCGTTACCTATGTACTCAATGTAAAATTAATGAAAACAAATCCTGTATTTCTTTATATAAAATTTTCTTGTTTAAAAACAATAAAGAAAATGAAATAGTCTTAAACGATTTTAGAAGAGTTCTTATGTATATAATATGACAAGGATACTTAATATATGAATGATATATATACATGAATTTGATTATTAAAAAAGCAATAAACATAATTTTTTTTTTTGTCTAATTTATTGAAGTACTTGTATAATGATGTTATAATCCAGTTTATTAATAGCAAATATTATATTCTTAATAGTAAAATTATAAATTTTAAAAAATATTAATTCTATATGCTTTTATTATTCTGTAAAAGATAGAAAAAAAACTTTAAGATATTTACTTTATTCTTATATATTTTGTATATTTAGCCCTTATATATTTTGTATATTTTAAATGAAAATACCACTTCCGTTCATGATTGCAGTTTATAACAATAGAAACCTTTTACTAGTTTAGGGACGATGAAATATCAACAACCAAGAATTTTAAGTTAAAATTTTTTATATTCCAAATGAAACTTCCATTTTATTTTCACTCATAAAAACCTTTCTTGATTTTAAAATTTCTTATCCTAAAACATATTTCCACCTTGCAAATTTATACATTTTTAGTATGTACATTTTTGAAAAATTTAATTATTACTCCATCATTCCACCCGTCTGTCTGTTTACAAAACTTCTATTATTTGTTTAAGATCTATCAACGAAGGATTAACCATGGGCAAGTCTCATTAAAAAATTAATGTTCTGAAATAACTTTTTATGTAGCCCAGTCCGCAATTTACTGTTTCTCAAAGTTGGAAAAGCTTTCAAATGTTTGTATCTCAAGTTTTATTTAATATTTTTTCAATCTAAAAATGTCAAACGGCATGAATTTTGAAAACAATATAAAATTTATATAACTAAAATTTTTTGCAATTTAATACGTAAATTTACCATTATGTGAAAACAATATGTTGTAAGAATTTCATTTCCTCCTCTTTGAAAAATCTCTAACGTACGTATTTTCTCCTATTTAAAAACTACATTAGGAGTCAAAAATTAAAAATTTTCTTCATTTAAGACAAAAGTAGTTACAATTCTAGATTGCTTTTTATTATCGTTTTGAAAATAATGTGCCATTATAATTTTTAGTTATAGAAAAGTTTCAAGAACTTTTTATTTAGTTTCTGATATATAATATGTTCAATAAATCATTTGACTGAATGTCATTTGACTGTATTTCATTTGATGGGATTTAATTTGACTAGTATTCAATTGTAACCAACTCTAAAATCCTCCATAATTATATGTTTTACATATATATTTCAACAGCATAATATTTAAATGAATGGAGACCTCCAAACCCCTGCTAAACAAATTATTAAAACCCTGATTTTGTAACCAACTCTAAAATTCTCTCAATTATATGTTTTAAATACAGTCAAATGAAATACAGTCAAATGAAGTAAAGTCAAATCAGACTACAGGGAAATTAAATACAGACATATGACACGCTCCCGCGGAAATGTTAGTTTCATTACATTGAGGAACAAATAAAATCGAAGATCATTTGAGCTTTCTAAACTTTGTATTCCAAACAAACTGTTGTGCAGGACGTCTTACAAGATCAACTTACATTAATTTGTAAAATTTCATTATTTTGCTGAAAATTAATTAAAAATCAAAGAAATTTTTAACTATACATAAATAAATTTCAAACTATACTATTTATTTTGTTATTTTCTATTTATGGAACGGATATTAGAGATATTCAAAATGAAAATAAAAATTATATGTTTCTTATAATCTTAAAAAAAAAAAATAAAAAATTTAATATAATTTTCATTTAATATCGCTTTTTTTTTTTATTTTCTTTTTTAATGTTAAAAAAGAATTAATAATAAAATTATTGACACTTTTTTGATATCATTTCTAATCAAATTACCCATTCCTTTTCTATTTCCGTCATTTTCTTTAAATATTTTTTTTTCTTTTTTCCACTTAACTTATACAAAACGAAGTGAAAAAAAAAACATATATATACCTATAAAATATATAGAAATTGAAAATCCTTATTCGATGTTATTTAACAAAAAAAACCTTTCTAATAAAAATTGATAATATTTAAATAAAGTTAATTCAATTACTTTCAATATCTTCATCATAATCCAATTAAATAAAAGAAAATAAAATTAAAAAAACAAAAAAAAAAACAAATTTATATATATAATCATCAGCCTATCATTTTATTATTAGCTTGTATCAATTTCTAGATTTAAATTAAACCTACATATATATACATACATACATATATATATACATATACATTTATGATATAAGATATATATATATAAAAATAAAAATTTAATAATTCTACTTTTATAAATTTATGGTTTATTTTTTATTAGAAATTTTCAATGAAAACAAATTATTCTTTTTTTTTTTCTTTATTTCATTTTAAAAGTTTTTCCAGAGAATTTCATCACAAGTCCGTCATCATCTTTACCAACATCATCATTATCATCTGCATTGGTATCAGTAACATCATCATCATCATCATCATTTTCATCATCTTCTTCATCAGCATTACAATTATTATCTTCGATGTCATCGTCATCATCTCCATTAACAATATTAACCCAACAACAACAACAACAACAACCGCCACCGCCACTACAACAGCAGCAATCACTAATGGATTTGGATAGTACATTATTAAAAAATTTACTCAACATATCAAATAATCCACCAGAATTGATTGAATATTATGAATTAGATGATGATATACCAACATCAACATTTCAATCAATATATGAATTGGGTAAAACAGCACAACAATCAACAATAGGAGCAACATTAATGCCTTTAGCAACAGCTAAAACAACTACAACAACGACAATAAGTAAAACAGCTGAAGGATTGGCAACATTAATATCATCATCATCATTATCAATATCATCATCATCAACAGGAAAAATATCATCAATATTAGAAAAAATAACAACAACACAACCATCATCATCACCATCACCACCTCTACCTCCTCTTCCAGATATATATCCGGATCCAGAAGAAGTCAATCGAAAAATTAAAGTATTAAATATGTAAGTATAAAAAAAAAAATGTAAACTTATAAGCAAATATAAATTTAGTTTTATTTTTTTTTTCTATATACATAATATATATTATATATAAAAATCAAAAAGAAAAACAGATAACGCTGTAAAAGGATTCCTCGTAGAATTCTTTATTTATTTATTTTTTTTTTTTTGAAAATTTTTGAAGGATAATATAGATATTTAATAAAGTTAAGTTTTAAATTTTCTTTTTCTTTTTTTCTAGAATTAAAATTTATATACTGGTTTTTTGCTTTCAAAAATAGAATTTTTAAATTCATATATATTTTATATTAACATTTTGTCTTTTTATAAATTCCAATATCTCAATTGGAATTTAAAAATAGCAAGCCTAAATAAAAAAATAGCAAACTTACTTTACAAATTGCAATTTTTTATCTCTCTGTAGCAAGCCGTTCAAAAGTTATAGATTTTTTTATGAAAAGTCGCTAAAACATTTTTAAACCCTCATATTTCGGAAAGAGTCCAGAATAGCCCCCCCCTGTAAAATTTTTTGTTCGTTGTGATGCTCCTCATCATCTCCTTCTCTATGTGAAAGTTAACGCGGTACATCCTGTATATATATATAATAATATATATAATAAAATAAAACTAAAATACTTCTTGTATAAGATAATAGATGTCGCACAAATAAAAATATTTATTTGCGTTCAACAGTCTTGTATAATATAGTTACAGCCGAGTAAATCAATGGCTTAGTGATCTAATTCATAATGATTTCAGAAACTGAAGCTCAAGGCAATATAAATGACTTCTTGGATGTCCTAGTGGATCCTTATAGGAGTAGAAAGGAGAAAAAAAACAATAGATATATGTATAAAGTAACGTGGATAAAAATCTTTAACCTACATAAATGTCAAAAGAAAAAACAAAATCAAAATTATATGAACAACTTTGTAATCTGTGAAAAACTTTATTTTAATTCAATTCGAAATCAGTTCCAAATATCTAGAAAGTAGAAACCATACTCATTAAAAAATCTAAAATAAGCCGAGTATTATAAGATCAGATCATTTCAGTCCATCCAAGAAGGATAGCAAAAATTCTAAACTATTCAACGGACTTTAATATTAACCTAATTAATTAATTCTACCAAAATAATATATGTATATTCAAAAAAAAAGTTGAAGATTTTTGTTTTAGAACAAAAAAGAAATTTCTAATAATAAAATAAAAAAATTTATATTTCAATATTAAAATTAAGAACAAAACTGAATCTAGTTTAGGAAAAACAATAAAATTAAATCTTAATAAATTAAACTACTACAAGATTAATAAATTTTATCCTGGGTAATTTATTACTATATATTAAGTAGATAGACAATCACATGCAATTTAATCTAATCAAAAACATGTAAGCAATTAATACAGTTAAAGGTTTCGGTTTTTCCCGGAAAAAATTTGGTTTTTTTTTTGCCTAAAATTTTAGAAAAGGTCATTTATAATACATAGTATGTGCATATTCTATAATTTCTTGTGTAACCATAGACAAATAACATATGTAAGTTATAACCAGGATCAAAAACTTATGTACATATAATCATAGAACAAAAACATGTGTAAGAATTACACCATGCTCAACTGTTGACTTATCTGCGAGTTTAATAAAAACTCCAACTCTAAAAGGATATTGGGAAAAATTGCGGCCTGATATTGTGGTTTCACTTGATATTGAATCTCAATCTGTGAACACTGAAATCAATAAAATTGTAGACCGTGTACAATATGTTAAAGATGAAAGTTGCGATACTTTGAGAAAACTTAATAATTAATAATCTTGATGTAACTGAAGAAGATTTAATTCTCATGATTGACAACACAAATTCAAAATCATCTGAATGCGAAATGAAAGAATAGTTCATTAAAACATTTTCCGCAAAAACCTTGAATGAAGCATTAACTTCAGCCCGTAAACTTTAAAGTTTGATAAGAGAAAACGATCCAGACATCTCTAGAAGTCTGAAATTTCAATTTTAGCTCCTTAACAAGAATTAATTAAGGAGCTACATCAAAATAAAAAAAAAAAACTGATTCCCAATTTTATTGCACACGAACGAAAACCGACAATAGCTGACGCCATTTTATTAACTAACCCAAGCTATGAAAACTCAGCTATTCCTCCAAAACTGCAGCTTTCAAGCTGTAGTTTTTTAAAAAAAAGAATAAGTTCCAGGAATCAGAAGAAAGATTATTTTTTATTGGTTTCCTTTTTATTTTTTTTTTTTGTTATTGTTATCATTTTAAGTTCATTTTAATGTTAAGAACTAAATAAAAATAAAAAATATTTTGTGGAACCAATTGATCTTTTTTATATAGATTTCATGTCTAGAATAGCGCGGTTTTGATTTACACGTACTTTTTTAGGAACGAATCTTACCGCGTTAATCGAAGGCTACCTGTAAACAAGTAAATCTAATTAATAAAAAATAGTTAAAAACTGTTTACTGATAATATTCTTCTTTAATACTTTTACTTTTTTTTTAAAGAGACTATAGTAAACGTATACACCGTTAATTAAATTTATATTTAAAACTTTATTTATGTTGTATACAAATACAAGAAGACAAATACATAACAATACCAAAGAGAATTTATGAACTCCACTTTATCCATTTTAGTAGAATGCTCAAAAAAACTGTTTTTGGCATTAATGGAAATGTACGACGCAAAAACAAAAAGACAAAAAAAAATCAAAATAAAAAGAAAAAAAATTTTTTTTTTTTTTTAAAAAAAAGGGTTTTGTTGGCTGCCCAAAGTACCATTTAATATAGTATATCTCTTATGTATTACAGATAGGATAAAATTCATATAAATTCTACTAAAACAAAATCAAATAAATTTAAAAAAAAAAATAAAGATTTTTTTTTTTGTGTAAGGACAGAAATTTGTTTTACCTTTATGTAAATATTTGAAAAAATAAAATATATATATAACACATGCCATCATTTATCTAAAACTTTGTTTTATTTTTAAAGTTCTTTAATCGGATTTGTGAAAAATAGTTTTTTAGAAAAAGATATACTTTTTTTCTATAATTTACCGACAAACAAGAAGAAATACATACATGTAATATACAAAAGACTAATTTCTAAAAAAAAAATTTTGTAATTTTTTTGAATTTTGCATAAAAAAAAAAAAAACATTGTAAAAGAGATGTTCTGATAAAACTATAGAACTACAAAATAAAATAAAATCATATATGGTCATCGGACTTATTGCTAACAATATTAAAGTTTCAAATTGTTGGAATGATGAGAATTGAGTTAAAATTAAATTCAGTTAATCCTGGACAATGCGAATCAAATAAAAACATTTAAAAAAGTAAATAAATTTATGACACTATAGTAGCAATTTTATTTTATTTATCAATTGCTTCAGTTATTTTTCCTTCCGTTTGAAAATCATAATTTGCAAAACGTATATATGAGGTTTAAACCCAAAGAAGGTTTAATAGAAGAAAACGGTTAACTAACATCCTCTAGCTAAATTATATTTCATTTCTAAAATTTTTGATCTCATAATTTTTGATATTATATGTTTCGATACTATATTGACAATGTTTTTCGGTTTTGTAACCATTATTATCACGTCACATCAAGTAACATATTTAATAGAATCAACTTTAACGCTTATTATACCAATATGAAAGTAGAATATACCACACTGATATGGTTTATATTGATTTTAGTAATAGTTTTATGATCATTTTACCTCACAGTAAAGAATAATACTCAAATTAGAAAATTTAAACTTTCATTCGTATTTTATAAAGTGCATAAAATCGTCCCTATTAGATTGACAGGAGCTACAGCTTGTTTTTTAGATCGTCCATTTCAACATTTTATTTAACGAATTCAGACACAACTCAAGGTATTAATTTGTATCCACTGTTATTTATTATTTTAATTCATGATATGATTACTATTATTAGTGATATAAAAATATATACTGATGACATGAACATTTTTAAAAAAAAGTAACTAACATGGTAGACTTTGTAGAGCTCTAAAAGGATCATCATAACTTTTATTGCTGGTACTCAAAGAATAACCTTCATCTTAACGTTAAAAGATGTGCATTCACATGTTTTATACTCGGTTGCAAAATGCTATTCCAAACTAATTAGATTTTTAGTGGTGAAAAAAGTTAAAAAGTGAATCAAATTAGTGAATCAAAGAGATCTGATTGTGACAAGCATTTATCTTTCAAAATGCACTATATAATAATATCATTCATAAAGGATATAAAGCATTAGTCTTCAGAATTTGATAATTACTAATATATAAAAAAAAATCTGAATACTAATATTTACTAAAACCATAATATTCCTGTTTGGTACGACCTCATATTAAATGAAATAAGTTAACTATAAATGATCATTGTATGAAATTGACAGTTCATGAATAGAAAATATTCAAGACAAGAAAATGTTTTTGAAATTTGCTTTACGTCATTTTTTCTGATCAAATTCAACTGTCTTACCACGTTATGAATCTATGGGTTAAACTCATTGATCTCTGCAATCTAACCAAGAAACTTTATGTTATATAAATGCAATATTTATCACTGTATTTATTAAAGACAATATAAATTTTAACAGTCAACTTTAGATAGAGTTTACATTAACAATTAATCTTGATTTAGATTTTCTAATCTTATTTCACTCCTGTAGCATTCATTGAATCAATTATGGTATCAATAAATATCAACATTTAATATCTATCTTTAACTCATTCAAAGCACAGAAAAATTACAAGTATATCGTTAATAGAAGTTTCCTCTACTTACATTTTCGAAAATAGTACCTAAAAATATGCAATAATTTGTTGTAATAATATTTTTTATATTTTTTTCACCGATTTAACAAGAATTTTGTCAAAATCAAAAATATTGGTACTCAACTGAAACTTTTAAGTACATTTTCTTTACTAAAATCTAAATTAATTATAATCATATTACTTACTATATAACCATATATAACCATACATCACAATATAATACAAAAATTTAAAACATAAAATTTGTTTACACTAATTCGTCAATTATTGATTAATAATTAGGAATATTTGGTAAAAAAAAAAAATGAAAACATTTATAAATATGTATTATTTTTTTTTTTTTTGATTAGATAATTAGTATTAGGTATATAATTAATAAATAATATTTTTAAATTTCATTTTATTGTAATTTTACTGTCAAAAAAATTATAGAAATATTTATTAAGCCTATCACTTTTCGAATGTATCATATAATTCGTAAATTTGCTTTTTTGATAAAAAAAAAAAAAAAAAAAGCTTTAATTTTACCATTAACCGACTATAAACCATTAATTTTACCGACTTTCATAACATGAAAGAGTTTCGTTATGATATGATTAATCGAATCGATCTGCATATGATCTGAATTTCTTAAAAATATATATATTTTCCATTTTTAAATTTAATGTTTTTTTTTATTTTTGTATTATTTGTTTTTTTTTTTCCAATATTAAAAAAAAAATAAAAACAAAATATACTAATGTAAATATTACTTAACACAAATTTTCAGTATATGCATTAACAATACTTTTATTTTGAATTTTTATTACTTTTAGTAAATTGAACCAGGTCAATACGATATACGATTTAAACAATAAAAAAGAAAAAAAAATAACTGTATTGTATTGATTCAAAGTTTACCCTAAATTGATTTCTTTTATAAAAAAAAAAACAATGTTTAAAGAATTTCAATAAAACAATAATAATAATAAAACAATGCAATTTATATACATATATCAATTTTTAAATGTTTATCAATCGTTTTAAATAAAAACAATAATATTTATGTATATATATATACTTATATAGATTGTAAAATAATTAATATTTAATTTGCTTTTTATTTTAGAAATCATATTACGCATAAAACTGCATCAAATTTTGAAAGTGGTAATACCGGAGAAAGTATTATTGAAAGTATTTCTTCATCATCATCATCATCGTCATCATTATCTTCGTTATCATCAATATCATCATCATCGGGTAATAATATAATCGATTACAGTGCAAGAGATAATGATTTTAAAGGACATGATTTAATCGATAACATTATGTATATATATTATGGATCACAAAAATCAATTCGTAATGGTATTGGTAGTTCAATTGTAATTGGTGGTTCAGTTTTAGCATTAGCAGCACAAATTTTATGTTTGGTATTAATGATATTACGTAATCGTCGTCTAAGACGTCAGAATGCTTTATTTTCAATATTTTTTAATTTTGTTTTTACACTTTTAATTGCAAATTTAATATTTGTATTGGGTGTACAAGCAACACGTAGTGAATTTCGTTGTGGAGTTATTGCAATTCTATTACATTATTTTCATTTAAGTACAACAATATGGGGTCTAATTTATATTTATATAATATATGATTATATTGTTAATGATTGTGGTATAAATTTAAAATATAATTATTTTATGGCATATGGTGCACCAGCAATTTATGTATTGGTAAGTATTATATATAATACATATTATATAATGTATTCATATTTTATAATCAAATAAAAATTAAAGTTATAACATAATTTAACATATTAATATCAAAAAAAAAATTTTTTTTAAACCTTTACTTGTTATCATTTTGTATTTTATTTTATTACTTAATCGTTTTTTTTTTTTTTTTTAAATGCGATTTTAAATTTATATAAGGAAATTTAAAAGTGGAAGCATTTAGAAAGAAAATAATTAATACATAGTAACTCTGGTTTTTTTTTTTTTTTTAAATATCGAACGAAATAGAACAATTATTAATTCATAGACTAAATGCCTAAAAATATGCAATCAATTTGTTTGTTGAAAACTTTTTACAAATTACCTAAATATTTTTTTTTAATCATATATTTAATTATATATGTACGTATATATAAGAATTTTAATATAAATTTAATTTATATATTTTTAGTTTTCATGTGCTATATCAAGTTCAAGTTATGAAACTGTAGAATTTTGTTGGATGTCAGTACATCGTGGTATGATAGTTAATTTTATGATACCAATATCTGGTATTATTTTAACTTCAACTGTTCTTGGAACATTGTGTCTTCGAGAAATTGCAACAAAACAACGTGAAGTAATTGCCGAAAGTATTGAAAATATTTTAGAGGTAAAATTAATAAAAATTAAATAAAATAAGTAAAAATTAAAATATATTAAATTAAATTATATAGAATGCAGCAAAATGTCATGAAATAAATAATGCTGCTACTGTAATTGAAACAGATAAATGTTGTGAAATAGATGAAAGAGTATGTATTTATTTATACATAAAAAAAATTTTAAAAATCAAAATTACATATAGATATATATGATCATTTTCTTTTTTTTTTTCTTTTATTTTAGGTAACAGAAATGTGTAAAAGAAATGATTTTTATGATTCAAAATTTGATTTAGGAGTTTTATCAATTGTTGATTTATCATTACAAAGTTCAGCTGATACACAAGATTTTACAGATTTTAAAAGATCAATTAAATTTTGGTTATTTTTTCAACCAGCATTTGCATTATGTTGGTTTTTTGGTACAATTGCAATGGAAAATCGTCAAACCTACATTATGCCAATTATTTTTATAATATCATGTAATATAATGGTAATTATAATTCATAATACCATTTTTACTTTAAGAAAAAGGATTTTCATTTTAAGTATTTTTTTTTTAAATGGTTGTTATTTTATTTTTAGGTCAAGTTTTACTTTTTAAATGCAACTACATATATATATTTTTCAAATGCAAGTTTTTGAATTTACATAATTTGTTATAAGTAATAGTGTATATATATTATATAATTACATATATATATAGTATTCTTTAAAAAAATTTTCAGGCACGCTACAAGTGATATACACAAGTTTTTTTTTTTTATAAGGTTTAATACAATAAATTATTAAATATAAAATAAGGTTCAGTTAACAATCATTTCTTACTTTTTAAAAAAATTAAAAAAAAACTTTACTCTAAATTAAAAAAAAATACTTGCAATTAGAATGGAAACCTTGTATTAAAAAGGAAATACTTGCATTTGCTTAAATTGTTTAAATTGAAAATACTTTTTTTTTTAAATAAAATGTAAATATATTATCTTATTAAATTAACTAATCATTTTTTTTTTCTTTTTTATAGAACTGGTATCTTTTATTACGATCACCTTATATATGTCCAATAATACAAGATCAAAATCAAAAAGAAAAATTTCCTGCCAATGATACAAATGAAGAATTACAACAAAATGTACAAGGTACAGATACAATACCGTTATTATGTACACCAAATTCAAAATTACAAAATCCAAAAATATCAAATATTATTGAAGATAGTATGAATGAACAAATAAATAATTTAACAGTTAATTGGGGTGATTCTTTAGGTGATATTTCAATAAATTTAGATTCAATTAGTACAATAAGCAGTTAAAATGGGAATAAAGAAATTTTTTAATTAGAAATTTTTAATTAGTATCTTTTTTTTTTTTTTTGTAGGTATAATATAATTATATAAAATGCATTTATATATATGACAAATAGATTAAATTATATACATATTAAATACATATGTAGTTAATTATAGTTATATTAATTTTAAGGATTATTTAAAAAAGAAAAAAAATAGAAAGGTTTAACTTGAAATGAAAAATAAAAAAATAAATGTTGTATATTTGAAAATATGATTAAAAACACTAATATATGGAATTGGTTATTAATTTTTTTTTTTTTTTTTTTTGCAAAATAAAAAATAAATTCCAAATAAATAAAAGGATTTGAATATTATTTGTTTTAGAATGTTACAAGTGTTTTTTTAAAATTAAAAGAAAAAAAAAATTATTTATTTACACAACAATATCTAAAATATAATGAAAATATTATAAAATTTTTAAAAAATATCGAATGAATATTTTATTTTAATAAAAAATATATTTACTTTTCTTTTTTTTTTTGTTTTTTTTGTGGAATTAGTATAAAATTTTAATATTGTTCTTTTTTGGAATATAATCACCAAAAACCAAAATTGTTATTTAGGAAAATGTAACAATTTTTAGATACTATAATCCAAATTATGATAAATTTAATTTTTTTAACTTAAACCTTAACTTACGTATCACGTTTTTGTAAATCGGTATCATTATTAGAACCTTATTATTGTTTGGTAAGTATCACAAAAAAAAAAAAATTTTTATAAAAATTAGTTTCATAAATTGCCATCACTGTACTCGAAAAAAGCATCTAAACTATATCATATAATGATATCGAATTATACAGAATTGTAAAAAAGTGATTCATATTATTTTTTAAGTCTGTCATAATTTGGATGTATAAAAATTCTTTAAATAATTTTATTATTTACCATAAATTTAAATAAATTTTCAAAAAAATATTGAAAGTTAAATAATTTAAATTTTATTGTAAAATATTTGTTTATTAACGAAAATAAAATGATAAGAAAAAAAAACATAATTTAAATAAATAGTTAAAATATTAGTACCATTAAAGTATAAAAGTTCATACATATTTTGTTTGTTTTTTTAATCATTGCAATATTTTTAATATAATGATGTATTAAAATAAATTTATCTTAATAGGTAAAATAGTTTTATCATATTTATTATATCAAAAATTATTATATATAAAGGTTTAATGAAGTGGAATTTTTTTTTTTTTTTTTTTAACAAGACTAAAACAGTCTCATATTATAAATTTTAATTTTAAATTAACAAAGTTCAAAATTTTTGGAAAATTTTAGTCTAAAATAATATTATAATATACGAGTTAATAAAAGATTATGACGGTTTTAATTTGATTATTATCGTAATCGTAACGACATTTTTATTAATATATTTTTTTAAATGAAATTATTTGTATAGTATAAACTTTGAGACTTTCGACGACGTAACATTTTCGAATCCCTTGAATTACTTACTTTTAAATACTTTTCTATGGATATTTTTAAATATACATATTCTCTTTTTCTTTAAAATCTCGTCTTTTTTTTTTATCATAAAGAATCGAAAACTTCTTTTATTATGCTATAAAAAAAATACTGGGGCGTCAATGGCCTAGTGGGTAAGAGCGACGCTGTAAACATCGAGGGAATGTGGTGTGGAATCCCACACACGTCGTAAGAATTATTTCCCCTAACGACATTCACAGCCACGCCTGAACAGGAAAGGCTGTGTAATTTACTGTCCACAATTGTGACAGAGAAATGCATTAAAAAAAAAAAAATACATCAGTTTGTGTAACAATACGATAACGTAACATCATCGTCATCCGTTGATATCAATACTCAAATATTAATGAATAATGATTAATTCAAATATTAAAGATACCGTATATAGTATTAATAATAAATTTATTTGTTCACCGTAATTTTTCTTAAATTATATTTTATTAACTTTGTTTAATTGTTCGTATTATATATATATATATATATATATATTATATAGAAATACCTGCATGTATATGCATTAATATAAAAATTAAAGTAATATAAATATCATACAAAATAAATACAAAAAAAAAATGAAAGGTTACAAAATTTTATACAAAATATGATAGAAAACTCAAAAATAAAGCACTGAATTTAGAATGTAAGAATAACTAAAATTTAAATAGAAAAGAAAATAAGAAAAATTAAAGATTTTTTTTTTTTTGTAAATCAAATAATTTTCTTGTAAATATTTATTGAATAAAATAAAAAAAAAATAGAGGAAATTTAGACAAAATACAGAAAAAAAAAAAACAAAAAAAAATATTTAACAAAATTATATACAAATATAATTAATAGTATAAGTTATTAATTGTTAGTTGTAAATACAATAATATTTACATACATGTTAGGAAAATATTTATACATATATATACAGATCAAAAATACAAAAAAAAAACATTAGTTAACAATAAAAGCCAACCAAATATCTTTTTTAATCATATTTATATAGATTTTTTTTTTAATTTTTTTGATAAATATTCTGTATAATTTTCAAATTTAACAAAAACAAAAAAAAATATAATATAAAATGAAAAGTATCGTTGGTTTAACAACAATTTTTATTTATATTTAAATATAATTTAATGCTGTTTTTGTTATAAACATTTTTAAAAATTTTTTTAATCTTGAACAAAAATATTTACTATCAATTTAAAAATATTTTTGATACCCGAACTTAAAACGTGTTGTTTCCTTATAATGCTGCAATTTTATTATGTTAAAAATAAAAAAAAAAATAAAAATAAGGAGCCTGACTTTGAATTGAGGCAATTCGTGATTTAATTTTCAATCGGATGAAACTTGCAATTTCAACATAGTTTCAGACGATTGAAAAAAGTGACAGCAAAAAAGTAAGTGACTCCCGTAATAAGTACATTCTGTAATAAATCTGTTTTGAACGAATATTTAATTAGCATAATATTTAAAATAAAAAATTATTTTAAAATTTAAACTTAATCATAAAGAAACATACAAATTATAATATATATTGTTCCTTTATGATTTCATTTATCAAGTTTTAATTAATTTAATTTAAAAAAAAATATAACCATCTTTTTCTGTATTAATTTTTATTTTAATTAATTTTTTTCTTTTTAATAAACTTCTTAAGTACAATTATCTTAATTTTTGATTTTGCTATTAACTTATTATAATAAAAAAAAACAACTACCAATAAATTTTAAAAAAACAAATGTCAAAGTTATAAAAAAGGGACTTGAAGTACATAAAAAGCTTAATTTAAATGTAATAAACAAATATGTAACAAAATTAAAACTATACAAAATTTTAATAAAAATACTTTAGAGAGAAATCTGTTATAATTATTATATGTTTTTTTCTTTTATTCTCATTATTTTTAGGAATGACTTCAAATTTATTCTTGGTCTTTTGATGAAGATCTATATTATTAATAATTAACATTAATAATTTTTTTTTATTATACTAAATAATCAAATTTATAAACAAATTTACTCTCTGTCTTTTGATGAAGATCGATATTATTAATAATTAACATTAATAATTTTTTTTTATTATACTAAATAATCAAATTTATAAACTATATTTTCCATTAACAAATAAATACATTCTTAATTTTAAGAATAATTAAAATATTGTGCGTGTCCCCCTCAAATTATAAATTAAATTTCTGTTACAGTCAGATATTGTAATTTTAATGTTTAAGTAACTTTAAATTTAAAAAAAAAAAAAAAATAGAAAATAAATTAACTTTAAAAAGTCATGTTTATATATATACATATTTAAATACTTTAAAACCTAAACATAAAATCTAAAATTATATCAGCTTAAAGTATAATAAATGTCCTTTTGGCATATTTTAGTTTTAAATTAGAATGCAAACCTTATTTACAATTTTGGTTTGATATAAAGGGATTTCTATTTAAGTTACTGTCAAACAAAAATCTTTATCTTGAATTAGCATGAACTAACATCATAAATGATGAAATAATAAATATACCAGCTGGTATTGAGGATAATAATTTAAATCTTTCTTCAGTCATCACTCTACCAGATTTTTGTTTTACCCAACCTAAACTACGATGGATAGCTTTTTTCCATTTAGTATAACGATTGTCACGCTCTTCATCTGTTGTTGTTGGTAAAAATGTATCGTAATAATTATTTTCATAATGTCTTAAAATAGAATAGAAAAAATTTTATTTAAAATTAAAAACAACCAATAATTATAAAAAAGTTTACCTTTTACTTGGATCCAATTTTACAGCATTAATACCTTCAGCTTGTGCAGCACACATTGCTGCCCCAAAAGTTGTAGTATCTCCTAACTGTGATCGACCTTCATTTCGAAAATGTTTTATATACATATATATTTAAAAGATAATTAATGGATTTTTCGAATACTTACACACAGGAATACCCAAAATGTCAGCTTGTAATTGCATTAATAATGTATTTTCAGTCAACGGTCCATCAGCATATAATTTACTCAAAACAATACCACAGTCTTTTGCAATACATTCAATAATGTCACGATTTTGAAAGCAAATAGCTTCTAATGCAGCTCTAATGATGTGATTTTTCGTTGTTTGATGTGTTAAACCACAAATAGTTCTAAAATTTATAAATTATCTTTAATAATTTTAATTGCAGAAAATCAATATGTTCTTACCCTCTTGCATCTTTTCTCCAATATGGAGTATATAATCCAGTAAATGCTGGCACAAAATATACATCTGCTGTTGAGTTGACCAAGTTAGCACATTTTTCAGCATCCTCTACACTTGGTAAAATTTTTAAATTATTTTGTAACCATTTTAGAGCAGCACCTGCAACTGCAACAGCACCTTCTAAAGCATAAATACATGGTTCATCTTTTCCTAATTTATATGCAATTGTTGTCAGCAACCCATGTTCCGAGTAAACAATCTAAAATATTTTTATAATTTTCCATTATTTAACAAAAACAATTTATTATAACCATACCTTTTCACCAGTATTGCATAAGAGAAAACATCCAGATCTATAAGTAGATTTAGCCTGTCCAGGTTTAAAACACATTTGCCCTAACAAATTTGCTTGTTGATTACCTAAAATCTATGATGTGATCTTAATTTAGATTCTAATTTACCAATTAAATTATAAAACATCTTACACCGCTTATATTAATTCCATTAATTACACTATTATCATTAACTTTCCCGTATATTTCCGATGAGCTTTTAATTTCAGGTAACATTTTTGGATGGATTGAAAAAGTTTTCGTTAAAATCTAAAAAAATAAATTTAAATGAATTAAAATAATTTAGTATGAATCTCATATATATATATATATATATATTGTTTGCTTACTGGATCCCAATGTAAAGTCTCAATATTCATAAGTAAAGTTCTAGAAGCATTTGTAACATCAGTAATATGAATACCACCATTGATGCCACCAGTTAAATTCTAATAAATAAAAATTTGAATATTAATTTAACTTAATATTTACAAGAATACCCAAATAATCCAAGAATCTACAGTTCCTGCTAAGCATCTACGTTCTCGGCAAGCTTTTTTAACTGCTGGATTATTATCTTTAAGCCATCGAATTTTCAAAGCCGAGAAATAAGGTACTATTGGTAAACCTAAAAGAAAATTTTTGTTAATTTTTATTAAGTTTATTTATTTTTATTAATAATTAAATATATTACCGCAAATATTTTTGAAATGATTCTTATCTTGCTCAGGTATTTTTGCTAAGATCTTATCTACTGTTACATTAGTTCTAATATCATTCCAATCAATTGCATTGTACAAAGGTTCACCAGTTATCTTATCCCAAACAATAGTTGTTTCCCTTTGATTTGTGATTCCGATTGTTAAAATTTCACTTATATCTTTACCTAATTCATTAAGTTTTTTACATGCATTTTCGGAACTAATGCGAATAGCTTCAATTATCTCCTTTGGATCCGTTTCAAACCAACCATCTTGCGGTGTTAAGATTTTCAGTTCAACTTGATCAGAAACAATTACTTTAAAATCTTGAGCAGTATAAATCTAAAAATAAATTTAAAAAAATTTAAACAGCATTATAAATTTGTAAAAATATGTACTTTAAGCTATACAAGATAATATTTGGAAAAATTATTTTAACCTTTAAACTTATTAATTAATTTTAATCGAAACTTACTGAAAATGAAACATGATTTGATCCTGCATTAATAACACCAATCAATTCAGGTTGGTTGGTAGTTGACATTGAGGTAACCTGCTAAAATTAAAAATAGAAAATTTCATAATAAAATTTTGTAAAAAATAAATTTATATATTATAGCATATTTAAATATTACATACATATAACATATATTTATATTATATAATCATAACACTATCTTAATACATCAGACAAATATCGATTAAATTCTTAATCATTATCTATTGATAACAAATCAATTTGTATTTTGAACTTAATTATTAATAATATAAAATATATTAATCATAATCTAAAATTTTAATATTTAACACCTTTTCTGAAGATTCTAATAACTCCCAGGCATTTATCATATTTTGAGATGGTAATCTTTTACGAAATTTTGGTTTTTCAGTCATTTTTTAAAATTGTGTTAATAATCCTTTGTTAGTCTTATTTATTTATTCCAAAAAAAGTTAGCCACGAAACTAAATGTTTTTTATTTTGCTTTAAATGCCGAAAATTTCTTCTTGTTTTTTTTTTCTTTTTCCAGTTTTTTTTTTTTTTTTTTTGATGATATAACAATTCGAAATTATTAAACGAAGAGTTCAACTACTTAATAAATAGAGCACTCAGGTTTCTTCTAATTTTTATTATAACATTTAAAAGTTTATATCACTCTATTTTCATTGAACTTTCCAATTAAAATGATATAATAAAACAACAAAAACCATGCTTTTAAAATTTTTTCCACAATCTATCTAATATCTATATATTGTTTTGATTATTTATTTCACCTATTCACCATATTCATTTAATTTATTTCAACATGGAAAAAACAAATTATTCACCATAAACAAAAAAATGTCAAACAATTGGAGGGTTTTTATTTTAATCAGAATTTCCGTGTACTCTTTTAAATAGAAGTAAAATCTGTTATATTGAAGTTTTTGAATTAGTAAATAACAAAAAATTTAAATGGCAACCAATATTAAAAAAAAATTATTTTAATATTATGTAGTACCTTTTTAATGCAAATAATTTTTTGTTATTCTTTAATGAAATAAGTCTTTATCAAATTGTTTTTATAGCTAATTTGTAGATTTCCTGTATTATTTGTATTAGAAGATATATAATAATAAAGAGAACGATAAAAATAAAATGTCAATACATATATTATGTTTGTAAATTTTTCTGTTTGTGAACAGGAAAATTTATTTAATTAAGTATAATTATATCGGTTCTTTTCCTCAAAAAACTTTTCAGTTTCTTGTACTTCAAAAAATATGCTATGTAATGTTTATATTTTTGTAAAAAAAATACTTACATATTAACTTTTAGTTTTTATTTTAACATGATACCAAATGGTTACTAATTACTATACCATCTGAGAAAACGATAAGTTTTCTACTAGTAAACGAAATTTTTTTCTGTATAAAACTTTATTTGCGTAAGAGTAAGAATTTTAAAATTGAAATCGGAACTTTTGCGCGAGCTATCTGGATTCTATATTCTAAGGAACATTTTCAGATAAGCAGCGCGTCTGTATTCTACTTCAAACATTTTATTTCAAATTTTTATACATTTATATTAAAACAAAACGGGCTTGTATACGTATTTAAAATGACAATAAATATCAATTTGCGTCTGTTGTTTGTGCGTTTACAAAACAAAGAATAAATAAATAAATTGTCTGCTGCGACAATAAAAAAATGCATATGTATATTTTTTTGACAATATAAAAACCGATCGTACTATTTGGTTTCCTTTTTCATTTCGCTAAGACATTTCGTATTATAATAAGAATCTTAGGCACTTCATTTTACACAGTGTAAATAGAAAGCAGTTTTTATAAGAAAATCGGTTCGCATGCTCACCAGAAAATACGGCTTAATTTTTAGACAAACCCTCCAAGAAATAAGTTAAATTAAAACATTTTCCTGTCAAACGACACAAATGCGTCGACATTATTTTTTTTTAAATATTTTTTTTTGAACAATACGTTACATCGGTAAATTTAAAAAAAAAATTTTTATTCAAATTTTATTGTTTTGAATTTTCAATAAAAATTATTTCAGTTGAATGATCTTTTCTTAAAATTTTTTTCGTTTTCGTAAATCGTTTCGTAAGATAAACTAAATTTGAAATATTATTTTATGGGTAGACCTTGATTTGACCTCTTCCAATATTCTTTGAATTATAGTTCTAATATCTCTTGACCCTTAGAGTGACTATGTTGTGAATCCTGACAATGAATAAGTACATGTACATATGTACATAGCTCTTTTAATTAAAAAAAAATACTTCTTAGTGAGATTTTTACGATATAATATTAATCCATTTACATGTTGAATTTTTACGATATAATAAATAAAAAATAAATTAAGATCGACAAAATGATTGAAATAAATAAACTTGTAAAAATGTCTAACATATATAAAAATTTTAATAGTAGTTTCTTCTCAATCTAGAAACAAGGACACGAACGACACGAGTTATATTGTCCAAAAAACAAATAAAAAATGCAAAAATAAACTTTTGACGAGTGACCATTCTCACGAACTTCAAAATATTGTTGCCACTTGCTAATGATAAATATTTTTTATTTTTTATTTCATAAATACGTATCTTGAGTACATGCATTCATACATACATATATATTTACATATGTACAATGCTAAATAGCCTAATATCTATCATCTATATAGATCTATTTTTAAAAAATTTAACAAGGTTATTTTGTGTCATATTAAAAATACAAAAATAAAAAACAATACCTACGTTTGTTTTTTTTTTGTTTAAAAAATAATTAAATTTGAAAATTTTTGTAAAATTTCATTAGTTTTTTCTTAATATTTATGGCAATTTCATTAAATTTATTTTAAAAATTTCTATAATTACTTATCTTAATAATGCTTAATTGTCCCTTACAATAATTTGGCTTTCCTCCTATTTTATTATTAACAGTTTTTATTTTAAGTAAATAATTTAATGTATGTATGTATGTATGTATTTTTACAGAATTATTATAAATGTATTGTACTATAAAATTCTATTAAAACTTTTAAAATAAGCAATTTCTATAACTATCTAATTGATTTATTTAATTTAATTAATGAATTAAAAATAAAAAACTAGATTAAGGAAATAATTTAGACATAAATACAATTAATGCTAAAAGTTATGTGATATATGTATGTATGTATAACGTGCACATCATGAATGTGTAGCAAATCACGTAATTTTTTAAAGGCTTTTTGCATAAACTTATTCATAACGGAACATTTCATATGATAACAGTAACACTGCTGCACATCTTCTTATTGGTTTGAAAATGTGTTAATGTATATTTTTTTTATTTAAAACATTTTTACTTAAATTTTTAAATTTAAATGGAACTGGTATTTCTGTACTTTAAAGAAAAACAAGGAATTTTGCTATTGCAATAGTATTCATTTATAACATTAAGTTCAATCAGTTTAATTTTTGTTTTAAAAAAATTCTATCCCTTTAATCTTTTAATTAGTGTTTGAAGATTTTTTTTCTTTGGTTTCATACCCTTCTTCTATTAAATCAAATTTACATCACAGTTGTGCATAACATAATCTGAAACGCATTATTATTTTAAACTTTATTCTTTTTATCTCAGACAAAAAAAATGTATTTATACAAAATAGTACATAAACCATTGATTGAACAAAAATAGAAGTTGTGATTCGTGTACATATTAATACTTTGCCCAAATATAAAAAATACAAGTTAAGATTTCTTGGCGGAAGGAAGATCGTTTTCTTACATTGACCAAATCGCATTCGAAACCATTTAAAAACAAAAATTTTAGTGATTTACCATTTTATAAAAAAAATTTAGTATATGGTCTAGCATTTTAAATCTATTAATTTTTACCACTTTTTGGAGACCAATCTGAGATTTACTTAATTTAAGGCTAAGGCTAAGGCTAAGAGACTATAGAAGAATAACCGGGTAGATCTTATTTGTTATGCAAATAAATAACTGTCTTGCTAAATCACGTATTCACGCAATCAACTATATTTATTGATTTTTATCTAGAATGTATTCATTGATTTTGCTAAATCATTTTAAATTAAGATTAGACCAAATAGCGTAAGTACATATTATACTTTTTAATATATCATAACAATATTGACATGCTGTTTTACTAATATGTTTTCATATTACAAACCATTATTAACAAAATATTTAAAATCTAAACTGAAATTTAATATAAAAATATTATTGCCATTCTACAACTAACTTATCCTCTCTTATAAAACCATAAAATCACCAAAAAGAAAAAAAATAAAACATCACAATTTAATAATAGAATTTTTTTTTTAATTCCCATTAAATTTAACAAAATAAAAATCAATATAAAATTAAAAATATATAGTAATTCAATTTTTATAAATTCATTTCACCTCTATTTTTTCTTTTTAATTAATTCAAATGAAATACAAATAAATTAAAGTTAAAATTTAATTTTCAAGAGCGAGGGGAAGTATTTACATTATTGTTACACAATTAAAATATTTAAAATGAATAAAAAACAAAAGCTTACAGTCGATTTAAAAGAAAATCATTATGTAAATTAAAAGATAAGAATATAAAGTTTGCAATTTTGTATGTAAGCATGTATTTATGTTTATCTACTGGGTGTCGTGATAGTGAAAAATGATTTTTGAATAATTTTTTTTTATCACCAATAAACTGTAATTTGAGAATTACAAGCAAATTTTATGTTAGGTAATTAAACGAAAAATTTAAGAATATTGAAAAAGTTAACATAAAATATACGAGAATACGTACTATCTTGTTGCGGCATTATCATTTCCGATTTAATTACAAACATAAGTTTTTTTATTATTCATTAGTAACCGAATTCTGGTGCAATTGGGTACAATATCGAAATTTTTACGTTAAATAAATATAATACATAGTTGCTGTCTTTAAAGCCTGCTCATATCCAGACATTGTCATGTTGCACTGTTAAAGTGAATATTGTGACGTTTATAGTCCACACCGTTTTTTTTGTTAACGGTTATATTTTGGGAAGTATGATTGTGTGTGTGAATAAAATTCATCTTCAAATTAAAGTTTATTTAAGCAACAAAGAGCGTATCAATCAAAAAAAAAAAACTAAAAAAATATAGTCTCATATAAAACATAAGAGCATTAAAATAGATATTGACAAAAAAACAAAGGAAACGTTATTGCTCCGTTATTGCAAAGGTTTTTACATATCCGGTAAGTTTATTTATTTATTTAACTGTACTTTTAAAATGAAAATTATAAATATTTAAAATTTCATAAAATATATTTTATTATTAGGTTTTGAATTTTTATAAATTTTTATAATAATAACTAGGTACATATTATATTTATTCTATTTTTGAAGTTACAAATTTTCTTTTGTCAAAGTATTTTTGAAAAACAAAGACTTGACCAATATAATTGAAAAATATAAAATAAAAACTGTTATAATTTTTAAACAGCTGGATCTGAAGTCCTTTATTCATTTTATTATTATAATTTTTCTTAGAATATACATCGCGGTTTTATTAATGTTTACATTTTTTCTATTACATACAATTAAAATCTTTTAAACTATTTCTTTAATTTTACACTCTGTATATAATAGAAATTTATTGAGATTTGCATAAATATAATTAATTTGTGGACAACAAACTATTAATCGGTTTGCAGTGTATACTTATGTACGTTTGTAAAAGAAATTTCTTTTTATGTTGTCATCTTGAATCTCGATTATCTTTTCCAATCTTTTCTATTTCCTTTTCTATTAATACATAAGTACAATACACAAATAGAGAACAGAAAAAAAAAAGAAAGTTTTTAAATTTATTGAATATTTTTTAAATTCTTAGTAAGGTTCTATAGATATACATAATATGTATATGTACATTATAAATTTAGGTAAATAGTATACAAAAAGAATATGGTAAATAAACAACTTGTTGCAAATTTTAGAAGTGTTATTTTTTTTTTTTTTTTTTTTTTATAAATTTTTAAAGTAATAAAATTCAATTTACGATTTGTGAAATTTATTCTGGAAATAACGTTTAATCTGGTTTGATATTTGAAGTAATTTCCAAAAATAGAATTTAAAGAGTTTATTGCTAAAAGTTAAAGTATCGTTTTAAAACTATATAAAGTAATATGGGATGATAAGTTTATTGTTTAAGAAAAAAAAAAACTTTACTTCATATTTATAAATTTATTAGAATCTTGTTTTTTTTTTTTTCTAAGAATAGAACAATAAAATTCTAATAATGGATTGATTTTATTAGAATAATAATTTGGTGAGAGAAAATTTTTTTTTGTTGATTATCTGTTATGGAATTACAGGTCAGCAAAGTCAAAAAAAAAACTTTAAATAGGTATTTAAAAAATTATAAATTATATTTTACTGTTTATTTTCTTTTTTATCGAAACTTTTCCAATTGGTTATCGCTAATATACCGCTATTATACCTTAAGTAATTTTTTATATTTTTTTTATATAGTTAAGTGCATCTTACAAAAAATACTTTTCCTCACTTTATTTTAAATTGGGTTTCTTTAAAATTATGTTTACAAATACTTTTAGTTTTAACACAAATAAAACTTAGATAAAATTCTTATAGTGTTAGCAAAAATAGAATCCCGGCATTACATAGCCTTTTCGATTATAGCAAATGTGGATCTTTCAAAATGTTGACTATACAAAATGTCGACTCATAATATGCCAATTTTTAGAATTTTTTAAATGATTGTTGAAAATATAGTGTCTTAGCCTACATTCTTCTTCTAAAATATAAATTTAAGTACATATATATGGTTAGCTAAGATTTCGGGGCAATCGCCATTATTTTAAATGAAAATTGTTGAAAAATGGATAAAAAAAAAATAATTTAAAGTGGGTTACACTAAGGATTCCACTAATTTGTTTACTGGGCGTTTAGTGGGGTGGTCCCCACTAAATTATTACCAACATTTATTTTTAATTCGATATAAATATTTCTTAAATCGACATTTTAGAATCAAAAATTAAAAAATCGATATATTTAAAAGACGACATTTTTATGAACCGATATTTTGTGAATCGACATAACTATCTGAATCAGAAAAAAATTATAATTTTATTCAAAACTTTAATATCTATTTTTTTTTTCTCAATATAAACTTACGATCATATTAATTTTTTGATAATCTTTACACCTTTAAAAACTTTTTTTTTTTACTGACTTGCAGGAAATTTTACTGCATTAGGTATTCTTTATAAAATGTTTTTTTTATAATATTATGTATAAATAAAATTAGAAAAAGTCAATGTTAAAAATTTTTTTTTTATACATATTATAAATTATAACTTATACATGTAGACAAGTAATTTTAATAATATTTATATTAATATTAATTTTTATTTAATTTAAATGTATATTAACTTTAATAATATTTATTGTAGGTACTCAAATTAAATTTTAATAATAAAAATTATCTTTTATTTTTATGATTTATTTTCTAATTACAAATAAAGTGCATTATCTACATACATATAAATACACAGCAACATACAAACATATAAGTTTACTTTTTTTTTACATTCACTTAATATGTAGTTTGCAAATAATTTTAAATTTAATTATTTTTTAATTTTTTATTTTGTTAAATGATGTTTAATTTTTTAAAAATCTACATATTATGTATGTACATATATTGTGAAAAATAATAAAATTTTAATAATAAATTTTAAATACATTAATTCTAAAAAAAAGGCATTTTAGAACATTAACTCTTTGACTTACGAATTTTGAAGAATAGTTTTATAAAAAAAAAAACAAAAAAAAACCCTTTGTATCATAAAACTGAAGCTTAAAAGTGATTTCCTAAAGGTAATTTTTAAGCAATAACCATTAAACCGAAGTAAATTTCAATTTTTACTACGAGAACTAGAGTTAAATGATTTTAAATTTTTAGCTACGACAAGAATATACTTGAAGCCCGTCTAATTAGGTAAAACAAGTAATGCATTTTAAATAATGCTTGAAATATCCTATATAAAGGCGTAATTGTCTTTATAATCCTAAATATTATGTTTATTAATTTATAATATGTGTATAACAAATGAAATAGTAAAATTATTAATTTTGCAAAAAAATAATTTTCACAATATACCAAAAAATTAAAAAATTATCTCTAAATAATTTAAATTAAATTTTGTTATTTTTTTTTTATATGTAAAATTATTCTTTACTTTATTGGTTCTATAATTATTATTGGTATCAGAATTGATCATATGATTTTACTAGCTCAATAATACTATATTGATAAAAATTCTGAAAAGCAAATACGTTTATTTTATTCATGGTTAATAATTTAAAGTTAAACCAGATTAAACCTAATTAAATTATATTCATTTTTTCCTTTTTTTGGCAAGGAAATTACACAGTGTTTCCATTCCAGCTGTGGTTGTAAATGTCATAAGGAGGGAATTATTCTTACTTGTGTCAATGTTCGGTGTTTAGAGGGTATTTTATACATCCACTAGACCACCAAAGCCACTTCCTTTTTAATTTTTAATTATTTTTTCAGATTGATTATTTAATATCGCATATGTTAACAAAAGTCCGGCGATCAGAGTGTTAAGATTTAAGTGCATTCATCAATTATTTTTTATGTAACTATAATACATATATACATATGTACTTATTTACAAAACAATATTTCTAAACTTTTCTTTTAATATATGTATGTAATCTACATTTTTTTTTTTTTTTTTTTTCAAAGTTTCATTAACTGTATAAGTAAACATTTTTATTTGAAAGTATTGTATCAGTTGTTATTTCAATATTGCAGGAAGTTAAAAGCTTATCTATAATATAAACAAATTATTTTTTCCGCGAATTCAATTCTAAAAAATTACAAGAATTTAATTAAACTACAATTTTTTACTATAATTAATTTGTACTTTAACAGTTTAAATTAAATTTTTCACTTACGTTTGTGATATTTTAATTACTTCTTAACTTTCCTTTTTAATCTTAGAGTTACGTTTCCTTTTTCAGTATTTTTTCAATTTTTCTGTTAAAACAAAAAAAAAAAAACTAAACAGCTGTTGTTGTAACTTAAAATGCTGCAAATAATATTTATAAAAAGTATATTTTGCTCTTTTAATAATTAATGACTTTTAAATTAAATAACTCGTTTTTCGTTTTAATACAAAAAAAAAAAAAAAAACAAAAACAAAAAAAGTTTAACTTTAATATTAACAAAAAAGAAATTAGTGTTAAATCTTAAATTAGCATTTTTATAATTTTCATAAATTTCTAAATTTTTCTTTTTTTTTGTATCTGCAATTTTTTTTTTCGTTTATTTTTTTCTTAAATACAAAACACGTGAATAAATAGAGTGAATTTTTTTTTTATGAATGTATTCACAAAATCTACCATGTATACGACGTTATTATATTTGATCCACGTCAAAATTAGTCTAAAATACACGTCTATATTAAACGATTTATTTTTTAAGACTAAATACTAATAATAAAGAAGAAAAAATAAATAAATTAAAAAAATGATTTGAGAGAATAAATTTAAGAAAAATAAAATAAAAATAAGTAAAACAAAAACAAATAAATTAGTTTTTTTTATTCTCTCTTTTGTGTTCTTGGATAATAATATACGGTAAGTTTAAATGATTTTCCGATCATCAACAACAACCTGTAATCTCCTTTTAAAAAGTACATATTAAATGATATTATCATATTATATTTTATATATATAAATGTAGTATATATATAGGTAGGTATATACATATATTATTATGAAATTAAACAATATATGTAGTTGATCCTGCCTACTTTTAAGATATATGGGCAATATAGATAAATATTATATAGGATGTGATTGATTTTTTTTAAGCTAAAGGTAAAAAATGACATCCTTTAAATGGCTTACATTTTCCTGTTGGTACATAATGGCTGTTTTTAAAAGAATACATTTTCGTTAAGACAAATATACTATATGATTGTAATTATGTATATGCACATATATATAATAATTAAACTTTTTTTTTAATTTATTTCTACCAAGTTATCATATCATTAGTCATATCATTGTTTTCTTGTGCATTATGCAACAATCCAATTTTAAATTTGCTTATTAATTTTTTTTTCTTAATCTCATCTTTAGCACTTCAACAGATTGAAAGTTAGCTTTAAAGTTTTATAATATTAGAAACGTATATGAATAAAATTTACACTATAGTTATACAAATAATTTAAGTGATTCATTAATATTAAATTATTTGTGTATATTTAAATATTTTTAATTTTTATTTTGGACCTTATCATACATAAAGTCATACATAACATAAGTATGATTTTGTTTTTTTTTACATATTTATGATAGTAAATCCATCATCTTCACAATTATTTATACTAAACTTTTTTTCTAATTTTTAAATTTACATAGTTACAACTGTTGTTAGTTATCATTAAAATAAAATATAACCAATTAAAGTAGAAATTATTCATTAAAAGTTAAAACTACATCAATTTTTGCTTGATGACTTCAATAATATTGAAGTTTGTGTTCATATAACTTTTAGAGTGACATTTCTGCGTTATGTTTATTTTCATTCTGTTTAAAGGGTAATAGGTATTAATAGTATCTAAGTTGTGGAGGGACTTAATTTATTTTTAAATCTTAACAAAATGTTCTCAAAATGACTACTGTAGAGTAGTGGTAGACTAAAGATTAAAAAAATGACTAATAAAATAACTTTACATTTTCTTTTACTCTTGCTCTTGGTCTGTTCAATCTTGAGTTCGCTATGGGCTGTGACATTGTCCATTAAACAAGTTTTTAATATTTGCACTTCTTTGTGCAAAGATTTCTTCTTTGTTTTGTTAAAAAAAAAAAATTGTTATTGATTTTAGCAGAGACTACATAGTAGTCTCTGATTTTAGTTTTCTAATACATAAAATTCTCCATTTTTTAAATTCGTCAAAAAAATGACTTTACTTAATTCAAAAATAATTCAAAAAACGTGATAAATTTTTTAAATTTATTATAAGTGGAACATCAAATTGAGATTTTTTTTTTTTTTTGTTTGATTTTTATTGATATTGATTCAAAAATAAATAAAAATAGATAAAATATTAAAGCTCTTTTTTTACTCTTTTAATATTTACGTAATTTAAGGGGCGCGATTAACCGATAACCTGCAATCGAATCAAAAATAGCTTTATTTTTGTTTTGGTTTTATAATTTGCACATGTTGACATTTCATTCTTTTATACAGTTAATTAATTTTATAATTATTTTGTTTTTATTATTAATTATTTTTGCTAAACAAAATCAAATTAAAGATAATGTTTAATTAAATGTATTTTTTTTTTTAAATTTAGTTAAAATTAATAAATGACTGAAGTGAAAATATCATATAAAATAACTGTAGGTGATTGATAATAGATAAAATATTTTATACTTAAATATTATTGATGCTTAAAAACACTAATGATTTCAGAATTTATTAAGTATAAATTTTTATTAATTCCTTTTACAGTAAACTACCCTTTTTTACTTCCTACTTTGCTCCCAATCCCAACTACTCCAGCATTTGAAAAAGGGTAGATAGGAGTAGATATGATTTATGTATATTAAATTAGAGTTCCATTTACAATCTACTCCCAACTACTCTTTTTGTGTAAAAGGAACTCAAGCATTATAACGAAAGATATTTTAAAGTTTAAATTAGATTGGAAGGTAAATTAAAAATGATGGCTTGATGGCGAATCAGACAATTAATTGAAACTGAAGTTTAATCGCTTTATTATAAAACGAGTCGAAAAAAAGAGAACAATTTTATATAATATGCCAGTCTGAAGTTCTATTAAGAAGGAACTCTTTTGTATATGCGGCCCTAGTAAATAACGGTTTCTAATAATTTTAAGAAAGAAAAATCTTCTCTGTAGATTTTTAATTTATAAATATTATTTACTAGCAAATTTAATTTTATTGTTGTTTTTCGAAAGTGGCAATTAAAATTTTTTATTTCTGAAATCATAAAAATTCGATCGTCGAATTTATTTGATTTGTTTTATGAAAATAGTCTTGCAAAAATACTAATAAAAAAAATTATTTTAAATAGACTTACAGCTCCCAATAATTAAGAAATAAAACATCTACCAAAAAAGTAATATATTTAAGAAACATAAAAAGATACGTAAAAAGCAGGAATTTAGTATGTCAAAATTTTGTAATGTCGGAATTTCGAAAGCCATATTAATAGAATAGTATTAAGTATTATTAGTATCCAGCTAATGGTGTAGTGGTTAAGACACCGGCCTTTCAAACGAAAGGTATCTGGTTCAAACCCCAGCTGGGTCATATATATTAATAAAAATAATATAGATTTTTCGTATAATATATAATTAGTAGAATATAATTAAATTTAAAATAAGTATAATATGTCTTATAAATTATAATTAATATCATGTTGTAATAGCTATATAATAAAATAATAATAAACCATAATTCTTGTATAAGATAATAGATGGCGTAGAATTAAAAGAAACGTTTTTCGTGTACAATACCTACAGCCGAGTAATCAACAGCTTAGTGAAATTAATGATTCACGAAACTGAACCTTAGTCAAATATGAATAACAAATGACTTAGTGGATGCCCTTACTTCTCATTGGACTATTGGAGTGACAAGCAAAAAAAAAAAAATTACTATTAGTTGAAAACATGTGACAAAAAATAACAAAAAATATTTCATTTCAAAATTAAATTCGTGATTTTATTTCAAAATTTTTATTTCCAGATATTTTTTCGTAATTTCTGATTTCGTAATGATTCTTTGAGTAAAATTTGTAAAATAAAGAGATGGTTAGAACCTACAAAAACCGTTGTCCTAAACTGGTTCGCTTGAATATGTAATTGAATTTATATTTATGCGTCTAGAAGACACCTATAACCTATAAATAAACTTAAATTTAAATTTTGATAAGAATATTAAAAAATTACCCAAAAATGACACCGAAACAAATTAAAGCTTGGTAAAAGAAACTCAAAAGCCATAATACTAAATTAAATTTTTGAGGTAACTTTAAGACAAGGAGGAAATATTATAATAAATACACTGCTGAAAATATATGTATGTATATATATATAAAATTAATAAATTAAGTTTTTATTAAATTTTTCGTATTCATATAAATCTATAAAAAAATCTTATTGAAGATTTAAATATAAAATAATTAATATTTTGAAACCTATTAATATGATATGATTTTCATATTAAAGTAGAATATGGATCTATATTAGTAACGTATTAAATTAATATTTTATCATATCAATCAAACTAATACATAATAATGTATATAATGTATATGTATGTATGTAAATTTAATATTAAATCTATAACTTTGTAGTTATTAATGTAGGTAATGGATAAATCGCTGCTATCAATTTAATAACTTAATTTAATATTAGGTAATATTAATAATGTGTTGCATATTAATTCAATAAAAAAAAAATCCTATTAATATAAATAATTAATTTATTGGAATTTATACAGAAATTTTATAAAAAATAATAAGAAATTAAAAATATATTTCTAATTAAATATGAATATTACATCAACTATTTGCCATATTAATAAATTATACGATATACATACGTATCGTATTGTATTAATATATATTACGATATACATACATATGTATGTATAATTGTATTCATTAATAGTTAATTAATACTATTGTATTTATTAATTAAAATTTTCTAAAAAATACACTTTACTATATAATCTATGCTAAAAAGCTAAAAATAAAATTTGTTTGTAAATAACAAATAAAAATAACAATATTAAATTGTGAATTGTGATTATAACACTATATGTATATATATATATATATACTTTTGTGTCCTTATTTATTATATTATTTCGGTATCTTGCCTGGAATTTGGACAGATGATTGAAACACAAATTTTCTATTTTTTACGCCAACGTTTTGTGTTAATCCAACACTTCAGGAGCCGAATTGGTTAAAAAGAAACATCAGTGAAATGATACAGATAGAATTAAACGACAAAAACATTTAAAACCGGTACACAAAAATTAAATCCTCATTATAAACATATAATTTCTAAGTACAAAAACATTATCGAAAGTGGCAACACAACATTTTTTATTTATACATAAACTAAAAACATCTTTACCATCTTTATCTACTAATTGTCATTTTAATTACTATGTACATATGTATGTTTGATTTTTATACTTTTATTGTTGTTTTTAGTATAAATTTTTACATAGAGAATTTGGCGGTACATTTGTAATTTTTTTTTTTTGATTAATTTAAATTAGTAAATTTTAATTTTATACAAATTGTTGCCACCAGTTTCTCGAGCAATTACCGGACAAAATGATATGGACAAAATTCAATAAAAGAGGAGAAGAGGAACACCCCTTCCCTTCTTCGAAAAAAGACTACTATTTTTGCTGAACCTGAGAAAAATTTTGATAAAAAAAAAATTAAAACAATAACGATACATCGGCAATTTATTAACCTAGGTACAAAATACAAATAAAGAAAGCAACCAAAATAAACTTAAAATTCATTTACATAATATAAATAAAAAAACAAAATACAAAAAAGTACATATTAATTATTTTTTAAAGGAGTATTTGTCATTAGATTGAGCTGCCTTTAATAATAGCTTACTTGTTTATATTAACTCTTTGAACTTAATGCAGTTCGACGGTATGTTAAAAATTATATAAATTTTACTGGGTGCGGATTCCACTAACAGGCGATTTCTCCCATCTGTCCCAATATTTCCCATAACACTAAAAATACGTTCAAATATAAAAATGTGCAGCAACCCTGCTTATCATCTTATCAGCAATGATAGAAATTTGAATTGAATATATGTAGAAATTGAGGTAGTTATTATTCTTATCTCTTATTTCTCTCATGAGAACGTCAAAACAAAAATAAAATATTGTTTATAAAAATGTCATAACGATTAAGGACAACAATTTTTTTTTTAACAGTTATGAAAAAATCTTAATAATAATATTAAGTTAAAGTTTTTAAATTAATTCTAAAGTTGTAATTGTTTATAACTTTGGAAATAAATGTTTTGTTTTTTGAATAAATGATGTAAAAATATTAATTGTAATTCTGAAGGTAAAAATTATGATATATAATTGTTGTAAACATACATAATAAGAGTTAATAAATGTACAGCCCTGATGAAGTGTTGGATTAACACGAAATATTGGCGTAAAGAGTAGAAAATTCGTGTTTCAATCATCTGTCCAAATTCCAGGCAACATACCGAAATAACAATATTAAATTATTATTAAACATTTTTATTAGAAATATATTTGCGTTTGTTGTTTTTTAGTAAAACTTATAGAACTAACTTTTTACAGAATATATCGTATAACTTTTATTTATACATTTAAGTAATATTTTTAATACATGTAGTTTTTTTTTTAATATTTCTTAAAAAAATATATAAATTTTTTATTTCTTCTAGACATTATACAAGTTCATGAGTATTTTAAAATTTCTGTATCTTTAAATAAGTTTTTAACAATCAAATTTGACAAAATTATCTTTTTTAACTTCATAAGAGGGCTCTCGGTGGTCTAGTGGGTAAGAGCGTATAAACTACGTTGTAAAACACCGACGGAGTGTCGGTTCGAATCCCACACACGTCGTTAGAATAATTCTCCCCAAATAATAACAAAATTTTTCTAATGTCTTAGGTAAATTAATAAATTTTTTTAAATTGTTTGATAAGTTTTTAAAATATTGATGTTTTGATTCATATCTGATTGTTGAATATTGACTTAATGATCCCATTTTACCAATTATATTTAAATAATAGTGATGAAAGATGATATACATCATCATCATCATAAAATTTTCTTTGAATATGGAAGTGATGTTTAGGTATAAATTTTTCTTTGCATACATTTGTAACAATAAATAAATGCTCTTCAATTATTTTTGTAAGCTTGACAAAGTCGCTGGAGTTAACATATCTTGAAAAAATTATGTTTAAATTTTTTAATATAGTATTATAGTAATGCCCTACAATCCCGAGTTTTTAGATAGCGTTATAAGATCACCAAAAATGAAAGGGAAATGAACAATTAAAGACCAACATTGTGATGCTGACAGTCCTAATGAATCTTTGTTTACAATTTAAATTAAAATGTTCTATTCAACTTTCATGAGAACGAAGTTTAACTTTGTTTTCAATAAATGCAGTTTGAATGTATGTTTTATTTTATCGTACGCAAAACTTGTTAAAGTACCAACAATATTTTCTGTTTTCGTATTTACATATTATATTTTACTTCCAATAATTAAGAAAACATCTGACAAATGGTAAAATATTTATGATACCTATAATCAGTAAAGAGAGGATTTTGATTCGTGGGGAATTTGATTGTCGGTATTTTAAAATATTTATATAATTAATTGTTACAAAAATAACGAAAAAAAAATTACTTTCCAAATTTTATTTACACAATACATCACTTTCTTTTTCGAAATTTTTTTACGAGTTTTTTTTTTTTAGATTCAATGATGTGATATCCCTTGAGTAAAATTGGTAAAATAAAGAGATGGTTAAAACCTACGAATATCTTTGTTCTGTTCTAAGGATTGGTTCACTTGGTGTACTTAAATGCAATTGAAAATACAGGTAGGTGTGGGATTGATTTATATTTATGCGGTTACAAGGCACCTTCAACCTATAAATGTGCTTAAATTTGAAATTCGGTAAGCATAGTGAAAAATTACCCAAAAATGACACCGAAACCTAATAAGTTAAATTTTTATGTTTCCTTACCACTCCAATAAGGAGTATTAAATAGGCCATCCACTAAGTCATTTGTTATTCATATTTGACAAAGCTTCAATTTCGTGAATCATTAATTTCACTAAGCCGTTGATTACTCGGCTGTAGCTATTGTACAACAAAGACATTTCTTTTAATTCTACGCCATCTATTATCTTATACAAGAATTATGGTTTATTATTATTTTATTAATATAGCTATTACAACAATATGAAATTAGTTATAATTTATAAGACATATTATACTTATTTTAAATTTAATTATATTCTACTAATTATATATTATACGAAAAATCTATATTATTTTTATTAATATATATGACCCAGCTGGGGTTTGAACCAGAGACCTTTCGTTTGAAAGGCCGGTGTCTTAACCACTACACCATTAGCTGGATTAAGTTAAAATAGTTGAAATAAGTTAAATTAAAGCGTGGTAAAAGAAAACTGAAAACCCATAATACTAAATTATTAAATTTTTGAGGTAACTTTAAAACATGAAGGAGATTTATGTATAATAAATAGGAACACAGTTTGTAATACGAAACATATTTAATGAACTTATAACAATTTTCATCAGATTATGTTAACGTATAATATTTTTTTTCAATTTAATGGAAAACTGTAATTTAAATTTTCTTTAATTATTTTAAATATAAAGTCTTTTTATATATTATAATAAATCTTTCGTCTGTTCTGTTTATCTCGGGTTTACCCAAAATATAATGGAAAACAAATAAACAATTAAAACTGATATTTCCAAAATTAAATAAAAAAAGATAAAAAGGAAAATTTGATTGATAATTTAATAATATTCAAAATTATAAAAATAAATTAATGAAAAAAAAAATCATATTCAATTATATTTAATCGGTTTAATCCTTTATAAATATATACATGATTATAATTATGAAGCTTAACATTTTTCTTCAAAACACTTATATTAATAAATAATTTAGAATAAGTTTCATTTAAATTATTTACTAAATTTTTATATATTGTTTTTTGAAGTGCATATTTTTCACCACAAACACCTAAAAAATCATTATCTTCTACACTAACTATAACAACACCAGCTAAATTATTTTTTATAACATAATTTGATTTAATTTCTAAACTACGTTCATTTTCAAAACTAATCCATTGATCATTTTTAAAAGCATATGATGATTTTTGTATATCATTCCATATTATAGTCCATTTATCTTTATTTAATTTTTGACATAATTCTATATAGCTTATTAATTTTTCATAATTATATTTAGATCTTATTCCAGCACCATTATGTAATAAACCAGGTTCAGTTTGATTTTTATATTTTAATGTAAAAGTTCTACTAAAAAATCCAATACCCATAATTATTTTTTCTGATTGAACACCATATTTTAACCAATTTTTAATATTAGAATCAACAGATAAATCCTTATCTATTTCATTTGGATGTAAATATAAGGGTCCAGATATTCCAATATGTTTATTCCATGTACCATAAAAATCATATGACTGTATTAAAATATAATCAACATAATCATTAAGATCTTTAATAATATAAGATTTATTTATATTGCTTAATCCATGACAAAATACTACAAGTATGTAATTATATTTGATGAATCTATACAAAAGAAATAATATATTAATTATTTCTTATTATGCATAATATTATATAAAAAAATATAAATTTACTCATTCTTTAATTTTTTTAAAAGTGATGAAAATTTTATTTTATCTAATTCTGAATTTTCGCCAGATCTACCAGGATATGCCCAATGCAAAACTAATCCATCAAAATTATATTCAATTAAAAAATGTATAACACTTTTAGTAAATATATCTTGATTTTTTTCCGTCGAAAATATTTTTGAATATCGTTGTGATGATTCACTAGGATCCCATCCACCAACAGCTACCAAAGTTTCTAATAATTTGTTATAATTTTTTTTATTGTTAAATTTTTTGATGGAATCTTAAAAAAAAAAACCAAAAAATTAAAATAAAATTAAAAATTTTTAAAAAGTTTATAAAGTTAAATCAAAATATACCATGATCGATATCTGATTTCAATGATCTAATTTTACCATCATCTTCGATACCCATATACCCATAAATTAGATGTGTACAATATTTTTCATTAATATTGTTAATGAAGAAATTACCACCGCTTGTTAATTTTCTGTACATACAAAAAATTTTTTCTAAAAAAATTTAAAATTAAATTTTAAAATTTTTAATAATTAATAGTTTATAAATATATTGTGTAGTATTTATTTTAGCTCACTTTCATTTACAGTGGTTACATTATTTATGAAAGAAATCGAAAATAAAAAAAATATTTCAACCGTGAAAGATTTCATTTTAAATTTAAAAAAATGAAAAAGTGAAAAATTTATTTCCAAATGTAAGATTAAAAAATTCTTATCAAGAATCACAAATTACATATGTATATATGTATTAGGTACCATTAGTTTAATTTTTATTGGAATTAAATTGAATACAAAACAAAATTTTAAAGAAAAAATTAAACTTTGTAATCAATATTTTCATTTTTATTAAAAATTGTAGTAGGGGTGAATACCAAATTATTGAAATCTTAATTCTCTTCACACAGAAAATATTGAATAAAATAAGAAACAAAATCAGTAATAATTTTGCAGATGAAGTAGACATATTATATTAAATTTCTAGTAGGTTATATTATATAATAAATTTAAATTGAAATGTTCACATTAGTACTCTATTAGATAAGTTGAACTGTTTAAATTAAATTCTATTTATATGTAAGAATAAAATACCAAGAAACACTAAATTAAAGTTATATTTTGCACTTGTTCACCCTATTTTGTTATATAAAGGTGGTATATTGGGCTTGCGATATCAATTTTTTAAAATTTCAAATTCATCAAAGTAAATTTACTCTATTCCACTAAATTATTTAGTACTCATACATTGTATTCAATAAATAAGATACATACATACATAACTACATCTAAAAAGTACATTTTTCAATGTGTATGTAAATTCTTAAGAGTATTTTAATATCTACTCGTATAGTTATTTTATCTTCTATACAAATTCAGTCTCATTTGATTATCTTATTTTTAACGAGTAGACAATGGAAAACATTGATAGCCTCAAAGACGAAACTGTATGAAATTGATCTAGATAATGATTACTGTTGAACTATAACTAATCAAAATCACATCCTTTAAGGACTAAACTTTAAATGGATCTTTAATACAATTGTAATATTTGGTTTTTGGCATAAAAATGTAGGTCAGATGTTTGAAAAATTTTTTTTAGCATTTAAGAATAAACAGCTCTATAGTCACTCCTATAAAATTTGTGGAATTATTTTGATATTCTTACATATATTCTACAATAATTATGCCCAGTTATCTGCAGTAAACTTCAATATTATATAATATACTTACATAATACATATGTACATATATATGTATAATAATATTTAAACAAACCGCTATTTTAAATGAAACTGGTTTTAATGTTCAAAAACGAAAAAGTTTTTAACTAACTGATCGAATTATTTGCTATAAATTTTTAAAAATTTTATAAACAAAAAATTGATTCTTAGTTGATATTTAGTTGGCAACCCTAACTATTATTGCTATTATTTTATTAATGTCGATTGTTGATAAATGTGCACATCATAAGCCATAAGTTGGTTTTTCGATTATAAGCAATAAACATATGTACATAATTGATTTTACGGATTCAGACCGGGATATTACACCATTTATTATAGAAAACTGAAAATTGAGGATTACCGCTTTTTCCAGAATATGTATATATGCATATGTATATGCCAGATTCTGAATTAGGAGGGATTTCAGAATTTGATTCAAAGTCAGGAT
The DNA here is from genome assembly GCA_947095535.1 of Poecilobothrus nobilitatus. NCBI lineage: Eukaryota > Metazoa > Arthropoda > Insecta > Diptera > Dolichopodidae > Poecilobothrus > Poecilobothrus nobilitatus. Next base: position 23,872,581 of record OX352773.1, on the reverse strand, counting down.
ATTCCCTTTTTCCAGAATATTTATATATATATATATAAACGTGAGAATTCCTGAATTAGGAGGAATTTTAAAGTGGAATTCAAAATCAGAGTTATACGCTTTTTCCAGAATATTTTTATATATGAATCTGTATGTGAGATTCCAAATTAGGAGAGATTGAAAGAAAATTTTGAATATTGGAATTTTTTTTTTTTTTGGAATTATGTAAATGGTATTTTGGAAATGGAATTTTTATTTAGGAATTTCGTCCCAACCCGTCTCGAATACCAAAAAATGTATGAAAAAATAATGTTGAAGAGTATACAAAAGCAAATTGGAATTTTTTTTCTACAATTTTTGAAATCAATATTTTCTTTTCTTTAAATCGACCCACATCTAAAATTAAAAAATTCAAAACGAATTCTCGAAAGTGTTTTGGTATTTGGGATTTTGGAATTTTAGGATTTTGAATTTTGGGATTTTGTATTTAGGATTTAGTGGCCAACCCGGTTATAATATCGAAAGGGTAACTCGAAAAAGGCGAAGAAAGTACTAATTTTTGAATTATTACTTTTGCTAATAAACTTAAACGCTAAATATTTAAACTTTCTTAAATTAGATAATCCAGCATGGTTTTTTTATAAATAAGATATTTTTTTCGTTTTTTAGCGCTCTATTTCTATAAGTTTATTTTTATTAAAATGGTAACAACAGTAATCTCTACTCCAGTGAAATCTGTCTTGTTTGTAATGTAGTGTAGTGTAGTATATACTAGTGTATTGTATATGATTGTATTTTACTGTATTATGTAAATATGTACTATTGTAGTAGACTAGCCTACACTTAGCTCTACATTCTACATTACAATAAAATCTACAATTCTACACTAGCTTAAAAAATCTACAAAAATTTCTGTTATTCACCACAGGATTATAACATTAAAACAAAACTGGCAACATATAAATGGTGAACAAAAATGTCAAAAATTTTTATTTTTGACATTTTGCTCTAAACTTCAGTTTTTTTCATAGAACTCGAGTCGATGGTTGTCTTGTCGTTAATGCGAAATTAAAGAGAATATCGTAGTAGTGTTAAAAGAAGTTGCTGCAGCTTTATTTTTTTTTGACTAAAATTAGAATTAAATAATATTCATTTTGAATTTTATTAATTAACAATTTGAATATTATGTATTTTACATAGAAATAAACAGTGTTTTTGAAATATTATAACTTTTTATTTTTGTGGAAAAAAGTTTTTTAATGTTCACATTCAAGTTTTAGTTTAATAAAAGATTTTTACTTATTATTTAATTATAAAGTTTTGAAAACATTCCTAGTTATTTTTTTTACTTTATATAATCGAAAAAAAAGAAAAAAAATTTAATTTTTAATAAGAAATAGAAGAAAGTTTAGAAAAAAGAATTAAATTTAACCTCGTGTCGTCTTATTTCTGAATTAAAAAAAAATCATTTTTGGTAATAGAATTCATTTGAAGTTTAGAAAATTTTCTATTTGGAAATGTACCATTAAAAATACCAACTAACAAATTGTGCAAAATTTATTGACACATTGTGTATTGAAATAAGAAAAAAATAAACAAAGTGGTAATAGGAATAATTTTTAATTAATTTAAAATTAAACTAAAAATTAAGATTATTAAAAATTTTAATATCTAATTCTGAATTCTGACAAAAAAAAAAAAAAATGTTGAAAAATGGGAAATTTTATAATACGAAGGTACAGTAATTTATATAAAATTAAATATAAGTATATATGTAAATACGTAATTTTTTATATAGATATATTTATTATAAGATCTATAGTTTTATTTAAAGTGGTATACAATATGTATGACTCTTTTGCACTAACTTAACAATTGTCAAAATAGAACAGTGCAAAAAATGCGAAAAAGAATTTTATCTTAAAATCAGATAAAAATTATTTTGATTTAGTACTAATTTTTGTAAAACCTAAAACAAAACAAATTAGATTATTTTAAAAATTTTACTAATTTTATATCCTTAAATATGCATAAATTAAAAATAGATATAAATATACTTGAAAATTTTCCACAATTAAGTGAGTATCTGATAAATTATTAGTTTATAATTAGATAGAAATCTGCTTGACAACACAAAATTTACTTTATTAATTAATTATATATGTAGTACCGATGGTATGTAATACAATTCTTATAAATTCTTTTATTTATTTATCAAATGTCAATTTAATAAGATATGCAGATAATTTTTATATTGAGATGAAATATCTAGTTATAAAATATAGATTAAATTAATTACTTTAAAATATATGTATGTATGTACCTATTGTACAAAAACTTATAGAAATTTTGATGAATTAATCTTAATTGTCAAATATTTTTTTTGTTTTTGTAAAAACATTGTATTTTTTTAATAAATTTATAAATATTTACATTTATATTAGCAACTCATAAATTTAAATAGAAAATATGAAAAATATGAAATAATTTTTAAAGTGAAGCATTGAAAATAAATGTTGGCAACATTGTTTGAAAATCAAAATTTTGGAAAATATTTTCAATTGTTGAATTAATAAATTTTAAGAATTTTGTACAGATAAATATTTCTTATATTCTCCTAACTAATATTTGCCCGTTATCGTAAAATATATTAAAATAAAACAAAACAAATTAAAAATCAAAATTAATTTTGACATATGATTCCAAATTGCTAGTATATTCCAAAAAAACAATTTTGACAGATGCTACTATAATTGGTTTTGTAAGCTACTACAAAATCTAGATACTTCGAATTTCATTTCATTTCCAATAATTGTTTCAATTCCATTTGTTTAAGTGTCAAACACTTTTCAACACAGTACGATTGTTTCATGTCAACTAACACCCCAGCAATCAACATACCATACCAAATTGCATAGTAAAAAAAATGATTGAATTTATACGTAAAGTCAGTCGTTTATTCGTTCTATTAAAAACGGTATTGATACATAACCTTTTTTTAATATAAAAAAAAAAATTCCTTGCTCTAAAAGAGTAAAAAAAAGTATTTTTATATTAATATTGTAGATTATAAAAGATTTTATAAAAAGACTGTATATTACAATAAAATATAATATTTAAATTAGTTATTACTATTATAAGTTTTAAAATAAAAAAAAAATGGCCTTTCTAAAGGCGTGTGTTATGTACCACTTAATTTCGCCTAAAACGTAGTGGTCTTAATCTTATAAAACTAACGTACATAAATAGATCCTGTTTTATATTTTTTTATTTTAATTGGATTTATATAGAAGAACAAAATATAATTTATATTTAATTTGGATTTCTTGGAGTAATTAATCCTGAAAATGTAATTAAAATTTTGTAAGACTAAAAAAAAAAAAAGTTGAAGGTATTCACTTATGTTACGTGGAAATAAATTTTAAGTAAATTTTAAATAAAAAAAATTTTAATATTTATTATTATTTATATAAAAATAAATAGATTATTAAGTTTTTTTTTTATATTTAAAATAAAAATTGTGTATTTTTGTGGTATGTAGAATAAAAAGTAAAAAAAATAAGTATATATGAATGTTGTGATAAGCATCTAGCCAAAAATATAATTTTATACCTACATACATAATGTATATATAAAAAAAATTTTTGATATATTTACACAAAGCAATTAATATTGTGCAATTTTTTTAAATTTGCTAAATTTATTAAACTTTAAAATTATATAGCAGATTTTAAATTTGTTTTATCAATAATTAAAAATTAAAAGATTGTGATTTTAAAATATATATGTATGTATGTATATGGATGTAAGAATATATGTATTGCTTTAAGTGTAAATTTATCATAGAATTATTATAAGTGAAATTTCTAAATCAATTTTTGCAGAGTTATTATGATAAAAATTTTCATAAAATGAATTCATAAATTAAGTTTCTTTTTAAAAAGCAAACGCATTTATATTAATATAAAAATAAACATCTAACAGTGAAATTATTATTAAAAATATTTACTTATCTATTTAAGAAAAAAATTCTAAAAAAAAAATTTGACATTGCCGTTATTTATTTAAAATATACATTGGTGTGCATTAAATTAACCAACAAAATAAAATTTTTCAGCAATTTTATGCTATTTAATTAGCGTATAAAATTGCTAAGAAAAATTGGAAAAATCCAAAAAGAAAAAAAAAAAACAAACGTGAATATATCACAGTTTGAATGGATCCATTTGTGGGTTGGTTTCAAGAAGAACAGGAAGGACCAGCACTTAGAACTTGGTTTGCAATTTGGGAAACAAATTCAGCTGAAATGCAAGCACAACTTGAACAACAACAATTGTTACAACAAAAAAATTTTCAAAATATTACAACATCATCATCATCAAATACATCATCATCTTTAACTACAACATCGCCTATATCGACTGCAATTATACCAACATCAAATACATTAAATGGTACTACAACAATAATTGGAATTCAACTCAGAGAAAGCAATAATAATATAAATACAAATTCAAACAATAGTCGTGATACGACTGCATTTCAAATATTACAACAATTTGGTAATGATGAACGAACAGCCCCAACACAAGCTGATCGAGAAAAAATTGTAGCTCATGAACGTAATTATTATAATCCATCAAGAAGGAAAGCCGGTAGCACAACTGTTGATAATAAAGCTAGTACATATAATATGAATAAATATTCAGATAAATTAATTGGAAAATATAAGGGCTGCCCGTGGCGCCCAATCGGATATATATATGAAAGAGGTGTAGTTGGGTAAGTTTTTTTATTAACTTTTTTTTGTAAATAAAAATACCTACGTTTAATTTTTATATCAATTTAAATAAATGTTTATTCAGTTAAAAAAAAAAATTAACAAAATGGAAAATATTTGATAATTTACAGAACCTGTTTGTGAATTAAAAATTTATATTTTTTTCTTTTTTCAACCAGTTTTTTTTTTCCTTTATAGGTATATTAAAAAGTATAACACTGCAAGAAATAATAAACAATAATTTTATTTATTTTATTTTTTGTTCTGTTTTGCCAAGATTCTAAAAAATATTTTATATTTATTAAATAAAATACTTGTGTTATATATACATATATGTATAGGTATAATTACATTTTCCTGAAATATGTATGTACTTTGTAATTAAATTTATGTGATCATCAAACATGACATAACTTTAAGTATGTATAATTGTGAAAAATCGAAAGTAAGAAATTATCAAATTTAATAATTAAACGAGAATATGTATGTATTTTTTTGTTTTTTTTTAATAATACAAGCGTTATAAACCAAATCTTATCAATATGAACTGAACCAAAAAGCAAAAGAAGAAAAAAAAAAAAACAAAATTAAAGGTCAATTACGTACATAAAAGAAAAATGTGAATTTAATTAGAATAATAAATATGAAAAATCTATGTTAAACTACAAAATATTATAATTATTTACAACAATGTTTGTTTATTATGTACTTTTGTAAAAAAAATCTTTTTAAAATATTTTTAGTTCAAAATTATTTTTAATAAAACTGCTTTCCATTATTTAAATACCTAAAACAAAAAAAAAATTTAGATAACAGTTAAAATAAACTAAATAAAGTTGACTCTGTTTTTGTATTAAAAATCAATACTAGTCCACCTTGATCATATTTAGATACAATACCCTATGTAAAATTTGTTAACTTCTTAGAACTGTTTTTTTTTTTGTTTTGTTCAAAATTATCAAATTTAATTTATTATTATTTTTTTTTTTTTCAAATTATTTGTGGATCACAATAATTTTACATAAATTATAAAATAAATCAAAACTAACACATTTAATTTTTATATAGCATTTATTGATACGCAAATTTAAACAAATTTAAAAAAAAATTTACATATGTTTTATATATCTATACCTATTTTATATATTCCTAAGTATATAATATATATATTCTTTTATATGTACATACATATCTAGTTATATTCTTTTAGAAATAAATATTATATTAGTTTATTAATATGTTATATGGTCACCTACAAAAGTATTTGTATTTTATTAAAAAAAAAAAAGATAAAAAATACTTTAATGGTTTTTTTTTTCTCAAACTTTTTTTATATTTGTATTAAATTTTTTCTTATTTCATATTAATTTCTATTTTGCACCAAATTTTATGAATTTAATTCATCTAGTAAGTTAGTATTTTTTTTTTTTATTTTTTTTTTATTTATTTTATAAATTTAACCTCCTTTCCTTTCATATTACTTTTAATATTAGTTACCTTACACTACAGTTTACTTTATTTCATTTCAACAGGTAAAATTTATGAAAAATTAAAATAACGCAAGAATTTGAGTACTTCTAAAAATGTTAAAGAAAACGAAAAAGAACCAACAAAATAATCGATTTTATACGAAGAAAAAAGTGTAAATAAAAAATAAAATAATAAATAAATAAAAAAGTGTTAGTAAAAAAAAATTAAAAAAATATTTAGCAAAAAATATACCTATGTATTTAGAAAATTTGTTGTATATACAAAAAAAAAAAAGTTGTTTTTAGAATTATCTTATCAAATTTAAAAAAAATTTTTCTATTCTTGCTTTTTTTTTTTAACATATCTTATACAAAATTGCAAACATGAAAAATTAATTGTCCTAGCGATTTGTTAAGACAAAATATAACGAACTTTAATAAAAATATCTGCATTACGGTATATAATCGATTTGTCTGCCTTATTTTTTTTTTTTTTTGTGGTTATAGATAATTCTCGTAATATCGTTATATTATTGAAATATAGGATTTTGAGCTTTTTAAGTAGGGTACGCTTTTAATTTAAAAAAAAAAAATTTAGTTACTTAGATACCTATATAGATATATAGAAATTATTATCTTTTAGTAAAAAATTTTATAGGTACTTTAGTATAAAATAATTATTTATTTTGGTAATTAAAATATTTTTATTTACTTAATTTTTTTTTATTTTAATCGTAAAATCGTGAGTTAAATTTGCCCAATTCTATTTATATATATATAATATATATTATGTAGTAGGTATATATATATAGGCAATAACAAAAATTGACACATTTTTATTTTTCACGATTTTACTATTATTAATATTCTGCATAAATTCACTTATAATTTATCACTCTATTAATTTTTATCACTATAACTGCATATTTTATAACTACAATAAATGCATTGAAATACATTATATTAGTGCGTAAAGTATTTACTTATTAAATTTCGTATGTAATATTAAGTTTTTTGTTTTTATATTAAGTTTCTGTTCATATAATAAGAAAATAGTTTTATATTTTTTATTCAATTGTTAAACAATACAGAAACAATTAATAAAATTTTGTATGAATTTGTAAAAAGACTCGGTCGACAATGTGTTAATAAAAATAATAATAAAAAATTGAGAAAATGTAAAATTCATCAGTTAAATTTTTTACTATAGTTTATTTAACACATTAAAAAAAAAACAAAAAACAAATTTTTGTACGGTTTAATTATTTTCCGACTGAATAAATACTTATAAAAAAAAGAAAATATTGTTTAGTCTTACAATTTAATTTGGACTTAGATATTACAGATAGTTAAAATTATATATATATGTATTTACTTCTTTATAATTCAATTTTATGAAACTGTAAAAAAAAAGATTTTCAATAATTTGTAAGTATATTTATACTCTAAGCATAGCATAGATTAAAAGACATTTTGTGATGCAATTTTTAATTTAGTCGGTAAAAGTATTATTTTCTAACAAATATTTTAAATGTTACGTGTTATATTTTTATTAGTTTCGTTATAGGTACGTAAATAGTTTAACATAAAATATTACAATAACTATTACCATATATTATTTTGCTCTTATAAAACATGGTATTATTTTTTTTTTTTTTTAGATACATATATACTAGTTTTTATAGGAAAAATAAATAATTTTTAGATTATTTTTAAACATTTTATTTTTCGCGTTTAATTAAAGCTGATTAAGGATATTTAATTTTTATAAATGTAATTTTTTTGAAGGTGTAAGTAACTAATAGAAGTAAAAATCAAATAAAAAAAAAATTAAAAAAAATTGTATAAGATAAACTAAGTATACATAAATTTAAAAAGAAAGAAAAAAAGAAAAGATTAATTCGCAATCATGTTAAGAAAATTAATAGTTAAATGATATTTGAATCTTCTGTTAAACTCCTATATTAAAAGCTTAATAATTTTTAAAAAAACAAATCTAATAAACTTTTATACTTATTTAAGCTTAATGTTCTTTTTTAAAAGTTTCAAATATCATAATTTAGAAAGTAACATTTTTTATACTATCGTATATAAACACTAAGAACACATCTGAAAATTCACAGACGGACATACTTAATCATATTTTTATACGACAAATAATAAAAATCACCAAATTATCTTTCATAATTATACATAAGTTTGATAATTACTTAAATATATATATACTTATATATATTTATTGATAAGTATAGTTGTTTGTTTTTTTTTGTTTTGTATATTGTATTTGTATCAATTGTACTTTTTTTGCAAACATTTTGTTAACTAAAAATTTTTGTAAAAAAAAAAAAAAAAAAATCATGATCAATCCACAATACAAAATAGCGAATAATTATAGTGCATTAACTAATTTTTGAAATTTCATTAAAAAAAAAATATTTTTAATGAATTAAAAAAGAAAATTTAATAAAACAGAGAGAGAAATGAAACATTTTAGCGATTACAAAGAAAGAAAAAATTGAAAAAAGTCTAACTAAGTAAATTTATATAAGTTACGTATGCATATATTCTACTTGATTGTTTGAAATTTTTTGTTATAATAATTATTAAGTTTAAATTAAATTATATTGGGTATAGATTGGCTTAATGGGAGGCTGTAGTAGGTGAGCGGTTAATTGAGCAGGGGAGCACAACGAATCACAGGATCTAGGTGTAAGGTCAGTCACATGGCCTCCCCTTTTAAACAATAAGAATAAGTTAAATTTAGTTACTTACAGATTATAGGTTATTTCAATTCTTAATTTTTTTGATCACCTGTAAATTTTATTTAAATGATTTTTGTTACCATCTACATAATATACAAATGTATAAGGAAAGAAAATTATTTCTAATTGTTAATTAAATATGTTTCAAAACACAAGTGTTTTAATTTTTTTTTTTTTTATTAAAAACAAACAGTCAATAAAAAACAAAATGTTGATAAATCGAACATTGTTTGACAAAAAATATTTTGAATTATTTCTTATAATAAATAATAACACTTCTAATTAATTGGTTTCGTTTATAACAACATAACTTTTAAAATTTAATTACAACTTACTTAAGTACTAAATTACTATGTTATTTAATACATACTTAGTTAATACTTACTTAGTTAATAAATATACGCATAAAGGTATGTAAAAAAATACGCATGCGTCAATGTATTAAAGAAAATTGAATTAGTCAATAAGTAAGTAGATGCATAAATAACTACTTAGATGTAATTTTACGTATATATTATAACTATTGACCTTTGTTAAATTGATCGGAATAAATTAAGAGTATGTACAAAATTATTTCAAGACATGTTAAAATTAATAAATTTTTAATACAAAATTATAAAAATATTAAGTAGATAACAACTTACATATTGTCTAAAAGAAAAAAAAAAATGTGTTATAAAGTACCCATACTTATTTTAAATACAATAATGATTTTAAGCGGAACTAATTATGATAAAATATATAACTAGATACAAAAAAAAAAATTTAATTAATAAAATTATGGTTTATTTTTGTCGTTATGTTCTTTTTTTTAAATTTATATCAAATATTGAAAAACTAAGTACTTATTGTTAAATTTTTTAGTACTTTTTTTTTTTTATAATTTCGAATTAAGTAATTTCTTATTTTTTCGTTTTTTATTATTTTATTTTTTAATGAACCCTTACCTTTACAGCTAACTTATAGAAAATCAATTATTTAAATTATCAAAATTAAAAAAAAAACAAAAACAACAAAACAAAAAATAAAACATCTAATATTTAAATAAAAATAAAACAGACATAATATATTTTGGCGTCATAGCCAATGTCAAATTTTTAAAAATAAAATTGATACAAATTACTAATTTTATTTTTAGAATGAAAAAGAAATCCAAAATTCTTAAATAATAAAAAACAAAAAATCTTACTTTAGTATAATTTTTCTTTTAAAGTACAATAAAAAAAAAAACATAAAAACATGAAACAAGAAAAATTATAATAAGTAATGCAAATAATAACAACCAAAAAATCATAAAAATGTCAAGGTTATATAATATTATTAATCTAATCATAATATTAACAATTAAAACAAATAAAAACTGAATGAAAGCTTTATAGATTAAACAAGCGTGTAAAATAAATTATATAAAATTATCACTAATACTTTATTATATTTCGGCGTTACATATATACATTCCTACATTGTATGTACAAATTGTTTTTTGAATATAAATAAAAATTAATTTTATAAATTACTTATTATTTTCTTTTTTGTGACGCTACAGCGTCTTTAGGCTTCAACCACCTCATGTTCATATTTTTTGTTTTTTTTTTTAAATATTTTTATGGATCATCCGTCATTTGTCTGCGGTTTTGAATAACCATTTTTTTTTTTATTTTAAATTGTGTATATTTTCATATTGAAATTTAAAACTTAGTTATTACTTAACTTATATAGGTATGTAGTTTTACTTAAGTGTATATTTCTTGTCTTTCGGTATTTTTATAACATATTTATGTTATTATCAAAAAATAAAAATATTTGCTGTATACGCGGTAAGTTTCACGAAAAAAAACTTAAAAAAATTAGGGTAAATGAATTAAGAAGAACAGAAAAATTTTGTATATTTAATATAAAGTGAATATAAAATCATTGAAGATGAATTTTAAAAATTTTGTAAGAATTAGAACATATATTTTACACGATTTTTTTTTTGTTTTTAATTTAATCATAATATTTAATCTGTAAATGACAGACATTTAAAATCCTTTTACTCAATGATTTACCAACCAACTTTCATTTTTTTCTTTTTAAATGATAAATATTCAGTACAGCCATCTTACAAGATCAATATTTTTCCAAAATTTTCTGATTTTCATTAATAATTTTCCATTTTTATAAAAAACCCATGTAAAGTATATACATATGTATCATATAGTATGTATAATAGTATGTATAATCTATACCTATAATATACATATTCAAAAAAGACGCTCTTTGATTCCGTTAAATTTTTGTTTTATTTTTTGTTTTCTATTAAAAATTTTAAAATATTGGTTGTATGGTAGGAGTAGGAATTTCACAATATAACTGAATATAAACATTCACATTTTAGTTAAGGTTAGTACAGAGGTAGAGTGTGAGGTTATTAATAGTTGCTTTTTAATCTTGTAAGTTCGATAATCTTGTAAGTTCGATTCAGTTCTGTTTTTTTGTTTTTTTTTTTTGGTTTTTTTTTTATATTTTAAACGAAATAAATTCTTACATATCATAATATCATCATAATATTTAATCTGTATTGATAGACATTTAAAAACCTTTTACTCAATGATTTACCATCTTAGGCTTCTTATAATATATATATAATAGGTATATATTGAGTTTGCAATACTCAATAAATCAAGGGCAACTTCTAAACGATAATAATAACCGTTTTTTTTACAAAAAATATAATTTGCAAAGAAATTTTAAATTCATAAAGGCTTTAATTATTGAAAATTGTATTTTTACATTTTAAATAAAATCATAAAGAAACTGTACTGTATATACTTTATTGTAATTGCTAATTAAAACACCTTGAATTTCGAGGGGCAGGCGAATACTAGTTTTATATTAATTTGTAAAAATTTAAGTTTCAACTATAGTGTAACAAATACTGAATATAAAATGTTTGTATTTACATATTCTGTATTCAGTGTGTACAAAATTAGTTGCAATTAGTTGCTGTAAATGTTATAAGGAGGCGTTGCTGTAAATTTCATAAGGAGGAATAACTCTTACGGCGTGTGTGGGTTTCGAATCAACACTTCCTCGGTGTTTTTACAGCGTATTTTATACGCTTTTACCCACTAGGCCACTGAGGCCCCGGAGACATTTTTTTTTTGAAGTTAAGATAAACTGCTAAAATATGGGTGATAGAAATTTATAAAAATTTAAAATTGCTTGGGACCTTTTTAAAAAGAAAAAAATTTCCCTATGACTTAAGGTGTTAACTCTATGTGCTTTTAAATACTTTGGCGACTGAAATTAATTACTTGAACGGGATATAAAAAAAAATACTTTTAAGTAAGATGTAAATTAACGAATTTATCATTTCATTTTTAAATGATTTGGTTTGAATTTTGAATATCTACTTACTTTTTATTTATAAAAAAAAAATTTTCTATTTTAATTTGATTTTTCTTTTTTTATTTTCATACTTTATACAAAAATTGACATTTTAACTTTGATTAATAAATTTCAAAACAATTATCCAGAGTAAAGTAAACGGCTATATTATCGTCCTATTTTTTTAAGTCATGTTACAAAGTCGACTAATTCGAAATATTTTTAAGGAAAAAGTGTATAAAAGTATATATTTTATGAAAGGTTAGACTCTCTGCCTTCTAACTGCGTTCTTATTTTCGTAATTAAAATAAAATAAAATAAATTAATTTGAAAAATTTTAACAATTTTTGTTTCTTCGAGATTGCTTAAAACGGTTTGTTTTCCTATATGTCGAATTTCATCATTATATTTTTTATTATTTAATAGAGTAGATTTCGGTATTCCAAAATTTTTACTAGTTGCATATGTCGAAATTTCATTATTTTGAACGGCTTTCAATGCCTCTTGTAACATTTCAATATTATAATTTCTTCTGTTAAGACATTTTCCTAAGTAAATATTCGTAAAAATAATCAAAAAACAAGCATAAAATACAAATGATCCTAATATCGACCTATTCTATGCACCTAAAATCGACCTAAATTTTTTTTTAAATGTACTTAACATGATAATTTGTGAAAAAAGTATAGAACGATAAATGTTTTTACATTATATAATAAAAAAAAGTTTCAAATATTGATATTAATTAAAAAAAAAAAAAAGTGTTTTAAAGAGTAATAAAATAATTTTAAAAAAAGCTATCAAGAAACATAATTCCGTCCTTTAGGTCGATATTATTTACATTATTTTAAAAAAAAATTTTCTAATTTATTGTATATTATTATTAATTTTTTGTATTTATTATAATTTTTGACTGAAACACTAAAAAATTTTTTTTTTTTAATCAAGAACTTTTGTAGAGAATTTTTAGAACTAGAGAATATTAGAGAACAACAGCACTACTCACTCCAATTACTTTTTTAAAATGAATTTAAAAGCTAATTTAGATAATTTTCTAATCACCTTTATAAATAATTCAAAAAACTAAAGCCGAGGTATGAAAACAATTTAGTTATTAGGTATTTATATTGCCTACTTTTGAGCCTAGTCGATGAGTTTTGTAAATTTAGAAATAAAATATTTGAGAATTATAAGTAAGATAAACCACAACTTAGTTAAATAATAATTTAAGCTCAATTTTATTTATCGTTTTATGGCAATTCATGGAATATAATTTTTATGAATCAACATCAGAAAATCAAATCATATAATATATAGGTTCAAATCTCTGAAAAATAAGTATGTAGGTATACTTTTACATGTATTAATAGAATTAAGGCAATTTTCGTTATTTTATTTATTTTTTAAAGCCTTTAAGTACAAAATTTAAATAAAAAATTTTGTAGTTTTCCATAATTTTATTTTCTAATATTAAAAATAAAAAAGAAAGAAAATTGTTTGCCATTACTAAATCACGTGCTTTAATTTTTATATACATCCATACATATTTTTCTATTTATTTAAAAAAAAAATTTGTTTTTTTTTTTTATTTTATTAATGAAATAATAAATTTCATTTGAAAAACAAAAGAAAAATAAAACAAAATAATTTTAAAGGAATTTTTTTTTTTCTTTTTTGCGTTAATGATATCAATTTTATCAACTTACTTATATGAAAACTATAATTATTTCCTCAAAAAAAAAAAAAAAAAAATTAAAATCAGAATTGAATTGAAATTTAAAAAAAAAAAAGGAAATTAACTATAAGAAATTTTTTGCTAAATTGACTTGAAAGTAATATTATGAATTAGAGAAGCTTTATTATATCTCGAGTTAGTCATCAAATTAAATTTGGAAACGACAACAGAGAAAATATTTTCTTATTTTTTTTTTTATTTTTCTTTTTTTTTTCTATTGTTTATACGTTCTTACTAAATATGTACAACACTTTGATAATTTCATTTCTTAAAAAATTTATACTATGTAGGTATATAATATCATAGTCATATTCATTTTTTATAGAAATTATCGAATAAGTATTTTGTTATTTTAATTTAATTTTGGTTTTATAAGATAAAGTAATCATTTCATATAATATTATGTACATATATATATTATGTACGCATATACATTAAATTTTTTTTTCAATAAGTAAGTATTTTAATTTTTATTTTTTTCTTTTATTAAATATTTTGTTTGAATAATCACAAAAATTATTTTCAAATTGCTCAATTTGTAATTAAATGATCAATTTTTACTATAGGGTAACCTATAAAGTAAAAAGAATTTCGTTTAGTAATTTTGACAATAAAAAAAATTTTTTTTTTTTTTTTCTGATGAGCCCCAATTAAATTCCATTCTTCTTTTTACATCTTTTAATAATTTATTTTAAATTTAATATTTTTAGTCATAAATTATCCATTTGAAAAATAGTCTTCCAAATATTTTTCTACTAAAAAAAAACCGCTTTCTTATTATTTTTTGTTGGGAATCATAAAATGACTGCGATATGTAAAATGTAAAAAAAGAAAAAACAAAAAAATTGAAAATTAGTATATTATGTACAAATTTAAAAATTTTGAGCTTAAATTGCAAATTTTATTACATAGTTAAGTATAATATAAAAATTGAAAAATTTAGATGAATAACTAAAAGCTTAAAATATTATAAATGGAATTTTTTGTTAAAAACATAAAAAAAAAAATTTCCGTAAGAATTTTTGTCATTTTTTATATGTGATATTTTGTTGATCGTACATGGCCTGTTAATTATTATTGTAGATTTGATGATCATTATTTTACAATATTACATAATATTTTCTTATTATATTACTTACATTATCATATATATATATACATATATGTATATAAGTATACGTATATAATATTTGTCATATGTCTTTTTGATGTGTCTGTCTAATGCTATAGTTTTGCTATATCGTTTTTTTTTTCATCATTATCTTTTTTCAAAACTGAAATAATTTTTATTCGTCATTTTATATTTGATTATAAAAACTATGACGTCATGGGATCAAAGATGTATAGAGTGGTGAAATTACGTTAAAGAGTTTATTTTAAATTTAATTATGTCATAAGATTAGATAGTATTTTTGCTCCACAAACTGGTATCAAAAGGTTAAGAGGTTACCCCTAGTGGGACTCTTATTTTGCTATAAATTACTTATTTCTGAAATGGTAGTAAAATGATAGAAAACAAGTTTAATAAACAAAAAGAAATGTACTTTAACTCATTGATGATGAGTTACTGCGCTAGTTTTATACTATGAACAGTTTTATATGGCATCTGTCAGTTTCAAATGAAAAACACATCATTTAAATTATTAAAAAAGATTTTAATTTGAAGCTTTAGGTTTTTATGTCGTGAGGTCGTTTAAATTTTTTTTTAAATTAAAAATTATCTGATAAGTGATAGAAGTTTTTTTTTTTTTTAATTTTACTGCGACCGGTGTCAGTTAGGTCAAGGTTCTCTAGGAAATACAGTTACTTAAAAAAAAAAGCACAATATTTTCATAATTATAAATTTAATTAATGTTTCTTTTAATCAATTATGTTCTTTGAATGATGATGATCGTTCATTCGAAAATTTTTAATATTTATTCGTTTTTTTTTTGTATTGTTATTTATTATTAAATGGAAAAATTTATCGTAATAAGTACTTACTTTAATCATAATTATTTAATATTGTATAGCAAAAATCTAAAAAGAAATTTTAAAAAAAGAAACTAAGTAAGTACATAATGTATTCTTTTATGATGGTTTATTTCTATTAACGACTTGATGATAATTTTTTTTAATTAATATTTCTTAATATTTCATTAATATATGAATTTTATATTCAACGATTATATGTTTTATTTAAATAATAATAATAATGACAGTCGCATTGAATTGGAAAAAAAATGTATTTTTATTTAAAAATCAAAGTTGAAATCAAAGTTTCTTTTAAATATTTTCTACTTATAAGTATACATAAACAAATTTATCTCGATTTTTAACACTCATATATGAATTTACACGGTTCTATTTACTTTTTTTGCACATGATCTTTAAATTTTCTAATTAAGTTTGAAATTCTAAGAAAGTTACTATAGGCTATTTATTTTAATTTTATTTTTTTTTTTTTTACACAGAAGGTTAATAGATAATGTGCATATTTTTAATATGAAAAAAAAAAATATTAAAATTATGAACTTTATATAAGGGCAAAACTATAGAGTTGATTTTTTAAAAATTAACACTAAACAATTTCAAGTCAAATTGCATTAACATCATTTAAGGCGGTTGTTAGACTTTAATGTTTTCTACGATTTTTTAAATCCCTTTTCTTTTCACTTTTTTAAAATTACAAGAATCTAATTTTTTGAAAGCATTTCTATTTTTTTTTTTTTTGCGTGGGTAAGTGGGAATCATCGAAAGACAATATAGAGGAGTGTAAAGGCCACGAGTCCTCTATGAGTTATTGGGACTTTAACCCACTAAACACTATCTCACTATATTTTTTTGGCAGGCATAGAAATAGAATGTATAAATTAGAGAATTTCATTTTTTTAAAACGTTTATTTATTTGAAAATTATTTTTTTATTCATTTCACTTTAGAAAAGTTTTCAAGTTTCACCATATTTAATAACAGCTACAAATATCAAAAAACATGTTTAAAAGAAATGTCAAAAAAATTTCAGTTTCAAAAAAAGTGAAGAAACAGGGATGAAAATGTGACGTTTTGACTTTTGTGTATAAAAAAGGGAGGGTAGACGTTCAAAATCCAGTAATTTTTTAGTTCAAAATCCAGTAAATTTAAATCCCGTAATTTCTTAAATTTGAAATCCAACAAAATGTTACTGGATTTTTAATACCGGCAATTTCAGCCATAAAAAGGCTAGTTAATAAATTTTTAAAAGCTTTATAAATGTACTTCACTATATAAATAAATTTATTATATAAAAAATAACTAAAAATATCTTTTTTAGACGGTTTGAGTTGCTCACCCGATTCTATCTTCTCAATATTAGAAACAACTGTAATTTGTTCTTCTTTTAGTTTTTCAATAAGGGAAATTAAAGTTATTTGGTTAAGTACGCGGCAAAAAGTATTTACTACAAAAACGGAAAAAATTTCATATAAATATATACATACATACATACTTTATAAAAATCTAGATAAAATTATTCAGTGCAGCAGAAAAAATCCAGTAAGCCTAATCAAAAATTTCTGCGCAGCTAAATAATTGAAATTGATTGAATTTTTGACTCGGCTTACTTAATTTTTACTGGATTTTAAACGACTGGATTTTGAAAGACTGGATTTTAATTTATTGGATTTCATTATAGACCCATAAAAAAGGGATAAAAAAATGACGTCTAACAGCTAAGTAACATGTTTTGAATAGATACCTAACTATTAGAAAATATAATAACTGGAAGTATCTGCGCTATACATATAAATATAGCATTTGTAGCGTCAGAAAATATCTTGTTTTAATAAATATATATATATATATATATATATGACCTCTATATATATTTTAGAATTTTATAAAAAAAGTTCAATTAAATTTTAACTTAAAAAAAAAAATGTTTGCTTTCCCAAAATAAAATTGACTCTTAAAGTCGGCTTTTAAATACTTATTGACTTAAAAACAAAAATTAGAAATATAATAATTCACTTAAAATTAAATTAAACATTTGTCAATTTTTAAAGTTTAATTTCGGAATTAAGAAAATTTATTTTAATAAAATTTAAGAATACTATTTAAAATTAAAATATTCTTTTTTTTTTCCTATATATAAACAATCTCCTTAACTTACTTGGCGGCAGTTTCTATATTATTTTATTATTGTAGTCTCAAAATTTTTTTTTTTTTTTTTTGAGTCATTAAATAATAAAAATTTGTATTATATACGAATTGTTTATATTATGTTATTGTATTAAATAATATTATATTTTTGTATATAAATATTTTAATTGTATATTCAAGAGTATTTCTTCAAAAATAATTTTTATTATTTTACAAAAAAAAAACAAAACAAAAAAAAAAAAAAATTTAATAGGTATATGATGTATTTATTTTGACGATATTTTAAAAATACATATTACATATTATTAACCTTTCAAATCATCTTGTAAAAAAATAAGCTACATATTAAAAACAAAAATGCTAGGAATTTCAATATACAACTTAAGTATTGTATTTAATATTTAATAAAAAAAAAAAAAATTAATTTTATATAAGAGGGTACCTATTAGTTAGTTTTGTTTTTTCTTTTTTATTTTATTATAAAAAAAAAATAACATTGACCCCGCTACCCACAAACAAAAAAAAAAATAGAAAATATGGTTTTTCATTCAGTTAAATTGTACGTATGTATGAATGTATGTATGTATATAAAAAAATGATTTAAATTTTTTTTTTTTGGTAATTTTAGATATTTTTTAATTACATACTTATGTAGAAACGTAGTACACTTACTTACTTATGCATATAGGTATGTACATATATATTTTTTAGCATTGAGTACAGATAAATTATATTAATTAATTTGTAATTCCATTAACCATATTTGTGATATTAGCAGAAAAAAGATAAATATATTGTACTTTCAAAAAGCTTTTTATATTAAAATATTTTCCGAATAGTTAAATAAAGTTAAACCAAAATAATTTTTAATTACTGACTGTTTTTTTTTTTTTTTTTTTGTAAAAGATAAATAAATTCTAAAATAAAGGGTTAATTACACAAAAAAAAAAAACAAAAATAGCTGCGTTCTACTAAAGTTTCCTTTCTGTATTTAAGTATTTACAAAAAAAAAAAAAAAAAATAATTTTCCTAATATAATATCATCCTATGTTATATATACTTAAATATACATTTGTATAAGAATTTTATATAATTATATACATACATACATACATATATTGTATCTATTGTATATGATTATATTTTATATGAATCTTAATAATGTATAAACAATTTTAAAATATATATTACATATTATATACAATATTGACGTATGGTGGTACATGTATATATATAGGTAGTGGAGTAAAAATAAATAACTTAAATTTTTTTTTTTTAAAAGAAAACAAAAATCAATTAATTTGTAAGTTAATTTGATGAATTCAATTTGGTTTATTTTTTATATATTTTGTAAATATTTTCCATTTTTTTGTTTTTTTTTTTATCTATTTTTACCGGTTTGTATATTATTGTAAGGGCGCCGGTTGTTCAATGTCACATTTTGGTTTTTTTTTTATTCATACTTTTTACATAAAATCAAAATATTTCGTTTGAATTGAATAAACATTTTTTTTTTTTTTTTTCAAAATAGAGAAGAGTTATTTTTAATAAGCAAAATGACTAAAAATATTTAAGTATTAAAAATATTTGCTTATTTTTTTTTAGTAGATAAAAACGGAAAATAAAATAAAAATAAATGTGAGATATTTGATTTTATAATTAGTGATTAACTTTTTTTGTCAAAAAAAAATCAATTAAATAAATCATTTTAGACTACCGTAGAGTCGTCTATTACCGGTTTATTAGGATTTTAATTCTAAATGTAAAATTATAATTCTAATAATTTGAAATTATAAGTCTAAAAATTTGAAATTATAATTCTAGTAAAAAACGGATTTTATTAAATATTAAACTTTTTACAATTATATTTGTTATACAATAAATAAAATAGTTTTGGATATTTTGTACATTTTAACAGGTCAGTTTATTCTATTATTATTACCGGTACTACTATTCGCTCCTTATTACCGGCGTGCATGAGTTGTTAAAAATCAAAAAACATTAGATACTTATAAGTATAATAGTTCTTTATTTTTTTTTCTTTTTGTTACTAGCTATCGAGTTATAAATAAGGCTTTTAATTTTTTTTTAAACAAAAATATATAAAATGTTTGTTGACTTCGCTGTGGTTGTGGGTGGGAATTTTTCTCTATTTATAAACGGTAGCAGTAATAAAATTTGTTTAGCATATAAAAAGCTAACATGATTATATTAATAAGAGTAATTAATATTTATTTAACTTTGTAGATTTATAGCAATATCCCTTTTATAATTAGTAATAAAAAATATATAATTTATAAGAAATTGAAATTTTGCTACAAATACGTAGAAATAAAACGTTAAGAAATTTCTATAGAATTTTCAATTCATCAGCTAAAAAAACGACACCTTTTTTCTAATTGTAAGATCTTCCTTACATTTAAATACATTTTCATTGAATTTTTCAAGATATTTTTACTTTTCGCAATTATAGTATCTATCATACTTAGTAATAAAAAAAAAAACAAAATAAAAAATTCCGCATCATAATGTGTAATTGTCGGTTTGTTTATTTTGAACATTTAATAATTAATTTGTTTATTTTGAACATTTAATTAAAATTGTGCCGGTAATAAGTGTCTCTAACTTAACGGAATTGAAGTTTTCCATAAAAAAAAAAACTATTCATTATAATTTCATTAATAGAATGTCAGATTCATTTTATGTTTATCATTAAAAAAATAGGTTTCTTGGATAGTTTAGTGTTTCACAATGCTAAGTCCCTCCTGTTGATTGCTTTTAATGTTCATGAGTAAACATATATTTGATACTTTTCAATTACTTAATATTATTTTTTAACAACAGAAAATGCAAGTACATATACTTACTATATTTTAAAATTAGTTGAGAATCTGAAATTTTTTTTTTTTTGATATACAATTGGTTCATAATAATAAACATTAGGTTAATAATTTTCATTTTTGATTGGAAAAAAATTAACGTAAAACGAAAAATTACCTTAAACTGAAAAATAAATTGCCAATAAGAACTTGGATGTAAATGGAAAAATAAGCGAAAAAAAAAACACGTCAAGTAAGACACGGTGTAAATTGAAAAGGTGTAAATCGGGGTCCGACTGTGTATGCACATAAGTAAATTGAAAAAGTCTATTAAGTAATCTGAAAAAATGATCTTAATGCAGTATTTATTATATTTTACTTTCTGTAATAAAACTTTAGAAATTTTTATGTTCGAGAGCATTTATAATCGAATTTAATTTTACCGTGGCATATTATCTAAAATTTTTTCATAAAGTTTTTTTTTTTTTTGTTTTTGACTTTATAATTTCAAAACTTAATATTTATTTTATTTAAATATAAAAAAAAATTTTTTTTTTTCATAATTCTTTTATTATTCTAAAAGAAAATTATAAAATCGACAAAATACAAAAAAAAAAAAAAAATCAACCGAAAAGAAATAAAAAAAACTGTGTGACTGTTTTTAATTTTACTTTTTTTATTGGAATTCTCTTCCAAGGTTATAAAACCAACATAGAAAGTAATAGACTCTGATTCAATATAAAGTAAAAACTAAATATTATATACATATTTTTATTTATAAAAGAACTTAAAAAATAAAATAAAATTATTTTTAATATCTTATATTTTGTCGCTACACCACCATTTAAATCGCTTGATTGTCGCAGTCTAATTCAGATTGCGAACAGCAAATAAACGAACGAACCGAGAAAAAAAAAAGAAAAAAAAAAAACGAAAATTAAATCGCAATCTACTTTTTTTTTAAAAGTTGGTAGGTAGTAACGCAAAATATAAAATTAACTTGGATATACTGGATCGTTATTTTTTTTTATTTATTTTTTTTTTAATTAAAAGCGAGAACTAAAACCAGTTTATCCAGAAATTAATAAATGATTGAATAAAATGTAAAAGAAAAAAAATAAAGATTTAAAAAAAAGTGAGAAAATATTATAGAATTTCTTGATTAAGCTAAGATTTTAAATGGGGTTTTATATTTTTCATTAGACTGAGCAGAAACATTTCAAATACATAAAGTATAGATATATTTGTTTTTTAATTGAAATCTAAGTATTTATATATTATAAGAGAGAAAAATTTTTTATCATTTTATTTTTTTTTTTGTAAGATCATACAATTCAAAATAATATTAAAAAAAAAAAAAGTTTTTTTTTTAATTTTATTTGTTAAGTGCAAGAGTACTCATGAATGAGTTTAAATAATCAACATAAAAATAAATTTGCAGTTAGGTATATCTATATGCATATAATTTTAGTTACGATATGCGGTATATTTCTTAAAGATTTCTTTTTTTTTTTTTTTTGATTTTAATATATGATATGATTTACCCTTTTTCTATGTACATTTTATTTACCAGTATAATTTTTTAATAAAAAGGAGGTGTGGATTTAAAAAACAAAAAAAAAAACAAATAATAGGAATATAATAATCGTTCATAACATTTTTGTTTTTCTTTATAATTTTTATCATTATCTTCCTTAGAATCCTTTGGAAATCAATGAACAATTAAATATACTTGTACATTTAATGATATAAACAAAAAATATTAAGTAATAAGTATATACGTACGTTTATTTAACTTTACCATATTTATGAGATAAAAACAAATCTAACAGATATTATTACAGGAAACGAAAATTTATATTGCATTTCATTATTAGCTATTGTTTATAAATGTACATATGTAATATATATAGTTACTTATTTTAATTTGTTATTACTAAAAATATCTTATAAATTATCTTAGCTTATCATTTATTTTATTAGTTTATATTATATTACTTTAAAACTAGTAAAAACATTTTTTCTATAATTAAACTAAATTTAGTATACAAAATTTTAATATTATTTAAATCATTATTATGTGAATATATGTATTGTGTTTGTGCATATTGTAACAAATAACAATACGTATATTTATTTTAACATTTAATATAATTTCCTATTAAATTTATATTTGGTTAAAACTACAATAATTATAATTAGTTAGATTTCAATTAGATAAAATATAAAGTTTTCTACTAAAATTCTATATAAATACATAAAATTATACATATAATACATTAATATACTTATGTTTACCAAACGTTCCGGTATTCAGTTTGAATTTTAAAGGGAACCCCATAAATAAACATACATAATAAATATTATGTAGTTTAGTTATTGAAAAACTTATAAAAGTTAAGATTAAAAAAGAATATATTGGAAATAAATGTAGTTATATACATATATATATACCGATAAATGCTTGTGAAATAGTTAATAGTTTTTTTTTTTTTTTTAGTAACTTTTTAGTGTGCTTGCATTTTGATTTATCTATGCAAAATATTAATATTTTAATTTTATAAAATTTTAATTATCAAAAATATATTTGCATTATATATGTATGTATATGTAAACGAAACAATTTTCCACTTCTATAAGGAGTACAAGACATCGATTAAGTTGTATATTTGACTAATTTCAGTTTCTTTAATCATTAATCATTTTCACTAATCATCACTTAATCGGCTGTTGTAACTATTGTACATGTTTATACATATTAATTATATACCATATCTATTATTATTTTATAGGTACAAGATTTATTTATTTTTATATAAGTATCACGATATAAACTATTACGATATCAATTAATACGATATAAATTACTAATATGGTAAATTTTGGATATGATCTAACCGGGGTTTGAACGCAAGATCTTTCAATTGGAAATTCGGTGGACTTATTTCATACACCCATTAGTCAGAATTATTCTCTGTGAATTATTTTAATTTTTTTTTTTTTATTTTAAATTTATAGAAATAAAAACATCTAATTCTTAAAAATTTAAGACAATCTTTTAGGTAAAGGTATAGTTAATTAAAAATTTTTTTTACATAAATGGTATTTAAAGTAAATCCTAAAAGAAGATATTAAATAAAATGTTAAAAAATACATTTTACTAAATAGAAATAAAAACAAAAGGTTTTCAATTATTTTAAATTTATTTTCTTTATAACTAAACTGCTTTTTTTTTCTGCAAAACAGATTTTGTACTAGAATTGAATTAGAAAAGCAAAAATTGTAACAGATATTATATTAAAATACTTATATATACTTATATATAGAGATACATTATCTACTTATATCGTTTTGTTTTTTTTTTTGTTTCAATATTTTAACCTAATTTAAAAACAAGTAAGTACATATATATATAAATAAATAAATCAAATATAAATATTATTGTAGTTAAAATAAAAATTCTTAACTGGAAAAAAAAATTATGTTTTGTTTCTAGTTAAACAGTTGACAACAGTATTATAAAGAAATGATGTTTTTATTTAATTTTCATCTAAGTATTATTAAAAAAATTAGTAATACCTACTTTAGCCACGTATTATAAAAAAACAGTTCATAATAAACTAAGTATCATATTTCCTTTTACTTGTAGAAAACTATCCAAGTGTTAATTTTCACTATACATGCAGTTCTAAGAACTGGTGTAGATTTTTACTTGCGAGGAATTTTAAATAAGCGAATATTAAACACTTCTGTGCAAAAAGAGAATATATGTATATACATATATATATTTATAAGTATATGGTAAAAGTCGGTATAGTGGATAATCTGTGATTTATTTTTCTTTATCTATTATTACTATTTTATTTTATTTATATTACTATTTTATTTTTCTTTATCTTATACTTAAGTATTTGAATGTTTTTTTTTTTATTAAACTATTGATATTATTTTTTTTTGTTAGGTAGGTATATAAATATTTTAAATTTTATTTTTTATTTTTCTAATAAATATTTTTCAAGCGAAATTATTACATCTGCACTAAACGCTCTTTTATGTAACTAAACAAACAAAAAAATTTTATATTTAATTTTTATATATTAAATAATAAAAATTAATATATATAAAAATTTTAATTTTATATCCACAAAACCAGCATCGGATAGTAATGTTTAAAATTAAATTAAGAAACTAATATAAATTACAAAATAAAAAAAATTAAACCGAAAATGTAATTGAAATAGTTAAATCTATTATTTAAAAAAAAACAAACTTAAAAAAATAAATGCTTTATGTTTGAGATAGTTTCTTAAGGCTTTCTTAAAGGCTTGTTAAAAAATTATATCGCCACTATACCCACTTTTACCTTATTTAGTTGAAATTTTTTTATTTACTGCAGAATATATTTCAATTTTTTTTCTGTATAATGGTATCTTAAAGTTTGGTTTAAATACTCATGCGATAATTTTCTATGACAGATCGTTCGTTATTTTTTTTTGTATGAGTAAAACAAGCGAGCAAAACAATTATTTTCTAAGTATGTAGATAATTTTACTTTTATTTCTTTTCTGAATGAGATACAAAAATTTTTCGTAAGATACAAAATTTTGGAGAATTTCATTCTCAGAAAATTATTCTTTCTATAATCTACACTACTCTGTGTTTTATTTGGCCTCTAAGGACAGGTATAGCAAACGAAAATGAATTTATATCTCTTTAGAAATTGAGATGATTTCTTTATTTCTTTAAATTGTTTATTATAAATTTTCAATGTTTTATATGTACATATATGCTTTTCAGTAAGTGCATGCTTAAAATCCGTAATTTTTATAAATCTTCATTATTCAGAAAAAGATAATTGTCAGCGCTCACCGATCGTCATCGTAAATCTTCACATGTATTTATACATTTTAAATGTACTTATTATAGTTAAAATAATGTTATTCACCAAACCTATCATATTATTCTCTCGTAATTTAAAACTTTTTTTTGTTTATTTTTTTGAAAATTAAGAATATAGAAATTCCACAATTTTTATAGTTATCAATTATCATAAACAAATATTAAAATAAATCTATATACTTAATGTCTTAAATAAATCTAATACAAATATGTTTCATTGTATATTCAAGGTAATAATTATACAACACTAATTGAATTCAACGCAATTGTTTATAATGGAATTCAAAAATACCATTACTATATATATATATATACAAATTGTATATTTTCTATGTGGTAAAAGTTTTATGACCTTTAATAAACCCACCTAAAAAAAAAAATTTTTTTTGAATCAATTTGTTTTTCTCAATTCAAGCAAATTCATTTATTAAAAAAAACAAAAAATTATTTTCTGTGACAATAATCAGATTAAATTTCATCACATCAAATATTTAAAAAAAAAAATCGGTTTAAATTTCAAAAGTTCAATTATTAATTTGCCAATTTGCAATTAAGTAAGTATAAAGAATTACTTACTTATTAGTTCTTATAAATTAAAAATTCCACCTGTTTATATGATATGTAAATACATATTGTAGTTATATAAGTATATCGTATATATGCAAGATATATATATAAATCTTATATCTTTAAAAAATAAAATAGACCCTGCTTTCAGTAATGTCATTTGCGCGACAACCATCAAAAATTCAACTCTGATCCAACTTTCGGTTATGCAGTTGACAAGCGGCATTCTTTCGGTTATGCAAAAAAAATCGGAAATGTCAGTCAAATTTGTGAATACAAAGCAGGGTAAAAATTTATGATTAGTTGTTGATTTTTGGAGTAAACAGTACAAAAAGAAAAATATAAATATATTTTTTTGTTGAAATAGATTCTAATTCTGAAAAAGAACTGTAGTAGTGTTTTTTCTTGTGAAATTTTAATTATTTGATTTGATTTGAAAATTTGAAACATAAAAAAGTAATTGAAATAAAATATAAGTAATTGTTATGCTTTTAAATTTAGATGGTCTTCCTTATCCTCTTTATATATATATTATATATATAATTTCTAAACAATAATATTCTATAGCTTTTAAAACATGTATATTAATATTCTATCTAAATTTTTATTTTTTCCTTACTTATAATTTCAGAACAAATATAAAAATTATTCTAAAGCATACTAAACAAAAAAATTTTGATTTTGTTTGGTAATGTCGCTTGACGTCGGATCAATAAATTGCAAAGATCTATTTGACTTAGTTGCTTAGTTGAATCAAAATTGAATCAAAAATCATTTGACTGAACGTTATTTTACATTAACCAAAGCAGGAAAAGTTTCCATATGAACTGTTTTCGTTATTAAATATTTATTTACCTTAATTAAATATTTGTATTAATTTCTTCAAAAATTCAAAATTTATATACCTATGTATAGTTTTAAAATCGTACAGGTGTTCTAATTTTTTTTTATTTTAAAAAAGTTTCCCTCTTAATTTTTTAAAATAAACAATTTACTGTAATAATTACATATATTGAAAAAAAAAAAAAATTTATTTTTATTATTATAAGTTGTTCTAAGTTTTTGTTTTATTACATTGGATCTAAAATAATATGTTTAGTTTTAAAATTTTTATTTAGATGTTTACAAAATATGTGTACCTATATAATTTTTTTTTTTTCTTGTATAAAACTTCATATATATGTATATACATATTTAATTTCTTGTTGTTTATTTCTACAAAAATAGATTTGCACGACCTTAATACGCTTAAATTTTAAAATAAAACTAAAAAAAATATATATATATACATATGTACATTTATATAAAAAAATACATATTATTTGAGAAAAAAAAAATTACCACGTAGATCATTTATTTTTAAGTTCACACAAAAATAAAAATCAACTAATTCTCAATTATATTTCAATTAAAAAATAAAAAATAAGTACATAAAATAAAAATAGATTTTTTTTTTTTTTTAGAGGTAACAATATCTATATAAAATTCACATACAAATAATAATGGTACCATTTTTATTATTTAAAAAAAAAAAAAATGATTAAATTCTAGGCATCCTATAATTATATGCAAAGAACTAAATTCGATAAAAAAAAAAATTTAAATTTAAATAAATGCAAAGTATTAAAAAAGTGATGATTAAAAATCAGTGATATTATTTCAGAACAAAAAAAAAAGCGAGGATAAAAAACACAGTTACTTATTCTTAAAATTAATTAAAAATTGAATATAATCATTAACATCTTATCAATTCTTATACTATATATTAATCCTAGACTGAGTAAAATTTATTAGTTAGCTTTTAAAACTTCTAAAAAATAAAATTCTAGTAACTACTTAAGTACTTACAATTATACTGTTAAAATTTAGAGACATAAAATAGAATAAACTTTTCCGAAATAAGTACATAACACATTTCCATTGAAAGTATATGTAATATATACCTATATATATATATAAAAGATATTAGTTCAAGAAGTTTCTAGTAATACTCATGGGTGTTGGTATACAGATTTAAAATAAAAATATTTTGTAAATTGCACCATTAATTATACCTTCGTTAAAATAATTTTATAAAACCGCTTTTTTTTTTTTTAAATATCTGTTATAATTTTGAAATTAAAAAAAAATAAGAAATTTGAATACTTACGAGTATTTATCTAAAAATAGAAATTTTTTATTTTGTTTTGATATAGGTAATTTTCTTACTACAATTGACCTTGCATTCACAAAATATTAATTAAAAATTGTATTCAAATGTTTGGTGTTGTATTACACAAAAAAAAAAAAAAATTTAAATAATTCATAACACACCCCTGTTTTCTTTTAAAGAAAATTTGACTTAAACGATTATTATAAAGGTGTAATATATTTATATTTCATTAACATTTTACATATGAATACGAATCACTTTTAAAGACTGAGAAAATATAGTTTAGTAAACTATCCTAGATTCTGACGATGTTTGGAAAAAGGAACTTGATTTTGTTTTAATCAGAAATTTATAGTAATGTTATATTTTCTAATATTTTATTT
Organism: Poecilobothrus nobilitatus; assembly: GCA_947095535.1. Lineage (NCBI taxonomy): Eukaryota > Metazoa > Arthropoda > Insecta > Diptera > Dolichopodidae > Poecilobothrus > Poecilobothrus nobilitatus. The sequence continues at coordinate 23,843,549 of OX352773.1, read as the reverse complement.
TTACGTAAAGAAAACATTCCAAATTTTTTTTTTTTTTAGGTAAAATTATCTAATCTAAAAGTTTGGAATTTATGAAAGAAGTTTCTTTAAATATTATATTCTCATCTTACAAAGTTTTTAAAAATTTTAGAGGGAAAAATAATGAGGTTTTTTTATGGTTAATGAATTGCCAAAAATTTTTCTTTGTTTTGAACCAAAAATTATAATGGGTCCTTATTTTTTATACGCCGTATTTAATAGTTTTTTTCTTTGTTTTGATTAATATTCGATATTGAAGCCATATTTTTTAAATTATATAAAAAATTAAGTTTTTAACATAAATGAATATTTCATGTATTCATCTAACTCTTGAACATTTATATTATATAAAAATATTTTATAAATTGTGTTTTTAATCCAATGCAATTGCGAACTCAACGACCCAAAAACGTTGAAAAAACAAAATGATAAGATAAAATTGATCAAAAAACTCAAGATACTTCGGGGCTAGCTATATTAATAGCTAATTGCACTTGATTAATTTGGAAACACTACGAAAAATGTTTAAAGCGTTCGAACATATCACGCTAAATTAGTTAGCACTTATAAATGATAATGTTTAGAAAATTAAAATGATAATTAAATAAGAAAGACGAAATTTAATACAAAATAATGAATTATAGAATAATAGAAAAAGGGGAGTATTTTATTTGATGACAGCTTTTGACAAAAATTATAAATAAATTTTCAAAAAAGAAAAATTTATTATAATTTATAATATTTTAAACTTCAGAAAATGTAGTTTTAAGAAATGCATATTATAACAAACTACCATATTTCTTATTACTGAATGGTAGTAGTAGAATAAAATGCAGTATACTTACTTAATTATAAAATATAACTCTTTATTTATATCAACATGAAGTTATAAATGATCAACTAACATAATAAATGAATAATATTTATCCAATATTGCTATAATCATCTATAAGTATGTGCTAAATAAAGCTTAATCAAAATGCTTCTTTGCTGCTGTCAAAATAAATTTGACATTAAAATGATTCTATTCTTAACCATTATAAATTAAAAAAAAAAGAATAAAAAATTTCTGATAAAAAATAAGTGTGTCAAATAACCAAGGATTTTTGAAAAGTGCAAGTGTGAAGTGCGATAGGTTCGGAATTCGGAAATGATTTTCATTCTATATACTTTTATATAACCACTACTAAAACAGGTTTATGCTTAAAACTTATTAAATATATAAGATACATATAAGTAATATAATTTTTACTTTTAACTTAAAATATTATTAATGTAAAGATCATATCTGTTTTAATTATATATATATAACATATTACATACATAGGTATATAATTAATTTTTAAAAGTGAATAAAATTTTTTTTTTATGTTAATTTTTTAAACGGCGCATGTAGACAATGCATTTCAGCAAAACAGTAAAAAAAAAAAGAATTCTTAAATTCTAAAATAGGATATTAAATTTTATCTGCTTTAAAATTTCTTAAAGTTTGTATACTTTCTTGTCTTTAATTTAATTTAATTATTTAGTTTCATATTGAAAAATCTTTTTAGTATTTTAGTAATTGTGCAATAATTATTTATGTATTCTTAATTTATTTCTGAAAAAATTTTCACAAATTATACCCACATCTATTTTGGCAAGTTTTTGCATTTTTCTTTTTTAACATGGTCTTAAAGCCAAACTTTATAAAGTATTCTAGGATGTAATATCTACATACAGCATTTTTTGTTGAGATTTTAATGTATAATTAATTATATATATACTTATATATATGTACTCGTACATAAGATTTTTAAAACGATTTTGTTAAACTTACATAACTTAATTTAGTTTGAATTAATAATTAGGGAAATTCCAATTTTTTTTTTGTCGTTTTTTTTTATGCAGACAATTACAGAAAATACAATAATTTATTTGATAGACAGATAAAAATATATTAAAAGAAAAAAAAAAATTAAATTTGTGTTTTAGTGTAATGTTTCAATTGAAAATTAAAAAAAAAAAAGAACAAAGTAATAAAACTAGTTAGTGTAGTTTTATATAAGTTTTACGTTTTTGTTTTAAATATCTATAATCTTAAATAACTAAAACAGGTCTGTTTTTTAAAGTATATATAGAAAAAGAATAAAATAAGAAAGAAATATATAGTTTATAAGCATTTAGGACAAAACATAAAAACCTGAATAATTAAAATAAAATAGTAGTTTAATAATATCTTAGGGACTATAACTATACATTTTCTTTTTATAAATTTTATTTAGAATGTACTTATAAAATCAAAATTTTTAGTTTATTGAATAAATGTATATTTGGTTCGTAAAGTTTTTTTTTTTTCTAATTAAGTATAGAAAACAGTTTAAAGAAAATTTTTATATTTTGGTTAAATGATTTTCTTTAATTGTACGATTTAAGATTTAATTTAAAGAAAATATTCAATTATAAAATTATATACTGTAGTTTTTCCTATTGAAATATGTTAAGTAGGTGTAAGTCTTTATGTGATTTTTTGTGATAATAAGTTTTTCGTATTTTTTGTTACAGACAGGAATAATATTTCGGTTTGTTTTAAATTAGTGTACCTATATTAAAATTAATCCTTTGGTTTAAATTAAATAACGTGAGCGGTAATTTTAGCTTGCGAACTATTAAGTAATATAAATATAAACAAAATATAATTTAGATTCTAATAGTTGTTGTTTTTAGATTGTTGTTATTTAAGGGGTGTATAAGTGACACTGCGACATATTGATGTAGTTCTATTCTGCTCCGCCTGTTACTACGTATGTATTATGAATTTTGTCTCCACTTATAATACTTTTGTCAGCCCTACTATCTGTAAGAAAATACAGATCTGTATAGAGGTTATTGCTGGCAGATCATCTTCGGCAAAGTAATATGTTCCTAGATGCACATATCTTATTCGAAGTAAAACTCTGAAGTTTTTGAATGTGTGTCCTGGACTCTTTTCTTTTTCTTGACAGAACCTGCATGCACCGCCATTTTCTATTTCAATTTGCTTTAATTGTTTCTTTAGCCGGCACTGTCCCGACACGAATCCTGTTAGAATTCTAAATTTATTTTTACTTGGATTCTATGAATATTCCATATATTTTCTGATTATAGTTTATCAGAAGCTTTTTCAAATTCTAATACTTGAGTTACTCAAACTTTGGAATTCTAAAGATTTAGATTTATTCTACATATTTTAGATAATTCATTTTAGTGAGAAATTTTTTTAGAAATTTCAAAAATTTTATTCCAATATTAGTCATATAATTTAACTTAAATTAAATTATATACCTAATATACCCTTAAATTTGAAACTTTTTAAAATAAATGATAAACAAAAAATTTAATTTAGTAATAAACTAAATAAATTTACGAGTATTGTTTATTTTTGTCGTTTTGTTTTTGTTGAAATGATAAGATAAAGTTATCAAAAAAATACTATCGTCATTTCATAATGTAAATTTCCATTGGACACATAAAGATCGATAATTAATTAAGATTCAAATAAAAAAAAAAAAATTAATTATTTCCTTTGTAATGAAAGCTTATAAAAAACCCAAACTTTTGTTTTTATTATTTTAGTTTTATCAAATAAGAAAAGATTACGTAAGTTTTTATTTAAATGCAATTATAGATTGTATTTTTTAAAGCGAAATCCTATTTATCCTATAAGTAAGTATAAGTATTCTTTAAGAAAAAAAAAGTGGAGCAATACTACTATTAAGTTTTTTATACTCTAATTTTTATTTATGCTTCCATTTTGTATACTTAAGTAAACTTTTTTTTTTAAAATTAAAAGAAATTAGGTAACTGATCGTTTTTTTTTTAATATCGATCCAATTTTGTGGGCTATTTTTTTAGTCAATAATATGATTATATTTTTTTTTGCTGCATGGTTTGAAAATTTTAAAACAAGCTAAAATAAGTAAGAAAAACTTAATGAATTATTAAAGTTCGTATTTTTAATTTTTCCTTATTTCTAACTAATAGAAATCATTTCAATTATTTCGCCAAAACCTTAGTCCTAAAAATAAGTTCAGTTAGTTTATTTTAAAATATTTATAAATATGTTAGTACTTAGATGAGTTTAGTTTTATTTCAAGATAATATTCTTCTACACATTTTTCTTTTAAATTTTATTTTCATTTGATATTTGATTGAAAATAAATCAATTTATTTTGTCAATCAATAAAGAGTTAAAAAAAAAAAAAAACACTTACTTATTTAAGTAATTTAATTCTAAAAATTTAAGAGCCTTGACCTATATATATCACATCATTAAAATACGTAAATATTTTTAATTTATTAAGTGCTACCTTCATTTTATCGTTTTCCTTATTCCTAAAACTTTAGCCAAGGATATAAAAAAAAATCTGCCAAGAAATAAAAACATTTTTATTTTATGAAAACTATAACTACCTATATAAAATATATATAGAACGGACATAATTATTTTTCATATATAAAAATAAGACAATTTGTTTTTCTTTTTCTCTATAATTTTCATAAATTAGAATAAATAAAAAAAAAATTTCTTTGGTTATTTTTGTTACAAAATATTTTAATATCTACATATATGTATGTATATATAAATATTTGTGATCATCTTACTTAATTACATGATTTATATTCAATTTAATTATTGTAAAATAAAAAGAAAAAATTAACCGAATAATTTTATACAGTAACATTTTCTTAGTTAACTTCTTCAAATATAAATTTTTATATATTAAAAACGTACTTATTATAAAAAAGCTAACTGAAATATGTACTTATATGTAGCTTTCATAAACAATTATGTATTTAAAATATTTTTTTATTTTTTCTTGTTTTATTATGAATGAAATTAATATCGGTTTAAAGAAATATTTTCGCAACAAGAATTAAATAATTCCGCACAAATTGCATATTTCAAGATACATAATATTATTTGCTAATGAAAAAGATCTGCAAAATTAAAGTGAAATAATTCCGTACATAATGTTGATTATAGTTAGTTAGTTTAGTCTATCTGTCTGTAGTTAGTCTGCAAAACAAAATAACATTTTCAAATTTACGTAATTTTAATTAAAGAATTAAGTTTGGCAAATTTGAAAATTGATTTTTTATTTATTTTGAATTAAAAAGAATTGGCGAAAAAACTTAAATTTAAAGAAGAAAATAAATAAAACTATCAGTTCAGAAATGAAATAAGTGGGCAAAAATAAAATAACATACTTAAATCGTGCGGAGATTTTTTAAAAAGAATAAATAGCCGCAAAAACAAAAACGATTATTTGTTATTTAATTTTTATATTCCGAAGATATTTCTTGAGGAGATATTTCATAGAGACATTTTATTATTCAATCTATATGATCAGATTGAGTAATAAAAATTGAGATTAAAATAAAAAATAAATTAATTATTTCCTTTATAATAAAAGCTTAAAAAAAAAACCCAAATTTTTGTTTTTATTATTTTAGTTTTATCAAATAATAAAATAATTACGTAAATTAACAAAAGAATTTGTAATCCGAATATATTTCTTGTGGAGATTTTTCATGGAGACATTTTATCATTCAACCTGATCATATATTTTTTTTTGTTATTTCAAATATTAAATAAAGATCTAATTCCCTATTTGATTAAATTTATTTACTTACCTACTAACTAAGTATTTTATAATGAAAATTCATATATAATTTAAGTATGTTACATTAGAACAATTTTTTTTTTCAACTACCTATGTAACTATTTTTTACTTGACATTTTGTTTATTTTGACAGGTGGTGGTCAGCCTTATACTTACATATTTGTTTTAATGAGTAATAAGGCAAAAAAGTTCTAAGCAATTACTTTGAAGAAATAAATCTAAATATTTATTCGATTAACAAAGTTCAGATTGGTGTTATGTATAATTTATACACTTACATATACATATAAAGAAATTTACTAAAATTACTAAAATTTATTGAAATTAAATATACATACATATAGTTAAAATAATAGTAATATTAAAACAAAAAAAAAAAAAAATAAACTATTGAACAATATGGCTATCTAAGAAATTTACTACCCGAGAAGAAAAAAATATATATATATATAAGAACTCGTATAAGATGATTATTTTATTTGAATTTTTGTTTTATTTTATATTTTAAAGGGAAATAAATTATATAAGTACTTATTATTATTTTTTTTTGGCAAAACAAAATGAAATTGTTTCAATAAATTTCGTTTTTTTTTTTTTTTATTCTTATTAGAATTTTGTTTAATTGATACATTTTTTTCATCGTCGTGTTTAGAAAGCTAATTTAATTCTATTTAAAACGTGATCTTATAATTTGTTCTGACTTAACCGTTTGTCTAATGATCGTAATGTGTAAAAAAGACATTAAAGAGCAAAAACAATTTAAAAAAGATTCTTTTGAATACTTAGTTTTTTTTTTTTTTTTTTTTTATTTAATAATTTGAAATTTTAATATTGTTAAAAAATTTCATATTACTTGTGTAATTTTTTTTTTTTTTGTCTTGAATCGAAATACAAGTCCTTTTAAAACATTCTGCATATAATTTTTTATTTTACATTCAATTGTTAAAAGATAAACTGCGACGTTTTTTGATATCAAGGTTATAGGAAAATTTATAAAATTAGAATCAAATTAGAACTCAATTAGAACCTAAAATTTGATAAATAAAAATTAAAGAATACATTACATTCGTGTCTTATATTATCATGTTTTTTTTTTTTATATATTTTGTGTCATTTACTTTTTTAGGGTTTTTCCTTTCTAGTTTTATTACTTAGTACGTACTAAATGTAGCTTTATTATAATTGTTTTATGTATAGCGCTCCCCGTATCCAAATTTTGATTCAAAAATCATCGTGATTTTAGAATGTTTTAGTTACCTATAATAGTTTTTTCAACTTTGTAAATATTTTTAAATTTGTAAGTATTTTTGAGAATCTTTGGATTCATATATATTTACTGGTTATTATTCGTAATGTATGCGTGTAAATTATGTTATCATTTTTTCCTAATAAGCTCTTAAACATTTGTTAAAAAATTAAAGATATATTTAAACTCACATAAATACACCAGCAAAGATGAATAGAAATACTTATTGTATATAATATATTCATATATTATCATATATAGATATGTACTTACAAATTACAATGTTTGAATAAAGTATATATATATACCTATCTATAATTAAATTCAATGTCGATTCCTATATAACATGCCTATATATTAGTATAAAACAATTTTAAATATTTATCGATTTTTTTTTTTTGTGAAATATCACATTTAACACGCAAGAAAAAAAAAAAGAAAATTCAATAACTATACGTACATATATTTAATATGAAGTAAAATTAACACTTTTTTCAAAGTCTTCTGATTTATTTTTGATATTCTAAGATTAAAAAAAATTTTTTATTTATTATGTTTTAAAAAAATATATAGGTACCTATCAAAATTTCAATTGTTTAACAAATGTTTTAAATAATGTCTTCATTAATTAAAAATTTCGAAACTTAAAAATTTAAAATTATTTGTATTAAATATCTACAAAAAAAAAAAAAAAAATTACACAATTTCTTTAAAAAATAAAAAAAAAAAAAAAAACCCAAATAAATGTACATAGTAAGTATACATATATGCAATATATGAACATAATTTATATAATATATAATATGTACACGCAGTTATGTTGTCTATCCATAAAATTAAAATACATTCGTTTGCAAATATTTTTCAACATAAATTCAGATATATGTACGTATGTTAATACAAGTGTTTACATTCTTACAATAAATTAAAAATTCATGAACACAAGTATATGTTCTCATGCGCTACATTTACCTAAATATAGCATGTATAAATTATTAAAGAAAAAAAATATCTTATATACCACATACACTATATGAAAGAAAAATAAATAAAATTTTTTGCCGGTACCGGCAACCGGCCGGTAAAAAAGATGATCACCTAATTTTTATAATTATTATTTTTTTTTTTTAAATTTTTTTTTTAATATTATATATATATACCTACCTACCTACCTACATAATATTTATGTATATAATTTTATTTCACACATACTCATATATACCTTTCATTATATACATGAAATTTTGTATATATACCTATGTACAAATACTTATGTACTACAATTCAAAATGCCTTATTTACAAAAAAAAAAAAATTTTTTTTTCAAATTATTTTGAAATTTTTTATTTCTTTTGTGCAAAATATTTACTAAGACGTCGAAATTCACAATGAAAATTAATAAAACTCATTTTTATGAAGATTTTTGATCAGTTTAATATTTTTATTAGATACTTTTTATTTTCCCATTTTTTTGTTATTCTTGAAGCTTTTACAGTTTTTGTATATATACCTATCTTAGGTGGGTTGATGTTTTTTATAGTTTCTTTTTTTTTAATAGACATCATGAATTTCATTTTCTGTTTTGAATCATAAAATTAAATTACATACTTACCTATTTAAAAAAAAAAAGTTGGTATTTTTTGTTTTACAAAACAATTGTTACAATATGTTTTAATCGTATCGTAACACCATGAAAAGAAACTAAATCTTTACTAAAAACTTTATGCAGAACTTATAAGTTTCAATTTTATTAATTTTAAGATTTACATACCTAAAAAAGCCTATGCTGTATTGCCTGATTGTGGTATAACTGTATAAGTAATATTTTATTCATCGGTTTATATATAAAATTATATGTACAATCGAACTTTGAGCCGATTTGACTATTAGAGATTCTGTACACTTTTTATTGTACATTGTGCAGTAAAAATATTCACTCAAATTAAATTTTATTTTCTTTTTTTGTTATGTATGCATATATAATCATTTAATAAGAGTATGGGATTAGCGGATATAATATAGAAGTGCAGCAAGTAAATTATAAACATCTGTTAAAGGAATACCACAATAAAGAAAGTTTACTTTTTAAAAATTTACTGATACAATTTTATATATAAAAATAAGAAAATGAAAAGTCGTTCCTGTAACTATAATCAGTTTATATTTTATTCATAATTTAATTTTTACAAAGTTTTTGTTTATTTATAAAGATTTATTTGGAAAAGTGGAAGTAAAGTAAAAACTAAAATAAGACATTAAGGGGGCGGGGGGGTATGTTCAAAAAAGTATTGCCTTTGACTAAGTATATCAATTTTATGTTGGCATTATGCTGACTGTTACCCGTATTAACATCACTAGTATGTGATTTATTGTTTCATTTATTTTATACAGAAATCTTGAAAAATGAGAACATATACGATTCTAAATGTTACATATACAGATACCGTATAGCATAGCAGATATATATATGTAGATCTTTTTTTTTTTTTTTTTTTAATTAATAGAAAAAAAATTATTTCATTTTAAATTTAGAAATTTTTATAGATTTTAACATAATTTTTTAAATTTATTAAATATAACACCTTACAAATAAAAAAATAAAATAGAAATATTATTTTACAAAAAAGAAAAAACATATCATTTTCACTTTTTACTCTGAACGGTTACATTTTATTGAAGATTTACGGAAGGATTATAAGGATAAAAGTTACTAATAGATTTTTGTTCGATTTTCTACAGTCAGATGTTCAATTAAAATATTAATAACACCCTATAAGTATATTATAAATTATTAAAATTAATGAAATTGAAGGAAAGAAAATTTTTAAGTTATAAATTTAATAATCGGTTCTTTTAAATAGTTAATTTATTATTTATTTAATTTAATTGAATGTAGTTAAATTTAGCTATTGAATATTTAATATACATTTATATAAAATAATTTAATTTATTTTTTAATAAATTAAAAAAATAAAAAAATATATATTATATAACTATGTCACACCTTTCCATATTTTAATTTATATCAAAAAAACAAGTCATTGTTAACTAAAAAAATGTTTATTTTTTATCTTAAAATTTACTATTTACTCAAGTCTACGTTTTTTTTTGTTGTTGTATAATGAAAGTCTTATTTAATTTATTTTTTTAAATAAAATTGTTTATACAGATTTTTTTTTATACAATAATAAGTATAAAATTGTAAAAAATATTAAACATATGTGAAATAGGTTTTCAATTTTTATTTTCTCTTGTTGTGGATGCGTCTTGGCAAATTATCAAAAACAAAAACAAAATATCCGAATTTTTTTTGTTTTTTTTTTTTTGATAGACATGAATAAAATTAAAATTTTGTTTTTAATTTGTTATTTTGAAATAATTTTGAAATTATTTTGAAATAAAATATTTCTAATTATAGAAAAGATTTTAAATTCAAATTTATAAATAATAAATATTTTTTATTTTAAAAAGTTTTTTTTTTTTTTATTTATATAATCATCGGTAATTAAAAGTAGTTTTTTATTTTTATTTCGACTTTACGTTTATTTCGGAGGTATGTATATTATAATGAATGATTCATAGTCATTTTTTTCTGTGCAATGTCATGATTTTTAATTAAGAATTTTTGGTTGTTTATTTTATTTAGGAAGAAGGAATTAAATATTGAAAAATTTTGAATTGGATCCGCCTATATAGGTACATACATATTTTGTTTTTGTGATAATTCTAACAATTTTTTTTTATTATCCTTCTTTTCACTCCTATATGAAACATAGAATATCCAATAAACCATTTATTATTCAATATTCATATTTGACTAAGATTCAGTTTCTGGAATCGTTAAGTTGAGTACCTATAAAGAGTTTTGAACGTTTTATTTTTTAAACGCTTAAATAAATCGCTTTCATATTTTGCAACAAAAAATGTTTAATCGAACAGCGACGATTTATTTGACGTTTATTTCTTTATTTATTTTTTGTTTTTAAAAAGTTTTGTTGTTAAATGGTTAAAAATTCTGTAGTCTCGTATCTTCATCTGTTATAACAAATAAAGTATTAAAATAAATACAAAACGTTACTGAACTGTCAGAATGTCAAATGTCAGATTTTGATGGGAAATTTTTGCGGAATCAATTTTTTAAATATTCAGTCAACTGAACGCACAGTCATTATTTTCACTAAGCCACTAATTATTGGCTTATGTGTATATTCTATGGTAGCTATTGTACAAGACTATAAAAAAAACAAATATTTTTATTTGTGCGCCATTTATTATCTTATAGAAGAATTAAATAAAAAATTTTAAAAATAAAGTAAATAAAGTTAATTTTTAGAAATTATAAAATGTATATATATGTACATATGTAAAAAAAAAACAAATAATTAATTTAATTCAATTATTACTAAATTTTGTTTTTTTTTTTTTATTATTAGTATACTTTAAAAATCATTTACAAAATTAATTATAACTTATCGAAGTTTGGATGAATTAATCAATATTATTTAATTAATCTAAATGGTTTAATTTTATCGCCTGTTTTTTTTTTTTTTTTTTTTAAATCTAATTGAAAATTGCACACGTTTTTTTTTTTTACTTATTCACAATAAACTTTAAAATTAAAATTCAATTAAAAATTTGACGTATTCAATTTAAAAAAAAAACAGAAAAAAATTATGAAATTTCGAATACATAATTCATATTTTAATAATTAAGTATTATTGTTATAAATATTATTTATTTTTATAAAAAATTTTAAATACTTATTTAATTTTTTTTTTGTACGTAAGTATTCTCTATTTTTTTATTCAACTTGATTTTATATACATACATATATACAATATAAACTAGAACAATACGTACTTACCTTTTCTAATTTGTGAATTGTGATTATAAATTAAAAAGTATTTTATCGGTAAAGAAGAAAATTATTATACCGAAGTAAAACGCATCTAAATTTAAGAATGGTTTCTCAATATACACATTAGTTAATCTGTATGTAATTCGTTTGTTTGTTATCTTTTAATTTGCATTAACTGTTTGTGTCCTACATGTTAATTTTCAGGAAAATTATATAAAATTCATAATATTTTGACAAATTTATGAGGTATAATTACATATATGTATACATATTGGGGTATAATAATATACAAATAGAAAATCATTGATGTACTTTCACAGTGTTTTTCGTATTTTATTCAATTCTCAATTATGATTTCATTAGTTTTAAATTATATTATTATAATTGTTAATATCCAAACAATAATTGTGTAGTGGGTAAGACACCGGCCTTTCATTGGAAAGGTCTCGGGTTCAAACCTCTGCTAGGTCATATAAATAAATTAATAAAAATTAATATAGATTTTTCTTATAATAGATAGGTATATAAAATTAGTATAATATAATTAAATCAAAAATAAGTATTAAGTAAGTATAATATCTTAAAATAAAATATCATATTGTAATATAATAATAAAAAATAATACTTAGATAAATAATAGATGTCGTAGAAATAAAAGAAATATTTACGTCTCACAGTGTATTGAAAGCTACAGCCGAATTAGTAGAATTAATGATTCCAGAAACTGAAGCTGAGTCAAGTATGCATGATAAATGGTCAAGTATGCATAATAAATGGTGGATCTCCTATGTTCTTTATAGGAGTGGCAAGAAAAAAAAAATTATAATTGTTAATAATTGTTTTATTTACATTTTACAATATTAAAATTTCAAAAGGTGTTTGTAAATGCCAGCCTGAAAACTAATTATTTAGACTAGGTTATAAAAAATTCGAGTCAATAAATATTTTTATTTTTAATTTTTAATTTTCTTGATTTTAATTTTAATTTGTCAAAAAACTAAGAATAGTTTTATTCAATTCTTAATTCACGTATTTATAACATAAATAGTACATACATAATACTGATTAGCTTTATAACTTAAGTTTTAAATTAAATGTGGAGTCGATTTTTTATTGTAGTCAATCAATCAGAAAAATCAGGTGTTACTTATACAATTAATCAGGTTAGGTATATTAAATTTAAAGAAATATTAAAAAACAAAAATGAACACATTGAAGCAATTTAGATTTTTTAAGGCTCCAGTATGCCCAGTAATCGAGTATTTGATTCACTTTTTATTTTTAACTATTTTTTCTATACATTAATTAGAGTGCTAATTTGTATACATACGTATAGCTTAATTTTTGTTCATATAATTTGAAGGCTTGTCTGAATTTAGTTTACTTCCCTCCAGGGGATTGCATTACAACAATAAAAATTCAATATTTTTGTAAAAATGTTTGTTTTTAATATTCTGGCACTTTTAATGTTAATTTCTCTTTTGTGTTTTTTTTTTTTTACTTGCTTTTTTTTTTTTTATTATAAAAATGTAAAAAAATAACTTATATAAGCATTTTATAATTTATCTTAAGTTAATAAATTGACTATATTAAAAACAACAAAAAAAAAAAAAAAACAAATAAGTACTGCAAATACAAAAAAAAAAGATAAAAAAGAAAATAAAAGCAAAACAAAAAAAAGCTTTCTGACATTGTTTTGATATTTATTCAGTTGCCTAATAACGCTAATTACAAAATTATCAGAAAAAAATAAAAAATAAAAAATTGAATTAAAACATTTGACAACATTTTGACTGTTATAGTAAATTTCGACTAGTTATACCTACTTAAATTAATTAAAAAAAAAAAAAATTATGGTACACTTAGAATTTACGTGTTTAAATAACATTATAAGTCCAAATAAACATGTTGTGTTGTTATTTTTTTTTTTTTTTTTTAAGGAAAATGGCTTTGCTATATATACCCTTTCACCTAAATTATACTACAAACACAAAGCGACCAGTTATGTTATGCAAAGTTACATAAAGTTATACAAAACTGTAAACATTACGAATTATAAAATTCTGAGCAATTAATTATAAATAACAATTTATTTATATATGTATGTTGTATGCTAGAAAAAAATATCGACAAGATATTTTTTTTAAATATTTTTTTTTATTGCATTCCATGAAAATATTGAATATAAATGAAAAACTACCCTGTAAAACTTAAAAATTTTAAATTTTAAAAATAAAAGAATAAGCTGAATTTAAACGGTGTAAATTTAGTTTATACCGTAAACATTGTGATATAAATGTACTTATAATTAATAATTAAATTTAATAATTTAATAATTAAATAATTAACAAAAATTATTAACATATAAAATAATTATTATTCTAATTCGGGAAGTCCCTAATTTTTAATTATTCATTTACGTATACTTATTATTTAAGTACTTATTATTCAAATGAATAATTTTTTTTGTGTTATTTATTGATAGTTACATGTACAGTATATGTATATTAACATAACATATATTAACTCTACATAGTATATTAAAAAACAAAAATAAAAGCTTTCGATAAAACTTTTCTAAATTAATCGAAAATATATGTACCTATTGTATATTATAAAAATTAGAAAAAATAGATAATTTCTCCATTGCCACGTTTACACAATTATTGTATTGTTGCGGTACTTATTGTATTATAATAGTTATTATGAATTTTGTTATAATAATTACATATTTTTGCAATTACTTGATTACTTGTAAAACTTCATTTATTGTACTGTTCAAATATATGTATGTATGTATATGTATTTATATAATAATTTACTTATAGGTAAATGTTATAAATTATTTCTTAATTTATTTATTTCACATAAAAATCTCATTATTAATTTAATAGAAATAAAATTTTGAAATTATTAACAAAATAAAAATAACAACAGAATTAATTTTTTAAAGATGTTTTTTAAACATGAAAACTGAAGCTTTTTTCTTTTTTTGAAACTGAAACATTATATTTTAACATCCTACTAAGCACAATTAGCGTAGCCCTACCATAGTGTAGAAATATTATTTTAAAAGTTGCACATATGAAAAACAATAGAAATGCATAAAATGAAATTAACCATCAAGTTGTCATTACAGTAATCCTGCAAAAGTTAATTACATACATAATTTTTAACTTTAATGTAGAATTTTAACTTTGACAGTTAATTTTTACTCTTGTCATTGTTATTGTATATATATTTGTTTAAATCTCTGTAAGTGGTAAATTCATAAATAAAATTGAAATAAACTTGACCAATTGATATTCTAATGATTGATCAAAAGATATTGTTAAAATTTGGAAATAAGTATTATCTGGTATTTATACCTACTTAAATATACAATTATTTTAGGTTTTTATTTATTTTATGTACGTCATTTACTTTAATTATTGTATTTACTTTATATGTTTTTTTTTTTTTTTTATTGCATTTAAAAATCACTTAACATTTCCAATGTTTTTGTACTGCAATTGAAAAATTTTATAATTACGTTTATTGTCATTTTTGCAAAATCATGGCTACGTATTGGCTACGCTCATTGTCATCTAGACGTAACATCACTTTTAATTTAAATTTAAAATTATCTAAAATTTAAGAACGTAAATTTAAAATTTTCCTTACAGAAAAATATTCTAGGAAAAATTACAAATTTTAAGAGTAATTGTAAGAAGAATTACATACTTACTTACTTAATTTAAAATTAATGTTTTTTAATCTTGTTGTGAAAATATGTATACGCAACTTTAAAAACCATTTGTTTTGTTGTACTGCTTTGCTAAATTTTAGAAAATTAGAAAATTATTTTAATACATAAATTAAATGAAAATTTGAAGAAAAAAAAAATCTTTACATATGTATATGTATGTATTAAGTTCTCAAATTTCGATCACAATTAATTTAAAGTAAACGTTTTTTTTTTTTTTGTTTTTATTTAAAATTTAACCAAATGTTTAAAAGCAAATTCTGATCAAAATATTCTCATCATTTAGAAAGTGAAAATTTTTAATATATTAAAAATAGGTAATATAGATATCGAAAAAGTTAAATAAATAAAACTGGTAGTAATAAAAGATGTGATTATAAGAAATTTGATGAAAAAAAAAAATTGTTAATTTTTTTTGCTTTTTTAAATTTATGATATTCGCATGGTATTAATTTAAGATTATGTAACTTTACTCCTTATTATTTTATTTATTTGCGCAGATGGTATGGTATATGTATTGTATATCTAATATATAAAGCAGAAATTCTGTTTGTTTGTTTGTTTGTGCCCTTTTCACGTAAAAACCACCAGTCCTGACTAAACGGTTTGATCGATTGAGTTGAAAATTTGTACAAATGTTCTTCTTAGCTTTGGACGGATGCCGAAGAAATTTGGATACAATATGTTACCCGAATTCGGCCCGGCGGGCTTCCAAAAAAATTTTTGTTTCCGATTTATGTCCAATTTTTATGGTGGTTTTATGGTTCGAAAAAAAGCCTGTGACAAATTTTTATGAAGTTCCGTTAATCCGTTTGGGCAGAAGAGCCGAACGAAGTTCATTAAATTTTTCTGTTGTCCTGCTTAAACGGTTTGACCAATTGAGTTGAAAATTTACAATAGTGTAGCTCTTTACCACAGGAGCTCACTGAGTTGATATGGTTACGATCCATTAACCCGTTTCGGCACCAGGGGTCAGTGAAGTTTTGTAATTTACTTAGTTGTCGCACTTAAACTGTTTGACTAATTGAGTTAAAAATTTATCAAAGTGTAGCTCTTTACAACAGGAGCTTACTGAGTTGATTTGGTTACGATCCATTAACCCGTTTCGGCACCAGGACTCAATGAAATTTTTCAATTTCTTTGTTGTCGCGCTTAAACGTTTTTGCCAATTGAATTGAAAATTTACAAAAGTGTAGCTCTTTACCACAGGAGCTCACTGAGGTGATTTGGTTACGATCCATTAACCCGTTTCGGCACCAGGGCTCAATAACATTTTTTAATTTCTTTGTTGTCGCACTTGAACGGTTTTACCAATTGAGTTGAAAATTTACAAAAGTGTAGGTCTTTATAACAAAAGCTTTCTGAGTTGATTTTGTTACGACACATTAACGCATCAGGCTTCAGGCCATGAAATTCTCATTTTTTGTTGTTGTGCTTAAACGATTTGAGCCATTGAAAATTTGCACAAGTATTGCACTTTGACACACAAACTCATTCAATAAATTTTGTTGTGATACATTAACACATTTCGACACGGATAGACTGTCAAAAAAAAAATTTCGTTTCTAATTTGTGTCTAATTTGGCAGGATGAATTTATGGTTCTAAATTAAGCCTGTGACAAAATGTTTGTTAACGTTTGTTAACCCATTTCCGCACGAGCACTTATTAATAATATTTTGCCTAATTTTGTGTATTGTTATTATTATTAAAAATATATTTCCAACACTCTTTCCTTTTATCTATACTGTTTCTAATATCCATAAAAACATTTCAATGCAAATTTCTAATATAGAACAGTAATTAAAGTAACCGAACAGTAGTTAAGAATACTGTGTTTACGTCTTAACAACATAACATTTTCGGCCGTTGTTAAAAAACAGAAACAATCTCCTACATTAGACAATCATCATGTGAGAAATGCATTACTTACATGTGGTCTTTACATGTGGTCTACCTATATAAGATGCATGTGTATAACATCATGCATGTGTTTCCCATAAAATATCATTGAAATATGTACATATAGTATGTATAATATCCGTATATTTAAAAATACTATAAACTTAATCAATTAAATTAGAAAACATATTCACTTTTCTGTACAGCATTTAATCAAAAATGAGTGCATAGATATTTAAAGAACAGAAAACCTTATATTCTTATCCATATACAATTTTTACACATATTTTTAGCCAATCAATTTGGAAACATAATTAGAAAAACTAAAGGTAAAAAAATTCTGGTTGATTTATAAAGGTAAAAAACAATCATGTATTTTTTATATTAAAAATATGTTAAACAGAACCTGAAATGTACGCATTTAAAAAGAAGTTTTTTCAAAATTTGAAGAGCTGTCGGTGCTGTAGAATCTCCAACGGTGAGGGTACATAAAAAAGTTGTTCTACAACATTACTCTTTTAAGAGACCTATGCATAGTTAATATTTCATTGCTCTTTTAAGAGACCTATGCATAGTTAATATTTCATTGCTCTTTATTAAACAGTATATAAGTTTTAACAGACGGAGGGACAGAGCGAACTTAATAACAAATTTTTCAAAATGTGCTTAAAAGAATAATTCACCAAAACATGAAGTGACATTACTTACAAAAAAACATTGATTACATTATGGTCTTTTATAATTTAAATACGATTTTATTTTTCGGTATTAACGAATATTAACGAATATATAAGTTTTGTAAACAGACGGAGGGACAGAGCGAATTAGTAGCATTAATAGCAAATTTTTCAAAATGTGCTTAAAAGGATAATTCACAAACACATGAAGTGACATCACTTACGAAAAAAAATGTATTACATTATGGTCTTTTATAATTGAAATGCGATTTTATGTCTCGGTATTAAAGAATATATTGTGGAAATTCACTTCGCCGTAATTGTGTACTCAATAGATTATTAATTCCTTTAAAAATTTTTTGTAGAAGAATTGTCTCTAATTCTCTTGGCTCTGTTTATTCAATTTAACTAAATCTAATAAAAAATAGAATATAAACTACCAGCATCTGTAAATGCATAGTAATAAGTTAACTATATTAATTAAATTATATTAACACAGAAACAAAAGTTAATAATTTTTATTTCATAAAGCCAATAAAATACTCCGGGCAACGCCGGGTACTCTGCTAGTTAATTTATAATAGATAAATTATAGGGTGACTGTTTATAATATTGGTCAGTGGTTTGTTACTGTAATTTGTTAATATATTTAGTTACTTTTTAATTTCGTTTAATTTTATTTGTTTTATTTATAATTTATTTAAAAATATCATTGTTATATTGTTTTGATTTAAACACCCCTTATTATCAGAATGAGCTTAAAGATTTTTTTCATTCATTTAAGAAGATTACTTTTTTTTTAAATCGATATTGCTGTGCAATATTTAAAATTTAAATCTTAAGTATATTTACATAATACAGTAAATTTTAATACAGTTTTAGCAGAAAATCTTAAAAAAGAAGTTTTTTTAAATACATAAATAATTCTTTAACGATGTGTTGTTGTTTTCATTTAAAATTGTTTCGATCCAATTTATATAGTTATCACAGGATTCTTCGAATTGTTTGCTTATCAAAGAATCGGTATGTATTTATAGTCGAAAAAAAAACGTGCCGGAAACAAAATCAGGATCATGTTATACAAGAATAGCCAGAATATTTTAATCAGTGTTATATTAAAACATCGTATATTTTATAGTTATATTATAAATTCAATATATTATATTTTGTACTTGTTTTGTACAATTTTTGTACGTGACGTGAAAATTTTTATAATTTTCTTATTTAGTCAAATGAAAATCAATATAAAACTTTGATAATTATTTAAAAAAAATTTTTAACGCTTAACTGACTAAAAACTAATAATTATTTTTTATCAAATATTTTCCAATTTAATTAACATATTTTAATATTTAGTGTGTGAATTTATAAAAATTAGTTTTACTCAAATTATTACTTAATATTTTTTCGCTTTTTTTCAGATTACACACAGAAATTGAACAGTTTTATCATTATAGTTTACCAACACCAGCTGAACATGCATTACGAAATGATGTTGTTTTGCGTATTGAAGCTGTTGTATTATCGTTATGGCCAAATGCACGCGTTGAAATATTTGGTTCATTTCGAACTGGCTTATTTTTACCTACTTCTGATATTGATTTAGTTGTTATAGGCTTGTGGGATAAATTACCCTTACGTACATTAGAGACTGAATTGATAGCACGTGGTATTGCTGAACCAACATCAGTACGTGTATTAGATAAGGCATCAGTTCCTATCATTAAATTAACAGATCGTGAAAGTCAAGTTAAAGTTGATATATCATTTAATATGGAATCTGGTGTACAATCAGCTGAATTAATAAAAGAATTAAAACAACGTTTTCCAGTTCTATCAAAATTAGTTCTAGTCCTTAAGCAATTTTTATTACAACGTGATCTCAACGAAGTTTTTACAGGTAAAAAAAGAAAAAAATAATTAATATTCGTTTTATTCATATTTTAAAAATTATTGTTTCTGTTTTTTTCTTTTTGTAGGTGGCATTTCTTCATATTCCCTAATCCTAATGTGCATTAGTTTTCTTCAATTACATCCCCGTCAGTTAGAACGTGAACCAGCTAATTTAGGTGTATTATTATTGGAATTTTTTGAATTATATGGTCGTAAATTTAATTATATGAAAACTGGAATAAGTATAAAAAATGGTGGAAGATATATACCAAAAGAAGAATTACAAAGAGAAATGATTGATGGTCATCGTCCGTCATTATTGTGTATTGAAGATCCATTAACACCGGGCAATGATATCGGCCGATCATCATATGGTGCATTACAAGTAAAACAAGCATTTGAATATGCTTATGTAACATTATCACAGGCTGTGTTATCTCCAATTAAGGATTTTGCAAGTGATTGTCAAGAACGTTCAATATTAGGTCGTATTATTCGTGTTACGGATGATGTTATAGAATATCGTAAATGGGTTAAAGAAAATTTTGAACCACGTTATATAATACATCCATCCCAAATGACACCATTGGCAACATTATTAAGTACAAATGGTGCTGTTGCAACAACTGGTGGTCATTTTGTTGGGGGAGGTGGAGATCGTGGTGGTGGTCATCATCAGTCAAATTTAATGCATAATAATAATAATAATAATAATAATATGATTATTGATAATTTTCGGCGGCGTGGTAGTACGTCTAGTTTAGAGGCAAGTGAAGAGAGTACAGATAGCGATATTGATTCAAATAATGTGTCTCGAGATATATCACCAGCTGGTGTTACTAGAGTTGTGAATAATGTTAATAGTAGTGTAGGGACTGGGATTGGTACAATTGGTGGTATGGGAAATATGGGAAATAGCACAACAACAGTTTTAAATGCAACAATGAATGGACCTAATTTAAGACTGCATCCATTAGGAATTGGTAATGCTAATTCAATGGGATTACAGCAACATCAAATACAACAACAACAACAACAACAGCAACAGCAGCAACAACAACAGCAACAACCTGAAAATATAATTTATATTACAGGTGGGGGTATGGGAGGGCGATCAACAAATAATTCTGATCGTTATAACAATGATGATAACAGCCATAATAGATCAAATAATGAGGATCGTAAAAGTTATCGGCAGAGAATTGCTGCTACTGCCGAACCAATAGCAGTTGTAAGTATAAAACTTTATTGTCAAATTTTCATTAAAAGCACTATTTTTAAAGTAAAAATATTATATAAAATTTTATTTTGTTTTAGATTGATTTAACAAATTCACCTCCAGATAATATAACACCACCAACTTTATATAAACGACATTATAATAGAAATTCACCTCCAAATAATGGTAATAAGAATTCCCACCAGCAAAGATCAGCTGCCTCACAAACTACCGCACCTTCTGCAATGACAAGTAGTAGTTCTTCTACTTCATCATTGACAACAGGTGGTAGTGGCGGTGGTAATGGTCGATCAAATAAAACAAGCCGTCGTAATAGTAGTGGTACAAATTCTAGCTTAAATTCAGATAATATGCCTAAATATTATGTTGCTCCTGGAAGTAATATTAATATTAATAATCCACCATCATCGCAACAACAAAATAATATTATAAATACTAATAATAGTAATATTAATAACTCATCAATAGCTACTTCAACGCAGCAACAACAACAACAACAGCATCAACAATCACATCAACAACAAAAAAAGTCTAATTCAACAAAACGTAAGAAGGCAGTAGCAATGCAAACTGAAAAAAAAATTAATACAAACAATCAACAACAACATCAAGTTAATCAAGCAGCATCTTCATCAAATCAAAATAATTCAATGAATATCAGTGGTAGCAGTAATAGCAGCAGCACGAGTAGCAGTTGTAGTAATAATAGTAATAGTAATAATAGTAGTAATAATCAAATTAATAAAGATGGTATACAAAATCGATGATATCAATGAAATATCATTGATGAAATTTACAGACATTTAGGTTAGGTAAAAAGATGAACGCAACCATATTTTTTTTCTATTTGTAAAGAACTGTTATATTATATATAAAAATAAGAAATTAATTAAAAATTCTTTAATAATTTAACAAAATGAAAAAAAGGAAAACTGAATATTAAATAAAAAAAATTAAAAAAAAAAAATCACAAAAATATTAAAAAATTAAAAAAATTATATAATTAAAAAATGCAAAAAAAAAAATATGTAAAATAGATAACAAAAGCTAAAAAAAAGCAAGAAAAAAGTTTAAAAACAAATGTAAGATTTGAAATGTGAATAAATTCTACTGTAGGACTGTTTTTTTTTTTCAAATCCTTAAAAGTTGCAGTTTAAGTATTATATGGATTTTAGTAAAGTTTAGAAATTTAAGAAAATTTAATATTCCAACTTTGCTTTCATTGTTTATTGCCTTCAATTGTTGCTAACCTTATATCAGTTGTTAAAAAAGTTAATTAATAATAAAAAAAATTATTTTAAGATTAATTTACAAATAATAACATTCAGTTTGTAAAATTATAAAAACAAAGTTTTTATAATTAAATAACAATTTATTTATAAATAACAACATTTGAAGTTTGCTATAACTATGTATGTATTAAATCTATATATTACTTTTATTCGACTAAAAATTTGATTCCAATTAAATGAGTGAATATAATTCTTGGAAAAATTTTTAAAAAATTTGCATCAAACGTTATATTTTTAGCTATTGAAATATTTGAAACCGTATTTGAAATAAAAGTAAAACAAAATTTTGTTGCACAGTTTAAAATATTTAAAATTTATAAATTATGGACTAATAATTATCAATATGAATTTTCATTTATGCTTGATTTTAATATTGGGATTTTTTAAAAACTTTGTTAAAATACAAAAAAAAAAAAAATTTTTTCTCTGAATAAAAGTTGAAAGTTTAAAGTAGGTACTTCAATAGTTTGTATGTATATATATAAAATTATTTAAATTGGAATTAAAAAAAAAAAAAATGAGTTACAATAGATGAATATGTTTTTTAATGATAGAACTTTTATATCGTTTTATTAGAGTTTATCATCAAATTTGTTTAAGGATTCTATTTATATTATGTTTTATGTTTTCTTCAAAGTTTTTTTTTTTCTTATTAAATGTCCATATATTGATCTTAAATAATTTATCATTACGTTATTGTTTTATGTTATAAAAATCTTTTAGATTCTTTTAAAATTAAGAATATCGAATTAATATAAAAAATAAAAAATTTTGAATCAACAAAAAAATAAAAAAATTTTAACTAGAACTTGAATAGACACACATTTTTAGTAGTTCATTTATATACTTGAAAGTTACTGTTTTAATTGATATTAAATATTTTTCTAATTCAATTAATTTCCTGTAAAGTTTTATTAATGATCATATGAATTATAAAATGTAATTTTTAAACTTAAAGTATTGCATTTATTAAAAATAAAATTTAATATAACTTGAATCATAAAATCATAATCGTGTTAATTTTACAGATATAAAAATCAAGAGAATCATTTAATTTCTAAAATTTTATTAATATTATATTTATTTTAGAAAATTTCTATAATATTTATATTAAATAATTTATAAGTATTTGAAAATTCAAAATTTTCTTTTTTATTAATTCATAATTTAATCAAAAGTAAATAATTAAAACAGTAAACTATTTATTTCAAATACGGTTTAAAACTGTTTAAAAATATCCCACGAAAATAATTTAAAAAAAAAGCAAGAAAAAAAAATCGATTTTTTTTTTAACACTACACACCCGTAAGTTAATATTTAAATTTCAATATTATATTTATGTTATGAAAATTATTTAAATATTTCTTTCAAAAATTAAAATATTGTTTTCAAATATATAAAGTCAGTTTTATAATTAAAAAAAAAAAATTTATTAAATTTTCTTAAACAGAAAATAGAAATTAATTTCCAATAACAATAGTAATTCCCTATAAAAACTATATAGCTCCTAATTTTTTTTTTTTTTTTTGTAATAAGTTTTAATTTTTGAATAAAAATTTTTTTTTTTTTTTTATTTTATAAAGGCGAGATGTATTGTTACAATTAAACATTATTAGTCTTTAAAACATCATACAGGATATAATTGTCGTATATTCGCAAGCAACAAATTTATTTCCTATTAGTAGAATCACTATAATATAATATAATCTTGATACTTAAAATATATTCATAAATACTTTAAGTCATAATAATGCAGTCACTTTAGTATTTTTTTTTTTCTTTTTTTTTGAAAGTTTTGCTTTTTTGTTTTTTTAACTTAAACTTTTCTGATTAGACTAAAAGATATATATATAAATATATATATAAAAAATTTATGTAATATAACTATAAATTTAAACTAATTCATAAGCGCGAATATATTACTCTTATTCCTGTACAAAAAAACAAAAACAAAAAAAAAAAAAAATTAAAAAAAAACAAAAAAAAAAAACAAAAAGATCAAATCAAATATTATTTAACAATAAATGTAAACTAAAAAAAATAATTTATTTATTTTTTTTTTTTTATAATAAAATATGAAAATAAATTAATAATTTACAATAAATGTGTAAAATTTCAAAATTAAAAGAAAGAGTGACTATAAAATATATATTATAATCAATTAAGCTTAAAATGAAGTTTGAAAATTGTTGTAACATACACAAAAGAAAAGTATAATAATTAAAGGAAAATGTTTCTAATATATAAATTATAATGGTAAAAACTGCATATTTGAATTTAATTTTAAATTGAACAAAAACAAACAAAATCATTTTATTTTAGTATAAAAAAATTTATTTAAGATTTGTTTAAAAAAGTATTTAAACATAAAGAAAATAAATTGCTCAAATCCTATTAATATTGTAAAATGTGTTTATTAAACCAATACTGAAATAGTTTAGGTTTAAGAATATTAAAAAAAAAATGAAAAACCAAAAAAAAAAATTATTTTTAAATCAAAATTCAATAAAAATAAAAGAAACTTTTTGAAAATATCAAATACAGTATTGGTGGTATAATTACTAAATAAATAAATAAAAAAAAAAAAAAAGAAGAATACTTTAAAAAAGCAAATAAGATAAATTTTAAAATAATAACGTATTGTTTATAATTAATTTTTTCAATGTGCAGTAATTTTCTTGTTTTCTTGTTTTTTAAGAAATTAAAAACTTGTATTTAAATATTGTAAAGAACAAAAATTCTAATGAACACTCTTAAAGATTTCAATTTTTATAAATCCATTGTATTATATTATAATCAATGTATTTAAAAAAAAAAAAAAAAAAACAAAAAAAAAAAAAAAAATTCAATGCGAATTTTTTTTTTTAAATTTTCTTTTAAATTAGTTTATAATGCATATTCATCATTTTCATTTAATATTTAAACATTATTCGGTGAAATCAAATACAGTGAAGTTTTAATATAATTTTAATCAATAATTAATTTTAAATTATTCTTTATATTTAAATAAATAAAATGATCACATATTCAACATTTTGACTGAAAACTTAAAATCACTCAAAAAAGCAAATTAAAAATAAAATAAAATACGTTTAGATAGATTTTGTTAACAAATAAAATACATAGAACTTTTTTGTATCATTTTTATATTCTTTAAAAATTTTAAACAAATTTTTTCAATAAAAAAAAAATGGTAAAAATGAAATAACAATGTTCTAGTTTTAATTATTGAAATCAAATTTTTTATGATTTTTAGTAATTAATTAAGTATGTCGATTTTATTATGAATTTTTAAATAAATCTGATTTTCTAAAAATGTAACCACAATAATAAAAATATTTATATAAATTATAATTTATTTATTTTCCTTTTAAAAGTACTTTTTCACATAATGTATATTTAAAATAATTATTTTTTTGTTTTACTATATTTGTACGTTAAAAATTTATATTATTTTAAATGAAATAGGCACTCTTGTTTTTTTTGGCTTTCATATTTTAATAAATAATGAATAAATCTCTGGTTTATAAATAAAATTATCATTTTTAATTTAAGAACAAACAAAAACATAATACATATATGAAAAATATTTGTAAAAGATAAATCGATCTTTTTATAATTATACATATAATAATATAAAATATCAAAGCAAAGAAAATAAAAACATAAAATTTTACAAGTGTTAATTAATAAACAGCAGTTTAAGCGTAAAATCAAGAATCAAAGCAAAACAAATATAATTTAGTCTATTGGGAATTGAAATTGAATTAAAAAGTAATAAAGTTAAAGTCATTAATAAAAAAAAAAATTCTATAAATGAATACAGAAAGTAACAAACTGCAAAAAATCGTTCGTTAGCATGAATTGATTATATGTATTAAGATAAGCCATAAGTTTTATTTTTTATATAAAAGAAAGTTAAATACAATTTTTTTTTTTTTGACAATAGAAGGATTAAAATAAAAAATAAATCAAATTTATCAATCAAAATAGCGAATAATTTTTAAAATGAAAAATAAAATAAAAGAATATAATATTTTAATATTACATTTCATAAAAATGAATAAAATTTTTAATAGTACATAATAATTAATAAAATTGTTTTAATTATATTCGTTAGGTAATTAAAAATAATTTAAAATATATTCGAATAATTTAATATTTCTGTATATATTTATCATTTTTGAATCGGTATATGTAATATATATGTAAATCAAAACTAACATTTTATTTTGTAATAATAATGGTAATAATGGTAATTAATTAAATTATTTTTTTTTCCATTAAATATTACAGTATATTCGTAAAATTTAATTTTAATAATAGCATTTTGCAATAAAATGCAGTATATATGCTATGTTTATTAAAGAATTAAAATTAAATTAATTCTGTAATTTTATTGGTATTAATTAATTAATACTTTGTTTTATATAATTTTTTTTTGTTAATAATTTAAAAAATTGTTTTTTTTTATCAATTTTCTAAATAAATTAAAATAAATATAAAAAGTAAATTTGCCGAATTTATAATTTGTTATGTATTATAAATTATATAGTTATTATTTATTTGATTTTTGTTTTTATTTTGAATATCAGAATAATTTTTGACGAAATAAATTACATATTTTATTAAATTTAAATTATGAATATTTTTTATACAATTACGGAACTATTTATTAAAATATAATAATTATTATTATTATTATTAATTTTTCTTTTGTAAATTATTTCAAAAATTAAGTAATAATTTATATTAATCTATCATTATTGTAAACTTATGGCTATTTTACAATATTAAATATGAAACATTTTACTGTTTACAATTTTTATTGGCTTTAAACTTACTTTTCAATATAAATCGCTTTTATTTTAATTTTTTTTTTTTTTTAGTTTTTCTTATTTAAACTGACTGATACAAAAATATTAACTTACACCACACAAAATTCTAAAAATAAATAGAATACATTTTTTTTTTTACTACATTAATTAATATATGTAACATTAATACAATAATTAATCTATAATTAAATCTAAAAAAAAAAAAAAATATATATATATATATACATATATATTTATTGTATTATTCGAGATTTTTAAAAATATTTAGTTGATTTGATGTAAATATAAAAAAAAAGGAATTCTAAATTACTAATAAATTTACTTAATCCATACTGATACAATTTATACAAAAAAAAAAAAGAAATATTTAATTTTTCAAAATTTTGCTTAAAAAAAGAAGTGTTGTTACAAAATAGATACAGTAAAATCTTCATTTATGGGAGGAATAAAATATTTTTTTTAAAAAACAGTATATATGTTAATTAAAATCAAATTTTTATTGAATCATAAATTGAAAAAAAAATATAAAATTTATTATATACTAACAATATGAATTAATATAATAATTACACAAGTAAAAAGAGTTTATTTGATTTTTTTTAAACATTTTAAATACGCAGCCTAAACTGGTTAAATTATTCAATATATAAAATCAAAATCATATATCATTTAAAAAAAAAAATACCATATATGAAAGTATTACTGTATGTATATTTTATTTCTTGTATTCTCACCCTAAAAATATATATACTTTTATTTATATATATATATATATATATATATATATATTGATATGTATACTTAATTCATTAGGATAAAATACAAAATTATTATTTTTAAAATGCAATAACAACATTAAAATAAAATAAAAAAATAAAAACAATTTAAGCTAACATTTAAAAATTGTTGTACCAAAATAAAACATACATGTATTGAACTTAAAGAATGTTGCAACTTAAATTTCCTATCTATAGAAGCAGCATGTAAAAATATAACATAATAATGCAGAATAACAATTTATTTAAAAACTAAACAAAAAAAAAAAAAAATTTTCTGAATTATAAGTAGAATTTAAGTAGGATAACGAATGAGATATGGAACATATTATAAAGAAGAATTATTACAAAAACTTATAATAATATATTTAAACAAGAAAAAACAAAACAACTAGAAATAAAATGAATGGTTTTTAATTAAAAAACAAAAATAAAAAATTAAAGATAATTAAATTAAATTTAAAATAATTATTATTATATTAATTAGTTATTAATATTATTATATTTTTTTTTTTCCTTTTTGAAATTACGTATATGTAATTATTTAATATAATTAAAAATAAAACAAAAAAAAAAAGAAAAATTCTTTAAAAAAGTATAGAAATTAATTATAAAAATTAGAATTAAATTAATGAAAACAAAAACTACAAAAAAAGTTTAAAATTATTTAATAAATAAAATATCGCTTAAAACACAGACTGGCGATAAAAAACAACAAAAAAAAAAAAAAAAAAAAACGACAAAAAGAAAATATATATGCTTTTTATTTTATATTAAAATTTTTTCAGATTTTATTTTAATTTAGATATACATATGTATATCTTAAATCATATTAAATATTAGAAATATTTATAACTGCGCAATTTTGTTTTTTTGTGGGATATGGTAAATAAATATTCCGTGAATATCTGACGACTTATAATAATTTTGATTCACTAAAAATGCTGTAGTTAATAACAGTTCAAAATCTACAAAACATAATGACCTCTATTCTAAATTCCATCGTAGAGCTAAGTCGTAGAGATTCTACGAAAAAGTGATTCTCAATTCCTAAAAAAAAAATTTACTTCGAAGTTTTTCGAAGTTTCGTAACAGCAATTCTCAATTCCAGTATAATGTAAAATAATTGTTAAAAGTCTACAACAGAAATATACATTCGCAGTAGTGCCTTTGTTTAGTTTTGTTTGCAATTTTATTTAAAGTATTTGTTTTTTTTTAATAAAAATTTTTTTATTAACCTTGGAACCTTGGAATACAACCTTTTACAATCTTGGAATAAAAATATTTGAAATCTTTTGTTGTAAAAATTCAAAACATCTGATTTTCAAATTTCAAAACGTACAATTTTTAAACTTCGAAAAAAAGTTGCCATTGAAAATTAAAATTCATTTACGATATAATTTTGAATAGTTAAAAATAGTTCCTCGTATCGTAACTAATTTTTCGTAGACATTGATGATGGAATTTAGAATAGCCGTGAATGACTTGTGTTATTAGAAAATATTGCAGACTAACAATTATTTTACCAGCAGTTAGTGTGCTTTGCATTATGTAACAGAAGCTCTACTTGTATTTTGCAGTTACTAATTGATTGAAGGTGAACAGGGGCAAATTCTTTATTGTCATGTGACACGACTCCTGATTTCAATAATTCCGTTTGCGCTGCAACCATCAAAAATTCAACTGTCATCGTACTTTCGGTTATGCAGTTTGCAAGCGTCATTTTTTCGCCTATGCAAAAAAAGTCGAAATGTCAGTCAAAATTTTGCATACAAAGTCTGGGTAAAAATTTATGAATAGTTGAGAATTTTTGCTGTGAACAGTAGAAAAGGCAAAATATAAATATTTTTGTTAAAATGGATTCTAATATATAATAAAAAGTATATTTTCTAGTGAAATTTTAATTATATTTTAAAATTTGAAGCATAAAAAAGCAATTGAAATAAAATATAAGTAATTTTTATGTTTTTAAATGGTCTTCCTTATCCTTATTATATATATATATATATATATTATATACATAATTTCTAAAAAATATTCTATATAAATTTTTAATTTTTCCTTACTTATAATTTCAGAACAATCAAAAATATAAAAATTTATACCAAAGTACACTAAACAAAAAAATTTTGTTCTTGTTCGTTAATGTCGGTTGCGTGAAAAATTTGCAAAAGTCTATTTGACAGTTTCTTAGTTGAATCAAAATCGAATCAAAAATCATTTGACTGAAACAAAATTCTTATTGAAATTGTTTAGTTTGATATTTTACTGTCAGATATTTTTCTGTTTGGTATTTTAAAGGTGGGTTTTAGCTTAACAATTTTTCTCCCGGCTTGATTTTTAATCAAGAAATCAAAGGGAGAAAGCCATAAGTATCATTATTTTTTATGACAATACAGTACATTAGACAAGAATAACAATATACATACCTTTTTTATATTGAAAATCATGGATATTTTGATCTGATTTGGTATAATTTTGATCTGATTTTTAAAAAATTATCTGAACGTGTTCCATAATTTGGGAAATCGTTGATAATTTTGTTTAATTGGCAGTACTGAATTTTCACAAAATTTGACAATTAATATTTTAAAAATTGTAAGCGGCATTTGATGAACGATATTTTAAAAGAGAAAAAAAGCGGAAATCTATATTAAAAAAAATTTCTGTTTCTGAATCATTAAATATTATATTAATAATGGTTGATATTTTCTTTCTTCTATTCATTTAAAATTTTTAATTTAATTTCTCAAAATAAAAATTCTAGAATGTCATATTCTATTGTAAAATGTAAACAAATAATTTTGACATTTGTGGTCAGTGCTTTCATTTAAAATAGAAAATTTTAAAAGAGAAATTTTTTGCAGTGATCTATTTTTTTCTTATGTAAAATTTCAATATACTATCTTTTTCTATTTTCCTGATTAAAAATAAAGTCGGGAGAAAAATTTTTAAGCTAAAACCCACCTTAATAGAGCCATTTTAAAATTTGTTTGACGGAATTGTTTGACGTCAATTAAAATGACGAAATGTATATTAATATATTGAAATCTTTCAAATTTAAAAAAAATGAGTAGTTTTGTGAGAGTTTCGGTTATTATCAATTTTTTTCTTTTGAGAATACAAAAGAAACTACACAAAAAAAAAAAAAATTTACATTTTCGTTTTGAAATTAAAGTAACACTAACAACTTTTAATTGAATGCGTAA
Source organism: Poecilobothrus nobilitatus (assembly GCA_947095535.1). NCBI lineage: Eukaryota > Metazoa > Arthropoda > Insecta > Diptera > Dolichopodidae > Poecilobothrus > Poecilobothrus nobilitatus. The sequence goes on along the minus strand of OX352773.1, from coordinate 23,812,211 downwards.
ATTCAGAGATCTTAGCAACAGCAATTAAAAATTACCGACGCCAGCGTCAATGGCAAATGGCAATTAACCTGACTAATGTTTGGTTTATGACAAAGAATTTGGTTTATTTTAAGAATTTAATTTATTTATTTATTAAAACTGTTAGCGTTTTTCATTTAATGATTATGTCTGAAGCGCTGATTAAATTTGCTTAAATACAATAATGTAATACAATTTAATTTGTAACATTTGTTGTTTTATTTTTACTTCTTTTTTATACGTTTCTACCATTTCCATTATTTAATTTCTTCTGCTCTTTTATATTGTATTAATTCAACTTCATACCTTTATTCAAGATATTAATTCTTCTTGATTATATATTTTGGTTTTCAACATTTGTCACTCGGCTCAGTACAATATCTTCATGCACAGCTCTTTTTTAATTATTTATTACTAGTAATTCTTTTTCAATAACCCTGACTTCAAAATTGTAGATACATTTACTGTAGTATTTTGCAAAGTACAGCATTCAAAAAGTTTATTGCACAGATATCTACAAAGTTTTGCATTCAATATTGTTTGTTATACGCAGATAATGTGTCTGAAGTTCGTATTTTATGTATACAAAAATTTGTAGCTGCTTTAATATACATTTCAAATCGTATTGTATTTTGATCTTTGTTATCTATTTTTGTTGGAGTTATTATGAATTTGGATGTTTAAAAAAAAAAAAATTATAAAATAGTTCTTGACAATTTTAAGCAGATGTTTACACTTCAAAAACTTTATATGCAATGTAAATAAATGCATTGTATATTTGTGGTTTATATCTGCATTGTAGTAAAAGTTATAATACTGTAGTAATAACGCAGATATATGGTATTTGGACCGCTTCCGTACATCTAGTTTAGTTTTTGTTTTGAATCCATTATTTCTTTACATTGAATTTTAAATCTATCCATAACTTAATAGATCTAATAGCGTATATAGGACCTAGTAAATGGAATTTTTTATTAATTTCTTTCCATTTTTTTTTTTAAAATATTTTTCGTTATATTCGGATAATTTTTCATTAAATTACTTTTTCTAATTGATTCTAATTGCTGAAGCTTCTATGTAGTTTTTCCTACTTTTACGTAACACCAAAAGCGATTATTTTTTGTATCTTTTAAAAAGTACGTTCGCGAATGGAATAATATGTTTATAAGAAATTAAAGCGTTTTATTTGGAAATAAAATATATTTACTTTTATTTTGTATTTTTATTTTTTGTACTTTTTCAAGTTCATTATAAATAATTCTAAATATGTATTTTCATCACAAACTTACAAATATTTTTAAATATTTGTTCTTTATCTGTTTCCTTCCAAATTAAAATATTCAAAATTAAAATTTAAATACCCGTACGAACCCGTTGCTTATAATATTATATTTTTAATTATTTTAAAATAATTGGAATAAGATTTATAATTTCTGAAACTATGATTTATGTATGATTCTTCAAACGCAAATTTTAACCCACCACCTAATGATTATCAATCCAAAACTTTTCCAAATATGCTAGAGAACCATTTAATACTAAGCGGAAAACATGAAAATTTTTGGAAAGTTCTACATCGTTTGAAGTAATTTTATGGAAACATTAAATATTATAAGCTTTACATATTTGCACAATTTAAAGTTAGGGCTATTTCAAAATTTGCGGGACAGTAACTCCATAATGAGTGCGGCTACAGAAAAAAGTTCTTTTATAAAATTAATGTTTTTACGATATCTATCAGTAGTATTTTATGGCTCTACTTCAAACGATGTAGAATTTTTGATAAATTTTTATCAAAATTTATCCCAATTTTATTTTAATTTTTAATTCGGATCTCACCCAAAAAAATAGGGAATCTAAAAATTGAACCAAAAATATTTTGTGTCATTTTCAAGCCTCTAGCTTTCGAAGTTTTTGAGTTATCGTGCTGACGGGCGGACGGACAAAGCTAAATCGACTAATTTTTCGATTCTGATCCGATCCATAACTTTAAGTATATAGCTTGCTTATTTCGAGGTGTTAGAAACGGAGGAGTAATTTTATTATACCGATACTTTTCGTACTTATACCCGATAATAATTTAATAAAATGAATACAATTTCATTTTATTAAAGTACAAAAGATAATTTTGGAAAAAGTAAAAAGAACTGAAATAAATCTGAAAACTTTAGTAAGTTCAGTAGATTTAGATTAACAATATTACTTGGAATGGACCTTTTAATAATAATAAAAATTTTGATATTTGTTAATTATTATATTAGTATTACAGCTGATGTTGTTAATGAAAATAATGACAGTAAGTTTTACAAAATCTTGATTTTATATTGGTTTATTTTACATATAATTTTTTTTTTTAAAATTAATTTTAGAAAAGGTTTTTTGTGTTTTCTCAGCTAAAAATATTGCACAAAATGGTGTTGTAAATTTTCACATTAAGGATATTAATGAAGATTACTGCACACATTTGATTTACGATTATGTGGATATTGACACCAATGGACAAGTTAAGTCTCTAGATCCAATATTTGATTTTTACGATAATTATGGATCAGGTAAATTTCAATTTTAACCCAATATTGCATATAAATTAACTAGTAATATAGTATTAGTAGTAATTTTAAATGGTGTACAATTAGTATACATGTAATACATTATTTCTGTTTAAGTTGTTTTGCATATATTTAGAACAAAGTGAATTTTCCAATTTCAATTTTATAACCTTGATCTTTAAACCCGTACGATAAGTATCGGGTATTATTATATAATTACTTCTTCGTTTGTAACACTCGAAATAAGCGTGCTAGATATAGACTCAAAGGTATGGAGTCAGTACGATAACTGAAAAACTGAGAAATGTAGAGTTTTGAAATTTACACAAAATATTTTTGATCAATTTGTAGGTTCCCTATTTTTGTTGGTTGAGATCCGCCCAAAACTTCGGTTAGCTCTCGAACAACGAACTTTTTGATCTCCACATTTTTTATAAACATTTTTTAAAAATTCTACATCGTTCAAAGTAGAGCCATGAAATTTTAACTACGGACGCAAAATAAAATGATTTTATGGAACAACATTTTTCTGTACCCCATCCGTTGCCGAACTACAGACCCCAAAGTTCGAAAAAACCCTATATTTAAATTGTTATAGTACAAGTTCTGTAAGATGTATCTTCTATCTTAAAACGCCACACGGTAACTGGTTTTATTAGCTTTACAAATATATACATAATAAACATATACTTTTTCCATATGGTGTCTTAATTTAATGTTATGCAAAACTCAATTATTGTAAAATCCTTCACCCTTCTACCTTTCAAACTGTGTTAGAAACTTTAAATTTTGAAAGGAGTTAGACCTTTGTATATAAGTATAAGTCGATTTTAGAAAATATTTTTGTATCGCCCCCGTTTATATATAATAAGAGTATAGCGGCGTATGTATTAGTATTTTATTGTACTTATAAGAAATTATTCTATGAATGAAATATTTTTAAAGAAATATTGCTATGTATGGTGTAATATAAATGTGTAAGTATAAATTAATATATATGTACATTCACCACTTATACTATTAATAGTACTATAGCATATTTGGAAAAGTTTTGGATTAATAATGGATAGGTGTTTAGTGAGAATCTGGGTTGGTAGAATCATATATAAATCATAGTTCCAGAAATTATCTTACCCAAATCTTACCCAAATTATTTTAAAATAATGAAAAATTAAAAAGGTAATATTATAAGCAAAGCTGTAGAACTAATAGGTTCGGGTACGTACGTGTATTTAAAAGTTGACGAGGGCAACTGTATTCTTCCTCGTTTAATTTAAAAATTTGTTTTTTTCTGTTTTTAAGTATTAAAAAGTAAAGAATAACCGATAACAATAAATTGTTGTTATCTATCTGTATTTAACTTCCATGTTAATAAGTAATAAAAATTCGTTCGTTCTTAATATTAATATAATCATATCGAACACAAGTTGAGAAAAAAAACAATCATTAAAATAAGACGGTATTTTAAGTTACATACATAATCATTAAAAAATCGTTGCAATCTCAGAATAATAAAATATTTTGTATCAGATGACAATTAAAAAGTAGGCCAGTATCCCAAAAGAGCTCTTCCCTTGACCAAAGATGCAGTCAAAGTAATATAAAGAAATAAACAACGAACAAATAAATACATAATTTTAACTTACATTTTTTGACTAATAATTTAAATGTATCGTAATATCTTTGACTAGGGGCCTCAGTGGTCTAGTGGGTAGAGCGCTTAAGATGCGCTGCATATACCGAGGAAGTGTCGGTTCTAATTTCACACACGTCGTACGATTAATTCCTCCTTACGGCATTTACAGATGCACCTGTAATTATTGGCGTAACTTCCTTATTGTCACATTTATAGAATAAAGTAAAAAACGAAAATCGGGTAATTGCCATACAAATTTTTGAATTGAGGTATATCTCAAAAACTAATAGGAGGTTGCCCATGAGGTTGCAAATTAAAATGAGCAAGTAAGATGTTAGAGTAAGCACTTTTGCAATTAAAGTTTGAAATTAGTAGTACTATATTTTTAGATAGCAGCACCCGTATTTGAAGCTAAATTAAAAGTATCAGCAGTTTTTGCGTAATTTGAAGATTTGATATATATTTTTTTATTTATTGTAAACTAAGGGTTTTAACTTTTTACTCTAAGCAAAAAACTATTCGGTTACAACGTTTGCAAGTTCATATAACACAAAGTTCTGCAAATGTTTTTAATTGATCTGATATAATTTTGTTTTATATAAAAAAATCAAATATTTGAAAGAAACACATTCAACACCGGTCAGTTCTACTAATAACCATATATAATATAACCATGATCAGTTGCTTTCGACATAATATATTGTATACATATATATAGTCTAAACCTAAAGGGTCATTGTATTAAAATTCTGACAATTATATAAACATTATATTAACTAGAAACTTTTATTTTTGATTATTAAGGTAATATTATAAAATTCAACGAAAAAAAACAATATAATAACAATTTAAAAAGTTTGGTGGGTTTTGGCGGATGGGATAATAGAGAACCACCACGACGATATTATGATATATTTACAAATGAAGAAAATCAAAACAGATTTATAAAAAGTGCAGTTAGTTTTTTAATAAAGTATAATTTTGATGGTATTGTATTATATTGGTCATACACGGGCAATGTAGGTGATGCACCAAATCTGGACAAGTACACTCTTACATCACTTTTAAAAAAATTAAACATAGAGTAAGTAAACAAATCCTAAAAGAATTTCTTAGTAACTAAAAAAATTATTTTCCTCTTTAGATTTAAAAAAAGAGATTTTATACTTGTTATTAATTGTCATGGATATAATGGTACAATGGATCAATCGTATAATGTTAAGGATGTTTCTCAATATGTTGATTATATTTATTTGATATCATATAATTTTTATGGTGAATTTAGTCAACATATTGGAATAACAAGCGCTTTATATTTACATCCAAATGAAACAGATAAAGGATTAAGTGTTGATTCTATTATAAATGCTTGGATTAGTCGTGGGGCTGATCCAAATAAAATCATTATGTCAGTTCCATTATATGGGAGAACATTTACTCTTAAAAATAAAAATCAAACTGAACCAGGTTCATTATTTATTGGTCCAGGACGTTTAACTGAATATATTCCTTATCAAGGTTTTATAACTTACATGGAATTATGTCAAAAACTACATTTAGAATCCTGGACTGTTAAATGGGAAGAAACCCAAAAAAATCCTTATGCATTTAAAGATGATCAATGGATTAGTTTTGAAAATGAAAAAAGTTTAGAATTGAAAGCAAAATATATCAATGAAAAAAATTTAGCTGGTTTTGCTGCTATAAGTATAGAATATGATGATTTTAGAGGTGTTTGTGGTGAGAAACATGCTCTTCTGAAAGCTTTAAGGAAATATTTAAACACACCAAAATTAGATGATCAGTTTATATTAAAAATTAGTATTTTTAAAGAAAACATTAAGGAAAAATCTTTTCAATGTGTTTATTATAAAACAGAAAACATAAATATTTTTTAAAACTTATATAAATTGAAAATATGTTTTACAATTATTATTTTACCAATTTAAAGTTGTAGTTGAACTAATTTTGTTGTATATAAAATTTATAATATCTACATAACTTTTTTTAGTTTTGTATTTTATATTTTAAGTTAAAATAACAAAAACATACAAAATAAAGTAAAGTATATAGTATATAAGATTTTTATATTAAAATAAGATGTGATGTATGTGATATAAATTTTCCTTTTATTCGCATACAAATCAGGAATAGTGAAAGTCCAAACAATTTGAGATCGGTCGAGGATTTCAATATCTCATACCACTCTACAGACTATAGAAATTTTAAGTCTATCTTGCCTATGTTAAGGAAGACCAACCTCGGAGCTTTTTGACATCAATGTTAGCAAACTAACACTAAGAGCCAGACTTACGATAGTATATGATTAATTTCGCATTGCAATTTTACATCATGCATTTGCAATACTTAACCAATAGGATATAAATTGCCTTTTCTCTATTAGATTTTTAGTTTTTAACCATCATTTAACTGACAATAATTAAGTAAGTAATCTAGCATTGCATTCTTGAATAAACTTTAGACTTTTCTTCAATCAGAATTTAAATAAATAAATTATTAATAGAATGGTACGAATTAAACGAAACTAGAGCTTTAAAATATCTTTAAATAAAAAATAAAACAAAAAAATTAAAACAATTTTTTTATAAATCTGAAGTTAAAAGATTCCAAAGGAAGTAGTTTAAGCTTTAAGAATTTGCATCTAAATTTATAACATTTACATTTCTTATAGGAAAGATATGATTGTATGGTTAAGAAAATCAAATAAGTGTTTGGCTTAATTAATGAAAAAATTTTAACTAAATATTGCATTTGGTGAAATTTATTTTACTCATGAAAATTTAGTAAAACAAAAAATAATATTAAACATTTTAAGAGAGGGTGTAAAGCTCTCTAAGCCAAGGGTACAAAGCTCTCTTTTATAAATTTTAATAATATTATAATTTTTAAAATATTTTAGTTTAAATTCCCTGTCGCTAATCTGTGTAGAACAAATATAAACGATCACTTATTAATAAATATATAGATGTATATACCGTATAGAATTAATAATATACCCAGATCAATTAAATTTTTTTAATTAAATGAAATTGAAATTTCTTTAAAATCCTTCCTGGAGTTAAAAATGTGGAAACAATTTCTAATAGATATTTGTTTTTTGTTGGAGAGGGAATAATATTATTTTGAGAAGAATGTATAAAGGTAATATCGAAGTAATAGGAATTATACAACCATTTTTATTAATATAAAAAAATTTTAAATTATATTTTCTTTTCAGCTTTGTCAACATGTCACACAATTAACATTTTCCTTTGGTAAGAATAAATAATATATTATTAGACTTGCATTTTATAGAATGTAAAAAATACGACAAGAAAACGATATTTTAATTAGACTTTCTAAAACTTGTATAAATAATTTAAGCTAGTTTAAGAATTTTTAAAAAAATTTTGACAAAATTTGTTTGGGAAAAAAATGAATTCAAACTTTTGAATAATTTAAAAAATAAAAATTCCCATTATAAGAAATTGTTATAAACTAAGCATATTATAATATTATAGAGTTATAATATTATAATATACTATATGTATGTAAATATATTTATTATCAAAAATTTGAACAAAGCTATTCTGAACTGAATTTGAATGCATTTGGTGATAATGTAATTTCATTTCAGCTTACTATTTTCGCTACACTCGTTTCTTTTAAATTTTTTTTTCTCTTTAATACACATCATGAATCATATGCAGACAATTGTGTAATGGTTAAGACACCGGCCTTTGATACGAGCGGTTTCGGATTCAAACCCTGGCTGGGTCATATAGATTAATAAAATAATATAGATTTTTCTTATAATATATGATAAGTACAATATAATTAAATTAAAAAAAAGTATATATATATGTCTTATAAATTATAATTAATATCATATTGTAATATATTATAATAAAATAATAATAAAACATAATTCTTGTAAAAGATAATAGATGGCGTAGAAATAAAGAAACGTCTCATATAGGAGAGTGGAGTAATAGAAACGGCTCCTTATAGGAGAATGGCAAGGCAAAAAAAAAAACATTGAATCATATAACCATTAACCATCTATATTTGTCGAATTTGTTTTTCAAATTTATATAGAACAAGGAAGAGTGCAGTAGAGTAGACTGTGTCAACTGTGGGATACCCATATGAACGTAATATACAGTGTTTCTATAAAACTTGATCATCTTTTAAAAACTTTCAGATGTTTTACGACCGATGTTAACTACAGAGATATATTTATGTAAATTGTGGAGTTGTATGACAGTTAACCGAATCTATTGCACAAGCACAACCAAATTTTACAGAAGTTGTTACCATAAAACTTGATCATCATTTGCAAAATTTCAGATACCTAGCTTGAATAGATACTGAGTTATTTCCATATAAAGAAAGAAGTTGTATGGCAGCTACTCGAACCCGGCGGCCGAAAATGCTGGATTTAAATAGCAAAACTAACAATTTTACAAAAGTGACGTAAAAAAATTTCAGACTCCTAGCTCCTTTATTTTTTGAGTTAACGTGCGGACGGACGGACGGACGTACATGGCTTAATCGACTCAGAAGTCAGAATTCGATTCTGAGCCGATCCATTCCTTGGACATTATATCTAGCTCGACTCCTTTAAGATGTCACAAACGTAATGGCAAATTTATTATACCTTTGAACATAGTTCATACGGGTATAAATATATAATAATATACAAATGTATGTATGTATGGATTTATGGGTTAGCAAACATTTGCCAGGTCACAGTTATACTTAATATATTAATAAAATATTCTTTGTCTACACAAAAAAACGGGTACAAATTACAATTATCATGTATATAAATAACTATCAATAATCAACGGTACTTTAAGCAAATAAATTAATGATTTCAAAAAATTTAAAAGTACAAAAATAAAAGAAGAATTAATCAGTATTTTTACAAGTTATTTTATTGAATTAATTTTAAATTACAATAATTAAATTTGAAATAAATATACAAATTTCTTTATTTTTGATTTTGTCAAAATCTTTTTTGAGTAGAAAAAGAATAAATAAAAACTAAAAACGTAAATAAATTTTTATTGAAAATTTGAATTTTTGAATTGAAAATTTTTTGTTTATTTGTATATTAGACTCTATTTTAAGTTTAAGAGCATTTTTCTACAAGATCGACTACTTTTTTTTTTAAATTATAAAACGACAACTCTGAGAAACATTTAATTTTAGAATATTAGTAATATTATAGTGAAAATAATTTTTATAAAAATCAAATAATATATTATTACATTTTATAATAAAGTAACTACTATTTTAATTGTTTGCATTCTTTCATAATTGAAGATAGAGAGCAGATGATACTTTTTTTTAATAACTTACTTATTTTTTAAAATCAGTATGTATATGTTTTGTAAAACGGTACGTGAAGAAAATTAAAATAAAAATTATACTTATTAATTTATTTTCACATTTTTTCATTATATATAATTAATTATATTATATATGTATATATAATAATATAAGAAGAATTTTTGTATTTTATTAATAATTTTATTTTTATTTTTGGAAAATCCCAAATCTTCAACTAAATTGATAAGAACTTAAATATTGTTTTTATTTAATATTACTATAATAAGTATGTATATTAATAAATATTGTTTATGTATTTAATGTATATTATGTATATACAACTAACAAATAAAAAAAGTTTGCAATATTTATATTTATAAAGAAAAAAAAAAAACATATGTATATTTATTTCTTCTCACTGCTCTTATTTATACATCTGTATGTATTCAAAATCAAATTAAATTAAATATTTCAATCTTTCAACTGGACGGCATAGTATAGTTAAAATGTCGTCCTTTCATTCGAGAGACTTAGGTTCGATTCCCGATAAAATCCTAAAACTTTTTATCTAGTCAAATCTGATTTAGCAACCATTCGTCATTGTATTCTAAATATAAATTAAAATATAAAATTATTATTAAAATATCAAATTTATATACCCAAAAGCCTCAATAGACACTGGGTTATATTCATTTAAAAAGCGAAGTTGTATGGCGGCTATTCGAATCTGCTGGCCGCAAATGCTGTATTTAAATAACAAAACTAACAATTTTATAAAAATGACATAAAAAAAATTGTAAGCTCAAAGCTCTTTTATTTTTTGAGTTATCGTGCTGGCTAATGGGCGGACAGACGTATCACAAAAGAAATTTTGCAATAAAAACCGAAGCAGTTATTATTTTATTGCAAATTTATAACTGATTTTTTCAAAAATATTGTATTCTTTTTGAGATTTAAATTTGTAAAAATAAGAATAGAATAATAATTGTATTTAAAAATTTCATAACTTAAAAATGTTTATTAGTAACACAGTTATTTGATGGTAGTCTATCTATTGTATTTCATAAAATGAAAGAAAGTCGTTGTAGTTGATAGTGTAAAATAAATTTCAAATAAACAAAATGTGTTCTTCATGAATCTTAAATTTTTTTTTTTTTAGTAAATATTAATTTTATAATCCTATAGAGTATATTCAAATGTTAAAATATACAGCTAAGTCTAGATTTGTGTCGATTAGTTTGCGGTTTTTTGAATTTGTGTCACACCTAAACGAATCTCAATTTGCGACGTAAACTTTTCGGAATTGTATTTTTTGGCTACGATTTTTTTTCAATTTTTTTTATTTATTTTATTTATTTTGTAAAGATGGAGTTACATATACATATATGTATTTTTAAAGAATTTTTTTTTTTTTTAGATATTTCGGAGTTTTGCCTATTTATTATTATTCTTCTAGGTGTTGATTGTTTTAGTTAGTTTTAAAAAAATTACCTAGCATGTGGTTTTTTTTACCTCTGATTAATTTAAAGTTATATTTCTTAAATTTTTTAAATTTATATTTATAATTTTCAGAACATATGTTAATTTTGAAAAAAAGAAATTAAAATCAAGAGAATTCAACTAAGTTAATTACAGATTTATCGGATTGCTAATAAATATAACATAATGTTAAATATATATTATGTAGTATGTTTTTCGGGTTTATGTTCTTTAAATTATCAATTTTATCGATTTTCGGATATTTTGAAGTGAATCTACGACGGAAATCGGGATCTACGTACATGAAATGAAAAAAATAATATGTAATTATCTACGTATTACATAATATATAGCAATTATTTGGTATTATAGTAAATAATATCGCTTGTCAATTTATTGTAGCCGATTTACTTTAATTAATGCATACTAAATGTTTTAAAAAGTTCGATAAGTCACTCTTTATAGAATTCTTGTTGAAATGAATTTAATTTAAATATATTTTTTGTTTTTTTAATTGAAATTCGGCATTAACATAATTATTTTTTCAAATGAACTGGGAAACTAAAATTAATTTTAATCTTTGTTTGTATTGATCAAATTTAATCGAACTGTAGGAAAAGATGTATAAGAGAAAAAGAAAATATAAATTTAATTTAATAAGAATTGATAAGAAATATTAATTTTAAGTCTTAACTTAATCATTTTATAAAAAGTTTTATGCTCCCAGTTTGTTTAAATCATTTAAATTATAAAGTATGTTTTTTATAATTAGATTTCTATTAATTTTGATACTTTTTATTTATCATAGAAATGTAGTAAAAGCGGAGGATACTAACAGTTAGTTAAAAAAAAAAAAACTGCAATATTATTTTTCTCTACAAAATAAAAATTATGTTGTTATAAATTTTAGAAAAACTCTTTTGTATGTACTTGACCAGATCTGATGAACGACAAGGAATCGGACATTTTACAGTCGAAAATATTAATGAAAAATATTGTACACATTTAATATATGCATACATGGGTATTGAAGATAATGGAAAAATCAAATCGTTAAGACCAGTTTTGGACTATGAAAAAAATAAAGGAAAAGGTGATCCTTACAAAAATAATACATTAAAATTATTAAATTAAATTTTATAAAATTTTCTACTTTTATTTTGTATATTATTATTAAATATTTTTTATTATTTCTAGGCAATATAAGAAAATTTAATGAAAAAAAACATTATAACACAAATTTAAAAACTCTTGTTGCTGTTGGTGGATGGGATCCTACAGAAACTTCAAGACGTTATTCTGATATATTCAGGGATGAAGAAAATCAAAAAAATTTTGCTAAAAGTGCTGTTGAATTTATATCCATACATAATTTTAATGGATTGGCTCTTCATTGGGCGTATCCAGGTATAAATGGAGGTGATCCTCCATTTATACCAGGTATAAATGGAGGTGATATTAAATATTTTTCTAATTCAATTAATTTCCTGTAAAGTTTTATTAATGATCATATGAATTATAAAATGTAATTTTTATACTTAAAGTATTGCATTTATTAAAAATAAAATTCAATATAACTTGAATCATAAAATCATAATCGTGTTAATTTTACAGATATAAAAATCAAGAGAATCATTTAATTTCTAAAATTTTATTAATATCATATTTATTTTAGAAAATTGCTATATAAATATTATTATAATATTAAATAATTTATAAGTATTTGAAAATTCAAAATTTTCTTTTTTATTAATTCATAATTTAATCAAAAGTAAATAATTAAAACAGTAAACTATTTATTTCAAATACGGTTTAAAACTGTTTAAAAATATCCCACGAAAATAATTTAAAAAAAAAGCAAGAAAAAAAAAAATCGATTTTTTTTAACACTACACACCCGTAAGTTAATATTTAAATTTCAATATTATATTTATGTTATGAAAATTATTTAAATATTTCTTTCAAAAATTAAAATATTGTTTTCAAATATAAAGTCAGTTTTATAATTAAAAAAAAAAATTTATTAAATTTTTTTAAACAGAAAATAGAAATTAATTTCCAATAACAATAGTAATTCCCTATAAAAACTATATAGCTCCTAATTTTTTTTTTTTTTTTTTTTGTAATAAGTTTTAATTTTTGAATATAAATTTTTTTTTTTTTTTATTTTATAAAGGCGAGATGTATTGTTACAATTAAACATTATTAGTCTTTAAAACATCATACAGGATATAATTGTCGTATATTCGCAAGCAACAAATTTATTTCCTATTAGTAGAATCACTATAATATGATATAATCTTGATACTTAAAATATATTCATAAATACTTTAAGTCATAATAATGCAGTCACTTTAGTATTTTTTTTTTCTTTTTTTTGAATATTTTGCTTTTTTGTTTTTTTAACTTTTCTGATTAGACTAAAAGATATATATATAAATATATATATAAAAAATTTATGTAATATAACTATAAATTTAAACTAATTCATAAGCGCGAATATATTACTCTTATTCCTGTACAAAAAAACAAAAACAAAAAAAAAAAAAATTAAAAAAAAACAAAAAAAAAAAAACAAAAAGATCAAATCAAATATTATTTAACAATAAATGTAAACTAAAAAAAATAATTTATTTATTTTTTTTTTTTTATAATAAAATATGAAAATAAATTAATAATTTACAATAAATGTGTAAAATTTCAAAATTAAAAGAAAGAGTGACTATAAAATATATATTATAATCAATTAAGCTTAAAATGAAGTTTGAAAATTGTTGTAACATACACAAAAGAAAAGTATAATAATTAAAGGAAAATGTTTCTAATATATAAATTATAATGGTAAAAACTGCATATTTGAATTTAATTTTAAATTGAACAAAAACAAACAAAATCATTTTCTTTTAGTATAAAAAAATTTATTTAAGATTTGTTTAAAAAAGTATTTAAACATAAAGAAAATAAATTGCTCAAATCCTATTAATATTGTAAAATGTGTTTATTAAACCAATACTGAAATAGTTTAGGTTTAAGAATATTAAAAAAAAAATGAAAAACCAAAAAAAAAAATTATTTTTAAATCAAAATTCAATAAAAATAAAAGAAACTTTTTGAAAATATCAAATACAGTATTGGTGGTATAATTACTAAATAAATAAATAAAAAAAAAAAAAAAGAAGAATACTTTAAAAAAGCAAATAAGATAAATTTTAAAATAATAACGTATTGTTTATAATTAATTTTTTCAATGTGCAGTAATTTTCTTGTTTTCTTGTTTTTTAAGAAATTAAAAACTTGTATTTAAATATTGTAAAGAACAAAAATTCTAATGAACACTCTTAAAGATTTCAATTTTTATAAATCCATTGTATTATATTATAATCAATGTATTTAAAAAAAAAAAAAAAAAAACAAAAAAAAAAAAAAAAATTCAATGCGAATTTTTTTTTTTAAATTTTCTTTTAAATTAGTTTATAATGCATATTCATCATTTTCATTTAATATTTAAACATTATTCGGTGAAATCAAATACAGTGAAGTTTTAATATAATTTTAATCAATAATTAATTTTAAATTATTCTTTATATTTAAATAAATAAAATGATCACATATTCAACATTTTGACTGAAAACTTAAAATCACTCAAAAAAGCAAATTAAAAATAAAATAAAATACGTTTAGATAGATTTTGTTAACAAATAAAATACATAGAACTTTTTTGTATCATTTTTATATTCTTTAAAAATTTTAAACAAATTTTTTCAATAAAAAAAAAAATGGTAAAAATGAAATAACAATGTTCTAGTTTTAATTATTGAAATCAAATTTTTTATGATTTTTAGTAATTAATTAAGTATGTCGATTTTATTATGAATTTTTAAATAAATCTGATTTTCTAAAAATGTAACCACAATAATAAAAATATTTATATAAATTATAATTTATTTATTTTCCTCTTAAAAGTACTTTTTCACATAATGTATATTTAAAATAATTATTTTTTTGTTTTACTATATTTGTACGTTAAAAATTTATATTATTTTAAATGAAATAGGCACTCTTGTTTTTTTTGGCTTTCATATTTTAATAAATAATGAATAAATCTCTGGTTTATAAATAAAATTAACATTTTTAATTTAAGAACAAACAAAAACATAATACATATATGAAAAATATTTGTAAAAGATAAATCGATCTTTTTATAATTATACATATAATAATATAAAATATCAAAGCAAAGAAAATAAAAACATAAAATTTTACAAGTGTTAATTAATAAACAGCAGTTTAAGCGTAAAATCAAGAATCAAAGCAAAACAAATATAATTTACTCTATTGGGAATTGAAATTGAATTAAAAAGTAATAAAGTTAAAGTCATTAATAAAAAAAAAAATTCTATAAATGAATACAGAAAGTAACAAACTGCAAAAAATCGTTCGTTAGCATGAATTGATTATATGTATTAAGATAAGCCATAAGTTTTATTTTTTATATAAAAGAAAGTTAAATACAATTTTTTTTTTTTTGACAATAGAAGGATTAAAATAAAAAATAAATCAAATTTATCAATCAAAATAGCGAATAATTTTTAAAATGAAAAATAAAATAAAAGAATATAATATTTTAATATTACATTTCATAAAAATGAATAAAATTTTTAATAGTACATAATAATTAATAAAATTGTTTTAATTATATTCGTTAGGTAATTAAAAATAATTTAAAATATATTCGAATAATTTAATATTTCTGTATATATTTATCATTTTTGAATCGGTATATGTAATATATATGTAAATCAAAACTAACATTTTATTTTGTAATAATAATGGTAATAATGGTAATTAATTAAATTATTTTTTTTTCCATTAAATATTACAGTATATTCGTAAAATTTAATTTTAATAATAGCATTTTGCAATAAAATGCAGTATATATGCTATGTTTATTAAAGAATTAAAATTAAATTAATTCTGTAATTTTATTGGTATTAATTAATTAATACTTTGTTTTATATAATTTTTTTTTGTTAATAATTTAAAAAATTGTTTTTTTTTATCAATTTTCTAAATAAATTAAAATAAATATAAAAAGTAAATTTGCCGAATTTATAATTTGTTATGTATTATAAATTATATAGTTATTATTTATTTGATTTTTGTTTTTATTTTGAATATCAGAATAATTTTTGACGAAATAAATTACATATTTTATTAAATTTAAATTATGAATATTTTTTATACAATTACGGAACTATTTATTAAAATATAATAATTATTATTATTATTATTAATTTTTCTTTTGTAAATTATTTCAAAAATTAAGTAATAATTTATATTAATCTATCATTATTGTAAACTTATGGCTATTTTACAATATTAAATATGAAACATTTTACTGTTTACAATTTTTATTGGCTTTAAACTTACTTTTCAATATAAATCGCTTTTATTTTAATTTTTTTTTTTTTTTAGTTTTTCTTATTTAAACTGACTGATACAAAAATATTAACTTACACCACACAAAATTCTAAAAATAAATAGAATACATTTTTTTTTTTACTACATTAATTAATATATGTAACATTAATACAATAATTAATCTATAATTAAATCTAAAAAAAAAAAAAAATATATATATATATATACATATATATTTATTGTATTATTCGAGATTTTTAAAAATATTTAGTTGATTTGATGTAAATATAAAAAAAAAGGAATTCTAAATTACTAATAAATTTACTTAATCCATACTGATACAATTTATACAAAAAAAAAAAAGAAATATTTAATTTTTCAAAATTTTGCTTAAAAAAAGAAGTGTTGTTACAAAATAGATACAGTAAAATCTTCATTTATGGGAGGAATAAAATATTTTTTTTAAAAAACAGTATATATGTTAATTAAAATCAAATTTTTATTGAATCATAAATTGAAAAAAAAATATAAAATTTATTATATACTAACAATATGAATTAATATAATAATTACACAAGTAAAAAGAGTTTATTTGATTTTTTTTAAACATTTTAAATACGCAGCCTAAACTGGTTAAATTATTCAATATATAAAATCAAAATCATATATCATTTAAAAAAAAAAATACCATATATGAAAGTATTACTGTATGTATATTTTATTTCTTGTATTCTCACCCTAAAAATATATATACTTTTATTTATATATATATATATATATATATATATATATTGATATGTATACTTAATTCATTAGGATAAAATACAAAATTATTATTTTTAAAATGCAATAACAACATTAAAATAAAATAAAAAAATAAAAACAATTTAAGCTAACATTTAAAAATTGTTGTACCAAAATAAAACATACATGTATTGAACTTAAAGAATGTTGCAACTTAAATTTCCTATCTATAGAAGCAGCATGTAAAAATATAACATAATAATGCAGAATAACAATTTATTTAAAAACTAAACAAAAAAAAAAAAAAATTTTCTGAATTATAAGTAGAATTTAAGTAGGATAACGAATGAGATATGGAACATATTATAAAGAAGAATTATTACAAAAACTTATAATAATATATTTAAACAAGAAAAAACAAAACAACTAGAAATAAAATGAATGGTTTTTAATTAAAAAACAAAAATAAAAAATTAAAGATAATTAAATTAAATTTAAAATAATTATTATTATATTAATTAGTTATTAATATTATTATATTTTTTTTTTTCCTTTTTGAAATTACGTATATGTAATTATTTAATATAATTAAAAATAAAACAAAAAAAAAAAAGAAAAATTCTTTAAAAAAGTATAGAAATTAATTATAAAAATTAGAATTAAATTAATGAAAACAAAAACTACAAAAAAAGTTTAAAATTATTTAATAAATAAAATATCGCTTAAAACACAGACTGGCGATAAAAAACAACAAAAAAAAAAAAAAAAAACGACAAAAAGAAAATATATATGCTTTTTATTTTATATTAAAATTTTTTCAGATTTTATTTTAATTTAGATATACATATGTATATCTTAAATCATATTAAATATTAGAAATATGTATAACTGCGCAATTTTGTTTTTTTGTGGGATATGGTAAATAAATATTCCGTGAATATTTGACGACTTATAATAATTTTGATTCACTAAAAACGCTGTAGTTAATAACAGTTCAAAATCTACAAAACATAATGACCCCTATTCTAAATTCCATCGTAGAGCTAAACCGTAGAGATTCTACGAAAAAGTGATTCTCAATTCCTAAAAAAAAATTTACTTCGAAGTTTTTTTTCGAAGTTTCGTAACAGCAATTCTCAATTCCAGTGTAATGTAAAATAATTGTTAAAAGTCTACAACAGAAATATTCATTCGTAGTAGTGCGTGCCTTTGTTTAGTTTTGTTTGCAATTTTATTTAAACTATTTCTTTTTTTTTAATAAAAATTTTTTTATTAACCTTGGAACCTCGGAATACAACCTTTTACAATCTTGGAATAAAAATATTTGAAATCTTTTGTTTTAAAAATTCAAAACATCTGATTTTCAAATTTCAAAACGTATAATTTTTAAACTTCGAAAAAAAGTTGCCATTGAAAATTAAAATTCATTTACGATATAATTTTGAATAGTTAAAAATAGTTCGTCGTATCGTAGCTAATTTTTCGTAGACATTGATGATGGAATTTAGAATAGCCGTGACAATGACTTGTGTTATTAGAAAATATTGCAGACTAACAATTATTTTACCAGCAGTTAGTGTGCTTTGCATTATGTAACAGAAGCTCTACTTGTATTTTGCAGTTATTAATTGATTGAAGGTGAACAGGGGCAAATTCTTTATTGTCCTGTGACACGACTCCTGATTTCAGTAATTCCGTTTGCGCTGCAACCATCAAAAATTCAACTGTCATCGTACTTTCGGTTATGCAGTTTGCAAGCGTCATTTTTTCGCCTATGCAAAAAAAGTCGAAATGTCAGTCAAAATTTTGCATACAAAGTCTGGGTAAAAATTTATGAATAGTTAAGAACTTTTGCTGTGAACAGTAGAAAAGGCAAAATATAAATATATTTTTGTTAAAATGGATTCTAATATATAATAAAAAGTATATTTTCTAGTGAAATTTTAATTATATTTTAAAATTTGAAGCATAAAAAAGCAATTGAAATAAAATATAAGTAATTTTTATGTTTTTAAATGGTCTTACTTATCCTTATTATATATATATATATGTTATATACATAATTTCTAAAAAATATTCTATATAAATTTTTAATTTTCCCTTACTTATAATTTCAGAACAATCAAAAATATAAAAATTTATACCAAAGTACACTAAACAAAAAAATTTTGTTCTTGTTCGTTAATGTCGGTTGCGTGAAAAATTTGCAAAAGTCTATTTGACAGTTTCTCAGTTGAATCAAAATCGAATCAAAAATCATTTGACTGAAACAAAATTCTTATTGAAATTGTTTAATTTGATATTTTGCTGTCAGATATTTTTCTGTTTGGTATTTTAAAGGTGTGTTTTAGCTTAACAATTTTTTTCCCGGCTTGATTTTTAATCAAAAAATGAAAGGGAGAAAGCCATAAGTATCATTATTTTTTATGATAATACAGTACATTAGACAAGAATAACAATATACATACCTTTTTTATATTGAAAATCATGGATATTTTGATCTGATTTGGTATAATTTTGATCTGATTTTTAAAAAATTATCTGAACGTGTTCCATAATTTGGGAAATCGTTGATAATTTTGTTTAATTGGCAGTACTGAATTTTCACAAAATTTGACAATTAATATTTTAAAAATTGTAAGCGGCATTTGATGAACAATATTTTAAAAGAGAAAAAAAGCAGAAATCTATATTAAAAAAAATTTCTGTTTCTGAATCATTAAATATTATATTAATAATGGTTGATATTTTCTTTCTTCTATTCATTTAAAATTTTTAATTTAATTTTTCAAAATAAAAATTCTAGAATGTCATATTCTATTGTAAAATATAAACAAATAATTTTGACATTTGTGGTCAGTGCTTTCATTTAAAATAGAAAATTTTAAAAGAGAAATTTTTTGCAGTGATCTATTTTTTTCTTATGTAAAATTTCAATATACTATCTCTTTCTATTTTCCTGATTAAAAATAAAGTCGGGAGAAAAATTTTTAAGCTAAAACCCACCTTAATAGAGCCATTTTAAAATTTGTTTGACGTCAATTAAAATGACGAAATGTATATTAATATATTGAAATCTTTCAAATTTAAAAAAAATGAGTAGTTTTGTGAGAGTTTCGGTTATTATCAATTTTTTTCTTTTGAGAATACAAAAGAAACTACACAAAAAAAAAAAAAATTTACATTTTCGTTTTGAAATTAAAGTAACACTAACAACTTTTAATTGAATGCGTAAATGCAGAGATCTTAGCAACAGCAATTAAAAATTACCGACGCCAGCGTCAATGGCAAATGGCAATTAACCTGACTAATGTTTGGTTTATGACAAAGAATTTGGTTTATTTTAAGAATTTAATTTATTTATTTATTAAAACTGTTAGCGTTTTTTATTTAATGATTATGTCTGAGGCGCTGATTAAATTTGCTTAAATACAATAATGTACTACAATTTAATTTGTAACATTTGTTGTTTTATTTTTACTTCTTTTTTATACGTTTCTACCTTTTCCATTATTTAATTTCTTCTGCTCTTTTATATTGTATTAATTCAACTTCATACCTTTATTCAAGATATTAATTCTTCTTGATTATATATTTTGGTTTTCAACATTTGTCACTCGGCTCAGTACAATATCTTCATGTCCAGCTCTTTTTTGATTATTTATTACTAGTAATTTTTTTTCAATAACCCTGACTTCAAAATTGTAGATACATTTACTGTAGTATTTTGCAAAGTACAGCATTCAAAAAGTTTATTGCACAGATATCTACAAAGTTTTACATTCAATATTGTTTGTTATACGCAGATAATGTGTCTGAAGTTCGTATTTTATGTATACAAAAATTTGTAGCTGCTTTAATATATATTTCAAATCGTATTGTATTTTGATCTTTGTTATCTATTTTTGTTGGAGTTATTATGAATTTGGATGTTTAAAAAAAAAAAAATTATAAAATAGTTCTTGACAATTTTAAGCAGATGTTTACACTTCAAAAACTTTATATGCAATGTAAATAAATGCATTGTATATTTGTGGTTTATATCTGCATTGTAGTAAAAGTTATAATACTGTAGTAATAACGCAGATATATGGTATTTGGACCGCTTCCGTACATCTAATTTAGTTTTTGTTTTGAATCCATTTTTTCTTTACATTGAATTTTAAATCTATCCATAACTTAATAGATCTAATAGCGTATATAGGACCTAGTAAATGGAATTTTTTATTAATTTCTTTCCATTTTTTTTTTTTAAATATTTTTCGTTATATTCGAATAATTTTTCATTAAATTACTTTTTCTAATTGATTCTAATTGCTGAAGCTTCTATGTAGTTTTTCCTACTTTTACGTAACACCAAAAGCGATTATTTTTTGTATCTTTTAAAAAGTACGTTCGCGAATGGAATAATATGTTTATAAGAAATTAAAGCGTTTTATTTGGAAATAAAATATATTTACTTTTATTTTGTATTTTTATTTTTTGTACTTTTTCAAGTTCATTATAAATAATTCTAAATATGTATTTTCATCACAAACTTACAAATATTTTTAAATATTTGTTCTTTATCTGTTTCCTTCCAAATTAAAATATTCAAAATTAAAATTTAAATACCCGTACGAACCCGTTGCTTATAATATTATATTTTTAATTATTTTAAAATAATTGGAATAAGATTTATAATTTCTGAAACTATGATTTATGTATGATTCTTCAAACGCAAATTTTAACCCACCACCTAATGATTATCAATCCAAAACTTTTCCAAATATGCTAGAGAACCATTTAATACTAAGCGGAAAACATGAAAATTTTTGGAAAGTTCTACATCGTTTGAAGTAATTTTATGGAAACATTAAATATTATAAGCTTTACATATTTGCACAATTTAAAGTTAGGGCTATTTCAAAATTTGCAGGACAGTAACTCCATAATGAGTGCGGCTACAGAAAAAAGTTCTTTTATAAAATTAATGTTTTTACGATATCTATCAGTAGTATTTTATGGCTCTACTTCAAACGATGTAGAATTTTTGATAAATTTTTATAAAAATTTATCCCAATTTTATTTTAATTTTTAATTCGGATCTCACCCAAAAAAATAGGGAATCTAAAAATTGAACCAAAAATATTTTGTGTCATTTTCAAGCCTCTAGCTTTCTAAGTTTTTGAGTTATCGTGCTGACGGGCGGACGGACAAAGCTAAATCGACTAATTTTTCGATTCTGATCCGATCCATAACTTTAAGTATATAGCTTGCTTATTTCGAGGTGTTAGAAACGGAGGAGTAATTTTATTATACCGATACTTTTCGTACGGGTATAATGATAATAATTTAATAAAATGAATACAATTTCATTTTATTAAAGTACAAAAGATAATTTTGGAAAAAGTAAAAAGAACTGAAATAAATCTGAAAACTTTAGTAAGTTCAGTAGATTTAGATTAACAATATTACTTGGAATGGACCTTTTAATAATAATAAAAATTTTGATATTTGTTAATTATTATATTAGTATTACAGCTGATGTTGTTAATGAAAATAATGACAGTAAGTTTTACAAAATCTTGATTTTATATTGGTTTATTTTACATATAATTATTTTTTTTTAAATTAATTTTAGAAAAGGTTTTTTGTCTTTTCTCAGCTAAAAATATTGTACAAAATGGTGTTGTAAATTTTCAAATTAAGGATATTAATGAAGATTACTGCACACATTTGATTTACGATTATGTGGATATTGACACCAATGGACAAGTTAAGTCTCTAGATCCAATATTTGATTTTTACGATAATTATGGATCAGGTAAATTTCAATTTTAACCCAATATTGCATATAAATTAACTAGTAATATAGTATTAGTAGTAATTTTAAATGGTGTACAATTAGTATACATGTAATACATTATTTCTGTTTAAGTTGTTTTGCATATATTTAGAACAAAGTGAATTTTCCAATTTCAATTTTATAACCTTGATCTTTATACCCGTACGATAAGTATCGGGTATTATTATATAATTACTTCTTCGTTTGTAACACTCGAAATAAGCGAGCTAGATATAGACTCAAAGGTATGGATCTGTCAGTACGATAACTGAAAAACTGAGAAATGTAGAGTTTTGAAATTTACACAAAATATTTTTAGATCAATTTGTAGGTTCCCTATTTTTGTTGGTTGAGATCCGCCCAAAACTTCGGTTAGCTCTCGAACAACGAACTTTTTGATCTCCACATTTTTTATAAACATTTTTTAAAAATTCTATATCGTTCAAAGTAGAGCCATGAAATTTTAACTACGGACGCAAAATAAAATGATTTTATGGAACAACATTTTTCTGTACCCCATCCGTTGCGGAACTACAGACCCCAAAGTTCGAAAAAACCCTATATTTAAATTGTTATAGTACAAGTTCTGTAAGACGTATCTTCTATCTTAAAACACCACACGGTAACTGGTTTTATTAGCTTTACAAATATATACATAATAAACATATACTTTTTCCATATGGTGTCTTAATTTAATGTTATGCAAAACTCAATTATTGTAAAATCCTTCACCCCTTCTACCTTTCAAACTGTGTTAGAAACTTTAAATTTTGAAAGGAGTTAGACCTTTGTATATAAGTATAAGTCGATTTTAGAAAACAGTTTTGTATCGCCCCCGTTTATATATAATAAGAGTATAGCGGCGTATGCATTAGTATTTTATTGTACTTATAAGAAATTATTCTATGAATGAAATATTTTTAAAGAAATATTGCTATGTATGGTGTAATATAAATGTGTAAGTATAAATTAATATATATGTACATTCACCACTTATACTATTTATGGTACTATAGCATATTTGGAAAAGTTTTGGATTAATAATGGATAGGTGTTTAGTGAGAATCTGGGTTGGCAGAATCATATATAAATCATAGTTCCAGAAATTATCTTACCCAAATCTTACCCAAATTATTTTAAAATAATGAAAAATTAAAAAGGTAATATTATAAGCAAAGCTGTAGAACTAATAGGTTTGGGTACGTACGTGTATTTAAAAGTTGACAAGGGCAACTGTATTCTTTCTCGTTTAATTTAAAAATTTGTTTTTTTCTGTTTTTAAGTATTAAAAAGTAAAGAATAACTGATAACAATAAATTGTTGTTATCTATCTGTATTTAACTTCCATGTTAATAAGTAATAAAAATTCGTTCGTTCTTAATATTAATATAATCATATCGAACACAAGTTGAGAAAAAAAACAATCATTAAAATAAGACGGTATTTTAAGTTACATACATAATCATTAAAAAATCGTTGCAATCTCAGAATAATAAGATATTTTGTATCAGATGACAATTAAAAAGTAGGCCAGTATCCCAAAAGAGCTCTTCCCTTGACCAAAGATGCAGTCAAAGTAATATAGAGAAATAAACAACGAACAAATAAATACATAATTTTAACTTACATTTTTTGACTAATAATTTAAATGTATTGTAATATCTTTGACTAGGGGCCTCAGTGGTCTAGTGGGTAGAGCGCTTAAGATGCGCTGCATATACCGAGGAAGTGTCGGTTCTAATTCCACACACGTTGTACGATTAATTCCTCCTTACGGCATTTACAGATGCACCTGTAATTATTGGCGTAACTTCCTTATCGTCACATTTATAGAATAAAGTAAAAAACGAAAATCGGGTAACTGCCATACAAATTTTTGAATTGAGGTATATCTCAAAAACTAATAGGAGGTTGCCCATGAGGTTGCAAATTAAAATGAGCAAGTAAGATGTTAGAGTAAGCACTTTTGCAATTAAAGTTTGAAATTAGTAGTACTATATTTTTAGATAGCAGCACCCGTATTTGAAGCTATATTAAAAGTATCAGCAGTTTTTGCGTAATTTGAAGATTTGATATATATTTTTTTATTTATTGTAAACTAAGGGTTTTAACTTTTTACTCTAAGCAAAAAACTATTCGGTTACAACGTTTGCAAGTTCATATAACACAAAGTTCTGCAAATGTTTTTAATTGATCTGATATAATTTTGTTTTATATAAAAAAATCAAATATTTGAAAGAAACACATTCAACACCGGTCAATTCTACTAATAACCATATATAATATAACCATGATCAGTTGCTTTCGACATAATATATTGTATACATATATATAGTCTAAACCTAAAGGGTCATTGTATTAAAATTCTGACAATTATATAAACATTATATTAACTAGAAACTTTTATTTTTGATTATTAAGGTAATATTATAAAATTCAACGAAAAAAAACAATATAATAACAATTTAAAAAGTTTGGTGGGTTTTGGCGGATGGGATAGTAGAGAACCACCACGACGATATTATGATATATTTACAAATGAAGAAAATCAAAACAGATTTATAAAAAGTGCAGTTAGTTTTTTAATAAAGTATAATTTTGATGGTATTGTATTATATTGGTCATACACGGGCAATGTAGGTGATGCACCAAATCTGGACAAGTACACTCTTACATCACTTTTAAAAAAATTAAATATAGAGTAAGTAAACAAATCCTAAAAAGAATTTCTTAGTAACTAAAAAAATTATTTTCCTCTTTAGATTTAAAGAAAGAGATTTTATACTTGTTATTAATTGTCATGGATATAATGGTACAATGGATCAATCGTATAATGTTAAGGATGTTTCTCAATATGTTGATTATATTTATTTGATATCATATAATTTTTATGGTGAATTTAGTCAACATATTGGAATAACAAGCGCTTTATATTTACATCCAAATGAAACAGATAAAGGATTAAGTGTTGATTCTATTATAAATGCTTGGATTAGTCGTGGGGCTGATCCAAATAAAATCATTATGTCAGTTCCATTATATGGGAGAACATTTACTCTTAAAAATAAAAATCAAACTGAACCAGGTTCATTATTTATTGGTCCAGGACGTTTAACTGAATATATTCCTTATCAAGGTTTTATAACTTACATGGAATTATGTCAAAAACTACATTTAGAATCCTGGACTGTTAAATGGGAAGAAACCCAAAAAAATCCTTATGCATTTAAAGATGATCAATGGATTAGTTTTGAAAATGAGAAAAGTTTAGAATTGAAAGCAAAATATATCAATGAAAAAAATTTAGCTGGTTTTGCTGCTATAAGTATAGAATATGATGATTTTAGAGGTGTTTGTGGTGAGAAACATGCTCTTCTGAAAGCTTTAAGGAAATATTTAAACACACCAAAATTAGATGATCAGTTTATATTAAAAATTAGTATTTTTAAAGAACATTAAGGAAAAATCTTTTCAATGTGTTTATTATAAAACAGAAAACATAAATATTTTTTAAAACTTATATAAATTGAAAATATGTTTTACAATTATTATTTTACCAATTTAAAGTTGTAGTTGAACTAATTTTGTTGTATATAAAATTTATAATATCTACATAACTTTTTTTAGTTTTGTATTTTATATTTTAAGTTAAAATAACAAAAACATACAAAATAAAGTAAAGTATATAGTATATAAGATTTTTATATTAAAATAAGATGTGATGTATGTGATATAAATTTTCCTTTTATTCGCATACAAATCAGGAATAGGGAAAGTCCAAACAATTTGAGATCGGTCGAGCATTTCAATATCTCATACCACTCTACAGACTACAGAAATTTTAAGTCTATCTTGCCTATGTTAAGGAAGACCAACCTCGGAGCTTTTTGACATCAATGTTAGCAAACTAACACTAAGAGCCAGACTTACGATAGTATATGATTAATTTCGCATTGCAATTTTACATCATGCATTTGCAATACTTAACCAATAGGATATAAATTGCCTTTTCTCTATTAGATTTTTAGTTTTTAACCATCATTTAACTGACAATAATTAAGTAAGTAATCTAGCATTGCATTTTTGAATAAACTTTAGACTTTTCTTCAATCAGAATTTAAATAAATAAATTATTAATAGAATGGTACGAATTAAACGAAACTAGAGCTTTAAAATATCTTTAAATAAAAAATAAAACAAAAAAATTAAAACAATTTTTTTATAAATCTGAAGTTAAAAGATTCCAAAGGAAGTAGTTTAAGCTTTAAGAATTTGCATCTAAATTTATAGCATTTACATTTCTTATAGGAAAGATATGATTGTATGGTTAAGAAAATCAAATAAGTGTTTGGCTTAATTAATGAAAAAATTTTAACTAAATATTGCATTTGGTGAAATTTATTTTACTCATGAAAATTTAGGAAAAGAAAAAATAATATTAAACATTTTAAGAGAGGGTATAAAGCTCTCTAAGCCAAGGGTACAAAGCTCTCTTTTATAAATTTAATAATATTATAATTTTTAAAATATTTTAGTTTAAATTCCCTGTCGCTAATCTGTGTAGAACAAATATAAACGATCACTTATTAATAAATATATAGATGTATATATTATATTACCGTATAGTATTAATAATATACCCAGATCAATTAAATTTTTTTAATTAAATGAAATTGAAATTTCTTTAAAATCCTTCCTGGAGTTAAAAATGTGGAAACAATTTCTAATAGATATTTGTTTTTTGTTGGAGAGGAAATAATATTATTTTGAGAAGAATGTATAAAGGTAATATCGAAGTAATAGAAATTATACAACCATTTTTATTAATATAAAAAAATTTTAAATTATATTTTCTTTTCAGCTTTGTCAACATGTGACACAATTAACATTTTCCTTTGGTAAGAATAAATAATATATTATTAGACTTGCATTTTATAGAATGTAAAAAATACGACAAGAAAACGATATTTTAATTAGACTTTCTAAAACTTGTATAAATAATTTAAGCTAGTTTAAGAATTTTAAAAAATATTTTTTTTTTTGACAAAATTTGTTTGGGGAAAAAAAATGAATTCAAACTTTTGAATAATTTAAAAAATAAAAATTTCCATTATAAGAAATTGTTATAAACTAACCATATTATAATATTATAGAGTTATAATATTATAATATACTATATGTATGTAAATATATTTATTATCAAAAATTTAAACAAAGCTATTCTGAACTGAATTTGACTTGCATTTGGTGATAATGTAATTTCATTTCAGCTTACTATTTTCGCTACACTCGTTTCTTTTCAATTTTTTTTTCTCTTTAATACACATTGAATCATATCCAGCCAATTGTGTAATGGTTAAGACATCGGCCTTTGATACGAACGGTTTCGGGTTCAAACCCCGGCTGGGTCATATAGATTAATAAAATAATATAGATTTTTCTTATAATATATGATAAGTACAATATAATTAAATTAAAAAAAAGTATATATATATGTCTTATAAATTATAATTAATATCATATTGTAATATATTATAATAAAATAATAATAAAACATAATTCTTGTAAAAGATAATAGATGGCGTAGAAATAAAGAAACGTCTCATATAGGAGAGTGGAGTAATAGAAACGGCTCCTTATAGGAGAATGGCAAGGCAAAAAAAAAACATTGAATCATATAACCATTAACCATCTATATTTGTCGAATTTGTTTTTCAAATTTATATAGAACAAGGAAGAGTGCAGTAGAGTAGACTGTGTCAACTGTGGGATACCCATATGAACGTAATATACAGTGTTTCTATAAAACTTGATCATCTTTTAAAAACTTTCAGATGTTTTACTACCGATATTAACTACAGAGATATATTTATGTAAATTGTGGAGTTGTATGACAGTTAACCGAATCTATTGCACAAGCACAACCAAATTTTACAGAAGTTGTTACCATAAAACTTGATCATCATTTGCAAAATTTCAGATACCTAGCTTGAATAGATACTGAGTTATTTCCATATAAAGAAAGAAGTTGTATGGCAGCTACTCGAACTCGGCGGCCGAAAATGCTGGATTTAAATAGCAAAACTAACAATTTTACAAAAGTGACGTAAAAAAATTTCAGACTCCTAGCTCCTTTATTTTTTGAGTTAACGTGCGGACGGACGGACGGACGGACGTACATGGCTTAATCGACTCAGAAGTCAGAATTCGATTCTGAGCCGATCCATACCTTGGATATTATATCTAGCTCGACTCCTTTAAGATGTCACAAACGTAATGGCAAATTTATTATACCTTTGAACATAGTTAATACGGGTATAAATATATAATAATATACATATGTATGTATGTATGGATTTATGGGTTAGCAAACATTTGCCAGGTCACAGTTATACTTAATATATTAATAAAATATTCTTTGTCTACACAAAAAAAACGGGTACAAATTACAATTATCATGTATACAAATAACTATCAATAATCAACGGTACTTTAAGCAAATAAATTAATGATTTCAAAAAATTTAAAAGTACAAAATTAAAAGAAGAATTAATCAGTATTTTTACAAGTTATTTTATTGAATTAATTTTAAATTACAATAATTAAATTTGAAATAAATATACAAATTTCTTTATTTTTGATTTTGTGAAAATCTTTTTTGAGTAGAAAAAGAATAAATAAAAACTAAAAACGTAAATAAATTTTTATTGAAAATTTGAATTTTTGAATTGAAAATTTTTTGTTTATTTGTATATTAGACTCTATTTTAAGTTTAAGAGCATTTTTCTACAAGATCGACTACTTTTTTTTTTAAATTATAAAACGACAACTCTGAGAAGACAAACATTTAATTTTAGAATATTAGTAATATTATAGTGAAAATAATTTTTATAAAAATCACATAATATATTATTACATTTTATAATAAAGTAACTACTATTTTAATTGTTTGCATTCTTTCATAATTGAAGATAGAGAGCAGATGATACTTTTTTTTAATAACTTACTTATTTTTTAAAATCAGTATGTATATGTTTTGTAAAACGGTACGTGAAGAAAATTAAAATAAAAATTATACTTATTAATTTATTTTCACATTTTTTCATTATATATAATTAATTATATTATATATGTATATATAATAATATAAGAAGAATTTTTGTATTTTATTAATAATTTTATTTTTATTTTTGGAAAATCCCAAATCTTCAACTAAATTGATAAGAACTTAAATATTGTTTTTATTTAATATTACTATAATAAGTATGTATATTAATAAATATTGTTTATGTATTTAATGTATATTATGTATATACAACTAACAAATAAAAAAAGTTTGCAATATTTATATTTATAAAGAAAAAAAAAAAACATATGTATATTTATTTCTTCTTCTCACTGCTCTTATTTATACATCTGTAAGTATTCAAAATCAAATTAAATTAAATATTTCAATCTTTCAACTGGACGGCATAGTATAGTTAAAATGTCGTCCTTTCATTCGAGAGACTTAGGTTCGATTCCCGATAAAATCCTAAAACTTTTTATCTAGTCAAATCTGATTTAGCAACCATTCGCCATTGTATTCTAAATATAAATTAAAATATAAAATTATTATTAAAATATCAAATTTATATACCCAAAAGCCTCAATAGACACTGGGTTATATTCATTTAAAAAGAGAAGTTGTATGGCAGCTATTCGAATCTGCTGGCCGCAAATGCTGTATTTAAATAACAAAACTAACAAATTTATAAAAATGACATAAAGAAAATTGTAAGCTCAAAGCTCTTTTATTTTTTGAGTTATCGTGCTGGCTAATGGGCGGACAGACGTATCACAAAAGAAATTTTGCAATAAAAACCGAAGCAGTTATTATTTTATTGCAAATTTATAACTGATTTTTTCAAAAATATTGTATTCTTTTTGAGATTTAAATTTGTAAAAATAAGAATAGAATAATAATTGTATTTAAAAATTTCATAACTTAAAAATGTTTATTAGTAACACAGTTATTTGATGGTAGTCTATCTATTGTATTTCATAAAATGAAAGAAAGTTGTTGTAGTTGATAGTGTAAAGTAAATTGATCATAAACAAAATGTGTTCTTCATGAATCTTAAATTTTTTTTTTTTAGTAAATATTAATTTTATAATCCTATAGAGTATATTCAAATGTTAAAATATACAGCTAAGTCTAGATTTGTGTCGATTAGTTTGCGGTTTTTTGAATTTGTGTCACACCTAAACGAATCTCAATTTGCGACGTAAACTTTTCGGAATTGTGTTTTTTGGCTACGATTTTTTTTCAAATTTTTTTATTTATTTGTATTTATTTTGTAAAAATGGAGTTACATATACATATATGTATTTTTAAAGAATTGTTTTTTTTTTAGATATTTCGGAGTTTTGCCTATTTATTATTATTCTTCTAGGTGTTGATTGTTTTAGTTAGTTTTAAAAAAATTACCTAGCATGTGTTTTTTTTTACCTCTGATTAATTTAAGGTTATATTTCTTAAATTTTTTAAATTTATATTTATAATTTTCAGAACATATGTTAATTTTGAAAAAAAGAAATTAAAATCAAGAGAACTCAACTAAGTTAATTACAGATTTATCGGATTGCTAATAAATATAACATAATGTTAAATATATATTATGTAGTATGTTTTACGGGTTTATGTTCTTTAAATTATCAATTTTATCGATTTTCGGATATTTTGAAGTGAATCTACGACGGAAATCGGGATCTAGGTGCATGAAATGAAAAAAATAATATGTAATTATCTACGTATTACATAATATATAGCAATTATTTGGTATTATAGCAAATAATATCGCTTGTCAATTTATTGTAGCCGATTTACTTTAATTAATGCATACTAAATGTTTTAAAAAATTCGATAAGTCACTCTTTATAGAATTCTTATTGAAATGAATTTAATTTAAATATATTTTTTGTTTTTTTAATTGAAATTCGGCATTAACATAATTATTTTTTCAAATGAAATGGGAAACTAAAATTAATTTTAATCTTTGTTTGTATTGATCAAATTTAATCGAACTGCAGGAAAAGATGTATAAGAGAAAAAGAAAATATAAATTTAATTTAATAAGAATTGATAAGAAATATTAATTTTAAGTCTTAACTTAATCATTTTATAAAAAGTTTTATGCTCCCAGTTTGTTTAAATCATTTAAATTATAAAGTATGTTTTTTATAATTAGATTTCTATTAATTTTGATACTTTTTATTTATCAGAGAAATGTAGTAAAAGCGGAGGATACTAACAGTTAGTTAAAAAAAAAAAACTGCAATATTATTTTTCTCTACAAAATAAAAATTATGTTGTTATAAATTTTAGAAAAACTCTTTTGTATGTACTTGACCAGATCTGATGAACGACAAGGAATCGGACATTTTACAGTCGAAAATATTAATGAAAAATATTGTACACATTTAATATATGCATACATGGGTATTGAAGATAATGGAAAAATCAAATCGTTAAGACCAGTTTTGGACTATGAAAAAAATAAAGGAAAAGGTGATCCTTACAAAAATAATACATTAAAATTATTAAATTAAATTTTATAAAATTTTCTACTTTTATTTTGTATATTATTATTAAATATTTTTTATTATTTCTAGGCAATATAAGAAAATTTAATGAAAAAAAACATTATAACACAAATTTAAAAACTCTTGTTGCTGTTGGTGGATGGGATCCTACAGAAACTTCAAGACGTTATTCTGATATATTTAGGGATGAAGAAAATCAAAAAAATTTTGCTAAAAGTGCTGTTGAATTTATATCCATACATAATTTTAATGGATTGGCTCTTCATTGGGCGTATCCAGGTATAAATGGAGGTGATCCAGTTCAAGATAAACATACATTTTCAAGTCTTTTACAAAAATTGAGAGAAGAGTCAGTTTAAAATTATCATTGAGAAAAACAAATGATAATTTTTTTATATTTTTAGATTAGGTAAAAGAAATTTTATTCTCACTGTTATTTGTCAAGGATTGAGCAGTCAGATCGATGAATCATATAATGTAGCAGAAGTTTCTTTAAATGCTGATTATATTTATCTTACTTCATATGATTTGTATGGTGAATGGAGTAAATCTATTGGAATTAGTAGTGGTCTTTATTTGCATCCACGTGAAATAGATGAAGGTTTAAGTGCTAATTCTGTTGTAAATAATTGGATAAGTCGTGGTGCATCATCAGCTAAACTTGTTTTAGGTGTACCATTATTTGGTAGAACATTTACATTAAAATATCCCAATCAAACTGAACCTGGTTCATTACATAATGGTGCTGGGAGAAAAACACCACAATTACAATTTGCAGGACTTATAAGTCATATGGAATTATGTGAAAAATTTAATACGGAATCCTGGACAATGAAATGGGAGGATACTCAAAAAAATCCTTATGCATATAGTGGTGATCAATGGGTTGGTTATGAGAATGAAAGAAGTTTAGAAATCAAATCAAAATATGTTTTAGATAAAAAATTAGCTGGTATTGCAGCTGCATTTGTTGAAGATGATGATTTTCGAGGAATTTGTGGTGAAAAATATGTTTTACTTAAATTATTAAGCAGTTATTTAAAAATTGGTGATGATTCTGAATATGAATATGTAATAAATGTGAGCGTTTTTAAAAAAAGTTTAAAGAATCAGTTCAGTCAATGTGTATATCATAGCTCAGAAACCATTGATTTGAACCCAACTATTTAATTTTAATATTTTTATTTTAATAATTATTTTAATAATTATTTTTTTTATAAATTGTTTATTCAAAATTGTAAATGAAGATTAATAAATTCATTTTTTAAATTTTAATTTAATATACCATGCGTTTGTTTTTTTATTAGTTATTTGAACTGTGAAAATTTAAAAATTTATGAATTTTTTCAAAAATAAAAAAAATATAAAAAAATATTACTATAATATATGTATCTTAGAAATAAAATATTGGTCTCAACAAAAAGCCAATATACTCACAAACCGTAAGTGGTTTTCTATTAGCACTTGCACTATATAAATCTGGCCCATATTAGATCCTAAACTAGACTTTTATGCCTAAATTGTTGCAATATTGGTAATATAATAGGTGCGATTTTAACGAAACACTGCCCGATCAGTAGACATGCCAGAATGTGAGAGACTTTTGCAGGTGCGGCAAAAAAAAAAAAAAAAATTAATTTTTCACTTTTTGTGCAAGTGTCGGCTCTTGCTCTAAAAAGAAAAATATTTCTGGGGAAATTCATTCTTAAATAACCTTTTGATTTGTCGGAGGTGGACTTAATCGATTTACAGAGCTTTATAATAAGCTTCCAATAGTTTAATTAAAATGTGAAGGTATGTAATGTATAATGTAAGATTATGTAACCAAATACAAATAATATACATGCTTATATGTTTTGTAGAATAAACGAGTAAAAGAATAATAATAATAATTTATGAAAATAAATAAATAAAATCGCTTTCAAAATTTAATTTCGTTAATAAAAAATTATTCTCAGTATCTAATCATACATTGAAGAGTGCAATAGTCTTAATTGATAAGGATTAAATATAATTGTATATATAGGCAAAAATATGAGAAAAATAATATTAAAATTGTTTCTGGTAATTTTTTTAGTAAAAAGCCTCCCGAATAGAGTATATGGCAACAAAAGTAATAAATAAAAAAGTATTTTAATTGTTTTATTATTATTTTTTTTTTTAAATTATGTAAAATTTAATGTACAAACAAACAAATAATATATTTTTTAATTATAATATTGTAATTGTATTTCAGAGAAAATATTTTGTTTTCATGATGCTCATTTAGCATACAGTAACACAATAA
This sequence comes from Poecilobothrus nobilitatus, assembly GCA_947095535.1. Taxonomy (NCBI): domain Eukaryota; kingdom Metazoa; phylum Arthropoda; class Insecta; order Diptera; family Dolichopodidae; genus Poecilobothrus; species Poecilobothrus nobilitatus. The sequence continues at coordinate 23,777,328 of OX352773.1, read as the reverse complement.
AATTTCAAACAAAATTTATAAATCCATTCTTATGTACTCATTTGATTTATGGATATTTTGGAGTTTTTCAAAATGGTACACTAAATTCTAATAATCCAAAAATTGATTTTGATAGTGAAAATTCAATTGGTAAGTTTATTTTTTTCCTTTTATTAAATGTTTGAAATTTTAAATTTAAACTTACAAGATCCAATATTTATTTATACAATATATCTTATAGCGATCAGTCAGCTATAGTGTTAATTTTTATGTAATACTAATACCAATAATATTAGCTGCTACAGTTACAGTGGGGTTACTTTCAATTATTATCTCATGCAGCAAGGTTTTATATACTATACTGTACGTTGTAACTGCGTTGTTGCGGATTCATACTTTCCTTACAGTCCCACTCCCAGTTCAATGTTTCCGCATCCTATTGTCCTATCCTTTCATATCCCTACTATCTAGCCAATATACTGGGTTAACATCAGGTACAGGTTTCATCCCATTATATTGGCTAAAGGGCGAGGTTTTTTTTTGTCAGTAAGAATCTATCACTATTCTTGGTGTCTTTGGAAGATTTCCACCTGTCTTAGGAAAAGAAAAAAAAACTATTCTATAGTAGATCACAATAAATCTATATGAAATTTACTAAATTTATATAAATCTATATAAAAGCCTACTTTTTATGATTAATAACAAAATTGATTTTCATTTAAATATTAAATGACAAAATTGTTGTAGTGCCAGACTATTGTTCGAATGCATAAAACTATAAGCTTGAACTCAAATCTTACTTTTTAAAACAAAAATTATACATTTGAGTTTGTGATTTTGTATCTCAAAAAGTATAAAATATAAAAGTTCAAGTTTAGTTTTATGCATTCAACCCAATTTTAATTTAAATATAAGTGTCATATTATTTTGAATACCGCAAATATGTATAGTAATGATAAGAAAAAAAAATTAACTATTCAGAAAAATTTTTCCATGAAAGCTTTTATAAATTTTTTGAGCATTTTTACACTTAATAAAATTAAAAAAAAATCCAATAAAGATGTTAAATCCAAAATAATTATTACTATCACACATTTATACGTTACCAATGTGTTTAAAAGCTTAGAAGACCATACCTTTTGTTGAAATTGATTGGAATTGATTGAAAAAAATTTTTTTTTTTTTATATTGCGAATCAGGATGTTCACTCGATTGTACATAATTTCAAATAAATCAATAAATAATATATTAAATTTAACTAACTTTTTATATTTTAGGACAAATTAAAAAAATTTCATATTTAAGAAATGTTAATAAAAATTTAAAAATATTGGGTGGAATTGGTTACAATCATTTTGATGAATCGCTATCAAATTTCACAAAAATTATAGAAAATTCAATAGGTAGAATAACTTTTACAGAAAATTTATTAAAATTTGGTAAAAAACATGACTTTAATGGATTTATATTAAATAGTCATATTTTACCAAATTTAGATGAAACAAATGCTTTACAAGAACAAAAAAGAAATTTTAGTCGTTTGCTTAAAAAATGTAAAGAAATGTACGTAATATTTATATAAGTATTTTAAAAAGTTTTTTTTTTTTTTTTTTTCTTATATATTATTTATAATTCAATTTTTAGATTTCATCAAAATAATTTAACTTTTGGTATAATTGTTCGAAATGATGAACCATCAAAATTATATGAAATAAAATCTGTCAGTAGACTATCAGATTATATAATAATTGGTGGCTATGATTTGTATGGTGTTGAAGATAGAGGTCATATTGGAATTCATACTGCACTTTATAATCATCCAAAAGAAATAAATAAAAAATTAAATGTAAATTATTTTATTAAAAATTGGTTACAAGAAGGTGAGCTTATTATATAAATTTTATTAAATTTAATTAAATTTCATTAAAATTTTTTTTTTTTTTTCTTTTTTGTTTTTTGATAGGTGGAGTTGCAAGAAAAACATTTTTAGGAATAGCATCATATGGACGATCATTTGTACTAAAATATCAAAATCATACTGAACCCGGTTCTGAATATATCAAAAATCCGAATGAAAAGCTTATTAATAACAATATTATACCATATAGTGAATTATGTAGATCACTTAGTTTTTCAAATTGGATTTTAAAATGGGAAGAAACTCAAAAAGTTCCATATGCATTTAGTAATTATGAATGGATTGGTTACGAGAATAAAAAAAGTATTACAATAAAAACAGATTATGTGATTGAGAATAAATTGGGTGGAATTGGATTTTTTCATTTAGAAAATGATGATTTTAAAAGTTACTGTGAAAAAAAAAATTCTTTTCCTCTGTTAAGACAATTAAATATTGAATTAAATAAAGAGATAATTTTAAAAAGTAAAGAATTAGAGGAAAATATTGAAAATGAAAAGAGTATAATTAATCAATTTCATAAAGAGATAAATTTAAACAAAAAAAATGAAATACAAAATATAAAAATTGAAAAAAGACTATTTTTTGAGAGTGATGAAAGAAATGAAAAAATAAAAAATAATGAAATACTTATTTCGTTACATTTTTTGGCGAAAAAAAGAAATGAGCAAAAATCATTTGAAATTATCTTTTCAAAAATTATTAATTTTGAAATAAATTGATTTAATGAAAGTAATTGTTTGTTTTTTTGTTTTTAACTACATATTGAGTGTTACAGTTTCTTTCGAATTATAGAATTAAACCTTATTTAGCATATTTTCTAAAATTTTTGTTTTGAAAAAATTTCTTATTACAAAAATCCCGTCCATCTTGTTACAAAAATTCTACACCGGATAAGATGAAATTTTCAAATTTCAAATTTAATCATGTCTATAGATCTAATATAAATATTAATATTGTGAAATAATATTTTTATAATTACCTGCATTAGGTACAGAGTTACAGTCGGTCAAAGTTTGGAAATTATCTAAGTATTAATCTCAAGTTTTTAAGTTTTTCTTAATATTTTCTCAATATAAAAACGTCAAACGACACAGGCAATTTTTTTTTTAAGCATTATTATTATAAATCAATATAAAAATTATATAACTTTTTGATATTTGGAATTTAAATTTACCGTTATGTACTATTAATTGTGCAAAATTTTAATTCATCTATATCTTCGGAATTGTTTTAGTTGAAGGCTATTTTTTTAGATACCTATAACTTGGACACTAATTTAAATTTATAGGTTGTAAGTAAGACAATAAAAAATGAAAGCTTCAATATTATATTTTTACAACTGCTTTAAAATTGAAAAAAAGTGTCTCTTAATTTTTATAAGTTTTTTTTTTGTTTTTTTAGTTATAAATGTGCAACGTCATAAATGTGACATGGAAATTACAAAGTCTATCGTTCGTATTCGTAAGGGGGAATTATTTTTACGATGTGTGTGTGATTGAAATCCACACTTCTTTGGTGTTTACAACGTATTTCATACACTCTTACCCAGTAGGCCACCGAGGCCCTTTTTTTATTATATAAACTATATTGAATTTCTTTTTACATAAAAAATTTGATAAAAAGAAATTAAAAATTTTCAAGCAAAAGAAATAAAATCATAATATATGATTTTATTAGAATTTTTAAAAACGTGTACCTTTAAAAACCTTTAATTTTGTATACTATCCTGTTTATTTTGAAGCTTATAAGTATATAGAACTTAAAACTGTTTATTTATTTTATAATTCATTTAAAACAATATCACTGCCATTTAAGATATAGGTATTTGAATTAAATTTGTTTATTGCCAACAGACTGAGATTAGCGGTAGTTCGTGTATTTATGATAAACCTTAAAAAACCTTTCTTTCCTGTCCATCTATAATTATAATTTATTAGTTTTCAGCCACACACTACGTACTATGACATTCCGCTAAGTTTTGAATACAAGTATACATATGTACATATTTCGATACGATTTTGCTTACAAAATTTAGATTGACATACAACATACAATATGTATGTATAGAATCATGATTTTTTTTGTTTTCTTTTCGAATTAAGAATTTTTGTTTACCATACGGATTTTTTGTAATTTAGATATCACGGTAAAATATACTTACACACCAGCTGCCGTACCATTAGTTAGTATATAATATACAAACCAGACAGGTACAGACGTAAACGTACAGTTATAAATATTTATGACGCTATGTATAGTAAATATCAGTATATGGATACATTCTGTAAGTATTTAAGTAAATTGATGATGATAGATTGAAGTGGATTATAATATTACATTAGTTATAATTATTATAACTTTTATTATATATTTAATAATATTATTAAATTTTGTTTTTTTAGCTTAGCTTTAAAAACGTAATAATCATCAAATTAAATTACAATCTATTGAACTTATTATAATGTACCATAATGTAAAAATTTTTGTTTTGTTTTTTCTTTTTTTTTTTGTATTTTAGACAAAAGAAATCACATAATAAGAAATCAAATGTAAATATTTTATACACTTATATACACAGACATACATATTATATACTATTGATAAGTATATTTTTATATTGATAATGATCTTTGACCTTTAATTTTATTAATATTAAACAGTGTTGTAGGCTGTAAATATGATGTTGTTGACGAATTTGACAAAAAAAAAAAATTCAATTCAGAATAAAATAAAGAAATTCTAATACATATTTTTCTTTTATTTGAAATTTTAATGATTGAATTTTTAATGATTTATTTATACTTCTCCACAATAAGATAGAAATGCATAAAAAAAAACCATTTTTTAATTTATAAAAAGTTTATAAAAGAAATATTTACCCTCAATACGTTGCTGGTAAAGATGAACAAATAATGCATTTTGAATCTTTTTTTAAAATAAAAATATTTTCTTATCACTTTCAGTTTTTTTTTATAAAGTGAAAAGAATAGACTCTATATATTATAAAGTATACACTGATAATGTTTTCAAAAATTATAATATTTAATACACTAATTTTAATTTTGTTTTTTATAAACAGAATTTGTGCTAAAAGTAATTTAAATTTCGTTGAATTTCGTTAATTTATGCAATAATTTTATTTATTATTATTTTTATATATAAAAATTTAATTTATTTTAGAAGAACTTTTTTGTATGCATCAACCATATACCGCTTACAATAGATATGGTGAAAATCGTTTTAAATTAGAAGATATTGATCCGAATTTATGCACCCATTTAGTTTATCTTTATTTTGGTATAACAGATGCTGGTGAATTAGTATCAAAACATCCTATAATTGATAACTATGGAGGTAAATGTTATAGTTATGGTTACCGCTATTAAATATTATTTAAGATTTTGAAAATTAAAAGATTTTTTTTTTAATTATTTTTGATCACCAAAAAAACAAAAAAAAAACAAAAAGATACAAAACTTATAATTTAATTTCCATGAACTTTTTTAGGAAATATTATAAAATTTAAAAATTTAAAGAAAAAAAATAAAGATTTAAAAACATTAATTGCTGTTGGTGGTTGGGATAATGAACCTTCAAGTAAATATTCTTCTGTGGCAGCAGATCCAATCAAAAGACAAAATTTCATTAAAAGTACTTTAAATTTTATAAAAAAATATAATTATGATGGTATTGCATTACATTGGTGTTTTCCTGGTGTATTTGGAGGTGATCCAATATATGACAAAGTAAATTTTTCAAGATGGTTAAAAGAAATTAAAGAAGCGTTAGTTATCAATTTATAATACAAAATATAATATATATATAATATATACTATATACTATATAATTTATATATTACATATTTTGTAATAATGTAATATAAAATTTTTTTTTTGTTTTTTTTTAGATTTAGTAAGGATAAATTCATTTTAATGGCAATGGTTCAAGGTATAATCGATCATTCTGATTTATCTTATGAAATAAATAAAATAAGTGATAATGTTGATTATATTTTTTTAACAACATATGATTTATATGGAGTATGGAGATCTAATATAGGTCTTCATAGTGGATTATATAAGGCTCCTGGTGTAAATGAAAAATTTTTAAATGTTAATTTTATGGTTAAGGATTGGATTAAAGGAGGTATATATATTCATAGTATTTAAATTAAATTATATATTTTATATATTATACATTCATACAAATATATATATATATATAGTTTTTTATATTAAAATTTTATTATTTTAAATTATTATATAAGGAGCCAATCCAAATAAATTAATTATGGGAATTCCATTTTTTGGTCGAACATTTACTTTGGCTGATAAAAATCAAATTCAACCAGGAGCAAAATTTATTAGTGCTGGTAAAAATGGTGAATTTATGAATTATATAACACTTTGTAAAGAAATTAAAAATAATAATTGGAATATTAAATGGGAATCAACTGTAATGGGTCCATACATTTATAAAAATGATCAATGGGTTAGTTATGATAATATTAAAAGTATACAAATTAAGGTTGATTATATAATGAAAAATTCTATGGGTGGAGCTGCTGGTATTTTCATAGAAGATGATGATTTTAAAAATATTTGCGGCAATGGATCTTATCCATTATTAAAAACATTGAAAAATGATTTAAATTCTGAACGAAAAGAAAAATTACAATTGGCTGTAAAGTTTCAATTATTAAAAAAAAATAGAATAAGTAAATTATCAGAAAGTTTAGTAGCTCGAGAAGATCGTTTTGAATTATAAAACATAATATACAGAAGTTATAAAAGTTTATATTAATAAGTTTCTTTTTTTTTGAAAATTTTGAGTAAAATTGTATTATTTATTTAAAAAAATCTTGATAAATTTAATAAAAAAGAATTTTAATTTTGTTTTAACTTTAAATGTTATTTTAAACCCTTTAGAAGCGTCTTTTTACAATTCGAAACTTATTTCGTGATCAAATTTTTATCCCCACCAAAATTCAAATTTCGCATTAGAAATTGTAATTTTTCAAAAATAAATTTGTTTTAACTTTAAATGCCATTTTAAGCCGTTTAGAAGTGTCTTTTCTGAATTCTAAGCTTATTTCGTGATCAAATTTTTTTCCCCACCAAAATTCACTTTTTTCATTAGAAATTGTAAGTTTTTATATAATTAAATTGTTTAACTTTTATTGTCATTTTAAGCCATTTAGAAGCGTCTTTTTAGAATTCAAAGCTTATTTCCTCATCAAATTTTTTTTCCCACCAAAATTCAATTTTTTCATTGGAAATTGTAGGTTTTTATATAATTAAATTGTTTTAACTTTAAATGTAATTTTAAGCCCTTTAGAAGCGTCTTCTTACAATTCTAAGCTTATTTCGTGATCAAATTTTTATCCCGACCAAAATTCAAATTTCGCATTAGAAATCGTAATTTTTCAAAAATAAATTTGTTTTAACTTTAAATGTCATTTTAAGCCGTTTAGAAGCGTCTTTTTTACAATTCTAAGCTTATTTCGTGATTAAATTTTTTTTCCCACCAAAATTCAATTTTTTCATTAGAAATTGTAATTTTTCAAAAATAAATTTGTTTTAACTTTAAATGCCATTTTAAGCCGTTTAGAAGTGTCTTTTTTGAACTCTAAGCTTATTTCGTGATCAAATTTTTTTCCCCACCAAAATTCACTTTTTTCATTAGAAATTGTAAGTTTTTATAGAATTAAATTGTTTTAAATTGTTTAATGTTATTTTAAGCCGTTTAGAAGCGTAATTTTACCTAAGCTTATATCGTGATCAAATTTTTTTTCCCACCAAAATTCAATTTTTTCATTAGAAATTGTAATTATTCAAAAATAAATTTGTTTTACTTTTAAATGTAATTTTAAGCCGTTTAGAAGCGTCTTTTTACAATTCTAAGCTTATTTCATGATCAAATTTTTATTCCCATCAAAATTTCATTTTTTCAGTAGAAATGGTAATTTTTCAAAAATAAATTTGTTTTAACTGTAAATGTTATTTTAAGCCGTTTAGAAGCGTCATTTTACCTAAGCTTATATCGTGATCAAATTTTTATCCCGACCAAAATTCAAATTTCGCCTTAGAAATCGTAATTTTTCAAAAATAAATTTGTTTTAACTTTAAATGTCATTTTAAGCCGTTTAGAAGCGTCTTTTTACAATTCTAAGCTTATTTCATGATCAAATTTTTATTCCCCTTAAAATTTCATTTTTTCAGTAGAAATGGTAATTTTTCAAAAATAAATTTGTTTTAACTTTAAATATCATTTTAAGTCCTTTAGAAGCGTCGTTTTACAATTCTAAGCCTTTTTCTTGATCAAATTTTTATTCCCATTAAAATTTCATTTTTTCATTAGAAATGGTAATTTTTCAAAAATAAATTTGTTTTAACTTTAAATGTCATTTTAAACCCTTTAGAAGCGTCTTTTTACAATTCTAAGCTTATTTCATGATCAAATTTATTTAATTTCCCCTTAAAATTTCATTTTTTCAGTAGAAATGGTAATTTTTCAAAAATAAATTTGTTTTAACTTTAAATATCATTTTAAGTCCTTTAGAAGCATCTTTTTACAATTCTAAGCTTATTTCATGATCAAATTTTTATTCCCATTAAAATTTCATTTTTTCAGTAGAAATGGTAATTTTTCAAAAATAAATTTGTTTTAACTTTAAATATCATTTTAAGTCCTTTAGAAGCGTCTTTTTACAATTCTAAGCTTATTTCATGATCAAATTTTTATTCCCATTAAAATTTCATTTTTTCAGTAGAAATGGTAATTTTTCAAAAATAAATTTGTTTTAACTTTAAATGTCATTTTAAGCCGTTTAGAAGCGTCTTTTTACAATTCTAAGCTTATTTCATGATCAAATTTTTATTCCCCTTAAAATTTCATTTTTTCAGTAGAAATGGTAATTTTTCAAAAATAAATTTGTTTTAACTTTAAATGTCATTTTAAACCCTTTAGAAGCGTCTTTTTACAATTCTAAGCTTATTTCATGATCAAATTTTTTTTCCCACCAAAATTTAATTTTTTCATTAGAAATGGTAATTTTTCAAAAATAAATTTGTTTTAACTTTAAATGTCATTTTAAACCCTTTAGAAGTGTCTTTTTACAATTCTAAGCTTATTTCATGATCAAATTTTTATTCCCATTAAAATTTCATTTTTTCAGTAGAAATGGTAATTTTTCAAAAATAAATTTGTTTTAACTTTAAATGTCATTTTAAGCCGTTTAGAAGCGTCTTTTTACAATTCTAAGCTTATTTCTTGATCAAATTTTTATTCCCCTTAAAATTTCATTTTTTCAGTAGAAATGGTAATTTTTCAAAAATAAATTTGTTTTAACTTTAAATATCATTTTAAGTCCTTTAGAAGCGTCTTTTTAAAATTCTAAGCTTATTTCATGATCAAATTTTTATTCCCATTAAAATTTCATTTTTTCAGTAGAAATGGTAATTTTTCAAAAATAAATTTGTTTTAACTTTAAATGTCATTTTAAGCCGTTTAGAAGCGTCTTTTTACAATTCTAAGCTTATTTCATGATCAAATTTTTATTCCCCTTAAAATTTCATTTTTTCAGTAGAAATGGTAATTTTTCAAAAATAAATTTGTTTTAACTTTAAATATCATTTTAAGTCCTTTAGAAGCGTCTTTTTACAATTCTAAGCCTTTTCTTGATCAAATTTTTATTCCCATTAAAATTTCATTTTTTCAGTAGAAATGGTAATTTTTCAAAAATAAATTTGTTTTAACTTTAAATGTCATTTTAAACCCTTTAGAAGCGTCTTTTTACAATGCTAAGCTTATTTCATGATCAAATTTTTTTTCCCACCAAAATTTAATTTTTTCATTAGAAATGGTAATTTTTCAAAAATAAATTTGTTTTAACTTTAAATGTCATTTTAAACCCTTTAGAAGCGTCTTTTTACAATTCTGGTAATATATATAATAAATAGATATATATAATAGAAATGGTAATTTTTCAAAAATAAATTTGTTTTAACTTTAAATGTCATTTTAAACCCTTTAGAAGCGTCTTTTTACAATTCTAAGCTTATTTCGTGATCAAAATTTTTTTCTCATCAAAATTCAATTTTTGCATTAGAAATTGTAATTTTTTATATAATTAAATTGTTTTAACTTTAAATGTTATTTTAAGCCCTTTAGAAGCGTCTTTTTACAATTCTAAGCTTATTTCATGATCAAATTTTTATTCCCATTAAAATTTCATTTTTTCAGTAGAAATGGTAATTTTTCAAAAATAAATTTGTTTTAACTTTAAATGTCATTTTAAGCCGTTTAGAAGCGTCTTTTTACAATTCTAAGCTTATTTCATGATCAAATTTTTATTCCCATTAAAATTTCATTTTTTCAGTAGAAATGGTAATTTTTCAAAAATAAATTTGTTTTAACTTTAAATGTCATTTTAAGCCGTTTAGAAGCGTCTATTTACAATTCTAAGCTTATTTCATGATCAAATTTTTATTCCCATTAAAATTTCATTTTTTCAGTAGAAATGGTAATTTTTCAAAAATAAATTTGTTTTAACTTTAAATGTCATTTTAAGCCGTTTAGAAGCGTCTATTTACAATTCTAAGCTTATTTCTTGATCAAATTTTTTTTCCCACCTAAATTTAATTTTTTCATTAGAAATTGTAATTTTTTATATAATTAAATTGTTTTAACTTTAAATGTTATTTTAAGCCGTTTAGAAGCGTCTTTTTACAATTCTAAGCTTATTTCATGATCAAATTTTTATTCCCATTAAAATTTCATTTTTTTCAGTAGAAATGGTAATTTTTCAAAAATAAATTTGTTTTAACTTTAAATGTCATTTTAAGCCGTTTAGAAGCGTCTTTTAACAATTCTAAGCTTATTTCATGATCAAATTTTTATTCCCATTAAAATTTCATTTTTTCAGTAGAAATGGTAATTTTTCAAAAATAAATTTGTTTTAACTTTAAATGTCATTTTAAGCCGTTTAGAAGCGTCTTTTTACAATTCTAAGCTTATTTCATGATCAAATTTTTTTTCTCACCAAAATTCAATTTTTTCATTAGAAATTGTAATTTTTTATATAATTAAATTGTTTTAACTTTAAATGTTATTTTAAGCCCTTTAGAAGCGTCTTTTTACAATTCTAAGCTTATTTCATGATCAAATTTTTATTCCCATTAAAATTTCATTTGTTTCAGTAGAAATGGTAATTTTTCAAAAATAAATTTGTTTTAACTTTAAATGTCATTTTAAGCCGTTTAGAAGCGTCTTTTTACAATTCTAAGCTTATTTCATGATCAAATTTTTATTCCCATTAAAATTTCATTTTTTCAGTAGAAATGGTAATTTTTCAAAAATAAATTTGTTTTAACTTTAAATGTCATTTTAAGCCGTTTAGAAGCGTCTATTTACAATTCTAAGCTTATTTCATGATCAAATTTTTTTTCTCACCAAAATTCAATTTTTTCATTAGAAATTGTAATTTTTTATATAATTAAATTGTTTTAACTTTAAATGTTATTTTAAACCCTTTAGAAGCGTCTTTTTACAATTCTAAGCTTATTTCATGATCAAATTTTTTTTCCCACCAAAATTTAATTTTTTCATTAGAAATTGTAATTTTTTATATAATTAAATTGTTTTAACTTTAAATGTTATTTTAAGCCCTTTAGAAGCGTCTTTTTACAATTCTAAGCTTATTTCATGATCAAATTTTTATTCCCATTAAAATTTCATTTTTTCAGTAGAAATGGTAATTTTTCAAAAATAAATTTGTTTTAACTTTAAATGTCATTTTAAGCCGTTTAGAAGCGTCTATTTACAATTCTAAGCTTATTTCATGATCAAATTTTTTTTCTCACCAAAATTCAATTTTTTCATTAGAAATTGTAATTTTTTATATAATTAAATTGTTTTAACTTTAAATGTTATTTTAAACCCTTTAGAAGCGTCTTTTTACAATTCTAAGCTTATTTCTTGATCAAATTTTTTTTCCCACCTAAATTTAATTTTTTCATTAGAAATTGTAATTTTTTATATAATTAAATTGTTTTAACTTTAAATGTTATTTTAAGCCCTTTAGAAGCGTCTTTTTACAATTCTAAGCTTATTTCATGATCAAATTTTTATTCCCATTAAAATTTCATTTTTTTCAGTAGAAATGGTAATTTTTCAAAAATAAATTTGTTTTAACTTTAAATGTCATTTTAAGCCGTTTAGAAGCGTCTTTTTACAATTCTAAGCTTATTTCATGATCAAATTTTTATTCCCATTAAAATTTCATTTTTTCAGTAGAAATGGTAATTTTTCAAAAATAAATTTGTTTTAACTTTAAATGTCATTTTAAGCCGTTTAGAAGCGTCTATTTACAATTCTAAGCTTATTTCTTGATCAAATTTTTTTTCCCACCTAAATTTAATTTTTTCATTAGAAATTGTAATTTTTTATATAATTAAATTGTTTTAACTTTAAATGTTATTTTAAGTCCTTTAGAAGCGTCTTTTTACAATTCTAAGCCTTTTTCTTGATCAAATTTTTATTCCCATTAAAATGTCATTTGTTTCAGTAGAAATGGTAATTTTTCAAAAATAAAATGTTTTAACTTTAAATGTCATTTTAAACCCTTTAGAAGCGTCTTTTTACAATTCTAAGCTTATTTCATGATCAAATTTATTTAATTTCCCCTTAAAATTTCATTTTTTCAGTAGAAATGGTAATTTTTCAAAAATAAATTTGTTTTAACTTTAAATATCATTTTAAGTCCTTTAGAAGCGTCTTTTTACAATTCTAAGCTTATTTCATGATCAAATTTTTATTCCCATTACAATTTCATTTTTTCAGTAGAAATGGTAATTTTTCAAAAATAAATTTGTTTTAACTTTAAATTTCATTTTAAACCCTTTAGAAGCGTCTTTTTACAATTCTAAGCTTATTTCTTGATCAAATTTTTTTTCCCACCAAAATTTAATTTTTTCATTAGAAATGGTAATTTTTCAAAAATAAATTTGTTTTAACTTTAAATGTCATTTAAAACCCTTTAGAAGCGTCTTTTTACAATTCTAAGCTTATTTCATGATCAAATTTTTATTCCCCTTAAAATTTCATTTTTTCAGTAGAAATGGTAATTTTTCAAAAATAAATTTGTTTTAACTTTAAATATAATTTTAAGTCCTTTAGAAGCGTCTTTTTACAATTCTAAGCCTTTTTCTTGATCAAATTTTTATTCCCATTAAAATGTCATTTGTTTCAGTAGAAATGGTAATTTTTCAAAAATAAATTTGTTTTAACTTTAAATGTCATTTTAAGCCGTTTAGAAGCGTCTTTTTACAATTCTAAGCTTATTTCTTGATCAAATTTTTTTTCCCACCTAAATTTAATTTTTTCATTAGAAATTGTAATTTTTTATATAATTAAATTGTTTTAACTTTAAATGTTATTTTAAGCCCTTTAGAAGCGTCTTTTTACAATTCTAAGCTTATTTCATAATCAAATTTTTATTCCCATTAAAATGTCATTATTTTCAGTAGAAATGGTAATTTTTTAAAAATAAATTTGTTTTAACTTTAAATGTCATTTTAAGCCGTTTAGAAGCGTCTTTTTACAATTCTAAGCTTATTTCATGATCAAATTTTTTTTCCCACCAAAATTTAATTTTTTCATTAGAAATGGTAATTTTTCAAAAATAAATTTGTTTTAACTTTAAATGTCATTTTAAGCCCTTTAGAAGCGTCTTTTTACAATTCTAAGCTTATTTCATGATCAAATTTTTTTTCCCACCAAAATTTAATTTTTTCATTAGAAATGGTAATTTTTCAAAAATAAATTTGTTTTAACTTTAAATGTCATTTTAAACCCTTTAGAAGCGTCTTTTTACAATTCTAAGCTTATTTTATGATCAAATTTTTTTTCCCACCAAAATTTAATTTTTTCATTAGAAATGGTAATTTTTCAAAAATAAATTTGTTTTAACTTTAAATGTCATTTTAAGCCGTTTAGAAGCGTCTTTTTACAATTCTAAGCTTATTTTATGATCAAATTTTTTTTCCCACCAAAATTTAATTTTTTCATTAGAAATGGTAATTTTTCAAAAATAAATTTGTTTTAACTTTAAATGTCATTTTAAGCCGTTTAGAAGCGTCATTTTACAATTCTAAGCTTATTTATTTCATGATCAAATTTTTTTTCCCACCAAAATTTAATTTTTTCATTAGAAATGGTAATTTTTCAAAAATAAATTTGTTTTAACTTTAAATGTCATTTTAAGCCGTTTAGAAGCGTCTTTTTACAATTCTAAGCTTATTTTATGATCAAATTTTTTTTCCCACCAAAATTTAATTTTTTCATTAGAAATGGTAATTTTTCAAAAATAAATTTGTTTTAACTTTAAATGTTATTTTAAGCCCTTTAGAAGCGTCTTTTTACAATTCTAAGCTTATTTCATGATCAAATTTTTATTCCCATTAAAATTTCATTTTTTTCAGTAGAAATGGTAATTTTTCAAAAATAAATTTGTTTTAACTTTAAATGTCATTTTAAGCCGTTTAGAAGCGTCTTTTTACAATTCTAAGCTTATTTCATGATTAAATTTTTTTTCTCACCAAAATTCAATTTTTTCATTAGAAATTGTAATTTTTTATATAATTAAATTGTTTTAACTTTAAATGTTATTTTAAGCCCTTTAGAAGCGTCTTTTTACAATTCTAAGCTTATTTCATGATCAAATTTTTATTCCCATTAAAATTTCATTTTTTTCAGTAGAAATGGTCATTTTTCAAAAATAAATTTGTTTTAACTTTAAATGTCATTTTAAGCCGTTTAGAAGCGTCTTTTTACAATTCTAAGCTTATTTCATGATCAAATTTTTATTCCCATTAAAATTTCATTTTTTCAGTAGAAATGGTAATTTTTCAAAAATAAATTTGTTTTAACTTTAAATGTCATTTTAAGCCGTTTAGAAGCGTCTATTTACAATTCTAAGCTTATTTCATGATCAAATTTTTTTTCTCACCAAAATTCAATTTTTTCATTAGAAATTGTAATTTTTTATATAATTAAATTGTTTTAACTATAAATGTTATTTTAAACCCTTTAGAAGCGTCTTTTTACAATTCTAAGCTTATTTCATGATCAAATTTTTTTTCCCACCAAAATTTAATTTTTTCATTAGAAATTGTAATATTTTATATAATTAAATTGTTTTAACTTTAAATGTTATTTTAAGCCCTTTAGAAGCGTCTTTTTACAATTCTAAGCTTATTTCATGATCAAATTTTTTTTCCCACCAAAATTTAATTTTTTATTAGAAATTGTAATTTTTTATATAATTAAATTGTTTTAACTTTAAATGTTATTTTAAACCCTTTAGAAGCGTCTTTTTACAATTCTAAGCTTATTTCATGATCAAATTTTTATTCCCATTAAAATTTCATTTTTTCAGTAGAAATGGTAATTTTTCAAAAATAAATTTGTTTTAACTTTAAATGTCATTTTAAGCCGTTTAGAAGCGTCTTTTTACAATTCTAAGCTTATTTCGTGATCAAAATTTTTTTCTCACCAAAATTCAATTTTTTCATTAGAAATTGTAATTTTTTATATAATTAAATTGTTTTAACTTTAAATGTTATTTTAAGCCCTTTAGAAGCGTCTTTTTACAATTCTAAGCTTATTTCATGATCAAATTTTTATTCCCATTAAATTTCATTTTTTTCAGTAGAAATGGTAATTTTTCAAAAATAAATTTGTTTTAACTTTAAATGTCATTTTAAGCCGTTTAGAAGCGTCTTTTTACAATTCTAAGCTTATTTCATGATCAAATTTTTTTTCCCACCAAAATTTAATTTTTTCATTAGAAATTGTAATTTTTTATATAATTAATTAAATTGTAATTTTTTATATAATTAAATTGTTTTAACTTTAAATGTTATTTTAAACCCTTTAGAAGCGTCTTTTTACAATTCTAAGCTTATTTCATGATCAAATTTTTCCCATTAAAATTTCATTTTTTCAGTAGAAATGGTAATTTTTCAAAAATAAATTTGTTTTAACTTTAAATGTTATTTTAAGCCCTTTAGAAGCGTCTTTTACAATTCTAAGCTTATTTCATGATCAAATTTTTTTTCCCACCAAAATTTAATTTTTTCATTAGAAATTGTAATTTTTTATATAATTAAATTGTTTTAACTTTAAATGTTATTTTAAGCCCTTTAGAAGCGTCTTTTTACAATTCTAAGCTTATTTCATGATCAAATTTTTTTTCCACCAAAATTTAATTTTTTCATTAGAAATTGTAATTTTTTATATAATTAAATTGTTTTAACTTTAAATGTTATTTTAAACCCTTTAGAAGCGTCTTTTTACAATTCTAAGCTTATTTCATGATCAAATTTTTTTTCCACCAAAATTTAATTTTTTCATTAGAAATTGTAATTTTTTATATAATTAATTAAATTGTAATTTTTTATATAATTAAATTGTTTTAACTTTAAATGTTATTTTAAGCCCTTTAGAAGCGTCTTTTTACAATTCTAAGCTTATTTCATGATCAAATTTTTTTTCCCACCAAAATTTAATTTTTTCATTAGAAATTGTAATTTTTTATATAATTAATTAAATTGTAATTTTTTATATAATTAAATTGTTTTAACTTTAAATGTTATTTTAAGCCCTTTAGAAGCGTCTTTTTACAATTCTAAGCTTATTTCATGATCAAATTTTTATTCCCATTAAAATTTCATTTTTTTCAGTAGAAATGGTAATTTTTCAAAAATAAATTTGTTTTAACTTTAAATGTCATTTTAAGCCGTTAAGAGCGTCTTTTTACAATTCTAAGCTTATTTCGCGATCAAATTTTTTTCCCACCAAAATTTAATTTTTTCATTAGAAATTGTAATTTTTTATATAATTAAATTGTTTTAACTTTAAATGTTATTTTAAGCCCTTTAGAAGCGTCTTTTTACAATTCTAAGCTTATTTCATGATCAAATTTTTTTTCCCACCAAAATTTAATTTTTTCATTAGAAATTGTAATTTTTTATATAATTAATTAAATTGTAATTTTTTATATAATTAAATTGTTTTAACTTTAAATGTTATTTTAAGCCCTTTAGAAGCGTCTTTTTACAATTCTAAGCTTATTTCATGATCAAATTTTTATTCCCATTAAAATTTCATTTTTTTCAGTAGAAATGGTAATTTTTCAAAAATAAATTTGTTTTAACTTTAAATGTCATTTTAAGCCGTTTAGAAGCGTCTTTTTACAATTCTAAGCTTATTTCATGATCAAATTTTTATTCCCATTAAAATTTCATTTTTTTCAGTAGAAATGGTAATTTTTCAAAAATAAATTTGTTTTAACTTTAAATGTCATTTTAAGCCGTTAAGAGCGTCTTTTTACAATTCTAAGCTTATTTCGTGATCAAATTTTTTTTCCACCAAAATTTAATTTTTTCATTAGAAATTGCAATTTTTTATATAATTAAATTGTTTTAACTTTAACTGTCATTTTAAGCCGTTTAGAAGCGTCTATTTACAATTCTAAGCTTATTTCATGATCAAATTTTTTTTCCCACCAAAATTTAATTTTTTCATTAGAAATTGTAATTTTTTATATAATTAAATTGTTTTAACTTTAAATGTTATTTTAAGCCCTTTAGAAGCGTCTTTTTACAATTCTAAGCTTATTTCATGATCAAATTTTTTTTCCACCAAAATTTAATTTTTTCATTAGAAATTGCAATTTTTTATATAATTAAATTGTTTTAACTTTAAATGTTATTTTAAGCCCTTTAGAAGCGTCTTTTTACAATTCTAAGCGTATTTCATGATAAAATTTTTTTTCTCACCAAAATTTAATTTTTTCATTAGAAATTGTAATTTTTTATATAATTAAATTGTTTTAACCTTAAATGTTATTTTAAGCCCTTTAGAAGCGTCTTTTTACAATTCTAAGCTTATTTCATGATCAAATTTTTATTCCCATTAAAATTTAATTTTTTCATTAGAAATTGCAATTTTTTATATAATTAAATTGTTTTAACTTTAAATGTTATTTTAAACCCTTTAGAAGCGTCTTTTTACAATTCTAAGCTTATTTCATGATCAAATTTTTTTTCCCACCAAAATTTAATTTTTTCATTAGAAATTGTAATTTTTTATATAATTAAATTGTTTTGACTTTAAATGTTATTTTAAGCCCTTTAGAAGCGTCTTTTTACAATTCTAAGCTTATTTCATGATCAAATTTTTTTTCCCACCAAAATTTAATTTTTTCATTAGAAATTGTAATTTTTTATATAATTAAATTGTTTTAACTTTAAATGTTATTTTAAACCCTTTAGAAGCGTCTTTTTACAATTCTAAGCTTATTTCATGATCAAATTTTTATTCCCATTAAAATTTCATTTTTTCAGTAGAAATGGTAATTTTTCAAAAATAAATTTGTTTTAACTTTAAATGTCATTTTAAGCCGTTTAGAAGCGTCTTTTTACAATTCTAAGCTTATTTCGTGATCAAAATTTTTTTCTCATCAAAATTCAATTTTTGCATTAGAAATTGTAATTTTTTATATAATTAAATTGTTTTAACTTTAAATGTTATTTTAAACCCTTTAGAAGCGTCTTTTTACAATTCTAAGCTTATTTCATGATCAAATTTTTTTTCCCACCAAAATTTAATTTTTTCATTAGAAATTGTAATTTTTTATATAATTAAATTGTTTTGACTTTAAATGTTATTTTAAGCCCTTTAGAAGCGTCTTTTTACAATTCTAAGCTTATTTCATGATCAAATTTTTTTTCCCACCAAAATTTAATTTTTTCATTAGAAATTGTAATTTTTTATATAATTAAATTGTTTTAACTTTAAATGTTATTTTAAGCCCTTTAGAAGCGTCTTTTTACAATTCTAAGCTTATTTCATGATCAAATTTTTATTCCCATTAAAATTTCATTTTTTTCAGTAGAAATGGTAATTTTTCAAAAATAAATTTGTTTTAACTTTAAATGTCATTTTAAGCCGTTTAGAAGCGTCTTTTTACAATTCTAAGCTTATTTCGTGATCAAATTTTTTTTCTCACCAAAATTTAATTTTTTCATTAGAAATTGTAACCCACCAAAATTTAATTTTTTCATTAGAAATTGCAATTTTTTATATAATTAAATTGTTTTAACTTTAAATGTTATTTTAAGCCCTTTAGAAGCGTCTTTTTACAATTCTAAGCTTATTTCATGATCAAATTTTTATTCCCATTAAAATTTCATTTTTTTCAGTAGAAATGGTAATTTTTCAAAAATAAATTTGTTTTAACTTTAAATGTCATTTTAAGCCGTTTAGAAGCGTCTTTTTACAATTCTAAGCTTATTTCATGATAAAATTTTTATTCCCATTAAAATTTAATTTTTTCATTAGAAATTGTAATTTTTTATATAATTAAATTGTTTTGACTTTAAATGTTATTTTAAGCCCTTTAGAAGCGTCTTTTTACAATTCTAAGCTTATTTCATGATCAAATTTTTATTCCCATTAAAATTTAATTTTTTCATTAGAAATTGTAATTTTTTATATAATTAAATTGTTTTGACTTTAAATGTTATTTTAAGCCCTTTAGAAGCGTCTTTTTACAATTCTAAGCTTATTTCATGATCAAATTTTTATTCCCATTAAAATTTCATTTTTTCAGTAGAAATGGTAATTTTTCAAAAATAAATTTGTTTTAACTTTAAATGTCATTTTAAGCCGTTTAGAAGCGTCTTTTTACAATTCTAAGCTTATTTCGTGATCAAAATTTTTTTCTCATCAAAATTCAATTTTTGCATTAGAAATTGTAATTTTTTATATAATTAAATTGTTTTAACTTTAAATGTTATTTTAAACCCTTTAGAAGCGTCTTTTTACAATTCTAAGCTTATTTCATGATCAAATTTTTTTTCCCACCAAAATTTAATTTTTTCATTAGAAATTGTAATTTTTTATATAATTAAATTGTTTTGACTTTAAATGTTATTTTAAGCCCTTTAGAAGCGTCTTTTTACAATTCTAAGCTTATTTCATGATCAAATTTTTTTTCCCACCAAAATTTAATTTTTTCATTAATAATTTTTTATATAATTTTATATAATTAAATTGTTTTAACTTTAAATGTTATTTTAAACCCTTTAGAAGCGTCTTTTTACAATTCTAAGCTTATTTCATGATCAAATTTTTATTCCCATTAAAATTTCATTTTTTCAGTAGAAATGGTAATTTTTCAAAAATAAATTTGTTTTAACTTTAAATGTCATTTTAAGCCGTTTAGAAGCGTCTTTTTACAATTCTAAGCTTATTTCGTGATCAAAATTTTTTTCTCATCAAAATTCAATTTTTGCATTAGAAATTGTAATTTTTTATATAATTAAATTGTTTTAACTTTAAATGTTATTTTAAACCCTTTAGAAGCGTCTTTTTACAATTCTAAGCTTATTTCATGATCAAATTTTTTTTCCCACCAAAATTTAATTTTTTCATTAGAAATTGTAATTTTTTATATAATTAAATTGTTTTGACTTTAAATGTTATTTTAAGCCCTTTAGAAGCGTCTTTTTACAATTCTAAGCTTATTTCATGATCAAATTTTTTTTCCCACCAAAATTTAATTTTTTCATTAGAAATTGTAATTTTTTATATAATTAAATTGTTTTAACTTTAAATGTTATTTTAAGCCCTTTAGAAGCGTCTTTTTACAATTCTAAGCTTATTTCATGATCAAATTTTTATTCCCATTAAAATTTCATTTTTTCAGTAGAAATGGTAATTTTTCAAAAATAAATTTGTTTTAACTTTAAATGTCATTTTAAGCCGTTTAGAAGCGTCTTTTTACAATTCTAAGCTTATTTCATGATCAAATTTTTTTTCCCACCAAAATTTAATTTTTTCATTAGAAATTGTAATTTTTTATATAATTAAATTGTTTTAACTTTAAATGTTATTTTAAGCCCTTTAGAAGCGTCTTTTTACAATTCTAAGCTTATTTCATGATCAAATTTTTATTCCCATTAAAATTTCATTTTTTCAGTAGAAATGGTAATTTTTCAAAAATAAATTTGTTTTAACTTTAAATGTCATTTTAAGCCGTTTAGAAGCGTCTTTTTACAATTCTAAGCTTATTTCATGATCAAATTTTTTTTCCCACCAAAATTTAATTTTTTCATTAGAAATTGTAATTTTTTATATAATTAATTAAATTGTAATTTTTTATATAATTAAATTGTTTTAACTTTAAATGTTATTTTAAGCCCTTTAGAAGCGTCTTTTTACAATTCTAAGCTTATTTCATGATCAAATTTTTATTCCCATTAAAATTTCATTTTTTTCAGTAGAAATGGTAATTTTTCAAAAATAAATTTGTTTTAACTTTAAATGTTATTTTAAGCCCTTTAGAAGCGTCTTTTTACAATTCTAAGCTTATTTCATGATCAAATTTTTTTTCCCACCAAAATTTAATTTTTTCATTAGAAATTGTAATTTTTTATATAATTAAATTGTTTTAACTTTAACTGTCATTTTAAGCCGTTTAGAAGCGTCTATTTACAATTCTAAGCTTATTTCATGATCAAATTTTTTTTCCCACCAAAATTTAATTTTTTCATTAGAAATTGTAATTTTTTATATAATTAAATTGTTTTAACTTTAAATGTTATTTTAAGCCCTTTAGAAGCGTCTTTTTACAATTCTAAGCTTATTTCATGATCAAATTTTTATTCCCATTAAAATTTCATTTTTTTCAGTAGAAATGGTAATTTTTCAAAAATAAATTTGTTTTAACTTTAAATGTCATTTTAAGCCGTTAAGAGCGTCTTTTTACAATTCTAAGCTTATTTCGTGATCAAATTTTTTTTCCCACCAAAATTTAATTTTTTCATTAGAAATTGCAATTTTTTATATAATTAAATTGTTTTAACTTTAACTGTCATTTTAAGCCGTTTAGAAGCGTCTATTTACAATTCTAAGCTTATTTCATGATCAAATTTTTTTTCCCACCAAAATTTAATTTTTTCATTAGAAATTGTAATTTTTTATATAATTAAATTGTTTTAACTTTAAATGTTATTTTAAGCCCTTTAGAAGCATCTTTTTACAATTCTAAGCTTATTTCATGATCAAATTTTTTTTCCCACCAAAATTTAATTTTTTCATTAGAAATTGCAATTTTTTATATAATTAAATTGTTTTAACTTTAAATGTTATTTTAAGCCCTTTAGAAGCGTCTTTTTACAATTCTAAGCTTATTTCATGATAAAATTTTTTTTCTCACCAAAATTTAATTTTTTCATTAGAAATTGTAATTTTTTATATAATTAAATTGTTTTAACCTTAAATGTTATTTTAAGCCCTTTAGAAGCGTCTTTTTACAATTCTAAGCTTATTTCATGATCAAATTTTTATTCCCATTAAAATTTCATTTTTTTCAGTAGAAATGGTAATTTTTCAAAAATAAATTTGTTTTAACTTTAAATGTCATTTTAAGCCGTTTAGAAGCGTCTTTTTACAATTCTAAGCTTAATTCATGATCAAATTTTTATTCCCATTAAAATTTCATTTTTTCAGTAGAAATGGTAATTTTTCAAAAATAAATTTGTTTTAACTTTAAATGTCATTTTAAGCCGTTTAGAAGCGTCTTTTTACAATTCTAAGCTTATTTCGTGATCAAAATTTTTTTCTCACCAAAATTCAATTTTTGCATTAGAAATTGTAATTTTTTATATAATTAAATTGTTTTAACTTTAAATGTTATTTTAAACCCTTTAGAAGCGTCTTTTTACAATTCTAAGCTTATTTCATGATCAAATTTTTTTTCCCACCAAAATTTAATTTTTTCATTAGAAATTGTAATTTTTTATATAATTAAATTGTTTTAACTTTAAATGTTATTTTAAACCCTTTAGAAGCGTCTTTTTACAATTCTAAGCTTATTTCATGATCAAATTTTTTTTCCCACCAAAATTTAATTTTTTCATTAGAAATTGTAATTTTTTATATAATTAAATTGTTTTAACTTTAAATGTTATTTTAAACCCTTTAGAAGCGTCTTTTTACAATTCTAAGCTTATTTCATGATCAAATTTTTATTCCCATTAAAATTTCATTTTTTCAGTAGAAATGGTAATTTTTCAAAAATAAATTTGTTTTAACTTTAAATGTCATTTTAAGCCGTTTAGAAGCGTCTTTTTACAATTCTAAGCTTATTTCGTGATCAAAATTTTTTTCTCACCAAAATTCAATTTTTGCATTAGAAATTGTAATTTTTTATATAATTAAATTGTTTTAACTTTAAATGTTATTTTAAGCCCTTTAGAAGCGTCTTTTTACAATTCTAAGCTTATTTCATGATCAAATTTTTATTCCCATTAAAATTTCATTTTTTTCAGTAGAAATGGTAATTTTTCAAAAATAAATTTGTTTTAACTTTAAATGTCATTTTAAGCCGTTTAGAAGCGTCTTTTTACAATTCTAAGCTTATTTCGTGATCAAATTTTTTTTCTCACCAAAATTTAATTTTTTCATTAGAAATTGTAACCCACCAAAATTTAATTATTAGAAAATTTTTCATTAGAAATTGCAATTTTTTATATAATTAAATTGTTTTAACTTTAAATGTTATTTTAAGCCCTTTAGAAGCGTCTTTTTACAATTCTAAGCTTATTTCATGATCAAATTTTTATTCCCATTAAAATTTCATTTTTTCAGTAGAAATGGTAATTTTTCAAAAATAAATTTGTTTTAACTTTAAATGTCATTTTAAGCCGTTTAGAAGCGTCTTTTTACAATTCTAAGCTTATTTCATGATCAAATTTTTTTTCCCACCAAAATTTAATTTTTTCATTAGAAATTGTAATTTTTTATATAATTAAATTGTTTTAACTTTAAATGTTATTTTAAGCCCTTTAGAAGCGTCTTTTTACAATTCTAAGCTTATTTCATGATCAAATTTTTATTCCCATTAAAATTTCATTTTTTCAGTAGAAATGGTAATTTTTCAAAAATAAATTTGTTTTAACTTTAAATGTCATTTTAAGCCGTTTAGAAGCGTCTTTTTACAATTCTAAGCTTATTTCGTGATCAAATTTTTTTTCTCACCAAAATTTAATTTTTTCATTAGAAATTGTAACCCACCAAAATTTAATTTTTTCATTAGAAATTGCAATTTTTTATATAATTAAATTGTTTTAACTTTAAATGTTATTTTAAGCCCTTTAGAAGCGTCTTTTTACAATTCTAAGCTTATTTCATGATCAAATTTTTATTCCCATTAAAATTTCATTTTTTCAGTAGAAATGGTAATTTTTCAAAAATAAATTTGTTTTAACTTTAAATGTCATTTTAAGCCGTTAAGAGCGTCTTTTTACAATTCTAAGCTTATTTCGTGATCAAATTTTTTTTCCCACCAAAATTTAATTTTTTCATTAGAAATTGTAATTTTTTATATAATTAAAATTTTTTAACTTTAAATGTTATTTTAAGCCCTTTAGAAGCGTCTTTTTACAATTCTAAGCTTATTTCATGATCAAATTTTTATTCCCATTAAAATTTCATTTTTTTCAGTAGAAATGGTAATTTTTCAAAAATAAATTTGTTTTAACTTTAACTGTCATTTTAAGCCGTTAAGCTTATTTCATGATAAAATTTTTTTTCTCACCAAAATTTAATTTTTTCATTAGAAATTGTAACCCACCAAAATTTAATTATTAGAAAATTTTTCATTAGAAATTGCAATTTTTTATATAATTAAATTGTTTTAACTTTAAATGTTATTTTAAGCCCTTTAGAAGCGTCTTTTTACAATTCTAAGCTTATTTCATGATCAAATTTTTATTCCCATTAAAATTTCATTTTTTCAGTAGAAATGGTAATTTTTCAAAAATAAATTTGTTTTAACTTTAAATGTCATTTTAAGCCGTTTAGAAGCGTCTTTTTACAATTCTAAGCTTATTTCATGATCAATTTTTTTTTCCCACCAAAATTTAATTTTTTCATTAGAAATTGTAATTTTTTATATAATTAAATTGTTTTAACTTTAAATGTTATTTTAAGCCCTTTAGAAGCGTCTTTTTACAATTCTAAGCTTATTTCATGATCAAATTTTTATTCCCATTAAAATTTCATTTTTTCAGTAGAAATGGTAATTTTTCAAAAATAAATTTGTATTAACTTTAACTGTCACTTTAAGCCGTTAAGCTTATTTCATGATAAAATTTTTTTTCTCACCAAAATTTAATTTTTTCATTAGAAATTGTAATTTTTTATATAATTAAATTGTTTTAACTTTAAATGTTATTTTAAGCCCTTTAGAAGCGTCTTTTTATTTGTTTTAACTTTAAATGTCATTTTAAGCCGTTTAGAAGCGTCTTTTTACAATTCTAAGCTTATTTCGTGATCAAAATTTTTTTCTCACCAAAATTTAATTTTTTCATTAGAAATTGTAATTTTTTATATAATTAAATTGTTTTAACTTTAAATGTTATTTTAAGCCCTTTAGAAGCGTCTTTTTACAATTCTAAGCTTATTTCATGAT
Organism: Poecilobothrus nobilitatus; assembly: GCA_947095535.1. Classification (NCBI taxonomy): domain Eukaryota; kingdom Metazoa; phylum Arthropoda; class Insecta; order Diptera; family Dolichopodidae; genus Poecilobothrus; species Poecilobothrus nobilitatus. Next base: position 23,751,883 of record OX352773.1, on the reverse strand, counting down.
CAAATTTTTATTCCCATTAAAATTTCATTTTTTTCAGTAGAAATGGTAATTTTTCAAAAATAAATTTGTTTTAACTTTAAATGTCATTTTAAGCCGTTTAGAAGCGTCTTTTTACAATTCTAAGCTTATTTCGTGATCAAAATTTTTTTCTCACCAAAATTCAATTTTTTCATTAGAAATTGTAATTTTTTATATAATTAAATTGTTTTAACTTTAAATGTCATTTTAAGCCTTTTAGAAGCGTCTTTTTACAATTCTAAGCTTATTTCGTGATCAAAATTTTTTTCTCACCAAAATTCAATTTTTGCATTAGAAATTGTAATTTTTTATATAATTAAATTGTTTTAACTTTAAATGTTATTTTAAGCCCTTTAGAAGCGTCTTTTTACAATTCTAAGCTTATTTCATGATCAAATTTTTATTCCCATTAAAATTTCATTTTTTCAGTAGAAATGGTAATTTTTCAAAAATAAATTTGTTTTAACTTTAAATGTCATTTTAAGCCGTAAATGTCATTTTAAGCTTATTTCATGATAAAATTTTTATTCCCATTAAAATTACATTTTTTCAGTAGAAATGGTAATTTTTCAAAAATAAATTTGTTTTAACTTTAAATGTCATTTTAAGCCGTTTAGAAGCGTCTTTTTACAATTCTAAGCTTATTTCATGATCAAATTTTTATTCCCATTAAAATTTCATTTTTTTCAGTAGAAATGGTAATTTTTCAAAAATAAATTTGTTTTAACTTTAAATGTCATTTTAAGCCGTTTAGAAGCGTCTTTTTACAATTCTAAGCTTATTTCTTGATCAAATTTTTTTTCCCACCTAAATTTAATTTTTTCATTAGAAATTGTAATTTTTTATATAATTAAATTGTTTTAACTTTAAATGTCATTTTAAGCCGTTTAGAAGCGTCTTTTTACAATTCTAAGCTTATTTCATGATCAAATTTTTATTCCCATTAAAATTTCATTTTTTCAGTAGAAATGGTTATTTTTTACAAATCAATTTGTTTTAACTTTAAATGTCATTTTAAGCCGTTTAGAAGCGTCTATTTACAATTCTAAGCTTATTTCATGATCAAATTTTTTTTCTCACCAAAATTTAATTTTTTCATTAGAAATTGCAATTTTTTATATAATTAAATTGTTTTAACTTTAAATGTTATTTTAAGCCCTTTAGAAGCGTCTTTTTACAATTCTAAGCTTATTTCTTGATCAAATTTTTTTTCCCACCAAAATTTAATTTTTTCATTAGAAATTGTAATTTTTTATATAATTAAATTGTTTTAACTTTAAATGTTATTTTAAACCCTTTAGAAGCGTCTTTTTACAATTCTAAGCTTATTTCATGATCAAATTTTTATTCCCATTAAAATTTCATTTTTTCAGTAGAAATGGTAATTTTTCAAAAATAAATTTGTTTTAACTTTAAATGTCATTTTAAGCCGTTTAGAAGCGTCTTTTTACAATTCTAAGCTTATTTCGTGATCAAAATTTTTTTCTCACCAAAATTCAATTTTTGCATTAGAAATTGTAATTTTTTATATAATTAAATTGTTTTAACATTAAATGTTATTTTAAACCCTTTAGAAGCGTCTTTTTACAATTCTAAGCTTATTTCATGATCAAATTTTTTTTCCCACCAAAATTTAATTTTTTCATTAGAAATTGTAATTTTTTATATAATTAAATTGTTTTGACTTTAAATGTTATTTTAAGCCCTTTAGAAGCGTCTTTTTACAATTCTAAGCTTATTTCATGATCAAATTTTTTTTCCCACCAAAATTTAATTTTATCATTAGAAATTGTAATTTTTTATATAATTAAATTGTTTTAACTTTAAATGTTATTTTAAACCCTTTAGAAGCGTCTTTTTACAATTCTAAGCTTATTTCATGATCAAATTTTTTTTCCCACCAAAATTTAATTTTTTCATTAGAAATTGTAATTTTTTATATAATTAAATTGTTTTAACTTTAAATGTTATTTTAAGCCCTTTAGAAGCGTCTTTTTACAATTCTAAGCTTATTTCATGATCAAATTTTTATTCCCATTAAAATTTCATTTTTTTCAGTAGAAATGGTAATTTTTCAAAAATAAATTTGTTTTAACTTTAAATGTCATTTTAAGCCGTTTAGAAGCGTCTTTTTACAATTCTAAGCTTATTTCGTGATCAAATTTTTTTTCTCACCAAAATTTAATTTTTTCATTAGAAATTGTAACCCACCAAAATTTAATTTTTTCATTAGAAATTGCAATTTTTTATATAATTAAATTGTTTTAACTTTAAATGTTATTTTAAGCCCTTTAGAAGCGTCTTTTTACAATTCTAAGCTTATTTCATGATCAAATTTTTATTCCCATTAAAATTTCATTTTTTCAGTAGAAATGGTAATTTTTCAAAAATAAATTTGTTTTAACTTTAAATGTCATTTTAAGCCGTTAAGAGCGTCTTTTTACAATTCTAAGCTTATTTCGTGATCAAATTTTTTTTCCCACCAAAATTTAATTTTTTCATTAGAAATTGTAATTTTTTATATAATTAAAATTTTTTAACTTTAAATGTTATTTTAAGCCCTTTAGAAGCGTCTTTTTACAATTCTAAGCTTATTTCATGATCAAATTTTTATTCCCATTAAAATTTCATTTTTTTCAGTAGAAATGGTAATTTTTCAAAAATAAATTTGTTTTAACTTTAACTGTCATTTTAAGCCGTTAAGCTTATTTCATGATAAAATTTTTTTTCTCACCAAAATTTAATTTTTTCATTAGAAATTGTAATTTTTTATATAATTAAATTGTTTTAACTTTAAATGTTATTTTAAGCCCTTTAGAAGCGTATTTTTACAATTCTAAGCTTATTTCATGATCAAATTTTTATTCCCATTAAAATTTCATTTTTTTCAGTAGAAATGGTAATTTTTCAAAAATAAATTTGTTTTAACTTTAACTGTCATTTTAAGCCGTTAAGCTTATTTCATGATAAAATTTTTTTTCTCACCAAAATTTAATTTTTTCATTAGAAATTGTAATTTTTTATATAATTAAATTGTTTTAACTTTAAATGTTATTTTAAGCCCTTTAGAAGCGTCTTTTTACAATTCTAAGCTTATTTCATGATCAAATTTTTATTCCCATTAAAATTTCATTTTTTTCAGTAGAAATGGTAATTTTTCAAAAATAAATTTGTTTTAACTTTAAATGTCATTTTAAGCCGTTTAGAAGCGTCTTTTTACAATTCTAAGCTTATTTCGTGATCAAATTTTTTTTCTCACCAAAATTTAATTTTTTCATTAGCAATTGTAACCCACCAAAATTTAATTTTTTCATTAGAAATTGCAATTTTTTATATAATTAAATTGTTTTAACTTTAAATGTTATTTTAAGCCCTTTAGAAGCGTCTTTTTACAATTCTAAGCTTATTTCATGATCAAATTTTTATTCCCATTAAAATTTCATTTTTTCAGTAGAAATGGTAATTTTTCAAAAATAAATTTGTTTTAACTTTAAATGTCATTTTAAGCCGTTTAGAAGCGTCTTTTTACAATTCTAAGCTTATTTCATGATCAAATTTTTTTTCCCACCAAAATTTAATTTTTTCATTAGAAATTGTAATTTTTTATATAATTAAATTGTTTTAACTTTAAATGTTATTTTAAGCCCTTTAGAAGCGTCTTTTTACAATTCTAAGCTTATTTCATGATCAAATTTTTATTCCCATTAAAATTTCATTTTTTTCAGTAGAAATGGTAATTTTTCAAAAATAAATTTGTATTAACTTTAACTGTCACTTTAAGCCGTTAAGCTTATTTCATGATAAAACTTTTTTTCTCACCAAAATTTAATTTTTTCATTAGAAATTGTAATTTTTTATATAATTAAATTGTTTTAACTTTAAATGTTATTTTAAGCCCTTTAGAAGCGTCTTTTTACAATTCTAAGCTTATTTCATGATCAAATTTTTATTCCCATTAAAATTTCATTTTTTTCAGTAGAAATGGTAATTTTTCAAAAATAAATTTGTTTTAACTTTAAATGTCATTTTAAGCCGTTTAGAAGCGTCTTTTTACAATTCTAAGCTTATTTCGTGATCAAAATTTTTTTCTCACCAAAATTCAATTTTTGCATTAGAAATTGTAATTTTTTATATAATTAAATTGTTTTAACATTAAATGTTATTTTAAACCCTTTAGAAGCGTCTTTTTACAATTCTAAGCTTATTTCATGATCAAATTTTTTTTCCCACCAAAATTTAATTTTTTCATTAGAAATTGTAATTTTTTATATAATTAAATTGTTTTGACTTTAAATGTTATTTTAAGCCCTTTAGAAGCGTCTTTTTACAATTCTAAGCTTATTTCATGATCAAATTTTTTTTCCCACCAAAATTTAATTTTTTCATTAGAAATTGTAATTTTTTATATAATTAAATTGTTTTAACTTTAAATGTTATTTTAAACCCTTTAGAAGCGTCTTTTTACAATTCTAAGCTTATTTCATGATCAAATTTTTATTCCCATTAAAATTTCATTTTTTTCAGTAGAAATGGTAATTTTTCAAAAATAAATTTGTATTAACTTTAACTGTCACTTTAAGCCGTTAAGCTTATTTCATGATAAAACTTTTTTTCTCACCAAAATTTAATTTTTTCATTAGAAATTGTAATTTTTTATATAATTAAATTGTTTTGACTTTAAATGTTATTTTAAGCCCTTTAGAAGCGTCTTTGTACAATTCTAAGCTTATTTCATGATCAAATTTTTTTTCCCACCAAAATTTAATTTTTTCATTAGAAATTGTAATTTTTTATATAATTAAATTGTTTTAACTTTAAATGTTATTTTAAACCCTTTAGAAGCGTCTTTTTACAATTCTAAGCTTATTTCATGATCAAATTTTTTTTCCCACCAAAATTTAATTTTTTCATTAGAAATTGTAATTTTTTATATAATTAAATTGTTTTAACTTTAAATGTTATTTTAAGCCCTTTAGAAGCGTCTTTTTACAATTCTAAGCTTATTTCATGATCAAATTTTTATTCCCATTAAAATTTCATTTTTTTCAGTAGAAATGGTAATTTTTCAAAAATAAATTTGTTTTAACTTTAAATGTCATTTTAAGCCGTTTAGAAGCGTCTTTTTACAATTCTAAGCTTATTTCGTGATCAAATTTTTTTTCTCACCAAAATTTAATTTTTTCATTAGAAATTGTAATTCACCAAAATTTAATTTTTTCATTAGAAATTGCAATTTTTTATATAATTAAATTGTTTTAACTTTAAATGTTATTTTAAACCCTTTAGAAGCGTCTTTTTACAATTCTAAGCTTATTTCATGATCAAATTTTTTTTCCCACCAAAATTTAATTTTTTCATTAGAAATTGTAATTTTTTATATAATTAAATTGTTTTAACTTTAAATGTTATTTTAAGCCCTTTAGAAGCGTCTTTTTACAATTCTAAGCTTATTTCATGATCAAATTTTTATTCCCATTAAAATTTCATTTTTTCAGTAGAAATGGTAATTTTTCAAAAATAAATTTGTTTTAACTTTAAATGTCATTTTAAGCCGTTAAGAGCGTCTTTTTACAATTCTAAGCTTATTTCGTGATCAAATTTTTTTTCCCACCAAAATTTAATTTTTTCATTAGAAATTGTAATTTTTTATATAATTAAAATTTTTTAACTTTAAATGTTATTTTAAGCCCTTTAGAAGCGTCTTTTTACAATTCTAAGCTTATTTCATGATCAAATTTTTATTCCCATTAAAATTTCATTTTTTTCAGTAGAAATGGTAATTTTTCAAAAATAAATTTGTTTTAACTTTAAATGTCATTTTAAGCCGTTTAGAAGCGTCTTTTTACAATTCTAAGCTTATTTCGTGATCAAAATTTTTTTCTCACCAAAATTCAATTTTTGCATTAGAAATTGTAATTTTTTATATAATTAAATTGTTTTAACATTAAATGTTATTTTAAACCCTTTAGAAGCGTCTTTTTACAATTCTAAGCTTATTTCATGATCAAATTTTTTTTCCCACCAAAATTTAATTTTTTCATTAGAAATTGTAATTTTTTATATAATTAAATTGTTTTGACTTTAAATGTTATTTTAAGCCCTTTAGAAGCGTCTTTTTACAATTCTAAGCTTATTTCATGATCAAATTTTTTTTCCCACCAAAATTTAATTTTTTCATTAGAAATTGTAATTTTTTATATAATTAAATTGTTTTAACTTTAAATGTTATTTTAAACCCTTTAGAAGCGTCTTTTTACAATTCTAAGCTTATTTCATGATCAAATTTTTATTCCCATTAAAATTTCATTTTTTCAGTAGAAATGGTAATTTTTCAAAAATAAATTTGTTTTAACTTTAAATGTCATTTTAAGCCGTTTAGAAGCGTCTTTTTACAATTCTAAGCTTATTTCGTGATCAAAATTTTTTTCTCACCAAAATTCAATTTTTGCATTAGAAATTGTAATTTTTTATATAATTAAATTGTTTTAACATTAAATGTTATTTTAAACCCTTTAGAAGCGTCTTTTTACAATTCTAAGCTTATTTCATGATCAAATTTTTTTTCCCACCAAAATTTAATTTTTTCATTAGAAATTGTAATTTTTTATATAATTAAATTGTTTTAACTTTAAATGTTATTTTAAGCCCTTTAGAAGCGTCTTTTTACAATTCTAAGCTTATTTCATGATCAAATTTTTTTTCCCACCAAAATTTAATTTTTTCATTAGAAATTGTAATTTTTTATATAATTAAATTGTTTTAACTTTAAATGTTATTTTAAGCCCTTTAGAAGCGTCTTTTTACAATTCTAAGCTTATTTCATGATCAAATTTTTATTCCCATTAAAATTTCATTTTTTTCAGTAGAAATGGTAATTTTTCAAAAATAAATTTGTTTTAACTTTAAATGTCATTTTAAGCCGTTTAGAAGCGTCTTTTTACAATTCTAAGCTTATTTCGTGATCAAATTTTTTTTCTCACCAAAATTTAATTTTTTCATTAGAAATTGTAACCCACCAAAATTTAATTTTTTCATTAGAAATTGCAATTTTTTATATAATTAAATTGTTTTAACTTTAAATGTTATTTTAAACCCTTTAGAAGCGTCTTTTTACAATTCTAAGCTTATTTCATGATCAAATTTTTTTTCCCACCAAAATTTAATTTTTTCATTAGAAATTGTAATTTTTTATATAATTAAATTGTTTTAACTTTAAATGTTATTTTAAGCCCTTTAGAAGCGTCTTTTTACAATTCTAAGCTTATTTCATGATCAAATTTTTATTCCCATTAAAATTTCATTTTTTCAGTAGAAATGGTAATTTTTCAAAAATAAATTTGTTTTAACTTTAAATGTCATTTTAAGCCGTTAAGAGCGTCTTTTTACAATTCTAAGCTTATTTCGTGATCAAATTTTTTTTCCCACCAAAATTTAATTTTTTCATTAGAAATTGTAATTTTTTATATAATTAAAATTTTTTAACTTTAAATGTTATTTTAAGCCCTTTAGAAGCGTCTTTTTACAATTCTAAGCTTATTTCATGATCAAATTTTTATTCCCATTAAAATTTCATTTTTTTCAGTAGAAATGGTAATTTTTCAAAAATAAATTTGTTTTAACTTTAACTGTCATTTTAAGCCGTTAAGCTTATTTCATGATAAAATTTTTTTTCTCACCAAAATTTAATTTTTTCATTAGAAATTGTAATTTTTTATATAATTAAATTGTTTTAACTTTAAATGTTATTTTAAGCCCTTTAGAAGCGTCTTTTTACAATTCTAAGCTTATTTCATGATCAAATTTTTATTCCCATTAAAATTTCATTTTTTTCAGTAGAAATGGTAATTTTTCAAAAATAAATTTGTTTTAACTTTAAATGTCATTTTAAGCCGTTTAGAAGCGTCTTTTTACAATTCTAAGCTTATTTCGTGATCAAATTTTTTTTCTCACCAAAATTTAATTTTTTCATTAGCAATTGTAACCCACCAAAATTTAATTTTTTCATTAGAAATTGCAATTTTTTATATAATTAAATTGTTTTAACTTTAAATGTTATTTTAAGCCCTTTAGAAGCGTCTTTTTACAATTCTAAGCTTATTTCATGATCAAATTTTTATTCCCATTAAAATTTCATTTTTTCAGTAGAAATGGTAATTTTTCAAAAATAAATTTGTTTTAACTTTAAATGTCATTTTAAGCCGTTTAGAAGCGTCTTTTTACAATTCTAAGCTTATTTCATGATCAAATTTTTTTTCCCACCAAAATTTAATTTTTTCATTAGAAATTGTAATTTTTTATATAATTAAATTGTTTTAACTTTAAATGTTATTTTAAGCCCTTTAGAAGCGTCTTTTTACAATTCTAAGCTTATTTCATGATCAAATTTTTATTCCCATTAAAATTTCATTTTTTTCAGTAGAAATGGTAATTTTTCAAAAATAAATTTGTATTAACTTTAACTGTCACTTTAAGCCGTTAAGCTTATTTCATGATAAAATTTTTTTTCTCACCAAAATTTAATTTTTTCATTAGAAATTGTAATTTTTTATATAATTAAATTGTTTTAACTTTAAATGTTATTTTAAGCCCTTTAGAAGCGTCTTTTTACAATTCTAAGCTTATTTCATGATCAAATTTTTATTCCCATTAAAATTTCATTTTTTTCAGTAGAAATGGTAATTTTTCAAAAATAAATTTGGTTTAACTTTAAATGTCATTTTAAGCCGTTTAGAAGCGTCTTTTTACAATTCTAAGCTTATTTCGTGATCAAAATTTTTTTCTCACCAAAATTCAATTTTTTCATTAGAAATTGTAATTTTTTATATAATTAAATTGTTTTAACTTTAAATGTCATTTTAAGCCTTTTAGAAGCGTCTTTTTACAATTCTAAGCTTATTTCGTGATCAAAATTTTTTTCTCACCAAAATTCAATTTTTGCATTAGAAATTGTAATTTTTTATATAATTAAATTGTTTTAACTTTAAATGTTATTTTAAGCCCTTTAGAAGCGTCTTTTTACAATTCTAAGCTTATTTCATGATCAAATTTTTATTCCCATTAAAATTTCATTTTTTCAGTAGAAATGGTAATTTTTCAAAAATAAATTTGTTTTAACTTTAAATGTCATTTTAAGCCGTAAATGTCATTTTAAGCTTATTTCATGATAAAATTTTTATTCCCATTAAAATTCCATTTTTTCAGTAGAAATGGTAATTTTTCAAAAATAAATTTGTTTTAACTTTAAATGTCATTTTAAGCCGTTTAGAAGCGTCTTTTTACAATTCTAAGCTTATTTCGTGATCAAAATTTTTTTCTCACCAAAATTCAATTTTTTCATTAGAAATTGTAATTTTTTATTTAATTAAATTGTTTTAACTTTAAATGTTATTTTAAGCCCTTTAGAAGCGTCTTTTTACAATTCTAAGCTTATTTCATGATCAAATTTTTATTCCCATTAAAATTTCATTTTTTTCAGTAGAAATGGTAATTTTTCAAAAATAAAATTGTTTTAACTTTAAATGTCATTTTAAGCCGTTTAGAAGCGTCTTTTTACAATTCTAAGCTTATTTCGTGATCAAAATTTTTTTCTCACCAAAATTCAATTTTTTGTAATTTAGAAATTGTAATTTTTTATATAATTAAATTGTTTTAACATTAAATGTTATTTTAAGCCCTTTAGAAGCGTCTTTTTACAATTCTAAGCTTATTTCATGATCAAATTTTTTTTCCCACCAAAATTTAATTTTTTCATTAGAAATTGTAATTTTTTATATAATTAAATTGTTTTAACTTTAAATGTTATTTTAAGCCCTTTAGAAGCGTCTTTTTACAATTCTAAGCTTATTTCATGATCAAATTTTTATTCCCATTAAAATTTCATTTTTTTCAGTAGAAATGGTAATTTTTCAAAAATAAATTTGTTTTAACTTTAAATGTCATTTTAAGCCGTTTAGAAGCGTCTTTTTACAATTCTAAGCTTATTTCGTGATCAAAATTTTTTTCTCACCAAAATTCAATTTTTTGTAATTTAGAAATTGTAATTTTTTATATAATTAAATTGTTTTAACATTAAATGTTATTTTAAGCCCTTTAGAAGCGTCTTTTTACAATTCTAAGCTTATTTCATGATCAAATTTTTTTTCCCACCAAAATTTAATTTTTTCATTAGAAATTGTAATTTTTTATATAATTAAATTGTTTTAACTTTAAATGTTATTTTAAGCCCTTTAGAAGCGTCTTTTTACAATTCTAAGCTTATTTCATGATCAAATTTTTATTCCCATTAAAATTTCATTTTTTTCAGTAGAAATGGTAATTTTTCAAAAATAAATTTGTTTTAACTTTAAATGTCATTTTAAGCCGTTTAGAAGCGTCTTTTTACAATTCTAAGCTTATTTCGTGATCAAAATTTTTTTCTCACCAAAATTCAATTTTTTGTAATTTAGAAATTGTAATTTTTTATATAATAAATTTGTTTTAACTTTAAATGTCATTTTAAGCCGTTTAGAAGCGTCTTTTTACAATTCTAAGCTTATTTCGTGATCAAAATTTTTTTCTCACCAAAATTCAATTTTTTCATTAGAAATTGTAATTTTTTATATAATTAAATTGTTTTAACTTTAAATGTTATTTTAAGCCCTTTAGAAGCGTCTTTTTACAATTCTAAGCTTATTTCATGATCAAATTTTTATTCCCATTAAAATTTCATTTTTTTCAGTAGAAATGGTAATTTTTCAAAAATAAATTTGTTTTAACTTTAAATGTCATTTTAAGCCGTTTAGAAGCGTCTTTTTACAATTCTAAGCTTATTTCGTGATCAAAATTTTTTTCTCACCAAAATTCAATTTTTTGTAATTTAGAAATTGTAATTTTTTATATAATTAAATTGTTTTAACATTAAATGTTATTTTAAGCCCTTTAGAAGCGTCTTTTTACAATTCTAAGCTTATTTCATGATCAAATTTTTTTTCCCACCAAAATTTAATTTTTTCATTAGAAATTGTAATTTTTTATATAATTAAATTGTTTTAACATTAAATGTTATTTTAAGCCCTTTAGAAGCGTCTCTTTACAATTCTAAGCTTATTTCATGATCAAATTTTTATTCCCATTAAAATTTCATTTTTTTCAGTAGAAATGGTAATTTTTCAAAAATAAATTTGTTTTAACTTTAAATGTCATTTTAAGCCGTTTAGAAGCGTCTTTTTACAATTCTAAGCTTATTTCGTGATCAAAATTTTTTTCTCACCAAAATTCAATTTTTTGTAATTTAGAAATTGTAATTTTTTAAAATATAATTAAATTGTTTTAACATTAAATGTTATTTTAAGCCCTTTAGAAGCGTATTTTTACAATTCTAAGCTTATTTCATGATCAAATTTTTTTTCCCACCAAAATTTAATTTTTTCATTAGAAATTGTAACCCACCAAAATTTAATTTTTTCATTAGAAATTGCAATTTTTTATATAATTAAATTGTTTTAACTTTAAATGTTATTTTAAGCCCTTTAGAAGCGTCTTTTTACAATTCTAAGCTTATTTCATGATCAAATTTTTATTCCCATTAAAATTTCATTTTTTTCAGTAGAAATGGTAATTTTTCAAAAATAAATTTGTTTTAACTTTAAATGTCATTTTAAGCCGTTTAGAAGCGTCTTTTTACAATTCTAAGCTTATTTCGTGATCAAAATTTTTTTCTCACCAAAATTCAATTTTTTGTAATTTAGAAATTGTAATTTTTTAAAATATAATTAAATTGTTTTAACATTAAATGTTATTTTAAGCCCTTTAGAAGCGTATTTTTACAATTCTAAGCTTATTTCATGATCAAATTTTTTTTCCCACCAAAATTTAATTTTTTCATTAGAAATTGTAACCCACCAAAATTTAATTTTTTCATTAGAAATTGCAATTTTTTATATAATTAAATTGTTTTAACTTTAAATGTTATTTTAAGCCCTTTAGAAGCGTCTTTTTACAATTCTAAGCTTATTTCATGATCAAATTTTTATTCCCATTAAAATTTCATTTTTTTCAGTAGAAATGGTAATTTTTCAAAAATAAATTTGTTTTAACTTTAAATGTCATTTTAAGCCGTTTAGAAGCGTCTTTTTACAATTCTAAGCTTATTTCATGAACAAATTTTTTTTCCCACCAAAATTTAATTTTTTCATTAGAAATTGTAATTTTTTATATAATTAAATTGTTTTAACTTTAAATGTTATTTTAAGCCCTTTAGAAGCGTCTTTTTACAATTCTAAGCTTATTTCATGATCAAATTTTTATTCCCATTAAAATTTCATTTTTTTCAGTAGAAATGGTAATTTTTCAAAAATAAATTTGTTTTAACTTTAAATGTCATTTTAAGCCGTTTAGAAGCGTCTTTTTACAATTCTAAGCTTATTTCGTGATCAAAATTTTTTTCTCACCAAAATTCAATTTTTTGTAATTTAGAAATTGCAATTTTTTATATAATTAAATTGTTTTAACATTAAATGTTATTTTAAGCCCTTTAGAAGCGTCTTTTTACAATTCTAAGCTTATTTCATGATCAAATTTTTTTTCCCACCAAAATTTAATTTTTTCATTAGAAATTGTAATTTTTTATATAATTAAATTGTTTTAACATTAAATGTTATTTTAAGCCCTTTAGAAGCGTCTTTTTACAATTCTAAGCTTATTTCATGATCAAATTTTTTTTCCCACCAAAATTTAATTTTTTCATTAGAAATTGTAATTTTTTATATAATTAAATTGTTTTAACTTTAAATGTTATTTTAAGCCCTTTAGAAGCGTCTTTTTACAATTCTAAGCTTATTTCATGATCAAATTTTTATTCCCATTAAAATTTCATTTTTTTCAGTAGAAATGGTAATTTTTCAAAAATAAATTTGTTTTAACTTTAAATGTCATTTTAAGCCGTTTAGAAGCGTCTATTTACAATTCTAAGCTTATTTCATGATAAAAATTTTTTCTCACCAAAATTTAATTTTTTCATTAGAAATTGTAATTTTTTATATAATTAAATTGTTTTAACTTTAAATGTCATTTTAAGCCTTTTAGAAGCGTCTTTTTACAATTCTAAGCTTATTTCGTGATCAAAATTTTTTTCTCACCAAAATTCAATTTTTGCATTAGAAATTGTAATTTTTTATATAATTAAATTGTTTTAACTTTAAATGTTATTTTAAGCCCTTTAGAAGCGTCTTTTTACAATTCTAAGCTTATTTCATGATCAAATTTTTTTTCCCACCAAAATTTAATTTTTTCATTAGAAATTGTAATTTTTTATATAATTAAATTGTTTTAACTTTAAATGTTATTTTAAGCCCTTTAGAAGCGTCTTTTTACAATTCTAAGCTTATTTCACGATCAAATTTTTTTTCCCACCAAAATTTAATTTTTTCATTAGAAATTGTAATTTTTTATATAATTAAATTGTTTTAACTTTAAATGTTATTTTAAGCCCTTTAGAAGCGTCTTTTTACAATACTAAGCTTATTTCATGATCAAATTTTTATTCCCATTAAAATTTCATTTTTTTCAGTAGAAATGGTAATTTTTCAAAAATAAATTTGTTTTAACTTTAAAGGTCATTTTAAGCCGTTTAGAAGCGTCTTTTTACAATTCTAAGCTTATTTCGTGATCAAAATTTTTTTCTCACAAACATTCAATTTTTTCATTAGAAATTGTAATTTTTTATATAATTAAATTTTTATTAGAATTTTTTCATTAGAAATTGTAATTTTTTATATAATTAAATTGTTTTAACTTTAAATGTTATTTTAAACCCTTTAGAAGCGTCTTTTTACAATTCTAAGCTTATTTCATGATCAAATTTTTATTCCCATTAAAATTTCATTTTTTTCAGTAGAAATGGTAATTTTTCAAAAATAAATTTGTTTTAACTTTAAATGTCATTTTAAGCCGTTTAGAAGCGTCTATTTACAATTCTAAGCTTATTTCATGATCAAATTTTTTTTCTCACCAAAATTCAATTTTTTCATTAGAAATTGTAATTTTTTATATAATTAAATTGTTTTAACTTTAAATGTTATTTTAAGCCCTTTAGAAGCGTCTTTTTATGTATTCTAAGCTTATTTCATGATCAAATTTTTATTCCCATTAAAATTTCATTTTTTCAGTAGAAATGGTAATTTTTCAAAAATAAATTTGTTTTAACTTTAAATGTCATTTTAAGCTTTAGCCTTTAAATGTCATTTTAGAAGCGTCTTTTTACAATTCTAAGCTTATTTCTTGATCAAATTTTTATTCCCATTAAAATTTCATTTTTTCAGTAGAAATGGTAATTTTTCAAAAATAAATTTGTTTTAATTTTAATTGTCATTTTAAGCCGTTTAGAAGCGTCTTTTTACAATTCTAAGCTTATTTCATGATCAAATTTTTTCATTAGAAATTGTAATTTTTTATATAATTAAATTGTTTTAACTTTAAATGTTATTTTAAACCCTTTAGAAGCGTCTTTTTACAATTCTAAGCTTATTTCATGATCAAGTTTTTTTTCCTATTAAAATTTCATTTTTTCAGTAGAAATGGTAATTTTTCAAAAATAAATTTGTTTTAACTTTAATTTCCATTAAAATTTCATTTTTTCAGTAGAAATGGTAATTTTTCAAAAATAAATTTGTTTTAACTTTAAATGTTATTTTAAACCCTTTAGAAGCATCTTTTTACAATTCTAAGCTTATTTCTTGATCAATTTTTTCATTAGAAATTGTAATTTTTTATATAATTAAATTGTTTTAACTTTAAATGTTATTTTAAACCCTTTAGAAGCGTCTTTTTACAATTCTAAGCTTATTTCATGATCAAATTTTTTTTCCTATTAAAATTTCATTTTTTCAGTAGAAATGGTAATTTTTCAAAAGTAATTTTGTTTTAACTTTAAATGTTATTTTAAACCCTTTAGAAGCGTCTTTTTACAATTCTAAGCTTATTTCATGATCAAATTTTTTTCCTATTAAAATTTCATTTTTTCAGTAGAAATGGTAATTTTTCAAAAATAAATTTGTTTTAACTTTAAATGTCATTTTAAGCCGTTTAGAAGCGTCTTTTTACAATTCTAAGCTTATTTCATGATCAAATTTTTTTTCCCACCAAAATTTAATTTTTTCATTAGAAATTGTAATTTTTTATATAATTAAATTGTTTTAACTTTAGACGAGAAGCGTCTTTTTACAATTCTAAGCTTATTTCATGATCAAATTTTTTTTCCTATTAAAATTTCATTTTTTCAGTAGAAATGGTAATTTTTCAAAAATAAATTTGTTTTAACTTTAAATGTTATTTTAAGCCGTTTAGAAGCGTCTTTTTACAATTCTAAGCTTATTTCATGATCAAATTTTTTTTCCCACCAAAATTTAATTTTTTCATTAGAAATTGTAATTTTTTATATAATTAAATTGTTTTACCTTTAAATGTTATTTTAAACCCTTTAGAAGCGTCTTTTTACAATTAGCTTATTTTCTAATTGTAAAAATTAGAATAATAAATTCTAATTTTTTTTATTATTAGCTAAGCTTATTTCATGATCAAATTTTTTTCCCTATTAAAATTTCATTTTCATTTTTTTCATTTCATTTTCAGTAGAAATGGTAATTTTTCAAAAATAAATTTGTTTTAACTTTAATTGTCATTTTAAGCCGTTTAGAAGCGTCTTTTACAATTCTAAGCTTATTTCATGATCAAATTTTTATTCCCATTAAAATTTCATTTTTTCAGTAGAAATGGTAATTTTTTATATAATTAAATTGTTTTAACTTTATATGTTATTTTAAACCCTTTAGAAGCGTCTTTTTACAATTCTAAGCTTATTTCTTGATCAAATTTTTTTTCCCACCAAAATTTAATTTTTTCATTAGAAATTGTAATTTTTTATATAATTAAATTGTTTTAACTTTAGACGAGAAGCGTCTTTTTACAATTCCAAGCTTATTTCATGATCAAATTTTTATTCCCATTAAAATTTCATTTTTTCAGTAGAAATGGTAATTTTTCAAAAATAAAATTGTTTTAACTTTAATTGTCATTTTAAGCCGTTTAGAAGCGTCTTTTTACAATGCTAAGCTTATTTCATGATCAAATTTTTTTTCCTATTAAAATTTCATTTTTTCAGTAGAAATGGTAATTTTTCAAAAATAAATTTGTTTTAACTGTTATACTTTAAATGTTATATTAACTTTAAATGTTATTTTAAGACGTTTAGAAGCGTCTTTTTACAATTCTAACCTTATTTCGTGCTCAAAATTTTTTTATCACCAAAATTCAATTTTTTCATTAGAAATTGTAACTTTTTATATAATTAAATTGTTTTAACTTTAAATGTTATTTTAAACCCTTTAGAAGCGACTTTTTACAATTCTAAGCTTATTTCATGATCAAATTTTTTTTCCTATTAAAATTTCATTTTTTCAGTAGAAATGGTAATTTTTCAAAAATAAATTTGTTTTAACTTTAAATGTTATTTTAAACCCTTTAGAAGCGACTTTTTACAATTCTAAGCTTATTTCATGATCAAATTTTTTTTCCTATTAAAATTTCATTTTTTCAGTAGAAATGGTAATTTTTCAAAAATAAATTTGTTTTAACTTTAAATGTTATTTTAAACCCTTTAGAAGCGTATTTTACAATTCTAAGCTTATTTCTTGATCAAATTTTTTTTTCCTATTGAAATTTCATTTTTTCAGTAGAAATGGTAATTTTTCAAAAATAAATTTGTTTTAACTGTTATACTTTAAATGTTATATTAACTTTAAATGTTATTTTAAGACGTTTAGAAGCGTCTTTTTACAATTCTAACCTTATTTCGTGCTCAAAATTTTTTTATCACCAAAATTCAATTTTTTCATTAGAAATTGTAACTTTTTTTATAATTAAATTGTTTTAACTTTAAATGTTATTTTAAGGCCTTTAGAAGCGTCTTTTTACAATTCTAAGCTTATTTCATGATCAAATTTTTTTTCCCACCAAAATTTCATTTTTTCAGTAGAAATGTTATTTTAAGCCCTTTAGAAGCGTCTTTTTACAATTGTAAGCTTATTTCATGATCAAATTTTTTTTCCCACCAAAATTTCATTTTTTCAGTAGAAATGGTAATTTTTCAAAAATAAATTTGTTTTAACTTTAAATGTCATTTTAAGCCGTTTAGAAGAGTCTTTTTACAATTCTAAGCTTATTTCATGATCAAAATTTTTTTCTCACCAAAATTCAATTTTTTCATTAGAAATTGTAATTTTTTATATAATTAAATTGTTTTAAATGTTATTTTAAACCCTTTAGAAGCGTCTTTTTACAATTCTAAGATTATTTTTCAATTTTTATTCCCATCAAAATTTCATTTTTTCAGTAGAAATGGTAATTTTTCAAAAATAAATTTGTTTTAACTTTAAATGTCATTTTAAGCCGTTTAGAAGCGTTATTCTAAGCTTATTTCATGATCAAATTTTTATTCCCATTAAAATTTCATTTTTTCAGTAGAAATGGTAATTTTTCAAAAATAAATTTGTTTTAACTTTAAATTTTATTTTAAACCCTTTAGAAGCCTCTTTTTACAATTCTAAGCTTATTTCATGATCAAATTTTTATTCCCATTAAAATTTCATTATTCATTTATATTCAGTAGAAATGGTAATTTTTCAAAAATAAATTTGTTTTAACTTTAAATGTCATTTTAAGCCGTTTAGAAGAGTCTTTTTACAATTCTAAGCTTATTTCGTGATCAAATTTTTATTTTTTCAGTAGAAATGGTAATTTTTCAAAAATAAATTTGTTTTAACTTTAAATGTCATTTTAAGCCGTTTAGAAGCGTCTTTTTACAATTCTAAGCTTATTTCATGATCAAATTTTTTTTCCCACCAAAATTTCATTTTTTCAGTAGAAATGGTAATTTTTCAAAAATAAATTTGTTTTAACTTTAAATGTCATTTTAAGCCGTTTAGAAGAGTCTTTTTACAATTCTAAGCTTATTTCATGATCAAAATTTTTTTCTCACCAAAATTCAATTTTTTCATTAGAAATTGTAATTTTTTATATAATTAAATTGTTTTAAATGTTATTTTAAACCCTTTAGAAGCGTCTTTTTACAATTCTAAGATTATTTTTCAATTTTTATTCCCATCAAAATTTCATTTTTTCAGTAGAAATGGTAATTTTTCAAAAATAAATTTGTTTTAACTTTAAATGTCATTTTAAGCCGTTTAGAAGCGTTATTCTAAGCTTATTTCATGATCAAATTTTTATTCCCATTAAAATTTCATTTTTTCAGTAGAAATGGTAATTTTTCAAAAATAAATTTGTTTTAACTTTAAATGTCATTTTAAGCCGTTTAGAAGAGTCTTTTTACAATTCTAAGCTTATTTCATGATCAAAATTTTTTTCTCACCAAAATTCAATTTTTTCATTAGAAATTGTAATTTTTTATATAATTAAATTGTTTTAAATGTTATTTTAAACCCTTTAGAAGCGTCTTTTTACAATTCTAAGCTTAGTTTATGATCAAATTTTTTTTCTCAACAAAATTTAATTTTTTCATTAGAAATTGTAATTTTTTGTATAATTAAATTGTTTTAACTTTAAATGTTATTTTAAACCCTTTAGAAGCGTCTTTTTACAATTCTAAGCTTATTTCGTGATCAAAATTTTTTTCTCACCAAAATTCAATTTTTTCATTAGAAATTGTAATTTTTTATATAATTAAATTGTTTTAACTTTAAATGTTATTTTAAACCCTTTAGAAGCGTCTTTTTACAATTCTAAGATTATTTTTCAATTTTTATTCCCATCAAAATTTCATTTTTTCAGTAGAAATGGTAATTTTTCAAAAATAAATTTGTTTTAACTTTAAATGTCATTTTAAGCCGTTTAGAAGCGTTATTCTAAGCTTATTTCATGATCAAATTTTTATTCCCATTAAAATTTCATTTTTTCAGTAGAAATGGTAATTTTTCAAAAATAAATTTGTTTTAACTTTAAATTTTATTTTAAACCCTTTAGAAGCCTCTTTTTACAATTCTAAGCTTATTTCATGATCAAATTTTTATTCCCATTAAAATTTCATTTTTTTCAGTAGAAATGGTAATTTTTCAAAAATAAATTTGTTTTAACTTTAAATGTCATTTTAAGCCGTTTAGAAGCGTTATTCTAAGCTTATTTCATGATCAAATTTTTATTCCCATTAAAATTTCATTTTTTCAGTAGAAATGGTAATTTTTTAATAATAAATTTGTTTTAACTTTAAATGTTATTTTAAACCCTTTAGAAGCGTCTTTTTACAATTCTAAGCTTATTTCATGATCAAATTTACTTCTAAGCGTATATTTCATTATCAAATTTTTATTCCCATTAAAATTTCATTTTTTCAGTAGAAATGGTAATTTTTTAATAATAAATTTGTTTTAACTTTAAATGTTATTTTATTAAATTTGTTTTAACTTTAAATGTCTTTTTAAGCCGTTTAGAAGCGTCTTTTTACAATTCTAAGCTAATTTCATGATAAAATTTTTATTCCCATCAAAATTTCATTTTTTCAATAGAAATGGTAATTTTTTAATAATAAGTTTGTTTTAACTTTAAATGTCATTTTAAGCCGTTTAGAAGCGTCTTTTTACAATTTTTAGCTTATTTCATGATCAAATTTTTTTTCCACCAAAATTTAACTTTGAATTAGAAATTGTAATTTTTTATATAATTAAATTGTTTTAACTTTAAATGTTATTTTATTAAATTTGTTTTAACTTTAAATGCCATTTTAAACCCTTTAGAAGCGTCTTTTTACAATTCTAAGCTTATTTCATGATCAAATTTTTATTCCCATTAAAATTACATTTTTTCAGTAGAAATGGTAATTTTTCAAAAATAAATTTGTTTTAACTTTAAATGTTATTTTAAACCCTTTAGAAGCGTCTTTTTACAATTCTAAGCTTATTTCGTGATCAAATTTTTATTTTTTCAGTAGAAATGATAATTTTTCAAAAATAAATTTGTTTTAACTTTAAATGTTATTTTAAACCCTTTAGAAGCGTCTTTTTACAATTCTAAGCTTATTTCGTGATCAAATTTTTATTTTTTCAGTAGAAATGGTAATTTTTCAAAAATAAATTTGTTTTAACTTTAAATGTCATTTTAAGCCGTTTAGAAGCGTCTTTTTACAATTCTAAGCTTATTTCGTGATCAAAATTTTTTCCTCACAAAAATTCAAATTTTTCATTAGAAATTTTAATTTTTTATATAATTAAATTGTTTTAACTTTAAATGTCATTTTAAGCCGTTTAGAAGAGTCTTTTTACAATTCTAAGCTTATTTCATGATCAAAATTTTTTTCTCACCAAAATTCAATTTTTTCATTAGAAATTGTAATTTTTTATATAATTAAATTGTTTTAAATGTTATTTTAAACCCTTTAGAAGCGTCTTTTTACAATTCTAAGATTATTTTTCAATTTTTATTCCCATCAAAATTTCATTTTTTCAGTAGAAATGGTAATTTTTCAAAAATAAATTTGTTTTAACTTTAAATGTCATTTTAAGCCGTTTAGAAGCGTTATTCTAAGCTTATTTCATGATCAAATTTTTATTCCCATTAAAATTTCATTTTTTCAGTAGAAATGGTAATTTTTCAAAAATAAATTTGTTTTAACTTTAAATGTCATTTTAAGCCGTTTAGAAGAGTCTTTTTACAATTCTAAGCTTATTTCATGATCAAATTTTTTTTCCCACCAAAATTTCATTTTTCAATAGAAATGGTAATTTTTCAAAAATAAATTTGTTTTAACTTTAAATGTTATTTTAAACCCTTTAGAAGCGTCTTTTTACAATTCTAAGCTTATTTCGTGATCAAATTTTTATTTTTTCAGTAGAAATGGTAATTTTTCAAAAATAAATTTGTTTTAACTTTAAATGTCATTTTAAGCCGTTTAGAAGCGTCTTTTTACAATTCTAAGCTTATTTCGTGATCAAAATTTTTTTCTCACCAAAATTCAATTTTTTCATTAGAAATTGTAATTTTTTGTATAATTAAATTGTTTTAACTTTAAATGTTATTTTAAACCCTTTAGAAGCGTCTTTTTACAATTCTAAGCTTATTTCGTGATCAAAATTTTTTTCTCACCAAAATTCAATTTTTTCATTAGAAATTGTAATTTTTTATATAATTAAATTGTTTTAACTTTAAATGTTATTTTAAACCCTTTAGAAGCGTCTTTTTACAATTCTAAGATTATTTTTCAATTTTTATTCCCATCAAAATTTCATTTTTTCAGTAGAAATGGTAATTTTTCAAAAATAAATTTGTTTTAACTTTAAATGTCATTTTAAGCCGTTTAGAAGCGTTATTCTAAGCTTATTTCATGATCAAATTTTTATTCCCATTAAAATTTCATTTTTTCAGTAGAAATGGTAATTTTTCAAAAATAAATTTGTTTTAACTTTAAATTTTATTTTAAACCCTTTAGAAGCCTCTTTTTACAATTGTAAGCTTATTTCATGATCAAATTTTTATTCCCATTAAAATTTCATTTTTTTCAGTAGAAATGGTAATTTTTCAAAAATAAATTTGTTTTAACTTTAAATGTCATTTTAAGCCGTTTAGAAGCGTTATTCTAAGCTTATTTCATGATCAAATTTTTATTCCCATTAAAATTTCATTTTTTCAGTAGAAATGGTAATTTTTTAATAATAAATTTGTTTTAACTTTAAATGTTATTTTAAACCCTTTAGAAGCGTCTTTTTACAATTCTAAGCTTATTTCATGATCAAATTTACTTCTAAGCGTATATTTCATTATCAAATTTTTATTCCCATCAAAATTTCATTTTTTCAGTAGAAATGGTAATTTTTTAATAATAAATTTGTTTTAACTTTAAATGTCATTTTAAGCCGTTTAGAAGCGTCTTTTTACAATTTTAGCTTATTTCATGATCAAATTTTTTTTCCACCAAAATTTAACTTTGAATTAGAAATTGTAATTTTTTATATAATTAAATTGTTTTAACTTTAAATGTTATTTTAAACCCTTTAGAAGCGTCTTTTTACAATTCTAAGCTTATTTCATGATCAAATTTACTTCTAAGCTTATATTTCATGATCAAATTTTTATTCCCATCAAAATTTCATTTTTTCAGTAAAAATGGTAATTTTTTAATAATAAATTTGTTTTAACTTTAAATGTTATTTTATTAAATTTGTTTTAACTTTAAATGCCATTTTAAACCCTTTAGAAGCGTCTTTTTACAATTCTAAGCTTATTTCATGATCAAATTTTTATTCCCATTAAAATTACATTTTTTCAGTAGAAATGGTAATTTTTCAAAAATAAATTTGTTTTAACTTTAAATGTCATTTTAAGCCGTTTAGAAGCGTCTTTTTACAATTCTAAGCTTATTTCGTGATCAAATTTTTTTTCAAAAAATTGAAATTTTTCGATAAAATGGTAATTTTTCAATAAAAAAAATTTTTAATTTGTTTTAACTTTAAATGTTATTTTAGTAGCTTTTTTTTTACAATTCTAAGCTTATTTCGTGATGAAATTATTTTCTCACCAAAAACTAATTTTTTCATCAGAAATTCATGTTAAATTGAATTCTTTATGAATCGAACCATTTGAGATTCAAAATGGGCATTTGTGAACATTATATAAGATATTTTATTCATCCATATACGTCCGTTCGTCCGTCTATCCGTCCGCACGATAACACGAAAAAAGGAAGGAGCTAAGACCTTGAAATTTTTGTCACGTCACTTTTGCAAATTTTTTAGTTTCCCTATTTAAGTCCAGCATTTTTGGCCGACGTATTCAAGTAGCTGCCATACAACTTCTTACTTTATATGGAAATAACTCAGAGTTTATTGAAGCTAGGCTGCTGAAATTTTGTGGAAAATGTGTCGAGTTAGATGCTAAAAACTTTTGTAAAATTTGGTTTCGCTGGGGCAACAGATTCGGATAGCTACCATATGACTTCTCTTATTAAATGAAAAGAACTGCGTCTATTGAGGCTAGATATCCGAAGTTTCGTGAAAAGATGTAAAGTTGTATACTAACTTCTGTAAAATTTGGTTTTTCTAGACCAGCAGGTTCAGATAACTTGCACATCTTAGAACTTAATGAAGCTAGGCATCTGAAATCTTAAAAGATAATAAAATACTCTCTAACCAATAGTTATTAGTAGTTTAGAGTTCCATCCCATTGTATTGGCTAGGGAGATATAACTTTAATCTATAAAAATGTAACACTATTAAGTGGATATTCTATATTCTATTCCAAAGACACCAGGAAGATTTGCACTTAGAGAAAGAAAAAAACAAAAACACAAAAAAAAAATAAAAATTTTATTTTATTTTATTTTTATAGAATTTTTATTTATATCATAAAATTTATATCAAAAGTGAACAAATGAAAGAATATATATTAATGAATAAATATAAATTATATCATTTAACAATAACAACTTCTGAACATTTTTATTTAAAAGTCAATTATATATTACGTACTCCTTACGTAACTTTTACGTACTTCTTACGTTTTACTTCTTATCTTTTAAGCATATGGTTTCAATAGTTAAAAATTACCTCATATACTTTAATTTTCATTTTCTATGAATTTTTTAATATTTCTATTTTTATTGTTATATGCCAGTTTTAATTTTAAGATCTCAAAAATTTCAAAATATTTAAAAGAATTTTTATTAAAAAAAGTTTTTTGAAAAAACATTATCATATAAAATAACTTAAACTTCAAGAACATTCTTAAAATAATATTACATTTTCGATATAATTAATACATAAATATTATATATTATTTTTATATATTAGCGAAAAAGAAAAGAAAAAAAAAATTAAATAAAACAGTTAATTTATATATTATCAGTTATAATTGATTTTGAATATTTTTATGTAAAAATGTTACATGTTTCAAAATTATATTTCTATGGCTGCAAATGATTTGCAATTCTTATTTTTAATAGTATTGAATATTCATTTCAGAATTCAAAAATATCTTTGAGATTTTCACTAATAATTTTAAAAAACAAAAGACACAATTATTGGAATGATTGAGTTCAATGATAAAAAAAAAAAAAAAAAAATGTGTTTAAACCAAGTAAAAATTTCACTGTTACACAAAAAATTACTTTTCCATATGCGTTCAAAAAAAATATTCAAAGTATGTTTTATAACTTTTAAAACAATTACAAAAAATATATATATATATTTAATTTAAATAATTCATTCGATTATAATTTAGTTTGCTTTCAGTTATAGTTTTTTTTAACTTCTTTACAAATGTTATTAAATTATAAAAAACAAAATATCTTTTATTTTCTTTTATAGTCATAAAATAAATTAAGATAAATTATACATTAAAACTTTTTAATGAATTTGAAACAGAAATTATATTTTAATATTTTTTCTAATAATCAATTGCCAACATTTTTTAATTAATTAAAAATGTGAAATCATATAATATAATAAACAAATACAGATATTATTATTATTTCTCTATGTTATTAAAGTTGCACGATTTTCTTCAATTAAAATATCATGAACATAAATATCTTGCAATGTTACAACATCAATTAATGTTAATTCTAAAACTTTTGATGTTTTATTAGGATCAAAATCATCAATTGAAATATTCTGTACAACTGATGCGAATTTTTGACCAACTGTTAATTCACTAAAACGTATGCTATCTTCTAATGTCCATTCACCTGTTAATGGTTTAATACCTAAAACAAAAAAAAAAATTATTAAGGAAAATCAAAAATAAAATTTAACAAAAAAAAAAAGTTTTATTTACCATGTAATTTTGCTTGAATAGCTTGTGTAGGCAATTCACGACATTTAGCTGGTAATGTACGTAATGCATTAATTTCAACAACATTTCTGTCACCACAATCACAAAAGAAAACAATGCACATTTGATTTGGTAACGCAATTTCTATTATACATCTAAAACAAATTTATTAATTTTGATTTTTTTTTTTCTTTAAATATTACAATTACGTACCTATAATAAAATCCATCATCAAGAAGAACTGCATAAGATTCACCAGCTTTGACCATATCATCTGGAATAAATTCATCATTTTCCTGACAATAAGTTTGTAATTCTGTCATCATATTTTGGTATTGGAGAAAATCATTATATGGTCTTACCTATTTAAGAAATTAAATTTAAAATAAAATAAAATTTTAAAACTAAAAAAAGAAACGTACAAAAAAGTTAAAAGGATTTGAGGCAATTGTCACTAAAACATTAAATATTTCACCCTTTTTCGGAAAATAAACATCCGTATTCAATTTCGGTAATGATCCTGTAACAGGTGTTGACGGAACCGTTATTGGTGAACGAACAGAATAATTACGAATACATGGAGACAATTCAGAAATTATTTTTGGTTGTAATGAAGTAGGCGAACTGGAAGAACTACTGTTTGCTTCATTATTAGTTGTTATTTTAAAAATTTCAGCAGGAAAATCATTTGAACTAAAATATAGTTACTATTAATTTATTCAAATAAAAATGATTGGAAGATAGTTTACATTAGTTCGTATTCCATTCGAATTGCATCATTAACATTGCATAAGCTTTGATTTCTTTCAATTCGAATAAAAACTGTTATGTGTGGTACAACATTACGACTTGCATCCAATTTATTAAATGCCAGTTTAACCTAATAATTACAGTTTGAATTAAAAGTATGTACTTATAATAGTAAAAATATTTAAAAAAAAAAAAAGTAATAACTCACAATAGCTAAGGAATCTTTAGGTAACAGTGCTTTTAGTCGTTGTAACAAAAATTCATTTAATGGTGGTAAATTATGCATTTTAGCTTTAAGAGCTTGTTTTGGATATCGACTTAAAGCTGCACTTAATGATTCTAAACGAAATATGTTTGAAATCAAAATTTGTTTAGTTATTCCATAATCAACATAAAAAAATTTAAATTCTTGAGCTGGAGAAATTTTTTCACAATTATCAATCAAACAGCCTCTATACCACTTTTTATCATCTTGGTCATAAATCAAATATAAGTTTGATGGTTTGATTTCATTGGAATTAATCTTGTACTGATCTTGTTGAAATTTTGATTCCACTAATTGCGTAATGAGTTTCTAAAATTAATTTTGTTAACTAGTTAATAATAATATAATAAATTAAAAGACTAACGCCTTTACCTGAACATAAAACAAACCAGAATCTAAAACTTGCAAATAAATATCACCTTCATCGGTAATATGTGTAACATTAACATTTGTTGGACTGTTCTGTTTTAATTCTGGTGCTAAAGTATCGTCACAAATTTTATTTATCAATAACGGATTTAAAACAACATCAACATTGGATGAAGTATCATACAAAACTGCTTGAATTTTAATAATATCATTCAAGCTATCTAAAGAACTACTAATTGAAGATGAAGATGAGTTTTTCGCTTCATATGTTTCTCTTTTAGTAAAAATTTGAGCAATTAATGTTTTGCCCATTATCATTTCATTTAAATGCTGATTTGCAACTGGATTTTCAGCAAAATCTTCTAAACCAAATAAACTAAATGGAACAGCTTGCGGAGGAAGTTTTAAGAATTTCTTATCACACACAAATAATTGATCCATTGGTAGCCAGTCATCATCACCAAAATCGATAAAAAAGCATAAACATTTTCCGACAGCTTTATCCATCCTTTCAAGACGAACCCGATGCCAACATTCTGATATGCATACCAAATACATTTGTCCTGTTGTTAATGATCCAGGGCGAATTTTATCAGTCAACATTTCTAAATCTACATCATTCAATAAAGAATCCAACTGTTGGCTGTATTCTTTATCAACAATACGTGCCCAAACTTCTATAGTTGATGCACAATGTGTTATGTATAAATTCCAATATTTACTGTCCCAAGGAAGCTCTAATGGATCTATTATAAAATCGTCTTGATCGGATGGTAAAACATCTATATTTTACAGGTAAAACATTTTATAAATAATAAAATTATATAAAGATGTTATATACACAAAAATTACATGAAAATTTCAAACTAGTTTTTTTAATTATTTTCCTAAATATAAAAAATAAAATAGTTAGTAATTACCTAAGTCACTTATACTCATATTAGCAAGCAAAATTTTATTATTGTCTGACGTTGATTCTATAACAAAAAATTTGGAATTTTCAATTAAAGAAGACCAATGATCTGGTAAGGTTTGTTGAAATTTTGATTCAAAAAGCTTTGGAAGACCATTTAAGAAAATACCATTAAGTGTATGATTAGTTTTTATTTCTTGATATATTTTTAGAATCAAGTCTGAATTAGAATCTGTACAAATAGGATAAGATATTATTTTAGACTCCATCAATTTAATTTCTTCAATTGCTATCGCAGCACATGCAGCTTTTGCTATTTCCGGATCATTAAAATATTTCGGAATTGTTGTGTACGTTTTTTCATTTATAATTACACTACAAAGAACTTTTTTATTAAAGAATTTTGGTTGCATTAAATTAAATTTAGGCGTTGGAAATCCACGAGCCGAACAGTAATTCATCAATGATACTATTGAATTTAAATTTGAATCAAATTCATAATGTTCTGTTGGTAATAAAATCTAAAATTTTCATTGTAAATTAATTAATTAAAAATAATTTTCATAACAATTAATTAATATTAAATAGATTTTGTTTATAAAAATCAAAAATATCTAATAATATTTTAAACACATAATTTTTTTGTATTACTTTTAAAACTTAGTACCCTAACATAAGTGCATACCTTTTTAGTCTTGTTAATTTGTTTATTATTTATCACAGCTGATTTTCCTACATTAGTAAGATATGCATAGTTTTGCAATGAGTCTTGTGAGCTTTGTCTGCTACTATTAAAAGATGAGTTTAATTTTTCAGCACTGTATTCGGCAAAAGGTGATGACGGAGGTGTTATCGGTTCAAAATGAGTTTCATTAATTGAGTTACTTTTATTAATTTTTAATCGATCTTGTATCGATGTAGAAAAAATTCGAGTAGCAGATATTGGAGTCTGTATATTTTTATTTAGTTCATTATTTGCTGTTTTTAAATTGATATCAGTTTCGTCGTTTAAATTTAGTTTTTTTGCATTTCTGACATTTTCTAAACGGTTCTGTAAAGATGCTAAATTACTACTTGATTTTGATTGAGCTCCGGATGGTTTTTGTTGTTGTTGCTTTTCATTTTTATTTTGCGAAGTTTCTCCATTGCGAATTTGAAGTTCTTTTTGGTTTACGTCGGTGTGTTTATTGTTGCAATTATTTTGATGATTTTGTTTTTGAACTTGTTGCTTTTCTTTTGTGGACTGTTGAGATTTTTGTAATTTCTGTTGTCCTTGATTCATTTGTTGTTTGCTAAAATTTATTCTATCACGCAAATCCGGCTTTGGAACTAAATTTGCCATTAACGGTTGTAGATGTAAAGTGGATTGCTGCAAAAAAAAGTTAGAAATTAAAAAAAAAATTTTTTTTAATTTAATATTGTTTTTTTTTTATATAAATGTGAAGAATTTATATACCCCGTTAGATATTTGTTTGATTGCCTTCGTTGAGCTTAAGGTATCTTCTGCTATATTTCTGTTGTTACTGTAATTTGTATTGTTATTTGAATCACCATTCCTTTGATTGACACTACTGTTTCGCTTTACTTTGTCATTTCCTAAATTTCAAAGATTTTTACTTTATTATTTGTATCTAAATTTTCTTTGCCTCTTTTTTTTTAATTTATAAAATATATGTATAACCTACCACGTCTTTTATTTCTAACATCACTTGATGATTTTGCAGATGGCAAATTTCGATACACATTAGATGAATATGAACTTTTATTCCAACTTTGATCAGTTTTTGCTGGTATTCTATTACTTGAATTTCCAAATGAGCGCCGTGATCTTTTCTTAGCAGCTTTTTGGTGTGCAATCATATCAACAATATGAACCGAATCCTTATTTGGTCGGGCACTTATATAAACCTAAAAAATTAAATAAATTAATTTATATTTATACTAAAAAATTAAATAGTTACCTCCCCTCTATCGTTTATAATTAAAAATTCTCCTGATGACTTTAAATATTCTTCAGCTGATTTAAATCCAAAACTTTTGAATGGCAAACTTTTTCCTTCTATTTCTCGATATTCTTTTAATAATACCGACAATGTTATTGGACATTTTTGAATATTCAAAAGTGCTCGAAGAATATCAATAGGAGGTTGAACTTCTACTTTAAGCTTTGAGGACATTTTTTCTAGATTTTTTTTTCAATTTGTTTCGATAAGAAATTAAAAAGTTTTTCTTTTATCCGTTATGACAAAATTAATAAAATTTTAAATTGTAAAGTATTGAAATTTTTTGGTATAATTAATTTTAATTTAAATAAATATTATTATATTAATAGAAAAAAATAACGAAATTGTTTATATAAATTAAATAAGGAACAAAATCAATTAATTCATGAAATAAACATAAGTATGATATAAATTAATTAAGAATTTTTCATAGTTTTATAAAAACAAAGTTAAGTAAAATAAAATAAAAAAAAGCATATTATATTCTAACTACAGTTCCATTACAATTTTTTTTATTTTCTTTTTTTCACATTATTTCAAATTAAATCACTTTTAATTGAAATCTAAAACAATAATGCCAAACTAAATGATGGATGCCACGATAATATTTTTCATAAATATTTTCAGCCTCGTTTTGTGAGGGGAAATCTGAAAGGCAAAAATTTAAAATTTGTATTATACAAAGATCTGAAAGGCAAAAAATATTTTTAATTTAATTTCATACGAATTATTATGCATATTTTAAAATGTTTATTTATTTTTTTATAAATATAATTAACCAATAGTACCTATATATTATGTATGTATATGTATGTATATATTATGTATGTATATGTATGTATATGTTATATTTTGTGATATAGAATTTTTATGCATGAAAAATAAAATAATTTTTATATAGCCAAAAAGTTTTTCGTTAATCTATTTTACGCTACAGAATCGTCATAGTAAATCTAAGACACGCGTGCCAGATCCAAATGAATGATTTTTCTAAAAATATCAATAACCATTTTCATATTTTTTTCAAATGTAGGTTTAAACATAAAAAGAGATAAATTTTGTTTAGAAATAACGAAAGGAAAACAAAATAAATAAATTTGTACGACGAAGTTTAAAATATATATGTACATACATACATACATATACATATGCATGTATATTGAATTTATAAAAAAAAAACTGTCTATCCAGAAATATGTCTGTAACTACGGATGTTAGCTAAATTTATAGATGGATATTATACCAAAAAAAACTATTAATTAAAATCATATTAGGTACATGTTTTAAAGTTCAGTTTTTTTGTTATAGAGGTAACTTTAACTTTAGGAGTTCTTTCCTCTAAAAAAAAAAGTGGTTTTCTGTAAAAATTTTGTAATGATAAAAATGATCTTTCGAAATATATAATTATATATATAGGCATGCACTTAAATATATGTACATACATATGTATGAACCTTAATTTTTTCAAAATTCAACCCAGCTAATATTATGATTCGAGATCGAATAGAAAATTAATCGCAAAAGGGAACTTTGCCTTCGATATCGAATTTGCTTTCGAATAGGTTAGGTCTCAAATCGAAAAAGAACGAAAAGGAATGCTAAAATGAATCGAAAGTACGATCCGTTATCGAATTGATTTTTAGATTTGTTATCGAATTAATGTTTCGGTTCGCTATCAAATTGATATTGAGATTCGCTACCCAGCAGACATTACGGTTCGAATTGTTTGTATGCTTCGTTATAAATGAATTTTCTTATTTCGTAATTAAATTTTTAATAATATCCTATATTCACACTAGATACGTTTTATACCTTTAATTGACAAAAATTTGTAAACAAAAAAAAAAAAAATTTAAATAAAAATTGAATTTAAAGAAAAGAATAAAATCCATATGGATAATGGTAAAAAATATATTTAAACAAAATTTTTTATTATGTAACTTCAAAAACAAACTTTTCAATAAAAAATAAAAAATATTAAAAAATTTTTATTTTAAAACAAATTTTAATTTTTTTTTTGTAGCATATTTCTCCTTTTTGGGGATGCGATCACAGGCATATTGAAAGTGCCGCATAGTATATTTGTCGAAAACTTCTTCTGGAGTCTGTGGAAAGTTGAGGTGAAATGCATCTATTAGTTGTAATATTACATTCATTAAAAAGATGACCTTATACATATACATATCATATATTTTAAAAAATTAAATATGTATCTTTGATAGCAGTAATTATTCTAAGTGTGCGAGCTGCTTTTTTATTTATTGTTTCCCAGCCAGGAAAACACTTTTGTCACGTCATCTTCAAATAGTATTCTTTAATAGTATTCTAGTAATAAAAAATTTGCGAAAAGTAAGTTTCAAATCTTAAAGGACTTACATATTTTAAATTGAAAACGAAAATGAAAACTGTTATTGCGATTTTAATCAAAATTATTCTCTTAATTACATGCTTGTAATTAATATTTACTTACCAGAATGTTTATTGTACTCGTACCTACCTATATATCTATTTAATTATAAATTTAAATATTAACTCAAATTTTTAAAACATTTTATTAAAATTGAAATTTTTCAAATTAACTTTCAAATTATATTACTTTTTAGATTCGACTCTATTAAGATAATACAACATACTAATAATTCGCATTCAAACAAAAAACTTTCATTATGAAATGAAGTTACCGTTACAAAATCGAGAAAACTTCGTTAAGGCGAATAAATATCTCGAAACTAATTTCGTATGTCGCCATAAGTTCGACTATTCGAAAAATTAGCGAAGTTGTATTGTAGAGAAAACTTCGTTAAACCGAATAAATCTCGAAACTAATTTCGTATGTCGCCATAAGTTCGACTATTCGAAAAATTAGCGAAGTTGTATTGTAGAGAAAACTTCGTTAAAGCGAATAAATCTCAAAGTTGTAAAAATATCTTATATTTCTTTGCAGAATCGCACAATTTTCGAAGAATTACAGTTTGAGAAAATATCGCTAAAGCGATTCTTCGACAAAATGTTAGCTGGGAAAGTTCATTCCATTTTCACTTTATACACATAAATATATGTATATATGTATATACATATTCCATTTTCACTTTATTAAATATATATATATATGTATGTATGTATATGTGCATAATACCGTAGTAATCCTGCCGTAGTTATTATTAAAAATTTTGCAAATATCTAATTTTTTTTTTCTATAATTCATTTTAAATAAACTTCACGAAAAATTTGGATTAACAAACGTTTTTATTATATAATTTTTAATTTCTGTAACTTTCTTTTATATTTTTTTGTTTACATATACATATGTATACCCCAAATACCATATTAAATATTTTATAATCACAAACAACACAAAATAATTATATATATATCAATATGTATCACCTAAGTACATACATACATATGTACATATGTATAATAAATTGTTAAATTTTTGATTACATAACAATTTTAAAAGCAAAATTAAAATGAACTCTTGCATTTTTTAAGAATGTTTTAAAGACATTTTTACTACCGCATTATCAGATTAGATTTTATTTAAATTATTTTCATTTTTAAAACAAATACAAATATAAAATAATAAACAAAATTGGTATAAAACATTAAAGTATTTATTTTCCAATATTTAATTACTTTCATATTACCTATTTATTTTATTTTCAAAATTGTTATACATACATACATACATAAGTATTTATCTGATACGGATTACTAAGCAATTTTGCTTAAAATAAATAAACAAAAAAGAAAATTAAAACCAAAATCTTTCAAAAAAAAAAATTATATTTTTTTACAGAGATAAGTACATATATACATATATACATACATACACATACATATATTATACAGATTTCTCTTCATATATTATGCATTCCATATAAATTTTTAACAAACAAAAAAAAAAATTAATAATGTGCTCATTTAATTTAAATTTTTTTATTCAATCAGTCCGTTCATTTTCTTTTTTATCTATTTACAAAATTTCTACATGGTTTGAGATAAAGTAATCAAATTTCCGCATTCCTATCCTTCTTCTCCGTCCTATCTTTTTCCTATTTCGTATTTCGTTGACTATGTTGCGTTAGCTGTAAATGGTTTCATTTTTATAATATTACATTGGCTAAAGACGGAGATGCGTTTAGTTAATATGAATTTGACTATAACAAGGCCGTATTGGTGTCTTTGGAATATTGCCACGTTGGTTAGGAAAAACAAAACAATTCTGTTCAAAAAATTTTCAAAATAGTGTTCACTTCAAATAATAGCAGTTAATCATTTTAACACATTTTGAATTCTAAGTTATGGTCAAAAATTACTGGCAACAATTTTTCAGTGAAGTGTTAAAAAATCTTATTGCTTTGGTTAAAACTTTATTAGTAATAGAACATTTCTTTGCCAATTCTCGTATATCATCAGGGTTAGACACTTAATTTATGCTTTAATAATAAATACGTCGTAGGTATGTACATATGTATATTATTATTGTTTTAGAAGTGTGCTTTTTGGTTTTACATACTACCTTGATAGCTGATATCTTCTACTTTGTTATTGAAAAAAATTCATATTGTTTCATAATGTATTAGAGAAGTTTTCAAGCTTTTTATAGAATTTGTTTTACATAATTATGTAAGTTAATATAAACTACAAAATGTTATTGTTTACAATAATTCCATTCTTCAATTACAGTAATGTATGTGCAATGTATGTATGTATGGACATACATATATATAACTTAAAACTAAAGTAAATTTCTGTAGAATTTTAATTGAATCTGATGCACTAATATTAAAACAAATATTACGCTATGATTAAAATGACTAAAACATACACTGAACTGAGATCTAATAAAAAAATATTTTAATAAACTGTTATTTTATTATTTTTAATATAAAATATTTCAAATTTCAAAATACATTAATATCTATGTTTATGTACATAGGTATGAATATTATTTTTTTTTCGAAAAAATAATTATTTCAAAGTGTTGTCAGAAACTTTTGGCCAAATTCCACTACTCATATCTACAAGACACTCAATTTTCCGCTACTTAAAATCAAACCAAAAAATTGGATATCTACTACTGCAGTACATACAACAAAAATATCCACTCAATTTACTTATGAGTTATGATTTTTAAAAAAGTGTAATTATCATTTCAAAATAACAATGAAAAAAAAAATGAATTTCTAAAAAAAAAACACATTGGTCATCATTATTTATAAAGTTGCGTTTTATAAAGTAATTTCATATTTGTGTCACTTTAAATTATGGCAGTTTACTAATTTCAATCATATGAATTTTAACTCTAAGTAGAGCATAATATTTAAAAATATTTTGAATGAAAAAATAATTATACCTAAGTATGTTACACTAAAGATTACCGAACATTTTTAAAAATAATTTGCCGCTGAAAAAATATTAAAGTTTGGAAAAATTTTTTGAGCTAAAAATATTAACAAAATTTCATGTTTACAAATTACAATATCAATTTAAGATCAAACCCCGCTACTTTAACGGAATTTCGTTACTAATGACAACACTTTTACAACTTATTAGATTATTAATCAATAATCATCACTAATGGAAAAAACTAAATAAAAAAATTATTTTGACTTTTCTTGCTTTTACTTTATTTTATAAATATAAATATTAAATTTATAACTGCCAAATTTTTATGCTCAGTCGTGCTCATAGGATTAATTCTCAATTGTGAATTCTGATCGGATAAAGCGTGATCTACTGATCAGACATCATGCTCTAATTTAAAAAAAAAAGAAAGAAACCCAAATTACAAGATCTAAGCGCTCAGATAAACAAAAACAAAAAAAAACCGAATCTTATTTTAACAGATCATGCTCTACTCTTTGAAAAAAAAAACCCAATTTCAAATAAAATGATGAGATTTGCTCTTTTTGACATTTATACGAAACGAATAATAGAGGTCTTCACGTAAAAGTGCATCGAAGGAAATATTTCCTACTTTACGTGAACGATCCGATATAAAATTTAAATTGCAAACTAAAAAAATACAGATGACAGACACATGTTGATTGGTTTAGAAAAACGTTTATTGTTATTTTTCCAGAAGTGTTGGTTGGTATTTTAAAAAAATTTTAATTGGTATCTGTTATATTATATTATTATTTGAATAAATATTTATTTTTCACTTTGAAAAACTAAAATATAACTTTTGTATTTTGATTTTGGAAAATAAATAATTTTTAAATAAAAAAAAATTTTAAAGCATTTTTATAGATTACTTAGTCGAATGTGCTATTTTTATTTGATGCACTCCCAATAAACTCCAAAATCAAAACCAAATAAATTCTAAAAACTAAATGTCAAATTAACTTCAAGAAAATATCCTCGACTTAATTTCCTCGAGCAAATAAAATATTCAATAGGATAAGGTAGTGGATATTTTAGTCGAGGATCGGAGGATCGGTGCATATTTTTTGTACATAAAATAATAACAATTTCTGTCAAATATTTGCTCAAATCCTCCGATACCAGACTAGTTTACACTTTTACGTGAAGACCCTTATTATTTTTTGATGGGTCATTATTAGTTTTTAATTGAAATCAAACTCCCCTTGTTACCAAATATGTATAGTGTAAATATGTAACCAAACAAATAATAAGTACATACATGTATGTATGTATACATATACATAAATGAATAATTAATATTCAACCTATAGTAGCCTTAATAGCCGATGATTTAATGTGATGTGCAATATAAATATAAATAAATAAATTTTATTTAGAAAAAAAATGGTTATATTATTTAGAACAACCCACTAACTCTTACCTCAAATCATAAAGGGATTTTATACTGTGTAAAAATTTTATATATTTTATATACATACGTATATATACCATATACAAAATGGCCCTGATTTCGATAGTCATTAGTCATTACTCATTACATAAAAATGACAAAAATCGGATCGTTTTAATAATTTTTTGAGATTTCGATAGCCTGAAAAAATGAAATGAAATTTGAAATTATTTATTTTTTTTTTTTTAACCAACATTTTGACGTGTTTTAAGTTATAAACATGACGTGTTTTTAGTTATAATAAATAAAAGGTAAGAAAAGTAAAAAGTGCTAGTAAATTATAAAATAAATTAAAGTAAAATGAATAAAGAGAGTATAACACAAAATAACAACGCAAAACTTTTTATTACCTATTCCCAAACCTTTACTATCACGTTTTTGTCGGGCCAATAATATTTAGACGATTTTGTAAAACTATCCCATTTCGATTTATACCGGCTCTTATCTATACATAACGAGACTGCCTCTAGTTAATTACTTATTTTTGTCCATTATATTTATTAACCCTATAGTGCATAATTTTTTATTTTTTATTTAAAAAATTGTTTTACATAGCGAAATAACCGTCTGAATTCCAATATAATAATAATAATCACAATTTTTTTTTAATTTAAAAAATATTAGGAAACACACTATGCAGTAACCGTGAAATGAATATGCATAAAATAAGATGACAAAAATAATTTAATTTTCTTTACTTATAACTAAAATAACAATTCAAATAAAGTAATAAAAATATATCAAAATAATATTGTAAAAATAAAAATAGGTATTAATTTAATCTTATTCATATTTTAAAAAAAGTTATGCGAAATAACAAAATGTAAATACATTATATGCAATTTACTTAGTAGAATGAAATTCTTTATAACAATTTATATTACTTTGGAAGCACAAATTTAAATTGCATTTTTCACAAATTAAAAAAGTTGCATTTTATCTGCCCACACTGGACAATGCCCAAAATTATCCAAACGAATATCAGTTGGTAGATAATGGGTTGCGGAGGTTTTTTGTCTTATACCTTCAATTACAGGCTAAATTTTAGTGTTAGAAGTTCTTCCTTTACGAATATTTGTTGTTAAAATTCCCACTTTACATAAACTTTCATAAACCATTTTTTGAATCTTATTTTGATTTTATATTGTCCAATCAGGCTATCAATTTTGTCAACTCCACCAATAAATCTATTCTATTCTTTTACAATATTTGGGCAATCAACAGAAACCATTTGCCTTTGGTTTTTATCAAAACGTTGAACTTTTCACATTGGTTCTTTTCCTGTGAATGTTGATATCAAATTCTGTTGTCTTCCCAAACTACTGTTGCAATATCAATATTATCAATACATCCAACATGTTCTACAACAGTTCCACGTTCGTCTTTTTCGAAATCTGTTTCTGTGGGTAGCTTGCAATTTGAAAGACGGTTTCTCCATACTGTTCCAACGGTGTATATGCCACTTTTCGCTAGCTCTACAAGATAGTGTAGTTATCAAAATATATACGATAATTTTCATATTTTGGAACTTTGCGTAATAATCTAATAACTATATTAGCTGAGCAACCTAAATTTAATTCATTTATTAGTCGATATTTTAGATCATTTTCTTGTCCGGTATAAATTTCGAAGATATAACAAAACCCAGAAATTTCACTCAAAACAAAAGCTTGTAACCCCACTTATGAGGTTTATCTGGAAAATATTGTTTTAAATAACTCCTGCCTTGGGTCGAACACAGCTGTTTGTCGATTGACAATACACTCCTTATAAGGTACAATTTGAAATCTTTCAAGTAATGATCTTATAAGAGGTTGATTTTAAACAATCGATCATGCTCAATCGCATTTCATTGTTATTATTAAAATGTATATATTTTCTTATTTTCTCAAAGTGATTTATGGTCGTGGTCTCTTGAATCAATTTATTACCAACTACAGGTGACCAATATTTCCGCGTGTCAGAAATATTAACAATCGACATTAAAATGCAAATTCCAATATACTGGCTGATTTCACATTTATTTACTTTGAATGGATGTGCTGGATCTATTTGTGAAGAATATAAAATAGTTTGCTCTACAATAGATTCTATCAGTTGGTCAGTTCAAAAATATTTAAAAAATTTGTACGGGGTTTGCAAGTTCAAAATCGTATCTGACAATTTTATTTTTCCTTTGAAATTGAGCTGATTTGTTTTATCAGGAAAATCTTTTTTTTTTGCGTACTTCTCTTTCAAACTTTTTGCAGTTTGTAAATCGTAAATTTGTACGAGTAGTAGGTACTAGGAATACCTTCATTATTTTCGAAAAGTTTTCATTTTCATCTTCTATTATCATAGGTAAATTTTCAATATCAAACAAACTATCATTATCATTTTCAATACAAGGTAATACATTAGGATCCCAAAGCAAATTATCTTCTAATTCTGCGTCTTCGAAATCATCTTCCCTTTAGTCCCATGTGTTCAAAATATTCAAAATTTCTTTCAAGTTAGCTTGCCCATTATTTCTGTGAAATTAGTAAGATTTCTTTAATAATTATAGTACCTAAAATAGTCAATATATAAACACTAGACCACATTTCAACCACTTTGCAATATTTACACAACACACAAAACAAAAAAAATCGAATACTGCATGATGTATGATACATGATACATAATATCATACATCATGATACATTATATGATACATAAAATTAAAATTTGATTAAAAACAAATAAGAACAAAAAAAAATATAAATAAGTTGTTTTCTGACAAATATAATATATTTTTATAAAAATATGTATTACTTAATTTTATATTCAAGTAGAATTTATAAATAAATTTATTTTATTAGTACCCAGTATTTCTTACACGATGAGAACTCGTTTTGTAATCATAATAACGCCAAAGTTCTGTTTAGATTTAATGTTTTTTTTAAAGCAAAACAAAAACACATATAACGTATAGTTTTAAAATAAAAATGTTTGAACATATTTGTTGTTAAAGAAAAAATGTGTCACTAGTGATACACTATGAAGTATAGGGTTGTTGTTGTGTCTCCGGGGGACAATTAACGCTTTTACACCTAGGCCCTATGACCCGTTGTGCTCCCCTGCTCAACGATCCGCTCGC
The DNA here is from genome assembly GCA_947095535.1 of Poecilobothrus nobilitatus. Lineage (NCBI taxonomy): Eukaryota > Metazoa > Arthropoda > Insecta > Diptera > Dolichopodidae > Poecilobothrus > Poecilobothrus nobilitatus. The sequence goes on along the minus strand of OX352773.1, from coordinate 23,712,799 downwards.
TAACTACAGCGTCTCGTTGAGCCACTCTATTCCCTTCATGAATCGGACCATGTCTCCCTAATTGAGCATTCTTACTTCGGAAAAATTTTCCCATTGATCTTCTGCCAAAGTTCTTCGCCTTTGGGTCCTCAAGTTTGGGCATTGGCACAGAACGTGAAGTACTGTTTTTACCTATTACCCGCATCCTCTGCATAGATTCGACTCCTTTATACCTATTCTTTCGGCGTCAGCTTAAGCAACAGGTGTTCTGTGCTAATTTCCATGAATAGTCTCAGATCCGTTCTAATTTTAGAATTTTTTGAGTTTTTTGCTATTATATTCTCCCCAAAATTCTTTCGTATATATTGATCCTGGAGATTGTCACCAACATTCCCTAGCACTGGCTTTTGCCCAGTGGCTTGTTGCTAACTTTACCGCGGACTACGGCAAACCTATATCTTCTATATCCACCAGCTGTCCGTTTAGTTCAGACTTTTCTGCCGCAACTGCAATTATGAATGCGTTGCCTGGATAGCCTGAGTGAGCTGGTGTCTACTACAGCTTGACTGCGTTTTCCCCAGCCCATTTAGGGCTTTCCAGCACTCAATTGTTTCCTTGATTTATGCAATCCACCCTCCATTGTTCGCACAATTGATTTGCAAGTATATGGTTAATAAATCAAACTAGAGTCTTGAAATTACTTTCGTAATGTTTGATTTTTTTACTTTTTTCATGTATAGATTTGTAATTTATAGAATTATAAATTTCAAATAAAATACTTACGATTATCTTTCTAAATCCATTTTTAAGAACAAAACAAGACAATCAGTCATTTAACAATTTTAAAATAAAAAATTTGACAGTTCAAACGACTATATTTATAGAAAGAGACTATCGAAATCGACTGGTTTTCATTCATTTTTTATGACTATCGAAATCAAAAAGGTTGTTTTTCATAAAAAATAAAAGTGATGTCTATCGAAATAAGGCTAAAAATATTATATATTTATTTTTATTTTTTACGAGGAACGGTCGAAAACATCGAAAGTCACTCGAAGCAACTGAACGAGGTTCCTCTGGATAGTGTTGGACCTTAACCAACCATAACCACCGCTTTTAAAACCAAACTTTAGCATGGGTTCTTTAATATATAATAATACATATAATGTTCAGTTTCGTTTTGTGGAAAAGAGTGAGGGAAACATTACATGGGAAATTGGGTTTAGGTCTTTAGGATAATTAGGATTATGGAGGATAAAGGGATAAAAATTGCAATTTCGTTAAACTTACATATCTATATATAATTATTTCTCACCTTTCTTTTTAATTTTTAGCAAAAATCGGACTTTCCACTTAAAAACTAAGCACATTTTGATATATATATTAAAAAAATACAAAGGAGATTTTTAGGGATATCACAAACCATATTGTAGTTAATATGGAATTTTAGGGGTGAACGTATAAAATTTTTGGTATTGTATATTAAAAATAATAAAAAATTCACATAAATCATTTTTTTTTGTGTAATTATGTATTATTAATTAAGTTAAAATTTATATTTTTTGATCTTAACATATGCAAAATCAAAGGTTTTAAAAACTGAACATTATGCTAAAGGGTGCGGTACGATATTTCGGTTTTTATAATCTCGTAAATAAAAATCTCGTTTTTTTTTAAATCTCAAAAATCAAAATCTGGTTTTTTTAAAATCTTATAAATCAAAATCTCGTTTTTTTTTAAATCTTGTAAATCAAAATCTCGTTTTTTCAAAATGTTTTTGTTGCAAAAATCTCGCAAAATCTCGTTTTTTTAAGGTATCAAAATAAATAAAATAAAATTATAAAACAAAACAAATATAAAATTATAGAAAATTACCAAATTTCGTAAAAAAAATTGTATAAAATTATCACATTTCATGTCAGTAAACACAAAAAAAAACAAAAATAAAAAAATGTTAACTTAAACAATTACAATATTTTAATTATTACAAAACCATACAATATACTTAAGAGACAAACAAATAATTTTTTTCGAATTAACAAAACTTTTTAATAAGTTATCTTTATCACTTTAGCAATTACAATATATTATATTAGTTATTTTTTAGCACTTAAACAATTACAATATTTTACATTTGATATGATTAGACACTTTCAATAATAATAACAATAACAATAAATGCACGTGTTCTTATCGTAATAACAGTTCATTGGGATGTTTGTTTACTTTAGGTCTGTTCAGCGTAATAATATTCAACATCATAAATATAGGGTTTTCCAATTTGAGTGATATGATTTCTTTAAAAAAAAAAAACACACTAATTGTTAAGGAAATTCAAATGTTTTTTATTTAATGTGAAGTACAATCGATACAATTAAGTTCTGAATAAAACGTCATTCAAATGGCCTCCACGACTCTTTTGCAGGAACGAATTCGATGAACTCAATTTTCGATCACTTTTTCCACTAAATCAAGTCGTATGTCATGAATAGCACGTTCAATATTGACTTCTAAAGCTTAAAGAGAGTCTGGTTTATTGCTAAAGACCAATGACTTCAAATAATCCCACAAGAAATAGTCTAATGGTGTTAAATCACAACTTCTTGGAGGCCATTCAATGTCACAATTTCTTGAAATAATCGAATCTCCAAACTTTTCTCGCAATAATTCGGTTGTTGACCCGGCACGTAGACCCGTCTTGTTGGAACCAGATGTTGTCAAGATCAACCTTTTCCAATTTCGGCCATAAAAAGTTGGTTATCATAGATCTATACCGCTCTCCATTGACAGTAACGATGTTACCAGCTGCATTTCGAAAGAAGTACAGACCGATGATTCCATCAGACCAAAAACCACACCAAACTGTCAATTTAGGTGAATGTAATAGTTGTTCATGAATAATTTGTGGATTTTTTTCGCACCAGAATCGACAGTTTTGTTTATTTACCGCACCACTCAGATGAAAGTGAGCCTCATCGGAGAAGATGATTTTCTTAAAAAAGGTACAATTGAGAACGATTATTTTGATAATAAAATTGAATAATTTGTAAACGTTGTTCTTGCGTACATCTCTCCATGATGAAATTATAAACATTACTGAATACAATGAAAAAAAAATGACAGACCATGACATACTACAAATGGCCGAAACGTCACTTAGAAATCATATCATTCAAATTGGAAAACCCTGTATATTGCAAATATGTAAACAATAATATTATTTTTATTATAATTTTTATTTATTAATTTCTTTAATATACATTTTATTCAATTAATTAGTATATATTTGAAAAAACATACATCAAAATACATCATATATGAATCAAGGAATTTCGAAAAACAAAAAAGAAATTTATAAACGAAAGTAAATTATATTTTTTAAAGCTTATTATTCAAAATCTCTTTTTTGTTAGGTTTAATACAATTGGGCAGTCAAAATACAATTAAAAAAATTAAACTAAACAAAAAAGAGATTTTGAAGAACGAGATTATGATTTACAATATTTTAAAAAAAACGAGATTTTGATTTACAAGATTTTAAAAAAACCAAATTTTGATTTTCGAGATTTAAAAAAAACAAGATTTTGATTTACAAGATTTTAAAAACCGAGATATCGTACCCGACCCTTTGCTAAGGTTTTCCTAATTTCAAAATTTTAATGAAAATCGTTCCGTAAGTTGTATATTGATTTATAAAGCTTAAAAAAAAATTGCTATCATTTGCCATTTTTAGGTTGAAAAATATTCTGAAGGACTTTAGGATTATATAAACATTTGAAAATCGAGTTTTATTCAACTTTAGGATGCTGTAGATGGGTGACGTAGTGGATGGAGCATTCATGCATAAAAGTTCTTCCACAAAATTAGTTTTTTAATTAGGTCTATTCATGTAGAAGTTTTGTAATCAAAACAATCAAACGAAAGAAAAAACCAGTGTAAAACTAATAAGCAAATTTAAAAAATTTTATAAAAATGAAATTCGTAATTTTAAATTGAATTATACTTAAGTAGGTTGCTAATAGTAATAAGGTAAATACTTTTTATTTTTTATAAAGTTTTTTTTGCAAGGTTGCATTTAAAATAATGTCAATTTCATTAATTGAAATACATACCGAACCTACATACTTACCATACACATACATCAAATCATAAAGAAATCATTGTACATACATATATCAAGTCATAAATAAATATGTAATATAATTAGGAATGTTATATTTTACTCTATGATTAAATTAAATATTAATTCTAAAAATTTCTAATAACAATAACTTAATTATTATGTACATATGTATGTACATACATATTAATTATGTATATACTAGGTAGGTACGCATATCACAAAAGTCAAAATTCGTCTAGGTAACATTTAGAAATTTTTTGTTGAGAGTATGCATACCATTAACAGAATAAAATAATCATTTAAATATGTATTTAATTATTTATTTATTCTAAAAATAAAAATCATTTAAAATTAATTTAAAAAATTTCGACTTTAACGAACAATTTTAATATTCTATTGAGATGAAACACGAATGCTCTTTTTCGATACACGGTTGACTGTATGTCTGTATCAATTCTGTATGAATTGTATATGTAGGATTTTTCCTGTTTTAGTTTTTTTTCTTATCTTAGTTTAATGTTCTATTTCTATCGTATTTTATTTAAATTTTAAAAGTAAATATAAAATAGAAATTAACAGAAAATCATCTAAAGTAAGTAAAACAAATGTATCTCTTATATTGTCTCCTCTCCCGTTATAAAACAAAACAATATATATAGGTATAATAGATATGCATATTGCATAGAAAATAGGTAGAGTAACAAATTTTTATTTTAACAAAAATTTTAAAATATGTACATACATACATTGTACATACATAATACATACATACAATATACATATGTATGTATGCACCTATGCATGTAAATGAAATACTCAATAGTGTACCACCAGTCACGACCACCTATAAAACTTTAAATTAAAAAAGAAAATACAATATTTGCGAATTGCGAGACAAAAAAAAACAATTTTCTAGGTCAAAAAATAGCAAAACAATAAAAAATACATAAAAGAAAAAAAAAATTGCAAACATTTTCTTTGAATTGTTAAAACTTGAAAGTCATTTCATAAAATGAAACTTGTTGAATATTAATGAAAAATTCAAATAATTTTTACTGTTTGAAAATTTGCGTGCAAAAATCAAAATTAAACTTTAGAAAGTGGATATTTTTTTAATGCTGTGCTACACACTTATTTTTATTATTTATCTGATATTGTGCACATACATATTTATGTATGTTTGTATGTATGTATGTTATGTATAAAAAATTTAAGAATTTAATGCAAGATATAAAATGTTGTATATAATTTAGAATACATACTTATAGCCATAGCCATAGGTAGTGATACTAGCAATTTAGTTAGGTATATAACTTAACGCTTGTTTTTGTTGCTATGGTGATAAAATTTGAGTGACTTTTTAAATATTTAACTTTATTATCCAGTCAAAACCAAAATTAGATTACGGACTTGAATACTTGATCCACCATCCACCTATTATAATATTATAATAAATAAGTTAAGTTCGTAATGTAGCTAATTTAATTGCGTATGTGTGTATACATACTTATATATACATACATACGTACATATGTGCCTAAGTATTACCTACATAATATTATATAATGTTGTTGCTGGATTCACCGCTTTGGATATTTTAGTTGCACTCTTGCGCGCGCCTCGTTTTTATTTGAAAATTTAAATTCTCTCATTTTTCAAATTTAGTTCGGAAGTTTTTTTTCTTTCCAGAAAAAAAAAATTGATTTAAAATTAACTTTTTGTACGAAACTCTTTTTGATTTCATCAAATAAACAAAAATTTAAAATAATTTAAATGTCATTTTCAAATTTCAGCTACTTACCTACCTATCGAAATTTTTTTCTTCTGCAGAAAAATTATTCTAAAGCGTAGTTGAGAGAATTCTCTTTTTTTTTTTAAATACTTCAGAAGAAAACAGACGAAGCGGTTAACTAAGCATTAATGTCGGAAAAATGTTAATTGTTTTTAATTTACTATCCGTTAATATTCTATTTAACGTTTGTTGTTCAAAAACATAATAAATACATAGGTATCTATATATTTATATGTATGTATTCATTTAAATATTAATTTAATCAATACTTAGTCGGTGATAAATTAAATATTGCTATAATTGTAAATAAAGATTAAGTAAACGAAAATTAGATTTTGAAATAGAAAATTTTTAAAAACTAATATTATGAACAAGAAAAAAAGATTAAATTCAAAAAAATAACTAAACTTTGAAATAAACTTTAAATAAAAATGTTGCTAAAATATAATAAATCACAAAATACTGAGAAGTTGAAAATAATTAAAAAAAAGCTTGTAAGAGAAACTTAAGATATATAAGATAATTCCCATAGAACCTTAAATTTGGTTACGAAATCAAATAGTTTATATTATACATACATATCGGGGTATGTTCAAATTAAAAACAAATGTTAGAAATAATAAAAACTGCAGTAATTAGATTTATAGATTTCAATAGATTTAATCATTAAATTCATTATAGAATCATTTTCTATCATTAATACTCAATAGATATGTACACTCAAAAATAAAAACAATTTTCAAACATAAAACTTTATACACAAGTTTATCATACAACAGAAGCTGTAAGTGAAAAAAAATGTAGGGTTTTTTTTTCTGAAGATTTTAAAGAAATTAATTAGCATGTTAAATTTTTAAAAAAATATATAAAAATAATCTTAGGTAATTTAAATGGAAAAGTAATTAAAGGAATAGTCGGAAATAATAATAGTATTAATCTTCGACTTCTAAATTTTTCGATTAATTACAAATTTCTAAATTTTTAGATTAAATACAAATTGATAAATTCATTATGGCAGTATACGAATCTCAAAATGAAGTTATTAAGACAGTTCAAATTGAAATCAATAATATCACTCAGTGGATAAGACTGCTAATTAAAATTAATGAGTAAAAATAAGTGTAAAAAATAACGTTTAAATTAAGAAAATAGATCAGCAATATATTTGTTTATACCTAAATAAGAGTACAAGAATAAGAGTTGTGTGTTGCATGATTTCTTCATATGAGTAACATTAAATATATGTATATTAATATATAACTTCTAGCAGAACTTGTAGTGTAATAATATAAACAAAAAATAAAAAAAACGAGGAAGAATACAGTTGACTTTGTCAACTCTTAGATACCCGTACGAACCGTTAGTATGTTCACAGTATGTTCACTGTCACTCTGCTTACAATATTATTTTTTTAATATTTTAGTATTTTAAAATAATTTGGGTGAATTTTATAATTTCTAGTACTATGGGTTGTACATATATTCAAACAATATGTTTATATGTACATTCTTCAAAAGCAGATCTAACCTTTCATATAACGATTATCAATCCAAAACTTTTTCAAATATTCTATAGTACCATTTAATACTAAGCGGTAAATGTATATTAAATTTACTTAGTACAAAATAATAAATATAATTTTAAATATTATATTATATTATATTTAAATATTCCATTGACAGAATAATTTCTTATAAGTACAATAAAATACATATATGTATGTAAATACGGCGCTATATAATATACATATATACTCTTATCATTCACTTACTAGTGGCATATACGATATGTAAATAAACATGATATTTATATAAGTATGTATATTATCATATAAATAAAAATTCTTCAAGCAACCCTTATGTTGTTTATTTATTTACATTTTTTTGTACTACGCATTATATCCTGAACAATTTCAAATTATCGAGTAAAACAAATGCAAAAAATTTGTTGAAGAAATTTGTTAGAAAATTTGAAAAAATCTAGTAACACTTTCGTCAATTATAAAGTAACCCTATATTATTAAAAAAAAAGTTGTTAACAGAAATAAGAGTATAATGTTGAAGCTTTAATTTTTGTGTATTACTTCAAAAAATTTTAACAGGTGTTCAAGTTACAGGTGTTTAAAAATTTCTGAAATGACTCATACTTATTTTCAAAGATCTAACTTCTGTCAAAATTTCAAGTTTCCAACTAACTTTCCAACCTTCGTTTAGAAGATAGAAGGGTTAAAGGATTTTGCAAAATTTGAGTTTCGCATAACGGTAAATTAAGACACCGTATGCCACAAATATATATTTATTGTATGTATAATTTTAAAGCTAATAAAAGTAGTAATCGTTTGGAGTTTTCAAAATGAAGATATACCTTATACAACTTGTGCTATAACAATTTAAATATAGAGCTTTTATGAACCTTTGGGAAGCTGTAGCTCCGTAACGGGTGGGGCTACAAAAAAAAGTTATTAAAAATAAAATTAATATTTTTGTGAGATCTATCAGCAGTTAAAATTTCATAGCTCTATTTCAAAAAAAATGTGGGGGATCTAAAAGTTTGGTGTTCGAGAGCTACCCTAAGTTTTGGTCTAAACTCAACCAAAAAAAATAGGGACCTACAAATTACTCCCAGAATATTTTGTGTAAATTTCAAGATTCTAGCTTTCTTAGTTTTTGAGTTAGCGTGCTGACGGACGGACGGACATGGCTCAAAAGTCTTAGAATTTTTTTCTGATCCGATCCATTCCTTTGAAGGTATATCTAGCTCGCTTATTTCGAGGTGTTGCAAACGGAGGAGTAATTTTATTATACCCGATCCTATCGTACGGGTATAAAAATAATACGTAACTATTGAATTAAAGGTAGAAAGCAATGTTAGATTATAGGTAGTTATTCCAAATTAAGCTTAAATTAATTTAAAACTTAAATTAAAAATTATTATAAAGTATAACAAATTTAAACACATAGGGAATACAGATATGGCGATGCACTGAAACATCAAATATTAGAAAAAGTCCATAATAAATGATAACGTTGATAATGATTTACCAAATTTAAAGCAGAAGGCGCACTGATGCAAGGGAATATGAAATTAAATATGAAATCAGATTATATATTCACCATAATAAAGAAACACTAGGATCACTGCTAAGAAATTTAAAAAGGCTTAAGCCGCACATGGTCTAATAAACTAAATAACTACTATTAATGACAAGTTCTTTAAGAAGAAACATTGGTGAGTTTTATGATTACTTTTTTATTTTGGGCTTTAGAGGTAGTTTATTTTATAACAATAAACCTATTTTTTTATGAATAGTAATAATTTATAAAAACAAGTAATCAAAAAAACTAGGGTTTTGAAAAAACACATTTCCAAAATAAATATTCCATAATAAGCCTTAGAATAAAGAGTAGATATATTGAAAAATAAATTTATAATAATAATTTTATTAATAGAAATTATAAATAATGAAAATAATGAAAAAATTGAGAAAAATCAAATCACACTTGTCAATTATAAGATAACTCTATATTATTAAGAAAAATTATTAGTTGTTGCAGCTTTAATTTTTGTATATTACTTCAAAAAAATTTGGACAAGTGCCCAAGTTACAGGTGTTTAATAATAGAAAATTTTCAGTTTTTGACCCATTACAGCTCCTAAACTGGCGACACAAATATATTTCCTGAAATGACTCATACTTATTTCCAAAGATCTAACTCCTCTCAAAATTTCAAATTTCTAAGTTCAACCGTTTAAAAAAACGAAGTCCAAATTTTTGTAAAAATTTAGTTTCACATAACGGTAATTAAAATACCACATGACAAAGCCACATATTTATTTTATATATATTATAAAACCAGCTAACATTTGGTGTTTCCAGATTAAAAATATGCCTTATAGAACTTATCTTATAACAATTTAAAAATAGGGTTTTTTCGAACTTTGTAGGGCTGTAGCTCCGTAACGATTAGGCCACAGAAAAAAATTGTTTTTTGGCGATGCCTATCCGTAATTAAAATTTCATTGCTTTATTTCAAACGCTGATAGAGGTTTTGTAAGCACCCAAACAGACGGACAGAGTGAAGCTAAGACATTTTTTCAAAATTTTTTGAAAATGTGCTAAAAACAAGGTAGTAAATAAAAAATAAAAAAATATGACAAGTTTATATTCAGTCCAGTGTATAATATGAATATAAATAGAAAATTATACAAATTCTAATCAACACAAGAATATGTATGTATGCACATACATAAGTAATAATTTAATAAATAAATTTTAAAAGCAACCAAATTAGATAGTCTGGAAAAGCTGGGAAAACTAAACACTAGTTTCGAAATGATTAAAAGGATCAATGCAAATAAAAATTCAAAAATGTCAAAACAATAGCAACTTTCATAAACTTGTTACCTACATACCTACTTACAATATCAATAAGAATAAAAATTAATACAAGAAATAAACTAAGGATTATAATTATTTAATAAAAAAATGATAGTATTGTATATGTTTTGACAGGTTATCATAGAAAATGAAAACACACTTATATATGGCAAACATATACATACTTATTTTGGCATAACTATATGTATTAATATTTATGTAGTGGCATAACAGTACAATGAAAAAATTTAAAAATTTTCCTTACTTACAAGTAGGTACATAATTATATTACTTTTATGTAACAATATCAAAAATAATTTTTTTAACAAATTTTCAGTTAAGCACATGGTTATATTTAGATAATTACCTCGAAAACTGTACAAGATAAAAGAAAAAATATATTAACTTATTAAATTGAAGCTGAGGAATAGGTGATTTTTAAAATGAAATAATATTGATACATTAATAACGGTTTTTTATGCAAAAATTACAGTTGTTGTATAAAAAGAGTGAAAAATATCAATATTTATCGTTTTTAAAACCGTGTAACTCTTCAGCACTAGTTTTAAAAATTTTAACTACTTTTCTGTTATCAAATAATCAATTTTTTTTTTAACACCGGATGTTATGAATTATGATTCTTGAAAATATCTTAAATTTTTGCAGTAGGTTCTTCATAAAAACGTTATGCCAAATTTTAAAATTTTTATGTTCTGTAATATTACCATACATGTGTTTTATCTTTACATATTTATAATTGAAAAATAATTTAAATAAATACATTATAATCAAACCACCGTTGGGTTTATTAAAATATTTACATAATTTCCAAAAGAAATAAACTACCGAAGTATATGATATTAGGAAATTTAAAATTCATATTATGTATGCAGGTACATACATCAAGATTTTATGCACTAAGATGTTATTATATTTATATTTTGTATCTTAGAAATTAGACTAATTAGTAATTAGAAATATTTTTTGAACATGTAAGATGCAAATATTTTTGTAGGTACTAGTTACTAGAGCTTTTTATTTTCCTCTTCTTTTTCTGTATGTTTTGACTTTTATTCTGTTTGATACCTTTATTAGTGGATATATACATCCAACTTTCTAAAATTGGTTCAAACAAAAAATCAACACAAAAATTTTTGTTTCATAATTGCAATTGAACAATATGTAAACATTTACAAAAAGCTCTGCTTCAAATAATTAATTTCGTCATTAATAAATTCTTTACAAATTAATCTGTAACACATTCAACAAGTTAAAACAGAAAAAAATATAGATACTGATCTTTTGCTTAACAATTTTGAAATTATGAAAAAAATGACTGCTCCACTTTTTCTATCTACTTTAATTTATTAAGATAGATCGTGGCAATTTTTTTTTTTTTTTGTTGCTTCTACAGTTCAAATTTTAATTTTAAAAATTTCTTAATATGTAATATTTTTTTTTTTAACTCACTATTAATAAAAAATTCAATATAATTTTTAATAATGAAAATAAAAATAAATTTTATATTTTTTGAATAAAAATAAATAACAAAATTAATTTTTACTTTTCAAATCCTATTAGTGAACCTCAAACTTAAAAAGCTCACTTTGTTGGTACTGCGATATCTAAATTCCAACTGGACTGGATCTTTATTGCATTATTTTATTTGTATAATTGTATGTAAATGTAATGGCAATTTCTGTTGACATTTGACATTTCATTTTCTCCAAAGAGGGAAAGAGAAAAAAAAAAACTTTTCGACATAAAATATAAATATAAACCCAAACCCTAGAGTACAGCCACATAAGCGATTTATTTTGCAAGTGCAGTTTAATTTACTGAAACTCATTATTGTGGTTACGACTAATCACATTTAATATATTTTTATATCATACTTTTGAAACGTTCAAAAAAACAACGTTTTAGATTCTTTTCATTCAGCATTTTTTCCTTTAAAAAATTTTCTGGAACGCAAAAGTTAAAGTTTTATATTTTTTTTGTTCTGAAAAAATTTTCAAAACAAAGTCAGAAAATGACTAAAAGATTTGTAATATTGTATTATAGTATTTCCTACTTGTTTTTTTTTATAATTTAAACATCAATTTCTTAATTTTTTTATTATTAATTTATTATTTAATTATTTCTATTTATAATTTTAGATTGTCACTTCAAGTTCATCTAAACATATTGAATTGAAGCAAGCTTTGGGTTGGGTAGAGTGCGTTTCGTTTCTAAACTCTCTGGTGTTTAGTTAACACTATGACAGATAAAAGTCGTTTCAAAATGCCGGAGTAAAATAAACTCTCTGACGTCATAAATATCGTTTCGAAAAACCAGAATCTATTTAATACAGTTAAGTTTTTAATCCTACTCCGACTCGCGAGGAGATAGAGTGTTACAAATGTCAAAGTCTTATGAAGTGTCATTATTGTTTTTTTATTTAAAATTTTAACATTATAAATTTACATATTAAAATAATTATAAGCGAAATCGTTCAATTGAATTTATAATACTTCTTAAAATTAATTTTTTTTTTTGAAAACTCCATTGTTTGAAATAAATAAATGTTCCATTCCAATCTAATTTTGACATTTCAAATTCATATTTAATTTTAGTCGTTTCCAAATGGCTGAGTAAAGTTAACTTTTTAGACATATTCGCAAAATAAAATAAGCTGAAATAACATTTATAAAACAAATTTATTAATAAAAAATATTCAAAATAAATTTAACAAAGTAGTATGGTAGAATATGTCAGTGATTTTTAAGGGAATTGATGATATAAAATATGGTAAAAATACCAAAATTTATAATCCAATATATTAATATGGCGAAGTCGAACAGTATAACTAACAATATCAAAGAATAAAAAGTTTATTTTTTTATAAATAGGACTTGAAAAACTATTAAAATTCAAAATAAGTAAAACAACTATGCTTGTCCTATAGTTGTAATAAAATATTCGGCAAACTGAAAAATTGCAAGTTGTTTTGTAAAATATTCTTTCATTTCACATTGCTTTCCAATAAATTGAAATTCAACGTGTGAAACAGGGTATTCGGCAAGTAGTTTTTGAATTATAATTATGTAATAAAAACGCTCTCTATATATTTCATTTCAAGCCTATTTCAAGTCGCTATTAAACGAGGTAGAATAGTGATTGGTGATACGCATACGTGTGGTATTAGTATGTCGCTTGCAAGAACAAAAAAATAAAGAAACGTCAAATAAAATGTCATTTTAAAGAGAAGTTTTTTGACATTCACTTAAATCCTTCTTTTTTAAAAGTGCTATCGTGAAATTAACATGGCACCAACGGTAAGAGCTAACAAATTTAATAATTTGAAAGTTATCTTATATTAAATTTTAATTATAACCACAAAAAAATGTTGTTTAATAGTTATTTAATTTTAATATATATTAATATTAGTTTAATAAATACGGATGATTCATATATTTTTAGATTTATTTGTTTTTTTATTGTAGGCCAAACAAACTAAATCTGAGCAAAAGGCTAAAACCGCCGAAAAGCCAAAGGCTGGTGGTGATAAAACAGCGAAAGGCAAGGTAGAAAAACCAAAAACAGAGACCAAGGCAGCCCCACCAACTAAAGAAGCCAAAAAGGCTACTGTTGCGGCTGCTGTAAAAACTGCAGCTAAAGATACAAAAACAAGTGCTGCTCCAAAACCTGCGCCTGTGAAGAAAGCTGCTCCAGCAGCAAAAAAGGATGCTGCTCCCCCTAAAAAAGATGCAGCACCAGCAAAGGATCCAAAAGGTCAGAAAGCAGCTCCAGAAACAAAAAAGGCTGCTCCCGCTAAAACTACAGCAGCAGCAAAGCCCGCTGCTGCTAAAGCTCCTGCACCAGCTAAAAAAGATGCACCAAAAGCAGCTCCAGCAGCTCCAGCTGCAGAAGCAGCCAAAAAAGAAGATAAACCTAAAACTGAAAAACCACACAAAGCTGTTGCTCCTAAACCAGTAGCTGCAAAACCTAAAAAAGGAATTGTGGCTGCAGCGGCTGCTGCTACAGGAAAAGGACGTGTAGTTAAGAAGAACGTTCTCCGTGGTAAAGGACTCAAAAAGAGGAAAGTTAATTTAAGGTTCGGCATTGATTGCACAAATATTGTTGAAGATAACATAATGGACGTTGCTGATTTTGTAAGTACTATTCAAGGTTTAATTTTCAACCTAAGGTCACAATTAATATGAAATCGACAATAGTTATATATATATAAACTTCGTGGCTAACAATTTACAAATTTCTATTAGAAATAGAAAACCAAAATAAAATTTAATGTTTGACATTAAACCGTAAATAGTATTGCAAATAAATAATTTTGTCCATCAATTCAGCATCAAATGAAAAGAAAAACAGGGTAGATACTGATCGGTTACATAGCCACACGGCGTAGCCCAGTATTGTAACTGTTTTATTTTTGTTTCATCAACTCTTCAAGAAAAAATATTAAATTTATAAAAAGCTCTAATCCAATTAAATAAATGTTAAGTAGTTTTGAAATTGTGGATTTGAACATGTAAGTTGAATTTTTAATTATAATGTATTATAACTTTGTTTATCAAAAAATTGAAGATTTACGTTAAAGTACGCAAACTGATTTCATTAAAGTGATCTTTATTTTTCTAATTTATTTTCTATTAGGATTAAATTAAGTAAATATTCGTAATCTAATAAGTATATATATATATTTTTTAATTTAAGGAAAAATACTTGAAGAGCCGAATTAAGGTCAACGGTAAAATAGGTAACCTTGGAAACAATGTTACTTTAGAAAGACAAAAAATGAAAGTGTACGTTAATTCCGATGTTCATTTCTCAAAACGTTATCTTAAATATTTAACCAAGAAATACCTTAAAAAAAACAGCTTGCGTGATTGGATTCGTGTTGTAGCAAATGATAAAGATTGTTATGAATTACGCTACTTCAGAATTAGTTCAAATGATGATGATGAAGAAGACGCAGAGTAAATATTTTAAATCATTCAACAATGAAAACAATTTAAATTTCAAATAAATATTGAAATTTTTAAACAACCAGTTTTTATTTTTCTTTTTATTTAGGCTCCCCAATTATCTTAAATATGAAAAGTTTTCAAATTATTTCATAAGTTTTATTTCCAAAGGTCAGTAAATTTAAATCCTTTAAACACAGCTAAAGATAAAATGAAATACACTTTACGTTTTTACACAAAAATATATCTTAATAAATCGTATTAGTCAATTTAATACTTTAACGATACTTGCTATTATATAAATCATGTATATTTGTGGTTCAAAATTAAATGTATTCATTTCACTATCAGTTATTACAATTGAAAGATATGACGAATTAGCTTGTATAATCTATTTTTTAAATTGCAGTAAAAAGAAAATTTGTACTTTAAAAAAATAAATAAAACGGATTGTATGTACATTTAATAAAATAAATGAGTTGTAGACTTTATAACTTTTTTAAATTATCAGCTGCAGATTGAATGAAATAGTTCACGATTTTTCACAAAAATATATTGTATATTTATAATAATAAAATAAATAAGTTTGAACATTTTTCTTTTCTAAATTAAATTAGCTAATATAAAAAACACAAAAGGAAGAACTATATTATCGATTTGATCTGTATAAGCTTCTACTAATGACACGAAAACAATAGAAGCTGAAGTTAATGTAATTTGTACATTGTCCAATATAATCAAGTTTAAAGAGTAAAGTTGCGTTACAGTAAGGCCTTGTATAATTATATTAGCTATCAGTCCTTCATATGATTTTTCCGAATCTAAAAAAAAATAATATGAATACCTTTACTTTGTAATTTTGAATAAATAATATGTACATACATGGCAATTTATGTTTTCCAAGCTTTGATCCAAATATACTTGCACTAGTATCACCAATTCCGACGGTCAGTACACCAGATATTAAAATTAATAAACTATTTGGAGCTATAAAATTGTTATCAACCCCACAGGTAGAAGGAGTTATCCATAAAGGTAAAGAACAACCAATAAGTAAGTAGAATGGTGTGAGTGCAATATTTCCAACATCCTTTTCATCGGCAAAAACATTAAATGACTGTTTTAAAATATCATTAAATGGATAGATTTCTATAATTCTCATAAGTTCTAATAATATAATTCCACAAAGAGCTACACCTGTTGATATATAAAGCAATGTACACTGATACAAAAGTCCTGGTATATAAACAATCACTAATAAAATATGGAAAATTTTTCTAACAGATGTTGTTGCTTTTTGAGATTTGTTAATTTGCCAGGAAATAGTAGTTGCACTCAAACCCAGCATACCCCCATATAATATAATTATAAAAATCTAAAAAAAAATTATTATTGGAATATAAACTAACTAATACTACTTACTCGTCTAGAATCTGCTGTTATAAAATTTATAATTTCCAATATCGGTAAATTTGGTGTTACCGGAAAACAAAATATTATTGAAACCAGAATAAGTAACATTGGATAAAAAAAAAATGTTTTCCGTAGTTTATAAATAAATGAATACAACCACACAAAAACTACAACAAAAAATAGACCTTCCTAAAAATAAAACAAAAATTAGATATTTTATAATTTTATATTTTTGTTTAACATTACCAAAAATATTGCATTCATTTTATTAAAGTCATCAATTGGTTGTTTTACTATTAAGTAAGGTATTTGCAGAATTGCTGTAAAAATGAATAAAGTTAAACCTTGAGCAGCAATAGTTGCTTCTCCGAATGTGAAAGATTTCGGTAATTTACGAATGATTTTTATAAATGCATATTGATAAAATATTGTGTATGATAATCCCCAGAATATACAAACACTTGGACTTTGTTTTAAATATATATGAATCAATCCACCAGTAAAACAACCAGGTAAAAAGGCTAGAAATATTCTAAACAAACGACGTCCTCCAATTATAAGGTATAAAAAAAAATTTATTGATTGTAAACACAACCCATATGATGCTAAGGTTGTCATTTTATATTCAAAAGTTTGAGAACTAAATGGATTCCGTACATTGCTAACTAAATAAGCAATAGGTAATAAGCAACATAACCAAAATCCTGGAGAAGAATTTGGCCTATAAATAAAAAATATAACAATGATATCATCAATTATTTTTAAAAATCGAATTTGAAATTAAATTATAATTTAACCTTGTTACTAAATCCAACGATTTACTCCTTTTTTCAATATTCTTATAAAAATTCTCAAAATTCATTTTTATAATAATGCCTAATAAATTCAGAGATAACAAAATATTTACTTCAACTATAAATGTTGTTTTTAAACATTTTCAATAGGTTACGATAATGAAATTTTTACTTCACTCCTCTAGTCTTTTCGATTGTTTTATTAAATTTTTTTGTGAAGTAAAAGTGTCAAGTGATAACAAAAGTCAAAAATTACGACATACAAAAACATACAAGACCGTAAAATGGTTAACAATTGTCAATTACAAGTCAATTACCTAAAATCGACATTTCTATGGAATTGGAACGTGATGTCGTTCTGTTCTTTAAATTTATTTAAAAAAATCATCTTTTTTACGAAGATTGAAGAACGTTTTGTAATTATTGTTCTTGTGTCGCGTGCAATAAATTAGTATCAGTAAAAGTAAGTATGTGTTAGTAAAAACATTGAATCATCTAAATTTTAATTTTTGTTTCAAAATACCTTTGTTACTTTGTGTCTACATTCGATTTTGAAAACTTTTTCCAAAGCCATCTATATATATATACTGAATTTTTAGATCTATACAAGACAAAAATTTACTGCCTTGCCATGGCCCATGAGTTCTAACTGACTTTATTTATGTTTTGGTTTATAAACTCACTTAAACAAGTTAAACATACTCATGACTTCGCCCACTCAAAATCAAAAAATTTTGATTTTATTAAAAAATTTAACAAACTATTTTCAAACCACTCCATACTCGATTGATTTAAACATAACAAGTTTAGAAAGCAAGCAAATTGTTTAACAAATTTTTTGGTGTATGGTTCTCTTAACAAATACTGTGGATTGAAATTTGTGAATTTTGATACACAAAAGACAAAATGTTAACCCACCATGATAATATCTTAAGTCGTTAGCAAAATGAGCGTAGCCATCATAAAAAAATACTACTTCAACAGTTAAATATGTGGAAAACGATACTTTTTTAATAAATATTATCTAATTAAACAGTTTATAAAAACTTAAGTAAATAGCTGTTATTAAGATTTTATGGATTTTAATTCTTTACATCAAATGTAAGTTTTAAATGGTTTCAAATATAACAAAAAAGAGGGCCGCAAATAGCTACCAAATAGAATGACAATACAAATTAAAATTAGTTTGTTGTGTCAATTTAAGTATTGCCATTGCATTAATGATTAAATTGGTGAAGAAAATTATAAAAAGCTAGACACAAATTTTATTCCGCAGTAAAAATTTATTTGGAAAATTATTCGAGATTTTAAAAGCGCATTTATTACAAAAGTAAATTTTCTTTAATTTGACGTACAAATAAATTACAATTTAAAAACTAAACGAAAAAATATAAATCAGTCGACATTTTATTTGTGAATAAAATTCAAAACAAAGACAATGAAATTTCAATATAAAGAAGAACATCCGTTCGAAAAAAGACGAGCTGAAGGTGATAAAATCCGACGAAAATATCCAGATCGAGTACCAGTAAGTAATGTATATTTATTAATATTTTCGAATTTTTGGTCTTTATTTTTTTAAAACAAAAACATGAATTTTAAAAAATCCAATATGGTGGAATATTTTAAAATTGAAAGCTTTTAATTTATGAGTAAGGGGTATAAAAAATTTCAGCTGATTCAACTTTATGTACCTATCTAGAAATAAATACTTATTTTGGTTTTTACAATTACAAAATTCACTAACTACGTATTTTAATTTGTACTTTCATAAGAAAAACAATTTAAATTTTGGTATTGTGGTAAAAGTTTTTCAGTTCAGAATTTTTTTAAATTTTTGTTTATGTACTTTAATTTTACTTCAATTCACATTCTAAAGGTACCATTATGTAAATATATAATTTTTTCAATTTATAATTTAAGCAAGGTCACTCACTCATACTGTAACAAAGAAAATTTAACTTTATTCATATTTATTTTGGTATTTTTACCTTTAAACAGCTTTTTTTTCCATCAATTTTATAATGAAAAAGTTTGAAAGCTAAATTTTGTGATATTTTAAATTGTAAATAAACATTTATACAATATTATATAAATAAATATCTCAATAACAATTTTTAGGATTATACATATTTTTTGTTTTGAAAAGTAGTAATTGTTAGTCTGTTCGTTTTAGAAACTTTTTGTGTTAGTTTTGGAGTTTTTCCAATATTCGTACTCATGATCAGCTGTTGTAACATCAACTTGTAACTTTTAATACACATATTTTACTTGAGAAATTAAAAATAAATTAATTTTTTATTTAGATATTCTCCTAGTTTTAATAATAATTGATGGATGCGTTGATGTTTATAAATTGTTATGCATTTCAACCTTCCGGGGATAATTTTGCTTTGCAATAGATTATTAATATCAATTTATAATGTGAATTCGGTTTATATACAAATTGCATCAATTACTATTAGATTCTAATGTGTAGAAACCTTTATATAATTTTTATATTTATTTGTTGGTTTTTCTCTTTGTTCTTTATATAATCATATGTGTATATACCTAACACGTACCTACGTAGTATAACAAATATTGTAATTGCAAAAAAAAAATTGGCATTTTTGATTGAAAAAACATATTGCTTTGTTTTGTTTGACACATATGTGTGTGCGTTTGTGATATTGCACAAAGCTTTAGGGAAATAATTTTATATAATTATTTTTATTAAATCTTAAATTTCATTAAATATTCTTTTATATTAACAAATATTAAAAACATATATCATGTTAGACTTCTGAGATACTAAACACTAAAATTTATCATTGAGTTCGAGTCCTGAAGCTTTTATTTGGATGCAAAATCTAAATATAATACTAAATGGTTTATTGTACCAAAATAGAATGAAAATTTCGATTTTAAATTTGGTGACCCCACAAGTCTAACATGATATGGGTAATATTCTTTAACTTATTACTTAAATATCACTTTCGTCAATATTAATGCATAATGTAGATTAGGTAAATTTATTAGTTAAACGATATCTTATAAAATTTTAATTTTTATATAAATCTATGTTTCTGTCAATTTTTGAAAATATACAATTTGAAATTTATACAATGGTGAAATTTAAAAATTAAAAATAAACAAATTAGACTAACTAACTATTTACTATTTATTCTTAGCGTAGTAAAAAGATTATCTTTTTCGATACAGAGGCTAGTCATTATTAAGTGAATCTAGACTTGATTGCTCTTTATAGAATAATTATTGTCGAAACATTAATTCATTTAGTTAAATTAGATAACTGCTGCGGCTTCAGTTAAGGTGTGTTATCTGAAATGGCTATATTCATTAATGACAAACAGGATTCGTATCTGGCAAAAGCTTTTGACGCTGAAATGACAGTAATAACATATTTGTTACGACACCGACGATTTCAAATACAATATTTCTCACACGACAAAATAAAAATAAACTAGAAACTGTAATCAACACAGATATGAATTGAAACTACCGATAAATGAATCGAAGACTAAAATCATAATTTTCAAAAAAAAAATAAAGCTCATAAATTTTTTTTTAAACTAAACAATATTTAACTCGAAATTGTAAACCCGACCAAATATCTTAGATTAGGTATTGATAATTAACTTTTATGTAAGCACAAGGAGCATATATGATCTAAAATAATAATTGGAGTATTTAGAAGAAATCAAACACCACTAAATCATAACAAACAACGCTAGGATGATTATAAATGCACACATTATTGCACCTAAGATGTATAACCGAGTTCTATACAGCTCAGATCCATAAGAAAATAAAATTAACTAAACTTACTATATAGGAAAACTTTAAAACATTTAAAAAAACAGTATTATTCCCCAGACAAGATTTATGTCTGTTGCAGAAGTATTTATCCATCATTCTGAATACTTTTGCTATTTTAATTCTGATTTAAATTTCATCTTTTGATGAATTTCTATATAATATAATATAATTTCTGTATATTTCTTTTGTGAAGAGAACACGTTGTTCGTTATTACTTTATATCCATGTTTTGCTCTAAACATAATTCAACTAGTAGCGTTAAAATTATTTTATTAACATACTCCTTTCTAAATTTTTAATTTTAGGTAATTGTAGAAAAGGCTCCTAAAGCTCGTATTGGGGATTTGGACAAGAAAAAATATTTAGTACCATCTGATTTAACAGTAGGGCAATTCTACTTCTTAATTCGTAAGCGTATTCATTTACGCCCAGAAGATGCACTTTTCTTCTTTGTGAATAATGTCATTCCACCTACATCAGCAACAATGGGATCTTTGTACCAGGTAAATACATTTTGTTAAGTTTATCATATTCAATAAAAAATTTTTTTATTTCACAATATATTTTTAATAATTTTGTTTAATTTTCAGGAGCACCATGAAGAGGACTACTTTCTTTACATCGCTTACTCTGATGAAAATGTATATGGTAAAATTTAATTTTTCGTAATAGTAGATTCAAGACAATTTTTCTAAGAGAAAACAAAAATCTTATTAAAAATAATATGTATAAAAAATATTCTTAAAAATAATATTAAAAAGAAATACAATGATTGCTAATAATTCTTTTTAGTCTCATCGTAAAGATAACTAAATATCTTACTTTTTTGAAAACTCCTTAATTCGAATTTATCTATAAATATATTAAAAATATTTATACAAAACTTGATTTTTTTTTTTAAGTAAAATTTTTTACACTTTACTACTCTCTTAAATTTATTACACATGAAAAAAAAAACAATTTTGCAGGAATTTCTTTAATAATTTTGAATTTTAAATTGTATTACATTTGAAATTTGATCCATTTCATTGGTAAGGGCTAACTTTTACTAATAAATAAGTTATTTAAAATTTAAGTTAAAATTTGTTTTCTTTCACAATATTTTATGTAAATAATTTTTTAGAAGCAGAAAATTATCGTTTCAAAAATAATTGCTTTTAAAAATCATACAAGTTAATGATTTTTCAATTTTCGTTTAAAATGAAATCAAAAACTTAAGGAAAAATTAATTTTTAATTATTAAAACTAAAAATGAAGATAAAACGTATTAACATTTACTATTGGCTATCTTTATCATTCGATGTTTAAAAAAAATAAAAAAATAAAGTAGTTTGCCTTGAAAATGATAAAAAAAGGCAACACAAAAATAATAATTTATCAAATTAGTAATATTTGTGATGTGCAAGTGATGTCGTTTTATTATCATTGACTAGGTAGATCCAATTATTTTCGATAAAGTAAAAATTACACCAGCAACTAAAGTAAAAAGTTTAAATTTTATGTAAATTAGGAATTATTTTTTAAACTGTATTGAAAAAAATACATTAAAAATTACTGTGTTTTTAATTATAGGTATATAAAAATATATTATGTAAAATACAAAAAAAAATGATGTTTTATTTATATTTAAATCGTAATTACATAAACCCCTAAACATTTATCTTTTATTTATGCCTAGGGATCTGACTGAATATATATGACTTAGATACATACATACATTGCATACATATTTATGAGTGATGTTGTATATAAATAATACCATGTGTATATGTTTTGTAATTGGTAGTGAACTAATAGAAAATATTAACAAAGTAAATTTAAGGAAGTTCCAGATATATATTTATCACATCACAGCCACTAATAAAAAAAACTATTGTCAGCACTCAGCTGTGATGTCTGTGATATTATTATTTATTTGCACATATACACACATATATTTGTGCCTATTGTTTTCAAAAAGTTATTGAAAGCACAAAATTTATAAATTTAAAATAAAATCAGGCATTCCCCAATTGTATTATATTTTGTATGTAGGTATAAAATATAAATGTATACATATATTTATGTAAACAAGATTTCTAAATACATAAAATAATTAGAAGACATACTTTTCTATCTTCTTTTTTATTAGGAATTCTAGAATTCTGTGAAGTCATTTTATTAATCAATTTGAAAATTATAGACCTATTACTAAACTATCAATCAGTCTTAAATTATTTATATTTTAGGGACATGTACTACTTGTTGATTATAATTGTAAATTGTAATCCACTCAAATCTCAAAAATTTTTTTTAACGAAACCAATTGTGGTTTTAAATACATATATTGGATTTCAAGCATAGATTTCAAGTCACTATAATTACATACAATAGAAAACTATCTTTTCTCAATTTCCTTCAGTTACACCGATTTCAGGCAAACATTTCGTTTATTCAACAATTGTTTGCTGCTAATTCCTCTATACAGTGTATGTCATTCATAAGAAATTTTAATGTACATACACACATATGTATGTTCATGTTTTGTATATTGAGGAATTAAAAATTGCTCTGTGCACGCTCAAATGATACAAACTGGCTATACGTTTTGATTGAGATTGGCAAAAGTATTCTGTATAAATATTGCACTTATGTCAATGCCACTGCCAGCTGGAGCTGCTTCTACTTCTACGATTTTAATGATGATCCTTCAATATTTGGATATTAGATGATGATACGCAGATGAGAGAGAGTCCACCCCTGTGTTGAGAAATATTTTTCAAATTTCAATATCCATTCACATTTTGACTTCCCACTGGTGTCATCGACGCAATCGGCAATCGATGAATCGACATGATTTGATTATGGACATTTTTTTAGTTTTTTATTTAAATCAAAGTAAAATTGACACAAACACATTCATATGTATGTATGTATGTATGTTGCATATACTTACATTTGCCAATTGCCATGCATACATTTACATTCTTCATAATGTAAATGTATTTCTCAATTTAAAATTTAAACGAAAACAGAATCACAAATACGTTTGCTCTATGGATATTGGATGCCCACAGTACAATGGTATAATGTAAATAAAAATAAATAATATTAATAATATGTTTGTATATATTATAATGTAAATATATTGTATATATACATATATAAAAGAAAAATTAAACCGAAGTTCTCCCGCTATTCTCCTTGAACTCCACAGTCATCAACATTGTACCACAGTCCATATTGTACTGTACTGTGAAGTGTGCTGTATGTCGTCACGTGTCTGTCTGATCTTTTTAATATAATATTATAATCTGACAATTATGAATGACGAGACACTAAAATGATTGGTGAACATTTGAATTCTTGTTTACATTTCAATCTTATGTATGACTTTTATGATATGACTGACAATCAAACTATCTGTCACGTTTCGAGTATAGGAAGAACAAAGTGTTAAGGCTGCATGAAATAACTTCTGTGAATTTTGTACTTGTTCCACTCCTTTTTCAAACTTCATGTTTACAACAGGGCGAAAAAGGTGTTTTTTTTTTGGCAAAATCATGTCAGAAGTCAGAACATTGGTACATTAGAAATAAAATGAGAATTTCTTTGCATTTCTTTTTCATTTTATTCCGACACGTATGAAATTTTATTTTTCGTACGTGTTTTTATGTTACCATCCCGCTTTTCTACCCTAAAAATTTTTGAGTAACGTTTTTCTCTCAAATGTAAACAAGTTCTAACTATAACATAGTTATTAACTATCATACGATTTTATAACTTTGCATGACATTTCATCATTCATATAAAATATAAAACCATTGCAGTGATAACATTGGTATTGATTAACGTAACGAGAGCGTTGGTTGTAGATACAGCATAAAAGTAATTTTGCGGTTAAATTCCACTATAACTTTATTCAACGACAAGTAGATGAGAAGGAGACAATTTTGTTTCAATATCCAAAATTACTGATCAACTGCTAGGAAAATAGTTTTTATTTAGCAATCCGCAAAATGATAAGGGTTTTAACAATTTTAACTATTAATTTAGTCAACGTTTTTAAAAGTTTTTTTTTACTTAAAAAAAAGGTTTTAGATTGGTTTATTATTCATGTAAATTAATTGAATAGTTCTGATCGTTTACTTGAAATTTAAATTATATTTTTAAGGCAAAAAAAAAATTTAGATTTAAAAAACGACATAAATATGCATAAATCTGCACACAACACTTTAAAAAGCCGTAAATACAAAGTAATATATTATTTAAGAACCTTATTTGTGACGTGTAACTAGTTTTTGACAGCAGTATTTATCTTATAACAGATATTTTTTTATGAATTTATGAATAACTTATAATAATCCTACAAATAACAAAAGGAAATGTGTTTTTTATTCTTTCCGTAATAAATGGAATAGATAGAAAATAAAACGAACAAAAAACTCCAAAGGAATTAAAGGATAAAAATTTGACATTTTGCTTTAGTAAATTGTTTATATTTTATGCTTAAAAATATTTAATATCTTAAATTTTTATAATAAAAGAATGGAAAAGTATTTAAGTTTGCTAAATTGTTCTATAGTATGGGACTTCCATTTTAAGTTAAGTTGTTCTATTGGGAGTTCCATTTTATTTAAAAAAAGCAATCAATTATTTTTAAATTTATAACGCAGTATACAAACAAACGTCAAAATAACAAAAAAAAACTTCAAAATAAACTTCATTCGATTTATTCTGCCTTTAAAGGTTAATTTTCATGGAAAAAATTTCATCCGATATCGGATATTTAGAAAGAGTAAAATATACTTAATACCAACTTGAACACCAAATGAAAGAGGGAGAAAAATAATGAATTCAAATGTCATGTATCCATAAGAATGTTAGTAGTGTGCCCATTTTTTTGTGTACATACACATTTTTTACGTATGTGTTAAAAATATCGGAGATAATTATAGAACATTTAGCTTCAGCGAGCTAAATTTCATTCGATATTTTGGTATATCTCCGATATTTTCTGAACGCTTGTACAATTTTTTGTTAAATTCGTCCGATATTTTTGTGTTTTTTCTTTGTCACACAAGTAGTGTTTTTGTATCTTCTGCCTATGCTCTAACAAATATCGCCAATATTTTTCTTCATAAATATTAGCCTTATCTTTAAAGACAAACTGAAAAGAATACGTCCAGAATGTACATAAAGAATAAAAAACGCGGAATGGATGGAGGAAATGAATAAAATAACGCAAAAGAATATTCTGTTTATTCTGAACGAATAAAAAACCACACGTGTAGAGAAAGTGAATGAGAGGTAGTGTTGTGTTGGTTGATGGCATCGTTACGTCAGTTTATATGTCATCGTAAAAAGAATATAAGCATGCGTTAAAAATGTCAAAACTTTAATTTTAAAAATATTTTTTTTCATATTCTTCAATCGTCATCAATTTTTAATAATCTGGTTTGTTTATAATACATATCCATTAAATTTTCTTAATTTTATTTAAAAATGACTTCTTCTTATCATTAAGTAATTTTTTTTTTTTTAATTTTAATTAAATTGAACTCTCGCTAATAAAATTTGTCTTTGTTTATTTTGCCAGATCAATTCAATTTATTTAAAAAATTCAGTTTAGTTGAAATATAATCATAAAAATCTTTGCCATATTAAAAGTTATTACAGTTATGAATTTAATAAAATTAAAAATAAATTAAGAAAAATTATCTGTTTTATTTTTAAATAACTGATGAAAAAAATTAATAAATATTTGATGTAATTTATTTATTGCAATTTTTTCTTCATCATTTTATTAAATTTTTGATTCATTAAATGTTATCAAATTGACTTAATAGTAATTTTTCATTTTTAAATTTTAAAAATAAATCGCTTATTTCTTTTCTTATTTTCTGATGTGAACATAATTTTATATATAATAAATGTCATATAAAACTTTGATTTATAGGAATGAAATGAGTAAAATTCAATTGACAACACTGTTTCAAAAATTTGTTGTCAATGACAGTTGTCTACTCTAATGTCAGTTCAGTAGTAGTTTAGTTAAAAAAGAAAAGAATTTGTGTGAATTTTAAGTTTTGTGTGAAAACTATGGCCTTTGCTTGATATGAACATAATATATTTAATAAAAACAATTTGAAATATATATTATCAGTAAATTTAAAATATTATATTTAAATAGGCATCTAATGTAGTGTATAAGTAATATTTTTTATTCATTTCAATAAAAGTATTTTTGTTGAACTACCAAGTTAAAATTGCCTTTGTATTTTGCCAACTGAGTGGTTCAATAAAAGTGAAAAATTAAAAACTTTTATATACTAAATTACCTGTACGTTACGTGTTTTAAACTGTAAAAAAAGTCAAAAAAAATATATAAAATTATAGTTGATTTTCTAAATATTTTTTTAAATTAAGGCGTTATCTATATAATCGTTGGGGAAAAGGTCAACCCTGTATAAACAGCCGATTTTTAGGTAAGTTTTTAATGTAATAACAAAATATTGTGAAGAACATGTTTTATTCTGATTTCAATGTTTGCCAAATCAAAGAAAAAATCATTAGTTTTTTTTTTTGCACATTTATTAATATTTCTAAAAATTACAAGATATCCAAATGGATATTTTTAAATTTTGGATAAACTAAAATTAACCACAAAATTCAATTAGGCAATTATAATAAATATGCAGTTGTTTTAAAGTCAGGTGATTTATTTAAAATAATGTATTATAAATATGTACATACATTTACATATAAATAAATTTATTATATTAATAAATAAATATTTTATTATTTTCTTTTGTAAATATATTAAGATTATTGCAAATATGTAGCAGAAAATGTCTGGAAACCCATTAAAATATGAATAAAAAAATCGATATGTGTAACCAAATTATATATATATATCAACGAATGTACGTATGTATGTATAAATACAAAAAAATATTCCATCAATTATATCGTCTGTGTACTACAAAATCTAATATGATACCTATATTGTTTTATATTTCTAAATTAAAAGATTAAATCAATTTAATTAAATTAAAAAAATAAACGACAGCTATTCATACATATAACGAATTACATTTGTGAAAAATGTAATAAAGAATGAATTGCAAAAAAATGAAATGGTTACAGGTATTCAAAGTTAATTCAATAAATCAGGTGTTTATTTAATTTATAAAAACTATCTACTTGTATTATTGATTATTTTCAAAATGTAATTTGATAATTAAATACGTATTTGATTGCTTTTGGTGTGGAGCTTTAAATATCCTTTTTAAATAGATTATTTTAAGAAATAGTTGTTAGGTGCATTTTTTTTTACTTTTAAAATAAAAAAAAATAATTAAGGAGTAAGTATATTAAAAAAATTAAAATAATTTTTTGTATTTTATGAAATAATAAGTTTCCTAAAAAAAATTCCTTTCCATTCAAATCACTTTTTTTTATTATATATCAATGTAAAAAAAATTAATCGATAATTTATATTTATTAATCGATATACCTATTATATTTCTATTTATTTATTATGAACTTAAAAATCCTAAAAATTTTATTAGTCTCTTCTTAATTAATAGTTTTTAGAAAAATTTACAATATGTATATTTAGTTTACGATAATATTCTAAAAATTTATTACATAATATTTGTTCATATAGTGTTGAGCAAAATTTGTGTGCTTAAAACTAGGATAATCAAAAAAAAAAAAAAAAAAAACAAAACAAAAAAATGCAAAACAAAATTTGTCTTATTTTAATTTATGAATACATAGATTGTTTTATAAAAGTGTACTTTTGGCCATCTTAAAAAAAAATTAATAAAACATGATATTTATTTTCAATTTTCAAAAATTTTTTAAAAATTTTTTTAATTAATATGAGTAGTTTTTTTTTCTTTTTTATATGAAACAGAATAATGTAACTAATCCATTCACTTTTTTAAGATATGCCATCCAGACGTCGAATCCGTCATGCATCTACAAATAATACACCTCAGGTATTATTGAGTAATAACAACAACACCAGTGCGACTATTTCAAAGAATTTATCATTTCAATCTGGTGGTGATTTTGCCAATTATAATACTAATAATTCTAGTCAATCATCTTCATCATCTCATAACTCATCCTTAATTAATAATAATAATAACAGTAATAGTAGTTATTATTTTACTAAATCTGATAATACTAACACAATTACTAATAGGAATATTAATTTGTCGCATGTTTTAAATCATTCAAATAATGTAAATGCTAGTAACGGTAAGAATATCAACAATAATAATTTAAACCAATACAGTAATTCACTTTTAAATGGTGGTGCTGATGGCTTAACAGAAAAACAAATCCGTAATGCTTATTTATCGACTTTAACTAAAGAACAATTGAAAATTGAATGTAGAAAACGCGGACAAAAAACAAATGGAAATCGCACTGAATTGGTAATTATATTTAGTAGATAAAAATTTCTTTTGTTTTGGTTTTTTTTTTTTACATAAATTAATTTGTTTTAAAATAGTAGAATGTTAAACACTTCCATTTTTAAGCATGAGCATTTGTTTTAAACACGTTCAAGAATTGAATTCTTCATTATTTACTAAAATTTATTTATTTTTACCATAATCTGCTTTTATTTAGATTTTTAAAAATGTTAAAATTTCACTAATCATTTTTTTTTTATTTAAATTTAAAAATTTTCTTTATTTAAACTTAAAATATGTTTTTTTTTTTTGACATTTATTTCGATTAAATTTTGTTTTAATTTAAAATAAATAAATATAAGACAATAGCGTTAATTGTGCAAAAAACAATTTCTTTTTGAAAAAATTAAGAATAACAAAAATTAAAACGTCTGTAGAAATAAATCTATATCATATACCCAAATTAAATAAAAATAATAAATGAAATTATAAAAGCGTTTAATAAAATAAGCTGCGAAACATTTTTCATTATTATTTTAATATCTTCAAGGTAAAAAGAAACAGCTTATAGAAAAAAATGTAACCGATACATTATTAAGAAAAAAAAAGTTAGTACGATACAATTCATCTCTTTCTAGTTAATGTTCAACTTGTATTGATCTCAATTTTCTGGCAGTGGCTTGTTGTTTATATAAAAATCATATTTTCTTCAAAAATATTTTAATTAATTATTTCGCTTGTATTATATTTAAGCAAAAAAAAAACAAATTACTCTTCAATATAAATACATAATTATATTATTTAATCAAATGAAGTATGAGTTATGACTATATATTTATGTATATATATAAAAGAAAATGACTATTTTGTTATTAAAATTGAGAGTTGTTAAAATTGAGTTGAAGGTTAACGAAATTTTAAAATTGATTGTTCAAAGCTTAGACAAGTAAAATGGAAAGTAATTTTTTTTACGTACGTGCCAATCTTTAAGTGTGATCAGAATACAAAAAGAGTAGATTTTTGAATAAAATTTTTTGACAAAGAATGAACATGGCTAATGAAAATTAATGAATTTTAAACTATATACATTTTCAATTGAAAATAAAAAGATGCATTTACATTTTTTTGGAATTTTCTAAACAATATTTTATTGACGCCATGTCGCAATACTCCTAAATTTTTATAAAAATTGTTAGAATATGTTGTTAAAATAGAAGACAGTTTGAATGTAACTTTTACATTAAACAAAAAAAAAAATATATATATTTCAAAACATATAATGTAGATTAGTAGATGTAAAATTTATTTCATATTAAACTAATAAATCATGTATGTATATTTTAATTACAATAGTCAATTTTTTTCATACTTTTTAATTTAAAATTATAAACTTATAGCGATAAGCTTTTTGTTTTATATTATGCAGTTTATAGGAACTAAAAGAAATAAATATTTTTAATTTCATTTCATTTAATATATTTAATTTCAATCAATTAAACTCTTTTAAAAAAAAAAATTATATATTTAATTATATAATAATACCAGATAATACTTTAGTTCATATTCATTATTATGTATGTATGTACATAATATGTACTTTTATATACTTTTATATATATTTTTACATTTTAAAAATGTTGCAAAATCGCAATTCATAACACGTCATATAAATTAACCTTAATGTAATTATGTATTTTAATAGACAGGTGTATGTATAAAATATAAGTATTAAAAGTATTCACTACATTTGTAATCAATTTGCAAGAAATCGCGAAATATTACAAAAGTTTTTGAACTTGAATACTTAAAAATAATGACAACACAGATACTTTTTTTTTTATTTTAAAATTATATAAATAGTATTCAAGTGCAAATAAGTTTTATGTTGTTTAACAGTAAATTTCTTTAACGATACATTTCGATAAAAATATAAAAAAGCAAAAAAAAAAAAAACAATTTCAGTATTTTAAAAAAAATGTAAAAGCTGTTTTTTTTTTTTCTTCAAAATTAATAAATATTGTGTGCAAAATAAAATTATATAAAGGTCATCATTCATCAATTTTTAATTATCATATATTTTTAATAAAGAGCAAAATAAAAAGTAATGTAATAGCTTTAACGCAAAAGTTTTTATTTTTAAATCTAATAGATTTTTTTATTTTATTTTTTTTTCTATAAAAACCAAAGTATGTATGTACATACGTATGTATTAACACAAATAAATATAATATTTTTTGTATTTTCTGGTTTTTTTTTTTTTAGATTCTAGGTTTTTACACATAATTAACAAACTAACTTTAGAAACAATTAATTTTAAAAAAATTAACACACTTTTTAAAATTTTCAAATTCTTTTTTGTTTTTTGTTTTTTATTATTTTATTTTTTTTTTTTTGTATTTCAAAGTGCGATTTTTAAGATAATTTATAGAATTTTATGTATTGTTCAAGAATTCCCCGTTATTATGATATTTTCAATTTCTTCTATATGTACATACATATTGTACATATTTATTTACTATGGACTATTTTTAATAAACTTCTATTTTATATGTTGTTGTTGTATCTATTTGCACAAATTCTTAAAAGCTAATTAAGTATTTTGAATAATTTAATAATTCCGGACACAACCTTTAATATTTTTGTTGATTCATTAATAAGATTAATCTGTTTTCTATTTAAATAATTAGTTGAATGAATGATTATTTAAAAATTATGTTCGTTTGATTTGTTTAGACTTACCCTATTACAGAAAATGTAAATATTAAAATAAAATTATATATTTATTTATTTTTTTATTTTTAATAACAATAAATCTTTATTTAATAATTATTTAATAAATAATAACATGTTTAAAAAGAATTTTCTACAGCAAAACATTATTTTTTTTGTGAAAAGTAAGCATTTAACATTTTCAGAAAATATAAAAATATTACTATTGAAAATTTTTAAATTAAATTGATTATGCTTAACATTTTATAACTTTGCATCTAGCCAATGATGAGACAATGGATGATGTACCTAGGCTGGAATGACGCAAATAATTTAATTTTAAGTAATCTTAAAAATTACTATTGACGAAAATTTAATTTGATATGTACATATTAAGTATTACCATTTTAAATACGCGTCATATTACAGATCAATTACACGACCAATAATTTTTATTAACTAATTTTTATTCCTAGATTATTTTTAAAAACTAAACGAAATTTTAACTTATACAAATTTAAAATATTTTACCTTGTATTTTATTAACATTTTTATTAGATATTACTTATTTCCATTTTTTCCTGATTCATTTTATTTTATTTTTTTTTTTAAGTTTCATTGCATCTAATGATGTTTAAAGGTTTTTAATTTTTTACAAAAAAGTTAGATTATTCTATTTATTTAGCTTTATTTACCTATGACTTACATATGTATTTTATTTTAAGAGGCTCTGATTTGGAGTTTATTAATTAGATACTTGATGATGTTATATTTGACACTATAAAATTATCTCTTGATTTGTATTGTCTTATTGTATTGTATATTGTATTGTATTGTCTTGTTCGAAAGATGAGACACATCAGTGTAGAAGCATTTAATTTATTTTTGACATAAGTTACTTACTACCATTTTTTTTTTTTTTTTTAACTGAAAAATTTAACACATTTTAATACTCTTGATTTGTTAAGTGTTCTTACTTCCATATTTTATTCAAGTAATTTAATTGATAACTTTAATACTTAAGGATTAGTATAAAATATTATAGTTTTTCTTGATTATTAGTAAAATATTTTTTCAATCTGATTTTTTTTTTTTTTTTTTGTTTTATTAATGATAACAGAAACGAAAACAGTTAAATTGATTCTTGTTAATTTGATTGTTAAACAGTATTTTAAAACATTTTATAGAAGTCTGTCGAAATGATAAGGAAAAGACATTTTAATATTATTATTTATTGTTATTACAATAGGTTTAATGTCAAATCTTAAAAAGTTGTGAAAATGTTTTAATTGGGTTGGGATGGAAATTCCAGAACTCGTAAATCTGGAAACTCGAAATCACGGAACTTGAAATACCAGAACTCGAAATCTCGAAATAGTAAGGAAAAGTAAAAAATAAAATTAGCCTTGTTTATTTCATTTTCTTATTTTTAGAGTTTCCGGGATTTCGTTTTCCGGTATTTCGCATTCCGGGATTTCGAGTTTCCGGGATTTCGATCTCAATTTGCCAGAAAAAGTATTAACCCTGATTTTGTAGCCAACTATGAATTGCCTCCTTATTTTTTTTTTTTTTTTACATACATATTTCAATATCAAGGCATTTTAAATAGTCCCCCGCTAAACAAATTATTGAAATCCTGATTTTGTAACCAACTCTAAAATCTCTCCAAATTATTTATTTTA
Organism: Poecilobothrus nobilitatus; assembly: GCA_947095535.1. Classification (NCBI taxonomy): domain Eukaryota; kingdom Metazoa; phylum Arthropoda; class Insecta; order Diptera; family Dolichopodidae; genus Poecilobothrus; species Poecilobothrus nobilitatus. The sequence continues at coordinate 23,678,729 of OX352773.1, read as the reverse complement.
CAAATATATTTCATCATAATAATTTTTTTTGAATTTTTAATTATATAAATCAATCAATAAATAAACTTTAGTTTCAATTTCTATATTTTTAATAGAAACTAAAAAAAAAAATTAATTCCGAAAAAATCCAGGAAGATAAATTTCTGGGATTGCGAGTTTTCAGTATTTTGAATTTTTGGGATTTTATTATTTACAAGAAAAATTTCCGAGATTTCGAGTTTCGAGATTTTGACAATTTCCGGCATTTCGAGACAATCCCGTTTTAATTTTACTGTTACTTAATTACTTAAGTTGAAACTGTTTTAATAACTGTTCAGTAAAGTGTATTTGTCTAGGAGACTAGGAATCATTTTTTTTATATTGATAAGTATGTAGATGAATAAGAATTTATGGTATAAACAAGATTATTTATAATATGACCAAGATAAATGATAAAGATTTTAAATAAATTCTTGAACTTTAATTAGATCAATTCCTAAAATAATTTTTTTTTTTTTTTTATGAATTTATTAATAATTTATTATGTAAAAAATAAAAGACTGCAAGTGCGAATTTAATTTGTAAAAAATTTATATTTAACTTTATGGTTTAATTTAAAAAATACAATATAAGTATTCATAATTGAATTACATATATGTAATTCTATACCAAGTTAATAAAAAAACTTTTTAATTTTATTATTGCTAATTCAATTAAGTATACGTATTTAATAAATCCATATTGTGATTATTTTTATTTGTAAATTTTACAAATTGTTATGAAATAAATAAATATTTAATAATGTTTACTATTCATAATTTTTCTTCAGTAATTTCAACATGAAAATTTTTATTGCATACATACATATCATATTTAGTTACACATTTTTTTTTTTTTTTTTTAATGATAACAGCACTTAATATCTGAATTAAATCATTTTTTTTTTCATTAAAACACGTTTTAAAAATTTTTTTTGGTTATATCGTTATATATGTATTATTTTTTAAACAAATTTCTTAAAGTCGCTATTTAAATACTAATATAATATATTCGTTCTTTTAATTATTTATTCACTGTGTATATTTTTTTTTTTTTTTGTTTTTTTTTATTAAATTATGTATTATTATGGATTGAATACTATAAAAATGATGACGGCAACAAAAATCACTTCTATTTCGTGATATTATGAATAGTGTAATGTAAAAAATGTAATTTGAAAATGATATTATGAATTTACTCAAAAGGTTGTACCAAGAAAAATTTCACTGTATTTTTTTTTTTTTATTTATGATTATAGTTTACAAAAAGTTTTTTTTGGAATATTTAATTTATTTTTAACAATATTTATACTTTAATAATTGTGAAACTCTTGCATTTGAATATTCAATAGAAATTAATAAAAACTGGGTTTCAATAACTAAACTTAAAATATATTTTTCCACTTGAAATATAAAAAATAATCTTAAAAAATATTTTTTTGAGTTTAAAGGCACCGAAAAGATTTCTTCATCGAATCAAGTTCCACTAAAAATTAAAAAAAAGAAAGATTCAAAGATACTGGGATTAAAAGGAAGATGTTAACAACCGCAGTTCCTTCTATAAAATTCAAATTCTAAATATTCAAAATAAAATAAAAATTCAAACTACAAAAAATCTGAACTATTAAAAACCTCCAGAGTCCAGTAGTTTTTAATAGGACTTCGTGAATTATGTTCGTATAAAAAACAAAAAAAACATTATTGTAATTAGTGTATTTTTTTCACAGAATAAGAAACTAAAACAGTATATCTGACTCTCCACCAACAAGAAATTTTTTATGTCCAAAGAAAAAATGTATTCTTTGTAAGCAGAAGATTTTGGAACAGAATTTATTGTACCGAAAAAAATTTGAATTATTAAATTTTTTTTTTTTTTTTTTAGTTCACTTCTCTGCCACATAAATGCAACAAGGAAATTACACAGCCTTTTCTTTTCAGGCGTGGCTGTAAATGTTGTAAGGGGGAATTATTCTTACGATGTGTGCGAGATTCATACCTAGACTCCCTTAGTGTTTAGAGCGTATTTTATAAGCTCTTAACCACTAGGCCAGCGAAGTCTCTGTTATTAAAGTCTGCAAAAAAAAAAAAAAGAGGATAATTAGTTTTTTTTTGTGTAGTATCGAAAAAGTTGAAATCGAATGTTTTAGTTGAAAATTTGTTTTTTGTTTGTTGAATCTTCGCGTTTATCAATTTTTTGAAACTCTATTTTTGTAACTCCAATTTTTATAACCACAGTAAAGTTTTTTATACTTTTTTTTTTTATATTAACTTTTTATTGTAAGATTGTTTTGAATCGAAGGCACATTGACACAATCGTTTCGATTTAAATAGGGATTTTATTGTATTTAGATTATTATTATAATTGAGACACTGTCGTATTCAGATTTTTTGAATTAGTAAAATTCGAATTTTTAGATTTTATATAATTTATATATAAGTGTATATTAATATAGATTTTATAATTTGGATATATTTGGTTTCAATATATTTGGACAGTTTAGGGTTTATAGGGTTTAGGGATATATTTGGACAGTTTAGGGTTTCAAATCATAGTTTTTTTTTTTAGTATTGAAACTCAAAAACTTTTATCTTTAATTTAAGGAAATTAAATTAAAATTACTAATACATAATAATAAAGTAAAAAAAAAAAAGTTCTTATGCATAACAGATCAACTAAAAATATCTCATTTGAGATTTTTATATTTATAATCAGGCGATAACAGTGGACGAATATTATAATAAGAAAAAGACGTACATAATTTACATTATCAAATATGTTTTTGACGTTTTTTTTTTTCTTTCTTTTGTATGACAAATATTTTGTATTATATTGTCGTCGTCAGTGTTTCAATCAGTAAGTTTTCAACTTTATTATATGATGGTCATCGTAAATTAAGTATGTTGTCTCGTTTTAAATTTTAAAATTTCGGTGATATAGATAATATTACGTGTTTATAAATTTATTATTATAGTATACACATTTTGAGGGAGGAATAAACAAAATAAAAAAAAAAAAATTAAAAATATTAATAAATTTATTATTATAGAATTTTCTTCGTTTTAGAGAGATTTTCATTTATTATTTTTCAACAAAATTTTATTCAATGAGATTTTCACGTGATTGTTTTTTTTTTTGTGGTTTTTGTTTTTTTTTTTTTTTAAATAAAATTTAATAAAAGACAATTTGAATTCTGTTTGAATGATTCAACTACATTATTTTTTCGAAATAAGAGAGAAATCAGCTGTTTTAAAAATAAAAATTTTTATTTGATATTTTTTTACGTTGTTTTTTTACGTGGAATTGTTTTTTGGTGTCTGGTGATTAAAAAAAATAAAAAAAAAAATAAGGATAATTAAATATACCTAATGTAAATTTTATTTTTTGTTTAAAAAAAAAAATATCAGTATAAATTTTATATGGTGAAAAGTTATTTTTTTTTTTTTTTTTTTAAATAATAATTATTCTATACATAATTTGTACTTCAAGATGACGGTTTGTAAAAAGACCAAATTGAATTTGATTGTTAGCTTTGTGTGTGTTTTTTTTTTTTTTTCTGTTAATTTTTCTTTAACATTTTTTATTTTTTATATAAATTTTTCAAAGTTTTGTTTTCTTTTTGTCATGAATTTATTTGAGGTATAGAAAATATGGACTTTGTTTTAATTTTAAATTGTTTCGTATTATATATGTAGGTATATGTATATAAAATGCGCACAGTCTATATTTCATTAAACTAATTTTTTTTTTATTTATTTGAATGTGTTCTTTTTTATATTATTTTATTTATTTATTTTTTTTTTTTTTGTTAATGGAACTTTGATTTAAATAAATTTTAAATTCTTTTGTATTTTTATTTTTGGAACTTGAATTTTTTGTTTTTATTCGAACTTTTATTTTATGTACATCATGTACTTACTTACTTACCATATAGTATTGCATACTTAAAATAAATATTAGATATATAATTATGTAGATAGAAAATTGAAATAAGTATGTAAAATTAAGTATATTTATTCTGTATGTTTTGAGTTGTTTTTTCCATAAGAATTATGACAAAGAGATACATATTTGACTAATTTTATTTTATTTATAATATTTAAATAGTGTTAGATTTTTATTATGAAAAAAAAATTGAACTCTATATAATATGTAAATAAGGAAAATCCAATTTAAATTATTGTGTGTTAAATATTGATTAATTTAAAGATTAACCCACGATTTTTGTTTATCTTTATCATATAAATACATATTTGGATATATTTACCTAGATATTATGTAAATAAATATATATATGTATTAAAAAATAGATTGTTAACTTAATTTTTATCTAAAATTTTGATTGTCTGTTGTTCTGACCTATATTTAAAATGTTTTATTTAATTTAACACTTAATATGAAATATAGATGTTTTTTTTTTTTTTTTATATTAAGTGTTTATAATATTTACTATGATTTTAATATCAAAATAAATATAAAATAAAATATAATTCGAATAATAAAAATATATAGAACATTATTATCAGGAATAATGATCTTCGTAATTCGTAAATATTTATTAGTCACTCACTAGTACTACTCACAGACTGCGGTCTGCGAAAGAGAAAGTATACTTACATTATGGATGCAAATGTATATGAGAAAAAATATCTATTTGTATGTGGGTTGTTGAAAATATTTAGTATATAGATACCTTATATATAATTATTACTATTTAATTTCTATAACGATTTTGTTATAATATCGCGATCTATATAAATGTATGTATGTGTGTATGTATTATGTGTGTGAAGATTATAAATTTATAATATTTAAATAAATTGGCAGTAAAACAAATGAATATTTAATTATGTATTTGAATTTTCCGGTACAACAAAACACTTAAATTAATTTAATTTCCTTTTTTCTTTTTTCTAAATAATTTTTGATTTTTTCAGTTCTAACATTGTCAATTAGTGTTTTGTTTTTGTTTTTTGTAGACTTTTAATTAAATACATACAGATGTAAATAGGTTTGTAAATTGTAATCTATTTTCAATCCGAAAACATGTTGCGGTAAACATGTTGACATTAGTATTGTCAAAAATAAATGACAGGAATATTGTGAAAAATAAATGATATAAATATTGTCAAAAATATAATATGAATACAGTGAGGGCCGAGTGTCCTCGGTGGCCTAGTGGATAAGAGCGTATATAGTGAACAAAATATAGTGAATTTTAAGTTTGTTTTTAAGCAGTTTAGAAGTTATTATGCAGAGGAGGTACATTAAAATCAAGAATTCACGTAAATTTTTCACATATGATTTAGATATTCACATTTTTATAAATTTTTATCATTTTTATGTGATTTTTTTGTGTCATTTTTACTCTTGTCACTTGTTTAATAACTATTTTGTTTTATGCAACTTTATAGAAAATTATGAAAAGTATCCTAACTTTATAACATTATTAAGGTATTTAACGCATAGGTACAGACCATAATTATATTTGAATTTCGTATTATATGTTTTATAATTATATGTCTAACTGAAATGGGAAACCTCATTTGCGAAACACCAATTTTAAACGCACACAACTTATAATAAATTAATTTCTGATATGCATGTTGCATGGTTGCTTTTGCATCCGATGTGCAAATTACGTTTCCGATTTCAGATTAATATGTTTAAATATTTCTTTAACAAAAAAAAAACCCTTTCTGATTTATACATATACATATTTTCATTCCAACGCATTCTTAATTTAATTTTTCTTTGTCCAGCCAATAAATGATCGATGTAGCGATCATATTAATATATTAGTAATAAATAAAAAAAAAAATTTCTTTTTATTTCTTTATTATTAACACGACCACTGTGGGTAAGTTTATTGTATTTCAAACAATAATTGGTTCTTTAGTTTAATCGTGTAGTTTTGTCATATTGTATTTACTTATCTATAATAGTATGTATATACATAATTACTTTTTAAAAATTAAGTAAAATTTACATTGACAAAGTAATCGCTTTTAATTTATAGCTTTTTTTATTTAACACTTTAAGTAATAAATTGTAGATTTTTTTTACTTATACTGTCGAATCGAGAATATTAACTTAAGAAATTACAAATGTATATATTAAAGAATTATTATGAGTATATTATTAACAAGTGAAAGATTTTATTACAAAACAATTATTACAAAAATTAAGTTTAATTTGCTATTTTTGGGTATTTTTGCTATTTTTTAAAATAATTTTCCATTGGGAACGTATGATATTTTCAGGAATACCTATATTACAAATGCAAATAACATATCATTATTGGTAGTTTGAACCATTCAGTTAAGGGAATATCTGAAGCATAAATTACGTGTAAAAAATTTTACACATGATTGATTTGTTTTTTAATATTCTGAAAAAAAAAAAAAAAAAAAAAGCTATATTTTGGTCATGTAAATAAATTAATTCAACGACACAATTTTCTAGTTAAATTTGTGTTGTGTTGATCAGTTTGGAAACTCATGACCCGTACAATGTTAGAGAGTTAAAATTATATGTAATGTCGTTTTTTTTATTGGTTATAAAAATGTAGATGGTAGTCATTATAATTATTATTTTTATTTTTAATGGCTTATTTAAAAGTTTTAGTTTGCCATATTGAGTTCAACAAGCGATAGTTTAATTAAAGCAACAAATAAAGGGATAAAAATAACATATTTAATAAACTTTTTTAATTATTTTTACCTTTTAGTCCAAATTTCATAATTTTTTTTATATATGTATTTAGATAACAATTCAAAAAATTTATTTCAACATTTTAATTAAAATTTTTGTATGCCAATTTCAGTATAATATTTTTAATAAATTTTGTTTGTGTTTGAAATAATTTATTTTTATTATTTTTAAATTATAAAAAAAAAATAAATATATTTTTGCTGCTTAGTCTAATATGCGATCCCATTGCGATTTGATTTTTAATTAAATTAAAGCATTTACCTTCTTTTCGTATCACCACAACCTAATAAATCATAATTTAATTGTATTTTTTTTTTTATATATATATATAAAATATCAAATACATATATATGTAATTAATAATATTAATTAATTAACCAGATTGATCTTAATAATATTGTTTTGAAAGTCGTTTTTATTTAAAAATGTTTATTTTTGTTAATTAAATTTCAACTATGCAATAAGTATAGATATTTTCTTATTTTTTTTTTTTTTTTTTATTTATAATTTATTTTATTTTAATTTATTTTAAATTATTTTTCAAAATTACAGTTACAAAGATTGGGGGTTAAAATGTCCCAATTGAAACAACAAGAACAAGCTGATTATCAGAATCGGAAGGCGGCTGTTAATAATAATAACATAAATAAAAATTTTAATCATAATAATCATAATAATATGGGAAATCAAAATGTTAAAAAGACAACAAATCAAAAAGGTAATGTAATTGGATCACCAAATGGTACTGGACCAATGGCGGCTACATTAGTAAAAAAATCATCAGCTAAAAATAAAGAAAAAGAACGTGAAGAAAGAGAAAAAATAGTTTTATGGCGTAGACCATTTCAAACAGTAAAGTATTGTATGTTAGAATGTGCTACTCTAATACAAATTTATGGAAAAAAGTAAGTTTATTTTTTGTTTATTTATATATAGTACATATTAAATTTAATTAAATGGAATTTATTTAGTAAATATAATATTAAATAAATAATAAGAATTATTATTTAATAATGTCTAAAAATTTTTTAGTTATATCTTTTTATCTGTATAGTCACTTTGGTTATATTATACAATTTAAATTTAATATTAAATGGGGTATTAAATATAAAAACTAAATTGAAATTAATAAAGTAATATAAAATATTACAGTTAAATGAAAATTTATTTAATAAATTTTTTATTAAGTTTTATTTCAAGTTTTCTTTTGTTAAATAGTATCAGAATCTGATAATTTTGTGTTAAACAATTTAATTTTTTATAATTATATTAAATCTTTTTCTGTTTAATTAATAAACAAGATAGTATGTAAAATCAAAGGTAGCAAATACATAGTAAATTTTCCATTTTTGACCACTAATACATCTTAAACAAGATAATGTTAAGGTACAAAAAAATGTTCTGATGTATCTTATGTGAATTCTGAAAGATCTTTTTGCTCTCAGTGTTATATAAAGGAAGTAAAATCATCTTCCAACATATTTTTGATATAACGGTAAATTTAAACACATTAAATTGAAGAAAAAAAGTTTTATATTGATTTATAAAGTTAAAAAAATGACATGTCTTTTGGTGTTTTTAGATTGAAAAAATTGATTAAATATAGAACTTGAGATATAGACATTTTAAAATAAGACTTTTTTTATATTTGATACGTTATAACTCTGTAATGGGCTAGATAAAAATAATTAATCTACAACATTAATTTTTTTAAGAAACTTATCTATGGTTAAAATTTCATTGTTCTATCTTAAACAGTGTAGATTTGTAAACAAACCGAAGAACGGCGACAGTCAAATTGAAACTAATAATCAAATTTTTCCCATTTTTTTTTTTGTTTTTTAAAAATGTGCTTAAAATTAAGAAGTTAATAAATACAAGTTCATATTGAATTAATACATCTAATTCTAATATCATTTATACATATTATACATAATTAAATTTACCTTATCAATATTAAGCTACAAGTTTCTATTTAATTTCGCTTATCAAAGTTTGCGTTCTTTTTTATTATAATAATTATGTTATCTCTGTAATCGTGCAATAAATTTTGAAATTAATAATTCATGAATTTCTATTTTAAATTTTTAATTTAAAAATTATGAAACAAATACTTTTTAAAGTTATTTGTCATTAAATCTGTTATCTAGTACATAAATTTTATTTATATTAAATATTTATTTAAGTTAATATTTGATTATTATTGTATTATTAAATATTTTTATTATGACTAGCAACTTAATTTTAAGTCCCAAGTCTAATGTATGTATCATACAGTGAATACATTTATAATACGTAGCATTTTCTATACTTTAAGCTCAACAACAAAATAAAAAATGATTTGATGTTGACATGCTTTAGTTATGGTTGTTAAGGTTTTAAATTAAAATTATATATTTTACTCAATAATGTTCCGTATAGAGATTTTCAAGTGTATATAATTTCGATTCAATTATTTTATTTTCGTGTTTAAAAACGTAATTAAAGACCCAACCGATTTTTTAAAAATTTTATGATAAAAATAAATTATAATTTATATCGATTTAAGTATATATATATATATTCAAATTTTCAAATATTTATGTACATTTTAATATTTAAATGAAAAAAAAATAATTATACATATAAAGAATTAAAGAATTAAAAAAAATACGCATGTAAAGTAAGAAAACAGTAGTTGGGATTCCATATAAAATGTATATTAAGTTATTCTTTATAAATTTTATTTAAAATATATCTATTTAAAATGAATTTTAGTTTAATATAATATGTATGCATATTATTAAAATCTTTAGAACTCAAATGATATTTCAGCTATTGACTTCGTTTCAGGGTCAAAAGACATGTTATATACATAAGTATTGTCAACTTCACATGTTTCCTTTTTTTAGTTAATATCTTAATTATAAATTTAAAATTCTGTTTTTTTTTTTAAGTTATTCTTATATATTAGATAAACTACGACTATAAAGTAATAAATATTTACTTTATGCTATGACATAAAATTTATTTAATTTTCTTGTTATTTAGATTGTTTTTTAGATCGTAAATTTTGGAATGTAAAAAAATTAGTTTTATGTTTTAAATTTAATTAATTAATATTTCTTCATAATTACCTTTGTTTTTATTTATTTTTTTTTCAGATTACTTGAACATAGATTAATTTTACTTGGAGTTTTAGTATTAATAGCTTTATTAGGTGTATTATATAATGTCCCTGGACGCCATCAATTAGTAATAGAATCAATTCGGTCGCAATCATGGTTTATAATATATTGGGTTGGTTTGGGTGTTTTATCATCGGTTGGTTTAGGAACAGGCCTTCACACTTTCTTATTATATTTAGGACCTCATATAGCAAGTGTTACATTAGCAGCTTATGAGTGTAATGCATTAAACTTTCCAAAACCACCATATCCAGACGAGTAAGTATAAAATTGACATATATATATGTATATATATATATATGTGCATATATGTCTATATTTTCTTTAATAAAAATTGATTTTTTTTAGAATTATTTGTCCGGATGTACCTGATGAAAGTATTATACCAAATCTTTGGAATATAATGGCGAAGGTACGCTTTGAAGCATTCCTTTGGGGAGCTGGTACAGCTCTAGGTGAATTACCACCTTATTTTATGGCAAAGGCAGCACGTTTATCAGGAATAGATCCAGATGACGATGATGACTTAAAAAAATTTGAAGAATTACAGAAAAAACAAAAAACTGGTGATTTAAGCTCACTAGACAGAGCAAAATTATTTATGGAACGAGTTGTAGAAAAAGTTGGATTTTTAGGAATTTTAGCTTGTGCAAGTGTACGTTTGATTTCATTTTGTTAAATTAAATTTAATGCATAATATCTTTTATTTCATTTTAGATACCGAATCCTTTATTTGATTTGGCTGGCATTACTTGTGGTCATTTTTTGGTACCATTTTGGACATTCTTTGGTGCAACTTTATTGGGAAAAGCTGTAATTAAAATGCACATACAAAAAATTTTTGTTATTATTGCCTTCAATGAATCTTTAATAGAACGTGCTGTTGATTTAATTGTTTTGGTTCCAATATTTGGACGTAGATTACAAGAACCATTTAAAGCATTTTTAGAAAATCAAAAAACGCGTTTGCATCGACAAAAAAGTCATCCAACATCTGAATCAGGAAATTTATTGGCAAAAATTTTTGAAAAATTTGTGATAGCAATGATTTGTTATTTTGTGATTTCAATAATTAATTCATTAGCTCAAAGCTATCATAAAAGAATACATAAGAAAGGTGGTAAAATTCATAGGAAAATTGCTAAAGATTAAAATAGTATAATATGGTTTAAAAAAATTAATATAAATAATAATTATAAAAAAATATTGATATACTTATTATTAAATAAAATTTAACCATTGCAAAAAAATGAATTAACTTTTAAAAGATATTATATAAATTTCTTTATTAAAATAAAAAATTTTCTTAAATAGAGAATAAAATTTAATAATTTTATAATATAAAATAACAAATAATTTTTTTTTTTTCAAAATTTAAAAGAAAAGCCACAGAAATATCTATTTTAAATATTTTTAAAGTTTGTATGCATTACTTTTATTTCTTTTTTTGAATAAAAATAATTTTAATTTTTTATTAATTAAAGAATAGCTAAATAATTTAAAAACATATTAAATTAAAAAAAGAATTGTTTTTTTTTTTTTTATAATAACAGTGCTTTCATTTAAAATTAATTGTTGCCTATTAATTAATTTTTTAAAATATGTAGAAACCTTTTCTCTCTATGGCTGCATAATTTTTCAATTTTTAAATAAATACTAGAATAAAAACTTTTTAATGAATAAATTTTTCTTTTCATAAATCCAATTCAAAACATTAATATTCAAAATTTTGGCGCTGGTTGTTCATTACAATGTTATATTTTGTATGAGATGTTGTAAAATGAAGAGAATGTATATATCAATAGATATTAATTGTTACGAAAATGAATTGATATATATATTTAAAATTGATAAGTTTCGTTTCTTTCTGAAATAACATAATTTTTTCTATTAGATTGCGGAAAAATAGCTAAAATGTATTAGCCGAACGCTGTAATCAATTAATTAATGCCATACTGAAATTAACATTGTATGAAACTGAAGTTTAGCTTCTGTTCCAATAAATATAAAATAAAAAAAGAAAAAAACATTCAACGCAGAAAAATTAAAATAAACTTTTTCAGACTAAATTTCAAATTTTTTTTATTTCTAAACTTGTTAAACATGTACATGAATTATTAAGTATGAGCAATATAAATCGTAAAATTTGTACATTTTAAATTTTTCTACTAAAATATTTAAATTTTTTTTTTTTTTTTTTGGATTAAAATGCTTTTTCTAATTAACACGCAAAGAAAAGAAGACTGAACAAAATATGTTTTTTTGAAATAATTTATTTGTACTATATGAACTCTTTATGCCAAAAATTTTATTGCTCGTACTAAGATTAATAGGCTTTTCTAAATTGCACTATTGCTTAAAACAAATTCACAATATTAATATGATGGTAAGATTATAACAGAAAGTTTTATCTTAATTTTAACAACTTAATTTTATATTGCAAAAACATAAATATAATGAATATACAGCAGTTTTTATTTTCTATAAGGATGTAAAAGAATCTACCATATAATATAATATATAATTGGATCAATCATGAAAGTCTATTAATTTCTATTTTAGAAAAAAGTCAATTTAAATAAAAATATTTTTTTGTTGTAGATGAAAGTCTACTGGTTATAGTATTATTTCTACTTTGTAAAAGACTAAAAGTCAACTGAAAAAAATGGCGTTATTATGAAAGTGTACTCAATAGGTTTGTCTTTTCACATATTGTCGCTAATGAAATTTTTTTGCTGTCAAATTAACTTTTTTTTTATATTTTTCAAAAATCTATCAAATCAACGACAAAAATATCAGAGTGTTTGAAAAAGTCTAAAATGTTGACTTAAGTCAAACCAACAAACATTCATAATAACAAATTTTAGACTTTTTTCTAAAATAGAAATAATTCTAAAACCAGTAGATTTTCATAATTAACACCTTAGTAATAAATATAAATAGAAAAAATTATCTTTTTTTAATTTGAAATTGAAAATGAAATGAAGTCCATAATACAAAAATTTTTAATTTTTTTTTTAATCAATTGTATTAGACTTTTTCTATTAGATTAAGTCAATTTTATTATTTTTAAATAGACTTGTAAAAATCAATTATATATTTATATTCAATTTTAGTAGAATTTCATGATTGAGACGTTGCTATCAAAATTTTGTTATTTCTGAATAAAATATACTGAAAAAGAAGACAATTAATTATTTTGTAGTTCAATTCAAATTAACATTTTTAATTGAAATCGTTGTAAATAAAAACTACAGTAGTTATAAATATATAAATATATACATAAAATATAAATATATTCATAAAAAAAAAAAAAAACAATTTTCTAAAACAAAGTTAGTAAAATGAATGTAAAATATCGTTTTAAAAAAAAAAAAAACTGAAAATTTATCAAAAAGGCAAAAATGAATGATGTATAGTACGTATTTTTAATAATATTATTAGAGATCTCATTTATATAGAGTATAATTCCTAATTACTCATAAAAAAAAAGTTCAATCCTAGTTAATCTAATAATAAACTAATAAAGTTAACATATAAACTAACTAACTTTAAGAGATTATTATTTAGAATAATGTTAAATATTTGAATTTTATAAAACAAAATTCATCTACTAATTACATATTAACAAACTAGATAGAAGCGGTTACCATACACAATCGTTTCAAAAAAAAAAATCTATCTTTTATTCAAATGCAAATTATAAATAATGAGTAATGAGGTAATTATTACTTTATTAATTGAGACTTTATTCTCGCAAAAATTCCTTTTTATAATTAAACAAACAAAAAAAAAAACAAAAAAAAGAACAAAATTAATTTAATCTAATTTAAAAAAAAAAAAAAAAAGTGTGTAAAAACGGTTTATATTTCAGAATTTTAATTTTTTTTAGAAAACCGTAAATTTATATAAAATAATAAAATAATAAAATTGTTATAAGATAAATTTTTAAATGTAAAAAAAAAACAAAAAAAAAATAAACATTTATAAATACGCAAAAATATAAATTAATATAAAAAATAAAATCAATAAAAGTAAAATTTAATTTAAAAATTATTTTAAATGATTTAGATAAATTATATATATGTATGTCTTAAAAATCTATAATATAATTAATATAATTTTATCGTAATTTGTTAGACATTTTTGGCTAATTTATTGTAAAAAAAAAAAAAAAACAAAAAACACATGTCACAAGATTTAATTCAAAAATGATGGCAGTAAATAAATGTACGTATCATATTTTTTACATCATTATCGGTTATTAAATAAAAAGAAAAAATACGTCAATAAAATCAAAAAAAAAAAAAAATTAATGCTACATTAAATTACAATATTTATTAAATGGTTAAATGAAGATGTTTATTAAAAAAATAATAACTATATAATTAATATAACTTTTTTTCTTAATTATATTTAAAAAAATTTTTTTTTTTTTATTATAACATATTATATACGCTGAAATGTTTTCGATAAATTAGCCCTAAGTCATAAAATAAAAGTACATAAACAAAATAAATTATACTTGTTTGAGTTTTAGAATTTGTGAAATTATTTTTGAATGTTGCGCGTTTTTGTAAATTTTTGATTTTGTTATTGGGCACAATTATTATGGAAATATTTAATTAAACAATCAAAAAAAAAAAGCTTTTATATAATATTTGATTTAAAATGTTTTTTTCTACTTAAAATATTTTAAAAATACAACAACATAAAGTTAAAAATAATAAAATATATAAAAATTATGGCATATTTTTTTTAAACGTTTTGAAACATATTGTTCTAAACGTCTTAAAAAATTCTAATGCTTAAATTAAATTTTTTTTTTTATGTTCTGTTTTTTTTTTTTGTAACTAGCCTAGCGTAAAATTAAAAGTTTTTATTTTAGTTTTATCACAGACTAAATAAACTATACAGACAATCAGTTTCATATAAAAATTTTTAATTTTTTTTTTGGAGCCAAACTAAGCAGTTTATGGAGCTGGACTAAGTATTTTACAATATTTAAATTACAAAAATAGAAAATACAAAAGAATATTCTATAAATTTTTGTTTTTGCTATTTAAATATCTAAAATACTTAGTCTAGCTCCAAAAAAATGTTCATGCTGACTCCTAAAAATAAAAAAGACTTAAAATTTTTATATGAAACTGTTCGTCTGTATAATATATTTAGTCTGTGGTTTTATTTAAAAAAAAAACAATATACTTTTTGAAAAATAATATTATATTATTAAATTCTTAGCACAGTTTTATTAGAAATTTTTTCTTATCATTATCAGAATTGCCAATATTTTTTTTTATCTTAAAAATTGATTGTGTCCAATATTATTTTTAATTTTTTTTAGTTTTATGTATATTGAATTGTGTAATGTAAGTGATGAGTGGTGCCCATTCCGTTTACATTATGTACGTCAAATAATATAATTATTGAAAGTTTAGAATAACTTTAGGAATGAAAATTAATAGAAAAATATACATATACAATAATTATTGTTTTATTTTACAATTTTTTCTTATTTAAGTAAACTTTTGTGATTTTTCGTTGTTTAACAAATTGCAAAGTAAACATTTATAAAAAAAAAACAAAAAAAAAAAAAGAAATGAAAAAAAAAACAAAAAAAAAAAAATTTAAGAAATAATAAAGAATATAGGTTTGAAGTTCAATACAATAATATATAATTATTTGTTTATAAATCTGTTTTATTTTATTTACAGTGAAATATATTCTTCAAGTGTTTCTTAACTGTGTTAAGTTAAATATTTTTTATTTTAATGCGAAGATTGAAATTCGCAAACATAATATAGGCTTGAGTTCATCTGGTTTGTTTTTTTTGTTTTAAACTTTTTAAAATGATTTTTGTTCAGTTTATTATATGGTTCCTGATCAGTTTTTTGATTTAATTTTTTTTACATTAAAATAATCGGTATACATATTGTATTTTTAGAACAATTTATATAATTCTTAACAAATCTGTTAATGACAATACAAAAATAAAAAGGTCTGGCCAGACCTTTTATACATTTTGTATGAAAAATTGATGAAATTTCAACAAAAAAAAAAAAAAATTTTTTTTAATTTTAATATTTTTAAAAAATTATAAATAAATAAATTCAAATTTATAATAAAAATTGTAAAAAGTATTACTCGTATGTATAATAAAAATTGTAAAGTGTATTAAGTATTTTTCTGCAATAATTATGTGCACACGGCATATATTTTTTATAGCCATTTTTTAATCACGATTAAACCAACCAGCATTAAATAAAAAAAATCAATTGCACCTTTTTACCAAAAGTCATATCTTGAATTACGATGAAAATTAGATCATGATTTTCTACAAAAGCATCCGTTGAGCGGACTTTGTTATTATTGAATCGTATTTGTTTACTCTAGATCTAAAGTCAGACAATTGGTTGGTGTTATTATGCGCCATTGTTTGATGAGTAGACATGCTAGAAGATTGGGAATGAATGTAAATTTCAAGTGTAGGTTTTATAGAGGAATTGAAGCTGTAAAAACCATGAAACAATTTTTTTCCCTGCCTAGGTCTGTCTAAGGAAAGGCGAATATGCCTCCGCGGTTGATCTTTTTCCAAGATTTCTGAAACTTTTTCCGTTAGAGCAACGTCATTGTAGCATAAATCTAAAAAAATCAAAATATTTTGGAATAGGCATTACGGAGCTAGAGTCAATTTATTACTGATGCGTTAGCTCAGCTTTCATTAATCAAAAAATCGAAGGAGAAAAATCAAATAATATTAATTTAAAAAAATTATATCCTTTCAGCTAAAATGAAAGATTAAGAAAGATTTGGCTTATGGAAATTCGTTTGTAGTGCGAACACCGCGAATGTGGAACCATCTTCCACCGTATGTGTTCCCCAGAATTAGTGATGATTATATTTACAATGTGCAAAGATTCAAGGTGAATATTAACAACTTTGTTCACAATATGCCTGCCAATTTGAAATCTATTTTCATTCCTTAATTCAACTTCCTATGACCAGGCAGTACAGTAGTACTAAAGGTCGTATAACCTATTGTTTGGTCAAAAAAGGGAGGTGGTGTTTAGTGGGTTAAAGTCCCACACACTCATAGAGGAATCGTGCTCGTTTTCACTCCTCTATAGTGTCTTTTGATGATCCCCACCTACCCTCGCAAAAAAAAAAAAGAAAAGTGTATGAGTATTGGATGGTAGTAACTGGAAGTAATTAAAGCTTTTTATTTACTTGTTTTTTAATTTTTTTCTTATATTTTGAGGAGTAAACTAATGTTTTGATGAATTGTCAATCTATGGAATCTATGGAATATATACTAGCGATTTACTAGCTATATACTAGCTAGCTATACATGCTAGCTGTATTCAACTCTTATATTCTTTTATTATATTACTTTTTCTTACAGGTGTGAAGCATATTAAGTTTATATTGTTTAAAAGTCCCCAGTTTTTTCTTCTCGACTACTAATTGTGTTCCTATAAGTTAATATTACTATGTAGTTTGTTTATTTATATTATTATTACATATCACATAGGATAATGCAATATTACTAAATCATCTACTACTAAGTTCATTATGGTTCGAATACTATTATTTATTTATACAGTAATATTATTTATTTTGTTTATATTACATAGATATTATATTTTTACATTATATTTGGCACTAATAAACCGTGCTTAAGCACTAAGTCATCGTCGCCTTATTTCTAGTTTTATTTAGTTATTTATTTATTTATATTAACATTACATACATAAATGTAATGCAATATTATTGAACCATCGGCTACTAAAGGCCATTATAGGTTTTTATACTATTATTAAATTATATACTAATATTATGTATTTTGTTTATATTATATACTATATATTTACATTATATTTGGTCGTAAGGGGGGTATATAAAGCAAAAAACACTTACGACCTGTGCAGGCATCGAACCCACACTCCTTCGGTTAATACGCCACACGCCTACCCACTTGGCTACCGAAGCCCTTCTAGTTTTATATTTAGTTTTGAATGCTTTATATTATTGCATATTTTCAGGATATTTTTCGTGTTCTTTTATATTTATGACCGCCTTTTTCTTTGATGTTATTACAATAATGTTTTAAGTGAAGTCGATCTGATTTACTATGAAGACGTTACTTAAAAATCGATATTGAACATTTTGAGTCTCTTAAGTCAATTACTTAATGTCCATTTTAATTCACCATTTTAAGAAACCTAGGACATTAATAATATTTGTTTATTATTTAAATTAGACAAAGATTCAGTTATTTTTAACGGCAATTTTAGTTTCACTAATTATAATTGATAATTACTGAAACAAATCAAATCTTTATGTTAAATAAAGTATAAAATATTGTTGATTTTGTTTTTTATATAGTTGAAAAGGAAATAAAATAAAACAAAATAAAATTAAACAAAAAGTAAAGTTAATCGTTAACCAAAATATATTTGAAATTGAACAACCAGTGTATGAAACATAGAAATAATTAAACAGTTCTAAGCCCTTAATTCTATAGTAAACGCAATCTGGTATGTGCGCAAAACAACAGGAAGAAATGATTTACAAATTTGTTTTGTCAAAGAAGAGGTGGGACTGGGTAGTAAAAAATAACTTAGACACCCATCTAAACTTTCTGACCAAAAATTTAGAATAAGCAACGCTAACCACTGTAGGTTGAAACGGTTTACTGCTTTTGATCTGGCTGCAAATAATCAACATTTTGCTTGTAGGGTAAATTTACCTTAATAGCACGTATTTTAATGGATTTTTGACTACAAGTCATTAAAAAAATTGCCAAAAGATATACTATATATATAAATATCTAGTTATAAGTTTCACATTTTCTAAATTGGATATGATGTAAATAAAGTTGAAGCTAAAATAAATATTTTAATTTTTTTATAGCTATATATAATTTATTATATTTTTATAAATTTTTTAAAATATTGCACCATTTCTAAACTTTTAAAAGATTTAAGAAAATATCATTGATTTACCAGCTTTTATTTTAGTGGATTATGCGCATGCATAAAAAAAACTAACTGATTAGATTTCATTGTCTATTAGTAGATGTGTAGTCAGTACATTAATTGTAAATTGCTTTGTCTATCGAAAAGCAAAAGTTATTTCCGTTTTCTTTATCAACTGTATTAACATATTTTGTATTTTAATTGATAACGGTTTATAGCGTATATTCTGTGTATGCTGAATACCGTTAAACAATGTGTAAAAGTTCAAGGTTGATTTAGCAAAAAAAAAAAAATGTATTTGCATTTTTATAGAGTGAGTATTGAATAATTAGTTAAGTACTAAAAATAGATAAAAATTAATTTTTGTATTGCAACAACTTTTTTTTTGCATTGTTCTTAATTAAGCGCTGTCTAAATATATCTAAGCGCCGTAAAAAATTATTAAATTAGGATTTTTATGGATTTCTTATTCCCTCAAGAAAAGACCGAAATTTAATTTTTCAAAAGTCGGAAACATATTGCAGAAAGATAAGCCAAGATTTTTTTTGAATTGTTCGGCTCTTAGATTGTAGATTCTGTTAATATATAGCTATTAATAGTTGAAATTTCAAGCCAGTTTAGGATGGTTTTATTATTTGAAAGGCACTAAGAACTAGCAATAGAAAATGAGGCAAAATGATTGATTAGAAATCTTAAAATATTGGAAAATACCATAACAATATTTGAATATACTATTAGACATTTTTGTATAAATATGTATGAATTATACGAAAGATTCGAAATCCATTCTTTTGAGTATAGGTACGACCATTATTAAAAATGTCATTGGAAAACTGAAATCTAGTATTGGAAAGGTTAATATATTTATTTATGAAATACGGTAACAAAAACAATGAAATTCTAAAAAAAAATTAATATGAGTACGAAACAAAATTTTCACATAGAAAATTTTTCATCATGTTAATTTTCTTAAACTTATCAATTCACTTTATTGTAATCTGTTTTTCTAATTAAGTTCTTCATATTATAAATTAAATTTAACTTTAAAAATTTTTGTTAGATCGAAATTTCAGGACAGACCGTTTCTGCAATATTTATTTTTTTGAAATTTGAGATTATCATTTGACAATGTGGCTCTTGATTTGAGAGTTTGTCGAATTTTGATTTGAGAGTTTGTCGGAATCTTAATTTGAGAGTTACAATTTAAGAATGTAATTTTTGTAGTTGAAATCATTATAACAGTCTGTGTTCTAAGATTCGACAATTCATTCATGCTGTGTACGGTAATTGTTCAGTAAATTTCGATGATCAATTCTTATTAACGCATAATGCGATCGGTAAAAATTTCAACCCATTTCGTAGTAACTATTTCTTAATTCTATGGGTAGAAAATAAAAACGACTAATTGATGATTTTGAAAATGATGATGTTGATGATGAACAATAGTTATACGAATTTTTTAAATTAACAATTGTAGAACACGTATCTTGATATAGTGTGACACCTCAGTTTCCTAACTCTATGTGTTCAATATTTTAGCACTCGATTTTGTTGCCAAACTGTGTTTTCCCACATCTAATACAGTTCTTTTTTATGTTTTATTGATATAACTTAAATAAAACTAACTCAGAGTATATAAAGAACAATTGTTAAAATGAATTATAAATAAATCTTATAAAAATTATGTTGAGAATTTATCAGCTAAAAATAAAGAAATTTCTTTTTGTGGTAAATATGCTCTACAATATTTTTAGATCTATATGTCTTAGGCATATGATCATTTGTATGTCCCAGGCATATGATAAAGTTTGGAATGAAAACTTAATTTATAAACTAAGATAAGTGTCACCTAAACAATATATATTGAAAATATATTTTCATCATATACTTAATTGAAAGATTGTTTAAATTAAACAGCATCAAAATTTTCCGTAATTAAGGAAAGTAAAGTAGGTGTAGGTATATTGGAATTGTTTTATACCTGTGATTTACGAAAATTAGAAAATATAACTATATAGGAACATGTTATGGTATAGTAGGCTGTAGGAGCTAATATTGACGACGATGAATACCTAAAATTATTCCATGTCTTGTATTTATAAATTTTTACTGATACAAGGTACTACTAATACATTTCATTACAGTTGGTATTTTTAATAGTTGGGAATAACTGGGATAAAAAATATTAATTAGTTTATATTCCATTTTTAAGGTTATTAAGTATGTACATTACTTTTATTATAAAATATAAAACTATTTTTTTTTAAAAATAAGTACATATTTTAAAATACATTTTCCAGTATTTATTTACTAGTAATATATAGATAGTGTTAGTTACTTTTATTTTCCAGTATTAAATCTATCTTCGTTTCTTTATAATAATTTCAATCTATAGAAGATGGAGACAATCAAATCAACATCTAATTAAAAAAGTGTTATAAACTTTTCTTGTCAATTATTATTTAGATATTATCATAAAGAAACTATATATATACATAAACATTATAATATGTTTCTTTATGATACATATTATGCAAATTTTCATTCACAAAATACCATAGCAGGGTGTTTAAAGTTAAATATATTTATATATATGATAAACATGAATATTATATTTTTAAAAAGCTTAAATTTACTATAAATGAAAAGTATTTAATTATTTTTTAAAGATAATCAACTTATTAAGAAATACATTCAAAAAAGTGTTTAAAAGATTATTTGGTAAAGCCCGTGAAAAACCATTTTTTTTTATTTTTTTTTAAGATAAAAATACCTATATACTAAAAAAGGTGTTAGAGTATACATGCAATATTTCTATTATAGAACTTTTTTTTTTTTGAGAGAGAATATAAAAGAGGAAGCACTTTAATTATGAAAAGAAATAAACAGAAGGATGGATAACGGTATTTTTATATTCTCTCTTTGTTTAGATTTCGAGCTTTTGTTAACAGCTATAAAGGGAACAGAAAAAGCGGAAGTCCTTAAGAACTTAATTGAAAAAAAAAATCTCATTTCATGATTACATAAGTACATACATACATATGTATACAACTTAAAAAAAATTATTTGTGCAAAATAAAATTTTGGTCATTTGCAGGCCATTTAAAAACAAAATATGGCTAAATTACTACTAGTAATTACCAAATAATTTTTAATAGAATATGTATGTAGTTACTAAGAGAATAAGATTTATGATCTCATATGCAAAATTGTATGTATGCAAAATTTGTAGTCTTATTATTTAGAAAAAAAAGTGGTAGAATATAAAATTTTGATAGTCTTTAAAATGATTTTTTTTTTACATAATTTATTTCCTGAATTTGACTATGACTGAAGCTCAACAAGCTCATTTAAAAAACTAAATTAGAGCGATTTTCTTTTAATTTTAAAACACAAAATACACCTAAAAAGTTATTTATTTGGTTGAAATGCTGTATTCAAAAAACTAGGGTCGCAGTAGATTGCACTACCAAGGCAATATAGATCTTCTTGATATTTCTTGAAGATTTCTACACCTTTCATAGGAAACAAAAAATAAAACAATTATGTTAGTTGTATTTCTCGTAGTTTTTGTAGTCAATATTATCTTTAGTAAAGAGATTTTTGACTTTAAAGAACACCTATACCCGTTATAAATAATATTTTAAAAGTAAATAATAATTTTTCTTAATAATAAATGTAAGGAATAAAATTCAAAGTATTCTATTAAAATATTTTCCAAAATACGCACAAAAATCATTTTTAATTTTTGCACAAATTTTCCATTATTTTAGGTATATATGTATGTACTTTTGCATATATATATATATTTGTATCTATATATTTAATTTTTTTTTTTTTTTATTATCACTCTCTTTTCCATATAGTAAAAAAAACAAACTCTTATTGGAATTTGTTTTTCCATTTTCCCATATGCTTTAATAGCAAAATAAAATAACGGTTTCATGACTATAGTATTGTTGAATGTTCATTGCATAAATATATATTATATCAAATGTATATAGTAATGTAAAATGTATCTATTGAATATATTTTTTTGTTATTTTTTTTTTTGTAAATGTATTTTGTATAAGTGTTCCTTTCTTATTTTCAGACCAATTCTATCAATATTTTATTTAGTAAAGCAACAGGCTTCATAGGATTCGAATGGTTTAAATAAGATATATTTGTTAAATTTGTTTTAATTAAAAAACAAAAAAAAAAAAAAAAAAAGCAGAAAAAAAAGTTGTAGTAGCAAAATAAATAAATAAGTTATAGAAAAAAAAATATATATGTATATATAAATAAAATTTCAATCTAACAAGTGAACTGATTACTTTATAACCAAAAAAAAAATTTTTTTTTTTAAATAAAAGCAAATTATTAATATTTTTATTCAATTTTTAACATTGTACAAATTATTTCTTATTTTTTTTTTTTTTTTTTTTAAAGAATTATTGCGCTATAGTAAGTGAGAGTGTAGTGAAAGCACGTGTTAAAGAATTTAACATTTTAATAATATATTAACAAAACAATTTTGTTTTATAGTTTAATTATTTAGTTTTTTATAAGATAAAAAAAAAAAACAGACAAGAAAAAAAAAAAAAAAAACAGGATATTTACAATTGGTATAATAGAAATTGCATGCGTGTACATTATTAAATAGTCAAGGACTTTTAATGGCGAATTAATTTATACTTATCTATTACACATTATTATATATTTGTCATCTTCGTTTTTAGTTTTCAACTTACATAATATATATATATATATATATATATATATATCTGTATATAACATTATTATATTAATAATAATTTATTTTTATAAAAAAATATAATATTTATACTATATATGAATATTTGAAGATTAGAGTATCTAATGACAAATTCTAGAATTTAAAAGAAAATGTATAATGAAAGAAGTAATTTTTATATGAAAATTAAAAAAATAGTATTTGCATAGAAAAAAAAAAAACTGTTTTTTTTTTTTATTTTTATTATTTATAAAGTATTTTACATAATATGTATCTAATATTTACCTGTGTATCTTAAAGGATTGTTTTTTTTTTTTTTGTTAATAAGAAAAAAAGAAAAAAAAAAGTGATGTATTTAAATTAAATATGTACATATATTAAATATAAATATATATATATATATAGAATACATGTATAGTATTTATTTAATATAAATATTCGAAAGAAGATAATGGATTTTCAGAATCGTGACAACGCGGAAAATAAGTTTGTTTGTCCCAGTGATAGGCAACTTGCATTACGTGCTAAGTAAGTTAAAATTACAGAAAAATATATATATTCATACTTATATATTATTTTTATTTATTAATTATTATATATTAATTAAAGTATTTTCTTTTCTTTTTCATTAAATTTTAATATATTTATATGTATTGTATAGTAAAAATAATATAATATATTATGTATTTAAGAAAAAAAAAAAAAATTGTGGTTGTTTCATTTTATTTATCAATATTAGGTTATTAATATATAAGTATAAATAATAAGTATATAGATATATAGGTATTTTTCTAAGACGTTTAAAACTTTTTAATTGACACTTTTTAATAGCTTGATGGCATACAAGTATTAGAGTACACGGCTATTCTCTATTAAAACTAGTTTAACTACCTAATTATTAATTTTTTTCTATTACTTTTTTAGTCTAGTTTTTTTTTATATATATACGTACTTTGAGTTATATACCTAAAAGACGAGCTTTATACATATGTTTTATAGCATATCTACATTTATCTCATCTATAATTTTGGGTATTCTTACATTTCTATGAAAGAACATTATACGTACCTACAATATCAAATTTAAAATGTTGCGTTATACTTTATTTTGAAAACGGCAAACGGCAAAGTTGTATGTCAATATGAATAACAATGCGAACATTTTTCGGGGACTGGTTCTTTTAAAAGTAGAAAAAAAAAATCGAGTGAAAAGATGACCGGACATTCAGGACACACGATATTTTTGAAAGAAAATCAAATATTTAAAAGCACAAATATTTTAAAAAGTACAAACTGTTCGTATGTTTTCACCTCTATATAATTTAAAAAGTATTTATTCCAGTATATAACAAATTCTTCAGCATATGAATGTGAATAAGCTTTCATGTAAAACTAAATTAGTTTCTATAGAGTATGTGAGCCAAGAGTTATGTGCGGCAATTAGTATTATAAAACAAAAAAACATAAAAATCATAATATCTCGAAAACGACTGAGAATACACCTACTCTTACAAAGTTTTTTTTTTGTTTTAGCTCCAGAAATCATCAATTGAAATTTTTGCATTCCTATGTGAAACTTTTAGCATGTCGTTAATTTTAACTTGTGCAACCTATAGAAGCTAGTAATTTTCTAATATTTATTTATCTAATTTTATTTTTTACTTTTTAACATGTCCCTTTTACTTTAGCTTGACATTTACTTATAATCATTCCTAGGTATTTTTTTTTTTTTTTAGTGCATTTCTCTGCCACATAAATGTGGACAGGAAATTACACAGCCTTTCCTGTTCAGGCATGGCTGTAAATGTCGTAAGGGGGAATAACTCTTACGACGTGTGTGGGATTCGAATCCACACTCCCTCGGTGTTTACAGTGTATTTTATACGCTCTTACCCACTAGGCCACCGAGGCCCCAATTCCTAGTTATTTGCATTCCAATTTTTGATTGAAAATTAATATGTCCAAAATTTACTTTTATTAATTTTTA
Organism: Poecilobothrus nobilitatus; assembly: GCA_947095535.1. Lineage (NCBI taxonomy): Eukaryota > Metazoa > Arthropoda > Insecta > Diptera > Dolichopodidae > Poecilobothrus > Poecilobothrus nobilitatus. The sequence goes on along the minus strand of OX352773.1, from coordinate 23,653,131 downwards.
TTTATTTTTTCAAATGTTAAATGAAAAAATGATTTTATTTACTGTTGAAAATTGAAAATATAATGAACATTACATCATGCTCTTTATCTTCATTAATTAGCGAAAGGTTGTTCTTGATTTGTATATATATGTATATATGTATAATATAATTTCATTTATTATGTGTATTTTTAATAGAAATCATATGTTCTTCAGATTATTTTAAATTAATTTTTGCAAAAAATTCCTATTAAACATCATTTCATGGAAGATTAACTAAATCTATATTTTTAATCTACACTTCATAAAAGCCATTGTTCATATATAATTATAATTACATATATAGATATATATATATATATATACTTATCAAAATAATTTTTCTAATATGACTTTGGATTAAAAAAAATAAGAATAGAAAAGGACATATTATTATTTATTATTTTATTGTAAAGTAAAATTTTAATTGATTTTCTTTGAAAATATTTTTTTTTTTAGTTACAGGAAATAATAAAACTATTATCCTTCTTTATAATTCAAAATAAATACAATACATTTTATAAAAGTAAAGTTTAAAGTGTTATGGGTCTTTATTTACATTTTTTTTTTCTATTTATTTCTCCCTTCATTTATTCATAAATTTTTAAAATGTTGTAGAAATTTTTTAAATATCCATGTAAAAAAAGATATTGAATATCAGAAATATGATCTATCAGAAAATATTAATTTCCCTCAAGATGCAATTTTATCATGGCCATATTATACCCTCATTTATATAGTAATACACACATATAAGTAAAGTGTATTATGTATAAAATCAATTTACTGTAAATGAATGATTAATACAAAAAAAAAAAAAAAAAAAAGAAGACTATTACTCTATCTCTTGTATACAGAATCACTTTTAGTTTAGAAAATTGATGAAATTTGATCATTTGATTTTTTTTTTTTTTTTTTTTTTTTGCTAAATAAGTTAAAAATATTGAATAGGGAAATATATATTAGGTTTCTATCTCTTTTTTTTTTAAGGATGACAACGACCTTAAAAATTAATAAACGAAAGGGAATTAATTATGATTGTTATTAATTTATTACTTATTAGTTATTTATTATTATTAATACATATTATTATATATATTACACTACAATCAATTACTTTTACATAAGGGATTTGTCTATTTTAAAAAAAGTTTCTGTATATAAAATTGGTTTTGATGGAAAATTGAAATATAAAGTTTTTATTAGATTAAATTAAATTATTTATTTATGTTTTCAAAATTGACCGTAATTTGTAATACTTTAGAGATTTTTTTTAAAAAATCGGATAATGAAAAAATTTTTTTGATACAATAAATTTTGTAATAAGAAATTGTTATAGTAAATTCCGTCTAAGTGCCGCTCACTTCAGTGCCAATATCGGTTACTATCTTAAAAGTAATATGTAAAAGACAAATTGCAACAGAAAAAAAAAATATCATACTTTAGAAGCTTAATTTAATTATTTTGAGAGTTACCATTATTATGTATATGTACAATTTATGTATACGTAATTACAATTTTATTTCTATCATATTTTGTTGTTTGTGATTTTTGTATAATGAAATTCGATTAGTATATGTGTTAGCACTTAAAAGAATTCTTTTAAGTAATTTTTTCGGTGAAGTACTTTAGAAATATGTACATTTTTAGAAAGACACTAAAGCGGGATTCACTGTATATTATAAAGTTTAAAATATAACTTTCATGACAAAGTTGTTTTTTGAACTAAAAATTTAGTTTTTTTTATTATTTCCTTTGAAATATCATAAAAAGTTGGTTATCATCGATCTATACCGCTCTCCATTGACAGTAACGGTGTTACCAGCTTCATTTTGAAAGAAGTACGGACCGATGATTCCACCAAACCAAAAACCACACCAAACTGTCAATTTAGGTGAATGTAATGGTTGTTCATGAATAATTTGTGGATTTTCTTCGCACCAGAATCGACAGTTTTATTATGACATACGACTTAATTTAGTGGAAAAAGTGGTCGTAAATTGGGTTCATCGAATTCATTCCTGTAAAAGAAGTCGTTGAGGACATTTGAATGATCACGTTTTATTCAGAACTTAATTGTATCGATTGTACTTCACATTAAATAAAAAACATTAATAATTAGTGTTTTTTTTTTCTGAAAAGAAATCATATCACTCAAATTGGAAAACCCTGTATTTTGAAAACAAAAAAATTATATAATCTTATACGTTACGAAGCTTGATAACTTAACATTCCCAATCTCAAACAGATCCCTAAAGTTGTAAAAAATCTTATATTTCAATGTTTTTTACTCAAGTTCTAAGAACATTTTTTAATAAAATCTTATGTTAAATACTTATGATTATATATGAAAAATATCCTACTTATCCAATTTTTAAACCTGGAAAGTTTATAACATTTATAGTAATAATATAGCAATAAGTAATAAGATATTATTTCTTTTATTTTTTTTTCTAAATCATGATCCTGAATAAATATAATTAGATATTTCTAAGGTTGATTTTTTTTTACGTGGCTCGGTGGCAAATATCAAAATTTTAATCAAAAAAAAACTTCCCCTTTAAAAACAGACTTTAGAATAGCACCTTTAATATAAATGTAGAGTTTGGTTTTAAAAATAAGATTTCCTAAATTGGATTTACGAAATTTGAGATTATCGAGGATGGGTAGGCAAATTTTTAGAGATTACAAAGCTTACAAATACGCAGGTTTAAATTTTTATATATTTATTTAACGTAGATAGTTTTGATTACTAGTAAAGTTGTACTTTTTTGTTGTTCAAAATTAAAAATTGTAAGTGATTTAAATTTTTTTTTGCATTCAAAAAATATTCAAAATCAATAACTTGCGTAATAATTTAGATTCGAACCCACATTCCGTTGGTGTTTACAACGTATTTCATACGCTCTTACCCACTAGGCCACCGACGCCCCCGATTATAAAGTTATTTTTTAAGTATAATAGTTATTAATAAAAAATTGAATTAATTTTTAGCAAATTAGCAAATTAATTCCAATTTTAAAATATTTTCGTGTTCCGAATCACTTGACTATCCTTAAATGAACTACAGATTCTTTAGCAGTTAAATAGAACTTGAACAAAAGATTTCTTTATTAACTATTAAATTTAAATTAAAAATTCTAAAAATTTATATTCAATTTTTTCTTTTTTTTTCCTAAGGGAGGTGGGAATCTTCCAAAGACAGCAAAAATTGACCCTTTGTAGTTATCAAATTCTTACTGACTAAATTCATCTGCTCCTTTAGCCAATTAAAGTTGAGATGAAACCGCTAACTGGTAACGTAGTAAATTTGGTGGGGAAGCTTATGGATAGGAGAGGATAGGATAATTATGTGCAATCGTTGAATTGGTAGTAAGATCTTTAGGACAAAAAAATCGGTTTTGTCTTTTCGGGCATAAGCCTTAAAATTGAGTACTATTTTATACTTTACCTTGTTATTTTTATTTGTTTATTCTGCTTAATTTTTACTTTATTAATTTAATTAATTATTATTTATTGTTAAATGGCATTATTTTTAAAAATTTTATAAATATTTAATTTTAGTTCGTAGCGTTTTTTTTTTTGATTAAAATATTTACAAAGTGTTTTAATGCTTTTATTATCCTCTTTTTACTTTTTGTTTTATTAATAATCTACTATTGATAATAATTTACATAATATATGCTTTTAACCTTAAAAAGTACCCTTTCATTTAATTTTTATTTTTTTATATTTAAAAAAAACAAAAATCCATTAAACCGCTAATAGATATGTATACATATATATATAAATGTATATATATATATATACCTACGCAAAACTTTATATAAAAATTTTAAGAGCTTCTATTTATTAAAAATAAAATAATAATTATATTTATTTATATATCGACATTTATCAATATAGCAGGAATATTTTATTTTTATATGCCTCCAAAAGTCCATTTAAGTTAAATCATACATAAATTTAAAATGTTTACATCGTGTTTAAAAAACAAAAACACTTACCTTATGGTACCTTTAATTATTTACTCTTAAAATTATATCCTTATGTAAGTAATTATCATCATTTATTTTAAAAAATTTATGGAAGTACAGAAAATATATTTTTGCGTTTTTTGATTTTACATCTTTGGTAAACTGTGTTTTAGCAAACTTTGGAGCTTGTTCTGTTAAAAATCCTTAAACACATACAATTTTTTTTGGAAATTATTTTTGTTTGTTAAGAATTTTTGTATTGCCTATAGCTTAAACGAATATCCTGTATGTTCCTATATCAAATCTTGAACAAGAAGTAAAAAGTTTTTTCTAGAAAATTTTAAATTAAAATACTTCTTGCAAACTATATATGTATAAAGTAAATATATGCGGTGGGGTGGGGTACATAATTCTGTATTACAAAAATTTTGAATTACAAAATTTCAATTACAAAATATTGAGCTGAATTAATTCTGAATTACAAAATTTTTGAGTTACAAATTTCTGTACATTTTCATAAAAAATGGGGACTGCTAAACGCTCTTTTAAATTTATGATTTTGTGACCAACTCTAAAATCTCTCAATTTCAATAACAAAGCATTTAAAATACTAAAAAACTAAACAAATACAAAAATTATTTAAAAAGAATTTTGTAAACTCAGAATTGTGCAAAAATTTAAATTAAAAACAAAGTCAGAATTCCCTTTAAGTTTCTCAACTCTCAAATCCCTTTAAGTCAAAATCTCGCATATACATATAAATATTTTGGAAAAGAGGAAATACTCTGATTTTGTAATCAACTATAAAAACGCTCCTCAATATTACATAAATTATTGAATATTTTCAAAAAGTTTCAAACAATTTTATATCATGCCATCGTGGTCCGCGGCTCTTTGTTCGAGCCACTCTTCACCGCTCCCTCAGCCATTCTTTTCATAACTTCCTTCGCGCTTCTCTTAAAGGATTGGGACCTGCTCCCCCTGAACGCGGGCGCGCGTGCAAAAGGTGACGCAGGAGCGAAAAGAGGCGCGCAGGCGAAAAAATATGGCTTTATGACAGCCTACCAATATATTATATTAAACCAAATATATGACAATATAAATTAATAAAAAATTTTTAATCATAACGATATGAAAAATTATGAAGTCAAAACGGCACCTAATTTATGATATTTCCGCTTTTTAAGAACAGAGCTGCCATGTAAAATCAATCAAACATAAGATAATTTTAATGTATATTCGACATTTTAAAATAAAAATTTGAATTTTTTCCACTTAATTTATTTTTTAAATAGTGGATAAGATATGCCATTTTATCGTGGGAACAAGCATATTCTGAAACATTTGTAGTCACGTTGCAATAACTGCTTTGATTCATTTCATTCATGTTATTAAAATTATTTAATATTTATTATAATAAATTATTATAAATTTTAATTTTTTTTTTTTTTATTTTAATATGGAATGTTTTTACTTGACTTTTTCATTTATTGTGTGGATGTTAAAAATCACTGTTAAGGTTTGTAATTTTTTATTTGATTTTAATTTAGTAGTTATTCCCCAACTAATAACTACTAAATTAAACTACATTTTAATAATGTATAAATGTATAAAAAAAACATTTTAAATAAAATATTTTATTTATTTGAATTTCCTTGCTTGACACTGTAATCAATTCGCCATTTCTCTAGGGTTATAAATTTTTTCTAATCAATTAATATAACATCACCTATTTTTTGATAACAAATTTTTTATCTTTTAATAAAATACATACATATTAATATATATACATATGTATATGTATATTGAAAATGTGTTATCAGAAAAACAAGCGCGATTTCGTTTACATTGGTTTCAAGTGTAATATTTTATATTAAAATTTTTTTTTTATTATTATCGGTTCGGTTTTATATAAATAATTGTATTGATTTTTAAGTTAATGTTGCTTATGAAATTTTTTTTTATTACATATTTTATTTTTATATAATTTTTTTTTCTTAGTATTTATATCAGAATTATGAATTAAATAAATTGGAAAAAAATAAGTGCAAAACTTAAAATTCAATAAGACAGAATTATTTTTACATTCTTCTTTTGAAATTTGCATATATTTAGGCTGATTGTATGAATAATCATTTGATAAAAATGATTTGTTATTGTATGTAATGCAACATGTAAGAAAAACAACCACCATAGTTTTCATTAAATTTTCATGTATTTAGCCTTGTATGAATTCAGTTCAGCTGCTTCCTATGTAATAATCCGAAGCTAAGTTCTTGGGATCAATTCATTGATAGATGGAAAAGATGAAAGTGTATATAGGTGGTGTACAAAATTTCAACAAAAAAAAAAATTAAATAATTGAGATTTTCAAATATTTTGTACTTATTTTCTAATAAGTTCTGGAAAAAACAAATTTAAGGAAAATTTATTGAGAAGTGAAAACTGCTTCTAAAATAAGGATATTTTTAAAATAAATTTAGTTAAAAGAAGAAAAAAATATTAAATCTATTTTTAAATTTAAAAATTTTTGTAAAAGCAAAGAAGGTTTTGTTTTATTTCAAGTAGCGGTTGGTACTGTCAACATTTTCTTTTATAGTTTTAATTGATATTTCTAGAAAAAAAAAATGCAAAAAACGAAATTCGTTTTCCATTAAGAATCCTATCGTATAAATTATTTTTGGAATGCATGAATAACTTCTAGTATACCTATCTATAATACTCGTATAATATTATGCAAGTTCATAATCATTTATAGTTCATATTGAAGAAAGTAAAAAAAAATTAAAGACTATAAATAAATCTGAAAAAAATCCTTGCTTGGACTTATTATGTGTTTATTAAGATTCATTATAATTGATATTGATTTTAATTGTAGACACATGCATGGTCTTTCTTATTGTAATTTTATTTTATATATATATATTATGTATAATGTAATTTTATTACTGTCATAAAATTGCAACATCTTTTAGTTTACAAAAGGTTTAAATTACAATTCTTCTGAGTAAATTTGATTAATTGCTAAGTATATATCGTATATTTGATATTTTCAGTATTTTAAAAAAGAAGACAATATTAGATCAACTTTTATCAAAAGTTTAGATTACATATAGTAAAAATGAAAAGTATTTGTTGATTATATTCAAGTGTAATGCGTATAGAATTATGATAACATGGGAGTTAATTTGAAAAAAATTTTGTTCGTTATTTGTTGGATAATTTAGGTTATTATCTATATTATATCTAATCCTATGAAAGGATTATCTTAAATTATCTGTTGCTGAATGCGTTATAAAATTATTTAACATTTCATTTTATTTTTTTACTTATTTACTTGACAGATAAGTAACGCAAAAACTATGCATTTGAATTTTATTATATAAAGCAAAATAAATAAAGATTCATTGATTTCACACACTTTGTTCCTCTAAAAAGGGTAAAATCCTTTAGGGACTCGCTATTGCAAATCAAATTAAGGAAGTTCCGTGGTACATTTTTGTAGAGTTCACTTTATTCTTAATTCTAATAGCTAAAAACTATTACAATTTTGCTGTAAAAACATATATTATATAGTTTCCCTATAGTATATAATCATATCACGTTCCCTTTATTTTATATGCTACAAGCATCTTTTAAATATATTTCATCTTATTATCACCTTCAGAAAGATCAGTGATTAATTAACTTGGAACTAATGAAACTAATTTTCTTTCACATCAATAGTTATTTTACGAATTTGATGTTGAATTGGAAATACACATACATATATTATGATGAAAAATAATATATTTTTTTTTTTTGTTTTTATTTTCTATTTATATAAATTCGAATTTAAAACTGAAAACAACAAGTAATGAAAAAAACCAAGGGTTTTCAAAGAAGCTAATTTAATAATTTATAATAATATAAAAAATAATAAAAAAAAATTTGGAAAAATCAAGTCACACTTTCTTCAGTTTTAAAGTAACCCGGTAATTAAGAAAGTTTTTAACAGAAATAAAAAATAATGTTGGACCTTTAATTTTTGTATATTACTTCAAAAAAATTTGAACAGTTATTTAAAAATAAAGAAACAGCGAAAGATTTTGACCCTTTAAAGCTCCAGGAAGGCGGGGGCGATACAAAAATATTTTGTATATTGTAAAATTGAGGCAAATTAAAATTCCGTATATTTATAAAGGTAATTTATAAAGGTATATTTGCATAAAGGTAAATTAAAATTCCGTATGGTAAAAGTATATATATTTATTTATAAAGTTAATAAAAGCAGCTATTATTTGCCTTCCAGATAGAACCTTATAGAACTGGTGTTATAGCAATTTAAATATAAGGCTTTTTCGAACCTTGGAGGGCAGTACCTCAGTAACGGGTGGTGCTACAAATAAAAGATGTTCTATAAAATAAATTTTTTTGCGATGTCTATTCGTATATAGTTAAAATTTTATTGCTCTATTTCAATATTTCTAGAAGTTTTGTAAACAGGAAACAGGCAGACAGATAAGCAGATGGATACAGACAGAATGGCACATTTTTTCAAATTTTTTTGGAAATATGGTAAAAATATGCCAATAAAAGTTGCTCTATCACATTTAATCTATTTTACATAAAGAAGGGACATATAAAGCAATTTAAATTTTTCATTCCTTTAAAAGGAGGATATACTGGCAAAGTGGCAACGATAAAAAATAAAAAAAAAAAAGCTTTTACTAAAAAAAAAACAAAGAAAATATTTTATTAAAGAGACTGACAGAGTTAATTTTATATTTATTCTTCATTAAGCTTTTAAATGAATTTAATTATGTATTTTTTTTTGTATTTTTAATTTGATTTTTGTTGGAATGTTTAAAAATCTTAGGATCCCTATGTACATAATATTCATAATAAAAAACAAAAAAAAAATAAAAATATATTTTATGAGTGAGAATGATTGATTTTAAAAATCTTATTAACTTCTTTTGATTTTCCTTTGAAATATAAATGCGAAATATTGAAATATTATTATATTAGTTATTAAAAGAAGAAATTATTAATAGTCCGTAATAAAAGAGTGGCCAAATTGCTAAATTTAATAAAAAAGTTAAAAAAAATAATTTTCTTTTTATGAATCATATAGCTTTTTCTTTATACATAGATAATATATGTTTTGGTTTAAAATTAGATTTTTTTCTTAGAATTGTCCTAAAACTAGATGATGAAATTAATATGTCTAGAATCCTTATTGATCAAAAATAATTTAATTAATAATGAATTCAAAAAATGGTCCTGCAAAGTATATAATTTAAGTATCAATGAGTTCCAGTTTACTATTTATAATTTAATGCCAATCAATTTCTATGAGATAATGATTGAAAAATGAGGCATTCCATTATCGCTTGGAAAAATAATGGAATACAGAGGTTGATTTATATAAATTATATTTAATGGGGTATGGGATTGAATTTGAATTAAGTGATTATTCAAATTGTTAACCAAATTAAAAAAAAGGTATTCAAGCATTTAAAACTGGACTTATAGAAACTAATTGAATAAAATCTATACTCACACAACTTTAGTAGAACATAAATATTTCTGACAATCAAATCTTCACGATCGAAACAAACATAACACAATGAGGTCTAGAAAAAATTATTAAAAAAAAAAAAAAACTTATTATATTGATGTAAACAAAATTAAAAGAAGAGGTAAAAGGTAATCGAATTATTCAAATTTTTCTTTAAAACATCTCCTAATTAAAAACATTGTACTCGTAAGACATAAGTTGAAGAGAAAAACCTGTCACTTTGCAACTAATTATAAGTTTTATATAATTTTTAAACAAAACTGACATATTTTTAGTGAGTACTCAAACTGCAAATTAAATGATGAAAAATTTTCATACAAAATATTATAAAATTTTTTTTTTTGGAAAAACAAAAAATTAACACAAAAAAAAATTTAAGAAGTCATGAAAATATGTTTATACGCTTTTAGTAAACAGTAACTTTAAAGCCAAGAGACTTAAGTCAGTCAGTCTTTGTAGTTTCGAAAAAAATTAAAATAGAATTTCTATTTATATGAAAATTACATAATATATTATTGTATATTTTAAAAGAATTCATACATTTTTAAATCTATATGACATAAATATATAGCATTTCACAAAAAAAAATGTGACTGCTGGGAAATTGAAAAAAAAAACAACAAAAAAATTTTTACATTTGAAGGTGTTTAAGTGTATGCTTTATCAATTCAATGTTAATATGTCTGTCTGACTGGTTTTCACAAATAATAAGATCTGAAAAAAAAAAATATGTTGAAAGTGTATCGTTTAGTTGAGAACCACTTTACATATATGTACATATACTATATCGTTACATTAGAAGGAAATTCAAATATATTGTGAATAAAATCAGATAAAATTCTAATATCCTCTCGAATTTTTTTTTATCTTTCATATATTTAATATTGTCTAATATGTTGGTATGTGGGTGTAAACTTTACCTTGAACTTATTTTTTATTTATATTTAATATGTGCACAGTAAGGGAATGATTTTTTCCAACAATTTTTATTAACGGTCGTATGATTACTAAGAATTTGCATAATCCAATATATTCATTATAAGAGTAGGGATTTGATTTATTTTTTTTAATGTTTGTGATAGATATTTAACAACTAATTGCAATTTTTTTTTTTTCGAAAAAAATCGTTTTGTTTTTTGCAATGCGTCGTTAAGTATTTCGATCAATCTTATCTTTCAGTTTTAAACTGTATGTTTTTTCAAATTAATTTTTCTTATCTGTTACTTAACAGAAAAATGGCTGTTTAGTTTTTGAAATTCGGCATACTTATTTTTTTTTAAGGGAGGTGGAAATCTTCTAAAGACACCAAGATTACTCTCTTGTTAGTGTCAGATTCTTATTGACTAAATCCACCTCCTCCTTTAGCCAATATTATGGGATGAAATCCTTAACTGACTACGCATAGCAACTAGTATATTAACTAGAGAGCAGTTAGAATAAGCAGTAGTATATAACACTTTCCTGCATTAGGTAACTGAAGGTAACCCCACTCTAGCAGCTCTTATTAAGTGGCAAAAATATAATTTTCTATACTATTTAAGGCACATTTGAATACCGTATAGAGTATCGAAAGTACAGTTTGCCAGTTATTTTATAAAATAAAATAAAAATGCATAAAAACCCAATTTTGGATTTAGTCATTAAATGACATTTAGCGTATCTACTCTAAATTCTAGTATGTTCGCTAATATAACTTGGTGTAAGTAAAAAAAATTTTTTTTTGATATTATTCTCTATGTTCTATAATATTCTATTTATTTATTTATCCGTTATGTTTACGTATACATACAAGAAAGTGAAGGAAAGACAAACTGAAAAGTGTTTACTGCTTCCCCATTATTTTATTATAAAGAAAATAAAAAAATATAAATTTCCGGCTTAAATTAAAAAAAAAAAAAAATTTATTAAAAATTTTCTTTTGTACTTAATAATATATTATGTAATTTAAATACTGAATCCATAAAAATAGTCTGACTCCAAAACTCACTGAATTTGTAAAGAATATGTATGTATGTATTTCTAAAATGTGGAACGGAAAATTCCTGGTTTTTTTTTTTTTTTTTTTGAATTGATTTGAAATATCTTTCAATATAAAAAAGAAATTCAATTCACTTTAAGGAGGGGCAAAAAAGGGAAAAGGTATTGTAAGGGTCGTGATTTAAAAGATTTTTTTTCCATAATCAATGAGTATTTTTAATTTTTTTTTTTTTAATTTAGATTAAGTCAATTTAACAAAAAAAAATAATAGATTTATTTAAAAATAACGTCTAACGTACTTTTTTACACCTTTTTTATTTAACTTTAACTTTTTAATCATTCCTTAAGATTATTAAATAATTTATACAATTATTTTAGTTTACAATGCATTGAAATGTAGATTGTAATTCAATAACATTTGTTATCATATATTTTTACATTTAGGTAACAGCTTTAAAACATGGTTTAGTTTCTACGTTGCTATTATAAACTTCTAAAATGAAGGTTTTTTTTTTCTTAAATTAAACTAAACTCAATGTGTTGATTAATTTAAATTTAACTGTATTTTTAATTTACAGTTAATCACAGTTAATTTTTTTTTGGTTTAGTATAACCATAACCATATAATATAAGAATTTTTTTTTTTCATTTTACCATTTATGATATCTTGCAGATGAACATTTTTTTTTTAATATGAACTTTCTAAAGATTATAAAAAAGAAAATAATTTGTTTTGCTTCCAGGTTTTTCAAAATAATAAATTTGAGGCAAAAAATCTTATTTTTTTATTTTTTATTATACATTAAAAATTATACATATGCATATACATACATACATTTAATACATAAAATGTGTAATAAAAACTTAAGGTTATTCAACTGAAAATTTTTAAAAAGGATATGAAAAATATATCAAAAAGAATCTTTTCATGCTCTAACAGAACGTCTACATATAAAAGTGAAATAAATAGATATGGGAAATGAAAAAGGGAAACGAAAAAGAAAATGTTTTGGACGATTTATTTTTTTATTTATAAACTATATATTATCATGAACTATTAATTTATGAAATGATGGTTAGGAAATGTTTGATGCAATATCACCTGCTGTGTTGCAATAATATTCATTGCTTCAATTTTCTATAGGAAAAATATCCCTAAATTAAATTATAGAACAATATGCGTTAATATATTTGAAATGAAAAATTATACGCTTTATATTTAACTCAATTGAGCTTAAGTACTTATCTTATTGCCAGATATACATATACATATATAAAAATTTCTTCATTTTTATATAAGTACTTTTTTTTTTTTTTAAACATACTTTTCACATATTTTTATATGTTATATTATATGCAAAATGTTTCCTTTTAATTTCCCATTTTCTTTTATTTCATTTTCATTTATATAAACGGATTGTAAGTGACTTGGCTTTTGAATTAAATCCCATTGAAATTTTCTTTTTATATAAAGGACTATATTATTATATAAATAAAATTTATACACAAAAGATTGTAAAATTAGGATTTATATATTTTGTTTTATAAAAATATGTACAAAATAAAATACATATGTATATTCCAATTATATAATACTTACATATAATAAATATGAACTTGAATCATACATATACATAAACATATACATATGGACATATATATAGTAAATAAAGTACCTATATTATGTCTAAAGGCTATATATATATACTTATATATTATACTCGTAGATTTAAATTTTTCCTGTAAATTTGATTTAAGTTTTATACTTTTTATTTTATTTTTCACAATCACTTTTTTTTTGTAAATATATATTGTTTCTTAAATAAAATACATACATATATGAACAGATGATTTTTTATTTATAAGATAGAAATGTTTTAGTGAAATGCTACTTTTTGTATCAAAAAATCAAAAAAAAAAAAAAACTTGGGCTCAAACATTAAAAATTGAAATTTGATTTTAGAAACCTAAATATAGTAAATATATGGTTAAATGGGAACCAAAATTGTATATGGAAACAATTTTATAAAAAAAAGGATCCCTAATAATATATTCTTAAATAAAACTTGGAATAAATTTTATAAAAGTTTTATATAAAAAAAAAATAATTTAAATAATATATTAATTTGTAAAAAAAAAAATTTGTCTAGTTTATTTAGTTCGTTAGTTAAATAAAAACTTTAATATATATATTATATATTTATATATATGTATATACCTATGCAATAGATTTTTATGTGTGCTTATGTACCTTTTATTATAAATTATGAATCTATAAATTTTATATATATAAAATTTAAACAAATTTAAAGATTTAATTAGCAATCAATCATTTTATAAATCATATAGAAGTTATCAATCAAATAATCAATCATTTAAGAAAATTAATTTTTTAAGAATTATGTATGTTTAGGATAATATATCAGTATAATATATATATATATATATATATATATATATATATAATAGGAAAAAAATCAAAAAAGTAATCATTATACAATACAATTTGATGCTAAATTTAACTACTAATATTTCAATAACGATTTTAAATAAAATAAATTAAAAAAATTTTTCTTTTCATTTTATTGTTAATGTACAAAATTTTGTATGTTTCTTAAAAATATCAATAAAAATTATTTCAATATGAGATTGAAATTCCAAGTGAGGAAATATTTAAAAGAAAATTAAATTGTTTTTTTTTTTTTTTAAGGGAGGTAAGAATCTTGCAAAGACACTAAGAATTTCCCCTTGGTAGTGTCAGATTCTTACTGACTAAACCCACCTCCCCCTTTAGCCAATATAATGGGATGAAACCCTTACCAGCAAAAGCAATATATTGGCTAGGGAGTAGGGATAGGAAAGAATAGGAAATGGATACGGAAACATTGAATTTTGAGTGGGACTGTAAGGAAACAATGAATCTGCCTATTATTATTACTATTTTGCTAACAGTGACTATAGCCGTTACAACAGTTACAACATGCAGTAGTATATAACACCTTACTGGGCATAAGGTAATTATTGAAGGCAACCCCCACTGTCACTGTAGCAGCTATTATTATTCATATTAGTATTCTTACTAATATTATTATTATTTTATTACAGTCAGGGCCATCAGTGGATTACAACGTGCAGTAGTATACAACACCTTACTGCATGATATAACCAAAGATAACTCCACTGCAGTAGCTATTATTATTATTTCTATTATTATTATTACTACTATTAATGATACAATATACAATATTACGATATGAAATTACTACATATTTTTATTTATATGACCTGACCGCGGTTTGAACCCAAGACCCTTCGATTGAAAGGTTGGCGACTTAATCACTGCGCCACGAATCAGATAAATATTTATTTAAAAATGTGTAATACTTGATTAAAAACTTTGTTGTCATTTTTTTTTTGTTTTCTTTTCTTAGCTGTTTTCATGTGGTGTCACAAAGCCGAGTTTTCATACATATTATACACTAAGCTTTATTCATACATATTATACACTAAGCTTTAGTTGTTTTTAATAATTACTTTGACTAAGCCGTTGGCTGTAACTATAGTAATAGGATAACGTTAAAATTACAAATAAAACACAAATATATTTCCAGCTATATTTGTGCACCATCTGTTATCTGGTACAAAAATTATTTTTTTTTATATTTAATATTTATTTAAAATGTAATTTGTTTAATAGAAATATGTTTGGTTGTTCTTGTGATATGAAATATTAGCTATTTTTTTTTATTGTGATCCATCGTCAAAACTTAATCTAAATTTTTTAACGAATATGCTGTACAGTGTATGTTATTGTATTGTTTTTATTTAAAATTAAATTTTCTTATTTTAATTTTAACTTTAAATGTGAAACCCTTTTCCCTTTTATTTATCTATTTTATCTGTTCAATTTTATTTTTAGTAAACTAAAAAAAGAAAATGTTATCAATTTTGATGAAAAGAATCGTTCACATTTATAAAGAGATGATAAACTTAGATTTTATAAAAAAATTAGTATAATTACTCAGCGGTGCACGTGTTTCTTTCAAATAATATTTTTTTTTTTTATGAAAAAAAAATTTTTTTATTAGATTACATAAAAAAAAATTTTGAGCACTTAGCGTTGCATTGTGTTTTTAAAGTTGTAACCGAATATTTTTTTGTTTTGAGTAAGAAATTAAAACCTTTCGTTTTAATATGAATAAAAAAAGATATCCTATTGAAAATTGAAATAACGCAAAATCTACCAATTTTCAAAGACGGGTGCAACTATCTGAAAATATAGCCTTACTAATTTAAAACAACACTTTACTTTACACCTTCTTAATTCGTCCTATAACCTCCTAGTCCTGTTAGTTTTCAAGATATGCAGCCTCGATTCGAAAATTTGTTAGGGAGCTATCCGTAGTATTGATCGAAATAACTTGAAACTTAACTTGACTCGAAACTCTGTCTGGCTTGAAAAAAAATTTTCCACAAAATTTGTTGACAATCGGTTGAACAGTTTAGCAGAGATAAGGTAACAAAAAATACAACTCTATTTTATATAATAGATAACTATAAAAGGTATATTATCAAATCATTGATTTTGATTTAAAATTTTGGTAAATTTTGTCAATTTCTTTGAGTATATGGCAAGTAATTTACAAAAGATCAGAATAAAAAACCAAATAATAAAATTTATTTTTGTTTTGTTTTAGATTTTAATGAATTTAAATTTATAAATTTTCTCGTAATATATCAAATGTAAATTGTATGTAGGTATCTTGAACTTCGTTTATTCTGTTAAAGAAAAAAAAAAATGTATTGTATGGTGAAAAAAGATATAAAATTAGGAAACTGTAAGTAATTTTATTTTGTTTATACATACTATTTAAAAAAAATAAAAAGTCCTTGACAAATTATTGTTTAGTATTTGCCTTTTTGATAAATTTTTTTATCTTTTTTTTTTTTTTTTTACAAATAAGAAAAGAACAATTACATTTAATTGACCCTGTGTACCATTAATTTTTTTTGTTAAAAGTTGTTAACACAAACAACAACAACAAAGTTTTTATGATTCAAATTAATTTCAATAACAACAAAATAAACGTGAAATTACACTCCAGATTCCAAAACCATAATTCTTTTTGAAATTTGAACTCATTTTAAAAGTATAAAAGATTTAAAAGTCATTATTTCTAAAGAAGTTGAATAATAACTATAAAATATATCTTAAAGCTATTTATTACATAAATACAAATAAAATCTTAAAGACTTACATATAAATTTGTATTTGATGAGCATAAACATTAAAGATCTAAAAAAAAAACTTTATAAAAAATTTTTAATATTGTATTGGTGATATTCTAAAAAATTTAACATTTTAACAACACCAAAAATGACATTCATTTTGAGAATTTTGTCATTTTGGAGCTGAAAAGTGTTTCAATTAAGAAATCATAATATTATTATATTTATAAGTATATAATATATATATATATAATATATAGAAATGAGAAATATTAATATAACAAAAATTTGATTACGAATAATGTAAAAGGATCCACTGTCATGTATTAGATTAAAATTGTTCCTATGTTTTTTTCTTTTAATTTATAAAAGAAAATATTGTTCTACTTCTTACTTCTTACTACGTGTCTTATGACATTTTGTTACTACATTTTTTTACTGAATACCTCTGAAATGTTTATTCTATTTTTTTTTCTGAATGTTTAAAATAATATTGAAAATAATTTGGGCAATCGGTTGTATTTTTATAAAAAAAAATGTTAACAATAAATTAATTCAAGATTCAAAGATTTTAAAAATGAAATGTATATATAGATCATTGCTAAATGCTGACACTTTTTTTTGGTTACAACTATTATTAAAATCAAAATTTTGAATAACATTTTATATATGACATTTGTTTTTAACTGTTTTTGTTTTGTTATACGAGTATGTCTTTATACTGACACTTGAATGAATTTGACAAAAAAAAAAGTATGCAGCATAAAGTAACATGTCGCCTACTGCAGAGTACAGGCATAGAAGTTATCTTGTGGTGCTTGCAGTTTTTAGAAATATTTGCACTCTATATTTGCAATCAGCTGTATACAGTTTCAGCGATATTCAGAATTATTCAGCATGTACCACTACTTAGAAAGTTAGAACTCAGGATATCTCAAAGAACGAAGACAAGAAAATTCTTGCACTTTGAAGCAATTTATACGTTTACGTATAATCAATGGACATTGAATGTTATTACGGCCATTGTCCGATTGACAGACATGCCAGAAGATTAAGTCTCCATGTTAAGTCAGAAGGTTACTTAAGTCTACATGATTTTATATGTACATTTTATAGAGGAATTGAAGCATTTCGTTAGTTTCTTTTTTCAGATGATGATAATTTCAGATGAACTATATCAGATTTATCTAAGGAATCACTAAAAATTTCTTTCGTCAGAGCAATATTATAAGGAAACTTAACATCAGCTCTTTAAATAGCTTCTCTTAAATTTTGAATATGCACTACGAATCTAGAATATAATGATTATTGAGGCTTTTGTTCAGTTTGTATCAATAAAGGAAAAAACATGCAGCATTGAATGTTACCAAATTATAATAACTAAAGTCTTTATAGAAAATAGAAAAATGCTTCCTTTAAAGTTGGGTTGCAAAAATATATGAAGCATTATTTCTACAGGTATTTACATTTGTATACATGCTAAGTTTCGAAGCGTAGACTTTTACTGCAAATAATAAAAAAAATTTAAAAGCGTGCAGAAGAAAAATGATCCTAAAGAATTAAAATATATAGAAGAAAATCGAACAATGAATAATATTATTTGATACAAGATCAAAATATAATTAAACTTACATAAACTTAAATTAGTTAAAACAAAGAGTAGTTTAGAATAAAAAAAAGCAGCAAACGAAAATTTAAATAAAATGATAAAACGAATCTCCAAATTGAATAAGTTATATAAAAAATAGATGAAGGAAAATATAGAAAAGAAATAATAAGTTTTAATCCTTTTAAATGAATAAGAACGATGATTCTTTAGGTAGATCTGAATGGTATAATTTTTATTGTTTTCTTTTTTTTTGTTTTTTTTATTGCATTTCTCTGCCACATAAATGTGGACAGGAAATTACACAGCCTTTCCTGTTCAGGCGTGGCAGTAAATGTCGCAAGGAGGAATAACTCTTACGACGTGTGTGGGACTCGAACCCACACTCCCTCGGTGTTTATAACGTATTTTATACGCTCTTACCTACTAGACCACCGAGGCCCCTTTAATTTTTCGTTTCATAGTTTCATTATTATTATTTTTCCTAGTTACAAATAACTAAAAAAAACTGTTTCGGTAGGACCTGATCATAGGATCATAATTTCTTATTTTTATGTATAGTTTTATTATTTATTTCAATATGAACTGATTGGGCGTTTAAATCCGAGACCTTTTGGCTGAAAAGCGGACGACTAGGTCTTAAGACGATTGGTAAAATTGAATTCCAAAAACATATCCAGAATTTATTTTCAAATTTGTGGTTAAAACCAAATAGCTAAAACTCATTATTTAATATTTCATTTAATATTTCAAGCATGTATACTTTGTTTCTAAGTGACTAGTAGAGTAGTGGTTAAGTTTGCTGCCTTCCAATTGAAAAGTCTCGGAATCAAACTTCGGCAGGTCATATCGAATATTAGTAATAAATATCCCAATAGTTCATATCGTATAATATTTGTGCCCCAATGGAATTAATGAATCCAAAAATTGAAGCTTATACAAATACGAATAATAAGAAACTTAGTGGATGCCTAATAGGAATTGGAAAGGATAAAATTAAGAAAAAATCATACTATGTTCCTCTATTTTGCTCTTTATTTCGAATAATAAAAACGATTTAAAAGTAGTATCATATTCATATTTTTCAAAATTGTCCTTTTAGTTAAAATATAATGGAAAATGACTGCTTTATGTTTATAAGGATGCAAACCTAACTAATAAAAAATTCTATGTTTTTTTTTTTTCTGATTAATTTATGTGGTAATATGTGAATTAGCATTTTTATATTAATAAAAGGAATTTTTAATGGAATATGAAATGACATTATTCAAATATTTTATGTATATACATACATATACTATATAAACATATATTATATATTACTAGACATTTTAGTTATTTCATTTATTTCTGTTAAATAACTATATAGAAATTTATTCCATAGTCATTGAATATGGTTTGTGTTAGAATGACAAACGAAAATTATGAATACCAGAACTAATAAAATCAATGTTTTCCTTCCTGTGTTTTTTTTTTTTTTTTAAAAACTTTCAGGTGTTTGCTTCAGCATTCTTTAAATATTTGTATTTTTTTTTTTTTTTATATAATATGGGTAATCAGAAGATATTAATGATAATTGAGAGTTCTTAAAGAATCCTAATAAGATTTTATAATTAATTATTTGTTCGATATATATATATATATTATAGGTTAAAGGTATAATATTAATTGACTTCAAATAATCGAAAGTTAACTTGATTTGTAAATGATGTCTAAGGGTCTTGTGTGAAGGTTAAGGTTTCAAACTTTTAATAGAAAAGGTAAAAAATTAAGTATAAAATTAATGGATAAGTACAAAAGGATAGAATTGTTTTATTAAAAGATTAATTAATTATTAACAAATTAATTTAAAAAATAAATTGTTTTATTAAAAGAACCTTCATTTGCAAAAGATGGTATTTGGAGTGTAAAATCTGTATTTTATGTAGAGAAAAGATGTATAAATATATACATTCAGAAAATATTTCACAATCAAATCGGCTTCAAATTTATATTTGTAATCTTTTTATGCTCAGTTCAATTCTGGACCAATTGTCAACAAATTGTGTTTAACTGTTTATTACACACTGTCTTTTTATTAATGAAAATTATACTATAAATTACTATTGTGTAGTGAGTAGTGAGTACTATTAATAGTTGTAGTCAGTACTATAAATAGTATTATTCAATATAAAATTGGAAATAATCGGGAGAAATGACATCAAATCAAAAATTCTATAAAAATCGTTTTTATCAATGTTTTTTTTTCTCCTTTCCACTCTCATCGACCTAGAGCATCTAATAGATCACATTTTTCTTTGTGCAACATCTATTATATATTACAAGAATTATTTTATTTTTCTTATTACGATAAGGTATTAATTATATAGGTTTGAATCCGGGATCTTTGGAATGAAAGGCCAATGTCTTAATAACAATACACTATATATTGGCTGGATATTTTTATCAATTACTAAGTAATAATAAAAAATCTTTTATACGATTAACATAGCGCTGTATAAATAAGTTCAAGTAAAATACGTTGTCACTTTGTATGTTATAAAGGTATGAGAGCTGGTGCTTCAATAATACAGTATTTTAATTCAACAAATATATGCTATTAAATTTTTCAATTTGCAAAAAATATTTCTTAATTTTATTTGAATTAAATCAAAAATAAATTTTATATATTTAGCTAAAAATAACTATTAATTTTTATCTATTTTGAGTATATGTCAGCCACAATTTATAAAAATTGATTTTTTTTTTTTTAAGTTAAACTTTTATTATTCATACCTTAATTACATTCTTATTATAACTTAGCCTATAAAAAGTTTACAAAAATCGACTTATTTTTTTTGTTTTAACTATTAACATTTAAATTAATTAATTTAATTTTTATGTTAGTTTTTTTTCTAATTTTTAGTTTAATTTTGTATTTCTTTTTTAGTTAGAATATAAGCTCTATTTTTTTCTTTTTTTTTGTTGTATTGTAAAAAATTATGGCAATAAAAAATCAATATTTATTCTTACTTTTTAAAAAAAAAACAACTTAACCTATTCCTTATTCTACTTCTATCTTAAACCTATGCTAAGCCTAAACTAAAACCTAATTTATAATTATAATACTATATTATGTTAAGTGTGAGCTAACCAACAACCAATAGTGTATTTTGATTGTTTTGTCTTTATTAGTAATAGACATGTCGTATTTCAAGTTTTCTCCGTTAATATTCCCCCGGTTAAACTCTATTGCCTTGCATGTGGCCCGTCTACTGTAATTATATAGTATAGGAACATGCTGTTAGTTTTGAATATAACCATTTTTATCAAGAAAAATGAAATGCTCAGGGGCTATAAACGCCGTTAGCAGAGTTTTTCTTATGTACTCCTCATTGTGGTAGTATATATGTGATATAAGACCATTTTCTGGAGTGTTTTGTGCTCTCTCATAGTGTTTTATGAAAATTGTATAATAATCTGTTAAATTATATTTTTATTAGCCTACTTTGAGGCGTTATACATTTTAATACTTTTTTTTTGCAAATTTATGATTAAAATTTAAACTTTAGATTTTTTTTTAAATTTTCTTTTTTTTTTGTTTTCAATAAAGATTGTCTTTCAATCATATATTAACACGCAAAAATTTTTATTATAAGTGAAAAAAATCTATTGAATAATGTATAGTACATAAAGTAAAAAATCAACAAAAGTTCCATTTTGGTGTCTTTCTCATATATAGTTAATTTTTCTTTTATATATTAAGTATATATAAAAATATATTAAATATATATGTATAAAAATATATTAAATATAATATAAACATTGAATAATTTATCTACACATATACTATTCACTAAATTATTAACAGTCATCAGATTAGATTTATTTATTAGTTGGTGTTAAAATATCTTTGATACATTCTTATGTATTTTTCATTCATAATATCGTAAGAACATTTTTTTTTCCCATAATTTACGGTAAATATATTTAACAATAAACCGAAAACTTTACTTTATTATGGAATTTTTGGATGTGGGAATTCTTAAAATGTTAAAAGTTACATATGGGTATAAAAAAACAAATCGATCCGTTATATATAAACTTGAAATAGAATTTAAGATGAATTTTCAAAAATTGTTATAGTCATTAAATTGTAATATTTTAGCGGTTTTTGAATGATTCGTGTATTTTTATTATACATAGTTTAATTTATAAAAATAAAAAATATTCGTACGTTTTTTTAATAAAAATTACGTATTATCAAATTGAGAACACCACAAAAAATGTATAGATGTGTACCTTTGAATAACAGTTGTTACGTGTATTTAAAAATTTCATTGTTAATTAGTATCATCAGAGTAGGTAGGTATACCTATACTATATTTATATTTTCGAGGACGTATGTAACACTACTTTAAATGTCATAATACATTTATTATTATTTATATTTTAAGTAGAAAAAAAATGTATATTTTATATACATATATGTACACTGTTTAAATAATATTCTGTACAACGTGCCGCATCTAAAAAACATAAACAAAAAACCAGAAAAAAAAAATAATAACATGATATAATTTTGTTTTGTGATATCTAAATTAAGTACAGGAACCAAATCATAATCCTTTATAATATTATGAATATATATGTACAATATACGTAATAAACACGTCTTTTAAAACATGAAAATAAACTCATTTTTCGTGTTTTTCTATTTTTTTTTTTTTTTTTGTTTTAACTCTTAAGCTGTAGTAACATTTATTTACATATATTACATATTAACAATGTTAATAACTATAGGTAATAACCGAAATTTAAAAATATTAAGTGTCAACGAAGGAAATGTACTATATATAGTTGAAAGTAAGTGAGTTTAACCAAACAGATATTAATCGTTTAGGGTTAAAAACGTATATGTAAGAATACAATCATAAAAATAAAAACAAAAACACACAAATAAAAAATAAATATTAAAAAAAAAACTCATAACTGTAAACCAACTTTTGTACATCCTTTTCAAAATATTTTTCAAATCCTTTGACAATAAGTAATATTACAAAAAAAAAAACAGAAAAAAAAAATCGGATAAGATCTAAAATGAATTATTAAAAATTTTATCAGGCGACTATTTCTAAATCCTTAAAGCGAATTTTTAAGGATTAAATAAAAACCAAACAAATGTGTAGTATAGAATAGAAAAAATATTATAAACTGGTTAAAAATTAAATTTTCTTTTTTTTATATTTTGTATAAATTTTACTTTAAGGATGTTCTGAATAATTATTAACTTTTGCAATTTATAATGGTTTTCGTTTTAGAAAGGCGAAATTTAATTGAAAGTGTTAGAATTAAAAATTGGTTTTATATAGAGGCTTATAGAACTTGTAAAAAATTAATGTTGAGTTTTTATTTGATCAAAAGTTCTATGTGAAAAGAATTATTTAAGATTTAATATTACATTGAACATAGGAACATAGAACGTTTTTACTTTTTGGAATTGACAATCTTTTACATATCATAAAAAGTCACAAATTACTTATAGGTTTCACTTTTTAATACTTATTTTTATTATGTACATGTATATATATATAATATATATATATATGTATATATGTATTAAAAAATAATTCTATATTACATGTATGTATATGAATATATATTAAAAAAATGTATGTAAAATTTTTCTGTTTTATATTGCCTGTATAAATTGATTATGACGAGACTTGAGGCTAATGGTTAAAAGTTCCTTTGGGATTTGTGATTCGTTTCGATGTTGGTCAAAAGTCTAATGGGAATTGAACAGTCACCACAATGAAAATAAATAAAAATATTGCTCAATAAAAATAAATAAATAAAAAAAATTCTATTTAGTTTTTTGGTACATTGAGTCAAAAGTTCAATTGAAATTAAAAATATTAAAATTGAATGTAATGTTGTTGTGTTTTTATTTCCATTTTGTCAAATGTTACTTGAATTCACAATAACCAGATTTCTACAAATATTTAAATTAAAATATTGTATTGATTGAAGTCATAATTGAACAAATATAAAAAATTTATAAGACTAATAATATTTATTGGGTTCATTTAAAATGCTATGGAACCATTCTTATATGTTATAAAGGGCGAAGAGTGAAGACTGAGTTAAACGCATCAGTTATTTTTCGATTGTACACTAGTGGTGTATATTTAAGTGTAGAAAAATCGATAAAATAAAAAAAGATTTATTTTGGACCTTCTCAAAATTCTTACCATGATGTTACTGCTCTGACAGAAGGAATTTTGAAACTTCTTCTAAATCCATCCTATTGAGTTTATCTAAATCTTGGAAAAAGAAACTGACAGAATCGTTTTAACTAAATTTTCATTTTTTTCTTAACTATTCAGGATAATTAAAAAGAACGTTGCCAATTTTGAAATAATGAATTAATTTAATCCAATGATCAATCAGATCATGGCTCGCCAAAACTTAACACCAATTCTTTGACTTCAGGTAAATTTGACAAATTAAACACTTAGATAGAACTCCGATCACATAAATTTTGTTTTTCTGTAAGTTGTCCTGACCATGGAACAATTTGTCTGACAAAATTTGAACATAAGAATTGAATAAAATATTAAAATTTTTTAAAACATATTTTAGTATGACATATCTGCCTCTCCAATCAAAATATGCTTACGATAACGAAAATATTGGTTTGATCTCGGTAAAAGAATAAATTGTAATTTCATAAGAAAAGTATGTACAAGTATATATATTAAGGATAATGAATTAAAATAAAATAAAATAAAACGTTATCATTTTTTTTTTTATAAAACTCTTTTAAATAATCGTGTAGTCCTGTTTCACACCTTTTTATTCCTATAAT
Source organism: Poecilobothrus nobilitatus (assembly GCA_947095535.1). Lineage (NCBI taxonomy): Eukaryota > Metazoa > Arthropoda > Insecta > Diptera > Dolichopodidae > Poecilobothrus > Poecilobothrus nobilitatus. The sequence goes on along the minus strand of OX352773.1, from coordinate 23,627,911 downwards.
AAAGTAATGAATAACTTTACGTGACGTCAAGCCATTCTTTCAGGTCTGATAGTTATCGGACAGAGAATAAAATTTATAATTTTTAACATAAAGCAAATGCAAATTAAAACAAAAAAAAAATGTTAGATCAAAACGACCCAATAACGTGTTGTGTATTGGTTGTACAAATATCATATTAATCATATAACATTTATTTAAATTTTGAAGTTAAATTTTTGTCACGATAAATAAGAAGTTTTATTTTACTATCACTAAAACATTAATTTTATAAAATTTTTTTTTTTTTTTTTTTCAATTTAAATAATTAAAATAAAATCCTTATGAATAACTTGGGAATTTAAGGAATTTTTTTGTTATGATAAAAATGAAAAGTCCTATATAACTGTTGAGTATAATTTAAATCTGTTTTGAATTTCATTTATTTAAAAAAGTGAAATATTTACACTTCTTTTAAATTTTTTGCTATATTAATTTTCAAAAAAAAATTCATTTTACATGTTAAACTTTGATAAGTATTTAGCTAGAGGACTTTTCATAAAATAACAACAAAAAACAAAAACCTCAAAGGAGCAAAGAGATCTTTCATTTTAACATCGTTTTTTTTATTATTTTGGCCTTGAGATTATTTTTTCTTGTCTATTTGTTTTACAAAAACAAAAAAAAAAAAAATGAAATAAAAATAAAAGTAAAAGTAAAAACAAAACTCGCCAGTAATTTAAATGTTTTTTTTTATTTTTATTTTCATTATAAAAAACAAAAAAAATTTTATGCGAAATTATATTTTTATACTATACCTATACTCTGATGATATTAATAAATTTTATTTTGATGCTCAGAGCTCTATTGTACTGTATTTTACCGTTAAACAGGACAAATTAACAGTCCTTTATTACATTTTTTTTTTGTCATCATTTTCATATTAACCTTCGAATGATTTTTAAGTGATAGCATATTGTTGGAAATTTATGGTTTTTATATTGTTTTGATTTTATATAACTAAAAAATAACATATATTATATTATATAATGTATATATATAAAAAAAATTTTATCGAATTAAATCGATATTTTTATTTGATATTTAAAAAAAAAAAAATGATTGAAGAGTATTTTGAAATAAGAAAATTTAAAAATAATTATGCATTCTAAATTATAAAGATTTTTAAAAAAATTTTTATAATTAGGTATAAAGAATTTATTAGAAAAATTTAAACGCTTTTATACATTTTTTGCTCTCTCTCTCACAAAATGGAATTAAAAAATAGAATTTTAGTACAATTTTTATCTAAGTAATCAAATTATTTTGTTAAATTTTATTTTTTGTTTTCACACCGCGTACACAATGTAATTTGGAAGTAAATTTGACTTTCCCTTCACTCTTCCGAATAAAAAACTCTCCTTCCGAATAAGAATGGCGGAGTTACGTGATGACGTCATCATGAAACGGTACTTTATGATATCACGATTCCGAATATATAAATTATTGGTTGCGCAAACGTCACTTAGTGATCAAAAACGAAAATGCATTAGGGTAAGTTCACATGGGATGCATGCATCCAGAGGCAAATATTATTTCGGTTACATTTCGTGTATACTTCTGTAATACTAACGAATATTTTGCATCCATTATGCAACCACTCGTTCATGAGCTGCAAAACGGCGACATTTTTATTTTGAAAATTTTATTTGAAATTACCTAGTAGGATAGTATGTGTATATTATTTTGACATTTGATGAAAACATTTTTTATTTAAAAAATACAAAATGATTAAACTAGAGAAAATTGTTATTTTATGTAAGAAAATTTTTTTATTAATATAAACTAAATATAATTTATTAATACATATATAAAATTAATTAATAAAATTATAATGAAATTACATAATTATTAAAATTATATCCATTTTCATAATATTTCAAAATATTTAACGTTTAAAATTTTTGATGTTTGATTTTACCTCTGTATTTGACGTTAAAACAAATTTGTATCTTGTATGCTTCTTCTACAGGTTTAGGTCTTTGCATCTAAAATAGGCGAAAGGGAGAGCATGTCATGAATACGATATATATTTGCAACAAATCAAATTTTTGCATTCGAATGCATGCATCCCATGTGAACTTACCCTTATAATTTAAAAAAAAAAACTGAGTTTTTTTTAGGTAACGATCAATTGTAGAGAACAAGTTTTGTCTTCAGTTTAGACTTACAACACATTAAAAATTAGTTTAAGTATTTTTTTGACTTTTGAAAAACTATCTGAATGATATGATTAGCTAAATCAACTGGAAGTTTTTGTTCCGGCTAGTAGTACTGGTTGCTTGTGTTCCTTGGCCAACATTTTGTTTGGCCTTGATGCTTCACACGCCTACATTTTCTACGCGGATGATTGAATACTTATAAAATAAAAATTTTTGTTTTGATTGATTAATTTACTATTTCATAAAAAAAAAATGATAATAATAATACAAAAGTAAAATTTTCAAAAATGTGTAGTCGTTGACCAAAACGAAAATGAAATCTACAAATTTAATATTTTCAACCTACTAAATGTCAAAAAGTAGAAAACAGAATCACTTTAACTGAAAATGTAATTGATTAATTAAAACATATACCGTCATCAGTCAGTCCCATTCTCAAGTTACTGTTGATAGGTTTCTATAAGGATATATAATTTTGTTATTTAAACAGTGAAACCTCGTAGATAGCAACAAATAAAATTCTATTTTTGTTATAGTATAAGATTTCATAAATCTTTACTTAAAGGATACATAAATACGTATTGTTAGTTCTAAACATTGATGTGTTTGCATGTTTTATAATGAATTGTGCGCTAAAAAACAAATAAAATTTATACAAGGTGTCAATATTTATATAACGATATATTTTTGTTACTTTGAAACTTTTTATGTTTCGCCCCTTTTTAAAATTGTTTAAAAAATTCGTTTATTAGTTTTACTTTTTGTCCGTCTATTGGTCTGTATATAAAATAAATATAATTTGTCATAGAACCCATTTTTATTTGAATTATAATATAACGAATTACGATTATGAATTTGAAAATTGACAGAAAAAATTGAAAGATTAGATTCGATTTAAATTCGAATTAGATTCGAAAAGATTAGATTCGATAAAAAAGCGTAAAGAATATATATTTTGCAACATATGTATGTGTATAAAATTATTTTCTTAAGAAAATATCACTTAATTTTTCACAATTTTCTTAATGAAAGAAAATTTTGAAAAACAAAAAAAAAATTATTAAAAAAATAATGGAAAATTTTAAAATACTTTTAATTCAAATTCTATACTTAAATAAATTTCTTATTCGCGTTAAATTGGTTGTCTTTTCAAAACCAACTTTTCAATAAACTCTTTTTTCATACCAAAAATTTAAAAATTATAATATTAACATTTTGGAAATGTTCGACTTTACAAACCGCTGTTTATTTTGTCATTTTGATTAAAATTAACCCAAGTAAAATGTTTCCTTATTATTGGATAACCTTTTATGACTTATGAAAATTTCATATGAATAATAAAATATTGTGTAAAACAATTTAGAACACTTTCGGCATTTCACAGAATTAATGAAATTTATTTATTTATTGTTTTTTTTTTTTTTGTATTCAAAAGAAATATGAAAAATTTCATCTTTAAAATAAAAAAAATTCAGGATAATATAGAATATGAGAAGGACAAAAAATTTGAATTCTAAGAATTCATATTCTAAAATTTTTGATTATATTATAATATAATACATATATTATTTATATATTATGTAAATAAACAAACATTTAAAAACAAAAAACAAAAATTTTAAATAAAATATATAAAGTTAAAATGAAAAATTTAAATTTTCATATAATTTAAAAGTTTTACCCTAAACTTTTCTTTTTTGTTATTTTTTAAGGGAAATTTTAAAGTTGAATTAAATTCAATTTATGTTTTCTATTAATATAATAAAAAAAATTCTTTTTTCAAAAATTCCAATAAATTTTAAACAGAAACATAAGACATTAAAAAACAAGAAAAAGTATAGAGTTGACTATGTCAACTCTAGGATACCCATACCCATATATGCTGTTTTCATAAAACTTAATAAACTTTTAGAAAATTTAAAATATCTAATTAAATTGAGAACTGAGAAATATTTATATAAATTTCGTTGTTGTATGATAGTTAATTGACCGTGTTGCGCCATAATCAACCAAATTTTATAGAAATTCTTGTCAAAAAACTTAATTTTACCAAATTTCAGATGTGTTTAGTTTAATTAAGTACCAAACTATAAATATAAAAATTTCACAGTTTTATAACAGATATATCCGAATTTATTGTGTTGGGTAACTCAAATTTTTCCGAAACCCTTTTCCGAAATTAAACATTGAGTTATACTCATATAAATTATTGTTGTATGAAATTGTATGACAGCAACAGCTACTCGAATCTACCAATTGACCTTACTCAATAATAAAACTGGTAATTTAATTACATAAAATATAAATGGTAAAAATATCAGAATCCTAGTTGCACTTTTTAAAGTTATCGTCTGGTTTGATGGATGAACGAATGCACATATATCTAAATAGACTGATAATTCTATATCATATTTTACTATATTTATTTCGTGTTATTTAAGGTGTCACAAACGTAATTATAAATTTATTATACCCTTGAACTATGTTTGTAGAAGAATAATTACACGAAGATTTTTTAAGAAATTTTTTTTTTTTCGTTAAATAAATTGTAAAAAATCAAGAGACACTTTCTCCACCTCTCATATACCCAAAAAAAAAAAACTTGATTTAGTCAAAAAAAAAAAAAATAAAAAACGTTTTATACATGTTAAAAAATAATGATTTATCTTTAGTTTATGATGTTTTTTCTACTGTTATGATCATCTTGAATATTACATTTTTTCTGACTTCTATACTGTGTTTTGTAGCTTCTAATCAAAAGACACTTGATTAAAAAGTTATTTCACAAAATTATATTTTAATGAACTCTATTCATTGTGAACATTTTGTTACATTATCTATAATAAGAACTTTTTTTTTTGAAAATGTCCCAATAAAATCAAATTTTCCAAATTGATCTAAAAATTTTCAATATTTTTTATTTAAGATAATATGGTTTTGAGATTATAAATTAATATTTGTTATTAATCTGTAGTTTAAGATATTATTTTTGTATTATTTAAAATATAAAATAAATATTATATGAAAAATATAAATAAGAATTAGGTATAAAATAACAATTGAAATTCAGGATTAAATTTCACTGATTAAATTTTTCTTTACTTGTGATGGCAATTTTACAACAGAAAAATTAAAAATATTGTAAATTTAAAACATATTAAAAATGTGATGATTTATATACAATTTACTGGAGTGAAAATATATATAAAATTTTATACGAACAATAAAAATAAATTTAAAATTATTTATTATAAAAGTTAATAAGCGGCAGTGTAAAACAAAAACAAGTTAAAATAACAGTAAGTCGATGCAACCGACTTATTTATACCCTACACCTAAAACATTCAAATTAAATTAAAAATCCATAAGTTATTTTAGTTAGGTATTTAATACAAGCTAAAAAAAATAAATGCTGTTACAACCTTTGTACAAAATTTCAGGTTTCTATCTTTATTAAATTCGAAAATATGATTGTTGGGTCTTGGGAAGTGTGTAAAGGCACGCGGACCACCACCCCAATTCATCTCAAATTTTAGAGACATCAACAGGGTAGAACATTCTTATATCAAATTTCAAGTTTATATATTTATTAATTTCGAAGATATGCTTGTTTGGTCTTAGGAGTTGTGTGGCAGATACCCGAACAACCATTCTAATTCATCTTAAATTTTGGACAAATCAGGGATTCAGGAAACAACACTCTTGTACCAAATTTGAAGTTTCTGTCTTTATTAATTTCGAAGATATGCTTGTTCGATTTTGGGAGTTGTATGGGAGGTACGCGAACGACCACTCCAATTCCTCTCAACTTTTAGACAAATCAGGGATTTAGGAAACAGCACCCTCCTATCAAATTTGAAGTTCCTATCTTTATTAATTTCGAAGATATGCATGTTCGGTTTTGGGAGTTGTATGGGAGGTACCCGAACAACCACTCCACTTCATCTCAAATTTTGGGGATATCGGGGATTCAGAAAAACACACCCTCGTACAAAATTTTAAGTTTCTATCTTTATTAATTTCGAAAATATGCGTATTAGGTTTTGGAAGTTGTATGGGAGGTACTCGAACGCATGGTCCGATTTCGCCCATTTCTAATCCCCGCCTTACCTTAGTCATTGTTAACCTACAGTATAAATTTCATCAAGATAGCATCATTATTTTTTGAGTTATCGTGCGTACGGACGGACGAACGGACGGACATCGCTAAATTGACTCCGGCGGTGATCCTGATTCAGAATATATATACATGTCTATACCTAACTCGCTTCCTTTTGCTGGTTACAAACACCATACCAAAGTTAATATACCCTATACTTAATATGTAGGGTATAAAAAAAAAATTAAATTGAAAACAATTATTAATTATTTATAATTAAACGCCTTTCTTTATTTAGGAGACTAATTTTCATTTTATTTAAACATAATAATTATTAATTACTTTAATGAATTTAATTTTATTACATATAATTTTCGAAATAAATAATTTTAAATGACATTTTAAGACTCAATTGTATTGTATGTAGGTATATAACAAAAAAAAAAAAAAACATTTTTCTTTGTTTTATAAATAAATAAAAAAGAAATATAAAATAAATTAATTTCATTAATTGTTCAACATTTTGGTGGCTAAGTCTGTGTAGGTCTATACTACAAGTATATATTCGATAACAGAGGTAGGTATGCTATAAAAATTGGGATGCTGCAAATAATGTAAGGAAGTGAGAACATTTAAAAAAAAATTATTTTTTTTTGTAAAAAAATTTTTTTTTTTTTATGATTTATGAAAGAAAAAAAAAAAAAATTCAATAGAAGAAGAAAAAGTTTTATATGCATTTTGTAATAATTTGATATTTGAGTTATACGAGTATACATATATATAATGAAAATTATTTGCCTATATTTGGACATTTCGATTTGTTTTTTTTTTTTTTTGAGGGTAGGTAAGAATCATCGAAAGAATACTATAGAGATGTTGAACGAGCACAAGTCTTCTATGAGTGTACCTGACTTTAACGTACTATGTGTGACTTTACTATGGATATGTGTCCTTTAGTACTAATGTACTATGCTTGGTCAAAGGAAGTAAATATTGTTTACTTACAATAGGATATTTAAATAATTTATATGTGTGTTATAATATAACCCTATATACGGCTAGGTGAGATACATATACATATGTAGTATTAATATTTTGTAATTGCGTAATACGAAATGTGAAATTACTATTCTGTGTGACAATATGATGTAGGTGGCATTTTTACTATCAAGATACTTATTTTATTTATCATTTTTAAAATATCATTTTTTTTAAAATTTATTCTTCATTTTTATTTTATTTCAAAAATAAAAAAAACAAAAACAACATACTGATGACAGAAAAAACATATAAAATGAATGCTAAAGATTATTTTCTTCATTTTTTGTAAATTTGAATTGTATGGAAATGTCAAATTACTCAAAAAATTACTATTAGCTACGAAAATATTAAGAGAATAAAACAAAAAGTAAAAAAAAAATTAATTGTATTGTCAAAAATGTTTATGTCTGCGACCGCAGGGTAAAGTATAACATATGTATGTACATTTTTTTTATTTTCTTTTGCTATTTGTTTTGTTATAATGTGGTAAAATTTTTTTTTATTGTTGATATAAGCTGAATTAAAAACGAGACAAAAAAATATTTCAGTTTAACTATGTTTTGAAACTGAACCACCCAGATAATAAATTTAGTGATGCTAACACTCATATTCTCCAAGACGCATCATTCGAAGAATATCGCTGACTCATTGATTTCTTATTCTTTTAGACACAAAAGTAATGTTTTTTTTTTTTTTTTAAATTGATGCGATATTAACTGTCAAAAGCAACGTGCCAAATATTTTTGCAAGAATTTTTCTACGAAGCGATAGACATTTTATATTTCCCACCTCTGTTTTTGTTATAGGCATAAATATTACTTTTAATTTTAATGATAGTAGATAGTATTTTTAATAGTTTAGATTTAGATAACTAAAAAAAAGAGACTTAATAGAAAAGTAAATATTAAAAATAATTTTGAATTGAACAGTTTTTGTTCTTAATTTTACAAAATAATATTACTAATGTAAAGTAATTTTCTTTTGTAAATAGGCACTAAATACAGTATGAAGTAACTTTAATTTTTTTTTTACTTCAATGTCGTAGGTAATTTTGTACATATATAGAATTGACTTATTTCTAATATGTTATAATAATTTAGTTTGAAAAAAATTATTATTTTTTGACAGAAGCAAATGCTATGTTCTATAATATTTCAAAAATTTTTCAATTTCACGCATCTTAGAACATACCAAATGTAAGTACACAAAACTTATAAAAAGAGAGGTGGTTTTTAGTGGGTTAAAGTTCCAAATGTTGATAGTGCATGTACCGCTCCTCTACAGCATTTTTTGATGATTTCCACTTACATACATAAAAAAAAGCCTATTATCTATAAAACCTGGTTGCAATTAAATCCTGCATTAAATCCGAGTTATATTTTTAATAAGCTTTGCCAAAAAATTAAACTTCCAATCATCTAAATGTAATTCCGAATAATCATATTAATAATATGTGTAGCTTATAGCTTCAGTCATGTGTTTTGAAGAATATGAGTGTAAAACTTAAAATATACAAAAAATTTTTGATAAAATCAATTAAGGAAAATGAATTAAATTAATTAAATTTTTTATAGAACGACAAAAGACTTCCTAATATTTGTTAGTTCATTTATTTATTAACAAACTTTTTATATCATTTACAAGACTCCCACACAGTTCTTTATTAAAAATTAAAAATTATTAGTTTTTCTTTCATAATTTTGGGGGTCATCATTTATGCGATCAGTAATTTTTTAATAAATATTCTAAAACAAATATTTTATTTATTTATTTAAGGTTGATTTATTATATTACAATATAACAAAAATTATAGACCTTTTTTTTAGAGAATGTGGGTTAAAAAGTATACTCGTAGAATGTACTTTAGAAATAAAATCAAATTTAAATTTAAAAGAAATTATATAAATTTATAAATGATTTTAGGAAAATATCTTTAAGAATATTTAAATTTTTTTTTTTTTATAATGGAATTTTAATTATGTATTCCATATCAAAATATTTTAGGATTAATTTATTTAATTAATTGTGTAGTTGTAAAAAATATTCTTTTAAAAGATATTCTATAAATTATTAATTAAAATATTAAAATATTCTAGCCTAAAAGTATACCTAATTCAGTTTCTTATCCATTAGGATAAGAATTTTGTCCTTTAAACCCATCAAAATTCACTTTAATACAATTAAACTGTAGTCTTTTGTAGAAAAATATATTGTTATTAACAAATAATTGTAAGAAGTTTAAAAATTTTTAATCATGCTTAAATTAAGAAAATTTTAAAGATCCATCATCCATAATTTGTTTTTTAATAAGAAATTATTCATAATTGACAAAAATTTTTACTACATTACGTAATATATACATTATCTTAAAAAATTTTTAAGAAGCTCATGTATGCAAATTAAAATCTTCCTTTTAGAAAATTTTACACACGACAAAACAAAACATTTGTTTACAAAATTTATATCATTTATCACAAATTATATTATCATTATCACAAATTGGAAAATTTTCAGATTCCGCCATTTTGTTTCAAAATTTAAAACTTTTGTAACCATGTTTTCATAATGTAATTTTTAACAATTTAATGCCTGCATTCGATCTTTCATTTCTGATTTCAATATCCCAGTTTTATTTCAATTTCAAATGTTGAAGCTCTACTGGTAAAGAAAGTTAATTGCGTAAAAAAATGTTTTCCTTTTGTAAGTAGCTATACATGCTAATATGGGTAAATATCAAAAGGCAGGCAGTTAAAGCGGAATTGTATATGGAATAATTAATTTTAATCTTAAAGAAAAACAAGATGAGTTATAACTTATAAGGGTCTATTGCTACGCTTTTTAAATTAAACGATGGCTTGTGTAAATTTGATCGTAATATGATTATAGTGAATTTGTAACCTTGTCTCTTTAAAACTGTTTTAAGGAAATTATTATTTGCGGTTCAGATTTTAATAATGTTTCTAGAAGAAAAAGGGGGTTAGTTCCAATACAGATCTAATTGTTTCGTATTTAAAAAATACAAATTTTCAATTTTGAATTCCCCATTGTTTAAATAAAAGATCTTTGTACCTCCTAAGTTCTCTTTAAGTACCCTCCATGTAATTTTCAAATGTGTTATTCCAAAAGGAGATTTTTTCTTCTTCTTTTCACACCTATAGGGAGCATACAGCGCAATTTGCTAATTTATTTATTATTCATATTTGACTAAGCTCCAGTTTCTGGAATCATAAGTTTCATTAAGCGGTTGATTTCTCACCTGTAACTCAAAAGAATGTACTTAATTGGTTTTTGAAGATAAACATAATGACATTTTTATATTATGTAAAATTTCTATTTCACAAAACCAGTAACACCATTAACGGCAAATTTAGTTTTCATGGTAATCAATCTATAGTTTAATTACTTTCACTTTGTATAAGTTTCCACAGAATGTATAAGTTTCATAAATAGAATCGAATAAAATCTTTTAGGGACAAAAATAGTTAAAGATATTAGAATAATTAGTTAAAGTCAAATTGAAGGAAAACTGAGATTTAATTCAAGAATAAAATTAATTTTACACACGTCACACACGTCGTAAGAATAATTTTCTCTTAACGACATTTAGAGCCACGCTAAAAAGGAAAGGCTGTGTAATTTGCTTGTCACATTTATGTGGCAGAGAAATGCACTAAAAAATAAGAAAAAAAAAATATCATTTTTGTATTATTTTATGATACAAGATATACATATTTATATTATAATTTGTTATATAGATGATAATTAGATTCAAAAATACTAAAAATCCGATTGAACCAAAACATGGTAAGATATATAAACCAGAACGTTCTGCTTTAAATCATATCAATTTATTGTATGTTACGGTTTGTTACTTTCCTTTTTCTTAACAACTTTAAAATAATGATTGGTTTGAATTTTTTAAGTGAAATAAAGATATACTTGTTAAAAGTATTTTGATTTATATTACCAGATCTAAATTTTTAAAATTTAATAAATTAATTAATTTAATAATTTAAATTACAAGTTGCTGTAAGAGCGTTTTCTTACAATTAATTTTAAATTTACATATGTTTTTTGTAGTTTATGGTTAAGAATACATCATTTTTGTCTCCCAAATATTTGTATTCAAATTCAAATATTAGATTTTCAATTTCAAAGGGAAACTTTTTAAATACTTATTCATTTATATTGACACATACTTAAAAATCGTGGAGCTTTACTCCAAGCAAGATATGTGCACACTTATAAGAGCATATTGCTTTATACCGAAGATGAACTGCAAACAATAAATCCTTTACAGATCTTTTGTTTGTTTGAGGGAGTAGAGCTGACAGAAATATTATAAGTAAAGGCAAAACGAACATTACGTTGTAATAGATCCCTCTATCTATATTTATAGATCTAAGTGTTACTTCTACGCTTTTTAAATAATTTAATCTGATATAATTCATTTATATTTACAATATAAGATAATTAAATTATTATATAATTAAGGTGGAATCTGAAGCACTATATTTAATTTTTGATATAGTGCTGCAAAAAGAGGACAAAAAAAAGTATTTCAGAAGATCCAAAAATATAAAATTCAATCTGAATTTAAATAAAATGAAATGAAACTCTCGTATTTTTAATAATCATGTTTTTAAACTACATGGGATAGTAGTAGTAGAAACTACATGACTAGTAGTCAGTTGATTTAAAGATTGTTTTTGAAAAAAATATAGTTTTTACTATTTTTTTTTTGAAATGTGTATATATATAAAGTTAGAACAAATTAAAGAAATTCAAAGAAATTTATAATATCGTTAATGTTTTGATGATTTCGTTGATGTTTCGGTGGTTTTTGAATCTGTTTTCATATCAGAGATATACAAAATATTTTTGTAATTTTAAAAGATTCTTTTAAAGATTGTTTTTACATTTTTAGCCATTGCTTTTTTTTTTTAATAGTAAAATTAGAGCATACTATTGAACGATTTTGAAAATTAAATAAGAAAATATTTGAAAAATGTGGTGCAATTAAGGATCTAATACTGAAATTATAAGAACGATCCACTGTACCTCCTCTACACGATAAGCTGGTATTTTTTTTTTTTTTTTTCTTTAAAAGTAAAGAGCTGTTTACAGAAGTCTTTTAAAACTTTACAAATTAAAGTAAAAAATTTCTATACAACTTTTATATTTAATATTTGAATCAATGTATGAAAATAGTGTGTAAAATATTTTTTCAAAGTAAATTAAAACTATTTGATTAATTTTTCTTCATAAAAAGTTTTCCTTTGCTAAATAAAATAAATAAATGGAATGAAAATAAAGTTTTAACAGGACGATGAAATGTTGAAATGTTTCATTAATTTGATTAATAAAAAATTAATAATATTCTAAATAACATAATATATAAAAATTATTTCAATTTTTCTATACAAAGAAAATAATTTTTTTTTTTTTCATTAGAACATCAGTATAAAATAAGAAAAAATTAAAAGATAATTAAATCACACAATGAAATTTTGTAAACTTTGTAAAAGTAATTCAATAAAAAATGAATAATTTTAATATAAATTAAAGCAAAGTATTTGTCAAGTAAAAAAATTCGAAGAAAACTTTATAATACAATTTTTTAATTATCTATCATTTTTTAAATATTTGATAAAAAAAACAAAAAAAAATTTTTTTTAAATTAGCAATTGAAATAAATATATTGGAATACTGTTTTTTGAAATGTATATATATGTATGTATTATGTATATATATATAAATATTTTTAATTGAAATTTTTTAAAACAATATTATAAATTGTATAAAATGTAACTTTTCAATTTTTTCTTTACTTTTCTGATATTTTAGGAAAATTTTAAAATCAAAAAATTGTTAATGAGATAATGAAAAGGATTTATTTTTTTTTACTCATTACGATTAATTTTATTTATTTATTAACAGTTATTTTTAGCTATGTTTCCAAGTTTTAAAATATTCTTATTTTCCTTTAGTTTTTTTCTTTTTACTAAGTGTTGTCAACGAAAAAAAAATCCTGAATCTTGTAGATCTTTATTTAATTTTTTTTTCAAATATGGTATATATGGTATATTTTGGTATATTTTTCAAATATTGCATTTTAAAGAAAAATCATTATTTTGTAATAAATTTGTTGTTATATATATATATATTTTTTATGTTTTTCCCTAACTAATTATATGTATATGCAGCTAACGTGCTGTTATTAGTCTTTCCTAATGGCACACATACAATTTACCGTATATATTTATCCAGCTCAGTAACCGCTGATCAATATGGCAAACTAAATTGCCGTTTCCTTATTTTAAGGTTAAGGCAAACCTTTTAATTTAAATTAATAAAAGTGAAATAAAACAAGCAAAGTTAATTGCTCAGGAAAACTATTGGGGTTTGAATCCAAAATAATTCTGATTTTTATTTTCAAAAGTACTTACTATTTATACTATTTTAATTTACATTATCTTCATACTAAAATGATCAAAGTCAATAAATTATAACAATTTATTGCTTTGTTAGACAGAAATTATTTGGGACAAAAATACAATATAATATATTGATCTAGTACCTTTCTACAATACAATTTCCATATGTGATAATTAACCAAAGTATTATCAAAAATATAATTGAATACAAAAATGAATCATTCACAAATTATAACGTTTAAAAATCTAAACGAAAGATGTAATTTGAACTTCTTCTTTATTGATTATATTGTATGTAAATAAATGCATTTGATATTGTACGATACACAAATAAACAGATGTTCGCAATTGAAAGTGTGACCATACAAAATGTTAGGTCAGTAATTTTATGTTATTTAATTTTAATTTAAAATTATTTTCGTAATGTTGAATCTGCAATTATGGAAATGATTTTGTGAGCAAGTCAAGATAATATATTACAATTTTAATTAAAATGTAAAAAAAAAAAATACAAAGTAATATGTAAAACTAAAGATTTTTATAGGTGCACAGATAGCGCACATTTTCAAAAATACAATAAAAAATTTTTTGGAACTGTTAACTGTTAAATTTATAATTTTTCTTTAGAATTTTTTATATAAATGAAAATTGTGAAAAATGAAATTAACACTTTCCTTAATTTAGAGAAAATTTTGAGGATATTAAGAAAAACCGTTAACACGTGTAAAAAAAAAATATATAATATTGGAATTTTGATTTTAATGACTTATACTTACGATAAATTTACACAGATTTCTAAAATAGAGAATTTTCGTTTTTTGACCCTTAACAGCTCTTAAATATAGACAGAAATACATACATTTTAAAATTTTTCCTCTTAAAATTTCACTGAAAGTGTTTTGGAGATTCGGCGAGGAGTCAAAATTTTGATAATGAGCCAAAATCAAAATAATGGTTGCAATTTGTTTTTAGCTTTAAAAATGTTAACCGATGATACATTGGGACTTATCGAAAGTTTATTTTTATGTTCACCGGTAAGCACGCGGGATTTTGAAAAACTTCAGGTATCACCGATGAGACACGTGGAACTAAACCCAAGTTTTTTTTTATGTTCAGCAGTAAGCGTGGGACTTAACGTATTATATACTAAATTACAAATAATTATATATTTTTTATATAAATTTTGTAAAATATTTACTGACATTTGAAGTTTTTAGATACAAAAAATATTAAGCAAAACATAAGATATAAATATTTAAAAATAGGGCTTTTAAATACAACATTACAATTACAATACAATACAAAGTACATTATCATCAATTAATCAATATAAATATTTTTTTTAAAAAGCCCTATTCTTCCTATAAGAATTGGGCTCAAGTAGTCTCAGATTATTCAAACAAAAGGGTTGTAACGGTAACATAATAAACGGTACATCAAATCAATTAATCTTTTTTTTTTTCAAGCGGCACGAAATTTCTCTAGGTAGTGTTATAACTTTAACCAACCAAAATCTTCCTTTTAAAATTAAACTTTAGGATGGGATATTTGAGATAAAGATTTAGGAAGATTAAGAATGTTTAGAAAATGGAATTTAGGAAAATTTAATTTTTTGTGAAGAATGAAGAAGAAAATTTCCGGCAATAATTTAAAGAAATTTTTGAATAAAATTAGAAAATGATCGAAATTGGAACCTAATGCAAAAAATAATCAGAAAACAAATCTAATGAAATTTTTCATGTGGTGTGAAGAAAAAATAAACGCATATTTATATCTTTAATTATTATATATTAGGAAATATTAAATATATGGGTATATCCTTCTGTAAACAAATATATAGCAGTTTCATTTTAAGAATGCCAAAGAATTACTACTTTTCTAAATTACATTATAGTTTACAAATTACAAAATTAGATTAACTTTAAGTGTTTCTAAAATTAAACTTTTAAAGTAAGAGAATTTTTATAATTCATGGAAACTGTTAATAGAAAATTATATAAAATTTTATATTATTTCCCTATTTTTAAAATTTTTACAAAGAAAAATAAAAAAAAAGAAAAAGCTGGAAAATATTTTTTCGCCCACACATTTTTCAAGAATTATATATAAATATCTTCCTTCTTATATATTAGGGGCTAAAAAAAAAGAATAATATAAATGACATTCACAAAGATTCAATATCTGTAACGTGAAAAAAATGTTACATCAGAAATCAAACATTATAAAGGATTCTTTTATTATTATTCTTATTTTTGTGTCAAGAATATTTAATTTATATAGAAAAAAAAACCAAATTAAAATAAAAATTATTTAGTTGCTGGGAATGTTAAGTTGGCAATAATAACTAAAATAAATGAAATATTAAATATTTTTCATCAAAGTTAAAAATTTTATACATATTTCTTTAATCTGGCTTTATCCATATTTAGGTCCGGCTCTTCTTATGCTCAAATGTTAGGATAATCTATCTTGATGAGTTGTTGTAATTTTCTATCCTTAATTTTCTTTTTAATGTTATTAAATGGTTCGTTTTAACGGTATCTAAGTTGTTTGGTTAAGTCTTCGATTTATCTATAGATCTTAAATTTTACAGCTATTTTCATAATTTATGTTTTTAATTCCGCCCATCATATTTTCTTTGTATAAGAATTTTTTGAATATTCATTTTCAAAGTAAAGTACAACTTTGAAGGTGACGTCATGAGCTCACCACATTATTTTTATTTATACTGCAAATTACTTTTTGTGCAGGTGGTGCCTAACATTTAGATTGACTTCTATATAATTACTTTTCTTACAATATTGTTTTGCAATGAATTTTTAATATTATATAATTTGTGCGCATTTAATTTATTTTGTATATCTGACTTTAAAAATTAATAGAATGCTATTTTAGTAAAAAATTAAATAAGATCTGGTAATTTTATTATTTTTTTATTTATATTTAAAGTAATCTTACATTTATTATCACATACGAAAATGAAATATTATTAAACCATTCCACTATGGTTATAAGATTGATGTTATAATAAAACGTCCATGGAAATAAGCCTGTGGGTTTTAATTCCAAAACTTTTGAAATTAACTCCCATGAGGCTGTGGTATTAATATTCAAAACCTCCATTATTTTAAATTCTTTGATATTGAAATATGTATGGAAAAAAAATAATTAGGAAGGATTTTAGAGTTGGTTACAAAATCAGGGTTTCATATTCCCCTCTATTTAAAATTCTTTTATGTTGTAATATAAAAAAAAAATAATTATATGGAGGGTTTTAGAGTTTAATTCAACATCAAGGTATTCCCTTTTTCCAATACATTTATATATATATATATATATATACATATATGTTATATATGCCATATATATAAGTATAGCAGATTCTAAAATTGGGGGTATTTTTTAGTTGCTTACAAAATCAAAATAACCGCCTTTGCCGAAATATTTATATATATCTTATGAAATGTTGTGCTTTGTAGCATACTTTTAGGATGAAATCAGCATTTAATTGTTTTTGATGCTAGATTATAAACTAAAATAATGGAGAGATAACTACTTAAATATCTTATAATAGTCTCTGCTTATACATAAACATTTTCAAAATAATGAATAATGTTTATATAAAAACTATAAGAACTCTTTTTCAAAATGATATTTATTTGTTTAAAGCGTTTTTTTCTTAAAGAAGACATAAATATGAAAAAAAACATTATATATGTTTTGTTATAGCTTATATAATCTGATAGGCCATGTAATATTTATATTTATTTAAAAAAAAAAATAAAGTTTTAATCCTTTTGTTTTTACAATCAAATTATATCGGTTGAATTCTTCTTTTGAATAAAATTATGCTAATGAGTTAAAAATTTTAAATTTAAATGTGCTATTTATTAAATTTCTATAGGTATTTTTTTTTATGCAAATTTATTTTTACCTGTTAATGTTTTTAATTTTCTTTACTTGTGTTGCGTATAAATTTTTAGATATTTACATAATATTATTATTTTACATTTTTAATCTTTTCTTGTTGTTCAATTTTTATTATTTGTATTTTTAATATTGTTTTGAAGTTCTAATCTTTAATTTAACAAGTACTAAGATTTTTTTTTATATTTTTCTAATTACTATTTTCCAGGAAGCATTAGAACGTAATTTTTTAGTATTTTTACTGTGAGCAATTCTATGCCATATTTAGATTTATAATGTGTATGAAAGAGATGACCGGCAAATATTTTGTGTTTTGATGCTGACATGAACATGACATGATTTCTTATTATTTGCCATGAAAGTGACAAAAACTGATTTTCTTTGATGTTTTTAGAAAAGTGAATTACTGTAAATATATATTTTCTTGTTTTTAAAAAAAAAACTGTGATTGAAAATTGTTAATGGAAAAAAAAGTGTTACCATCTGGTATACTGAGTGAGTTTACTGCTTTCAGATAAATACAAAGTTTTTTAAATAATTATTTCGGGAGATCAAAATAAGGAAGAAATGATAGGGGAAAGTCTAACGCCACACCACTCCTTACGAGATATACAGAACCTTAAAAATCTTTTTTTTTTAATTTGTTGTACATATTGGTTTTATCATAAAGTAAAAATAAAATAAGGAGTGCATTTTTTATATTCACTATCTAATGTACCAATTATATTTATGAGACTGTTAAGTCGCTAGTTAAAAAATAAAGCTAATAAAATTTAAAGCTAAATTTGTTTAAATTTGTAAGAATCTAGATAAATGTCCATTTTCATACAATGAAAATTCAGAATTTTCTTTAATTAAAACTTTTCTAAATTTAAGGGCTAATAAATAATAACCAATTTAAACTTATTTAGTTTTACAGCGTAATTGAAGTTTCGGGTTACATTAATTTTAAAGTTTAAACAAATTTTATTAGTCAAGAAAAGCTTCTGTGTGGAGTTCTGTTATGTTAAAAAATTTAGCGTAATACTTAGTTCAACGCTTCGGCATATTTCTTCTGAAAATAAAAAAAAATTTAAAATAGAATTCTCTCAACAACAATTCAACGGCCACCGCTTCAGAACAATTTTTATGCAGAAGAAAAAAATTTTAACAGCTGAAATTTGAAAATAACATATTTGTGATGAATCGAATAAAAAATTTTTCTAAAATTGATAGATTAAAAAGAGTTCTACACAAAAAGTTAAAGTTAAAACAACTTTTTTTCCGAAGAGAAAAAAACTGCCGAAATAAATTTGAAAAATGAGAGAATTCAAATTAAAAAACTATAAAAACTAAAAACAACTTAACTATAAAATATAAAAAACATGAGCGCTAAAATATCTGAAAAGGTGAATTCAACATAAATAGTGAAAGACATATTTAAAAGTAGCAAATTTCTTAAAACTAAGTAAAAAAATATTAAAATACTTTTTAAATATATATTAACAAAAGAAAAACCGCTATATGACAAAATCTTGACATTTGTTATTTATTAATTATATTTTAATACTTCAGGAATTAATCATGTACTTTTTACTTAAACTGAACTTGATATATAAAATATAAAACTTCCTTTTAATTGTAACTAAATAAAGTTTAAATGGCAATAAAAATTCTTAGATTAACTAAAATCAAATGTTAAAATTTCATTTTAGGTTTAAACTTATATTTTAAAAGCAAGTAAAAGTCAAAAAATGTGGAAATTTCAGTTTTAACGGTAAATTATAATCTATTCTGTGAAATTGGATACAATTTTCAATTTTTTTTTTACTTTGACAGTTGTATTTGCGGGTTAAGCGTTTTTTTTTTTGCTTTTTCTAACATTTTTCACCTCTGCGAAATTGTGTTAAAAATTTTATGGCAACAAAACATAATTTAAATTTGATCAATAAGATAAAATGCAAATTGCTAAATTGAATTTGTACATAAATATAAAAAAAATCGTTTAATTGAATTTTTATCTTTAAGTAATAAAAAAGTAAGTAAGTAATTTAAGTAATAAAAAAGTAAGAAGTAATAAAAAATTCTATTTAAAGATAAAATAAATTTTCGTAATTTAAAAAGCATTAACAAAACAACTATAATAAATAATTGGTATTAATTAAAGATTTCATCATACATTTAAAATACATATAATGCGATTTAATATTATATACTTATACATTTTTTTGCTGTTTACTGAAATGACAATAAAAAATTATTTATTTATTATCGTGCTGTTTTCAGTTGATAGACGCCATTTTCATAATTATAATTAAATTTTATAATTTTAAGATAAATATAAGTATTTAAAGACTCTCGATTAATAAAAATAAATTTTAAATTGATTTTAAAATATAAAAATATAATGTTTTAAATATATACAATCTAACATTGTGTAGAACATAATGTGATGACACATATGGGTTAAATCAACTTCAGATGACTTCAGACAAAGACTATACATATATATGTATAGTCTTTGCTTCAGATGACTTAGACGACTTCAGATGACTTAGATGACTTCAGATAACTTAGATGACTTAAGATGACTTAGATGACTGTAGTTGACTAAAAAGTCCAATTTTTTTCTTTTATATTTTATTTGTTTGGTCATTTGGTCATCATATTGATCAACTCATTTGTATAATGAAGGACTTAGTGTCTAGCTTAGTTTAATACATAAAATTGTTTTTAATTTTTTTTTTTTTTAATTTAAAAATATTTTTAATAAAATTATACTGATACCTAAATTAATATTGCTTGAATTTAAAAATTTTTCAAATTAATATATATATAATTAATAATAAAAAAAAAAATCTATTTTAAGATTACATACAGGATGGAGTACCCGAAAACCAACAGGTACTTTACGGCCAGATGAACAAGCTGCAATAATATCAGTTATTCGCAGAAATGAAGATATAGAAATAGCTGAAAGACAACGAGTTGGTCGTTTAGTAGAACGTGTTGAAAAGATAAAAGAACGTGCAGCTGATTGCGGTCCAAATTGTTGCAGGTTATGTGGACAAACCTTTGGTTTCTTAAAACCATCAAAATTGATTTGCATTGATTGTGAAAAACCAGTGTGTTCAAAGTGTTCAATAGAATTTGGACAAAAAAATTCATCTAAATCCAGGTATTTTCTTATTTTGTTTTGTTATTGGCAACTTTTAATTTTAATTGATTATTTATATATCATATTTGGTTTTATTTTGTAGAGAGGTGATTTTATGTAGAATTTGCTCAGAAACACGTGAAATGTGGAAAAAATCTGGAGCATGGTTTTTTAAGTGTCTTCCTCAATATGAAATACCTTCGTCAACTCGATCATCACCAATTAGAAGTTCAAGAAAAGAAAAAATTATTCGTCCCATTAAAACAACAAAATTAGGAATGGAATTAGATGATGAAAGTGGTAGCAGTGAAGATGAAAGGAATGATAAAATGGAACAAAATGCACGCGCTTCACCATACACAAGTATACAACGTGAAGATAGTTTTCGTTTAAGGACAGTTGGGTCATTTCGAAGTTTTTTTGAAAATGGAGAGCGTAAATTTTCAAATTCATTTTTCTTTAATAGACAGCCATCAAGGTCAGAAAGTTGTAATCAACCTGATTGGGACACTATATCAGCTATTTCGGCAGCAACTAATGTAACATGTGCTACTAATATGAGAGATCGTCGTGAAAGTAATAATTACATTAGGCGTGGTTCAGTTTCATCAAGCTGGTCTGTTAGTGAATCATCTTCTGGTAATGGAAGTTCTAGCATGACAACAAATCAAATTAGCCAAATATGTCGTGCTGAACCACCTTTAGGGTGGCTAGAAGTACAAGTCAACTATTGTGAAATGAATCATACTTTATTATGCAGTGTTTTAAGAGCTCGTGATTTACCATCTATGGATAGTGCCGGTTTAGCTGATCCATTTTGCAAATTAAATATTATCACTCCAGAAGGAACTACTAAACAATCAAGATGGATTAAAACTAAAACTGTTCATAAAACCAAAAATCCAGAATTTAACGAAAATGTTACATTTTTAGGAGTTGAACCAGATGAACTTGGAAATTCTTTATTATATGTTGTAATTTTAGATGATGATAAATATGGTCATGATTTTTTGGGAGCTGCTAAAGTTGGATTATCGACAGTAAGCTTTTTATATTTATAGTAAATTAGATTATTTTAAATATTTGAAATCTTTCTAGTTACATAATACAAGCCCACATCGATTAACAATTCCATTAGTAACAGAAGATCAATTTAGTTCAGAAGCGGCAAGTGCTGGACCGTGGCCTCGTGGTCAAATGTTAATTTCACTATGTTATAACACGAAAAAACGTTCTTTAGTAGTTATGGTAAAACGATGTACTGAACTTCTTCCAATGGATAATAATGGGAGCTCCGATCCATTTGTCAAATTGTAAATACATTTTTTTTTTTTTTTGTTTCTAATCAAATTTTAATAGTAGTTGTCGTTAATTTTTAGGCAATTAAAACCAGATTCCCACCGAAAGAAATGTAAAACAAATGTAAAATGGCATAACCTAAATCCGATTTTTAATGAAGAATTCCTGTTCGAAACTAGACCTCATGATATGGATAAACAGTGTTTAATTATTACTGTATGGGATAAAGATTTGGGGAAAAGTAACGATTTTTTGGGCTCTTTAATTTTAGGACATAACAGTAAAGGTAGGCGCTTAAAACAATGGCAAGATTGTGTAAGATTACCAGATCATTATCATGAGCAATGGCATTGTTTGTCCAGTGAACAACCATCACACTGAATTTTTGTTATTATAAATAATTTTTTTTTTTAATTTATTTACATCAATTAGTTTAAAGTGACCTTCTAAAATGATTGACTTTATAATAAATTATACATTCGTACATAAACAATAAAAATAAAATTGAAAAGAAAAATACTTGAAGTTTTTATTAATAATTAAATGACAATTTAAAATTTTTTGCTAGAAAATACGTATAATGATTTTTAAGGTTTTAAAATATTTTCTTGAATGATCATTAGAATGTTGTACAAATTTGATTATTATTGTTACTGTTTATGTTTATTCTGTTCTTAGGACATCAGTTTGAATTTCAGTGCCAGCCCTTTTAACTAAATTAAACTAGCAACAATTTGACAAAAACTCAATTCGACAGGAACAATTCAACTAGGACATTTATATTCTTTCATGTTTCTTTTCTTTTTTAATGCATTTCTCTGCCACATAAATGTGGACAGGAAAGTACACAGCCTTTCTTGTTCAGGCATGGCTGTAAATGTCGTAAGGGGGAATAACTCTTACGACGTGTGTGGAATTCGAATCCACATTCCCTCGGTATTTACAGCGTATTTTATACGCCCTTACCTACTAGTACTAGGCCACCGAGGCCCAATTCTTTTTTGTTGAAATATGCATGTACAAAAAATAACTAGGAATGATTTGTTTTACATGCATTTGATGAATTTGTTAAAAATTCTGAGTTTCAATAATTTGTTTAGCGGTAGTTTAAGGGCGGCAGTCGCCACTATTTCAAAGATCTTAGAATTAGTTAGAAAATCAGTTGAACTGAGTTTCAATAGAATTCTTTTAGTTGAATAGGTCTAAAATCTTTTCTTTACTTTACTTTCGAAGAATTTTTTTCTGTAGCTGGACCTGTTAGAAGTTAGTACTTTCATTTTTACTCTAATTGAAATTTTCTATCTTTTTCTCAAATTATACTTAAATATTTTATTATTACTCTGAAACTCAAATTTAGTATACTTTTCATAGGAAAAAGTGATAATTTTAGAATAGTTTTTCATAAATTCGGTTTTAAACTAATACGAAAATCATCTAGAATTATCTTAAAGTTTTGTTAATATTAAGCGTAAAATTCTTCTCTTATTTTCATATCATTGACTGTAGTTTGCTATAGGGAACAGATTATAACATTAATCAAATAGATATTATAAGACAGGTAAATTATTTTTTTGAATATGGGAAAAAATTTTGAATGTTGGAAATTAATTATTTGTTTGTAATATTCTTAAATAACCTCCATTTTTTTTTTTGGAAAATAGTGTTATACTTCGATGTAAGGGAATACAGCTACTTGTTAACAAAAATAGCAACAACAACAATGATGGAAAAACTAAGAGTAGTTACTTAATCGACTAGCACCACATTCATATGATGTTAATAATATATTAGGTCTGTTGTCGTTATTTCTATTTATTTCAATTAAAGATTTTCGATTTTCAAATAAATTGTGTATGAATCTCATAGTTTTAAATTTAAATCTGCAACATAATAATTGTATGTATTAAAAAAAAAACATTTAAAAAATATATAAGTTCAATTTTGAAATATCATTATTTTTTATTTGTAAATACGTTTACATAAAACAGTGTGTTTTTTTTTTTTTTTAAGTTTTTATTTTCTCCTCAAATTTTTTATCTTATAACACTTTTATGATCTACAATTTGAATTTATTTATTATATTTATATATATATATATATATATATATTTATGGTTTGTTACACTTATCAATAAATTATAGACAAATTTTATAAAATTCTTTTTGTCAGAAAAAAATGATAAAAAAAAATAATTAAAATAAATAATTAGGATATAATATATTATAATATATTATGTTAGATTAAAGAATTTTTGTAAAATAGTTTTCACAATTTTTTTATTATGTACTAGAATAAGTTACTTATATGCAGAAAAATATTTATTATAAAAATTAAAAGATAAAGAGTTTTTTTTTCTATTTAAATGAGCGGAAATAAATATCTGATTATTGTTCATATCATGTTTGAATTGTGATACGTATCACCAAAATTTATAAACAAATTAAAGTTTAAGTTTTAGAACTTTTTATTTTCGGACAAAAGCTATTTAACATGGTAATTTAACTTTTTGTCTTCAAATAAAATTAAAAATAGCAATAGTAGAACCCCAAATCAATAACAAATATTGTTGATACATATCGCATGTCAAACTTAATACCAATGGAATATGGAATATCATATATTATGTATTTTTTATATTAAGATTTTTTGGTTTATTGGTATCTATATATTATATAAAGACTTAGTTAAATTAGTTTATGATTGATTTATAATCTTCAATCAAGTAAAGTTCAATCTTTTTTAAAAATTTATTAAAATAGAAAATTTTGAAAAATTTATTAAAAAAGAAAAAAAAATATATATATTAATTAATTAATTAAATTTTATTGTAGTTATAATATTTATATATAGGAATGTTGATAAACACTTGGTCAGGTGCGTTAATTTTTCAAAAAAGAAAAAAATAAATATATAAAAAAAAAAGTAAACATATTGAAATAATAGTGATAGTACAGTATCTAATAAAAAAAAAAAAATAAAACGGTTTAAACCGTTTTTTTTTTTTTTGAAAATATTAAATTCAATATTTCAATCTTTTAATTTGATCCAATAAAATGATTGGTTCTATCTGATATGAAAAATTAATGCAGTTTTAAAATATTAAGGAACTACATATTTTCAAGGACATATATATATATATATATATCTAATTAAGGAACTACATCATATTGTGATATTTACAAAAAAACACAAAAAACTTTATTTCAAATTATGTGCTCTATATTTAAAGAATAAAAAATAAACTTAAACTTAATTTATAAATAAATATTGATAATATATTGTTATGAATTTGAAAAAAAACAAAAAAAAAAAAATGTAATTTCCCTTTTTTTTTCCTCCTATTTATAGGATATTTTTATTCAAATTTTGTTTAATTTTTAACCTATTTAAAAGTAATTTATTTTGTGGATACACTAACAACTATATTTTTATGTTCTTAAATTAGAAAAAAAAAAAACAAAAAAAAAGTAATAATAATTTTGTGACATAATAAAATATATAAATCAATAAATAAATTAATACATTAAATTTGAATTAAATAGTAAAAAAAACAAAAGACTTAAATTCAAGAAATTTAAGAGCCTTTCCGAACTATTACACTTAAATTCATCTCACTTTGCACTAAATACTATTTTATCGCACTATTTTTTTATCCGAAAACTCCGAATAGGTATCAAGTGCTGTCCGAAATTCACCGCACTTAACACTTGATTATCTGTCAAAAATTAGTGTTTTAAAAACCACACTAGATGATCGCACTTGCACTAAAAATAATTCTTTTTTGTTTTTGTTAAAAGTATAGCGAATATAAAAAAAATATAAAAATGAATAATAATGCAAAAAATAAAAGAAGAAGGAAGATAATAAATATTATAATCTAATAAAATGATACAACTTTTTTTGGAAATAATAGAATACAACTTTTTTTTTTAGAAATAATAGATTTGTGAGTTCATTTTTGGTTATTGTAATAATTTAACTATTGTAGAAAATTTATACCTACTTATGTCATTAAAACAGCTCCCAAATTTCTTATTTTCACAAAAAATTTAAAAAATAAAATAATAGCAACTGACAATTAATGATATGTGCATTCAAAATTTACTCAATGTTGCCATATTGATCATAAATAATTCTAAATATAGTTAAATAATACAAGAATAAAATGCTTTTTTGTACCTTTCAAAATAAATTTGACATGAAAATGCTATAAAAATATGCATTATGGTAAAGTTGATTCTACTCCTAAAAATTTTTTAACTGTCATAAATTTCTAATCGGGATAGAAGTTTAGTGCGATAATTAAGTATTTTCGGAAAGTGCAAGTGCGAAGTGCTAATGTGATGGTTCGAAAAGGCCCATAATCTATTTAATTTAAAAAAAAAAAAAAAGAATTCATGTTGATTCATTTAAAATTTATAAAAGCATAAAGTATTAAAGTAAAATTTAACTTAAGTGTACCCATTGCGAAAAAATTAGTTAAATAAATAAATTAATTTCATCTCTTTTTTTTCTTTTTTCAAATTTTTACTTTAAACCAACATTAATAAATAATTACAATTATAATACAAATTTTTGTTTTTTATTTTTAAGATAATTGATATAATTATGCAATACATATATTGCATTAGTTTATTTTTATTTTAATTTTATTTTATAATTAATTTTTATTATTAATATTTTATTTTTTTTATTTTTTAAAATAACATGCTATCAATTTTCTTTTTTTTTTTTTGTATAAATAGAAATTCTTTTATTATAATATATTTATATATATATATATATTTTTTTTTTTGATAAAAATTTATGTAAATTGTGTGTTCTTTTTGTTTTGTTTTGTGATATTTTTATTTTTGTATTATTATTTTATTATGAATTTATGATATTTTTAGTAAAAAATATAAAATATATAATATTAGTTAGTGTATAAAAAAAAAAAAAGTAATTAATTGCTGTTTTATAAATTATATGAATTTAAATAAATCAAAATTAATGCAAACTCACGTTAAATTATTGAATAAAATAAATGCAATTAAATTTTGAGTTTAATTTACAAAAAAAAAAAAACAAATATAATAAATAATGTATTTGTTTATTTTATAAAATATGTAAAACTGCAAGCAAATATTTATAAATTAATTATTTATTTTTATTATTAATATTTCATGGTTCTTTGTTGATATTTTAAATAGTTTTGAAATATGGTATTTTAATAATTACGAAAATAAAAATCTTTTGAATAAAAATTTAAAAGAAATCCTACCGGCAGATTTTAAAAATATTTTAATTTACTTTATACTTATTTTTTTTATTAGAAAGTAAAAATTATAATAAGTATAAAACTTTACAAAAAACTTTTAAAATATAACAGATATATTTTGATAATTTTGTAAAAAAATATAATAGATATAAATTTTTTTATATTGCCTTTATATTTAAATATGTCGGGTATACTCAAATTTTTTTCGAACATTACATAACCTTTTTTTTTGTTAAATTTTTTTTGATTATTTAGGTTAGGTTAGGTAAGTTCGTCAATTAAAAGAAAGTGCTTTAAATTTTTTTTACCATTTTGTTTTTAGAGTTATAAAAGAGTTTTTTAGGTTTAGGTTTATTAGGTAATTTTATGAAAAATAAATTTTAATCTAAAATGACAATTAAATGTGTTGTAGAAGGAAGAATATTTTAATTTGTTTCTGTGGTGAGCCTGCAAATAATATTTACAGCAAAATTTTTGTCAGTTTTTTCGAATATTATATTAAAAACTATTTTAAAATATTAATGATAAATTTTCACTTAACAAACGAAATAATAGAATAGAAACATTCCAAAATTAACTTAAGACACATTAAATGATTGTTTAAATTTTCGTTGTTTTTTTATGTTATTTGTGTACATACTTAAATATATTTTAGTTTTGTAAAATATGAAATGTATTTTTTGCTACTAATAACTGATGAATTAAATTGCTTTTGTTTTTTTTTTTTATTATATTTATAATTTTATATAAAAGCAAAATCAAAAAAAAAAAAAAAAAATTCATGGTTTTTAATTGATTTTATTTACCCATTCTATATATATATATTTTTTTTTTTATTGTGTTAATAACATAAATATTTAGCTTATAAACGAAAAACTGTTGAAAAACTAATTAATATGGAAATAATGCAAATTTTTCTTATAATATTATTTAATTTTTTAAAATTATAAATAAAAAATAAGTTACAAATTTTTATAATTTGGCTCTAGATATAATTATAGATTAAATTCTGCCCCTTCCATATTGGTAAATTAAATTTAATTTAAAGCTTGCCAGAAATAATATCTTAAGATATTAAAATGAAAAAGAAAATTTCCAATATAATTTATCCATAATTTGGATATTATATTTACTCAAATTTTTGAGTATACCAGACCAGTCTGATTAAATTTTTATAACAATGATAAGACAATAAATTAAAAAAAAAAAAAAAAAAAAAAGATTAATTAAGTTGAAGATTAATTTAACATAAGTGTGTAATAGATATAAATTCTATTACAATAATTATAATTTATTTTATTTTATGTAATCGAAAAAAAAAAATAAATTTTTTTTTTTCTTTTTTTTATTAAATCGGATTAAGCTAATTTAATGGAACAATTAAGTTAATTTTTTTTTTTTTTTTAAATTGTTAAGTTATTTTTTGTATTTCAATAATAATATAATGCATAAAATATTATTTTATAATATGTATTGCAAATATGCTTAATATTTTTTTTGTTTATTATTTTTGTAGGATTAAAATACTACTGATTTTTAAACTACAGTTTATTTTATTTATTTTTTGTTTTTTATTGAACAATTTGAGATATTCTATTTATTTTGAAAATTGTGTATTTAATTTTATTAAGAGAAAAATGCTATAGAATTTAAAATTTTGGCTAAGTTTTATAGTAAAGTATTGTAATTTAATTTTAGTTTTTCTTATTAATTTTCTTCTTATTTTTGTTTTTTTTTTTTTTCTTTTTTGTAAATATTTTAACAAATAACATTCTATAAATTTATAATTTTTATTAAAATATGGACGAATTTCTTCTCTTGTTTAAAAAAAAAATTGATATTTTAAACTTAATAAGAAAAAAAATTCTGTTTATATATTTTATATAGATATTATATATATTTTAGTTTTTTTTAAATAGTCTTTTATTATGTTATTATCAATAAATTTAAAGAATGTTAAATTTTAAAATATTCTCATAGCTAATAATATTTTTTTTTTTAGTCATAAATAAATTAAAATTTTTCAACTTTTTTGAGGGTAAAATTATTTTTGCTCATAAAATGTATTACAGAAAGCTAATATTATAAAGCACCATATATATATATATAAAAAAAAAAAAAAAAAAAAAAAAAGATTTGTAAAAAAAAAAATTTTACTTCGTTTTTCGTTTTTTGAAATTTAGTGAAAAATTTTTTCACTATTTTTAAACAACCAATTTGCAACACAAATTCTAAAATGTCTTGTGTCTATATATTTATAATAATATTTTTGGCACTTTAGAAACTCATATAATATGCATTCTTTTAATTTTTTCCAAATAATCTCAATTAGGTATATATATAAATATATTATATATATATATATTTTTTTTTTTTTTTTTAAATACATATTTTGATAATTTAATAATGTTAATTTTTTTTTTGTCATTTCTACATAAAATAATTGAATTTAATTTTAATTTTAATATTATTTATTATTATTATATGTATATTGAAATGTTTAATAATATCAAGAATAATTTTATATTTGTTTAGTTTTTTTTTTTTTTGTTTTTGAGTAAATTCAATCCATCATCTTATTTATAAGTTTTCTTTATTTGTTATTTTTGCGGATCCTTGAAAAATTATAATTTTGTATAGACTTATAGAGTACTTAAAAATGTGAATAACGGATATTTTTATTCTAGTTTTTAATTTGATTCTTAAGAATCTTTTTTAATGACAAAATATTTTCTTTTTTTTTTTTTTTATGTTGAAAGCATTTAAATTAAAGAAAGAATCAATTAAAGAAAATATGTGACCTTTTAAATTATTTTTTCCTTAAAAGGACAATAATGTGAAAATGTACGTGAAGGGTGCGGGGGAGGGGGATTCAAAAATTTAAAGTATTTTCAAAATAATGATATTAAAATTTTTATTATTCTTGAAATTATTAAATATTTCTTACAAATATTTTTCCAATTTTATCTTAGTTTTGTGTAAATATATAATATGTTTACATAAATAGTCTTATATATTTTTAAATACTTTGTTTTTTTTTTTTTTTTTTATTCATTTTTCATATTTAAAAATAATTCTAAATTAAGATAAAATCACAAATTTTTTGATAATAATCTTCTTCTTCGTTTAGTGAAATTCTTTGGCCATGAAAATCTTTATCTCATATATTTTGCTTTAGAAATGTTTTTTTTTTTTTTCTTTTTTCATTGTCTTATATGAAATATTTTTAAAAATCTAAAAATATAAAAAAAAAAAAAAAAAAAAAATGGTAAAATAATATATTAAAATACAATCCGCTGTACAGCTCAATAATTTAAATTTGTTTTAAGCAAACTTATTATATAATTCTATATATAATACATATTCTTAGTAATAAAATAATAATTATTTAGAAACAAAAAAAAAAAATAAATATTCAATTTTTTTAATTGAAAAAAAATGTGTAACGGAATGCATTTAGAGCTAACATAAGCTTCTTATATTATAGGCTTATGAAAGAAAAAAAATATATTTAAATGGTATTTATTTATATTAAATTTTAGTAAAGAAAAAAAAAAAAACAACTAGAAAAAAGTAAAGAAAAAGAAAAGTTAAATTATAAAAATAAACATATAAATTTAAAAAAAAATTTTTTTTTTTTTAGTAAATTTATAACCATTTTTTTTTTTTTTGTTTTTTTTTTTTTGTATCATGCTGGAATGTCAATTTTGTTAAAAATATGTATTGGAATTGTTGTTTCCCTTGTTTCGCAAAGATGATTACAATAAAAACTGATGAGGTCGATAATGTTGTTGGATATTTTTTTGTTTTTTGATGATGATTTGCTTTTTTATGTGTTTCTGTTTTTTTAGTTTCTATTTTTTTTTTTTGTAATATTTTTTTTTTGTTATTATTTTTATTTTAATTGAATGTGGAAACATTAGGATTAGGGCCAGCTGATAGAGCCATTTTAGAAAGCGTTGAAAGCGATCGACGTGGAAAAATTGTTGAATCAGGATCCGAAAAAAGTTTTCGAAAGCTAAAATAAAATTTAGAAATACAAAAAAAAAGAAAAAGAAAATTTAGCGATACAAAATTTTATATTTACAATAAAAAAAAAAAAAAAAATAATGATAATATTAAAATATTTAATATTTTTTTAACAATTTGAAAAAAAATTGTTCTTTTTTTTTTGTTAAAATGCTTCTTTTAAAGAGCATATTTATTTATATTTTATTAAAATTAATTAATTATTAAAAAAATAAAAAATATAAAACTTAATTAAAAATAAATTGTGCATCTTTTTTTTTATTAAAAACAGGTAGATTTAAAACTGAAAAATAAAAATGAAAGAAGAAATGTGAAAGAAGAAATGTGAAAAGAATATGTAAAGATAAAATATAACCAAATTAAAAAATAAATGATAGCGAGTACACAAAAAAAAAAAAAAATAAAAAAAACTTATGTTTATGTTATTAAAATATAAAAATATAAAAGCTATACTCTTAGAAGCAAATTTTAACATATTTAAACAGTAATTTTGTTTTGATTTTTTAAATTTCTACTTGTAAATTATACTTATGTTTTTTATATTAATATTAAAAACCCATATTAATAATTTCAAAATTGAATTAAAGCAGTATTTAATATTTCTGACATTAAATTACTTTTTTGAAGGATCGTAAAAGATTTTATCAAAGTAAAAAGATTGAATCAAACCAATCAAACTTTTTAGGACAACGAAAAAAAACAAAAAATGAATAACAGTCTCGAAATAGAAACAGCTGTAATTTAGTCTTTAAAACCTTTGTTAGTTTTAAAGGAATCATACAACATTTATCAGTAACATAAAAGAAACATCTTTTAGAATATTTTTTCTTAAAAAATTTTAATTATTTGCGTTAGTAAATTGTTTTATTTTTTTTTGTATTTAATATTTATATGTATTAAACTATTAACTATATGTACATAATTAGTACTTAATGTATGCAATTATATTTAAGATATTAGGTATACAATTTTAATCTTGAAAAAAAAAATAAAAAATATTTCAAGCAAAAACAAGACAAATTTAAGTTAAGCTTTAAAATTTAAAATAACATACAATATTAATATTTTGTATTAAGCAAGGTTACCAGACGACAAATTTGAATTGATCAATGTGCTAGAGCAGGTAAAAGAATCATAAAAAAGTTAAGTAACCATTTAGCCGAAAAATAGATAAATTTGGAAAACTTTAATATTTTTTCATAACGGAACGCGTTAACTAAAAAAGAATTCTTCTGCTTCTTCTGATCTTTTAATCCCTAAAATGGGTATATGTCGACATTTTCCGAAGTTGAAGGAATGGCATTTATTTTTAATATGCAAGATAAAAGTTTTAAATTTATTTAAAAAAAAAAAACATTGTTATTTATTCTTAACCGCATGCTTAATTAACAGTAATTTATTAAATTTAAACATCTACGTTAAGAATTACCAAAACTGTAATTGAAAATAATTTTGCTATAGCAATTTATATATAGAGAATATTTAAGTTAAAATTTTTGAGTTCAGTCTATAAATACTTACAATTTACGAATGCCAGATTCGTTTGGTTTCTTTTCATCTGGATTATACCATTCATAAGGTAAAGGTCCTTGCACTGGTGCATCTTCATCAGGTGGTCTACAAAAATATTAAGTGTTTAAGTAAAAAAGAATAATAATAAATTATTTTAGACTTACGTTTCGCATTTAGGCGGTTCTTCTGCAATTTCATCAATTGAATCAGGTTTATATTTTCTTAATTCCTCAGTTAAATCATTGATTTTAGTTAATAAATCATCTCTTTCATTTAGTAACTCTTTTAATTCGCTGGTTGTATATCTTGGTCTATTTGGATCATCAATTTCATATTCTAATGAATTTGCTAAATCTTCATTTTCTTTTTCAGCCATACCTAAACGTTTTTTTAATTGATTTATTTCACGATGTTGATCTTGTAATTGAGCTAAGAAATCAGCTCTTTCTTCACATAAGGTTTTTACTTGAACCTGCAACATTTTTTGTCTTCGTCTGGAATCTCGTCCAGAATTAGTCAGTCTTTCAATTTGGATGTTCAACTATAAAATTTGTATTAAATTATTTTTTTTTTTAATTCAAAATTTTTAATTTTATAAAATAAAAAAAAAAAACTAAATATTTACATTTTCAATATCAACAACTTTTTCTTGAAGTTCTCTCTCTTTTGTTTTGTTTTCATCTCGTTGTTTATGTATTTGTTCTTTCAGCCTTTGCAGAATTTGTGTATCAGTTAATGCATTAGATAGTTCAATATTTGTTATACTCATAATACTGTCTGTTAAACTATTTCCAAGACCTGATGAATGCGCTGAAGCTGACTGTAAATCCTGTTGTTGTTTAATTATCCTTTTATTTTCTTCTTGCAAACTATTCACTAATTCAACCAATTCTCGAGTTTCTGTACGCCATTGATCTTCAATCAATTCTATTTCCTAAAATTGAAAAAAAAAAAACGATTATTGAAACAACATTAATAATTACGACTTATGATGAGTTAAATAACAAAAATTGGAAGTTCATTATTGTGAAGAATAATCTTAATAATACCAATCAGAACAATGAACCTTACTAAAAGTTTACAGGTTTAAATACAATTTAACCGAATTAAGAGCTGAATATGAAACCTAATTTGATATTTGGTTTGGTATTGACTACAAAATTTAGACTTTGCATCCGATATGAATACAAATAAGTTCTACTACTATACACAAATTAGTTGTTTGTCAACGAGTAGAAATTATGTTGTGGAGAGTTTTATGATCTGGGATTGATTTGACAACTTCAGTTCAGTTACAGTACTTTATAAAGGTATAGCATGTTTAAAATCAGAAATATGAGTAAAGTAATGCTATGTTTTGTGATGAAATGGTTGTGGTACCTAAACTCTATTAAAAATTTTTGTGTAGCACATTAGCGCTGTCGTGTACTGATTGCTCTGTTTGTAGAGTAAAGAAATATATATGTGCTATTGGAAAAAAAACTTTATTCGATAACATTTAATTGTGATAATTGTGATTTTATATTTAATTATGATTATATAATATCAAGAGGAGATTAAAAAAATCTAAAATATATGTAAGCTCTAATATTAAGTATTACTTTTTTGTTCTTTGCAAATAGCCATAAGATATACCATCATACTCTATATTTTATAAAGCCTATGATCCACTTTAACCTCAACAAGATTTTTTTGATTAATATGTACTTATCATTAATTGTCAAGAATATTTTAAATCTTAAATTAGTTTTCAAAAATGTTCTATATATCTGGATTATAATTATACATTAATCAAAAAATAGTTATTCACATACAAAAATACATTTAAGTATTTCATCTAAATATTTTTCCAAATGTATATGTATACGAAAAAAATCAAATAAATCCACCAAAATTATATTAAAACAATCCATGCTGATTTTCAACATAATATTAATTTTTACATATGTGTTTAGGAAAGGATTGTAAAGTCTAAACGTTGAATAAAAATGTAAAAGAAAAACAAAAATAGAAAAAAAAAAAAAATATATATATTCTTGACAAACACTTGTTACAAATTTTAAATTTAAATTCTAAAATTAACTTAATGATACTAATTAATTAATTTTTTTGTTTGTATATGTATAAAGGAAAAAAAAAAGCATTTTCTAAAAACACAATCTCTTTATAAAATTAGACTTTAAAATGCTTTTTTTTTTTTTTCATTATTTATTTTGAAATATACATTTATATTATATACATATATATTTACATATACAAACACATTGACACATTCATGTAAAAATGTGGATGCCTATAATATAATAAAGGGTCTTTAATCCTTTTAATAAACAAATCTTTTTTTTTTTTTGATTTTTCTTTCTTTTTTTGTTTGGTTTTATATCCCTGTTACATTTGCAGAAAATTTAACGAGGGTTGCTATCCGCAACGTAATAGAAATTAATGGTTTATATATATTTTATGGTTTTAGTTAATGTTTGCTTCCACAAGAACAAATTTTCTTTGTTTAATGTTAAAGGACTTTTAAATTTTTAAAATAGGTACCTAATATCGATTGATATGATTTTGACTTGGCAAATTTTATATTAATTTGATGGGGAAAAATTGAAAAAGATTTTTTTTTATTTAGCAATGTGACAAAAAATAAAAAATTAAATTATTATAAATTTTGTTCAAAAAGCTTTTTTTAATTAAATAGAAAGAAAAAAATTCTTTCAATATTTTTATAAGATATTGTTAAATATTCGTGTAATATGAAAAAAGATTAAGTATGTAAGTATTATTCTTCAAAAGCATATTTATGAAAATAGAAACATATCCTTCGATATTATTTTACAATGTCAAAGGCAATTATCGGTTTGCAATCACGCAAGAAAAACACGATAGATAATTTAGTGTATGTGTAATTGAATGTATATATGTATATAGCAATATTTTTTGATTTTACCATTTCTGATACAAATTTTTAATGTTTTACTATTCTAATCGAAAATTCTAATAGATATGCATGCTTACTGACGCTTTTTTAAAATCAAAAATCAGTCTTGGAGATAAAATAAAATAAGAAAATATAAGACAAAAAGATTCAGTAAGAAAAAGTTTATAAAATGTTTTAAAAAAATCAGTTATGTCCACAACAGAACCGATTGGAGGAACAGAAATTGAAAAATAAAAAAAAAGTTTTCACGCAAAATAAATTTCATTTTAATTAAAAATGACAGAAAAAAAACATGTAAAATGAGGACGAACCGAAAAGTTTGTTAAATCAAAAAGTGTTCTATGAAAAAGTTTTTACTCTTCGCTTATATATAACAACTTTTCCCTAATAATTTTTTTCATAATATTTTTCTGTTTTAAAATAATTTGTAAAAAAGGCCTTTTGAATTAAAGTAAAGTGGCCAAAGTTTAGTAAATATTTTTTAATTCGAGATATTTACGTCAAAATATTAAATATAAAATTTTATCGAATTCCGTTTTGCCATTTGAATTGTACACGTGCCCATAGACAGACAGACACCAAATACTATACCCAAAAACACTTAATTCTAAAAATTCTGGTTTCTATACGTACCGGAGAAATGCATATATGAAATTTTAGTGACATCACAATGCCTTCCTCATACATTACGCATCGGTAAAAAAAAGAATAATGAGGTTAAAAATCATCAATTGATCAAAATTGAAAATATGAAATAATAATTATAAAATATGGAGTTTTAAATATCCGAAAATGCAAAATATAACAATACATTTTAATACTTGTTGAACGCTTTAAAATACGCAGATTCGATTGACGATATTAAAATTTAATTTTTAATTAATAAACAATTGTTTGCGAATTGTTTAACTGTTAGACTGGTAAGCCTTATTACATTATTAATACATGTTGAAACAAGAGAGCTCATTAACTCTCATTAACAATGCACGTAGTGCATACTAACCTTATTACCAGAAGAATTGCTTAAATTGTAATCGAAATGCAATTAATTTTATTTATATTTTGTAATAATTTCATATTTGAGTTATAAGATGTAATGGAAATTGCTTATATTTGCATATTTGTTTGTTTATATATTAGAATATTTGAATATCCTTTCAGTTAAAAATCAGTGAAATTAAAATTGTTTATTTCTATTTGATATTTGTTTTATTATAACATGTTTATTTTTTTATAATATTGCTATACTTGTATAAAGTATTAATTATTGTTTGTCATTAATTTAAATTCAATATAAAAATAAAAAGCGTGACAGAATGACAAATAAATAAATAAATACACCGACGAGTTAATATAAAAGCATATAAAATTTTACCTAAACTAAATCTTCAACTCTGAGCCATGTATTCGAATTTAACCAGTATTCATTACAGCTTTTTTCTCTTATATTATTTATTAGGTTTCGAATCTGAACCATCTATTCGAATGTAAACCGTGTGCATTACAGCCGTTACTCTTACGTTCTTTTAATATTCTTTTAGAAATTCTTTCATTCTTTAATATAATTAAAAAATAATTCAATTTAAACTACACAATTTTTTAAAATTAAATACTTATGTACATATATACCTACAAAACTTTTATTTTATAATTTATCCTGCTACCAGATGAGTTAATACTATAGCAAGATACATAATACACAAACCATTTTCAACAAATGCATGAACATTTTTTTTTAATTAATTCTACATTTACCACAAATTTCAAAGGCAGAGCAAAAAAAATGTCAAAACAATACTTTTCGCTACCTAAAATGTTGTTACTTAAGAATTTATTTTTTTTTAAAAATACATCAATTGAAATAAAACATATAATGGGAAATAACTCCCCAATAGAGTTTGCAATTCCGGGATTTAATATAATTTTGGCTAATCAATATCCTGGCATTCCGCAATAATATCCCCGGAATTTTATGATTTCAAAATAATTATTTTTATACATTTTTTCTAACATTTTTTTTGAATTTTTAGAATGTTACTCTGGATAATTTATGTTTCTTAAGGTTATATTTTCAAAAATGAAAATTTGACATTAACAAACAAATTAAAAGTACAATTTAAAATGTACATTTTTATTTTTTTAAAGTAAAATAAATTAATTTTACTTTTTATTTCTTTTTATAATGTTCTATAATTTCCCTCATACGAGCTTACTCTATATTATAACAAGATTTACAAAAATTTTATGTTTATTCATATGGTATATGATTGTTGATAAAATAAAAAAGAGAATCCCGAGATCCCCCGGAATTCCCCGGAACATACATTTTTCAATCCCTAATCCCGGGATTGAAATTTTCCGGGATATTTGCAAACCCTACTCCCCAACTAAAATTAAAAAATAACATACAAACATTTTCATATAAAATATTCAGAAGTTAGATATTATAACGATAAAAGTTTCATAATGTGTCACTAATTTTAATGTTTGTGGTAGTTGCTTGATTTTCTGTTGTTGAAACATTTGTCCCGAAATTTATGGGAGTTATTTATCTTTTATTTTGACTACCAGATTTATTTCATTTAATATTCTAAATCCAAATTTATTGTATAAAAATTCATTTTAATCGTTCCTTTAGATATTTTAAGGTTTTAAAACTAAAACAAAATAAATAAATGGCAATATAAACATATCTTATTAACAAATGTTAGCGTAAAGTATAAATAGTTAATTATATGTTGGATGTTATTTAATTTTTCCTATTGAAAGTGTTTTCTTTTTGTTTCTTTTTGAAATAATTTCTTTCAACATATATGTATATGTAGGTCACTAGGTACTTGTAAGTAATTTAATTTTAGGAGTTATACCATTAGGAGTTTTTTCACAAAATCAGATTAAATAGATATGGATAATAAATATGTTACTTAAATTATTGTAACATATACTTTCTTAGAAAAAAAAAACATATAGGTACCTACATATATTTTTATTAAAATACTACACAGAAATTTAAGTTAATTAACTTAATTTAAAAAAAAAAAAATTTAAGAATCAAGATCCAACCTACAATAAAAATAATATTATGTTCTCATTTACAGTTAAAAAAAAAAAAAAAAAACAAAAACAAGATAATAAAATACAAGCAAGACTGCGTAATAAAAAATAATTTGTTTTATGTTGCCATTTATTTATTTTATATTTTAACTTTTTAAAAGTTAAAAAGTAAAAGGTATACGTCTACAAAATAAATCCCTTGCAACGTATCTACATATGAGAATATTAAAAAGTTTACTTACCAATAAATAAAAACATAAATAAGGATAAAAAAAAAAACGATATTTAAAAATAAAATTGAAAAATTCTTTAAAAAAAAAATTATAGCAAAATTTATCCATAAATATGTAGAATGTATATTGTATAAAAGAAATGAATAGAGGGATTTAAATAAATTTCCCAATTTATATTAGCCCCAGCCATCTTTTTTTTTTTTAATATTTTTTGTTTGTTTTTATAAATAGCCTCTAGACAATTTCTGTTAAAAAGTTTTAAACGACAACAAATCCCAAATGATATTTAAAAGCAGGGCAAAAAAAAAAAAAATAAATTCTTAATGTTAATATAGTTTATTATATAATTTTAATTAAATTTATATTTAAAATAAAAAAAAAAATTAATACGTAAATATTTTTTAATTCCCTTTCCTACTTAAAACAATTTAAAAAAAAAAAATTCAGTTACAGACAAGACTCAGATTCAAAGATTTGTTAATAAAATATAATAACTGATTTACTTAAAAAGGGGTACGATACACTTGGCAATTTTCATTTGAGTAGCTGGACATTTGATCAGTGAATATTTGACAAAAAAGACACGAAAAAGACATTTGGCAAGACAGACACTTAACAAAAAGATATTTAGAAAAATGAACCCTTAACACAAATACATTTGGCAAAATAGATACTTTCTCAGAGATAAACTCAGCAGCTCCTATCCAGAGATAACTAATAGCTCCAGTCCAAGTGCCCAGTTTTTAAAGTTATTAAATGTCCTTTTTGCTAATTATCCATTTTGCTTAATGTATTTTTGTTAAATGTCTTTTTGGTAAAATATGTTTTTTGCTAAATGTATTTTTGTCTTTTTTTGGAAAATATCCACTGATCAAATGTCCCATTGTCAAAAGAAAGTTTCCAATTAGCGAGCGGTTCCCGCTCAAAAGAGGTACTCACAAAAAATTTTAATTACTTATGATAAAGCAATCAAAATAATAAAGGAAAATTAATTTAATTAATTATTTTTTTAATATTAAAATTTAAAAATTAATACTAAAAATTTATATTTAAAATTTTTATATTAAATATAATATTGTTAGTTAAAATTTCAAGAAACATATTTTAACATTGAGGTTTAATTGTTTATCTTAGACTAGAGGCAAAATTTAATTTTTTTTTATAAACTTTTATAAAAATTTTGTTTTTTCAGTCCACTTTAACAGTTTTAATGTTGAGGATTTTTTCTTTTTAATTAACGAACAACTTAAAGGAAAAAATTTTGTAAAAAGTTTTCAAGCTATGAAAATATGTAACTTTATTTATGTTAAGTAAAATAAAAAATTTAATAGAACCAAAAAAAAAAAAGAAAAGAAAAGTTGTAGTTGTTTTTTTTTTTTTTATCCTGAAAATTTAATTAATTACCATTTCTTTTTTATTGTTATCAGAACGAGTTGCACTTAAAAATGAAAAAAAAAAAAAATTAAAAAAAAAGTTCAAAGGTTCATTTTTAATAGAGAACGGACAAAAAATAAGGGTTTTTAAAAATAATTTAAAATTTTTTTTGGATCAAATAAATTAAAAGTGTTACAACATTGACTTTCTCGTATAAATATTATTATATAAAAATAAAAAATTAATTATTTTATAATAAAAATAAATAGAAATTCTTTAAAATGCTTATATTTATTTATATAAAGTACATATATTCAGAATAATGAATTATGTTATTTGTTCCCCTACAAATTTTCATACCTATCTACCTTAATCTAAAATTTCCTAATCCTTATTTTCCCAGAAATTCTTCCTACATCCTTATCCCTAAAACTAAACTATACATTTTTCATTAAAGACCCTATCCTAAAGTTTGGTTTAAAAGAGTGGTGGCATTTAGTTGGTTAAAGCCCAACACTATCTTAGAGGAACTTCGCGCAGTTCCCTAGGTGGCTTTCGATGCTTCTCACCTTCCCTCATTAAACAAAAAAAAAAATATATAAAATATATAGTGTTTATATATTCACGTAATTTTGATTACAATTACTTATAGAATTTATTTAAATTTAACTTATTTTCTCATATACAAAAACAAAATCGTGTAAAAAATTAATAACTGCTACCCTAAAATTTATTGCAGGAGCCTAAGCCTGCGGTATAAAAGGTATTTGAGTAGTTTAATTTGAGTATTTATTTCTAAAACTTTTCTTTTTGAATTATTTATTATGTTTTTGTTTTTATTTATTTTTAATAAACGGTTTTCTTGTCGGATCTACCACAAAATTTGATTTTGTTTCAGGTTTTGAATACAAAACTCTAATGCTAAATATTATAATTATAAATGGGCACACGAACAAGTATACAAAATTTATTCAAGTTAATTCGGACAATTTTTTGTTGTAATTTATAAATAAAAAAAAATTTTATTGTAATGATGTATGTGCGCTAATATGTTGTATAAAGTACAAAATTTATTTCTTTAAGATTCATGGTTGAACGACTACTTTTATAGCTAATAAATTTTACTCGCACATTCTTACAAACCTATAATATGTTTTATATGACATCCCCATTGGATTTTTGTCAATCAATCTCATTAATTCTTGACTTATTACAGTCTCGTCAAGTTTTGAAATTTTTTATTGTAAGCAAATTGTTTTAAATTTTGCGGAAAGCTTTTTGGTTTTGGTTAAGGGAAATCTTTGGACAAGCGAAATCTTTGTTATCTTATAACATTATACAATAACATCCACAAACTTATTTATGTTTGAATATACACTCCGTGCATGACACATTTTCAATAATTATTGTATTTGCTTAAAAAGATTGGGACTCATCAAAATATCGAACTAAATTTATTTACCATTTTAATAATAATTTCATCTACACTATAGGTACGTACATATATATAAATAGAAAATTAGAAAAGTTATATATAACAAGAAAAAATCAATCAAAAACCTTAATTAGACCCATGGTAGAATGTGAAGTAATAAATGAAAATTAATTTTCTTTTTAATTATTACCGACCGCATACAATTATGTATAAGGTAGGTATTGTTTTCATATTAAAAATTTGTACCCGAGATTTTGGCAAATATGCACTACTCCGGTGTGGAGAAGGCTGTAAACAATTTTTTAGCATGATGTCCGTCTGAGTGTGTGTGGGTGCGTGTGTGTGTGTGGGTATGTCTGTGGGCACGTGTACAGCTTAAACGACTAAGCGGTTTTTTTTTCAATTTCATATTTAAGGTTTTGACATAAATATCTCGGATTGATAAGCTTTTGGAGCAAATCGGACAACCGCAAGTGGTAGTTTACTAGTGTACTTTCTAAGTTTTTTACGAACATTTCTTAACAGAAAAATTTTATGAGAAAAATTATTAAGAAAAAGTTGTTACACACTTAAAGAGGAACAACTTTGTCATAGAACATTTTTTGATCCGACTAACTTAAATTTTTATTTAATTTTTTTTTCTAACTCTAAATTTCATACATAACACCCCATATAAATTTATATGCACAATTTTTTTGTTTTTTTTTTGTTTTTCTAAAAATTTATAGACATACTTATATCTATCCATATTATTCTTTTGGTGATGACATAAAATTAAAACGGTAAAATGTTTGTTAGCAGATTCAATTTTAATCTTATGTT
Organism: Poecilobothrus nobilitatus; assembly: GCA_947095535.1. Classification (NCBI taxonomy): domain Eukaryota; kingdom Metazoa; phylum Arthropoda; class Insecta; order Diptera; family Dolichopodidae; genus Poecilobothrus; species Poecilobothrus nobilitatus. The sequence goes on along the minus strand of OX352773.1, from coordinate 23,585,117 downwards.
TGTTTTGTATTTTTTGATATTAAATATTTAATATTTTTGAATGAAAAAAAAAAAAAAGCATGTACATTACAATATAATAATGTAAATGGATGTATGAATGAATCCACATATTATATTTTTACGATTTAATTGCTTATTATTGCTATTGAATAAAACAAAATGTTGTTAAATTATTAGAAGTTATTTTGCTTTGATATAAATTATTATGTACAAAAATATCTGTAAATTTTGGCATTGTACTTTTCGTGTAATGGCGGTCGGTCCTGTGGTGGAGACAGCTGATTTTTTTATTTTTTATTTAATGTTAATCAGAATTCACTAATTAGGTATTTTAAAAGATTCATTATTAAAATATAGGAGTACCTAAGTATATAAGAGAATCAAAACAAAAAAACAATTGAAGATAAAAATTGTAATAAAATTGTATATTGAGTAAAATGATTGAGTAATGACCGACGGATTATGAAATATTTAATTTCCAAAAGTATTATTTTTGTCCTAATTATAATAAGTATTATACCTAATTAACAATTATTATAATTGTTATGCATATATATATAATATATGTATTTATAAATTTATTACAATTTTTGATTTTAAATATAGTTTTACCTATATAATTGTATACCTAGGCAACATAAAGTTACTATGTTTAAACACTTCAATTTGACAGAAATGTTTTTTTTTTGTATAGGTACGTATATATGTGTATACGTTTACACGAAGCATTCAAAATATTTAATTTAAAAAAATATTTTGAAAAAATGTTCTTAATAAATTTCACACTGTCCGTCCACTTTATTTTTACACCGTTTAACACAAAGTTTTACATTTTTTATAAAATTTTTACAGATCATGTAACCATTTTTTTTATGTAATCCCACCTATTTACCTAACGTATTTCAACAAATATTGAGAAAAACAAATTTAATTTCAAATCTTTGCTGTTGAATATTTTTTTAAAACTGAAAACGTTAAATGACAGAAAATTGTTATAAAAACTTTATAAATCATTATAAAAATTATATACAGTTAATGTTTTGAAATTTAGTGCAAAATTGTTTAGATGAACTTTTTAAGTCAGAACCCCAAAACAGAAATTTTAAAAAATACTTCAGAAAGTCTTTTTGAACAGGGGTTCGATAGCTAATTAAAGCATTAAAAATTTAAAATTTAGACTCCTGTGCGATTTTTTTTTTTTAAATATAAGACACAGAAATTAAAGCTACACCATTTATATTTTAAAATGTAATAAGTATTGACTTTTCTTAACTATATACAATTTTCTTAAAATGCCTCTTGCAGATATCTTTTTGACTTTTTACAAATTTTTTAATTTTTCTTTTTTAAATTCAAAAAAAAAAAAATTTACAAATTTTGATCCAAAAGAAATCACAATAATTCTAAAATATTTTTATTATCTTTTTAAAATTATATACGTCTTAAAAATTTTTGTTTTTACATACACATACTACCTTGTTTCGTATTATATTCTTTAATACCTTAATCTCAGGCTTACATTTTTGATTTATGTATGTAGTATGTATAACTATATATATATAAATATGTAAATCTTTTTTAATTTTCAAAAAAAAGAAGAAATTATAAGAATCCTTATTTGAATTTCGATTAGTTTCATTTGTTCACGATAATCGATGTTGACGGAAAAATAAATGGTGAACGGCATATTCAAATAACAAGAACCAAAAATTGCTAAAAGGATATTTTTTTGCCTTTTTTGTTTTGTTTTTTTTTTTTTTTTGAATTAAAATGAGAATTAAAGATTTATAAATTTTCTAAATATTTTCTTGTATTAACTGCACCGAAATTTCAATATGTTTTTTTTTTTTGTTTTTTTTTGTCTTTATATTAAGAGGTTTAAATAATTTATTTTGTGCACAGAATATCCTATTTATTTTTTTTTTTCTCATTTTATATAGAAATTCTTTATGATTGTATTAAGAAAAGTGTACAATTTTTATTTTTTTTTTTCACAAAAAATTCACAACTACAATATAATATGAAAAATTTTTAATTTTTTCTCTTATTCTGTAGAACCAATTTTCATTACATACATATTATGAAATTCAATTTAAGTTTAGAATTCTAAAAAAAAGATAAAATGTATATATTCTAAGAATTGTATCTTTTAAAAGAGTAAGTGTAAGTAAGTGATTGATTTAATTTTATAGACGAAAAATTTCAAAACTTTTCATTTTTTGATGCTAGGTTTATACCTTTTCGGTACCATAAGTAATTGTTGACATTTGTCGATTGCAACAATTATATAAAAGAATTATTTATAGAATTTATTAGAAAGTATTTCCCATTCAGTTGATTAACCATTGAAAATTTCCCGCAATTACCCGCAAAATATCTAGCCCCACATTTGAAAAGAAAAGGATGCTCCTCTTGACTGTTTCTTTATAAGATGCAGTCAAGTAATATTACAGAACAAACACATACATTTTAAATCAAAATGTACACATCATGTTCAACTAAAAAAAAAAAACTCTTCCACATAAATGAAAGATTATACATTATGATAGTGCTAAAAAGTGTGTCTTTAAGTTGTATGTAGTAAAATTCTAAATATTACTTTAAATATACAAAATAGGCAAAAAAAAATGTATTAAAGTTGTAGCTTAATGTGCGTTACCACCTTTGATATTATTGCATGAAATATAATTTTTTTTTTTCCTTTTCCTTTTCCTTTTTTTTTTGTTTTTTATATTTGAATGAAATGAAACCCTCTCATTGACCTTACTTTAACGATTTTATAGCTTTTATATATTATGATACTGCATGATTTTGTATTCTTTTTTTTTTTTTTTTTTTGTCTTTTAAATTTATTTTGCAAGTCAACAACAATATTTGTAAAAAAAAAATAACATTTTCTTCTTATTGTATTTTTCATAAAAGTAACAAACCAAGATGTAACAAGATGTATATAGAATCAAAAGGATTTTAAAGTAGCACATAAGTTTAAAATTTTTAATATAATGGCAAGTTTTTACGTAAAAATAAGAGTTTATGGAAAATTAAGTTTTGAAACATTCCAAAAACAAAAAATTATAATTTTTTTTTTATGAAAAACAAAAATGCCTGAGGTTTATTTAAATTTTTCTAGTGTTTTTACAAATTGATTCAGTAATCATTCATGTGAATTTGTTTATTTAAGATGAAATTTATGAATATATGCATAAACAATTAAATGTTAATTATATGTATATACTATGCATGTACTTATAAAACAATATATTTTATATTAATTATACATTTTAACTATTTGTTTCAAGACGATTGTAAAGAAACTCACACTAATGACAGTATATAAAATAATATCAAAAAGTAAAGAAATAAACGTAAATAAAATGGTGTAATTTTAACATATAAGTTCGATAAAAAAAAAATTTATTATTGAAAACAAGGAAAAGTCTATTCTCGTTCATTATAATTTTTCTATTTAAATTTTTATTATTATTATTTATATTGAAATTTAAATAAAATTCAAATTTAATGCGGTACCTAATTTGCACGAGGAAATTGTCAATGATAAGTGCACAGATGCACCAAAATTACAGGCTTATGAAAACTACCTTTATTTTAGACCATTTAAAGCTCTTACAAAACTTTGAAATACAAAATTCTTTAACAAATGAATTTATATATATTAAGTTTCACAAAACCATTCCGACAAAATAAATTTTTAAATGATCTATCCATCAGATCTATATCCATAATTAATTTTTCATTTGGACTTTATCTATTCTTATCATTTAAAAGTTTATAAAACCGGCAGACATTTTGTTTTAGACAAACTTTTTAATAATATACTAATTTTGAAAATGCGCCAAAAAGAGCACGAATGAAAATGTAAAAAATTGTTTATCCTTTTTTTCATTTTTTGTAATACAGATAAAAGAAAACAAAATTTTTTCTTTTGTAAAGTTATTTTTTTAATAACGACAAAAAAAATGCCAGAAATAATAACAGTTTTTTTTTTCGCATTCTTCCGCTTACATTTTTAATATATACATACCATATTTAAAAAAAAAAAAAAAAAAGCGGGATTTCCTTTGTTTTGTTGTTTCGGACAATTTTAATGCGGAGAGCATCAAGAAAAGTTAGTTTTTTTTTTCAATCATATTATAAATGTCTTCATAATTCGAAAAGCAGTTAGGTATTTTATAAAAAAAAAAAAAAAAGATATTAAAGAAAATCAACAGGACTTTTTTTTTTTTTAAATTCAATGACGAAAATCCTTAAAGAATATAAAATTTAACAAATACCCAAAAGAATATTCTAAATAAATATTTAAATTATTTTTATGAAAATAAAAATAAATTTATAATAATTTTACTTTATTGATCTAATTGTATGACTTCTATTACTTTTAAAGCTATTTGAAAGTAAAAAAAAAAATAAAAAACTGAAAAAATCTAATTTAATTATTTAATTTTGCTTATGCTTTTACTTTATTAGACATCAATCATCATCAATCATTGAAGACATCATATTTCAATTGAATCGTAATTTGATTATTCTCAACCGTATTACAAAGTTTTGAAAATTTTTTATTTTCAAAAATTGGCATAACTAGCTTGTGAACATTTTCTTTTTTAACATATTAAGATTAATGCACACTGTAACGTCACGTGACCGTAATTTTTATTTCTTATGAATGCATTCAGACTGAACTATAATGACGTACATACCGACATCGTACTTTAATTTTAAATTTCGCTCTAAACAATATTTTAGTTTTGCGGCAAAAACGTTTGCATGTCGCCTTGTCGGTATACAGTGTGATATATCTACTGGAAATGTATATTATACTTAAATGAAAATTAAAAATAAAATCATCGTTATGTGTGAATATGTTAATCTGAAGACAAAGATAATTCAATATTAATCTGTTTTAGTGGAAATCCACTTTAAGTCTTTATGTAAGATTCAAACTTAATTGGTAAAACCATTCATTTAGGACAATAAAAAATCGAAAAAGTTTTAAGTTACAAGTCTAGTGTCGTAATGAGTTAAGGCATCTAAAGGTTATAAATTTTTGTTTTGATTCTATATCTTGTGGATTTAAAATGATACACGAACAAAAAAAAAAAAAACTTTTTGACCTATAATATACATATATGTACGTATATATTAGATAGATATACAGTTGTGTTTGTAATACATAATTGTAAAGCTATATAGGTAAAAATGTAAAAAGAAAAAAAAAGTACATTTAAAATTTATATTTGAGAGAGTATTCCTTTGTATAAGGATTATATTTTCAAATGTGTTATTTTCAACTTGCTTACAATTAAGAATATTTTCAGTTTTTTGTTAGTATGGTTTTTTTTTAAGACATTTAGTTGTACATTTATTTTTTTTTTTTTTTTTATTTAACTTTATTGTATACTTTTGCCAAACTATTTGTTAAAAAAAAAAAAACATTTTAGTCCCAGTATGTTCTGGTTATGTATTACAATATTCATGTAAATTTATATGAAAGAAGAAAGTTTATCGCTTTCCCTTTTCTTATAATACTATTCCTTTTCCTTGTCGACTTACTTTTTTTTTCTTTCACATGAAAATGTATGTGAAAAAAAAATGTATATATTTATAAATTTGCGCAAGAATAGATTTAATGTTTTTAAATTTATAAAACATATCACATACTTTTATTCACATATAAATAAAGAAATATGTATTTTCATTTTTAATCGACAAAAGAACGTACTTACCTATATGATTTTTCTATTTTGATGAATTAAAATTTCACTGTCTCTTTACTTTCCAAAATAATCGGAATTTCAAAACACATTTTGAGGTTAACAGTTTCCCCGAACAAATCGAAAAATCGGACAAAAATGCTAAAATGAATAACTTTCGAAGAATGTGATTTTTTTTTTTTAAGAGAAGCGGTGAAAAAATTGAAGGTCACTCAAAGGTGTTCACCGAACACCTTTGAGTGTAAAATCGGACAAAAATGCTAAAATGAATAACTTTCGAAGAATGTGATTTTTTTTTTTAAGAGAAGCGGTAAAAAATTGAAGGTCACTCAAAGGTGTTGCTCTAGGTAAAGTTGGACTTTAATCAACATGATGCTATATTTAGTATTAAAATCGAGTATAATATTAAAGCGGGGGAAGCGGTAATTTAAGTAAGAGTAATGATGGAAAACCAATTCAAATTCAAATAGCATATGAACACAATAATATTGTATATATGAAAATTGTTTATTTTATGTTTACATTTACATATATTTCTTTTTGAATAAGTATATATGTATCTCATTTATTCGGTTAGTATATATTGGCTAGCACAGTAAATTCTCAATTTTAATGACTTAATAATTCTCAATTTAATTTATAAAATAAAAATAGAAGAAAGTTCAAAGTACTAATAGAAATTATAAAGTAGAATTCCAAATTTTAAGTTTAATTTAAGATATTAGAATACACGTATAGTACAACTTAGTATACACACATAGTACAAATGTCCAGGATTTTAGTGAATACAACATTAAAATTTTAACTTATCTTATCAGAAGGTTCAAACTTTACAATAATTTACTTTTGAAAATAAACATTTTTAAAAAGAAAAACGAGTTTTTAAAAGATATTCACCAAAAAATAAATAAAATTAGGTATCTATAAATAATTAGTTTCATAAGAAAATGTTTTTTATAACTTTTACTGTAACCCTCTATACTGTAATTTAACAAAAAAATTTTACATTTCTTATTCTTTATAAAGCCGAAAAGATTATTTGCACATTTTAAATACTCTTGGAATGTAAGTCATATCGTAATATTTAATTCAATAAATTTTTTTTTTTTTTTTGGTTTACCTATAAAAAAAAAAAAAAAAAAACAATCACACACACGAATTCACAAAAAAAAAGAAAAAAATTTAAATCAACAACTTAAATCATATTAAATTTTATGGAATAAAACACAGAAGGTTTCTTTTCTCTAATATGTTTTTCCTTTTATATTAATCTTTTTTTTTTGGCTCCTTTTTTTCCGAAAATCAATATAAAAATTTCAAATTTTTAAAAATAAGAATTACTTACTTTTTATTTATTAAATTAAATAACTAAATAAAATAGTAAATTTGGACATTATTTTGTGTATATAACATTATAATGTTAAAAGGTTATTCAATATCCTTAAAAAAATTAAATGTTTGTGTATGTATGTATTATATATAATCAAACATTTTAAAATTTTATTTTGCCAAATAGATAACCAAAAGATATTTTTAGATGATAAAATGATATTCATAACGGTTGAGAGCTTTTAATAATTGGATAAAATTCTCTTTAAATAACTAAAAAAAAAAAAAAAAAAAAATAAATAAATAATAAAACACTTTCGGTCTTGTTAACCGCACATAGAATCAAAATGAAATGAAATAATATTTTGTAGTTGTTTTGGATAGTTATATAAAGATGGAGTATGAGATTTTTTTGGAATTTCCCATTAAACACCCACACATAATATATATTATATATACAATAATATTTTAGTTACTCATAAAAACAGAAAATAATAAAAAAAAAAAAAAATGTGAATCCTTGAAAATAAAAAACTGTAAAAGTTTTGAAATTTATTTGAATGGCGATAAACTTTTGTAAAGAAAATACCAGGATTATTATACAGTTTTACTTGTGAGCTATATATAGTATAAAATTAAGGTAATTCTTATTAATGCTGTTTTGTACAGTGTATTTAAAGTACTAGAAGAAGACAACAAAATTTTTATTACAGACTTAAGTATTTTCAAAATGAACTAAAGGAATGGAAAAATATTTTATTTCTGGCCTATTTTAAGGTTAAGAAAGATTTTAGAAACATTTGAAGTCTATCTGTTTTTCTTTTTTTTTTTTTTTTTTATCAAAAAGTCATACTGACAAAATTGCATCAATTTTGTAACAAATTAAAATATTTTTTTTTTATGAATTTATTTATAAAAAAAAATAAAATTTAGTACAAAATATTAAATTAGGAAAAATTTTGCTTCAGAAAAAAAAATGACTCCTGATTTAAAGGATTTGACTAAAAAGATGACTAAAAACTAAGGAGATGACTAAAAACGGTTTAATTAAAAGTAATCGCAAAAATGACGGACTGTTATTTAATTAAATTAAGAAGTTTCTTTAAGACATAATAAAATAATACCATAATTATTATTCATGTAAATAAAATAAGAAAAAAAAAAACCAAAGAACAAAGCAAATAAAGAAAAAGACTATAGATCAGATAGTTCAGATAAGTTCAGATAATTCTTTTGCGAATTTTCAAAACAAATTTTTAAAAACAAAAATTCCTTTAGTCAAAATGCCAAATGTCCTTTAATCAAATATGTTAAAAAATTGATAAAAGAAATTGGTACATTACTACCTTATCCTAGTTAGAAAAAAAGGTTAGCACATCGCATTGATTGCATTGAGGTGTGTGGTTTTTATGTTGAATTACGCAAATAAAAATAAAACAAAATTTTTTTTTTCAACCAACGGTTTTTAAAGTTAAACATTTTCAAAATGTTAACATAATCGTACGTTATAAAGCAATATAAATTATTGCTATTTATAAATAAAAATGAAATTATGGAAAAATAAGTTTTGAAAGGTCAAAATTTTACTAAAAAAATTACATAAGATAAGAAATTTATTTTAGTCGAACATGAGTTATGTCGAATCTAAATTAAAAATATTTTCTCATAAAAAATAATTTTTCCTATGAAAATTCCCTACTCTTTCTTTCTATTTTTTTTCGCAAATTATAGTTATTTATAAAAACAAAAAGTATTGAAGAATTAGTTATGGGGAGTCCGAAATTTTGCAAAATTACATTTTTACTTATATAAGTATAAATTTAAATTCCAAATTGTAAAGAAAAATTTTGTATTATTTTATTTTAATTTATATAATTTAAGAAAATTTCCTGCGGTTTTGATAATTAAAAAAAACGTTTTATAACACTTACAATATTATATTAAATTAAATTTATAAAAAAAAAAAAATCTTTCCATGATCAAAATGAATGCAAAAATAAAAATGGCAATTTAAACGTAATAAAACCGACATATTATGTTTATAGTATTTTTAAGGATAATTTGCAATCTACTGGGATTATGTTTAGGAATTGTAATATTTTCTGTACTTATGTCAGCGAAATTCTATTTATTCAAAATTAATTTGAAATGCTTTCAACAGGATATTTTTAAATTAAAAAATCGTTATTTCGATATTAAATTACGAGTTTTCATTTAATGACATTAAGGACTAAGGAGGTTAATTTAATTTTTTTTTTTTTACTAAGATTAGATTTTACGTAGACAAAATTAGATTTTTTTTAATTTTATTTTTTTATTTTTCAATGTGATCTCTTCTTGTCAATTCGTTTTTATTTTTTTCGCTTGATTTTAATGTTTGAAGCACTTGTTCATTCCCTTTTACATTGCTATTTTTTTTCCCTAAAATATTGGATTCCCAAGAATATTGATTAGGTCATGTCTTTTCCCGTTCATCTTTTACCTTGGGGTAACCAACTTTTCAAATTAATTATGTAAAAAAAATAAAAAAAAAACATCAGAATATAAAAAAGCATCCCCAAAAGTATGCAATCATTGTTTTTTTGTAAGTAATATCATTTACATTCAAGTTGGAGGAGCCTGAATGGTCTAGTGATTAAGCAAGTTACGTAATAACTGACGCAGTACGGGTTCAAATCCTGTACAAGTAACAGATGTTTTTAATTGTGAAGAAAAGTACTAAAAAAATAGTTTTTCTTAACAAATTACCCTTGCTACCAAATACATAATGTAAATAGTAATATATAATGTATAATATAAACAATAAAACAATATGTGATTTGTAATCTTAATACAAATAAAGTTTGAAGTACTTTACGTAATAGAAGTATTTTACAATTAATTTAGAACTTCAAATAAAATTTTTCATGTTACATTAATACATGGTGTTATAAAGTATAAAGTAAAATAGAAAAAGAAAAAAAAAAAAAGCATTCATTAAAAATTACCACTCAGTAAATAATCGTAAATATAAAGACATTTTTAAATGAAACTCAAATTTAAAGAACATTAAAATTTTAAAGTTGAAAAATTGCCACAGGATATTTCCGCAAAAAAATCAATTTTAATCGACAGAATTTTCTAATAACCATTTAAAATGGGAATATTAAATTGAAAAAATAATAGGAAAAATAAAGTTTAGTATTAGAGAATGATAAATTAAGTTAAAGTTTTTCAAAGTAACTCAAAGTAATATAAAAAATAGATAGCAATGCAATACTAATGGTAACCTTAAATAAAAAAAAAATATTTATAAAAAATCATTTAACTTAAAAAATGTTTGTCTCTTTTTGAAAATTTCTTTTTTTTTTTTTAAATATCCTTCTTTAATTCTAAATGATGCCTTTAAGTGATTGGATTCAAAGTTATTAATATTTTAATCTATTTATGAATTGATTGAACCATCAGTAATAAATAATAATTGATAAATTGGTTTTCAATCAAGAATTTTACTATCATCATATTTTTAATAAGATTGATAGTAGCTTTTGGTTTTTTTTCTCATTTTACTATCAATATTGTTTGTATCCCTTTTAAATGAAAGGCTAATTTAATATAACCGTATTTACTCGTATCTACTTTTTCTCAAAGGCTGATATAGTTGGTGGTATAAAGGAGTTTTACTCTATAAAAGCAAAGCAAAAATTAGAAATATTAAGTTTATATTTATAATATAAATTTAAAGTAAATTTAAGTTTTTAATAAGAATGTACAAAGAAATTGTTTAGAGAAGATTTTGTGCATATAAGTACAATATACAAATTCATAAAATTTCATGAGATTATGTAAATAACACAAGTAAACATGTATCTACACCACCTTCAATAATTGGATATTGGATGGATAACAAAAAAAATTGGAAATTAATTTTTATCATATTTTCAATCATTATAGTAATGAAACAAATTGGAATTTATTTAGTAGATAAAAAATTAAAATTAGTTTTCGCTAATATTAATTTAGTTTAATTTTTTGCATTTTAAAATAGTACGAAATATAGAAATTTTATTTAAGAAGAAATGATAACAAGTGACGTACAGCAGAGTTCGATTGAACTATTACTATTCAAGACCATTATTATATATTGATGATATTTACCCATCTAAATCTAAAGGAAAACCTTCAGACGAATCTTAAATACCGTGATAACTCTGAGAAAATGATTCGTACATATATGTAAAATGACCTCCAATTAATAGATAAATGGTTAACTAAGCTTATGAAACTAGCTTATGAAAATAAACTATTCAATTTTCAAAACACGTTTCAATATAAATGTGCTAGTGTAAAAATTGTTGCAAATTAAAGATTTGAACAAAACAGATTTGAACTATCTCAACAATCTTTGCAAGTATTTTTATGACTTCTTCGCATATTTCGACATACTGTGCCAGTTCGTCAGCAGCAATGAATTTGTATTTTTTGAATACAAAGTTCTTCACATATTTCGACATACTGTGCCAGGTCGTCGGCAGCAATGATTTTGTATTTTTTGAATTTTTCATCTATCATTTCCTTGTTTCCCGCAAGCATTTTTAAGATGTTTCAAGAACCATGTAAATTGGCGTAGCAGTTTTCTCTGAAAAGGAACCCAAAAAAATATACTTCCCTATTTATCTTATGTAGAAAATTTTTAAAGTTTTTTTTTTAGGTACTTTTGTATTGTTTTTTTTTTATGTTGTGTATTTACTATTCCAATTGCGGAAAAAAAATTTCTTTCAAAATTTCAGCTCCCTATTTCAAGTCGTTTAACAGCTAGTGTGCATACAGAGGAACATCCAGATACACAGACTAACAGACTCATAGCCAAATTTTTAAGCATTTTTGAAAAATTGTATGCACGCTAGCAGTTAAAAATTCAGAACGGCTCAAATTACAAGTACGAAAGTTTTCTTAAAATTTTCGTTGAAGCCTTGGTTACATTTCCCGTGTTGACAGGACATTGCATTGCAGGATTTGATCCTATAATTAACGGTTAAATTGATCATTTTGAAAAACAGAGCCGGAAAATTGGAAAAATAAATCCATTTCAAATAGTAATTCAGTAATCCAAATAGTAAAATTCTGTGTAAAAATGCAATTCTTGTATATTTGAATTAAATTTTTTTTTTGCTTAATATTCGTATTATATATTGTTAAACGTAAATTTATACTTAAATTAACTTATGTTCAATAAAAAAAAAAAAAAAATAATGAAATTAAAAACAAAATTCTTACATTTTATTTGTTAAAATATATACAGTCAAAATAACATATGCAATTTATTATAATTAATCCATTGATAATAATATCATAAATATTGGATATTTTTATAGCGAAATACTATACATATTGATGTGTTTTAACTGAAAAATAAAATTTAATATTTCAATTGAGTAATAAAAATTTTAAAAATTCAGTAATTCAACAACAAATTTAATGATTTTATAATTTAATAAAATAATACTCATCAGTTTTGTTGGTCCAAATTATTCAGAAGAATGTGAATTAATATTTTTCTTCTCAAAATTTTATCTTGAAAGAATTGCAGACATTTACTTACAATTTTTCTCATATCCTTGTTTTAAATCTTCAAAAAAAAAAAAAAAATCTTTACTTTATAGTTCTTGTGTGTCTTATAGTTAAATACTGTAGGTCAGTTTAGACTCCTAAACCAATTTAACCTTAATAATCTTATATTAAATTTTCTATTCTACAGTTTAATGTTAAAGTACATATAACATTTAATATCTAAGTACTTAACGTCATATTTTTTTGATATTGAAATATTAAACAATATTCAATGTAATATATTCCTATAGAGAAAAATTTACATTTTCTTAGAGTAAATGTATAATATCATTCAATCTGTCAGTTTTAATTTAAGATTATATTTTACCTTCTGATTATTCTCATAATTTTTAAATTATTATAAGAGAAGATTTTCCATTTTCTTCTTTTTTGATTAGATTAATTTTAGCATATTTAAATGTGATATATAAATGAATGACAGAAATATATATATACATGTAAAGTGTTATTGTGGACAGAAATTATAAAGTAATAATTATAAATAATTTGTTTACTTTAAAATAGTCTTTAAGAATTTAGTATTTCATTATTGCATTATTCATTCAAGGACATCAAAGAAAATTCAATTTTTTTTTTTTTTTTTTTAACTAAATTTTTTTAAATGACATTTTATTGATTTTTATATTTCTTGCAATACGTACTACGTATTATACTTATGTATTCAAAATTGAACTTGACGGAATTATTTTATTCTTTATGTTCATGAATGTAGATATTATAAAATATTTAGTTAAAATGGACGATTCTTGTATATATAAGCCATATAGAATAACGTTAAGTTTAATTTAATTTTATTTTTAATATTTTTTCTTCTTTTTCTTTTTTTAGTGGATTAATTTATTTTTTCTCATTTTCTTAAAGTAATTAAACCACAATTTTATAGTCTCTGAGTCTAAATAAGATTATGTCATTACAGATATTTCGTTTATAATAAAAAAAAAAACTATATATTTAGTTATAAAATGATCAAAATCTTTCAGATTTTGTTTGATTAAGTAAAGATTTACAATTTTATAATTACATATATTTTATTCTTGTTTTGTATATACCAATATATCAAAAATATAGAAAAGGATTAAATATATAAAATAATCACGTTTATAAGAGCTGTTAAGAACAAAAGAAGAAGAAAATAAAAGTTAAGGTCAAAACTAATTTTATTCGGTAAACATTCTTTTAAATTATATTACGAAACAAGTCAGTGTTAAAACTCATTAAACCCTATCATTTTTTGGATTTTTTTTTTTTTGTATAGAATTCACAGAATTTCAAAGATTAATTTTGTTAAAAGAAACTTAACTGATTAATGATAATTGGATTTCTTTTTATTTATATTCTAAAGCTTTACTTCTAAAATTAAATGTGCCAACGGAAATGCATCAACGGAAATGCGTCAACGTTTTTGCTTTGTTATTTGAACCGACGTAATTCAGCCGTAATGGTTTAAGTAATAAAATCAGTTATATCAAAATGAACAAACAAAAAGTATCTTTTTCTACATACTATAGAGAAAAAAAAAAGATGAAGAAGAGATAATTTTGTTGAACTTAGCTGTAGAAAGAAATGTTCCAAAGTAGGAAAAACGAGGATGGTTTCGAAAATTTAATTAAACTGCATTTGTTTAAAAGCGAAAAAAAAAGAATCAAGAATATTTCCGTTTATCACAATTTTTATTTCAAAATATTTTGAATTATATATTAAAGATGACATAGACTTAGACACTTCCATATACAGAAAGAGAAAATAAATATTTCCAGAAGAAAAGTTATGCATAATTTTAGGATTTAAGATATTTTCATTTTATTTTAATTTACAAAATTATTTTGATTGAATTCAGAAATTGATCGTAGAACATTACTAGCTTCGACTTGTATATGTTTGCTCATTGCTATGAATAAAATTAATATGATTTTTAATTAATTTCGATACAAAAATATTAAAAGGAGTTTTGCTTTTTTTTAATGGATTAATTAATTTTCAATTTGAAATTTTTCAAATTATTTTCAAAAATACGAATTTTTCATTAACGAAATTGCTTTTAAATTAAATTAAATTAATTTCAATGCAATAATGTTTAGTTGAACATATTTATGTTAACGTATATAAATTCGCAGTCGAAATTAACAACCCATTTAAATGATTTCTGTGTATTTAATACACAACGCAAAAGAGTTGAAACAATTCTGTTGTGCGTTTCCGTCGGAACATTTTAATTGGTAATCAACAATAACACTTGTTTTTTTTTTTAACTTTTTAAAGCTAACAATTTTTAAATTTATATTTTAAAAAGTACATAAGTTACAAACTATTCAAATTTTTGAATTTATTCCAAAAATAAATAGTTAGGTACAGAAATATTTATCTAATAAATAAAATTTAGAAATGTTTATATCTTACTTATTCACACTGGTCGATACATTTTTTTTTATCCCGCATTGGTATAGCAGGGTTTTATTCAATTAAAAGAGATATATGTATATGAAGCACTTTTTTTTTTCACTTTTTGGGAGGTTTCACTTTTAGAATAAAAATAAAGCTTTCAAATGATTTTTCATTTGACTTTTGTTGAATTTTGAAAAATTTTTAAAAGTATATATATATATGTACCTATATAGTAATATAATAAATCCAAAATATACGAGATTCCTGTTTACTTTGCTGTATATGTAATTTAATTAAAATAAAATGGGTAAATGGATTTATGAAAATTAAAAATTCCCCTGTATTTATTCTTTGCATTTGAAGTTTTTAGTTTGCCTTGTTAATATTTGGAATGAATAATTTTTTGACCATGTGAAAATAACGGAAACCGGAAGTTTTTTTTCCTATGAATTTATCGTATGTATGTAAAATCACATAATACGGGAATATATTATAAAAATTTATTTTTGATTTTTATTTGTAAATATTTGTAATCTTTATTTTACATGGAACATTTTACTTTTGTTTGACAGAAAACTAAGGTTTTGACACATCACAGTTGTTGAAAATTTTATTTAATCTAATTAAAACTTTATTGAGATATCGTGCATGTGAGCTATTTCTTTTATATGAAAAGTCTAAGTTCGTCCTGTGTTAATCTTATGTTCGTTCTGTCTTAATTGTATGTTTCTCTTATTTATTTATTTAAGTTTATTTTCCTGCCACATAAATGTGACAAGGAAATTACACAGCCTTTCCATTTTAGGCGTCACTGTAGATGTCGTAAGGGGGAAATATTTTTGGGGCATGTGTGGGATTCGAACCTACACTACCTGGGTGTTTACAGCGTATTTTATACGATCTTACTCACTAGGTCACCGTGGACCGGTTTTTCTCATCATTTTTTAATATATCTTAAACTAATGTTTTGAAACAAAATAAGTATGTCTAATTCACAAATGTTTTAAAATGATCGTATATCTAAATTTCATATATAAAAAGTGGCTACAAGCACACTGATATATTCGAGATACACTGACATGTTTCGAAAAATGGAATTTCTAATTTCATTAAAACTTTGAGATTGAATTTTTTAGTCGTTCAAAAATTTTTCTATTCAGTTACTTTCTTCTTTCTTTTCATTAGGTCGAAATTCTTCGACCCAAGTAGGTCGAAGAAGTTTCTATCGCTAGAAAACCATTCATATATTTTTTTTTATATCAAATAACTATCTCTTTTCTTATTTTTCTTAATACAGTTTAGGCGGTCGTTTTGGACAATAAAACTTTAAATTTTTTTGAGGTAACATTTTTACATATAATTAAAAATGTTATTCGATCGACAAAATTCAGTTTAATAACTGAAACCAATAAAATGTTTATAACTTGTTCTTATGCACAATAAAACTACTCAAAAAATAAATCTTTTTTTTTGTTTTGTTTTGAATAATAAAACGCTATGAAAAATAAAAATTAAAAAAGTTTTCGCACAAAGAACATTGCAGTACAAAATCAAAAAAAGAAAAATCCAAACAATTTTTTGTTGTGATGTTTTTTATGTCCATCAATTAGTTTTTATTAACAAAAAAAAAGTTCTATAGAACTCATAAATTATATATAGGTTCATGAACGCAAATATGAAATTGAAAATCTAAAGGTATGATTTATAACTTGTTATTTTTTATACTTTAAGAGTTTCTGTCTATCTTTAATTTAGACATTCTGTACATAATACAAATTTATTATAAGGGTTTTGTTAAAACATAATGTAAAAGTTCTAAATTTCATAAACATGCTATAAAAAAAAAAGAATTTTTTCGACATTTTTATAAACCTATTGTTCAGTTTTGAAAAATTTTTTGAACTTTTTAATTTTCCGTTTAAAATTTTAAACCTTTGTCACTAAGGCTATTAAATATTAAATTAAAAAATGATGTGGGAAAATGATGTGGATATTTAAATTTTTATAACATGAAATTCTGTTAAACTTCTTGAAAAAATGTAATTGGAATTTTTTGTAGATGTTCCTTTATGATAAACTTTTTCAATGGAAATAAGAGTTTTAGTATTTCTCTTCTAATACAGTACAAAACAGTAATTCATATGTTTATTTTAACTAGAATGTAAATTATCGTTATTTTCAATCAAATGACCTAAGCTTAGTTGTGGTTTCCTGTTCCCAAGTATGCAATTAATTTTTTTTTCCAGTTTTTACACGTAGAAGTTCTGATTTTAGGGGCCATAGAGTTTGATCCAAATAGTGTTGACATTGGCAGTTTAAAATACGACACCCAGATTCCAAATAGGGATATACTGGTGGTTGAAAAATTAAATTGACTCTGTAATAGTTTCATATTAAAGTTTTATTTTATTTTTTTTTTTGTCATAGTTTTAGTCAAGTAGGTTAAGTTAGTTTTACATTTGCTTTTATTTTTTAACACATAACAAAAATGAATTGGTTTTTAGATATGTTTTTTACAATTAGTATATAAAAGAAATAAAAATACATATAAAATTATTATTTTTTAAATACAGAAGAGTAAATTAAGAAAAAGAAAACTAAAATTTACAAAATATAAAATTATTATTTTTAGATGTAAATCAATTTAAATTTAATTTTGTAAACTTTTTAAGGATGTAAACAGAAACGGAAGGAATAAATAAAAAGTAAAAATAAAATAAAAAAAAAAAAGGATTTTAGGGGCCTCGATGACCTAATGGTTAAACATTACTCGGCTTATTAACCGAGGGAGTGCGGTTTCAAATCCTGCACAGGTAGCAAGTTTTATTAATTGAAAACAAATCCCCCTTCCTACCAAATATAGCGGAAATATAAAAATATAATACAAACAAAATAAATAAAATTAGTGTAACTATAATTAAATAATAGTATTCGACCTATAATGGCCTTAGTAGCCGACGGTTTTGTAATATTGCGATATCCTATCTGATTTGTAATATTAATATAAATAAATAAAAAGTTTTAATTTATCAGGGGACCTCGGTCGCCTAGTGGCCTAGCACGTGGCTTTTAACCGAGAGAACGCGGTTCAAATCCTGCACCGGTAGTCCAGTTTTATTAATTCAAACCAAAACCGAATAAGTATAGTGTAAATATATAATATAAACAAAATAAATAATATTAATATTTAATATAATTAATAATAGAACTTATTCGACCTACAATGGCCTTAGTAGTCGATGGTTTTGTAATATTGCAATATCCTATGTGATTTGTTTGTATGGATCCCATGGTTTTGTAATATTGCAATATCATATGTGATTTGTAATAATAAATAAATAAATAAAATGCTTGTTTAAATCTTACACAAGTTTGGTTAAACTTGTGTTTTGGTTAATGTCCATAATCTTAGTTGATTAAGGTAAAACACTACCCAAAAGAATCAAATATAATTTGTCTGAGTGATTTTTCAAGTTTTCCATCGATCATTGTGGCAAACAAATGCCAAACAGTTTTAATAGGAAATAATTTTTTAATTAAAAATTCACCTATCAAATATTAACCAAATATCAAATGGTAACAAAACAAATAATACTTATTATTTGCCTAACGGCTAAAAAAATTGAGGATTTTGTAGTAATATTGCTTTAAATACAATATAGGGTATGTAATATATAATATGGGATAAGTAATAATAAATAAATAATATAATAAATACTTACTTAAAGAAGTAAAACGTATATTACTCTTCCAGTTTTCACCACATAATTAAGATTGAAAAAACTTTAGTACTGTTAATATATGTTGTATCTTTTTATAATTTTAAATTTTGAATTCTTATATAAATAAAAATACATACTGACATTATTATATGTAAGTAAATATGAATACTGTTTAAATAGAAGGTTAAGAAATTAGAAGATATAAAAATGAATTAATATAGATATTATTATAAACTTCCACTACACTCTACACTAGTATCAAAAATTATTATAACTGGCATTATATAAAAAAAATGATCTCCTTCTTACCATTTTTTAAAAAATTTCATATTTTACTATTAATCTTCAATAATTATTAACATAATGTTGCCGTTTGTATAAAATTTTTCAGAACTTAATAATTAAATTATTCAAAAGAAGAAAGTTAAAGAAAATTTATATCGTTATTAATTATTTAAAGATGTGTTATGATGTTGCCTTATAGATTTACGGTTTAACATTTCAAAGAATCATAATTAAAAAATTCTAAAAACAAAATTTCCGCCTGTGTGCCCACATCAAAATAAAATTTTATAATAATAAAATAATAAAAAAGAAAAGTGTAGATGGTGAAAATGTATATTATGGTAACGAAATTCACCTTATTTATTTCAAAGAATTGAACATAAAAAAAAAAAAAAAATAATTGGATGATGCTGGTAAATATATTTTAACTGTTATTTAATTTACAATTAATTCTTTGGTATTATATAAAAAAGGCAAATATAGGTTTATGCATATTGTTATATACTTATCTACATATGTTTGAAAAATCATTTTACATTATTAATTAAAAATTAAAGCAAATATCATAAAACCAAAGACATTTAGTTTTAGCAAATATTGATTTTAATTGTGACATTATAAAATTTTGTATTACATACTAAGTAAAATATATATAATAGACATCTCTATATTATATATAGGTGTATATTATGTATAGGTACTTCTATCATGAAAATTTTTATAAATTTATTCTTTCATTTTTGGGACAATCCTTTTTTATCTTATAATTGAGAAAAATTATTCTCCATTGTTTTAAATTAATGGTGTTAAACAAATAAAAACAAGACGCAAAATTAAGTAAAGTAAAAGATGTTGAAAATAATGTTCAAATATACTTAAATAAAATAAAAAAAAAAAAATAGTTGATTTATAGTTTTTTTTTCGCTTCGTAAATGTGCCTAAATTTATAGAATTATAATTTTCAATTTAAATAAAATATTAAAAGAATTATAATTTTCAATTTAAATAAGTACATAATGGTAGACTTCAAATAATGAGAAAGTTAATTATTGATAAGTAACCGTTTTTTTGAGCATTCAAGAACTATTTGAGTTCACTTTAATTCAAGAACATTGAACTGAATGTGTTGAACTAGAATAAAATTATATTTTTGATATTTACATATTTAAAGCAAAAATGTTTTTTTGTAAAAACTTAAATAAGTAGTTTTAGAAATGTGTTTTTTACTTGTTGTAAGCACTAAAAGAAAAAACAAAATGTTCAGCCCCGAAAAATATGCAATGATATTTGGTTATCATAATATGTACAACAGTGCTCATGATAATTATTTGTGCAATATAATTTTTGTAATAAAGTTAAAATAAAAGTTGAATAATTATATATTACGCATAAATATTTATATTTTTTCTGTTTGTAATACAAAAAATAAATATTCAAGAGTGTAATTAAAAGGTATAAATAAAAAGTTTATTAAAAAAAAAAAATGAAAATTGTTTAATTTCTACCGGCTGACCTAAAATTTTTAGCTTTTTCCTAAATATTTATATCATTAGTTAAAATACATAGATAATTATTATCGGAAAAACTTAATCGATTATAGCTTAACAATAATTTATAGGCAGGAGGTTAAAGCAAGTTATATAACAGGAAACAGTATATCTTCTAGCCATTTTTTAATAACTTCCGAACATCATACTACTATGACAATACGCCAAAGAGTTATAAGGCAGTTATGAGCAATATCTAAACATAACTGAAAAGTCCCTGAAATGAGTTAACCGAAAATTTTAGCATTCTAAAAGAGAAAAAAAATTGAAAGAAATAACTGTTGTAAGTGGGTAAAGTTAAAGTTTTCAATTTTTATTATTTAAGATTAAGTTTGTTACATAGTACTACAGATGCAGATTTTTTCATAAAACAAAAAGAAAAATTTTGTTCAGTCACAGATGGACATTTAAACGTTTTTAAAAATATTATTTAGGTTGCGAAGGAAGAACTACATGTCTATATTTTTATACAGAGAAAGTTTTTAGAACCAAATAGATTTTTTACTTATTACAAACTACAAAATGATATGCTATGAAGGTATTTAAAGTTATGAGAATAAAATAACAGTGAACAACTGATTGTTGGATGAATTTAAGAAGATATTGTTTTTACTAACTAATGAAAAAATTATTTAACACTTACTTTATTTTGAGAAAAATTTTATTTTCATTGTTTTTTTTATCGTTTTCACTTTAACGATCGATTAATGTTTAAAAATAAAAATCAATTTAAATTATTTTTCTTAAAATAACAGTGTTGGATTATTTTATTTCAAAAAGGATCATATAGGTTCAGACTATATAAAAATATTTCATAACCAACGGATATTTGAATTTATATTTTGTGTATAGTTTTAGATTCTGAATTAAAACAACTTTCCGATCAATATACAGTTGATTTTAATAATCCTTTTAAAGTTTTTATCTGATAAGTACAAAAGTATTTATATTTAAAAATATTTCTTAAATATTTCTTTAAGATTATTCAAGCAAAGTAAAATAAAACTGTTTAGAAGTTTAAATAAACTTGTTTAGAAAGTGAAATTTAAAAATTTTTTTTTTCGAAGGATTCATAATTAATCTTAGCTCGGGCTAGTTCTAGTTCGACACTGGTTAACGATGTTTAATTAAAAATAAAATTAACATTTGTTTAATAAAAAGTATACGGTTTTATTATTGTTACTATTGGATTTATTTGTTCTTTAATTTGATTTGATTTCTCAAACGGGAGTAGTTTATTATTTCTCACACATGAATAAATATTTAACAACATACCTATTAATTTTCGACAATCTTCAAAAAAAAAAAAACGTTATATATACTTAAATATGTACTATAACATTATGTGAATTTAATTTTCTATAAAATTTATTCACTTTAACGTTTTTTTTTTACGTTTATTTTTTAATGTAAGAAAAAGGATATTGGTATTTCATTAAGGTAAGTTTTTTTTTTAAACATTTTCACATTTTCATATTGTATAAAAAATTTATAAAAAGTGTAAAAAAAAAGCCTCAACTTAAAAAAAATAAAAGCATAAACTTGACTTCCAAGTGAACACATATATGAATTACAAAATATCTTAAACTTTTCATAAAGAATTTATTCGTTCTCTTCATGCAATCATCACCCGTTGTTATGATAAAAAAAAATAATGTATTATTATACTAATATATATGAGTATTGTATATACATATATACATGTGCACTGTGCAGTAGATATAGGTACCTACACATTTATTATTTTTGTAATAAATTATATATATTCTTGTTTTTATTGATAAATTTTACGCAACATTAAATGCATATAACTATGTATGTATGTACATATATATAACAATATGTAAAATTATTCGTGATCGAGATGAAATCCAATTTGTCTGAACAATGTCATTACACATTCATATTTATTTCAAGGAAAGCATATTTATTTATATATATATACATATAAAAATAGATATATTATGGAATTCAGTGACGTGGCGTTGAAATTTGCTTTAGTGAAGCCTTTTTTTATTTTATTGGAGGATCTTTATGTAAACCTAAGTACTTAAGTATACTAAATCTTCAATATAAAAATAAAAAATATACTATAAATGAATAAAAAAAAAATTATGACATTTAACCTATAAAAGATACTTAAGTAATAAAACATACAAATAAAAAATTTTGTAAGATATTGCACAATCAAGAAGATCCCATGTAAAAATAGAAATCTAAGTGTCTAATGATTTACATATATATAGACATTGAACAAAAGAGTTTAAAATTTAATTAAATTTCTTCTTCTGCCATTCCTTCTTTTCAAATCTATTAAATTAACCATTCATAGTTAATTAAAATTCTTTAAGTTTATCATTTTTTTATTAATGGAACTTCTGTACAAAAAAAAAAAAATTAAATTAAATTATTTTGTTTAGGGAAGCGCTTAATCAGTTGAAATACATGAAAGCTTCGAGCCTGATCCAGCATACAATTTTTCACACTAAAAGAAAGTTGAGTATTTTTAGTTGACATCGGATTAATACAATATATTTTTTAAAAATTAAAAGGGTATGTCAAAGTTCAAATAACAGGCAGTCAAAATATGACCTTCTAATTTATATCAAATATATTCAACAAGAATACATCAACTTAGATTAAAATTTTTAAAGTATTTACTTTAAAAAAAAAAAATGCAAATTATACATTTATACAATGTTAAAAAAAATTTTTACTCTCGAAACGAAAATGAAAATATATTTTTATTTTTATAATTTAAGTATAATTAACATACTTACTTGTTATAAATTTTTCTAAGAATCATTTCTATTTTAATAATCAAATCAAAACATTAAACAAAAGAAACTGTCAAATGTGTAAAAATAAAATTATCAACCCTTGAAAGATAAAATTTTGATAGTATCTAACCCCATAGGAAACAGCAAGAATGAAAAAGTACAAAAAAAAAAAATTAATATTACATATAATAAATGTATGAAAATAACAATCAACTACATGTACATAGTTATCCTTATCACATATTATATACTGTCATGAAGCATTAGTATAGACTTTGATTTTTAATAATTTATTTAACTGTGCTTTTTTTAAAGGGGAAAAACAAGAGATCTATTATTATTTATTAAGTATAACATGTCACTAAACATTTGCAAAAAATTATCAAGTTCTAACTTAAAATTAATATAAGTATTCCAATTCATAATAAAATAGGTGCAATCGAATTTGATAAACATTTTTAATTCAATTCTTAAATAGTTTCTTTCACGGGAGTCTGCAATTCCACGGAGTCGAAGAAAATCACGGGAGTCTGCAATTCCAGTGGATCTATATTTTAGAGTTAACGTAAAATCAATGGTTGTAGTCTTAAGGACTATAGTTATAATCTTTTAAAGCCGGACTGCTGTTTTAGTAAGTTAAAGTCTCACATAACTGTTTTGCGTACAGTACCTTTCAATAATTCTCAACAAATCCTTGAGCAAAAGAAAAACAAGAAAAGCTTAAGGCAGTTAAATATGGTTGAAAGGAAAAATATTCAAATCTATAATTTTAAAGTCATCGAAAACTATTTATTAGGTACATATTTTTCTTTTCTTTTTTTTTACGATAACCATACTACAATATCAAAATCCATTTCTTTAAATCCTACTTATTTATATTCAGTTCTCAAAACATGGTATATTTTAATGTTTATTTTATTTTTAATACATTTTATAATAAAAATGAAGGACGAAAGTGATTTTTAGAATTTCCGATATGCCTTAACAATTTTTTTTTTTTGTTTGTATATTAGTACATAATACATATATGTATATATATTAATAAAATAAAAATATATTTTGTATAATATAAATATATACATATACTTACTTATGCATACGAAAATATATTTGAAATTTACGTCTTTTTCTTTCTTTTTATGGAAAAATTCAATATTCATTATAATTTTGTTTTTATTTAATTTACCTACACATGTGAAAGTACATATCCTAGATACAAGAATGAAATCTTTATAAAAATAATTTTTTTCTTAATTCTAAATAACCAATAAGTATAGTATATATTAGAAATTTGATAAGAGAAAGTGAAGGCATTAAAAAGTAAAATAAAAAAAGGTAATTTTTTAATGTTTAAGTAATTAAATATGAAAAAAAAAAAACGTATTTTTACACGTATCTGAATGTGTTAATTTAATTCATCACGATCTAGGTGGTGGATTGAATTAATATCTATAAATATGTATAAGGTTTCTTTTAAATTTGACTATGATGAATAAATAAATGCTAATAAATACTCTTTAATATATGTTATATTAAAGCATATAAGTAAAAGGATTCTTTCATAATTTATTAGAAAATTAAAAATTTTCACGATTAGTTTTAGGTATAAAATTTGGTATACTATATATATATAAACATATATATATATATATATTTTATTTGTTTTATGGCATATTTAATTGTAACGCCTGAGAAAAATGGAAGTTAAAAACTTTAAAGTAAACATAAAGTAAAAATATTTTTTTAAATGTGTTTATCTGAAAACTTGTAAAAAAAAAAAACATATTAATTAATATATCAATACCTAAATACTATATATTATATAGAAACTAAAGCTTAGTCAAATATGAATAATAAATTACTTAATGGATGACTCTTTGCTCCTTATAAGAGTAAAATAAGGATAATAAAAATATTATGACCTAAATTATTTTAACACATTTTGGAGTTTAATACCAAACAAATTTTTGCAAAAACAATTTTTTTTAAGTTCCAAAACTCTTTAAAGTTGTAAAAGTTTTCAGGCTATATTTTTATCCAAATTTATCCAAATTTCTATCATAATTATATACATACATTATACTTATACAAAATAATTTTCATTCGATCTTGAATATTTATAAAGTACATATATATTTGGCGAACCAAAACGAACATATTTTGTTCGAATACATTTCCTTCGGTTCTTGAGAAATGGGGACTAAAGTTTTTTTTTTTTGTATATTTTAATTTAATTGGTTCATATCTCAAAAACTACGCAAATAACTATAATAAGTTAATACTCATTTATAAAGTTAAAAAAATATCCTGCCGTTTGTAGTTTTTAGATTGATTAAATATTAAATAGAACTTAAGATATACATATTTGAAAATAGCGCCATTTTCAACTTCGAAGAACTGTAACCGTTCAGGCTACATAAAACAAAATTGGTTGTTCCAGCAAATAAATTATTTAAAGAGATTATCCATGGTTAAAATTTAATTATCTTACCTTAAACGATGTAGAAGTTTTGTAAATAAACAAACGGACGAATGAACGAACAAATTTTCTAAAAATTTTTGAAAAATATGCTAAAAATGAACTAAGTATTTTGTAAGAAATCCATTATTTAAGAACATGAATTTTTAGGTGAATGATTTCAATACTAAAATATTTATTTTATATTCCTTCAATCTAATGACAAAAAATAAAATAACATAACTATACTTAGTTAACTTTAAATCACCTACGATAAACAAAAACATTAAAAGTCACATTTCTGTAAAATAAAAAAAAATTCTTTTATAATGTAATACAACAGTCAACACATGCATATTCACAAGAAAAAAAAAAAATTTTCTTAGAAATACCAATTATATTAAATTTTCTTGACTAAAACAAATATCAACAAGAAAATAAAATAATGTGAAATTTATGTTAATGTCATATTTCAAATTAAGAAACATCGAAAAAAAACAAAATAAAATTTTAAAAGAACAATAAAACAAAGAATTCACATGGTTTACAAAAATTAATATGAATATATTATAATATTTATGAAAGACCCTTTTTCTTTATGTAATTTTAGTCGGGACAATAACAGGATTATATAGTTATATTATAACTAACTGCATGGTGAATGAACCATATATTTACCGGTTCATTTTTTTAGTCACAACACTCAATTTTACAACATGTCTTTAAACTGATTCTGATATCTTTTGTCATCAGGTTTAAATTAATATATTTTAACTAAGTATACAGTATAAATTATAGTCAGGGTAGGATTAAAATCCATAGATGCTCTAAGCACTTACAAAAAAAAAACATTAAAAAATTTTATATTATCACATCTTGAACGCACTCTCGAAGTAAAATTAAAATTGTAAATTTATTGACTAAGTATATGTTTTTTGTTACTAATCGTGAGAATTCCGTACCATGGGAATCAGAAGTCGGAGTTCAAGAGTTTAAGTATACTAAGGTTGTTTAAATTAGCCTATTGTACAATAGAACAACCTGAGTAAAATTTATTTGTGTTAAATTTTTTTATACTAGAAAAACAAAGTCACATTGTTCGTCATTAAAGAATTTCTATGATGCCCTAAACAAGTGCTAAGTTTATTTATTGGTTAATTCAGCACTAATTATAGAATTTATTATGATCGAATATTAAAATAAAAACGTTTACAATTTCTCTTTAAAATCCCTAATATTTTAAAATTATGTAAAAATAAAATAAAAAGAAGGACAATACTTATTAATAATATTTTTTCTATAGTTAATTTTTGATTCAATGATGGAGGGATTACCCAGTGGGACGCTAAATTTGCAATAATAAAATCGTAGGTTTAAACCCAGATAAAAAAAAAATGTATATATACGTATATAATATATTTATTTTATATATAGGTAGGGTATTATTTTTTTAAACATAATCAAAATAAAATAAATTTTCTAAAAAAGTTTTGATATGTAAATAAAAAAAAATTAAAAAGGTTATTTTTGACTGCAAGGAATATATAAAAATTGTTATAAAAAAAAAAGGTAATAACTATAATATGTATAACTTTTAGTATAACTACATATTTAAATAAAATTTGAAATATTATTTTATTATTTTCAATCTATCTATCCGTTCGTTCGTTTGTCTGTCTTTTTACAAAAATTCTATATCATGTGATGAAATTTTAAATGTCTTATAACTAGATCTTTAAAACAACTTTTTCAGGTAACCCAATGCTGTCTGATAACGTTTAAAAAAAAAAATTATAACCCCAATCTGGGGTTTCTTGGGGAAATAGTGCACCGATCGCAAAACCTGAACATTTTGGACATGCAGCTAAATCAAAAACTGATGTGGAATGATCATATTTTTGATATAGCAAAAAGTGCTGCCAAATGCTTGGGTTTTCTGTTTAGGTGTAAATCTTATTTCTCTTGAAGGGACCTGTCCAAAATCTATAAAGCATATATACGGCCTAAGATGGAATATAACTCACATATTTGGGCTGGCGCCTCATTCACTTCCTTAAACTTTCTCGATCGAGTTCAAAAACGCGCCATTCGTCTAATTAATGACATCATAGTGAGTAATACTATAGCCTCGCTTGACATCCGTCGTAATATAGGAGCTCTCTTTTTTATAGATATCTTGTAAGTAATGAAATTTGCTCAGTTGAAATAAAATCACTGATGCCTCCTCTTAAACAATTCCAACGCACCATAAGAGGGGCAGCAAATACGCATTCCTACTATATGGAACTACTCAAGTGGTACTCTACTGGTTATAGCAATTCGTTTGTTGTTAGAACTGCAAAAATGTGGAATTTATTACCATTCACCGTATTCCCAAAAGTTGGCGGTTTTGATATTTACAATTTGACCAATTTTAAGAAGAATCTCAACAGATTCTTCTCCAATTTACCCCTCAACTCCCCATTATCCTCATTTGTTCCATCCCTATCCCATCCCATATAATCACAACTACTTCAAGTACAAAGGATCATATTCCTAGTTTGTGATTTTAGTATAAAAAAAAAAAAAGAGCACAAGCAACACCATTTAGAGCAAGTTTAGTAATATCGTCAAGGTAAATTTTAAATAAAAGTTGTACAAGGATTGATCTTTGAAGAACATTTTTAATCCGCAAAGAGTAAAAAAAAAACCTTCGTATTCAATAATATCTCGTAAACGCTTTATATTTCAAACATGAATCTTTAGCATTTTAAGAGCGATAATATCTTTAAAATTAAACATAAATAAAACATTATTGGAAGGAAATTTAAGCCGAAAATTATTTTTTTCATTATATTCATTATGTTTATAACATTTTCATTCATTTTAAGCAAAACCTTTATACCCACATAAAGATTTTACTTAAAATCAATGAAAATGTCTTTTAATTTTTTATATTTTATATTTTGATGCCAAAGTCCAAAATAGTTACTTAGAAGTTAATATTCTAGAATGCTTTTATTTTTTCCTTTAAAATGTGAACTTTTGGTTTTACATACTGACTTATTTTTTAATGAAATTTTTTGTGTTTTTTTTTTTTAATTGTTTAATGCCTTTGTAATTATTAATTTAAGATATCAAAAATATTAAGTATATTTAATATTCTCTATAATATGTATATACATATATATATGCAATTGAATATATGTATATTTAAGTGTTTATTTTTTTTATTTTTGATTCGGGAATTACAAGTGAGTATAAATAATATATACAAAAAAATCTAAAAGTCATAAACAGCAGAAAACTAAATTAAAAAAAAACCTCCCACATAAAATTAAATAATGGAAAGTAAAATTTTGAATGCCTACACATATATATACATTTATGTATTCTATACTTACTAATATATTTGCATATATGAATATAAAAGAAAAACTAAAGGATATATTTAATTTAAAATAAAATAAATAACAATGTTAATCATAATTCTACTATACTTATATTGATTTCATTACATTTTGTATATATATATATTTTTTTTGAATATTTTTTTAAAGAGATTTTCGATTTAGACATGGTAGTCATTATATGTGGTTAAAATGATGAAAAATTAAAAAAGAATTGCTGATGTTATAATAAAATCAAATTTAAAAGTAAATACATATAGAAAAATATTCAAAAAACAAAAAAAAAAACAAATTTATTATACGAAAGAGAATAAAAAAACAAAATTCACTTCTTTCATATTATATTAATAAATATTTTAATTCAATAAAGTAAATTTTCACATATACATGTAAATATATGCCTACAAACAAAACCGCCGCTGTTGAACCGCAATATTTATTCTAAACTCGAGCTACACATTGTAAAATTGATATTACATTAATATTTTAAGTTATTTAACCACAATTAAACAAAATCTTTTTATTTAATTTGATAATTTTTAAGGATAAAAAAAAAAATACAATAGAGACTTTACTGGACAGAGCTAGAGTTTGAAAATAAAATCAAAATTTTATTAAATTATTATCTATGGCGTTTACGAGAAAATTACCCTCAATTTAAATAAAAATTTTAACATTATAAACTTTAAAATAGACTCATGCAAATGTTTTTGAAAATCCATATTTTTTCTTCTTTTTCTTCGTCCTTTTTACCTATTTCTTATTATCCTCCAATAACTACATAATGTTCTAACGAATTGTGGCATGATTAGTTTAGAAATTAATTTTATGGATATGTTTCTTTGCCAAAGAAAAACCATTTTGATTGGATTTGACAAGTCTGTTCGATTGCTTTGCCATTAAGAACTTAAAAAATCAGTTCATCTAATCATCTAAGAAAACATCTTCGACATCTTTTTCTTCCTTTATTCCTTTCTCTTTTGCAAATAATACATTTAAAATAATTTATTGATTAACAAATTATGTATAATTATTTAAAATGACCGGATTATTCAATTTAACCGCAACATTAATTTTTTTTTTTGTTTATATAACTATATTTTATTTTTGTGTAAATAAGTTTCGTTCAGTTTATTTATCATATATATATACATATATATCCTTTATTTATCTTATAAAAACATAGTTTATACTGTTGCCTTATAATATACAGCAAATTAATTATATCGTGCTGTTTAATGTGACAAAATATAAATTTAACAATTTCTTTTTTTCATTTATAATTTGTTAAATTTTCTAAGTATAAGTTTGCAGGTATTAAAGAATAAATGAAATTGATAAAGATATTTATGTAGTTAATGTAAAATCAATTTGAAATTGATACATAAAAATAAATACGAAACTTAAATTAGAATTTGTTATATACATATATATCTTATCTTTATTCTTAAAGATAAAATACTTTTTTCCTGAATATTAACAGGGTATATAGAAATTATGTTTTGTATTTTTTTTTATATGCTTTTTTTAATATAATATTTAAGTTTATAAAATAATTAATTAGTTACACAAATATTTTTTTATAAGTTTTTGTGGGTCTTAAATATTTTTTAATTAAAGTCAACTTTATTTCAACAATAACTTAAATTTTTGCGGCGAATTTTAAAATCGAATTTAAAATATGGTAAACGTATCAATAATTTTATGATTTTTTATTTCCTTTTCCTTTTTAGAATTTTTTTTTTGAAGTATGTCTATTTATATTTAAAAATACAATTTTTTGGCATTTAAATCAATATTCATAAATATACAACATGCTGGAATTGTTAACAGATACTCTCCATCAAGCCAAATCAATAAAAAAAAAAGAATTATATGCAATTTAATTGTAAAAAAAGACTTCTTATACTTATATACTTGGATGTTGAAAAAGTATTATCCTTTTTTGAACTTGCCGTCCACCAAATTCTTACACCTGATCATTTTGTCGTGAATACAGTCCCTATTACCTTTATGTGCATTGCAAAAAACTTGCAATATTAAAAAAATCTTTTAATTTTTACAACTTGCAACTACCCAAAAGAAACTAAAATACCAAATTTATTTGAAAATGACAATTTAACAAATTTTGGTTTTAATAAATGAGAAGGGCAAGGTGGCTTAGTGGATAAGAGCTTATAAAA
The DNA here is from genome assembly GCA_947095535.1 of Poecilobothrus nobilitatus. NCBI lineage: Eukaryota > Metazoa > Arthropoda > Insecta > Diptera > Dolichopodidae > Poecilobothrus > Poecilobothrus nobilitatus. The sequence continues at coordinate 23,553,700 of OX352773.1, read as the reverse complement.
TACGCTGTAAACACCGAGAAAGTGTAGGTTCGAATCCCACACACGTACTCCGTACAACATTTAAAGTCACGCAACATTTATTCCTCCGTACAACATTTAAAGTCACGCCTGAAAAGGAAAGACTGTTAAATTTCCTGTTCACATTTATGTGGGAGAGAAATGCACTAAATGTGAGAGAAATGAAAATGTGATAAATAAAATGTAAGTTTCTGCTAAAATAAAATTAACTTTAAAATTCTTATGCTTAAAGAGGTTTCTACATTAAAGCAACATGCTGCTAGATATTTTTGTTAAGACAAACACTATAGATTTTTACATTAGGACTTTTTTTTTTATATCCTATCATTTTTTGTTTGTAAATGTTTTGTGTCTTTTATTCTTATTTCAAATAAGAATAAAGCAATAACATACATAATTTTCTTTTCATTTTTTTTTTCAAAAAATATCTAAACTGTGACAACAAATAAAAATTTACATCCGTGATCAAGTCAATCCAGTTAAAATTTTATTTTACAAAAATCTCTTCCATGTGCATTCGGCATGGGATTTTTTCGTTTTATAATCCCTTTCTAGAAAATCTATGAGCTACTGATACTGTTCCTCTAATGTGAAAGATTAGTGCACAAATTTTGTTAGCAGCGGAACATTAAGTAATTTATAACGATTTAATAACGATTTAGTAAAAGGTCTTTACTAAAGGCCATTTGATAGTAACCAATTTATTTACTTATTGATTTACATTTTACTAATTGATTTATTTTTTCTTCTAATTTGCAAATAAATTTTAAACTAATTTATAGTTATGCTTCTTTAAGAAACGAAATTAAGGTTTTGAGATTTTTTATCAAAATTGCCTAAATAAACATAAACATATATATAAATTATATAATAAAAATTTAAATATATAAGTAAATTGAAAATAAAAGTTGTTAAAGTTAAAATTTCTTACATATAACTAAATGTTAGTTACATTTTTTTTTATTTTAAATAACGGAAATATCAAATCTTTTCATTTTTATTGAAACTCGAAAACATATAAGTACGTATACATTTTTCAATTTTCTCCTATTATTTGGTAAAAACAAAAATAATTATATCAAATTAAATATGGATAGAAATATTAACCTTTTCAGATACAACGTCATATTTTAACGAACGAACAAAAAAATGTTCTTTAAATTATAAGTGAAAAGTGTTGAATAACATAACAAATTTATTAAAAACTTTATCTAAAAAATAAAATACAGAAATACAAAATAAGATCGGTTAGAATAAGATCGGCTTATGTCACAAAGTTTAAGCTATATACATATATAATATATTATGGAGTTAAAATCGTGCTTTTAGAATGTATGATTCAGTGTGTATACATACTTATATTTTTTTAAGTAAGTACTTATTAATATAGTAAGATCAAGATTATAAAATTTATCGACTAAGACTCAATAACTTTTCAAAATTTAATTTAAAATACGTACATTTTTTAAGGTAAGATTTATTTTAAATTTTAGGTACTTATATAGAATAAGACATTGAATTTTTTAAATTTAACAACGTCATACAACGTCATAGAAAGTTTATATGTTTTAAAAACCTATTAATTATTTTTAGGTTCAAAACGAAAGTGGTATTAGATATGATCTTCAGTAAATTTTATTTGTAGGTGATTCATGCGGAGCAACACGATAAAATATTGGTGGGATACTAAGATACAAAAATTATCTTAAAAAAACAGAAATTAACGGCAACAAAATAAGACAAAAAATGCTATATAATCATAACATAGATGATTTTTTAAAGATACAGACAATAACACAAACAAGATTTATCCTATATAGGTAATATGCAACTAAAGAATAAATTCTATTCTTCCAGATAAAAATTAAACAAATTTGCAGATATTCGTCATTTTATTGTAAATTATGCTAAATTTTAATAAATTTATTTTAAAAATGAAAAATTAATTTAAAATTTGATCAAATAAAATATATAACAAACTATAATATACTTATATGCAATTTAATAGAACGAATTTATAAATACAATTTTACGCAAAAATATTTCTTTCATTTAATTTTTGTTGCGCAAAATGCATAAGCGCCAAAATAACCCTTTAAAAATTTTTTTTTTAAATTTTAAAGAAAATTGTCTTGTATATAAAATATTCTATTCTATTCTCCCTATTTTTCTTTATATTATATAAATATAAAAAAAAAATAAAGTAGTTTTTATCTAAATTCATGTTTGTTTATCGTCTTAACACAAATTGCTTTCATAAAAGCAAAGAAATTTTTTTTACATTTTTAAAAAATTTGTACATATTTTTCGTATGTCGTTCGTATAATATACGATGTTCAAATCATATTTTATATGTAAACGGGAACAGAAAACTGTTCAAAACAAAGTTTCATAATCCATCTGTTTTATTATTTATGACTGTTTAATGTTATTTCAACAAAAAAAAAATTGAATACATTAATTAGAAATTTCATTTAAATGCAAATATATATACTTAATATGCTTTTTTTTTTTGATTTTTCTTATAAATGATGATTAAAAATACATTTTTATTAAATAATTAAAAATAGAATTTAAAAATTTTAATATTTAAAATGATAGAAAACTATCAAGAAAATACGATAAAAAATTAAAAATCAATATAAAGTTCTTAATGTAAAGTCCTTAATTACAAAAATATTTTAAAGAAATATTAATTAAAATTAAAATGTTGAGTTTGTAGAATTTATGTACTTTTTACTTTTAGACTACTTTTGTTTATTAAGGCTGTCATTTTTTTTAATTTAACCCTTATCTATTCTGCAAATCTTAACTAAAATAAAAATTGCATAACTTTAGGATAAAAAAAAAAAAAAAAAAATTCGACTGGAAAATTTAGACACTATGAATAAGGATATAAATAAGATAATATGCATATATGTATTTTTTTATTCAGAGCATATCACAATTCTCGAATTCCAATTTTTCCGATTAACTATGTTTTTCTATTTTTAATTACCGGGTAATATTTATAGTTCATGAATTACGGGTCAATTCCCAAATTTCATTTCAATTTTTCTATTTTCTAATATTTCTTTTTTTAAGATAAAAGTTGTGTAGGTAAACAATTTTATGATTTTAATTTTCTTTTTTTTTTTGCTGACCATTGAATAAGATTTATCAGAAATATTAAAATCTAAAAATTAATATTTGGATATCTTGGGTTCAATTAAAAAATTAGATTAAACTTAAAAGAATTTAAGTTAAAAAATTAAAGTGAAACTTTTTGTACAATAGTAAGTAAAACAAAAATAAAAAAAAAATTTGTTTTTTTGTTTTATTTTTAAATATTTTAAAAATCTGTAAATTTAATATTAAAATTTTAGAATTTATATTTATCCACTTTCTTATTTTAAAATGCTATTTTTGAAAAAAAAAAAAAAAAAAATTGTTATTGGATTTCCAATTTAATCCTAATCTAACCTAAGTATTTCTGTATTAAAGACAATATCAGCTATAAACACACAAAATTGAATCTGGGTCTTAATTTTCTTATTTTTTTTTTAATCAAAAATTTTCGAAGAGAAGTTTTGATTTATTGTTTAATATGATGTATGGATTTAATTAATCCAAACATAACCTATGTCAAAATTTTATATAAATACATATTTTCTTTTATTCCTTTTTTTCTAGCTATACAGTTACTACGTGTCCAAGTCCCTTAATCTAAAAATATTGTACAGCAGTAATACAAAAAAAAAAAAAACAAAATTTCAAAAAAGAAAAAACACAGCAAAAATTATTATAAATACCTAATATAAAATTCTAAATAATTGTCAGTTTAAAATGTTAAAATGTTCTAAAAATAAATTTCAATTAGTTTGTCAGTTGCTCTTATTTGTTGTTTTTACAATATAATTTTCTTAAATTGTTGTAAAAGAATGGATAATTTTTAAAGATCTTACATGAAACACGCTTAAAATCTGAGGAATAAAATCAGTCTTGAATTGCTGTGAAAAGTATTCGTTGATTTTAATTTTTTTTACAAAAATTTATACTAGAGCTCATGTATGATGAGTTTATGTTGTAAACTTGTATAGAAAAAAAATATTTTGCATTTAAAATTTATTTTCTTTCCGCATTATCAGGTGTAAAAATGAATATACAGTACTTTATTATTGTTTAAAGAAATCTGTTTTCTTACTTAAACAATATTGTTTAATTTTAACTTGTTTTACTATATTTTTGTTTCTTGGTTATTAAAAATGTTTGATAACAATGATCTAAAATATTTGTTTATAAACTTGTATACACGTATATATTTGTATATTTGTATGCAAAGACATTAAAAGAAAACTTTTATAATTATGTTAAATCGGTTTTGTTCATATACTTTATGTATATTTAAAATTATCTCTAGACTATTAAGATAATATAAGCACGAAAAAGGATAAATAAAAACAAAAAAAAAGTAATTTTATTTTGAATTATAAAAAAAAAAAAAATTTTTAATATTAAAAAAAAAAAAAAAAGTTATGTAATTCAAAGAACATGGCGCTATAAAAGTACTTTATTATTTTTATTGGTATAATATCTATTTTTATGAAAAAATAAAAATTTATATTTTATATAACAAATAAATATGTTGGTTTAATTGTAGGAGGACCAAGTAAAATTAAGAACGAAAAAAAAGATTTAGATAATAATCTTAAGAGGTCTGAAACATTTGGGAAACCTATAAAAGAATTATCCAAAAATCAATATGGTTTTAGTTATGTTAATCTTTGTCCATTTTTATTTTTTTTTTAATATATGATTTTTTCTATTATATCTGTTGAATATGTTCTTTTTATAATGAACTTCTGACCTTGTCTTTGAAATATAAATAAAAGTATATATAAGTACATATAGTTTAGCATCTTGCCGTTTTCTATACCTATACTAGTACTACATAAGTACTAAAGTTTTCTACCTATTAGTATTACATAAGTAATTTTGTGGAACACAGGAATAATTACAAAACAAAGTAAGTAAATTGAATTTTACGGTAGTCCATTTTTATATTTTTTCAAATTTCAATTTAAATTGAGTTTAAATTTTTTTAAAGTTGCATTAAAGAGAAATGCATTAAAAAATAAAAAATTTGAAGCTATACATTTCATATAAATGGTATATACTTACTCTTTTCACTTCACATTTATCCTTTTTAACATTATACTTATTTGTCTTTTTTCAAAATCAAATTTGTCCAAATTTTCAAAATCAATTTCGTCTTTTTTCGAAATATTAATGTTAAAAAGTACAAATTTAAAATGAAAAAAGAGTATATTATTAAGAAAAGACGGGAAAGAACAAAAGGTCTGTTGATTTTGAAATTTTTTCACAAGTAGCCCAATTTTAGCGGAATTTAAAAAATTGTCAGAGTAGAAAAACGACAAAGGAAATGTTCATATTCCATAATTCATATGATGACGTCTCAATGCAATTTCTTGTTCGTATTAATAACAAGGCTTCTTTTAGGTTTGTGTAATATCGAAAAGAAGTCATTAAGTATATAAGATTTGCAGTGATAACCACCATCTGTATTAATATATATAATATAAATAATTGCTAATATTATAAATAATTTTTTAAATTTAAAAATAAATACTTAAATTATTTTATGTTTGTAGAATCATAATTTGATTCGAACAACCTCGTTTCAATATCAATAATATTCTCAATCTGAAATCACACATGTTTTGCACATTTAAGGAAAATAATTTTTTCCTGTTCCGAAATTATTCTATTTTTTACACCTAGAAAAAAAAAGTGTATGCATTAAATTTATTTTGATGTTTCTATTCATTTATTAAAGAATGAATTTCTCAAACTTAAGACAACAGTAATATCGTAAATAATTTTCCATATAATTAGCTAAACTATATAACATAGTTAACTAGCGTATAATAGTTTAAACATTGTAGTGAAAATTTTTAAACTAGATTTGCTAGAATGATGTGAAAAACAAGATTTACTTAAAGGTTTTATTTCTATAAAAGTGCATTTATAAGGATGAAAAAATTTTTCAAAACAGATTTGATTGGCAAAATCAAAAAGTTACAAAAGTTTACAAAATAAAATTAAATGTTAATACAAATTCTTTAGGTAATTTTTTTAAATATTTTGCTTAAATATATATACATGTATATATATATGTATATGTATACAAAATAAAATGTATTAAAATCAATTTAGTTAACCTTTTAAGAAATTCCCATGGAAATATTAAAATTTATTAAACAAAAACAAATTAAATAACAATAAGTAATTGTGCGTCTAATTAAAATCTCAAATGTATACATACTTATATATATAATTATCAATTAAAAATATAAAATTAATGGAAATTGACCTACATACTTATATTTAAATATCAAATTGAAATAATTATAAATTAAAATTAATCATATCTACTGAATTATTCTCTAAGTATACAGTTTTATTTTCTGATATACATATATATAAATTTAATAAATTGGATAAATATATAGTTATATATATATATATATATATATATATATATATATAGACAAATTTATCCCAAATTCTATATATATATAAAGAAGAATTACTTATTTAGCAAATTTTCTTGTCAGGTACTTATTTTTCTTTTTTTATGACAATGAAAAAATTAGAAAACAGAAAATATAAGAGTCAGTAACCAATTTTTAACCCCATTATCCATTATTATATCAAGTTTACTTATTTAAATGAATAACTATACTTAGTTATAACTTATATACTTACTTATTTATTATAAAAAAATCTGAAGAAGAGAAGATAATCAATATTTTCAAAGTTTTTTAGAAATATTTTCATAAATATGGTATAGAAGACAAAAAAAAAAAAAAAATGTCATCCTCAATTGACATTTTTATTGGTATTCATTAAATTATCAGCTCGTTAACTGATTGAAAATCAGAAAATAAAAATTTTTTTCTCATCTTCTTCTTCCTGTTCTTTTTATTTCCTTTTTTTTTATTTTTTATATTTTTTGTCTCTTTTGTTTTTTGTCTGTTCACAATTAGATTCGAATTATTAGGGAAAAATTAAAATTTTTTTATCTTTTTTTTTTTTTTTTTGAAATTACAACAGCTTTCGATATTGTATGACGATAAAATATGAAAGTTAACGCTATCTTCTTTTTTTTATCCATTCTTTTAAATCAAAAAATAACTTTTTAAAACTTTTCAAGATTAATTTTAAAATTTTTAAAATTCAAAGGGATTTTCAAAAAATTTTCTCAAAATAATGAATAAATAATAATGATTAAATAATTAGTTGGGAAACTGTTATATATTAAGTAAGTAAGTACTTAACTAATTATATTACTTAATTAACAACACGTAGGATCAATTATGTTTATAATTATAGCCTTTATACATTAGAATTTAAAAGTATGCTGAAATAAACAAAGATTTTATAATTAATTTATAAGGAAATATGAAATTCATAAGTGCCTAAGTTAAGTACCTATTTGCAAAAAAAAAAATTGAATCAATTAATGGTATTCACGATTCATGATTAGATGCTAAACGACATGTAAGTATTAGTGTCTTTAGTGTATTCTTATAGGCGCCATACACTAATAAATTTGTTTAAAAACATGTTCATAAACAGTTTAAACTAACAACATGTTTTTAGTTGTTCACCACACAATAATAAACTTTTGCTTAAAACAAGTTTAGAAACTTCAGAATTATTCTACTTACAATCAGGAGACATCGTAAATGACGGATAAATTTATCGGTTTGATGGTAATAACAGAAATTTATAGAAAAAAAGAAATGGTTAAAGACTAATAATATGTCATTAAAAATAAATATTCGAATTAAGAAAAAACCAAATGACTAAGTAACTATACGAATTATTTGAGAATGGAAGAAGGATGTTTTCAAGATCTTTTAAAGAAATTGAAACATTTAATACAAAAGCGAAATTCTTTGATGCGCGTTGTGATTTCTGTATGAGTTGGAATTGTTGTAAGATTTTTTTAAATTCTTGTCTAAGTATTAATATTTGAAATTTTGTTTTTTAATTTGTCAATTGCGGTGTCCTTTTCAATCATTTGATAGAAACTTTTCCATGCTTCATCTCGTAATCTTTTATTTTTGTATAAATTTGAAAAATTTTCCCATAATTAAGGTAGTTTTCGGAATTGTTCCAAAAAAATTGAACAAGTCTTTATTATTTTTTAAGGACATTGTTCTTAAATAAAAAAAATTATTACAAAACAAAAAAGAAAAGTTTAGATGTAAACAACAGAAGAATTACTGACTTTATTTATGTTTTGATTTATATAAACTTCACCATACACCTTAAACAAGTTAAATAAACTTAGAAACTTATGACTCCGCCTAGTCAAAATCAAAAAATTACAATTTAACAAACTGTTTCGAAACCACTTCACAACCTATTATATATAGGAAGTTTTTAAAGAAATTTTCTGATGTTATTATTTTAATACATTTCTCTGTCACATAAATGTGGACAGAAAATTACACAGCCTTTCCTGTTCAGGCGTGGCTGTAAATGTCGTAAAGGGAAATAACTCTTACGACGTCTGTGGGATGCGACAACACTCCCTCGGTGTTTACAGAGTATTTTATATGCTGTTACCCACTAGGCAACCGAGGCCCTTATAGACCCCTTTACATCTAGAGTAAGAAATTTTCATTCAAATTAATTTTATAATGGCCACTGGTTGTGCAATTGTACACTGGTTTTAGCTTATTGTACGTAACTCTTAGTAATTAATCTCTCTAACAATTTAAATTTTGATGTATAAATATTTATACTTAGTGTATGTGAAAAATTGAAAGTGGTTCAAAAAAAATTTTTTTAAAGACAAAATAAAATAAATAAAAAAATTTGTTACATATTTGAAAATTGGTTCAGTGCATAAGTCACCGATCTTTCATTATATTAATATAAGAAAAAAAAAAAATTTGTTACATTTTACATTTTTTTAAATATAAATATTTTGTTTTCTTTTTATATTTTATGAAATTTTAATAAAAAATAAATTATTTTTAATGTCTACCAATAATTGTATTAAAATTTAAATTAATTCTAAAAGAGTATTAGATTTTAAATATATTCTCAATTTTTATTTTAATATCTTTATATTTTTCCAGCACCTTAATTTTTTTTTTAAATGGTTATAAACTTCTCATAAAACCTAATTTCATTAAATTAAAAGTTATTTAATATTTTAATTTACTTTAAAAGTTTTCTTTTATGTGATGTAGATGAAAATTTATTTAAGTAGAGAAAATTATATCGTGAGTAACAACAAGAAAGTGTCTTATCGTAAAGTTATATAAGTAACTAAGTACTAATGCGTCATGCTGAAAATTATTACTTTATTATATTACTTACTAAAAAATTAAAAAAAAAAAGCAATAACTAGGTACATTCTTAACATGATATTTTTAGTTTCGATAGTTACTTATTCATGTTTGTTTCCATTTTTAGATATTTAATTTTAATGACATGAAACAAATTTTAAAACATAAATCATACTTAATACAATAAAAATTGACAAATCAAACAGTTTGTGATTTTGCAACAAAATTATTTCAAATTTTTTTGAAAACAATATTTATAAACATAAAGATAAGCTCATTTGAAACTAATTTACTAGTGTAAGTACTTTAATTTTTTTTTAAATAAAACTGCATAATTAGTTATAAGGAAAATATTTTAGGGTAGGCGTATAAAGTATAGAGAACAATATTTTCTTTTAATTTTCTAAGGAAAAAGAAATGAAAATTTTGTTATAATATATATTTTACTCTCTACGTTAAAAAGGTAAAAACCTTTTTTTTTTGTGTTTTGAAATTATCAATATAATCATCATTTTTTATTAATTTTTGAAAATCATGTATTAAACTCCATTTAAAAACTTAACTATAAATCTAAAAGAAAAAAAAAAACTAAAATTTTTAACTTGCAAGTAAAAAGAAATGAAATTGTCCACATCCTCCACAAAAATTTAATAAAACTGAAGAAAAATTTATTATAATGCTTTTATATAATATCTAATGAATGAATCTGTACAAAATTTTTGTACATATTTCTGTTGCAAAAATAAGATTATACGTTTATATATATTTCGAATATTTTTGGTCATGTACAAACAAAACAGCAGGAGTAAATTTAATTAACTAATACTTTGTGGTAAAAAAAAAAACAAAACCCAATTAAGAAACAGAACAAAAAATTGAATAATTTTTTATGAAAAATTATGTGCCCGTTGGACCGTTCATAGCCTTTATAAGACAAAGTTTTTTCAAATAAAAAAATGATTATCTTGTATTTTATTCCACCTTTTTAACTATTATCCAAGATTTAAAATGTCTCTTTTACGTCACATAATAAACAAAATAAAGAACAAAAGAAAAAATAATTCAGAAAAAAAAAAACAATATATTTTGGAAAGTATGTATCTGAAGTGAAATATGCCAAAAATATTACAAATTTTGTTCATTTAGGCTTAAGAACAAGTTAAAAATGTTGAATAGCCTTGAATAATATTGTTATAAAAAAACAAACAAAAGTCATTTATAATTCTTGGTTACATACTTATTGGTGAAACCAATTTTTTTTTTTTTTCCACCTTTTATTTTTATCCTAAATGTCTCCTTTTTGAGTTGTTATGTTTGATGTTTATGACCATCGGTTATCTACACTGTACACACTAACATTTGGTTATTCTACAATAAATACCAACCTACAAATATTATTTTAGTATCGCTAAATAAAACCTAATTTTTAACGTAAAAGAAAAGTAATTCTTTCTAAAATATTCAAGTTTGGGTGTGTTTTAATTGTACATGTATATTTATAAGCAAATTTACATATTAGATGAGTAGAAGAAACTGTATTGTTTATTATTTAATTAAATGATAAAGGGTAAAGATTAAAGATAAAAATGTGTAGGTACATTTATATATAACTAACTATAAATGTGCCATTTATGGGGGAAAAAAAGACATAACTACCTAACTACTTAGATTTTTCTCCTTTAATTTATAGTTTTAAATAAATAATATAAATTATATTACATACTTAGGTACCTATATTCACTAATTATAATAACCACATATAAGTTTTATTTAAATTTTTATTTAATATTGTATTAAGTATAAGTGGTTTTAAGTTAAATTTACTTTAGTCATGATGTTTTTAAATAAAATTTGTAGAAAAGTTACTTAAAAAAAGTAAGTAGGTACTTAAACATTTTAGTTAAACATTTCTCTAACCCTAAAGAAATTTAAGACTCGAAACAAACTACAAATAAAATTTAAATAAAAAAGCTTAGACAAAGTTAATTGTTTATTAACATGTTTATAATTATTTAAATGAGTAATAATGACATCATTTTAAATAATTGATACTTATAGTAAAATATAAATAAATTCCCTTTTTAATATGAATGAATGTGTTGTGTTCCTTTGGATATGTAAAAACTAAAATTTATAAATCAAATATAAAACTTTTATTTATATGAGAAAAGTCCACTATGAATTAACTTTATATAAATATATATATGTATGTATGTACATAAATGTCAAATCTATTAAAAATTTATCTAATATTAAATTGAAGTACCTATATGTACATAAACATAGATAGTAGTACTTTAAACTTTTTTAAGTTGCTTTTGTTTTTAATGCTGTTATATCATATACTTATTATGTACACGCATATTATATGCTATATATAGGTGCTTATACCCCAGGTATATAAATTATTTGACTACATATTTACTTACTTTTTCAAATCTCTTTCGAAATTCAGCTTTTTCCAACTTTTCACTTTCCAATTGAGCTATTCGATCATTTAACTCTTGAATTGTAGTATTTTCTTTTTCATTTTTAGTTGCAAGTGCTTCTAATAATTCCAATGCATTAATAACTTTCGGCATTAAACCAGTAACAGCTTCAGGTCCAAAATGATCAATAATTTTTTCACATTCCTTTCCGATATCAGATGCTAAATCATAAACATCCACAACTCCAATATCATCAACCTCTTCTAATACCATTTCGCCGTTTTCATTTAAATGAAATCCTGGCATAGATATTTTTTTTTTTTCTTTTTAATTTCTAACACAATATTTATTTTATTTTTAATTTTTAACACAATATTTTTTTTTTTAATAAAAGTATAATTTTAAAGGAAAGAACAAATTTTATTAAAAATTCAACACGATTATCAAAAAACTCTTTTTAAATATCAATTTAATAATGCACTGCATCCAATTGAATCTTTTTTAACACTTTACAAACAATATAAAAGAGAAGTTTTCAAGGTTATAAAATTCTTATTAGAAAATTAATTCAATTTATTTTAACATTTTGAAATAATAATATGTACATTAAGTAAAAAGCATTAAAAAATTTTGGCAAGATTTCATTTAGGATTCTGTACCGACAAATAAGACTTTACAGACAAAAATACAAAAAATAAAAAATAAACAACATCCGATATTCAAACTGAACTTTGCGAAAACAATAATTTATCTGTCAAACAAAACTCAAAAGAAATCGTTTATGCAAATTTTTTTTTTGTTGTTTGTTTTATTTGTTTTATTGCTATATATATTGCTATTTATTAATGACTTTTCTTTATTAATTGTTGCCATCCTTTTCTAATAAATGTGATTTACCTACAGTAGGCAAAATTTTGATGACATTATAAAATTGAACACTTAGCATTAAGATTAGAATGAAAGAGAAGAATATATATACAATGGAACAGATGCTTTGTTTTTGTTAAGCAGCTGTCAATGACAGTTTGTTATGTCATGTATATAATATAACCGCGAATACAAAATTTTCAATAAAAATTTAAAAGCGGTAAATTTTGGAACTTAATAAAATACTAACGATATAAAATGTTAAAATAAAATTATTAAATAAATTGTTTCAATTTATTTATTATTTGAAGTAATTTATAATAATAAAATGTAATTTATATGTTTAAAATAAAAAAATAACTAAATAGATTATTTTATAAACATATTATGGTATATAATCTGATATTAATGTACATGATTTTGATTGAAAAATTAAAAAATATCCGAAAACATCCAAATAACATTGACAACAACCATTATACCTGTTTTTGTTCGTTTTGGTTTGTGAATTAAAACATCGAATTATAATAATTTATTTAAAAAAAAACATAGAATTTGGCCACACAAAAGATGAAATTAAAGAAAAAGTACTTTTAGTACAAACGTACCAGATAGAAGTTTTACGAAAAATTGCGTAAAAAATGAGGTGAAAATATCCGACTAAGCGATTGCGAATATTACTAGTTACGATAAGTGTATTCTATATTGTAATAAAATGCTAGAAAGTTTTATCTACGTTCTTTTTTTAATTCTTTTAGTTTCTTAAAAATTATTTAGTCGTTTATTTATAAAATTTTGCAGTCTTGAATATGGCAGTTTTCTTTGTTTATTTAATTTTTTGGTAATTCTCTTGCAATATTGACGAATATCTCCATTACAAAACATTACAATTTTTAAAGTATTATGTATTTAGGTAGTCTCTGGTATTATCTTAAAATATAGAGTATAATAACGCTAATTTTCAATCAATCCATAATAACCCCTTAAGGACGCCAACAGTAATTCGAATATTGGTAACATTTCTTTATTCATGTTAAAAACAAGGGTTATACCAGTTATACTGTGTGCAGAGTTATCATCGAATACCATAATTAAAGTAAAAACATCAAATTATTTAACTCAAGATGTGAACTTAGCTACGGATATAGCAATAAAATAACATAGCTAAATAACCTAAACAATATTCATTCAAAATAGAAGAAAAAATACTTTTATTTTTTTTTTTTAAGATTAAAATATTTATATACGAAATTTATTTTTTAACATTTTAACATATGCTCATTATAACATTATTTTTTATTTTTTAGTTAAATTATATAAAAAAAAGTGTATAAGTATGTAAATTTTAAATTTAAATAACATCTAAAATAAAAATTTCGATTCTTTTTTTTTTTAATATACAAATGGTCCAAAAACAAAAGTGATTAAATAATAACAAACAAACAATATGAATATTAGAATTTTTTAAAATAAAAAACAAAATTTATTAAAAATTTTAGTAGATTCAAGATTCAGTTTTTAAAAACAAAAATAAAAATAAAATTAAAGAAAATTTTTAAGAAAAAATAAAATCATATAAAATAAACTGAATTGAAAACTATTATCATAAGATTTCGTTGTTGTTTTTGTGTTAGATGGACATGAAGTGTAGTCTATTGAGTATATAATATATCATTTAACATTATTTTACTTAAAAATCTATAAATAAAAATATAATTACATAAAAAAGTTTTATGATTATTAAAATAATTTTTATGTATACATTGATAATTATTTAAAATATATATATGCACATATATATGTGGTTTTACATGTATATATATAATATATTTATATATATCTATATATATATATATTTATTAAATTAATCCCGTTCTCTGTCTCGTCTATCTCTCATACTGACTTGAGCCATTGTTATATATTGTCTTACTAGCCTAGAAATTTCATGAGCTTGTTCTGTTTGTACTCGAATGACTCGTTGTTGCATTAAATTACCCACTTTCATATCTAAAAATAGTGCACCATCTTCAGATCTTACCTAAAAATTAAAAAAAAAAATTATTTAAAAATTATTATAGTTAGAATATTATATCATAACTTAATACATACTTTTCTTGTTGAAATAACTTCCATAAAAGGCCAATGCTGTAATGTTTCATGACTATTTGGATCTAAAAATAGTACACCACGTCGATTTAATGCTAAAATTAAATCACGCCACATTGGATTTGCTTCTTCAACGTGCGGACCATCTTCTGCCCAGATTCGTTTGACTGCAAAGAAACTGCTTCCAAATAATGGCCATGTTGACAATACACCTAAGAATTGAGCTTTTACTTGACCAGGATTTAATCCAGCTATTGCTGGCCAAGCATTTTGTACCAAACCAACCCATTGTGCTGGTCGAATTTCTCTTATACCTAAAGCTGGTTTTGGTAATAAAAATTTAATTTCTTTCATAGCTGGAACATGATTTAAATCAGCTGCTCTATGTAATGAAGCAGCTATTCTAGCCATATCATGAACAATTTCTGGTGGTGGTGCATTACCATTTGGTAATTCTAATAATAAACCTTCTAAATAATCTGGAGCTACTTGATTAAATAACACTTCTATATAAAGAGGTGTCGGTGCTGGATCTCTTTTTAATGGGAAATGCCAAACACTTCGACAGAAAATTAAGTAGAATGGCTGTCCTGATTTTAACAGTTCGGTTGTAACATCTAATATATATTCATCAGCTGCTAAGGGCATAGTAAATGCATCACCTTGTACTATGCAATATAATGAGAACTCTTGTTGTTCCGCTTCAGATTCTATACCCAAAAGTAAACATAATTCTGCAATAACATCAGCAACAACAGTTGAACATCTAGTATTTACAACACGTTCAGCTCCACCAGGGAGTCTATATATTTGACGACGTGCAGAACGACCAGCTGAAACTGCAGTAACTTCTTCTACACTTGGCACATTTTTACGACCGCCACATCTAGCTGTTTTTCTTAAATTAGTTAAACAAACAGCAGCTGTACCATGACAGGATCGTCGACGATCCGATGCAGCTGTTGTCAAGTGTTCCATTAAATATGGACGTAAAGCTTCTGAACAACCAAAATATGCAGCTAAAATACTTAATAAACGCCAAGCTCTTTGTGAAGAATCTGGACATGGCGAACGATTTGCAGTTGTTTGTTTCATCAGTTGACAATATACTTCATCTCGCAAGGCTAAATATTTGTGACAATGCTGAAATATTTTTTTTTTTGTTTAAATAGAAACTTACAGACATAAAATTTATTTTTAATTTACCATTAAAACTGTGTAAACACATTTAACTTCAGACATATCTGGATCTGGTGGAATATCTCCGCAGTATCTAAGAATACAATCGAAGCATTCCAATGATAATGGAGCTAAATCTGGTGGTAATCGAAGTAATGGAGCTTTAATCGGTGTCCCTTGCCATTTAACAAGTTCGGCATATGATCTTGCTGAAGAAGTTGAACGTTTTTCACCACGTGAACCAGCTGAGCTAGCTCTATGTTCTTCCGGAGACACACTAAAAAAATTTAATTAATAAAATTTATTAAAAATTGGAATAATTTTAAGAAAATTTTAATATAACTTTTTTGATTTATATATGATATACAATTTTTTTGGATAAATAATTCGATGACATAAGAAAGGAAATATAAGTAAGTGTGTTAATAATCACTTTCCTTATTTCTTTCAACATATTTATTAAAGATATAAAATTAATTAAATACAAAAAACTTTAATTGTGTGAAAAATATAAGTTTAAAAATTTATCAACAATACAATTTTTTGAATTTAAATTGAATGAATATATTATATGTACTATAAATACAATTATACGAGAAGATTAGATAACATTTGAAATTTGAAATATTTTCTCCCATATATTATAGTTGAATATAATAGTTCATTACAATAATAGGGTTGCCATATAGGAAAGCTTATAATGATAAATTATCATGTTAAAATTTTAAAAGTTTTTTATGAATGACAGGATTTTTTTATTATTTTATTTGTCATAAATTTTTTATCATAAAATTACATAACACGTATCTTAATTTCAAATTTTTGAATAAATGTAAAATTCATTTTAATTAATTGGTAACCCTAATAATATTTATATACGACAAAAGAAAAACACATTCGTACGATATGAGAATAATTTACCTACTCTATTGTACTGTACAATCTTAAGGAAGCAATCAACAGAATTTTATAATGTAATTATTTTTCTTGGAATATCTCTGTATTTAATCCAGTTAAATAAAAATATAAATAAATTTGTATCTTAATCGATCCGAAGATTTTATAATTAAATGAGTTTTTTAAAACCAGTACTTATTATAATTTTAAATTATGAATTATGACAACAAAATTGAATGCCCTAGTAAACAAAATATTATGTGAATTGTGATAAATACAGGAAATCTATAGAAATAAAAAAAATAAATAAATATTTAATTAAATCTATTTTAAAGAATCTGTCTTAAATGATTTGTTAGAAGTTAGGGTATGCAATAAAGTAAGGCTATAGCTTCGATGTATAAGAGCTGAATAAAATTAATTAACATCATTTTAAATAAATGATATATTAAATTAAATTATCACATAAATTATATGAAAGTGTAAAAAAAAAAAAATTTTTTACACGAAGAAAGGAAGGACATGAAAAAAAAAATTTTTACGGGAGATCTAGACGAGGAAAAACAATTTTCCAAATAGGGAGTTATATTTCCTAATGTTGAAAATTTTTGGTTTTTATGGAAATTTTCCAAAATGATAAAAAAAATCATAATAAAATTTTTGTAAATTATGTAAATAATATTGTAGAAAAAGCTAAACAAATTAAATAACTGTTAAGGCTTTAGTTCTAAATAAATTAAGAAATAATATTAGTTTTATAAAATTTTTTTTCTAATTGTAAAAAAAATTAAAAAATAAAATAAATGTTAACAAAAAAAATTTCCTAATGATTCAAAAAATAACAGACAAAAGATTTCAAGATTAAAGGCTAAATTTTTATTTAGATTTAAAGGCTATTTTGTTGAAGATTTTTAAACTTGGTAAAATAATATATTAATTTTACATAAGATATTAAAGTAGAGTAATAATCCCTAATAAAAGAAATAAAGAAAATTTTTTAATAAATTTGGACAATTAATTGTGCATATTTATAGGCGTTGTTATATTTTTACTTATTTGAATCTTTATTTCTTATTATAAAATGAATCTAATCCCAAGTTTAACTATCTAATATTTTACTTTTAAATCCATAAGTAATCCTAATTATACCAAATCGAATTTCCCAAGTAATCCTTTCCTTATCCTTTTTCCCAAAATCAAACTGTACATTATATCACTATGTATTTAAGGACCCATCTTAAAGTTTGGTTTTAAAGGGGGTGGTTTTGGTTGGTTAAAGTACAACACAACCCAAAGGAACCTCATGCAGTTCCTTTGAGTGACTTTCGATGTTTTCCATCGTCCCTCGTAAAAAACAAAAAAAAAAATCGATTTTGAAATTCTTTAATTTATTGACTTTTAATGAAAAATTTCAAGTTCAAATATTCTTGTAAAATAAAAATTAAAAAAATTATGACATACAATTTAAGTAGATATACTATTAGATACATACGTTGAAAAAATCAATCATTATATTATGTATCTTTTCATGCTTTTACAGAGTACAGTAATTACAAATGGGAACTACGTAATTAAGTAATTTGTTGTTTTTGAAAATGTAATTAAAATTTCATAAAATAGGTATTGAAATGTTATAATAAAAAATTGGTATTCAAATACGTAAATGCCGCATATTAGGGAATTTAATATCAGTCAGTAACAAATTTTAATTTCATCATTCATCAGTTTTTTAATTGTTTCTTTAGTCAACAATAAAGTTTTCATCAATATCATATCGTCGGTAATGCAATAAAATATACACATTCAAGGTTAATAAAATATTGTGTAAAAAAAAAAAAAAGAAAAAGAAAACGAAAAATTGAAATTAGTTATAAGTCTAATTTTATAATATAAAAATTTTAATATATACATATATATAAATATAATGATGGATAGAAACTTAAGAATAATTTATTAATTAGTATTTTTTTTAAATATG
Source organism: Poecilobothrus nobilitatus (assembly GCA_947095535.1). Taxonomy (NCBI): domain Eukaryota; kingdom Metazoa; phylum Arthropoda; class Insecta; order Diptera; family Dolichopodidae; genus Poecilobothrus; species Poecilobothrus nobilitatus. The sequence continues at coordinate 23,534,855 of OX352773.1, read as the reverse complement.
TGCAAAAGTTACTTTTCTCATAAAATAATAAATTCCATATAAAAGACTTAATTTTATTTTAAAGGTATATAAAAAAAATTTGTAATTTAAGAAATGAAAACTTCATTGTTTGTATAGTATTGGTTTGCTTCCATAGAAAAAAATATTTCTATCGAATGATTTTATTTAAACTTTGAATTTTGTGTATTTTTTTTTTTATTCATAAATAATAGAACTTGTCTTTATCATTTTTTTTTTTTTTGTTTTTTTTTTTACATTTTAAACCTTGAAACTAATAAATCGAAGAAAATATATGTATTTTTTTTAAAACTTAAAACAATTAAATTTTTAAAAAGGTATATGTATATACAACTTAGATGTACTACGTTTGTTGTAATTCATTTATGTTCTAATTATATTTAAAGTTATATTTTAATTGGATTTGTTATATTAATATTCAGAGCCTCAATTTGCGTCGGTAATGCGTTCCAGAGAAATGCGACGCATCTCGAAAACGACACAACTCGAAATTTATTTTTTAATACTGTTTTCGCATTCAAAGCTTTTTTAAATAAAACCAATATAAACAATATAAGATAAATTCGAAAGATATTTTGATAATATGTATATCATCATCATCATTGTATAAATACGCCAGCATTGTTTTTTGGGTCCCTTTTCATAGAAAACTACTGGGCCGATTTTCATGGTTTATGCATCATTAGAAAGAATGAGGAGAGGAAAAACAAAATATGTTTTTAGCTTTTCGATTGGGGTGGTAGTTTACGAAATACAACTTATCAAAATTTCTTGACACATATGCATTTTTTTACACGACTGTCTATGTATTTACATATTGATCCTTTTTTTTTTTTCTTTCGTTTTAGTACTTGCTTTTTATTAGTTCATAAATCGTAGTAATATTTTTTGAGGTAGGTACTTATTTATACTTCAGAATGTAAATATGTATTTGTGTTTGCCTCTCGCATATCTATGATTAGTATTATCTATTTACACTGAGTTATATAGAATTTGAATATGATTATATGAATATGATATGAGGGTGTAAAAATTTTTAAATTGGAGAATGAATAATATATAAATATGAATTTATGATTTCAAAAAATTTTAATACGTTTTTTCTAATGCTAAAAAAAATAATTATATTTTCCGTACTGGAACTCTGTGGCTTTTTACTGCGCCATCTTACTGTGCATATAAAAGCGTGCGATGTAAGTTGTCTACATGAAAATTTTTAAATAATATGTAATTAAAAAAAGTAATTGTAATTATAAAATCTTTTATATGTGACTCTCTTATTAATATATGTATACTTGGCATAATATGTAGTCCAATTTTAAGGATTGGTTTTTAATAATTTAAAAGTTCTTTACATTAATTTACATAGTTCTTGACATAATTTTCTTTAAAGTACTTATTTAGTTTAACGTTTTGTTAATAATAATTTGCGGTTTGCTCAATTGGTAGTACGACTGTAACACCCAATCCATCCCTGAAACAGAACGAATCCTCGCTTACACATCACGAACTCAGACAACAACTTTCGGCTTTCGAAAACGGACAAGATGTACACTATGTAGCTGTATTTTAATCTAGATTTGCTCGATTTTCAAGCAGCGGGCAAATACTAGTATTTATTAAACCAACACATTTGTTATACATATGTACGTTCATATTTATATACAGAAATAAATAGAATGTTGAACAAACAAATGAAAGAATGTTGAAAAAATGAAAAAATTTCATCAGAAAATTCTTTTATTTTTTAAATTTATTTATTCTTTATATAATCAGGGAATTCCCTTTTTCTATATTTTTATGTTATATAATAGGTACATATATATGTGTTTTACTATATGTATACAGATGAAGTCAAAAAGAAGATGAATTGAATTTTGTCATAGTTGTAGTTTTTATTTCAAGTTGCGTCCAAAATACGACGCAATTCAAAATTATGGTGTTCAAAATTTTGTAACGACGCAAGTTAAAACGATGCAACGCGAGGCTTTAGTGTATAATTTTATTTTCATTACAATCCGTTTAAGGAGAATAATCCAGAAACAAGGATTAAGTCTCTTTTAATTAAATTAAGTTTAATTTTTTTTTTTTTTAAATTTTATAATTTCACTAAGCCCGTGATTACTCGGTTTTTATTATTTATTGTGCGTGTACAAGAATATGCGCCATCTATTATCTGGTGCAAGAAATATTTTGTTTAATTATTTATTTTAATTTATATTGAATATTCAAATAATAATTATTATATGAAACAAAATACAGTAGTAAATTATTATAATAATAAAAACTTAAAATTATTTCTTCAACCATTTCATTATATTTTTGTACCTATAAACCCATTGAATCACGTTGTTATTCAGCATGCGTTATAAAAAATTTATCTTTTCACCATACACCATAATGACGATTAATAAAAAAAAGGTTTAAGGTTATCAAGTTAATTATTATCATAATGTCTTTAAAACTTTTTCAATTGTAAGCTAATCTAAGTCATAATTGGATAAAATAAAAAAAAAAATTATTTTTAAATTAAATGAAAACTAAAATTAATTTTAAGTGGAACATACCATTTATATATTATTGTACCTATTTGTTGTAATTAAATTGAAATATTTTTGTAATTCAAACCAGACCAACCTTTAGTTTATTTTTAAAGAAATTTATATTTTTAATAAGAAATAATATACTGATCGGTAAGAACACAACATAATTATATTCTTAAAATAAAAGCTAATAAAAACCTTAATCAAAATAAAAAAAAAAAATAAAAATTACCTTAACATGATTTTCATCGTATTTTTAAAATATTACTAAAATATTTTTCATATATTATATAAATCTGGTTTACAACAAAATTTTCCATTTTAATATTTATATTATTCTTTCTTGTTTTTTTTTTTTATTATATTTTTTTTTTTTTTTTAACTTTTATATTGTCCAATTTCACAAAATTAGTTTTTTAACTCTTTTTTTTTGTTTTATTTTATTTCCATTTGTATAATTCTTCTCATTAAATTTTTAAAGTCAAAACGTTAAATGTCATTAGTTCATCAAAAAAATTAAGTAAATCTTCTTCTAGTAAATTTTTAATTTTTTTTTTTTTATTTTGTAATCTTTTCTTGAAAAATAGACCATTATATTTTATTAGATTTTACACATACATACATATTATATCTATGTATATTTTTCCAGAAAATTTTTAATTTTTTGTTACGGTTTAATTAAAAAAATTTATATTTTTTCACTTTATGCGAGGTTTTTTCACTAACCATTGCGAGGTGCGCCAATTATAGCTTTAATATCTTTAATTTTACTTTTACGATTGAAATGAATTTTCTTAATAATTCATTAACAAAATAGAAAAAAAAACAAGAAACAAAAAATTAAAAATTGCAAAAATAAAAAGAAGCAGCAAAATAAAAATTTATTTATTGTTTTTTTTTTTTTTGTACAACTTTCAAATACCATGTCTGTTTTTTTTAACACAGAATTTGTACAACATTATTTATTATTTTTTAATTCATTGTTTCTTTTGTTCAAAGATTTAAAATTTAAATTATTGTATATAAAACAAATTACTATATATACAATTATTTATTCAATTAGATTTGGATTAAAAATATACATTAATTAGGTCAGTTAATTATTATCATACATATATGTAAATATGTATATATATTACGATTAGATTATAATTAATATTGCGAAAAGTGTTTATAAGAAAATACAAATATAAATATAAAAAAAATTATGTAGACAAAACATTAGTTTTAATTCTTAAAATCACCATTTATTTACAACATTTACAACAAATATTCAATTTGTTAAAATTCAAATGAATTACATACTTATAATTTTGATTTATTTGAAAATTGATAGTTATTTTTTTTTAAATAAAAATGTATATAATGTACAGGGTGGTCCAGAAAATGCGTATCAGCTTTTTAAGAAACAAAGGAAATGTTATTTTAAAATATAAAAAAAAAAAAAAATTATAATAATTTATAAAAATTATTATCTATTGGTTGGTGATATTTAAAAATTTCCGGAAAGGACCGGAAATAGGTGTTTTTAAAACGGAAACTCATCGAAATCGAGGTTTTTAAATGGTAACGGGTACTTTTGGACGTAAATTCAGATTCTACGTCAAAAAAAAAAAAAATAAAAAACTTTTGTCTTAATTATTTTTATTTTTTCTTTTACTTTCTAACAATTTCCCTTTAAAATTAATAAAAATAAAATAAAAATCTTTCATAATATATTTTTCCTTATAAATTTTAGTAAATAAATTTTCAAATTGAAATTGCTAAGGAAATTTATAAGGAAAAAAAAAATATGAAAGATTTTTATTTTATTTTTATTAGTTTTAAAGAGAAATAATTAGAAAAGAATAAAAAATTATTAAGATAAAAGTTTAAAAATGATTGACAACAATGATTAGGTAACATGTCAAAATTGTGATTAACTGTCAAAATTAAGTTTATTAAATTATAGTACACATCTTTATGACCTGTAATAAGCAATAATATATATATATATATATATATAATATATGTACATAAGTATATATGTACATAAGTTTAAGAATTCAGCCTTCAGTGTTTTTTTTTTCCTAAAACTTAATATAAGTATTTAAAAAAAAAAAATTTAAAAATATCTTCTGTATTTTCGTAAAAATTGTAGCGCAAAACTTAAATATTTACTTATATACATTTTTTTTTTTTTATTAGAACTTAAATCTCATAATTTTGAATAAAAATTTACAAAAAATTTTCAATTTGATTTTTATTTTATTTTTATCCAATCTTTTCAAAAAACAAAAACCAATTAAAATCCTCAAAAATTTTTTTTATTTTGTTTCAAAATTATTTTTACTTATAAATTTTTAGCTAAGACTGTATATATTTTAAATTTTACTTATACTAAAAAATTAATCACTTTTAAATTTTTCTTCAATTTATTTTTTAGTTTTGTTTTTGTTTTTCTGTTTTTTTGTTTTTACTTTTTTTTTTTTTTAATAATTAGGTGAAAATCTAAAAACTGAAATCTCTGCAAAAAAAAAAAAGTCTTAAAACAAAAAATATCTTTAACTTCTTTAATTTTAATTGTTAATTAACTAACATATTATTATTATTATGTGTTCATTTTTATATGATTAAAATTTTATATATGATGTATAAAGAAATACAAAAAAAAAAATTAATTATTTGTTAATTTAAAGTGAAAGTTGTTAATGGTAATAAAATACATGATAAATTATAAATAAAAATTAAAAACAAAAATATAAGAAGCGAAATATAGAATTGTAACAAACATGCGTGAACGCATCATTTTTTGTTCACATTTTTTTTTTTTTTTTCAATTAAAAAAAAAAATTTTTTTTTTTTATTTATTTAAAATATTTTTTTTAATTTCAATTTATTTTTTATTTTTTTTTTTGTATTGTATAAAACGATCATGACAGTACGCTGCCTAAATGATAACTAAATTGAAAAAAATGAGGGAGATTTAATACTTAACTTTATAATAAAGGTAAATAATTCCATACTACATATATTTTATATATATATATACCTATATGTATATGAGTGTATGTATAATATCTTATGCAATAGCAAAATTGGATTATATTTTTGTTTTTGTTATTAAAGAAGACTTCCTCTCTAGACTTAAAAAATTTTTGATTATAAAAAAGAAGTAAAAGAAAAATATACTTAACGAAATGTTAGGGTAAAATAAATTTTTGCTAAAAGAGCGGCAAATTTAAATGATTTAAAGATATGTATTGTGTTTTTGTTTTTTTTTTTTTTTTTGTATGGTGGTAAAAAAAAAAATTGTGCAATTCGTGAAAAATTTAGACAAAACAAAACAAAGAATTTGACATAATTAAAATTTTTATTCAAAAAAAAGAAAAAAAATAAAAAAAATGCTTGAATTTGAAAAATAAAATTTTTTAAATAGTTTTAGAGTTTGAATAGGAAATAATTTCCAAAATGATTTTAATAGAGAATATCAAAAAAAAAAAAAAAATATTGTTTAAATTTTGTTTTAAAATCATTTTCCTTTCTTAAAATTTAAATTTTTTATAAAATTTCATTATCTTTTATTTGTTTCACAATATTTGATCGATATTGTGATTTTATATCTAATTAACTATCTAATTTTATTAGTTTTCAGTTAGAAATTAAATGTTGTTGACATTTGATAAATATTTTAAGTTAATTTTAAAAATATTTAATATTTTAATAGTTGTATTCAAAAATTTCTATTATTTCGTAAGGCATTTGCCATTTCTCAACATTTACAAAATGATAAAAAATATTCTAATATATATCTAAGAGATTATTTTTTTAATAAATATTAGGGTTTGCTTAGAATTATTTTTATATAAAGAAAATTATGAAAAAAAGTAAAAGATATACATTTTGTTATTGACAAGGTGGAAACAATTTTCAGTTAATAACCGCACTTTAAAAAAAAAAATACATAATCTTTGAGTTTTAGATTTTATATTTTATTTTAAATAAAAACTGACCATAACAAAGTTCTCAAGAAAACAATACACTAAATATTTGAAATTTGGTAAGAACTGTCTATTTTCATTTCGTAGTTCATTTAATATAATTAGATATAAAAATATTTTTTTAACAATAAATGCTTAAAAAATTTCTTATATTTGTTTTAAGATTTGTTTTAAGTTTTTAACTACTATAAAACATTGGCAGATATTGAGGTAAAAGAATTTTAAAAAATTTCAGATTTAGATAACGGTAAATTTTAATTTAAAATTGTAAAAATTTATTTTTGTTTTTACCATACATATTAAAATTAAAATTTTAAACCGATTAAAATTTTGTGACTTTGGACGTTTTCTAATTAAAAAATTGTTTTTGAAGAACTTTTAGTTTATAACCATTTGAATAAAAAACACTGTTTTTAATTTTAAGAAGGTTGAAGTCTCTTAAAATATGAGATCACATAATTTAGTTTCTTTAAGTAATTAATTCAAATTTAGTGTATTCTCTATAATTTGTTTTCTTGAGAAATCAGCTAAAAATAATTTAATTTTTAAGATTTGAATAATATTATTTAAATCAGAATTTTTAATTAAAGAATTGACAATATTAATTAAAAACAATTTGGGGCGTTGGTGGCCTAGTGGGTATAAAAACGTATAAAAACCGAGCGTATAAAAACCGAGGTGAGTGTGGGTTCGAATCCCACACACGTGGTAAGAGTTATTCCCCCTTACTACATGTACAACCACGTCTGAACGAGAAAGGCTGTGTAATTTCCTGTCAATATTTATGTGGCAGAAAAATACATTAAAAAAAAAAAAAACAATTTAAGAAGATACAATATACAATACAATTTTAAAATATATAACTAATCTCATATATATATGTACATATATAATTAATATTATATCGAAATATAAAATTAAATAATTTTTGTTTAAGATAATAGATGGCGCACAAATAAAAATATTTCTGGTATATATCTTCTATATTCTTGTGTAATTTCTAGAGCCCTACAAGCTGATAATTTTGGAAACTAAAGTTTAGTTAAACATGAATAATAAATGACTTAGTGAATGCCCTATATGCGACTCCTTATAGGAGTCGAAAGGAGAGAAAAAAAAAATTAGGTATTTAAATTTAAAAAGTCAAAAATCTTGAAATATTTCATTGAAATTAGATATTGATAAAATTTACGAAAATGAGACATTTTTTTTTTATTTAGTAAGCATAATCAAAAAAAAAAATAAATTTAAATAAATTTTAGATAGTAAAAGTGATTTTTTTTTTTTAATTTTTTATCAATTTCATTATTTAAATTCCAAAATTTTGTTTTTCAAAATTTACATTACTATTTTACTGTAAGAAATATCTTATCTTGCTCCAATAATTTTGTATTTTTAAAAATAAGTTTTTTTTTTTTCCTTTACTATTTATTCAGTAAAACTTAATTTGAATTAAATTTTAAATTTTATTATAAACTTTTTATAAATTTCAACTTTAAATAGTTTTTAGTTAGCTTATTTTAGAAAAAAAAAAAAAATTAATTTTAAGTATACAATGTTAACACCGGATGCCTCACTTATATGTCTTACAGTTAAATACAATTATTTTTCTCAGTCAGGTGTAGCGTTGGAAAAAAAAAAAAAACAAGAAAAACAGAAAAATTTAATTTAAATTAAAATTTACATTTTGGTTTAGGAAAAATTTTTTTTTTTTTTTTTGAATTCTAATTGTAAAGTTTATATAGTAATAAAACTATATGCAATCATATTATTATCCACCAAAAAAAAAAAAAATATATATATATATATATATAAATTAAAGTACCATGAAAAGCTGTACATATTTTCAAGTCATTTATATGTTAAATATATAGGAATTATCTTTTTATAATTCAAAATTAAAAAATTTATTTCAAATTAAACTTTTATAACATATAGCATATAGGGGAGAATGCTCATAGATCATAATGTTAAATGAACTTTTCTATCCATCAGCAAACCTCAAGGGAATGAAAAAAAAAATTAAATATTTTTTAATGCTTTCTGATTGCAATTTATTGTGTTATTTAATTACTTTCTTATGATTTTTGCAATTTTAATATCATTCCTTAAATTAAAATTAATGATGCAAATTTAATATAGGAGAAAATTTTTTTTTTTTGCTAATTGTAAATAAATGGTTTTAGTTTTACTATTTTTTTTTATTCTATATAGTCATATACAAACCATATACAAACAAAATAAACCATTTCTTTTACTGGACACAAAATTGTGAAGAATTTGATTTTTTTTTACAGATATTAAATATGTTTACGACTAAAAATTTTTCAAAATTTTAATACAAATCTTAAACAATACAGTATGTAAATTCTTTGCGGTTTAAAGGTGAAAATATTCAAAAAGACAATAAAAAGACATTTTTGAATTGTGATTACTTTTGCATCAAAATTTTTAATTTTTCATAGAATTTTTTATGACAATAAACATTTTCTTCAATTTTAAGGAAATCCTATATAATTAAGAAAAGCCATTAACATAATACAAAAATAATTAAATGGAAATTTACCATACTTATGATAAATATTTTTGTAATTTATTGCAAAGGTGTTTAAAAATAGCGATTTTATAAATATTTGACTCTTATAGCTATCAAAACGAGGGGAAGTTTAAAAATTTTTTCTCAATTATATTAATTCCCGAAGAGTTTCCCCCTCTTAAAGTATCTAGGATCTGACTGAGATACGGAAGAACCAAAATTTTGCAAAATTATAATTTAAATACCAAATTCCAAAATATTATATTAATGTTTGGGTCGATTGGCATTTTTAGATTTAAAAATTCTTACGCAGAATTTGAGATATAAAAATGTGATAATAGGGCTGTAACTTTGTAATGGATAAGTGTACATAAAAAAGTTGTAACTCCATCTTAAACAGGGTAAATGTTTTATAAATCAACGGACAGACAGAGTGAAACTAACAGGAACATTTTTCGAAAATGTGGTAAAAACATATTAAAAATGAAAATTTTGCAAAAAATATTGATTTAACTTACTCATTTCTAAAATGTTGCATTGCAAATTGTAATAATGAATATTTTGCTATAGATTGTGATGAATTTGGTGCATCTTCATCATCAGCAGCATGTCCCATTAAAGATGATTCTAAATGATTTTCTCTTGACATTTTTCGTACATGATGCATATGTTGAACTTGTTGCTGTTGTTTTAATAAATGTCTTTCAATTTGTTCTAAATGATGTGAATTCTCATGATGTAAGAATTGACCACTTGAATTATTATTAATAATTTGGTTATGATGACGATGACCATTTGTTTGACCATGATTAAGTTGTTGCTGAACCAATTGTTGTTGATGTTGTATATCAAGTTCATGGCCACTGACCATACGATGATGACTAGTACGATGATGTTTTTCAACACTTGACACAGAATCACGATGATGTGATTCTCGGGTTTCAAGACGATCAAGAGGTACATTAAGCGTTTGTGCAGCAGCTCTAGCACCTGACGATAATGTTGAATGTTTTGACTGTGCCTAAAATTCAAATAAAAATTAAAGTTAAATAAATTTATTAATAAGAAATCACATATATATATAAATATATATATATATATACTTAAAGTAAAAGTAATTTTAATATTATTTTGAAAAAGTATATTAGATATTGTAATATTATGTTTTAGTAAAAAGAAAAATGTTTATATATAGATATAGGAGGTAATAAAAATTTAGTTTTTTAATGATTTTTTTCAGTTGAGTAATCTTAAAATATATGAAAACTTCATATTAAAATGCAATTTTCTGCTTGTTTTAATATCTTGGTATCTTGTTACAAAGCTTAAGCTATAACTCTTCAACCAATGATACAAAACATATATACCTTAAATAAAATTTAATTGATTTTCTAATCGTATATTTTAAATAAATCATTCAATAATAGTTAAGTTTCAAAGCAATTTGTATTTTTAAATATGTAATTTGGATGTGCATTATATATGCAATGTATATATATATATTATGATATTTATTATTTATAATAGAAATGGATAAAACTTTCTATAGATTATTTTGAGCAGTCATCTACGCGTGTCTAATATAATAAAAGTATGTTAATATAATTTTAATTTAAATTGGAAACAACAGAAAAATTTAAAAAAAGAAATATGAAAAGCAAAAACATTAAATTTCAAAAATATAAATAACGAAGAAAATATTTTTATTTTAATTAATTATTTTAATTAAATAATTAGTTTTTTTTTTTTTTATTTATTACACATTTATTTTGATTTGTATATATAGGTTTAAATTTTTACTTTTCCCATAAAATTAAAGAAAATATCCCTTGATTATGTACTGCTCATACAGAAAATATTCTAAGAAAAATAAGAAAATAGTTTTATTTTTGATTTTTATAAACATTTGATATACAAATGTATCACAAAAAAAACACACACATATAGATATTGAAAAAATTTGATCAATTTAAAGATAAAGATGCAACAAAAGATATTATTTACCGTTTTTTTTCTAATATAATACAGTGCAATGCTCTAATACAGTATAAAATGCTCAATATTGTGTGGTGTCTATAAGCCTTATTGGAAAAAAAAATTATCTTGGGCATCACAATATCTTAATAATATCTCTTATCTTTTCTAAATATATCTTATAATTTTTTTTTTTTCGTTTTACTATTTTTCTTCTTAAGAATTTCGCAAATCTTTAAAAATTTGTCTTTTTTTAAGACAAATTTTTAACAGTTTTGTGCCACACTCTTTTTAAGGATCACGAATTTAGATATATTTAAGTAGGGGGTAGAGGCTAATTTTTCTCGATCTATATATATTTTTGAGAAATTTTGTAAAGATAAATTTGACTGTAGAATTAAACAAAAAAAAATTAACGGGACCTTTTTATAAAGTAAATCGTTCATGGTGGAACGACTTTTAATTTAGTTTAGTTATGTTTTGCAAAGTAAGTATACACTGAACTGATATTTAGCTACTGTCGGTTAGATATTTTAGCTACTGTCGGTTAAGTTGAGTTGAACGAAAGTTGAACGAAATCACATAATATTTTTGAGAGTTTAATATAATTTGTTTAAAATGTAAATATATTTGATTTATATTTGGCTATTTATTTCTTTAACTTTCGTGTATTTTTAGTAATCTTAGGATGCTGTACAAAAATTTTAGATAAAATTTGAAATCTTTATATTTGTTACAGCCGTTACAGGTTTATATAAGTGATTTTTCCAAAGCAATAATTCTTATAGGATGCTGTTTATTTAGAGAGCAAGAATGCTTAGGTAAAGATGCTGTAAAATTTCTAGATAGAGGTTGAAATTTTTAAAAAGTTTATTTTTTTTTTTTCTGCGAAATCTTAGTTTAAAATAGTTGTGAATTTTTTTTTATTTTGCTCCGATCCTGTGTAACTATTATTATTCTTCAGAAAAAAAAAAGTTAAAAGTTAGAGTCTAGATGTTTTTTTTATATTTTTATTTATCGAAAATTATTTCATAATATAGTAAAAATTAATTTTATTTTTAATATATTTGATACAGATTTATAACTATAATGATTTTCCTAAAGAAAAAATTGAAGAATTCGAAAGGAAATTTTTTTTTTTTTTTAAATGTGCTAAAAAGCCAGAGTAATTAGTTAAATATTTTTCCTTAGTTATAGCAAAAATAACCATCAAATAACCATTATAATTAAAAAAGTTTCTGTTGTAATAATTGTAAATAAAACATAAATGTATCTAAACTATATGACTATGATAAAATCAATCAAATTTAATTGCATATATATATGTATCTAAATATAAAAAATCAAAAACAAAGAAAAAATTTATAATCAAAAAGAAATTTAGCATAAATATTATTATCAATACTATATATTCATATATACATATATACATTGGTATATTTCATAAAATTTAAATTTAATCTATAATTTTTTAATTTAAATCTAAAGTTATTAACTAATTTCATATAAAAAAATCCAGTTTTTCTTTTAATCTATATATATTTTTATTTTATTTTCATTTTTATACATATACATATATATATTATTTTTAATAATTAAATGTCAACATTATAAATTCATTTCACTTTTAAAATTTCTTCTAGAAATATTCAAAAAAAAAAAAAATTAAATTGTATATATACTGGTGGTGCATAAGACATTATTCAAGATTTTTTGTTCATTATCGATAACAAAATATCTTATATATCTGTATAGTCTATATGTATATATATATATATATATATGTATACGAAAATTATTTTATCACGAAAGCGATTCATTAAGTGTTAAATATTCTTCAATTAGGTTTTGCTAACCACATTAGACCATATATTAGCGATTTATATATATATATTTATATATATGTATATATAAAATATATATTAAATTCCTTACTTAAAATTAAACACAAACACAAAAACAAAAAAAAAAAAATTTTGTTTGTTGAAAGTAGCATTACTAGCCAATCATATCCATTGCACTTGATGCATTGAATTATTTAAAGATTAAAATTTATGATATTTTACAGTGAAAGTATATATTTTGAATCGATATGGTTTTTGATTGTTTTGTCTATTTTGTGATGTGTTATTTCCAAAGATCTAATATTTTATATTTAATAATAATAACGGTTGAAAGAAAAACAAAATAAATAAAATAAAATATTTTTTTTTTTTTTTTAGTTTTTGTATAAAAACTTGAACGTTAAGTTATTTTTTAACTTGTTTATTAAATACCTAAAAGCGAACGAAAATAAAAAAAAAAAAAAAACCGATTATCAATTTCACTTTCTTTTTAATTAGCATTAATATTTATTTTATTTATTGAGTGTCATGATTTTAAGTTGAAAATATTAAGAGATTTATCATAGAAATTACAATTGACAGGAAGACAATCCTTCTAAAAAAAAAAAACTGAAAATTTATATCAATAGATTTTAAATATTCGGATGGAATTTTTAATTTAATTTGAAAAAAAAAAAATTAAATTTTTTTTTGGGTTTAGGTGCTGTTTAAAAAAAAAAGTAAAGAAACATTTAATTTAATGTTTTCCTGTTATGTGATAATTTTTTTTTCCTTTTTTTTTTTAATGCATTTCTCTGCCACATAAATGTGGACAGGAAATTACACAGCCTTTCCTGTTCAGGCGTGGCTGTAAATGTCGTAAGGGGGAATAACTCTTACGACGTGTGTGGGATTCGAACCCACACTCTCTCGATGTTTGCAGCGTATTTTATACGCTCTTACCCACTAGACCACCAAGGCCCCATGTGATAAATTTTTAAAGGATATTTCCTTAAACTAAAAAATTTATAAAAATATATATATATATATAAAATCATGTATGATTAATTTTGTTCATTAATTTTGGGTATTTATAGAGTATTACTCTATATTTGAAGTAATTGAAATTGATATCTCAATTAAATATGGGAATAGAAATTAATATTTCCGTTAATCTCTAATTTTAAATTTTTTTTCTGAATATTTACGAAGATATTTAACGAAAATATTCTTTTACTTTTTAGTTTCGATTGTTACAATAAAATATTAAATTTTTAAAGTAGTATAAAAAGGAAAATTTTGAATATGAAATAACACTTACAAAACACAAGAAATATAAAATTTATACATATGTATGTATAAATAAGAATTTCAACCTGAACTTTAGAATTTGAACCTATAACCTTTTCTAACTTGAAAATTTCCATTTTCTCAAAATTCCCACTAATCAATTTTTTAATTTAAATTTATTATATTATTTTTATTCAACATTTAAATATTAAAATCCTTAGGCAAAAAATCCTTAAATATACATCCTTTCTAAATATTGGGTTCGTAAAAATGTCATATGTTATATATGTAATTGTTTCATCACATCGATCCGTTAATTATTTTTAAGATTTAAGATTTTTAAGATTGTACCCACAAAATCCTTCATTTTTGTTTAACTCCTTTAATTTGTTCAGTTTATTTCAGTTTACAGTCTATTACTTCAGTCCTAGTTTACAGTTGAATACATCAATGTATTTTACTTTTATGGTTTTTTTTTGTTTTTCGATATTTTCCTCTGTTAAAATATCATGTCTTCTATTAAAACATTTGTACTAGGTGCAATAAAAAGATTGAAGCAAAAGAATTAACAAATCAATATTGAATCATCTTAAAAAAGGTAAGTAGTATGGAAATGGTAAGTAGAATCGTTATTTGAAAAAGGATATTATGCTTTTGACATTAACTTTATAATCATAAAAACTGCTAAAGTTACAGTAGATCTTTAGAAATATATAGAATTCTAAAATTTTGTTGTCAATATATTATGGCGTATTTTGTTAAAGGAAAGATATTTTGAAATTAAAAAGCAAAAATTAATTGATTTTAAATAAAATAAATAAAATCATGCAGATTTGTAAAAATATCTAATAAATTTATTAAATGTTTTTTCTATTTTTTTTATTTTGAAGATATGTATATATGTATATAGAAACTATATAAATCCAAAGTTCTAGAAAAAATAAAAGTAACAAATTATATGATGCATGATGCAAACCATAAAAATCTAAAAAAAAAAAAAAGAAAATGTATTGCTGTAATGAGATTTGAAAAACTTCACAATATTATATTAATACCATAAAAGAATACAGCATTATAAGATAATAATTTATTAATTGGAAATTTTTTTTAATTTATTAATGCGAAGAAAAAAGTGGAAAGGTCACGCGCAACAGTTTCATTCGAAAATACGTATAATAAAAGTAAGAAATTTTATAAAATGGTAAAATTTAATGTGCAATTTGGTTTACATTTGATGTAATCAAGTATTAAAGAGTGGTTTCTTACTTTTTATTGCAAACAAAATAAATACATATACCTAGCGTGTTTGCAGTTTTTTTTTTTTTTTGTTAAGACGTTCAAGAATAAAATTTAAATCTTAAAATATTTAAGATATAAATTACTATAGAGATCATATTTCAAGAATTTTTTTTGAAAATGAAATTTCTGCTGCATATATTTTCCGGAGAAATTAAAACTGTATACTAATTGGAATAAAAAGGGCTAAATCGATTCATTGTTATTTGTTATGACTTCACTCATTTGTTTGTTTTTCGTTTTTGTAAGGAAAATTAATTTTTTAAAGTTAAAGTGTTGAAAATTTTTTCAGAATGTTTTTAGAAAAAAATTATTTTATGGACATTTTACACAAACAAAAAAAAAAAAAAAATAAAAACGCTGTCGCGAAACTTTTGCTGCACTAATAAATCGATAACAAATATTTTTTGGTATAATTTAAATTAAGAATTAATTAATTAGAAACATATGTGGTTTCTTATAGTAATTTTATTTTTTTGCTTAAAAAGAAAAGCCTTATTAACCGACTTGAACTTATATGTAGCGACAAATATAGTGTTTTATCTATGCACTTTATTTATTTTGTATAGATTGGGTTCGTAACAAAATTACGATTTTTATTATTTTGCAAATAAGTTCAGAAAAATTCAATTTATTCGGAAAAATCAAAATTCAGATAATTTTCAATACTTAGACAATTTAGAATTCAGACAATTTAAAATTAAGAAATTTCTAAATTTTGGAAAAAAAAAAATTTACGGTATCAGAATTTCTACTTTTTTAATATTTTATTAAAAGGTGTAAAATATGTATATATGTAAATAAATACATTTTTTTTTTGCCCTTGCCACTCCAATAAGGAGTATAGCCATAGGGCATAGGGCATAACACTAAGTCATTTATTATTCATATTTGACTAAGCTTCAATTTCGTGAATCATTAATTTCACTATAAGCCGTTGCTAACTCGGCTGTAGCTATTGTACAAGACTAAGACGTTTCTATTATTTCTACGCCATCTATTATCTTATAAAAGAATTATGGTTTTATTATTATTTTATTATATATAGCTATTACAATATGATATTAATTATAATTTATAGGACTTATTTTATAAACTTATTTTTAATTTAATTATATTCTATTAATTATATATTATAAGAAAAATCTATATTATTTTTTATTAATTTATATGACCCAGCCGGGGTTTGAACCCAAGACCGTTCCTATGAAAGGCCGGTGTCTTAACCACTACACCATTGACTGGATAAATAAATACATAATATGTATGTAAAAAATAATTAGGCGGGATTTTAAAGTTGATTACAAAATCAAGGTTTTGGGCAAACAAACAAAATCGGGCTTTGGGAGCGGCACTCCCCACTATTTAAATCTGAATTATACGAAAAATAAAAATCTTAATTTTTCTGAATATTTGTATGAATTTTAAATATCTGAATTGTCTGGATTTTGGATTGTCTGAATTTTGATTTTTCTGAATTTTGATTTATGATCATTTAAATTTTAATTTTCTAAATATTATTACTGATTGAAAAAAATTTGTCTAATATACATAACTTTAAACTTAAATTACATCGAACTATATAAAAACAATAATATAATAAAACGTATATATAAAAAAAAAAAAAATGTTAAAAGTTGGTCATCAATTTAATTAAATATTTTATAAAAGAACTGATCATCTTATGATTTTCTATTAATTTTTTTCTCATATTATTTATATGTATATAAAAAAATTAAATTTAAGATAAATTATAATCTACATAGGTACATAATCAATCTTTAATTTCTGCACCTAAATTCGTAGTATATAATATATACTACGAATATGTAGGTACATATATATATGTATATTTAAATCTCCAAATATAATATTTATTTATCTGAAAAACTAAAGAAGTAAAAAAACTTTATATATACATATATATACATATATATATATATATATACATATATGTATAAACTGAAATAGAGTTTTTGTAGCATTTAATTAAACTCTTATGCTTTTTACTTATACGAGTATATGTGGTTTTTGGGTTATTGTATATTATATGTTGTGTTCACTGAATTACAACGATCAGATTTATATACTATAATAACTAACAAGCCTTTAAATATATTTATTCAACCTTTTACAAAAAAAAAAAAAAAAATAATTGTGATTAGGCTAATTTAACTTAAGCGAGATAATTATACCGTGTAGTGCCGACAATGTTGAAAGCATCTTTTGTTTTATGTTTAAATTTTAACGCATTCAATTTAAAGTGTTTTTAAGGTGCAAGGTCAAGTTTACTCGAAGAAAAAGAAATCATATTAATTTATAAATTTAAATAAATTTTTTTTTATTTTGATTTTGATTTTGTTTTTGTTGTTTTTTTTTTTATATAAATTCATAATTAGGTTGAAACGAACTTGAGTTCTGTTTTTCAAAATTTTAATGATGAAAGGAAAAGAGCTATTTTTATTTTTATTTTTTTTTTTTTTTGTATTTTTATTTTCTAATATTGTGTGAAAATTGAAAAGTAAATTTATGTTAAAAATAGAAAAAATAAAAATAAAATTATGTTAAGAAGAGAAAACGTAACAAAATTTTTATGATTTTGAAGATCATTATTAATACTATAGAATATGAATGATAATAGCAAAAGTTTGATTTAAAAAATATATATATATATATATATATTTATTGTATTTAATTTAAAAAAGTAAAATAATTATTATAATAAATATTAACCTACATATATGATTATTTAAAATGCATTTAATTAAAATAAATTCAAATTTCCGTTACAAATACATATAAAGAGATACAAAAATATTGTATAAAAAAAATTTTTTTTTTTTTTATGAATTTAAGGTTAATGAATGTTTTTTTTTGGATAAATTGTAGAAATAATAATCTAAATAACAGAATAAATCATTTTAATTATACTATATATATATATATAATTAACAATATAAGTAGATATTTCACTCTAACATTTTTGATGAAAGTAAAGAAAATAAAGTACAATATATAGTTTCGAATTTACTCAGTAAAAGAAAATTAACAAGGCAGTACGAAAACTAATAGTTTTTAAAGGCGCACATTTTTCAAAAGATAATACAAACAGTTTAGAATACTGTGACTTATATCAAAAGTTGAAAATTTTACTAGAATTTTATATACATACTTAAAAGAAAAATATTGTGAAAAGTCATTACACACTTTCTTCAATTTTAATGCAACCCAAACATAATGAGGAAAAGCTGCTAATACATGTAAGAACATAATCTTGAATCTTGAATTTTTGGCTTTTATTTTGGCAAAATTTGTACAGGTGCCTGAAATAGAAAACAGATGTTTAAAAATAAAAAATTTATAATTTTTCAGCTCTAATAGCTTTTAAACAGTGGAGATGTTTAAAAGCTATCTAAAAGTTCTTTCTTCTCTCAAAATTTTAAGGCTGTATCTAAAATCATTGTGGATATATGAAGGAATTTAAATCTTCTGAAGTTTAGCTTTTATATAAGGGTAAATTTAAATACTATATTTAAAAAAATAATTGTATAATTTTGATATTGATTTATAAATATTAAAAAAAAAAAAATCCTACGCCGTTCATTGTTTTTAGATTAAAAAAAAAAGTGTTAAACAGAACCTGAGATATTCACATTTAAAAATAGTGCTATTTTAAATTTTAAGGACTGTAGTTCCGTAACGGTCCACTCCACCCGCAATATAAAAAAGTTGTTCTACAATATTTATTTTTGTAAAAGATCTATTCATGGTTAAATTTTAATTATTTTACCTTGAACGGTGTAGAAGTTTTGTCACCATACGGACAAATAGATGAACAGAGTGAAACTAATAGACAAATTTTTTAAAAAAGTTTTAAATGTATATTTAATTAGAAATATGGCACTTAAAGAAGCAGAAAAAAAACAAATTGCTACTGAATTATAGCAATTATTTATCTTTATTTAAGAAAATAATATGTTAAGCAAATTAATTCATTTAACGATTTAAAACTTTAATATTCATATTTTCCTGTTCTATTGTTATGTGTTCTGTGTACTCACTGTTCTACACTCACATGTTCAATATAATCTGTTGCAAAGAATACATTTTTTTTTGTTTTTTTTTTTTAATAATAATAATATAAGAAAGTATTTCGATTCAATACATTTCGATTCCAATAGAATATTTTCAATTATTTTAAGTAATTTCCCCTTATAAGAAATTAATAATGCCATTATATTACTTACTCTTTTCTTGTATTTGTTATTCTAAATATAATTTTAGATGTATTTCGCAAGTAATCGTTCACTCATCCTTTTCCCCAAAACCAAACTTTACATTATCTTACTATATATGTATTAAAGGACCCATCCTAAAGTTAAGTTTTAAAGGTGGTAGTTTTGGTTCGTTAAAGAAGAATCTCATGTACGTAGTTCCTTTGAGTTGAACTTTACTCGTAATGTCACTCGTAAAAAATAAACACAACCTCTTTCAAAAACAAAAAATGAAGATGGTTATGGTATACGTAAAGATCTATATGAAAATATCAAAGGAAGTGATTTTGCACCTAATAACGTAATATGGAAACTTTAATCTTAACTAGCCCTGACCTTTTTAGTCCAATGGAAAAATTATAAAAGGGAAATAATCCTTTTATCTTTAACGTAAAAATACCAAATAACTGTATAAATACATAATTAGTATATAAAGTATGCGCATCCAGTTTAAAAAAAAAAAAAACTATTAATATCCCAATTTATACTTAAAATTTTTTTATTTTGTTAATCCTAAAAACAATTTAAAAATTAACGAGTTACACTTTTATTTAACATTAACAGCTATATAATATTAACACTTAAAATTTTACTTGTTTTTTTTGAAATGGTTATTTTTAAAACTTGTTTTATTTCATCATAAAAAAAAAAAAAAAATACTAAATTAGCTTTAGATACATATTAAAAGCTACATTTTTATACAGTGCTTTTGTATTAAGTATTTATTGCAAGTTGATTTTTTTTTTTTGTGCAGTTTAAATGCAATGAAAAACTTATGTTATATGCTATACACATACATATATAAATATATCAGCAGGATATTTGCTGAGTTATAGAAATGGAACTAGTCTATTATTAAAAATAATTATAAAAAAATATAAGATGTAAAAAAAGTAAAAAAGAAAAAAAAAAAAATAAAACAAAATAATTTTTATTTCCATTATATTAGAAAGATTTTCACTAATGCTTCTGATATTTTTTCTTTCTTATATATTTCGAATAAAATTGGAGAATTGTATGTATATAGTAATTACATTACATACATTACATATATTTACGATACAACATTATGTTTTTCTGATATTAAATCAAGTTTCAAAGCATACATATAATTTAAATTGAATGGATCAAGTATTTTTAATGAAAATATATATGCATATAAAAATATATGATGAAAATGCATAATGTAGATATACATATATCATATAATATAGATAGACACATGTATAGTTAATTTACGCAAATATTTATAAAAATCAGAAAATTAGGATTTTAATGAAATGATTAGCAAGGATTTTTGAAAAATATTTAAGTATAGGCATTGTAAAATTTAATCCTTATTATAAGTACATTATTTAAAATTTTTATTTAAAGTATGTTTTTGGAAACAT
Source organism: Poecilobothrus nobilitatus (assembly GCA_947095535.1). Classification (NCBI taxonomy): domain Eukaryota; kingdom Metazoa; phylum Arthropoda; class Insecta; order Diptera; family Dolichopodidae; genus Poecilobothrus; species Poecilobothrus nobilitatus. Next base: position 23,513,730 of record OX352773.1, on the reverse strand, counting down.
TATTATACCATACTTTAAACCAAATTTATATACTAATCCAACTTATTGAAAACCTGATTTTGTGCCCGAACATAAAATCTTAAAGAAAATATAATATATATGCCTACAATATATATATGTATACACATTAACACTCGTATGCATATCTATATATACTATTAATAAATATATTTTAAACCGGCTTTCACTATAATTAGAAAATTGGAAATGAGGGAAAATTTGACGGTTTATAAAAGATAAAAAAAAAAAAAAGCTTTTACCTATTGCTTTTATGAAAATATCTAAAAAATTTTATAGATTTAATGAAAAAAAAAAATTTAAAAATGCATTTGCAGTGCAAAATTTAATGTAATTTTTTACATCATTTCTGAAATGGAATTTTAAAGTTGTTTTAGAAATACACTTGTATTACAAAATTTTATGGAATTTTTACATCATTTACGAAATTGATTTAAAAGTTGTTTTTGTCGAGCAACAACAAAAAAAAAACAAATATAAACTATATGCAAAGAAAAATATAATTTTAGGACTTTTGTTAAATTTTTTTAATTTATAAGAAATAATAAAAGAAATCAGCTAATTAGAATCAAAATTTCAAAACTAAATTTTTATGCTGGTTATATATTTTGAAATTTATTTGTTTTACAAGATTTCACTATTTATAATAACCCTACTATGACAGCTGATTTACAGTCCAATATATACTTATATATAACAAATAATTTACCTCTGTAATGTGTAAAGTTTCAAAACGAGCTAATATTTCTTTAACAGATACTTTAGGTTCAGATGGTTCTTCTATAATAGTTTCCATTCTATCAACTGAACCACTACTGGCTATACTAGTTCGACGTGATCTACCAGTAATTATTCCAGTACCATTAGCAATATTAGACGATGATATTGAAGATATTGATGATACAGTTCCATTCGGATATTTATTATTATTATTATTATTTACAATTAATTTTGGTGGTACCGTTATACCGATATTAATTGGAACTATTTTTGGTTCTTTTAAATTCTCACCATTTTTTATTTCTTTTTCTTTATTTTCTGTTTCATAATTTTTCTTATCAGATACTAAGTTAAATATTTTTTTACAGTTATTATTATTTTGATCACTATTATTATTATTATCATTAATATTTTTATTATCTTTTATATTTAAATTATTAAAATTTTTCTCATTTTTATATGTAATATTTATATTATCATTATCTTCATTATCTTCAGTATTATCTAATTTTAAAATATTATTTCTATGTTCTGTAGTAATTTTATTTCGTATAACAAAACCATTCAATTCATCAATATCAGTACGACGATGAATTTGAACTGATGTAACACCTGTTATATGAGCAATTTCTGGATCAGAATCTGATGCCATATCTTCATAACTATCATCTTGATCTGAAGAATTATTCAGACTATCAAGAGAAGCAACACGTCGCATAAGTTGTTGCTGTTCATCATTTTCATTTTTATTATTATTAATTTTATTAGTTGATGAATTATTGTCATCTTTTTCATTTTGACAATTATTATCATTTTTATTACTATTTAAATTAATTTTATTCATAATGTCATTACATTCTTTATTTGAAGATTTATTATTTTTGAATTTATCAAATTTTAATAATGCTGTATAACTTTTATAGGCTGGTAATACATCAAAAAATTTTGAATTTGATGATCTACTAGAATTTGTTGAACGTAAACTTTCTGACATTTTGTTTTGTATATTTTTAGGTTATTGGTACATGTGTATAAAATTACGTTAAACGGTTTTTTGTTTTATTTTAATAATTAATTATAAATAAGTAAATAATTTATAATAAAAAAAAGTAAAATATTTTATTTAAATAATTTTTATATTATTTTAAATCAATAAAAATTTTTGAAATTAAATTTAAAATGACATTTGCTAGTATGTATGTATGTAAATATATAAAAGTCATTAATCACTATGTAGAAATAGGTACCTAGGTAGTTTAATTTGATTAGTTTGTCTATAAAAAAAGTGTTTGACTTTTAAATTAAATGAAATATAAAAGATTTTTATTAAGTTTTTTCTTTGCTTTAAAGAAAACGATTCTAATGATATTGTAAAAATGCATGATTTATTCAAAAAATGACATACGTAGATAATTTTTTTTGATAAGACAAAACTTAGAAGTTTATAAATTATCTTTCATATTAAAATAAAATAGTTTTTAAATTTTGTTAGAAAAATTATTATTTGAAACCTATATTAAAAACCTTTAAAATATCGAAAATATCGATAAAAACAAATACATATAAGTATTGTCAATTGAAGGTTATCAATTTATTAATTTTGACTTTAATTTTGACGTTTAAAATTTATTCTACAGAAGATACCTTTTAGATAATCTTAGGTAGGTATAATAATTGAAGTACAATATTTTTTTTTTTTTATTTATTTTATTTATTTATATTAATATTACAAATCAAATACGATATTGCAATATTACAAAACCATCGGCTACTAAGGCCATTCTAGTTTTATTTTATTTTTTTTGTTTTATTTATTCTAGCCACAATACAATACAATTTCCCTTTATGTATTTTTATTGATTTATAATTTTTGACATTTTACGTTTGTAATCCCAAATAAATCCAATATATACGTATAAAATGAAAGTAAATAAGTGATCAATATTGTTTTCCTTAATTTTTATTGAATTTTTTCTATGTTTTATTTCTTTAACTTTATTATCTTTTATTTTTGAATAAACAATTAGTTAATGAAGTATATATTTTTCCACTTTATTTTTCTTTTATAATAAATGTTATATGTACCACTTTTATCATATTTATTTCTTTAATGTTTAAATTTTCAAAGATTTCTTTTTTATTTTAAATAAATTTATACATACATAGATGATTTTTTAATTTCATTCATGTCTTTTAAATTTTATATCTAACATTTATTATTTAAAGACATAAAATATAGGTAAATAACAATTTTTATTTGGATGACACCTTTAAAATTTTATAATATTTCACTTAATTTTGAAGAATCTGTAAATTTTTTCATCAATCTATACATAAAAATTATTCACTATTTTTTTTTTTTTTTGTATATATTATTTTAGAAGATTCTTTGGTCTTATCTAATATATACATAATTTATATATACATACATATAGTGTAAATTCATAAAAAAAATTTTTTAAACTATCAGAACACATAAGAATTTATAACACATATTATTGTAACAGTTTTAATTAAATTCAAAAAAAAAAAAAAAAAAACAAAAGAATTGCGTGTTATAATAACAAAACGGAATTGAAGAGATATAAAACAAAAACAAATATCTAAAACAATAATTAAAATAAAATTTATAAATTAATAACTTGGTAACAAATTATGTATAAAAAAACAAAAAAAACAACAAAAAAACCGTAATATAAATTTTTCTTATTAAAATAATTATAATCCGGTAAAAGTTATTCATTTAAAGCGCTTGTAAATGATGCTGCTTACAAAAAAAAAAAATAAACAAAAACGTCTTCGAGATGTTTCTTGATCGCCACAATTTTTTCAACTAAACATTATTGGACATTTCACTTTGATTATGGTCAGCATTCAGCAGTTATGAAAAAAGGTAACATAACAATCAACAATCAACATACATACATACATAATAATATATCCAATTCACCAATTTTTATAGTATTATAGTGTTTTTTTTTGTTTTTTTTTTTTTTTGTATGGAATCATTTTAAATATTTTAATATAAAGAGTAAAAAAAAACATGTATGATGTTGCGGTGCGGTTTCTTCAATTATAATGTAAAATATCGTATATCAAAGAAAAGTAAAAAAAAATTAAATAAAACTATAGATTCTATTATGGTGTACCCACTTGGTTTATATATTGTTTTATTTTTTATTTTTTATTATTTTTGTCGATTATTGGGGTTTTTGTTGTTATTGTATAGTTTATTATTTTCGTATATGATTATTGATAATTGTTGATGGTGTTGTATTGTAAGTATTAGTTTTTGTTTTTCTTTTTTTTTTTTTTTTTTCAAAATTTTATCTTGTTTTTCAAGTCTAATATAGAGAGTTCAATGCAGTAGTTAGGTTACTTCTTATGAATCAATTACATACATAAATATTGAATGAATATATAAGTATGTATAAAGTATGTCATAGATTTGATATTGAATATACATACATACATATATTCATTCTTTTCCATCCTGTTGTATATTGTATATAATATGTACGAGTACTAAATAAAATTTAAAAAAAAAATTTGTTTATCAACTAAAGAAAGTTTGATGTTCATATTAAAACACGATTTTTTTTTTTTGTTTTAAAGTGAATGTAAGACATTTGTTTTGTCAAGGATTGTTTATGTGAGCACATTTTCCATATAAAAATATAAAAATTAAAGGATTAAATATTATTACAATGAATTTAATACACCCTATCAAAATATAAAGAGTTTAAAATGATTGGAAAAATATGTTTTATTGAAAATGCTATACATATACTTGACATTTAAAAAAAATTTTTTTTTAATAAGAATTCATTCAAATAGTCAAAATTCCTATTTTAAACTAAACTACAAAATAAAAGGATAATCTTCAAATTAAAATCTTCTTTAAAATATAATTTATGAAAATTATTGAAGCATATAAATTTCAAAATTATTTCTCAATATATTTAATATCATATTTTTGTTAGTATTCGTTTTACTTGACTTCTTCTTTTTAAATCAACAATGAAAAAAACTAGTTCACATTTAAGGTTACGCTTTATTGATAAAAATCACAATATAATTATGAACATTTAAAACACTCTCCATAACTGGTACATTATCGTAAATATATTAAAATACAAATTTACTTTTCATTTGAATTCAAGTTAAAAGTTCAAATTTAAAAAATTAGAGATAAATTTTATAAGCTTAACATTTATCACGAAGTTTTAATTTTGCAGAAGGTGATAGAAGCAAAAGCACTTACCCAAATTGCTAATATAATACTGTTTAAACACTTTTTACATTAAATCTATTGTCATTAGAAATATAATCATCAACTGGATTGAACTGAACTGTATCTTATTTTGAACTGGAATCTTATTTGTTCAAACTGGAATCTTGAACTGGAATATTATTTTCTAAAAGAAAAACTCGTTCTGGCTTACAATTTTCCTTTACAAAATTTAAGCAAAAATAAGTTTTTACTTGAAAAAAAAAAAAAGCTTTGAGTACAAGTTCAATTTTATACATTTAACCCATTATATAAACTTATTCCATTGTCTCATCTAGTATAAATTTTTGGGTAATCAAGTATCTTTGTGTTACATATCAAAAAAATAATTGTCAGAATATTAATGTTCATAATTAATTAACGTTCTCAACTGAAATGTAAAATCAACATGATCGATTTTAATTCTAAAGAAAAACCAGAGTGACTTAATCTCTCGTAAAAATAACACTTCGATCCCTATTTTAGGGAAGGAATGGCAAGGGAAAATTTTAGAACTTATTGGCGAATTAAACCTTTTGGAATTAAATCAAAACTTAAGTTTGTTCTATCATAATTGTGTAGCTAAAGATGCAGTGATCTGGGTTTTCTTGAAAGATGCAAAACTTTATTTTCTAAATATCTATAAAATGTGTATAAGAGTAAAGATGGAGTGCAATTTAGGCACTGTCATTAATAAAATTCAAAACAGCAATTTGTCTAATAAATGATCGTAAAGTTACATTAACGGTCTCACCATTTTTCTTTCGTCGCCTATATTTTCTGACGAGATTAATTAGTATGTGTTCTGATGAGGGTATGTATTCTGACGAAATTAAAATATTGATCTTATTCAAAGCCTTCCAAAGTGAAACAAGTATAGCTTTAGCAGCCTTAACTAGTTTAACTTCGTTAAGAAGTTAACATTTCTAAATGACACAACTCGGCTTACAGAAATTCTTTAATGATACAATAACATCGCGATTGTGAAACAATTTTCACCCCTTATGTTTTCTAAAATAGCAGCTAATGGTTTAATTCTGATGGTGCATCATTTCAATGGTACAAATTTCTTCACAATATTCTTAATAATCTGAAAAGAATTTTTATCCCGGAAAATTAATATTCCCTTATGTGAACATTACATGAGTACTAAAACTCTTGAATATCATTGTTTGGTCAAAAAAAAGGATTTAGTGTTTCGTTGGTTAAAGACTCATACAATCAAAAAGTTTTCGTGATCATTCCACTCCCCTATCCATACAAAAAAAATATAGAGAAATTTAATAAAATGTATAGGGAATTAAAAAATTACAAAAGCTCGGAGTAATTTAAAAATTGTCTTATGTTCTTTAGTAGATATATCAAACAATTCGTTTTAGTGCAGAAAACATTGTAAAGTACCTATTTAAAGTATTGAAAAATTTAATTAAATTAATTTTTAAAAGAAAGTTACATACATATATTTGAAACAAGAAATCAAATTAAAAATATTTTAAATATTAATTATTGTAATTTATGTAAAATGCTATGAAGATATTTTATGTAATTTTTACAAGATATTTTAAATTTTAAACCTGTCCTAAATCAATTATATTAATTTTTTTTTATTAAAAAATTAAATTTTGTGGTTTATTGCAGTATAATACAAATTAAAGTAAATTTATAGATATTTATTTTTAAATATTTACATTATTGCTTTGTGAACTTAATTATATAAAAACAATGTTAAATATGAAGTGTAGAAAATATCATATGATCATATTATAAGAAGTTTGAATAATTGATAATATATAGTAAGTATGCAATTTATTTTAATTTAATGTGTATAAAAAAATATTCTCCTATATATATGCAATTCATTTTATAATAACAAAAAATATTAGAAAATAGTAAAGAAAATTAGATATAAATTAGAAATTAATACTTAATGCTATATACACTTATAATATAAAATAATGTATGCTATATAAATATTATTAAGTAAATATATTAGTAGTATATATATAATATGTATTATAAAGTTTCTCGGCTAAAATTCATTTCCATGTAAATAATTATTTCTATTTGACTTACCTTTCTAAATTCTTGACAAAATGTTTGAACCATATGTTGAATAGCTGATGCCCTTATTGCATGTAACGTTAAACGGTTACCATTTTTCATATTTAATTGAAGTGCAGCTGGTCTTGGTAGAGTTACTGCTCCTTGAAGTTCATTAAATGGCATTGATCTTACCACAATTAAATAATCAGCATCACGTCTGGCTAAATATACACCGTTATGTGATATGGCTAAAATGGATACATCTGGAAATTGTGGTGCACCATTAACTGTAAATAACCGAGCAAAATATAATGGCCAACTTCTAGCCATATCTATTAAATGTCTTTTTACAATTGCTCTAACTTGATCTCTCATATTTTCCTCATTAACACCATGGCCATTAAGTAAAGTTATTGCATTTCGTTTTTCTTGTGGTGAAATTCTCAAGCATGATGTTGAACCAAAAACATCTGAAGCTATTTGAATAAATAAAAGATCAAGGGCAATAGGTGGACCAATTGGCTCGCTTGGGTGAAAAACTTCTTTACGAATACGTAGTTTCCACAATACACGATTATATGTTAAGCATGCGTTAGCAGGTGCTTTTAATGATGGTGGAGCTGGAACCGGAGCTGGTATTACTGGTATTGGCCATTCGTCACCCAAGTCTGTTTCATCATGTTTTTCTGTACTAGCAGAAATTAAGGTTGATGCTGATGTTTTTCTTTCGCGTTCTTTCGCATATTTCTGTACCATATGAGTTTTAAACGTCGCTCTATCATTAGATGTCATTTGACTTGTGATTGATTTTCTTTGTTGATCTCTTTCTCGTTCACGTTCTCTTTCACGTTCAGTTTCTCTGTGCATTTCATTTTCTCGTTCACGTTCTCTTTCTAATTCACGATCTCGATCACGTTCTCGCTCCCTCTCTCGTTCACGTTCTCTTTCACGTTCCCGTTCTCGTTCACGCTGTCTTTCTAAATTATGTTCTCTTTGTCTTTCTAAATCACGTTCTCTTTCACGTTCTCTTTCGCGTTCTCTTTCTCGTTCTCTTTCACGCTCTCTTTCGCGTTCTCTTTCACGTTCTCGTTCCATATGAGCTTGAGTAACTTTAGGTGGAGCTGGTTGATAAACTTTATGACTTTCTTTTTCTCGCTCAACTTGTCGTATTTCAAAAATTCGGTCACGTTTTTCTCGTTCCTTTTCTCGTTCTCGATCACTTCCACTAGAAGCGGGTCCTTCAACTTCTGAACGATCCCACACAGATTCCGAGAAGTTTTCACGATCTCTAGATCTAGATCTGGATCTCGAACGATCTCTGTCGATTCCAATTTCTTTTTTAAAACTTGTTTCATATACCATATCTAATTTAGCAGCTTCAGCTCTACCCCAAGAATCGTAAGTATCTTTCGATATATCCGATCCATTCCATTGATGACGAACTCCAAATGTATCTCTCTCCTGTCGCTGAACAAAGGCAGGTATATCTTGTTTCTGGTATTCCAGATCAATTTCTAGGTGACGCATTTGTCTGTTTACAATTAGATTAGATTTACTTTGTGGTGGTGAATTAGGAGGTCTGATTGGCGGCGGCGGTGCAGGGCCAGATGGAGCTGGTGGTATAACAGCTGGCCAGGGAGGCGGTGGAGGTCGACCACCAGCCTCCATTCTTTCAATTTGTAGTCTTACTGATGTATGATCTTCATTGCCATTGAGAAATCCTCCACTCAGTTGTTGCTGCAACATTAGCTTTCTTGTATCTTCTAATTTAGCAGGTGTTCTTTGTTCAGACCTGGTACTAACAGTTGATCTAACAGAATGGCCGGCTGTTACTTGTTCAAGCCTTTGACGCATTTCTGAACTTAATTTTAATTTTCCAACACTTCCTGGGGCTGGACGTTCTGCTCCAATATCGAAACTTCTTTTGTTAGACTTAATAACTACTGGAACAACCGGTTCAGATTCTTTTCTCGTTGGTGATTCCATTTGTTTTTGTTTACGAATTGGGCCAGTAGGTTGATGTGTTATTGGTACAATTTTACTATGTTCAACTTCAAATTCTTCCCATTCCACTGTAGAACCATTTGGAGAACCTGTGCTACTGTGATTCTGTGATTGTGGAGTACTTTTTCGTTGATTTTGACGCATTTTAAATAGCATAAAATTTTCTTCCTCAGTCATTTCATTTTGGCAATCCTGAGGAGGAGGCCATCTCCATTTACCAATTCTAACAGTTTTTGCTCTTCCATATGGATCTAAAAATGGTCTTGCTTCTGAAGGATCTTTAAATTCCAACGGAGGAGGCATTGGTGGGGGAGGCGGTGGTGGGATCAAGCTATTTCCACTTTCTGAAGAGGCTTTTCGAATTCTATCAGATTCCAAAAATTGAGAATTTCTACTTTTAAAACTTTGTTTTCTTGGTGCATTGGATGAAGATGTTTCTAAATGAATTCGTGTTGTACTAGTTTGCGACATTGAAACACCTGTTGGGGATGCAGGCGCTAATGGTGTTGTTTCTTGTTGACTTAATAAAGTCTGCAGAGCTTGATTTTGTGCCAATAATTGTTGCTGTATTTGTAAGTTTTGAGCCATTGCCGATTGCAAAAATGCCCTCTGAATTTGAGTTTGATAAGCAGGATCACTTGAAGTTGGAAGATTAATTATTTGTGACAAATTGTCCTGACTTACAGATCCCATCATTAATAAAGGATTTGTATTAATCGGTGAAAGTGGTGACATAACTGAAGTGTTCGATCCAAATCCATTTCCATTTGTGTTTTGATGTGTTGTTCCGCCTCCTTTTATTACATTAGCTAGCGCTGATTTTTCTACCAAGTTAGTAACAGTTTCATCTATAGAAATAGTTTCCATAATATCAGTCATATATGTTGATAAATTGGCAGATTTTCTATTATTGATATTTTTTTGATTTTTGTTACCACCCTTTATAGCTTTAGATAAGAGTTTCGAGTTAATTAAACTACTAAGAGAAGAATTCATAACTGGCGCCAACATAAATTGTTCACATTCTAAATTAAATTTACCACCTCCCCGAATGCTAGCTGCTAATGATCTTGCATCAGATAATTCATCTAAAGAACCATCTAGAACAGGGCTAAATAAGTCATCCAAAAATTGATCAACGTCAGATGCTTGAGATGGCACACGTACTCTTCTTACATGACTAGCAAGTGAAGGAGCTTCGCTTGTGTCAGACATAGCTGATGACCGTGTCTGATATTCAGATTTATCCATTTGGCCGTATTTACTGGAGTGTGAACCACCGTGTGATCTTCTACCAGCATATTGTGATTTTTGATATCGTGGAGTAGATTCCTTCGTATTAAGTGGTGCTAATCGTTCTGCGGAATGATAACGCTCATTTAATCTACTTTGTGACAAACCTAACTGAACTAGAGGTTGTGGTTCAGGATTTGCCATATTGTCAGGTCCATCTCCAGATAGTAAATCGTCTAAAGATCTAGATCTAGTTTTCTCAGTTTCAAAATATCGTTCATTTAATGCCGAACTTCTAGAAAGTAAATCATGAGAAGTTTTACGCGATGGTCCTTCGACATATGGTCGTTGAAATTCCATTTTCTTTTCAACAACGGGTTCTGGAATTGGTGCTTCCAGTTTTGTTGTAGGTATTTTGGATTGTGGTGGTTCTGGAGGTGGAACTTGTGGCCTTTTAGGACTGCTGGGTTCTACTTCATTGCCCAAAGTTCGAGATGATTTACGTCCACATCTTAGTAAATCACTGCGACCAGCTGGAAAAGCAGGACACAATTCTTTTTCTGCAAGCAAGTCTAAAATAAAATCTAAACCACACGAATCAGTTATCTGTCCAGCATCATCAAGTACAACTGTCCACCCTTGATTTGGTATACCTAAAGTAGAGACTGCTAAAGAAGCAGCTTCTTCACAAGTTGTCCAGGAATCTATAGCAACAGTTTGAGTAACTTCATCGGGCATAGTTAAAGCAACCGCAATATCTGATAACTTTTGAGTAGCCCGCCATTCAATCCATGCAGGTGGAAATGACCTACATGGAGCTGATTGAAAACCTCCAGTATTTCGTAATAATTTTTTTAATAGAAGTTCCTTCATAGATGATGGTGCATTTTCTATAATAAATTTCATTAAATATTTACTAAACGCGGAACCTGGTTGAAAGCAAGATAGACATTGAGCCATTAATTGCCAAATTCTAAATGCTTGATTTTCTTCTGTTCGATAAACTTGATTACATAATTGAACTAATATTTCATCTCTTAATCCTCTTGATGACAACCCTTTATGAACTATATAATCGGCTAACATTTTCTCTTTATTATTATCCATTGAAGTGTCATTTGTCCATCGCAATATCAATTTAAAAACTGCTAAGGAATCTTGGAAATCTTGATCTCTGCTTGCAGCTCGAGACAAAAATGGTACCATAATTGGATCTCGTTTTGGTGAAAGTTTCATTCCATTGCAATAAACTGAACTAAATTTGCCAAAACTAAATTGATCTAAGTCCTTTGGTAGATCTCCTGTAATTGGTGGACCAGGAACAGTACCAACAACTTTGACCAAATGGCGATCACCATGAACTGGAGTCCAACCATCAAGTTTAGAAATGATGAAAGCTAATTCTGCAGGTATATCTAAATAAGCAATTTGAGTTCTTTCTTGCTCTTTTGCAATTTTTTTCGCTTCTTTTTCTTTAGCAGCCTTTTGTGCTTCTAATCGTCTTTTTAATTCAGCTTTCATTTTATGATAACGCTTACGTTGTAATTTTCCTCTCCAAAGTGCTTGGGCTTTTACTGTTGCTTTTCGTAATCTATTGAACTTTTTCTTATGTTTATGCGATCTCCAAACAGATTGAATTTTTGTAGCTGCCTTCTTTTGTCTGTTTAACTTTTTCTTTACAAGCATTGTACGTACATTTTTTTGTATTATAATCGCCGCATTTTTCTGTCGGTCAGATCGACCTCCTTCTAACATTCTATGTAATGCTTCTCTTAAAAATACCCTTGTTGCTCCAAGCTGGAAATCTGGTCCCTCAACTCCTGTTTTTGGAAGAGTTTCAAGCATAGATCTACATAATTCCCGATATGGAGTACCTCTTGGTAATGCACCTTTAATTAAATGACGGTATCTTTCAACAAAATGTTGAAAACGTAATCTAACAGGATATCCTTTTTGTCTTATTTGTATTGTATCCAACATTCCGAGATAACGTAACTGTTGTAGTACACAAGGCATATCCATTTTAAGAGCTTGCTTGTCATTGTTTGGTTTTATACATCGTACAAACCATGGATTACATCGCCCCATAGATTGAAGCAACTGCTGCAGTGAATCAGAAAATCTTGCAGCTACAGTTGGGGTTCTCGGCTTCATTGTAACAAATCGTCCATTATTTCCTTTTGGTAATGATTTTCCAAAATCACGTTGAGCGCGTAATTGTTTTGTCATTTCTTCTACTAAAGGAAGTTTACTGGTAGCTAAAAGTTCTAAGACATCTGGTCGTAGTGCATCTCTATTTTTATCTAAAAAGCCCTCAACACAGTACCAAACTTGCCCAGCGTAATGTGTTATTCCAAATTCTTGAGCACCAATTCGTGGTCTTGAATATAATTCATTTAGGGCATGATTGTAGTGACATTTTTCTAAGAAACTCATGTCGCTTGCTCTAGGAAAGTTTGATTCATCATCGAGAAGGTGAAATATTCCGACTGGTTTCTTTGCTAATAAATGAATAACTGGCAAATTATCTTCCCATTGTAATGGCGTCCATTCAAGTCTTTCTCTTGCATATTCAGCTTGCTCTAATTTAAATACGTGCTTATTAAAATAAAGTTGTAAATTTTCGTTTGCATAGTTAATGCAAAGTTGTTCAAATGAATTTTCAGCTAAATCCTCAAATCCGAATATATCTAAGATAGATATTCGATGAGCATCATGAGTCCCACCTTTGTGCACTATTGAATTAACCCTAGACACCAACCAATTAAATAATCCAGAATAAAGAGATTTAGCAAATGCGTCACGACAATCTAGAGCTTGATCAATTCCTAAAGGTGTGTGTAATCGCTCTGCTCTAGCTTCTGTTACTCTTGTTGTGAGAGAACGATGAAGACCTTCAGCTGATATGTGTAGTAAGTGTGCTGCCCATTTAATTTCTGCATCTGAACCTACTTCTACACCTTCCTGTCCATGTCTTAATTGCCGTCTATGAAAGTAAACGTTTCCCAAATGTAAAACAGATGCTAGAACTCTAACAATACCTTCACGTTCATTTTCAGAAACGCCAAGAACCTGCATGGCACCTTGTAAAGATTCCCAGTCTACACGGCCTGGAGCGCAGTCTGAACCACCTTGATTTAAGTAAAAATATTTATCAGCATCAAGCAATCCGTATTTAGTTCGTTCTGCTTCTGCTAAACCACCTAGCATTTCATAAAAAACATGATAATTACGTTCTCCTGGTGCCTGTGTTACAATACGTGATTTTTCTAATAGATATTGTGTTATTTTGGCACCTACAATTGCGCCAGACTTAAAATAAACTTCTAGATATTTTCCAAATCTTGAACTATTGTCATTTCTTGCTGTTCTAGCATTTCCAAACGCTTCTAAAAGCGGCGCTGCTTCCAATATTTGTTCTGTTATGACTGCAGATGCAGAACCTCCACCTGGTACAACAGCTGCCAAATATTGCATTACCAATTTTGTTGACTCTGTTTTTCCAGCACCTGACTCGCCAGATATTACTACAACCTGTGGCGATGGCAATGAAGCATGTGCAGCTGCTCCAATTGCAAATAAATGTGGTCCAAGTGCACCTATTGGTTTGCCAGCATATTGTTTTGCTACTTCAATACCATATGATTCGGGAAACATTTTATAAGGATTAACAGCTATAAGAATGCTTCCTGCAAATGTGTATATTAAACCTTTGTCATATCTTAGTCTTAAATTCCATAATAATGATGCTTCGTGTAAATCTTCTAATTGTGTCATATCTTCAACTCCTGTACTTCCTAGATCTTGTCTTGGTCGTAAACTTCCTTCACCAGGTTGCAATGTAAAAGTTTGTGGCTAAAAATAAAAATAAACAAATTATTAAATAAAAATTTGTGAGTAAAAAATAAAGAAGAAAAAAAAATATATTTTAAACAAATTGTAGGAGTAGATAATGTAAAAGGATAGGAGTATAATTTTTTAAATAATTGTTATTAATTCTAACATTTCTAGCGATAACATCACTGCAAAGTGTTGAAAGTCTTTTAACTACTTGAGGATAACGGTGTCTTCGTCTTTCTTTTAATCTTTTCTGTTTCTCTGCTTGGCTCAATTTTTCCATTGATGAAAAATCTTCAATACTAGCAGGTCTTTGACGTCTTAAAATTTTTGGTGATAAAATAAGAACTGATGTTGGTGATGGCACTGGTGTTGGACTACATGAGCCACGTTTTTGCCATGGCTCAAATTGAAAACGAACTATACGCATTTAATATTTTTTTATTAAGTATATATTTGTCATATAATGATCGTTTGAAAAACTTTTAATAATGTGAAAATAACGCTTTCAATTTTTTCTTAAATCACACAATATTCTTTAAAATAAAAGTGGGATATTTATTAAAAAAGACAAAAAATCCTGTTTTTAACAATATTATCATTTTGTTTTATTTTTTTCTTGTATATTAATCCTAACGAAAATTTGTGTGATTTCAATGAAGCACCAGATTTTCTTTTTTCAATTAAAATTATCTTGTCAGTTTTATAAAAAAAAATTTATTAATGTTTTATTAATTTTATTTTATTAATTTAGTGTTTTTTTTTATTTGTTTTATACGCAATTTTATTGAAATCAGTAAGCGTATCGAAAACTATGAATGTTTTAAAGATTAAATGCATTTATGAACTAAAGATGTTAGATTCAATAGAAAGAGCTTAGCGTTATAACGTGAAATTATAATGCGTCCAGTTGTAATGAAATACATTTCGTTTTTTTTTGTTTTTTTTTTTTGTTTTTTTGATTAATATATAAATCTACTATGTAGATGAATGACTCTTGAATTTTACTTTAAATCTAGATCACTGACTTAATACACTTTTTAGTGTAGAAATTTATATTAAATATTAAATTTATTAATATCATTCCAGAATCATATGAAAGAAATAAAAAAAAATAAAAAAAAACACACACTATACAGTGTTTTGAGATATTTTTATAAGATGAACTTGAAATGTGTTTGCTTAAATACACGATTGGTTATTAAATGTAGAATATAAAACTGTTATTATACGAAGTAAATTTTTGTTCAATTAAAACTGGTTCGTACACATTATTTTTATATGATTAGATTATAATGTGTATAACTTCTTGCCGTAGAAAAATTTGTTTATATTTTTACCATTCAAAGGCTTCAAGAAGACTAAGTTGTAAAAAGATAAATTGAATTTTCTAGACTCCTTTTTCAGTTAATTATTTGATTGACTTTTTTTTTTTTTTTTTTTGGTGTATTATGTTTAGTGTAATTTCTAAATCTTGGAAAGCTTGTTTTTTTTTTTTTTTTTGTTTCAGATATAATATATGCCATCTATATATAATCAGGTTTTTATAACAAAAAAAAAAAAAAAATAAACTGTTTGTTTTTTTTTAGAAAAAAAAAAAAAAGAAATGATTTGAATCCGTTGTTATCACTTTACGGTAACATCCAGTTTTCTTATATTAGTTTGTCTATTTAATTTGTCTATGTTTTAGCTTTCTTATGTTAACATTTTTGGTTCGATTAAATATAAAATATACATATTTTAATACATATATACATATACATATATATATATAAATATATTTTTGCAATTTGTACACAAGAAAACATTTATATTGAAATTGTAACTATGAGATAGTATCACTATCGAAAACAAACATTATTTTTAATTAATTTAATTAAGGCAATTGGAAAATACAATATTGTTTGAAGACTAATTATTTTTACATTTTCTATAATTTATTTTGAAAAATAAATATATACATAATACATATGTATATATATATATAGACTAGGTTAGCAGGATTATAATTTTTATATATATTATGTACGAACAATTTTAATAATGTTTTAAGAGAGCATATTTCTATCATCTTAAAAGAAATAAAATTGAAAAACAATTATAGAAAGATAAAATATAATATAATCGTAAAAATTTTTAAAAATGGAACTTTATTATAAAATAAGAATAAAACTATCTTTAATATTGATATATTATATAAGGTATATTTATATAATATGATATATGTATATATGGAATTTTTCAAGGTGAATATTTGCACGACCTTCATAATTTAACTTCATAAAAATATAACAATTTTTCATAGAATTCTATAAATATGAGATTGTTAAAAATCAAAGGACACTTTTATATAATTTTTCTATTTAACTCCTTTCTATCTAGAAATTAATTAATTATAAAAATTTAATGCACCAACTATACGTACCAACAACATTCTTCACCAAATTTAAGCTCGAAATCTAGAACTTTTAATACAATTTTCGAACGGTAATTTCATTATTTGCATAATTATTAAATGTTTTTGTGTCAAAACATAATTAAAAACTTCATAGTTCCAACCTTAATTAAATGACAAATTTTTGTGATCATAAACTTAACATGAAACGGATATATAAATTTTAGTTATACTTTTTCTCATTTACGAAATTTTAACAGTAAATTTAAATTTTTTGATTTCTTATAGCCTTTAAAACTGAAGACTTGTTATCGCATTTATTTAAATAAGTAATTGTATTTGTTTTTTCTTAATTATAAATGATTATAATTAAAATGAAATACCATATTAATTTTAAACTCAACATGGATTATTTATTAACATTACTAAGATTGACTAATTATCTTGAACACTTGACAAAAAAAAAAAAAAAAAAAATTAAAAACAATAACCAGTTACTTAAAACTGTATGAAAGATGATTTTGGAAATGCAAAATACGATTTTTATAATTTAAAAAATATTTTTCTTATTTTTCAAAGTCAATGTTAGAGATTACACAAAAAACATAGATACAATATATATATATACATTAATATTTTATTTTCCTTCAAGTAAAAATTCGTCAATATTATTTATCAAGTTATTATTTTTAAAACAAAACAAAAATAAAAACATGTTTTAAAAGATTATTTTTTATATATAAATAGTTATTTTCAAAGTAAAATTAACTTTTAGAAAGGTTAATATCCCACTATAATAATTATAAACGCTTAAATAAATATATTTTAGTATAATGAATTAAATCACACACAATGAAATACAAATTGAATTCTTTGAAATAAGTGTTCTGTGTTCAAATGATCTTAAAAAGACTGTTATAAATATTTTATTAAATGAAGCCTTTTAAAAATAAACTTCTAACACTAAATATAGAAAATTAATAGACATATGATAAAAAATATATAAGAGAAAGAATTAAAATGGTTTTTGATAATAGATTTTAAAAATATAACAATTTGCAATGTTTTAAATAAAGTTAAAAAATGTAGTTATTCAATATTTAGTTATTTATAGCCTGCAAATGACTACATAGTTACCTTTGCTACTTTTTGCAAAAATAAAATAATAACCTTCTGTTAAGACCTTTTTTTCTCTATAATTTTTATGTGGTCTTTAAGGTTCCTTTTTACAATGGTAAATACAGCAATTTTCAATGCCTTTCAATATCTTATTAAATGTCAAAAAATTAAAAATAATCAAATAAAAATAATATAAATTATCTTAAGATATCGAAAAAAATCTGAATTCAATTTAGAAATTAAAATCTGATTTATGTTTGGAATACATAATCAAATATCTCGAGAAATACAACATCTTTGATATATTAAATATCGTTACAGAGCTATCGACATCATTTGACATATACTAGTATTACAAAATTACTAATTCTATATTTTGTAATTAGTAGAACTTTATAAAAATGAAATTAGCTAATTTAATATTTTAAAGCACTAATAAAATAGTCTAACTAATAGTTTTATTACTTTATTTTACAGTAACGATTTAAAATTTGGCCAACGTTAAATTAAAATACCGAATTACAAAAAAATATTTTATAATATTTGTTTTGATTTAAGAAATTTAATTTCAAATTTTGAAAATAAGTCAAACTTGGATAATACCCATTTTCTTATAAATTACAAATGGTTTTATAACAAAGTTCCATTCGAATGTAACATGTTAATAAAAGTTTACATATTACGAATATCGGTAATAAATTTAAAATAAATTTTAAACTCTCTAATTTTCATAAAAGTCGAATTTTTTAACATTTTTTTTTTTAAGAATGTCTTTCAATTTCGTTTTTAAACCGAAATTATAAACCCGGAAAAAAATTATTTCACATCTCACCACGGTTCTTAAGAATTTTTTTTTTTTTTTTTCTTTGATTTTAACATGCAAAAGTTAATACATTTATACATATATATGTAATTGCTTTACGCGTTTAATATTTTACTTTCCGTCTAAAATCATTCAGTTCAAATTGTGTTCTTGCAGGTGATGCAACAAGAATTTTATGTAACAACAAGAAAACTATTAATTACAACAGGAACAACAATAATAACGAAAAATAAAAACTTGCAAAACCGTTAATTAACCGAGCATGTTCTATTGAATTTAATATGTACATACATAATATGTAAGGTATAGGTACATATGTACATACATCATACAAACATAATATTTGTGTATAATAATAAATAATATGAACATATACATGAATTAATTCAAATAAACATGTTGCAATTGTTATTAATGTACATATATATATAATATATAATATATTATATATATATATGTAATGTACATAATATTGTATCTGTTAAGGCCATCATATAACATATAACATTAAAAAAAATTTCTGCTATTGACCATAAAAAAAAAGAACTCGTTATTCTTAACGTATGCACATATCGTAAAATTGGAAAATCTAAAAATAATATAGGGTTTCTTAAATTCACTAATGTCTATACATACCTATATGTATGTACATTATCTATATGTCTGTATCTATATGTATGTGCATATACCATTATGTAAATTTAGAATAATAAAACAAAAAAATAATTTTTTTTATATATTATGTATACTTTAACTTAGCTAACGTATATTATATAAAAAAAGGAAAAAAAAAATTGCTTTTCCTGAAAATTTTCATATTTTTCAATAAAAATCTACAATTTGTGTATCAATTTGTAATATATTAAGTATATATGTGTATGTTACGCTTAAGATTTTTTAACTTTGTATGTTCAAATTGAAAAAAATTTCATGTCATATAATTTATTCAAAACAACTTTTATGTTTGTTCATTTTATTCATTTTAAATAAATATTCAATCTAAGACCAATAAGAGACAGAAATTGATTTTATATTTTGACGATTTTAATTAAAAATTTTATTTTAAATTTTTTCTAAAATATGTATGTATGTATATAATTACCTTTCCTTTAATTAATGCTTGCACTATTATCACTTGTGCAGCCCGGTGAACTTCTTGTACTTCTCCTGGTATTGGATGACCCAATCCTGGATCAAACCAAACCAGATCACCTTGTTGCCAATCCATATTTACTTCCATATTAACAAATTATCCGTTTAAATCTCCGAGTCTTCAGTAATTTTTTTTGTTTATTAACTCATAATGATTACAAAAAAAAAAATTAAATTAATTGCTGAAAAGAAGAGTGAAAATAAATTTGTTAGTGAAAAAAAAAAAAAAAACATAAATATGTAAGTATATGTAGGTACTTTGATTTAAGAAAATAAATACAGATAAAAAAATAAGTGTTTAAGATTTAAGTGTTTATTACATAAAAATTCATTTATATAACAAAATATTGTATCTATTGAAAATTATTTTTTATAAAACTTAAGTTTTTACAAAACAATATATTTAACTACATGTAACTATGTATATTTAATTATTTAATGGTGGATTAATGGGATTTCATTTTAAAAGAGGTTTTTTGTTTTTTATTTCATCTATTACCTATTTAAGTCTTTTTTTTTTTTCTTTCTTTTTTACTTGCACTGTACGATTGCATATAGGCTTTTTAATTAATTTTTTTTTTTTTTGAATTTATTTCTTTTTGTATTTTTTTTGTACTTTTTTTGTACTTTTTTTTGTTTACCCCTTAAGGAAGCATTTTCACCTTAATTTAGGAGTGGTACCCAAGGCAAATTTTAGTATTGTATATTATGAAATACTTTGAACAATATGACTACATAAAATATTAGACCTGGAGGCGATAACAATCAATTTTTCTACTTACATATTTCTATCAATACGATTTAAAAGAAATTTACATTAGATGCTTTTATTTTATTTTTATTAAAAAGAATTCAATCAATTTTATATGTAAGCTATAGCAAGGTTATCTATGGTGATACTTGGGAAATTTTCAATTCCTTATAGGAATTTTTATTATTTTATGTTTTTCTTTTTTTTTATATTTAATAATAATTAGTTGATATCAAAACATAAACCCACAAAATTGAATTACTATTAAATTATGTGTTACTTAATAAATAGAATGGGTGTTCTCAATTAATACTATATAAGAATTTAAAAACAATCTTATTTTCTGTACTAATACATAACAAGAACAAAAACCCTTTAATTGAATGTTACAAATCAAATCATATATAAACTTTTAAATAAAACAATGCAAATTTATGCAAATTCTAAAAAAGATAAAATTTATTTTCCATTACAACAATTTGGTCTATTTAAATAAACAATAAATATTAAAGTTTTTTTTTTTTTGTTTATTCCCCTGCCACATAAATGTGACAAGGAAATTACACAGCCTTTCCATTTCAGACGTGGCCGTAAATGTTGTAATAAGAGGGAATTATTCTTACGACGCGTATATAGGATTCGAACCCACATTCCCTCGGTGTTTAGAGCGTATTTTTTCCGTTATTACCCACTAAGCCACCGAGACCCCATTAAAGTTTTAATTTTTGATTTAATTTAGAGAACTTCTTCAAAAAGTGTTGCCTTAATTTCAAAGAAACAAATATTTTAGTCAACATTATATGTCACTCATCATTTAAACTTAAGGAAAATTTTTAAAATAAAAGTTCTCTTTTGAACATGTAACTTTTTTCTTAAAGAAAATATTTAAATTCAAGCTTTCAAAAACTAATTTGCCTATGATATGATGTTTAACAATAAAAATAGATTATAACATAAGAAATTAATGAATGAAATTTTATTATGTGACATCAGAGGTGATTTTTTTTGGAATTCAATAAGATCCAGATTCCAGATAACTTAAACAGTTTGAACAACTATGATTTAAATTATTTTTCATAATATGTAATTATAATTTTAAATACAGTAGTATTTAGTATTCGAGTGAGTTAACATTAACACTATATATAATATTTATGTTTTAAATAAAATATAGAACTTCTACACTAAACAATCAATCAATTACTTCAATAATGCTCTTAAATACTTACGCAAGATAAAAATACTTTTGTTAAAGTACTACTTTCTATAAGTTGTCATATTAAAGCAAAAGTTTTAAATAAATTAAATATAAATAAAAAAAAAAAATTTTTTATTTAATATATGTACAATTATATCGTGTTATTAATTACCAATATGTGTTATATCAATGTAATGGCGCATGTATATCTCGTACATATATGTATATTGTAATTTTTATGAATAAATTAGCCCAGTATAGACAGTAACTTATCATAAATGACGGAAGTAAAATTGATCCTAGTTTTTTTTCTTTTATTAAATTTTTTATTTCGAATTTAAGAAAAATGCTAATTTTTTTTTTTTTTAACATTCCTTTATTTACAGTCAAAATCTTTTTGAATTTTCATATACACAATATTATATCTGATTATATATATGTACCTTTATATATTATGTATATACGAGTACAGTTTTTTTATAGATTTTAGTTTTCAATTTGAAAATTTTCACAGTAAGTTATAATCTGGGAATAATCAAAATATATAGATGGTTTGTGTCTTAAATATATTTCACCATAATTTCAGAAATAAGCAATTCATAAAAAAAATGACAACTCTATTACCGTTACACACAGTACTCATCAACACAGATTTATTACGAAAATTATATATATACCATAAATATATTATACGTAAATTTAAAAAAAAATATCTTTAAATCATTTCATAAATTTCCATCAATTAAATTAATAAAAAAATATAAAACTTATTATTTTTCATAACCATTGTTAAAAAAAGTCATAATTAAGGGTGTAGAACAAAATCGATGGAATTTAAAAAAAAAAATAAAGTAGAAATAGTATTCCATTTATTTTATATAAAGTGAAAAGACAAAATGCTCTATAATAATAATAATTTTATGCAATCTATTCAAAGTTCTAAAAATAATTGAAGACAATAATTCTTTTTTTTTCATAATAAATTTTAAATAATTTCTTATATACTTGTATATTATGATTTATCATTTTAAAACTTTATTAAAAATACTAGATTGTCACCATCTTAAATGAATTACTTAAGAATTAATATATAATTTAAAATAAAATTACAATAGAAATATAAAAGACAAATAAACATATTATCAGTAAGTTGTAAACCAGAGGTTTTTAAATGTCCACATTTTCAAAATGAGTTAAAGGTATTCTAAAAATTTTTTTTCTTTAAATTTGGCAATACAGAAAATTGGTTTAAAATAATATTTAAATGACTTAAAAATTTTACACTTTCCCAAATTATAAGTTTTTATGTTTTAATATTTAAGATTACGAAAAGTCCAAAATTTTGAAAATTTTTTTTTGTTTTAACGGTAAAGTTAATATCGAATTACAAAAAAAAAAAGTTCTTTATTTTTTTATTTTTTTTTTTTTGGTGATTAAAATTCATTTTTTATACCCGTACGATAGGATCGGGTATAATAAAATTACTCCTCCGTTTGTAACACCTCGAAATAAGCGAGCTAGATATACCTTCAAAGGTATGGATCGGATCAGAAAAAAATTCTAAGACTTTTGAGCCATGTCCGTCCGTCCGTCTGTCCGTCAGCACGCTAACTCAAAAACTAAGAAAGCTAGAATCTTGAAATTTACACAAAATATTCTTGGAGTAATTTGTAGGTTCCCTATTTTTTTTGGTTGAGTTTGGACCAAACCTTAAGGTAGCTCTCGAACACCTAACTTTTAGATCCCCACATTTTTTTTGAAATAGAGCTATGAAATTTTAACTGCTGATAGATCTCACAAAAATATTAATTTTATTTTTAATAACTTTTTTTGGTAGCCCCACCCGTTACGGAGCTACAGCTCCCCAAAGGTTCAAAAAAGCTCTGTATTTAAATTGTTATAGCACAAGTTGTATAAGGTATATCTTCATTTTGAAAACGCCAAACGATTACTACTTTCATTAGCTTTAAAAGTATATGTACATTAAATATATATTTGTGGCATACGGTGTCTTAATTTACCGTTATGCGAAACTCAAATTTTGCAAAATTCTTTAACCCTTCTATCTTCTAAACGGTTAAAGTTGGAAACTTGAAATTTTGACAGAAGTTAGATCTTTGAAAATTAGTAAGAGTCGTTTCAGAAATTTTTTTTGTATCACCCACCCTTTAGGAGCTGTAAGAGGTCAAAAACTGAAAATTTCTTATTTTTAAACACCTGTAACTTGAACACCTGTTAAAATTTTTTTGAAGTAATACACAAAAATTAAAGCTTCAACATTATACTCTTATTTCTGTTAACAACTTTTTTTAATAATATATGGTTACTTTATAATTGACGAAAGAGTTACTTGATTTTTCCAAATTTTCTAACAAATTTCTTTAACTAATTTTTTGCATTTTGTTTTACTCGATAATTTGAAATTGTTGAGGATATAATGCGTAGTACATAAAAATGTAAATAAATAAACAACATAACGGTTGCTTGAAGAATTTTTATTTATATGATATTAATATATATACATACTTATATAATATCATGTTTATTTACATATCGTATATGTCACTAGTGAATGAATGATAAGAGTATAGATGAATATTATATAGCGCCGTATTTACATACATATATGTATTTTATTGTACTTATAAGAAATTATTCTGTCAATGTAATATTTAAATATAATATAATATAATATTTAAAATTATATTTATTATTTTGTACTAAGTAAATTTAATATACATTTACCGCTTAGTATTAAATGATACTATAGAATATTTGAAAAGGTTTTGGATTGATAATCGTTATGTTAAAATCTGCTTTTGAAGAATGTATAAACATATAGTTTGAATATATGTACAACCCATAATTCTAGAAATTATAAAATTCACCCAAATTATTTTAAAATACTAAAATATTAAAAAAATAATATTGTAAGCAAAGTGACAGGCTGTGAACATACTAACGGTTCGTACGGGTATCTAAGAGTTGACAAAGTCAACTGTATTCTTCCTCGTTTTTAATTAAAGCATATTTTTAGATTGAAAAAATATTCAGTAGAGTTATAATATAACCATTCGAATAAAGGAAATTTTTCAGGGACTTTGGTTTAACTCTAGCCATTTAACAGATACAACTAAACGAAAATGTTTTTTTTACTATTTAGTAAAAATTCCAATAAGACATTTATATACGAACGGACAATATAAAAGCAACAAGCAATACACTTTTTAAAATTTTTTTAAAAATGCATTTAAAGATATTGAACACGTTCAACATGAATTCAAGAAACAAAAAAAAATGAAAAATTGAAAAAAATATCTAATATACTAGATACAATTTGTATGCTAATAACAACTAACTTTAAAATTCAAAAGTCGTCATTGATTCTATTGGAATTTAAAAATTTTCTCTTTATAAAAAAAAAAATTTTTTTTTTTTTTTTTTTGTGCTAAATTACAATACATTCAAATGTTTTTATTATTTTAATTTTATATTTAAAAAAGAAGTTAGAAATACATTTGGAAACCATAAATTTTAAATTAAATCTATATTTGATATTCATAGTATCCGCATATGATAAAATTATTTATCTTACCAGATAAAACAACAGATACCTTATGGCCGGAATTCCAACAAATTACTGTGGGTTACGATACGATACAATTATAACAAGTTCAATCTATCATTAGATATTTTAATATAAGATATAAGTTATAACAATTTTGTTTAAAAGAGAATAAAACTTTAAGACCCATAAAACAGTGCATTTATGCAAAAAGAAGAAAAAAAGACAGAGCAACTATATCTAAAGTGTAAAGATTTTTACTACATTTACAAATTAATATGTTTTATTAATATAAGTGTGAAAACAATTAAGACTATTAAATAATTGATTATTACATCAAAATAACTTATAAAACTTTTAAAACAAAAAAAAAAAATAAAAATAATTAAAAAAAATGTTGATATCAAAAACGCGTACATTAATAAATTTTCAAAATCTCTGTTATAACAAAATTCACGCCTTTTGCTTACAATTTTGTTTTGGAATTTCTAAAAGTTTGTAGGTTGTTAGTACGATATTTGCAATTCGTTGCATTTTATTATATCATGTTTGCATGGCTCTATGTTTTTTTTTTTCTTTTATTCATATTAAAATTATTTTCAATTTTTTTTTTTTTTTTTTTGTGTTAAAATATGCAATCAAGTGCAAAGTTTTTAATTTAAAAATAAAAAAAAAAAAATATGTTGAATTTTTAATTTTACAATTGTTTTAATATTTTTTTTTCTATTTTCGGTTCTCTATTTTGTTATCTCATTATTTAAACATGATCGAAATAAAATTTTATTTTGAAAAATAATAACCACACCTAATTGAATTAAAAAATTGATTAGTTTATTCAAAATGATTTTTATTAATAATCATAATATGTATTTTTGAATAAGGAAAATTGTTAATATTTTTACCAAAAAGTTTACCAAATTCACAGAACAAAATTAATCAAATTGACATGGATGAGAAATTTTTTAAATTCAATCCAGGATGGTAACACAGTTTTTGTATATTATTTAATAATTTCTACAAATACTATAAATACAGATTTAAATGAAATTAAAAATGCATTACCGTAAAATTAAAAATTTCTAAAAATAAAAATACAAAAATCGACAAATCAAAGGAAGAAAAGGGACAAAATATCCGAATTTTTTAGGAGGAAATTAAACATAATATTGACGAAATTATTGAAAAAATTGTACAATCAATAACTAAACAATTTCATAAAATGATTTTGGGAAAAGATGTTCCAAAAATATTGATAACATATTAATATAGATACATTATATTTTTTTACTCTAGAGTATGTACATATATGTTTTTTCCAATTTATCATTTAAATAAAGAATAAAGAATTAATTTGAGTTCAATATACCTATGGGAATAATTACAACATCTATAGTTTGACTTCATTAAACATTTGTATATATAATAAGAAGCTACCAATATTTCTGAGACTTTTTTATTTTTTTTTTTTTTGCTTTTTTTCACTCCTGCTTGGATAAGGAGCAAAAAGTATCCAATAAGTCATTTATTATTCATATTTGACTATAAGGTTCAGTTTCTGAAATAATTTGTTTCACTAAGTCGTTGACTATACTCGGCTGTTGTAGCTATTATACAAAACTATTAAACGCAAATAAATATTTTTTTATTTGTGCGCCATCTATTATCTTATACAAGAATTATTAAATTTTTTTAATTTTATTATTATTGCATATTATAATATAAAATTCATAAATGTAAATTAAAATTTTATATTATATTATATATAATTATATATGTATGTATGTATGTATGCATGTACTATATATATACGTTACTTAGATAATACCTACTTAATATTAAATAATAATAATGGAAGTAATAGTAATAACATATTCTTATTACATTTAATATTTTTACATATAATTTTTTTTTTTTATTTTATTAACAAAAAAAAAAAAAAAAAAAAAATTTTATATGAAATTATCAAATTAATTAACTTAAAAGCAACCCAATGAATTTATATATAGGCTTTAAATTACCTTGAAATATTATTAAACCAAAAACAAATATTTTAAATAAAATTAAAATAAGATTTAAATGACTTTTCACCTAACCCTTCCCACATGTAAACATTTTTTTTTTTTTTTTTTTCTTAAATTTAAAAATCAAAATTTAAAAGGTTGGGCTGAAGCATCTAATTTACCACACATTGTCTGTATCGTTTTTTTTTTTTTGTTTTTTTGATGTGGTAATAAAATGAAGGTAAATGAAGGTAAATTTTTCATTACTTAAAAGATCGTTGACATTTAAGTTATGAAATGTCATATAAAACATTAATAATAATCTTTAAAGCATTATGACTGTTAGTTAAATTTTAAACCAATATGAATAATACTTAGATATATAAATTATACTTTTATATATAAAAATTAAAAACAATTAACATTGTAGTAAAGTTAATTGTATATGTATTAATTTTACATAAAAATTTAATTTTTATTTAAACATTGTTATAAAAACAAAATGTTTAGCAAATATATAAATTGTAAAATATTTGATTAGACAAAATAAAAAATCTACTCCTATAATTCAATTTTGCAAATAAATTGGTAAGTAAATAAAAGTAAAATCATTTAATTAAGATATTTTTCTATTGAAAACAAAAATATATATATTTATGCAGTTACATCCTAGATTTTTCATATCTCATGTTATAACTTTAACATATGTATAATTAAAAAATTACGAAGTTTAATGTTCAAATTGTATGCACATATCACCACCTCAGTTACTAAGTGAAGTATACGCATTTTAACTCATTTTGAGTAATAAATTTAATGTAGTATATGCACTTATGCTGTACTGTAGTTGTATATAAGAAATTTCATCTTTGGCGTATAAAAGCGTCCAATTATTGATGATAATATGCCGTATAGATTAAATAAATTAAAGAATAAAATCATTTAATCATATTTTAAAATTTTAAAAACCAAAACATCTAAAACAATTAGAAAAAATAAAATTAACAAACATTAAATAGCCCAAGTAATTACATATAACGTGTCAAATGTACTTATTTATAGATAAATATGTTATTTAAAAATTGATACACTGGAAAGGTGTTCATTAATACAAAAAATTTTTTTTAAGAGTGAATAAATTTTTAGTTATATGATATTGTGACAATTATTTTTTTTTCAATAATTTTTCTTTATTTTAACTTAAGTTTCAAATAATAAAATTTTTTCAATATTTCAATTTATATTTCTTCAGAAAAACTCTTCATTTCATTACTTTGCTTTTAATATTAAATTAAATGTTTTCTTTTTTATATATAAAAAAAAAAAAAAAAAAAAACCGCGGCTGTCAATAAAACCCAAAACCAAATAATTAAATCTGACCTACTCTTGGATCAATACTTGAAGTTTCTAATAAAAATAAAAAAAAATATATATATATATATGTAGATATATAAAAACAATATAATAAAAAAGCACTAATAGTGAAAACCATAAATATTTTAATATTTTTTTTTTTTTTTTGTTTTTAAATATTTCAAAAAATTCTTTAGTGTTTACTATAATACTTTTAAAATATGCTAACTTAACCTTATTAAAATTTTAAATTTTGGTCATATTAACCGGTAATCTATAAGTTACCTGTCGAAAAACTTTTGTATATATTAATAAATATCACACCTTAAAAATTTTTTTTTTTATTATTTTTCTTTTTTTTTTTCCTAGTTAATTCTTTTCACCTTTTGTTGTTTTATTTCGCGTGCTTGTGCTTGTATGTACAGTTGTTCGTAAGAGTTTAAAATCATCTTTAAAGTGAATATAAGTTTTATTGTTTATAAACGAATGAACAGTATACATATGGAATCAGGATATGAAGCTTTTAGATTCTGATTGCAAATACAAAAAATTTAATAAATTCAGCACTAAATTCAACACTAAAGCAATTGAATTAAAACATGCTCAAAAATAGGAATCTTTGGTAAAGCATCAAACCTCTAAAATTATTTTTATTTTAGAAAATATCATGGTTAAAAGATTTCGATATTTCGAGCTCAATGTTTAGGTGTTCATATAGGGGTTTTTATAATTTTAGGTTTAAATTTATGATTAAGATTTTAGTTTGGTACAGTTTTAGTTATCTATGATTTTGTATTTTTCAACTAGTCGAAATTTTTTTGGGAACATAGATTTTTCATAGTTCCATCATACAGTTATCTAAAAGGATATAATCAAGTTACAACTGAAATTGTATTAAAATGTATCTGCTTCAGAATATATTTTTGTTAAAACAGACGTAAACATTAAGTCAAATATATAATAATTTTTACACAGCTTGAGCTCTGAAATTTGTACAAGATTTTTAAATAAAAAAAACAACAAAAAAAAAATGGAAGTTACAGAATTTTAGCATAGTTTTCTTATAATTAAGTAAAGTGCACCTATATATATTTTTCACAATTAGCTAAACAAAAAAAAAAAATTAAGGAAAATTGCAAATTTTTATAAGAAAATTATTTCAATTTTTTAACTATTTACTCAAATTCTACAATTAATATTTTCAAATCAAAATTTACAATTTTCATTGAATTAAAAAAAAAAAAATATAAACATAAATTTTATTTTTATCTAAAAATTTATACGATTATATTATTTCAGAATTGAGCGTCTTTAAAAACACTTGTTTTATATACTACTTTATTTTTCCTTTCATTTTTGTTTTTCACGATTTTAAATTAAAGAAAATAACTTTAAATATTTCTCTTTGTATTAAATTACTCATTATTCAACTCTAAAGATAGCGTAATTTTCTGTTAGTTATATTTATTTCACTCTTGTTTTAACGTATTTTTCATATACACACATTTATAAAAAAAAAAATTTAATATATCTATATGTATGTATATATGCAAATATAATATATGCATGTTTATTTATTATTTAATTTCCGGTCACTTGTTTAGACATTAAATATTATATATGTTTTCAATATGTACAAACAAATACACCTTTAAAAGTATGTATATATAACTTATATCCCATTATAATTCTATTAAAAAGAACCTTTCCCAGGTGCAAAACAATAAAACAAATAAATATAAGTAATATTTCTGTTTAGGAATTTTGTTCTACAATTTAATAGATATTATATATTTTATAGAATTTAGATATATATTCACTTATTATTTATTAATTTATAGTATGCATTTTTTTTAAGAAAACCTCAATACTTTTCATAACCATAGAATATTTTTAGTCAATTTACGTTCCACATGTAAATATAACTAACTACATATATACGATATAAAATTCAACCATAATAATTATTATGGTTGAATTTAAAAAAAAAAAATAGAAAAATTTAAATACATATTAGTTAACATTTTTTTATAGTAAGTCATTACTTTCTCGCATATGTCTCGCATATTTTTTCAAAAGTATTATAATCGTAAAAATATTGAATCTATTTTTGATGTTACTTCTAAGTCTAATATAATGTCTTTTTGGAAACTTGCCGGTGGGATCATGTATATATATGTGTTACTGTTTACTTTTTGTAATCACAATAACTCGAGAACCGTTTCCAAAAATTTAGTTTTACATCAAATTATATCGAAATTGGATTTTATATATAAAGTTGACAATTTCAAATATTTTGACTGACTACATACATACTTAAATGTTTTTTCTTCAAAAATTTTGTGTTCAGTTAAATTTTAGATGAGATTTGACAATTGAAAGTAAATGTAAGCATTAAAATAAAATAAAAAGTCAAAACTTCGATAACATAAAAACTTTTTGACAAATAGTACACCAAAATTGTAAAAAATATATAGTAATTGTTAATTGGTATAGATCCGGAAACCGAAATAATTGCTTCAGCAAACATTTTCAATTATTGCTACAATTTACAGTCGTATTCGTTTCTCGTTTATTTTCCATTTTAAACGATTGCAATATTCTCAATATTCTTTACAGATATGTATATACGAGAAAGTCAACAAGATAACTATTTAATTTTTTTTATGTTTTATATTTAAATGTTTGAGAATTTATTCAAGACACTTATATTATCACATTTTAAAATAGTTGACATGTAGTAAATAAAAAACCTTACCTTACCATCAATCAACAACTAAAAATTTATTTATTTTTTTTTTTTTTGAATGCACTTTATCGCAATGCAAATGCATTTATAAGTTGTAATTTTACTGTATATGGTCGATTAGGTTTTTTTAATTTATTGACACATTTTAACTGCACCAAAATATAAAACAATATGTAATGTATGTACATATCTATGTACATATATGAATGTGTGAATAAAAAAATGAAAAAGCGAATCTTAAAAACCAAATGAACATCAAACAGATATGAAAGAAAATTGTGACAACGTTGTTTTTTATTTCTTAGAAAAAAAAAAATAAATAAATAAATATATGAAAATAGAAATCAAAAGAAAATAAAAACTTTCTATTAAAGAATTCTGTAAAGTCTGTGTTAGTTTCTATTTAATAAATAAAAAAATAAAAACTTAAAAAGAAAGATTTAAAAGGTATAAGAAATAAAAATAATATATGTACTCGCATGTATATATATTTCCTGTTTTAAAATCATATTGTTAATATTTTTGAATAAATAATAATTGAATCATATACGGAAAATAATAAATAATAAAAATATAGAAAAGAAACATTACAAAAAAATATATTTGCATTTTTAAACTTTCAAAATTTTACTTAATTCAATATTTTTTTCTATAATGTCAACACCTTTTATTAATCTATTTTCTACTTTTAAAATATTATTAAAAATATTCAGAATTAAAAATTTTTTATTAAATGATTGTGGTTAGGAGCCTCGGTGGCCTAGTGGGTAAAGAGCGTATAAAATACGCTGTAAACACCGAATGGGTTCGAATCTCACACACATCGTAAGAGTTATTCCCCCTTACGACATTTATATCCACGCCTGAACACGAAAGGCTGTGTAATTTCCTATTCACATTTATGTGGCAGAGAAATGCATTAAAAAAAAAAATTGTGGTTAACAATCGCACAGCATAACCAAAACTTAAAAAAAAAAACAAGTTTCATTTTGTCAATCTTTTTTAGCTTGTCAATTTGTTAAAAAAAAATGTAAATTTTAAAAGTTTCAATTAAAGAATTTCTTGTAGAAGGGGATTTTTATTATGTTATTGTTTCTTGTAAAAATATATAACTATATAACTTATTTTTATATATCACTATAACTTATTTCATTATATTCTAATTCTATATAGTCTAAAACGTAATCTATATATTTGTTTAATATAGGATTTACTGCTGCTTTTGTCCAACAACCAAATTAAGGGGCAGCATTTTTTTGTTTTTAATCAAAAGAAAAAAGAGATTTTGTAAAAACGAGATTTAAAGAAAAGAGAATATAAGAAATGATCAGTCTTAACTAACCCATAAAATAATTTTCTTCCATTATACATGGATATGAAAATGCACCATACTTGGTACTTCGAAAAATTTTTTTTTAATTTAGTTTAACATAAAATGGTTAGGCGCAAAATAGAATTTCACTCATATGTATATGCATGATGAGAATGTCAAATATTTTTTTTTTGTAAATCTTCTTTAAAATTAAAACAAGATTATAAAATATGAAATTACTTCTCAATCGACCTTTTTTTTTTTTTTTTAATATCCTTTTTTCCTCCCAAATATAAGGTTCTATGCCAATTTATTTGAAAAATATATATAAATATTGACAAAAACTCTCGAGACTATTTTAAATTTCATTTAAAGATTTCTCTGTTCTCCATAAATTATTTATTATGAAAAAAAACTTTCTCTGTTGAAGTTTTTGAACCTTGTTGTAAAACAAAAGGAAAATTCAACAAGTTTCAACACATATTTTCATACATAATTATTTTGTCATCAAAGTGTTGAAAAATTTCTACCATCGTTTATCAGCTATGTATGTATGTATGTATGTTGTTTTCCTTTTTCATTTTATCATTTTTCTTCTGTTGCAAAATTTTTTATGCAAAATATTTCATTAAACAGTGCATATAGTCCTCAATATATATTTTTTTTTTGTTATTTTAATTGTGTAATCTGAACAATTTTCAACTGCCGGCCAATATTGATATAAAGTATAAATTTTATTTTAAAACAAGTATTTCTTTAAATTACAAAACAAGTAAATATTTCTTTAAATTCTTGGCATTTGGTATAATCTAATCCATATTAATGAATTAAAATTAAAAAAAATATTTTTTATTAAATAAAGTTTAAAGTTATATTTAAATAAAAGACTGTACATATATTGTTAGAAAAGTTTTTATAATACTCATAATTTCTGCATTGACATTTTTAACTTTAATATCATTAATTCATTTTTGAAGATATAGCTGACAACATACTCTACCACCTATGTCATTTTGCAAATTTCACAATTATATAATATCGTCATATCTCAATGTCAATCTCATATTTAATCATAGTCATTAAAAAACAAATATCTCTCTAATCTTTCAATCCTAACCATTCCTAACTAATCAGCAGGAATTTCGAAAATCAAGACAGTACAAATATGTAAAAGCTAAAGGTTTTCAAAACTATTTCCAAACTTTCAAAGCGACAATATAAAACAATATAAAAATGCGTTTTATTTTTACATTATAATTTGAAAAGAAAATTATAAAAAATGAAGGAACGGTTTTTTGCAATATTAAGGGGATCCAATTAAGATGAAATTTTCTGTTCTTTAACGTTAAATAAATATTGCTGTCTGTATGTATAGAATGTAGAATGCTGCCTTTCATATATTTTTCTAATAAGATCTGTCTATTGTTATAAAGTTTATTTTGGCTTTATCTAAAATATGGTTTGAATTTTATTCATATAAAACAGACAGTCAAACGAATATAATCACTTTTTGTTTCCAAAAATACACTATAACAGTAAAATTTTAGCCTTTAAAATAATATTATTGATAGTAATTACTAGTAACAGCTTAAAGGTATATAATATAATACCTGTAACATTAATATCATGTTTATTAATTTTGAAATATACCGTGAGGTGTATCGTGTATCGTGTATATCTACATATATTGGTTCAAAATAAACAACAACCGTAATATTTAATAAATGTCAATAGTTTAAAAATTTAAAATGATCATTCTTGATTTTTTTTTTTCTTCTAGATATTTTTAGCTTGTTATAAAATAATGTATTTTTTAACATTATATAACTAATAGCAGTTATCTCTACTATTTTTCTAATTATTTTAAAACTATTGTCTAATGTCTGTTTTAAATTTATATATGTCTGAAATATAATGGCATTTATAAATATCATGTATTTAATTAACTTCAATTTATTTTTAAGTAACCTTGAAATTGATTTCTTTTGAAGAAAAACAAAAAAATAAAAAAGTTTAAAATTTTAAAAAAAAAAAATTTTTTTTTTTGAAATGCAACCATTTTTTTTTTGTTGATAATATAAAAATATTTCAATGACAGCTACCACGACCTAAAAATCACTATATTAATTAGAAATAATTGGAAATTATTTTAATTTATTTAATGTAATTTTCTTTTATATTAAATTGATTTTAAACGCATATATTTTGTTTTTTTTTTTGTTTTAATGTTAAATTTTCATATTATATCATTGACATTGTTCGTCCAACTTTAATTTTTAAAAGGGCAGAAGTAAAAGTGATTAATTTTAAGTATTTGATCTTATAAATAATTTCTGAAGCGCTTTAAAAAAAAAACTATATTTAGAATACCAAATAATTAATACAACTACATAAAATAATATATAAAATCACATCGCATCGGAACGATCCTCCAGTTAATTATAACTGCAGGGGAAAATAAAATAATATAACAATTAAGGATTACCTTTATATATGTGGAGTGTGTGATGTGTCGGAACAAATAAAACCAACTAAAAACCAAAATACCTTATTCCGTTTCAAATGTGCGTTAATATACTTTATAATAATCTGTTTAAAAAAATAAATTATTTTGTCAATTTGCTAAACGTTTTTAAAATTTACATGAAATTGTCCTTCATTTGAATTTATAACAAAAAAAAAATAAAAAAATAAAAGTATATCCAACTAAGATAAGCAAACCAGCTTAAATTAATTTTGATTTTTCTTTACTCGTAATTTTATATATATCAGCTGTTTTTTTCATGGTCAATTTTACATAATCTATATAATAAGGTTTATTCTTTTCGTAAAAAAAAAAAATATTTTATACAAAATTTGTATTGAATTTTAGAGAATAATACGATAATAAAATAAAGCAAAGATTTTAAGGTTTTAAAAGGTGCACATATTTCCATAGAAAAAGATTATGAAAAATAAACATTCATTTTTGGGCTTAAAAAAATTTCTGCAGGTGCGTAAAATATTTGCATTTGTTAAAAAATCACAAATTTCCGTTTTTTAAACGCTTCGAACACCTCATAAACGGTGGATAAATTAAAAATTGAAGAGGCTTCTGAAACGTTCGAAAACAAAATTGAAATCAGAAACGTTTCTAACACATTTTGATGCTTATGAAAACATAAATATTCAGTAAAATTTAAATTATATTTATTTAAGTTTTATGTCAAAATTTTTTCAATTGTTTGTGACTTAGTGTATTAAAACTTAATAAAAATATAGTTCTTAGTACCATACAAAACAATATTTTCATAGCTTTTAAAGCGATATTTAAAAGCGAATTTAAAAAAAAAACTCTATTAATTTATTATACTTCTTGGCTGTTATCTAAATTTGAATATATTATTATGTATTATGTTGTACAGATTTATTGTCCTTTATTTTTTTTAATAGAAAATTAATAAAAAAAAAAAAAAATGGGGAGAAAAGAAATTTTTCCAGTTTTACATAATTTATGGTTTTATTAGAAACATGTTTTTATTATTTGGACTTTTTTTATGAAATATTTCCAAATTGATAGAAAACAAAATGTTGAACTTGAAACATGAAAGTGCTGCTAGTTTTTATCTTCATTTTATGCTCATAATTAAATAATCACTTAATCTCGTATCTTAAAAATTATGTTTTATCAAATAAAAAAGTTGTTAAATTCATCTTTATCAAAAAAAAACCATTTGTACATACTCATAAACATTGTTGATATTTAAATTATGAACATTTTGGTGGACTTTTTTTTGTCATCTATAGTTTGAAATATTGAAATTAATATTTTTTTGAACCATTGAAATGATTTATTAATTATATATTCATTGATCACAAAAGAATTTAAAATACTTAAAAAAAAAACGAGCCACTTAAAACGAGTTTCACCTATTTACACTAAACTATAGCTATAGTAATTTGAAATGCAATATCAATTTTAAAAGTATATACGTTCCTAATTTTAAGTTTCAATTTTAAAATGATATTGAATTTTAGTTATAAAATTTTAAAATTTGTTAAGTTTTTAAAAGAAAATTTTTGTATATTACCCATCAAATAATTTCATTATTTATTTATTGATTTTTAACACGTACACATATACATATATATGTTTTAAATACCGGATCCAATAAATTTTTGTTTTTTTTTTCTGTATATTTTTTAATATTCAACACATTCTTTTTACTGACAAATAAAAAAAAAAAAAAAACAAAAATAAAGCACATTATATACATCAGGTGTATTCAGGTTAACAGAAAGTAAGACCAAAAAATTACATTAAAAATTTCAACCATAGCTAATGCATTCAAAATGTTTAAAAAAAAAAAAAATTCAAAAAAAGAAATATAACAATGCGTCATGTACAAACATTATGTATTTATATATGTATGTCTGAATGAATATGAACATTTAATCAGGTACAAAGTAATTTGTAATGAGAGAAAGTCTTACTTGTGACATTTTCCTAAATATCAATATGTATAACTACATATATATATATATATATTATATGTGCCTAACTATATATATATATATGTATATACAATATTTGAATGCAATTCGTGATGCCAAATATCTGCAAAAATTTTCTAAATATTTCCAAAGGCCAATAAACTTTTTTCGAAAAGAAAATTAAATATCTGAAGGTTTACAGCTTATTTAAATTGATCCAAGAATATTATTGTGGTATATGTGTAAAATTTATTAAAAAAAAAAAAAAATTTAACAAACAATTTTTACTTTATACTTAAAATTAGGTCAGTATAATGCCATCAACATAAAAGTATGTATTCGTCTGGTTCAAGCAAAATACATAAATGGAGCTGTGATAAAGTAAAAATATTTAATAAAAAAACAGGTGCTTATAAAAAAATCCAACTCAAAATGAAAATAAAAAACAAAAAAAAAAAAATTGCAGTGATTATTTTGTTATTTATTTTATTTAATTGCTGGTAGGATTAACCGGCGTTGTTCAGGGAAATTCTACGTTCCTTGGAATTTTTTAATGCAAAAAAAAATATTTAACGTTTGTATTTTTTTAGTTATTTAACTATTAATTTAATCGATAAGAGATTTGCATACATAAAAAAACATTAAGTGTTAATTCGGTTTAAAAATTTGTCGTACAACTTTCTTTTAAAGTTAAAGAAAGGCTTTTGAAAGCAAAATACATACAAGGACAATTGACATTTTTTTTTTTTTGCAACAACAGCTGTGGGAAAACTACAAGTGTAATCGTTAAAAAAATCCTTAATTCTATAAATCCTATCTATAGGCACAAATTGATCGTGTTGTAAAGATGTTAGTATTGTTGATTTATGCAAATCCTGTATTTTACGGTCAGTAAAGCTAGTGTTTAATATATACAAAAAAAAAACACTTTAAATATTTTTTTTCTTTTTATAAATTCTTTAGAATTTACAATTTTTCCAGATTAGAATAAAATCAGCTAGCATATGGTTATATTTTTTTAATCAAATGTACCATTATAAAAAATGGTACATTTGATTACAAAAAATTTAAAACATTCTATCTACAGTTTTTCGAATTTTCTATACCATACAATTTAAAACAACACGACTCAAGATAATTCTAATAGATGTACTTTGAGTTTTTTTTTTATATCTTATAGCTGTTGTTCAACAATATTAATAATTGAAAGTCAGTTGATGTTATTTAAATAAAACAGACGTTACTAATAACTTTCATAATGATCAAAGTATTTTTTATTTCTAATTTCCACTGTGATAAGGAGCATTGGCCATCCATAACATTAGATCATTTATTATTCATATTTGACTAAGACTAAACTTCAGGATTCTGGAATAATTAGTTTCACAAAGCCGTTGATTAACCGGCTTTAACTATTATACAAGACTATTATACTAATTATATTTGTATTATATTATAAAAGGAAATGAAGAAATTTTAAGAAAAATAAAGAAATACTGTATTATTCTTATATTAATCTATATGACCCAGTTGGGATTTAAGTTTGAGAACTTTCAAATCCGGTGTCTTAACTACTATACCATTTACTGCATAATGATCAAAGTATAGCCGCTGTTTTTTTTATTAATGATTAATGGATTTTATTTAAAAATAAATCTTTATTCAATTTAAAAATGTTACTTAAAACACTAATTACACATCCAATTTTATTCAATTTAATTGAACAATTAAAATTGTGATTGCATTTTTTTTTTTTTTTTTGTAGTTTCGACATTCAATATTTTATTAAAACAAAAAGTTTTTTTTTTCGTAATTTTAACTAAAAAATTTTAAAATTAAAGTATGATGTAAGTAGTTTGAAGTTTAAAATAACATTTTTTTACTGTGTTTCATTAAAAAAATTAATAGAAAAAAAAAAACATCAAAGACAAAATAAACCTGTTTGTACATACATATAAAAAATTAAAAAAACATAAAAGTTAAAATGAAATTATCATCTGCTATGTCATATGATTAGAACTAAAAAAAAACAAACATTTAGTTATATTCAATATTTATGAGATGATTGATATTATGATAGAATAAGTTTATAATGTTAAATTTTCATTGAATTATATTATGACATTTTAAACTTATCTTCAAACTTAAACTTAATTTTCATTAATTATATGACAGCCTACAGTCGATTTATTTAGTACCTACGTACATACGTATACATACGTATACATACAAAAAAATTTGTATTGGTTAGAGACCTCTATATATAGGTATATTCTATATATACACATAGAATATACCGTTTTAAGAGACTAATACATCAAAATATCAGGACTTTCACGAGTGTTTATAAATAATGCAAGAAAATGCAGTAAAAAATTTCGTACTGTTTCTTTCGTAGAAGTAGAAACGAGTAGAAACGAGTAACTAACCAAAATGATGATAAAATGATATGCTTTTGTTTACAAGTTCTGTGTTAAATTTCTAAATAGTAATTTTATTATTTATCAGATTTAACTTATTTTTAAAATGAAGAAATATGAAAGATGTACAAAATAACTTTGATTGCAAAAATTTTTATATAAAATTTGTAAAAAAAAAATTATTACTTAAAGCGACTCCAAACAAAATTTTTTACGTAAATAAAAGATAATATAGGGCCTAGGTGGCCTATTAGGTAAGAGCGTATAAAACATGATGTAAACACCGAAGGAGTGTGGTTTCGAATCTCACACACGTCGTAAGAGTTTTTCCCCCTTACGACATTTACAGCCACGCCTGAAATGAAAAGGGCTGTGTAATTTCCTGTTCACATTTATGTGGCAGAGAAATGCACTAAAAAAAAAAAACGTAATAGTATCTTTTTACGTAGACTTTATGTAATGACTTTTCTCCCGTTTATAAGACATATAATTTTTCATTTTGTTTTTTTGACATTTTTATCGTCTAAAAAAAAGTAACTTTTTAGAAGTGTAAACAGAAATTATAGAAGAAATTAAATAAATATTTCCGTATGAAAAAATTTTACAGATTTTTTACAGATTATACAGAAATTTCATCACATGTTTTTTTTTCATTTTATTTTAATACATTTAGTAGTGTTTTCTATATTTAGTTATACTTATATCATTTGTCAGCTTATATATACATATATGTGAATATGTTAAAATAATCATTTAATTTTATAATATTATTTTATTTATTATTATTTTTTTAATCATTTAATCATTTAATATTATTTATAACATAGAATTATTTATCATTAGTACGTTATTATTGTTAATTGTCACTTAATATTTTTACTAAAAAAAAAAATCAGTTATGATTATTCTATTAAACAAAATAATAATAAATTTTAATTTGAATTAAATGACAAATTAAAAAAAAAAAACTATTTTTATTAGAATTTCAATCAGAATCGTTAATCTTTAACAAAAATATTATGTTATAGAAGTGTGTATGAGAAAAAAAAATTAAATTGTAGAGTTTCATATTTGTCATCATAATAATTTTTTTTAATTTCACTTTTATCATTCCCACCAGTTCATATCAATATTTATACTTATATATATACATACATACATACAAATATATTATTTTTATATTATATTTTTCTTCTCAGTCCTGTAAGTTTCCATCAAAAAAAAAAAATTATTCTTATGTTCAACACATTACTTAAATAATGTTCAATAATAAAAACATTATTGTTAAATAAAAAATTTAATGAAAAGTTTTGCTTTTTATTTTCTTATTAAATAGCGTGCTTTATGAATATTAAATGCAACACTAAAATAGAAAATGAAATTTAAAAATAAAAAAAAACAAAAAACAAAAAAGACCGGAAGTTAAACCAATAATTTTCAAGTATTTAATATTCAATCGGTTTAAAATATATCCATATAGTGCATTAACCTTTCAATTTTTTTTTTTTTTCAATCCATAAAAAAACTTTTTGCCGAGTTTTAATTGAGTTAATGAAGCCTTCATAGTTATTATATTTAAAACATATTGAAAAAAAAAAAATTTGAAAAATTTGCTTATTTGTGTCATTTTATCTATTCGTCCATCCATCCACCTGTTTACAAAACTTCTACATCAGTTTAAGATGGAATAATGAATTTTGAACATTGATAGGTCAAATATAATTGATAAGTGGTGGTATGGATCAATTTTTGATAAATAATGGTATGAACCAAATGGTAGCATCAATCATTATAGAGTTACATCCTCCTAAAGTTGGAAAAATCCTTAGATTTAGATAAATCTTTTTATTAATATTATAAATATTATAAATAAAATCTATGGCCTTTTTGTTATTAGTTTCATTTTATTGATCGGTCGCACTGTTTACTAAACTTCTTTACCATTTAAAATTTAGCAATGAAAAATCTATGGTGTGTAACAACTTTTTTATGTAGTGTCAATCAATACAGAATTACAGCCTCTCAAACTTGAAAAAACCCTTATTTCAAATGTTTATATATTAAGGGTATTCACGAGTTGGTGCAAAGTGGTCTTGTACAAGTGCAAAATTTTGCTTCGTAGCATATTTCAATTTTTTGACAGTTAAAGTGCACAATTTGTTGTTGTTTTCATGTAAATTTACAAGACTATGCAAGACCTAAACCCTATTGCATATTTGTGCAAGACCATTGCAAAGTTTGTTTATATAATTTTTGTAAGCGCTATATTAGATAAAAATTTAAAAAAATGGCTAAAAAAAATGGAAAAAAAATTATTTCTGATTATTTATTAAGTCAAGCATATGAAGATATACAAATATCTCAAATTTTTGGTAAGCATATTAAATTTTTATGTAAACAAAGCAAGCACATCAACGATATTTGATAGTTCAATAAAAATTCATGCTAGGGTTGTTCACGAGTTGATGCAAATATGTGCTACGGTGCAAAAAAAATTTGCATTTTTGCATCAACTCGTGAATACCCTTATTATTATATCAAGTTATGCTTAATATTTTTTCAATCTTTAAAAACGTTAAATGACTGGAAATTTTTTAAGCTTTATAAATTAATATAAAAATTATGTAAATTTTTGTAATTTAGTTTGTAAATTTACTGTTATGTGGAAATAATATTTTGTAAGATTTTGGTTCCTCCCTCTCTGGAGCACTTTTTGTTTGAAGTTGGAAATTTTGAAAAGGAGAAAGATCTTTAAGAATTAACAATTAGCATAAGTTGACTAGAATAATATTTGTACTTCCATCAATTTAAGAGATTAAGGATCAAAAATAGAAATTTGTCAATTTTTACATAAAAAAATATTATAAAAAATTAAAAATTTTGATCCAAAAATGAATCACAATCACATAGAATGCTTTTGTCTCTTTGAAAATGTCTGCCTTAAAAAACCTTTGGTTTTACATACTTTCTTATTTATTAAAATTAATTTTCATATTTTATATTCAATTATATAACAAAAAAAAATTTTTAACTTTTAATATCATCTGAAAATCCAAAAATCTATTTGTAATATATTTTTATTAGTTAGATTTTATTACAAGTTTAATAACAGGTTGTCATTTATTTTAAGACTTGCAAGAATTTGAGAAGAAAAAACGTTTTTTTTTTTCACAAATAAAACAAAATAAAAAATCTGGTTTTTTATAAGAATAAAATATAAAAACTGTATATGTATGTATACTTGTATATATATACTAATTTATAGCCTAATTTGAAGTTCTATTCAACTTTGTCAGCTCATAAAATTAAAACTATATGCAATGCAATGAATGCAATTAAATTATTTGTAAAATTTTTAAAGTAAAAATTATTAAAAATAAAAACAAAAAATAAAAATGCTATCAACTAAAAGAAAAGACAACATAACTTATATACATATATACAATCTATAATAGTTAACCGATAAGTCGTACACCTGACTTTACATTTACAGTTATTCAAAAAGAAAAAAACCAAAAATTTTTAAGTAAGATTTTTACATAAATTATCTTTTGCTACATTTTAAAATTTA
The DNA here is from genome assembly GCA_947095535.1 of Poecilobothrus nobilitatus. NCBI lineage: Eukaryota > Metazoa > Arthropoda > Insecta > Diptera > Dolichopodidae > Poecilobothrus > Poecilobothrus nobilitatus. The sequence goes on along the minus strand of OX352773.1, from coordinate 23,470,724 downwards.
ATTCATATTACGGTTTTTGTATATATATATATGTGAAACGACAGAAAAAATAAAAAAAAAAGCAAAAAGAAAGAGATAAAATAAAATGTATCTACAAAATGTTGTTAATGTTTTATATTTCGAAATTTGAATCAGTATCAGACATACATAATATTATGTCAATTTAACAAACAGTTAGTTATGATTCAAGTTTAAGAAGTTTAAAAAATAATCTGTAATGCTTGTAAATTTTAACTAATTTTTAATGTTTTTTAATTATACTAAGACAGTTTGGATTAATTTTATGATTAACAGTTCTGATATTCTCTTGGTAATAATAAAATTTTTTTTTTAATTTTACTTATATTTATTTTATTAATGAAATCGTAAATAATTCATAAACTATTTAAAAAAGGCTGTTTTTAAACCAAAAAAAAATTCATTAGAGCTTTCTTAAAATTTTTAAAGAAAACTCTAATGAATTGTCTTTTAATGGTACAACATCAAATGTTTTATATAGCAAGTGTTGTAGCTATATGCTGCTACCTGTTAGCACTTATATATAAACCAACAAAAAAGTAAATTAAATCGTTTTTTTTAAACTAATCCTCGATTAAATGTGGGTATTATAAACTTTAATTACATACACGAGTATTTTTGTAATTAAAGTTTAAACCTACATTTAACCTAGGATTAGTATTCCCTATTTTCTAGTGTATTTATTCCCTATTTTTAAAAATTTTAATAATTTTAATGTAATTAACAATAATAAGTTAAAATTAAACAAAAAATATTTATCGTTTATCTTTTTGAAAATAAATATAATCTTTATCGTTTATATTGATGCGAGTCACCAATGCAGTTTTAAATCTACCTTAAGTTTTATTATATGATAATTCTAAAAAGTTTAACTATTCAAAAATTCTCAAAATCATAATATTAATCTTTGTTTCTAATGTATATATATATATACGTATAGACGACTTGTATTTTTATTATTTTGTATTTTAAATTATATATTTGTATTTTAAAATTAAAGGATTTTACGTATTTTATAAGCGATAAATTTAATTTGAATTACATTATATAGCACCAGTATATATTTACCTTAGTACCTTAGACAACAATAATATATTTATAATATAATTCACAAATATCATAATTGAGATTAATGGCTACAAATGTAATTTGTACAGATAAATAAAAAAAAAGCTGTAAAAAAATTGTTTGTTATCCTTTTTAATAGCACTTTTGTAGAAGAACTGATATCAGTCAATTTTTTTTTCACAAATTTTTTTATTTTGAAATTTCGTTTTATCTTTATTTAATATTAGGGGGTGAAGGAACAACTATGCGATAAAAACACAAGTTACAGTTGTTAAAATAATTTTGACACTATTTATGACATCAGTTCTAACAATACTTGGTCAACAATTTGAACACAGCTAAACTTTTAACTAAATTCAAGTAAAAACTAAAAATAAATTATAGATAATATTTTGTATTTAAATAATTAAAAAGTGAATACCATAATCCCTATCTATAATAATCATTAACTATCATATGATATCATATGATTTTATACATTTGCTTGACATTTTATATATTTAACTAACTATAATATAGTCATAACAATCATTCGTTGTCATTTAAAATAAATATTTGTCAAATCATCATTATACATGAGAGAAAGCATACAAAATACAAATCATATACATGTCATAATGATCATTGGAATTAATAATTTTACGATTTGCAAATGACTTTTTATGACAATTATATTTAGGGTTATGATTTTCCATATCATATACGTAAATATTAATCATATCGAAAATTTATCAAATTATCATATATTAGAGCTAATAATTATTATATAGTTAGAGGTATAATTAAATAACACTTAAAGTACTAAGAACCATTTATTATTATGTAAACTGACATTCATATATATATATACATATACTTATACTTATTTTGTATATAAACTTTGCAACAGTATTTTTTTTTTTAGCAGATTAACAGGAAAATAAACTTAAAAATCTTGTTTTAAATTATTTTTTTTTTTTTTTTGTGTTTTGTATTTTTTATAATCTTCGTTGCGTGGCATATTAATTATTAACAACAATTCACTATAGTTATACTACTCGTATTTTCAATGTTGTTTTTAAATGTTTCTATATCAATTGAATACTATATGCAATATACAGGCAAACATCTATATGAACACAATAATAATATTTATAAGTGTCAACAATGTGTCATATATATTTAAATATAGATATATCTAAACATATACGATTAATCATTTTTGTTTTTTTAAATATTTAATATATACATACGTACATACATTAAAAATAGAATTTTAACGAAAATCATTTGTTATATAAAAAATTATTTCGTTGTATCATTTATTCTATTCTTTAATATTAATTACAAAATTATAAATTTTTATATGAAACAGCTCAATAATTCTGACAAGGTGATAAATATTTATACAAATTTATTCTAATATTTAAATTAAAAATAAATTCTTAAAAACATACTTATAATTCCATATAATGTTTAAAACATAAAAATTCCACATAATGTTAAATAAAAAAAAAAAAAAAATGAAAAATTTTTAACCAGTTTTAAAAAATAAATATTATTTTGTTTTTATTTTGAATTTTTTATTTTTAAATCAAACTAGATTGGAATTCGACATTCCTAAAAAATAAAAAGAAAAAAATCAAAAGAAACAAAAATAACTGATATTTTAACATCATGAGAAAAATCAAAAAAAAAAAAAAAAAAATTTAGTATGTATACTTTATATTAATAGGCAAAGCTCATATATGCCATTTATATGATTATGTGTATCTGTAGATTTTATAAAGTTTTTTTTTTCTAAATTTAGTTTTTCTTTTGTTTTTCATATAGAAACCAGTTTTGAATAAAATTGTTTTTAAAATTTTTATCTTAAATTTCTAATATAAGATAATAATTTTTTTTCATCTTTTTCATAGGAATTGTTGTATAAAATAGGGTTAGGTACTATATTTAAATAATACTTTAATATTGTCGTTTAATTTTAAGTTGTTGTTCTTTTTTTATCACAAAATATCATACATTAATAAACAATCTTCAGTATTTGTTTTTTTTTTGTTATTAAATTTCAAATTAAGTAATAAAATTGATAAGTAAGTAACTGTATGTAAACAAAAAAAAATAAAATAAATAAAATATTGCCTTCTAAAATATGCACTTCTACATACACGCATATTTTTATTTTTTGTTCCCATTTCAAAAATTTATATTATTTTTTTTTTTTAATATTTTTATGAATAGCTAAATATTTTTTATTTTCTTTATAAATAGAAGAAAGGCAAAGCTCGAAATTATTACAAATAAATATTTACAAATAAATTGATGTTATTTTTTGTGATGTTAACTAGTTTTTTTTTTCTAAAATTATGTCATATTTTGCTGCGTTTTTTATTTAACTTCAAATTAATATTCAAAATTTTTTCAAATTTTTATATATAAATTTTAAATTAATAATTAAAAATATAAAAATATAATATTTTGGAAAGATTTTTAAAAGCATTGAACTCTTTCGATTCTCTGAATAAAAATATAACTTTGAAAATCATTTTAAATCAAAATAAAATTATATATGTATGTATATACAAACAATTCTATTCATTTAAGTTTCTTAAAATATTTTATGCAATCTTAAAATAAATACTTTTTTTTTTTCATTTATAAATAAAATAAATAGAAATCTTCAATCAAATAATATCTAGCAATATAATAATATGCTTCTTTAATTTTTCATTGCAAAATATTTTGACTATTACGTAATGTCATGTTTTATTTTTAAGGCATTGAAAAGAATTTAAAATAAAAAAATACATATATACAAATCGATAAATTCCTATATAGCTTATATCATCAAATATATTACGATGATATAAGAGCTAAATAATAAAATTTAACATGATTTTCATAGATGAACTGTAGATTAGTTTCGTGGTTTTGAGTTATTCATATAAAATTTTTCAATAAATTTATAATAAAATAAATTTTAACGTTTAACATTTAAATTAAATAAATAATTTTTTTTTTTCAAAATTATAAAATAATATAAAAAATTAATAAAAAGGTGTTCTAACCACAGTTGCAATGGATTTTTTAAGGCAATATATAATATTATGGTGACAATATTAAAATATGTATTAATCTATAAACGTCATAGAAAATAAATTTACACAACCTACCATCAAGGTATATTAACGACAAAATTTTGCACCCATATATAAAATTATTTTATACGAATTTAAACATAATATTTTAATGACTTACAAAAAATATTGTAAATATGTAACAGATACGACTCATACATATATTGAAATTAATTATGTGCTTACTCTAAACAAAACATCCTTAAATATGGTTTTATATCAAAATTTTATTTTGCTTTAAAACAATATAAATATTTTCTATTTAAATAAAAAATCAACTAAACATTATATCCATTCTATATTTCTATAAAAAAAATTTTTTTTAAAAATAATTTAAATTTTATTCCTAATATGCATATTCTTAAGTAAACAAATTAAATTTTATTTTACAGTGATTTAATTTTTAAAAAAAAAAATAATAAAGTTATAACTGTTATGATTATATAATATTAGTGAAAATTATAGTTATCAAATAATAATTAATTAATAACACACAAAGTTGTAAAATTTCACAAAATATCTCGTATCTGAGTTATCAGTCGATCTGTAACATTGGCCCTCTAAAAGCAAAATTAAAATTAAATCTACTCCCTCACAAGAAAAATTCTCGCATCGTCACTGATCCATACGTCTAATGATTATCTAAAATATTATATCAACAAAATAACAAGAACCGCATTAACACCAACAAATTATACCCCACATGCAAAAAGTCAAAAAAAATCTTTACGAATTTTTGGTATGCGTAATTTTAATACCACATATTTTATTTAAATATTTTTTTGCTTATAACAAGAATAGAAAATTAGATAAATAGCAATTAGTTTATATAGAAATTAATATTTTGCACATCAATACCGTTTTGGTAATAAAATTTGATTGTGTTATTATTAATTGTTAAATATATCGTATATGGTTTTTAAAATTTTATTTAAGAGAATTTACATATTTAATGCTAATAGATATCAACTTTTTATTTTTTTAAGATAATTAATTAGAGTTTCTAAAGTTACTAAAGGTATAAAAAGGAAACAAAAGATAACAAAACAAAGAATTAAAGAAAAAAAATGACTAATTCGGAAAAGTTGGGTTTTTATTATTAACATGCAGAGGTTTTAAGGTATTTTACCCATTTTTAAACAAAAATGACAATGGGTTTATATAGAACTTAAAATGTAGCTAGAATTTTTTCGTTTAGATGAAGACTCTTTTTTATAATCTTAAGGACCGATAAAATATGACTACCTAATCAGATCTTCACAAATGAACTACAGTTTTCAAAAAGTGACCATTAGTAAATAAGTAAACAAATAAATACTTTTTAAATATAAAAAATGAAGAATTTCACATTCCAAACCTAAATAATAATTTCGAAAATTTCTCCAAAACTTGTAGGAGTGCTTAGATATTGTTGTTTTTTTAGTCATTTTAATTTTATTTAAAAAAATTTCAAAATCTATTGTAAAAAAATATATATTTTCTATTAACATATCACTTTCTAATGATTAGTTAAATAGAACAGATAAAAAATATTTTTCTGTTTTTTATTAATACTTCTTTGGGAATCAAATATATGACTAAGTTCTTATTTTTTTTTTATATATATTTTTTTTTGTTACAAATTTTATTTGTACATATTTTAAATGTATTGACATTTAACAAGTAGGTAATAATTGATTTAATTTTTAAATAACAATTCGATAAATTGATTTTAAAAGTACATATTTATGTAATCAATGAGCACAGATAAAAAATTTGTTAAATTTGCTAAAAACCTATAATTAAAGGTTAGACTATTTTTGGTTTAACTTTGTTTTTTTTTTTTTGATTTTTATTTTATTCAAAATTAGTATTTTGGGGAAAATATTCATCAGTTCAGCTTTTTTATTATTTCTTGTACAATTTTATTAAGCAAAAATCACAAAAAATTGTATTTAATTAAATTTAAATATGTAATAGACAATTAAATTCCACAAAATAAATAAAAATGATACTAAAAATTCACTTTTAAGCCAACATATACAGATAAAAGTATAGAAAATTAGTACAACATAAAAATTTCAGAACAAATTCAAACAAATCTAAATAATAATGGGTAAAAATTCAAATTAATAAGAACACAATAGGACGTTATTAATGTTTGTCAAAGATATGGTTTGAAAATTTATACATTTATATTTTTAAACAGAATAAATAACTTTCTTTTAATCAGAAATAATGATTGCCTACTCTTTTCTTGAATTAAACCTATTGTTTTTTGTTTTTGTTTATATATATTTATAAATTTTCATATAAATATAAAATTTATATATGTACTTAGCTATAATTTTCTTTAAGACGTCATTAAATAACATGCAAATAAACTCAGTAATAATATTTTACTTTTCTATTTGTAACAAAAAAAAAAAATTAAAATGATTATAACTTTAATATACTTATGAAAATACTTAGTATATTATGGGTATATGCTACTAATGACTTTTAATTAGATTTTAACAATACCTGTCAACAATATCGTACATATTATCGTTTTTTCTTTACCTTTATTTTATACTTTCCAGAAAATTTTTATATACATACAAAAAAAAGAAACACATGACCTCTTTGAAATTGAATGAAAAAAATAAGAGTAAAAATTAAAATATAAAATACATCAACATATACAACTTTATATTTTTTTTTAGATTTTTCTCTTTTTTCAAATCTACCCAGGTTTATGTACCTGTTAAATTTTTTTTTTATTACCTTTAAAAAGTTTATATAATTGAGCGAAATATATATATATTTAGTTTATATGCTCTCCCATATGATCAGTTAGATTAATTCCAATTATTGTATATAACATTAAGTATATATAGTATGTACATATAAATACATAACAGTGTAAAAATTTATTAATTCATTTATAGTATACATAATAATACATGTATATAATCGTAGAACTAAGTTTAAACTATATATTTACAAGCTACTGATATAAATATACTCCAAAAAAAAAAAAAAACCATAATATATTGTAAACAGTCCACGAAATAAAATACTATCAATAACAATGGAAAAAAAAAAAATCTATATAAAAATTATATTTTTTGTCTAATTAACTTTCATGTGCTAAGGAAAGAAAACAAAAACGAAAGACTTAAACGTCGTTACATTTATATATTAAAATATATTTTTGGTGTTTCAACTTAGATTAACCTACAGGTAAAAATACCAGAAAAAAAAAGATAAATATATGTACTTATTATTATTACTTGACTTCTCAAATAAAAATTTTAAGAGATAAAAAAAAATATACTAATAAAAATAAAAAATAAAATACTCATTTATTACCACAAATACTTAATCAACCACAGGTATGCGACACGTAACATGAAAATTTAAATAATGTAATTTATTTCTATTCTTTTTTTTTTTTTCCTTCTTTCTTTGAAATTTATTTTGTTACTATATATTTTCTTTTCTGTAATATTTCACTGTTTTTTTTTTTTTTTTAATTGAAAAAATATCCCCACAATTTTATTAATATTTCACTAAAACAAAAAACAAACTATTTAAATTTTTTTTGAAATTTTTACATTTTTAATATATTGTAAAGAAAAATAAACTTTTTTTAGATCCTCTTTTGAAATTTTTTTTTTTTCATAGAGAGATAATAATTTTTTTTTTTTTTTAAGATGGCTGACGTTTCATTTAGTACGCCGATAGATTTATAAATATTTTAATTTTTTTTAACTTTATTATTATTTTTTTTTTTTATTAAAAAAATACAAATTATTTTTTAAATAATATATTTCACTATTTATTTTTATAAAAATTTAATATAATATTTTTTAAAACCATTGTATTCTTTAAAACTATAAAATACTTTCTGGGGGTTTTTTTTTTTTTTTTTTGTAGTAAAGAATAAACAAAATTATATATTTTTGAAATAGTTTATATATAATTATGTATTTTATAAAATTTAAACTTATTTTTTTTTTAATATTAAATTATAAAATAAGAAGAATAATTGTATAATAAAAACAATATTAAATATATTCAGTAAATATTTTTTTAGTATATATAAGTATTACATTTAAAAAAAAAAAAAAAAATTTTATATTATTTAGTTATTTTATATAAATTTTTTTTTTCTTTACAGATCACTTTAAAAAATATAATCTTAACAATTCGAAGGTTAAACGCCAACTAAACAATTTTCATATAATTTTAACAAGAAATTTTTTATTTTTCTATTATACTAACTTTTACTATATACAATTTTTATTCATTGAAATTTTTATATGTATATATGGTATGAATAATATATATACAAACAAGTGTCTATATTTGATTTGATCGTATAATTTTCTGGCTTGACAATGTATTTATTTATTAAGAGATATTAAATAAAAAAAAATTTAAATCTCTTAAAATAATACATTTTGAAAATAAAATCATTTATTTATTTTTCTGCCATAAATATTTTAATTTTTTTTTTTATAATAAGTTGAGTTTTTATTAATAATATATTATTATAAAATGTATCCTAAGAATAATATATTGATTATATTTGAAATAAACATTTCTTAATTCTATGTAATAATTTTAAATTTTCAGAAAACCAAATTTACTCGCATATTAAAAATTAGTTTAAATTAATAAAAATTAATACAAAAAAAAAGGAGCCCAATATTTTGTTGCAATTGTATTATTGAAAAATAATAAATTTTGAAAAAAAAAAAAACAAAAATGATTGATTTATTGCCATTCAATTTTTTCATCAAAATATTTTACTATGTAGTTATCAAATATCTTACAATCTATCATATATTAAATCAGATGATTTTTGTTATAAGCATTTTTATGAAAGCGGAAAAGTTTTACACGAAATTCATTAATATATGTATATAATAAAGTTTTTATAAAAAAAAAAAAATTTTAAAATTTTTCATAATTTCTTTAAAATAAAATTTATTGCATTATAAAATTATTTAATATTCTTTAATTCTTATAGCAAAGAATAAATAACCATATATTCAATTTAATGTTCTCTTAATTTTTTTTACGATAAAATTATAAAAATACAAAAAAAAACAAAAAAATGTTTATATATCGTAAAAACATGTATATGTATATTATAATTTAATACCATTAATTTACAATTCTCTAAAATATAATGTAACTCAGTTATAACTGGTTTTATAGTTTGACAGTTATTTTAACTGACAAAATAAAATTTTTATTTATATTATTTTTCTTTTCTTTTTTTTTCCTTTGCAATCCGTTTTGTTGTTGTTGCTGTTGTTGATATAAAATTTACCGCAAGTCTAGTGCAACTGGAAAGAACATTAAATTTAAAAATCAAATTTTCTGACTGAAAATTGTTAAAGAAATTTTTCTCTTATATAATACTAAACAATCATAATAATATTATGTTATATTGTTGTATATATACATATTATATACATACGTAAGCAAGAAAATGTATGTAGATTATAAAATAATATACGTATATTGTTTGTATAAATTTATATAGTTAAGAAGATACAATAGAAATAGAATTAATAAATATATATTAGTTACAGATGCATTCATATAACTAACAAAAGTAATGAAAATGTAATCACACTTGGATTAACTTGCAGCGAAATTATTTTATTTTTCTAAAACAAAAGAAAATGTATACATATATCAGGTTACCATACATATATAATTAAAAAGGTTCCTAAAGTTACAAATAGAATATAATATTATATTAATTATAGGGAAATAATTTTAAATAGTTAAAAGATAAATAAAATATAAGATAAAAAATGAAAAATAAAAGTATTGAATTAGAATAAAAAAAAAATTCGATTTTAAAAATCTTACATTTTACGATATAATGCGATTAAAGTTTCTATCTTAAGTCTTTCATTTTGTAAAGTGAAATAATATTTCATAACTTTGTGTTTTTTATTATATTTGTTGTTTATTAACAATTAATTGAAAATTATTATTGATGATAATTTGTTATTTTCATCAGAATAATATAATTTCATAATAAAATTCCATTATGAAACTCTACATGAAATGATATTTAATTAAAAATCTGAAGAACTTTGCCCCACACTTCAATCTTAACAATATTTTCTTAAATAATTTAATTAATGTTAATACATTTTTCAAATTCACCTGCAAATATTTTGCATAAATCAAATTGATATATTTATTGTAATTAAGTTTAAAAACCTGTAATTCAATTTATGTTAAAATTAAAACTGGAACAAAATTCCTACAAATTGAATTTTACAGAATTTTCAATTGCTTATTGAATTTGAATATTTAATATGAGAATTTTTATGATATTTTTAATTTTCATTAGAATAAGAAAAATTTCGCATAAGATAAAGAACTAATTGTAAAGGAAATCCATCAATCCCTAAAATTTTCAAATTTTTTTTTTACTACCCCGAAATGATTTCTTAAAACTAATAAAATCTTATATTGACAAATAATATAAACACTCTTTTATAGTTGGAAAAAGTTCGAAAAAAAGTGAAAAAATTTTTCTTTTAAGGTTAGATATTTCTGAAAATGATAAAAACATTTTCCAGCTGTTTTTCTCTTGTCCAATTTAAGGCGTACCTATCCATAACTGATTAAGATAACTCTTTTGTTAAATAGATAAATACTCAAATTAATATATCGAGCATATTATTATTGACTTATACAAATCTATACATATGTATACGAGATTATTAAGTCAGGAATGTTCAAATTGTACGAAGTAAGCTGTATTAAATAAAAAATGAAAACTTTGATTTAAGAGACATTTTAATTCTGTAAAAATAATTTTTTAATATTTGAAATCAACTTGAAAATCTGAATCGCGAATAGCAAGATATTACTTAACTGTAGCATCATTATATAAATTTAATAGTGGTCCAGTTAAAAAAAATCAGTTAAAAATTTACTTTTTTAAGTGATAAAATTTATATGGTTAATATAGAAAATAATAAATAAAAAAACAAACTATTAATTTTTGATTATGTTTATAATTTAATAACTTGTGCGAATATTTTCTTGATTTTAATCAAAGTGAAAATAAGTGAATATTTTTGTGTATATTTTTCATTTGGTAAAAATCAATTAAAACTCACACATTATAAAAATACAAATCACAAACATAGTTAATTTTATATTAATTTGATTTTAAAGTTATATTTAATTGTTTTTCGACATCTTTAATATATTTTTCAGGCAAATCAGATTGTTTTAAAGCCTTAAGTTTTGAATTAATAACGATTTTAATATTTTTCTCCCGTTCATCTTGTTTTTCTTTCCATGCCAAAAATTCATTTTTAGCCCTTTGTGCCATTTCACGACGTTCATATTCTTTTTGATTCATTTGTTGAATAATTTCTTCCCTATATTGTTCTTTCATTTTATTTCTTTTACCTTCCGTTTTTTTCATTACAGCTTCCTGTTCTTTTAGTTTTTCTACAGTATGATTAAAATCTTCTTCATTTCTTAACATTGCCAAAGCTTGTCGTCGTTTCTAAATAAAAAAAATTGAAATTATTTACTTTTTTTGAGAATAAGAAATTAATTTTGATCTAGTACAAAATCATTGATACTTTTTCGAATTAAAAAATTATTATTCGTTTTAGAAAATCGATGAAATTTGTTTTGTTTTTTCTAAATTACCTTTTCTAATATTTGCATTTCTCGGCATTTTGCAAATTCTTTTTCCATTTCTTTCTTTTTCATCATCTTTTCTCTTTCTTTTTGTCGAAATTCACGTTCTTTGTTTTCTTGATCTCGACGAAGAGCCACTTCCTCTTGATTAGTTTTTGTTGAAAGCAATTTTTGCTGTATATCAAATAATTCCTGCCTTTTACGATCAACAGCTTCTTTAGCGATTTGTCTTTCAAGTTCTATTTTTCGATCACGTTCAGCTCGTTCTTTCACTAACACAATGAAAAATATTTAAAGTAGAAAACTATTAAGAAAATTAAATAGTTATGATACTATGTTATAAATATTCGAAAATTAAAAAATTGCAATAAAACATAAATCTCTTAAAAAAATTTAAAAGTTCAGAAGTTGCTAATAATATTAGTTAAAAAGTTAGCACACATTGTTTTAAAATTGTCCCAAAAATGATTTAAAATTATAGAAGGGTCCATCTTTTCTAAAGGATTTGTAAGGAATTTTCTAAATTTCAGGTCGTACGAACGTATGCGGTAATCCCAAAGAATAAAATTAGTTTTAAAAAACTTTTTTTTTAAATATAAAATTTTTAAATACTTTAAAATATTTATAAACTTACAATATTGTCGAACTTTCATTTCGTCATTTTTTTCCTGTTCGAATTGAAGTTTTTTGAACATCGTAAAGGTCTCACGTACTCTATCAAGATCTTTTCGTAATATATCTCGCTTTTCTCTTCTTAACTTCTTTTCAGTATCTTCATCTCTTATTAGCTTTCCAAAAACAAGAGATTGAATTTTTGTTTCTTCTTCCATTCGCTGAATTTCCAAAAATCGTATACTTTCTTTCAATTCAAGTTGTTTCTAAAAATAATAAAATATATTTAAGTAGTTTAGTATTAAAGTTAAACTATTGCATTATACTCTTATCTCTTCAGCATATGTATGTCTATTCATTTTAAACTTATCAGCTTTCTGTTCATCCTCTTCAACAGCTTTTTTATCAATTTCAAGCATTTGATTCTCTAACTTTATTTCTTCTCTTCTCAATTCTTTCCCAATTTCAACTTTTTCCTGCATTTGTGCTTCTCGAACTACATTGCACTTGGCATTGAGTATAATCCTATTTGCTTTTCTAACTTCTTCCTCTTGTTCTTGTTTATATACGAAAGCTCTGTCTAAAATTTTTAATTTTTCAGCTTCATCAAAATCTAATTCTTTTTTCCCATCTCTATCCTTTTCTCGTTCCATTTTAGCCTTTCGTCTTTCATCATCAATTTTTCTCAAAAGATTCTTTCGATTGTTTGATTCATTTTTGGCACGTATTGCTTCTTCTTTTAGTCTGCCATAAAAAAAAAAAGAAAAAATTAAGAGTTAATAATTATATTCTTCATATAACAAAAAGAAATCTTGAACTTATTGCTTGCTTCCAGTCTTTCTTCAAGATTTAAATGTTTCGAAGCTAATTTAATTCTATCAATTTCTGTTTGTGGTAGAAGCGTCGGATACACTTTTAATTTAACTGATGGAATAGCCGGTGGACAAACGCTACTCACTGCTGTTATTTGTAAGTAATCATTATATTTTATTTCTTCTGGAGTTTGTAATCGATCAACTTTCTTTTTACCCATACGTTTACAATGCTCCTTCAATCTGAAAATATGAAAACAGCTATTTAATATGAATGCATGTAATAACTATAGTTTAACTAACAATTTCATATGTTTTGCGTGTTCTGCAGCATTTTTATGGAAAAAGGCAGTTTTTGGCCGATTTAGATCTGTTGTACTAGAGGATAATGAAGCAGACCCTTTATATTTTTTTGCGTTATTAGCAGAATGACAAGGCATTTTCTAGTCTTATTATTTCTCTAAAAAAAAATTACTAAAAAATTAAACGTTAAACAAAAACCTGCTTTTTCAAAACTCAATGTTTTATTGATTAAACAAAAATGTCTAAACAAAAACAAATAAATAAAAAAACAACAATCATATTGACAATAACGGAAACAATGGTATATAATTTTAAAATGTTTTTTTTATTCACCGATAGAGTGTTTTAGAAAACTTGGTTAATTATCTAAACAACATAATAGCATATAACAGGCAGACAATATAGTAAAATAAACAGAGAATTCATTCTTTATTTTTGACAGCAATCCTTCAATGTTAATTAATTAAATTATTTTTATTAAGTTTTAACAAAAGGTACGACGAGACCCAAATAGGGTCCAACAAAAGTATATATAACGATTAATACCACAGAATACCAAAGAGATATCTGTACAAAAGGTTTACAGATACATATATTTTAGAAACAAATCTTATAAATTTATAATTGATAACAATCTCATAGTTAAATAATTTTAATATACGGTAGCGGAACTATTTAACTAATAACCTGTACCCGTAGTCCTTACAGGCCTATCAAAATAAGAGAGCTCCATTCTGGTTTATTGGCTTTCTTCGAATAAACATTTGAAATAGTAAGCTATAATTATATTTATACATAATTTATATTATCTGTATCATCTATTATATAAAAGCCGTAAACGTTTGCAATAATAAAATTTTTCAAAGCAATACAGCACATAACAGAAAAAGAATAAAAAAAATTATAATTTATAGGGTTGGGTACGTAATTTCGAAAAACAAATTTCGAAAATCAAAATCTCAAATTTAGAATTCCCAAAAAATTAAAATCCCGAAAATTAAAATCCTGAAATTCCAAAATCTCGCATAGACAGACATATATGGATATAAATATTCCACAAAAGGGGAATACTCTGAATCCAACTATTAATACTTACAATATGCCCACACATGTATGTATACCAAATTCCTTTAAAGAAAAAAATTTAATTTTTACATTTCCATATGAAAAATAAATAATTTTGAAAACCCCGCTACAAAATCTTTCTATTTCATTTAAAAATTAAGTGACAAAAAACCAATATTATTTCTAGATTACCAGACAGGCGTATGCTACAGCGGATTTATCTAGTATTATAATATATATGTAAGCTTTAGATATTATCAAAAAAAAGCATTTATTAAAATTTTATGTAATATTACAAAGTAATTAGAAAAACACATACTTATAATATTTTTCATAAATTTAACTTTAGCACATGACATAATAATAAAATGGTAGCTATGGAATTTCATTTGTTGTTTTTGCTATTGTTTTTTCATTATTTCTTTTTAAAATATTTATTGCTTTTATTATTTCATTATTTTAATTGATTTTAATTACCGCAAATCGCAATAATTGAAAATGGTAAAGCGAAGGAAAACATGGCAAAAGTTAGTTAGTGTACGAAAATAATTTATATTTATCATCCAAAGAAAATTAAGTCTATTGTTAAATCAAGAAATTTTTGTAAGTTGCTATGATACAAATACAAGTTTCTAATATTCTGCAGATAGAATCATAAAATTCAATGAAGTTAACTTCTCTTAAAAACATAAATTTTTTGTATGTATGTATAATGATTAATGGTTAATTTCTTTGAATAATTTAATTTTTACTCCCTTATCACATCAATGGCGTAATGGTTCAGTCAGACTTTTCGTGAATGGTTAGTGAAAGGACTTTTAGATTATAAAAGAATTCACATATCCTTTCATACCGTCATAAGGTTAATGTATTTCCAGAAATAAGTTTTCTTATTCTTATTTATCCCTTAATTTTACATTTTTATGATTTTTTTTATTTAAGTGAAAGGCGAAGTCTAAATAAAATACGTTACAAATTGAATAAGAGCCATCTATTATGATTTTTTTGTTTATTCTTTATTTGCACTTTATTTTTTAACGTTAGCTATGTTCATACCACAGCCCAAATAATTAAAATTACTTCGACAACTGTAGATTGCGTTCATCACGCAAATATCGCGAAAAAAGCTTATAAAGCTTTCCATTAGAAAACAAAAGTTTCAATTAAATTAAAATCAATTTTATAAAATTTGTATTGCATAGGATAAATGAAAGAATGTACAGATTTTTTAATAAATTTTTTAAAAAATAATGTTAAAAATTAATATTTGTAATTAACATTTAATACTATCTGTTTATGACATTTGTAGCAATATTATATGATAATATACCTATACTTATACCTAACGTAACTAAGTTTAATGATTTCGATTGGTCAGAAAGAGAAAATTTAAATTTACTCTGAATCAGTTTTATTCTATTTATGTTAAATTGGCACAACAATTAGAACATTTTTTTTTCTAGAAATTTTTTTAAACAAATATGATAAATTTTTTAAATCTAGATCTAGAGTAGATCTAGATGTTTCTCAGATTACTTTTTTTTATATATTTAGTTTTTATATTGTTAATTTATTTATTTTTTTTTTTATTGCATTTCTCTGCCACATAAATGTGGACAGGAAATTACACAGCCTTTCCTGTTTAGGCGTGACTGCAAATGTCGTAAGTGGGAATAACTCTTACGACATGTGTGGGATTCGAACCCACACTCCCACGGTGTTTACAGCATATTTTATACGCTCTACCCACTAGGCCACCGAGACCCCTTGATAATTTATTTGTTAACATTTTAAAATCAATGAAATAAGTCAAACTGTATTTCTTATGCATCTATACGAACAAAAAAAAAGTTGTTGGTTTAGAATACAAAAAACACTCCAAAGCTGAAAGATTCAATCGAAATAAGCTTCACTTCGCTTCACTTCACTAGAATTTATTTTGACAGATATTGCTCTGCTCTCTAAAAACAAGAGGGTAAAGTTAACAACAAAAGTTAGGAATTAGGATTATGTTTATAGGTCTGTTTGGTATGTGAAAAGTGCATATGCCATCGTGATGTCACATTTTTCTTTCTTTAACAGTCATAAAGCAAAAAGTTTATGGATAGCAAAAAGAAAACTTGCAAGACTTTTCAAAGTTTTTACAGATTTTATACCAAACACATCAACTTAAATTCAATATTGCTAGCTTTCAAAATTTCATATTTATAAATCATAAAAGTTCATATTTCTCAATAGGTAGCAACGTATACATTGTTACTTGAAAATTTAATCATAAACATTTCTGCAAAGTACTTAGCAATTTAGGACTTTCTTATATTTTTTAATTGACATAGAAATATAATATAAGATTTTTATTATATAGTATGCATTTATGTTCGAATTAACATTATTCTAGTAATAATTTGAAAATTTCTATCGATTTTTATTTTTTATAATATTGTTTAAAATGGAATAAAATAAATAACGATCAAAATTCTTCTTTCACTTTCGAAACTTTCAAAATTTTCCGATAGAGTATTTAATAAAATAATAAATTTTTAACAATTTATGGCATTTATAAACACCCTTGAAGAAGTGCTTCCAGTACGTGTTATTTAGGCAGGCTAACTAAAGAAAATGCCAAATTGAAAGTGAGAAATTGAAAAATATTTAGATTTTTATTATAAATATAAATTTGAGAATTTAATAGTGGTATTTTATTAATTTCACAATCAAGTATTAAAAATGTAGAAAAATAATAATATTAGATCAACTTTAGTAGAATAAGTGAAATAGTGTATTTCGTTATTTATTATGCTTAATTCTGATTACCACCAATCAGACAAACAAAAAAATTTAATCCTGACAAACTTACAAAAATCTGAATTTCCATTGCAATCTCAAACTACTCAACATTCCAATTTAGTACAATATCAATTAGGATCTAATAATTTTTCATTTGAGAATAAGCAAGGAAATGCCGAACAAATAAAGGAAAATACAATTATTGAAATATACAAAAATCCTCCAATAGTATCACAAAAACTTGGTCAAAAATTGTTATTTACTACAGAGTTTGAAATAAATGATGTTCCACATAATATAAGAAATATATTAACGAAGGTATTGAAAAAACTTATTTAAATATAAAAATTTTTTAAACATATATATTTAGAAATTAGTAAAATAGTATAAAAAATTTATTTCAACATATATGTCCTTGTTAAATATTTTGCTACAAAAATAAATTAAAATAGACATAAAATGCTATGAACATAATTTAATTTTCATCTTTAAAAAAAGAAATTTTTTTAAACAAATATATGCAATTTCACAGCTTTATATAAAAGAAAATTAATTAATCAAATAGTTATCATATAATTTTTTAAAAATATTTTTTAAATTATATTCTTATAGCGGACTCAAAAATTAATATTAAGATTTTTATGTGTATGTATATATGTACATATTAATTAAATTCTGAAATATTTTTTCTGAATCTTAGTTTGGTATTTATTTATGTTTCCGCAATTTTTAATAAAAATTTTTTGGCGTGACATAAAGCAAAATAAGTCACCTAATTTTCTGATAAATTTAAAAAGAGGGAAACTATGTTGAGAATTTATTAATAAAATTAATATCAATTCAGTTGCATTTAACTATAAGTGAAACATCATCATTTTAGAAAATTAATATTATTATTTATCCTTGTATAAATTAAAATTGCTTATTTTAAATATTTTTATATTGATATATCTATAAGTAATCGTTTACTATTTGGCTTTGATTGAAAAAGCAATGACTACCAGAATCTTACCTTTTAATTCGACTTTCGCATTTCATTATAATAACTGTGTCATCCGGCCAAGATTATTTGCTAAAATTTGCAATGCTACACGTAATTTCAAAACAGCTAAAAATTCTTAATGTCTCTTAATTTTAAACGAAAAATGGAATAATATGAAACTTATTAATTTATATTAAAATTTTAAAGGGACAAATTCAGGATGAAATTGGAAATTTTTCCGGTACATCAATATCAACTAGAGGAAGGTACATTTTACCAACAGAAAAGTGTAATAACGAAAATATTTCAAGGTCAGATACAGCCACAGGAATTACTACTGGAATACAACAACAAAATAGACCATTATATTTATTTATTCAAGGAACTTCACAGCAATCTGTATCTAGTAAGTATAATTAGAAATTTCATTGCAATTAACCATTTTATTAGAAAACCTTCACATTAATGTAATTAAGGGAATTTTAAATAATATTTATATATTTAACTCAACCTGTAAATCTAACAATTTAATTACATATATCAAAATTATTTTCTAATTGTTAAGAAATATGACATTTTAAATACAAGTGCGATATTTTAATTTGGCAATAATAGTGTTTTCACTTCGTTTAATAATTTATGAAAATTAAAAAAAAAAGAAATAAGAAAATATGTGAAATAAAACTAATTTAAATTCTTGGCACATTCAAACATATTTCATAATAAAATATTGTACAAATACGTGTAATATTAACATTAACAATTGTTTTAAAATAAATTATAATTGTCATTTTCTTTGAATAAAAAGTTTTCTTTTTATGTATTTTAAAAATACAAATCATAAATATTATGACTATATATATATTTCATTTTTATAAACAAATCTGTATGTAATATATAAGATTAAATGATATATCGTAATTATATACAAATGTATGTATATAACAAATTAATTATTTGCATAAAGTCAAAAAACTCATAGTTGACTGGATTTGTATGAATTTCACAAAGTAATTAACTCTACATATTCTTTTATTAAAAGATTCATTCAATGCTTTTTCAAATAATATTTTCATTTAATAAACAACAAAAAACATGCTCTGTTTATTATTTTCCAAATTAAAGAATAAAATTAAAAACGTATTTGGCATTTATCCAAATTTTAGACTATACTTTATTTATTTTTTATTTTAATGAATTGAACATTTGTTTCTGTGACATGTTGATCAAATTAAATTAAAAAAGTGTTACTTATCATTCATAAAGTAGCTAAGAATAAAGTTTATTGTTTTAAATTAAGGAAATAACTTATTCTAATATTTAAGATTAGATATACATAATTTAATTTTTAAATTAAGTACTTTATTTTTTTTGTTAATATTACTAAAAATGAATAGTTTTTCGTTTATATTTAAATAATTGCGAAAAAAAAAAAATAGTAAAAAACATTTTTTGATAATTTATAGGTGCAACAAAAAAAATAAACGAAATTATTCAAAAAAATTCTAATCGAATGAATAAATTTACGAGTACTAATAATTTGATTCAACAACATTCACAACATTTTCCAACTATACCGAATAACGGAATGGCACCAGTACCCAATTTACTTAATCCTAATATAAATAATAATCAGCAACAACAAATTCAAGCAGTACAAGCTTTGCAAGAACAACAAATGTCCGGACCGTTTTTTGAAAAAATTGTTGTTGGTTTAGAACACGCTCCTGCAGCATTTAATTTGCGAGAACAAATAATTGGTACTGGTGGCGCTAATTTGGCGTATATTCAAAATGAAACAGGAGCAATTACACAATTACGAGGACGTGGATCATTTAATATAGATCAAAATTCCGGATTGGAATTTCCAGAGCCGTTACATATATATCTCGAACATCAACGTTTAGAAGGTTTACAAGCAGCTAAACAATTAGCTAAAAATTTAATTGAAACACTACAAAGTGAACTTGCACACTTTCAACAAATAAATGGATTAACTACAAATCCAGTTCAAATTAATCATACAACTATAACAAACGGCTCAATTGCAAATAATGTGCAACAACAACAACAGGCACATCTAATGTCTGCGCAAGTAAATTTATCTCAAAGGCTACCACCTCCTCCCCCTATTCTAGCTGTACCTCCTCCAACTATAATTCAACCAAATCAAATTGATCAGCAAGGAAATCAAACAATTTTACATCAAAATTTTGTGCAGCAAAATCAACAGCCTCCACCTCCCCCAACGCTAGGAGCACCCCCCCAAACAGTACAATCTCAACCAACAATAATACATCAACACATTATCCCTCAAACAGTTCCATTTCAATTACAACAAAATAACATGGTATTGCAACAACATCCACAACAAGCTACAATTCTGCAACATCCAACCGGCACAACAATAACAAATATGCCGCCTCCGGCAATATCAATTCCATTAAAACCAGGCCAGTTAATACAGGTTCAGCAACCCCCACCTCAGTTACCACAACTGAATCAACCTCCACCAAATGTTCAATTACAACAAGCTGGGTCTGGGACACAAATAGTTTTAAATCCTCAACAAAATTATCAATATCAATATATTCAACAACAAATTCCACAAAGCGGTGAAGTACATATGTCAGGTAACATTTAACAAAATTAACAAAATATACATAATCCCATCACATACTTAGCATATTTTAATAATTGTTTAATATTGTTTAATTGTTAAAGTTATACTTTTCAAAAGTTTAATTATATAGATACATATTTATAATTTCTTATATTTATATTTTAGGAAATCAACAAATGTCAATACAACCTATGCAATCAATCTATCAACCTTCTCAACAGCAAATACAAGTTCAACCAACAGTATTAGCAAGTGGCAGTACCTCTCAATTACATCAAAGCTTTGATCAACAGCAAATACGTCAAGGCTCTACACAATTTCATACACCTGTAAATGGAAATACAGGGCAACCACAATATATTGTACAAGGAAATACCGCTTATATGGTACCACAACCACAAACAACTATTATTCACCATCAAGCTATATCTACGCATCCAGGGCAGAACTCACAAAATATTATATTTCAACAACCTCATCAAATACAGCAAATACCTGTTCAACAACCAATATCAATACAAAACATGCCTCCACCGACCATAATTCCACAATCAAACAATCAATTTCAACATCTTCAAGAACAAAGGATACTTCAACAACATACACAACAAAGACAAATACAACAGCATCAATTGGTCGAACAACAATCACAAAGTTCTCAAGAATCAGGAGCTCAAATCCAAAGCGAAGTAAAAGAAGAAAATAAAAATGAAGATAATGGTCCTTTATCTCCATCTCGTAAAACGCCCGAGGAAATAAAATCTGAAGAAGCTCAATCAAATGATGAAATCAACGCGGAAACTACAAGTACAACTAATTTAACAAGTCGAATAACCACCACTTCTGCCAATACTGTTACATCGGTTCCATCATCAATTCAACAAAATATTCAATTAAATCCAATTAGTGCCATTAACATGCCATCAGGCAGTCAATTAACGAATACACATGGATCCGTTGCTACTATACCCCATTCCCAAGCACAAAGCTCAACACAAGTTCAACATCTTGTTGGTAATGCATTAATAGCATCAGCTCCAACGATTGTTACATCATCTGCTAATCAAGTGTTAACTACTCAAATTCCAGTGTCTATGCAACAAATAACCCAAGGTTTTTATCTTAATTTTTAATTGATTCTAAAAAATTGTTTTTTGTTTATATAAATATAACCTTTAACATAAATACAGGTGGTCAACATTTTGTTGTTAGTGCTGCCCCACAAACTTTTCATAGTATTCAACAACCTATTCAAGTTCAGTCAATAATGCAACCGGGAATCATCTCAAATTCCACTGGAACTAATCAAACTATTCAGCAAACTTTTCAACAAATTCAACATCCTAATGGGATAATTCAAAATGTTCATATTTCAAATGCTCCAGCTACTGGTCATCAGACGACAGCTGTAAATATTAATCCAAATAACCAACAGGCGGTTTCTTTACAATTGCAACCACAATCAGTGCAATTACAATTACAATCTGTCAATCAAATTCATAATATAGAACAACCATCAACACAAGTTCAAATTGGTTCGCATATTCATCTTCCGCATCAACAACAATTCATTATACAAAATCAAAACTTGCCACAACAACAAGTAGGAAATATTATGAGCATTCAACAGCAACAGCAACCGCAGCAACAACAACCGCAATCTCAAACTGTTGTAACACAATTTCAGCAACAACAGTATAAAAACATTCCTGTAAGAAAAAAAAAATTCAAATTTTATTGCATTTAAATTAAAGAGTAATTTAAATTTTATTATTGTAGATCTCTGATCAACAAGTTCGAATGATTGGTCATAAAAGAAAATTTAATGATGATGAAATAGGCCCACCTAATCATCAAGCTCGAATAGGAGTAGGGTAAGGTTCCATGATTAAAATTAATAGTAGTATAAATTTATTAACGGTCTAATTTAACATTTTCCAAAACATTTTGTTTCAAATTTTTTTTTTTACTCTATTATTATATAAATATAATTAGATTAATAATTTTAATTTAGTATTAAAATAATAATTTAACACAAATATAAGTCAATATTAAAATAATATAAAGATATTAATAAATGTATAACCTGGTATAACCTAAATTTAAAAGAAAAATACAGCAGGATCAATATGCGAGATACTTCTTAATTTTAATTTTTTTACATTAACATATTAAAAGCAATTTAGCATTAATATTTGCTTTATATACTTTTTTATTCAAAAGCCGATGAAATTTATAACATTATAAAACGTTAAGTTTTTTTTTTTTTTACTATAAGTAATTTAATTATAATCCTTTTAAAAATATTTAGGACTTCATCGCTTCTATGCTTAACTGGCCAATGTGTTATTTTCTTTAATGGCGTATTTATTAGAGAAGCATAATAGGGACTAACGATTAATATCAATAAAATATTTTTTTTTATTAAATTTATTACAGTAAAAATTTATTTATTTAAAAATATAATTAAAAATAAATTTGTATAGTCATAATTTCATTTTACAAAAAATGAGTAAAATAGAAAAAATAAAAAAAAACTAGAATAATTTTTTATGTAGAACTTATATTATATTATGTATATAAATATAATAAGTTGATAATTAAATTTTTTTCATTTTTATACTAAATAAAATCATAAATAAAATAATTAATTAAAATAAAATAATAAATAGTCAACAAGCTCGAATGCCAGTAACAATGATAAATTTGGGGTCTCAACATCATCAACCACCACCGCCTCCGCCTCCATCGATGTCACAGTCTGTTCAAAACTCAAATAGCACTGACCAAGGTGGTGGGAATAAAAATAATGTTACAGGTATATAAATTCATATTAAGTTTTCATTTGTTGATCTAGTGCTAGAAATAAGTTATTCCTTTAAATAAACTTTTCAGTAACTATATGGAGGCAAAAATGGATTTGGTTTTTAATTATTATTTTTTTTTTTTTTGCATTTTATTTTTCTTTTTTAGAATTTACAATTTACATACTTACAATATTTACAAAAAATAATACATAATTACATTTTTTTTTTTTCAATAATTTTAATAGTTTAAGTTGTTTTGGGCATGATTAAAAACATAATTATTATATTCTTATCTTTTGGTAAAATTTTATTAAATTTAAAATTTCTTTGCATCAATAATACGTTAGAATTGGTTTAGTTGTTATATATATGTATTTTTTTAAAATCAGGATGAATTACCAAAAAAAAAAAAATTTTTTTTTTGCTGCAACTTACATAATTTATCTCGAGATTAAGGAATAAAATAATGAAACAAATTGGACTACAATGTTTTTTTTTATTGTTCAAATACCAAACTTTTAACGTTTCAAATGAAGAAATATTCTATTTTATTGGTGTAGGTTTATTTCATTCGCCATGAACCGAAATAAAATAAAATTGTACCAACAAAACAGAGTTTTTTTCATTTTAATTGTTAATTACTAAACAAATTTTTTATTTAAAATTTTATACTTTAATTTGAAATTAAAATGTTGGATTGTTTTCTTTTTTTATAATATAAATATAGTTAAATAATTTTTATTTTTTTTTTTTTTTTTTTTGTTTTACTAATAACAACTCTATTAAGAAATTCAGTTATATCTTTAATTTAAAAAATAGGCAATAAATAGATTTAAAATAAATATAAAATCTTTTAACAAACGTTAAATGTTATGTTTTCATTTAATCATAACTTTGTTTTTATTTCTTTATATTTTTTAAAATATTCGCAAACATTTTTTTACTATAATTACTATTTATTAAAAAAAAAAAAAAAAAGGAGAAAGTTATATGATTTTATAATTTGAGAAATACTTTTAAGAAAATATTTTACTACCTGTTCTTAACTGAACTTTTAATTGACACTATAATGTTAATTTTTAGCTTTACAGCATTACTAAAGTTCTTCGGGGTGATACACTATTTATATTAAATTTTAATTTTATAAATAAATATATAATATTTTATTTATTTATTTAATTTTAATTCACAAAGGTATCAAATGTCCTTGCAAATTGCAAAGGCATCATTGGGCCCTTTTATATAATATTGAATTTTATAAATTTATTACATTTAAATTATAGTTAATTAAACAAAACATTAACTACATTTGTTTCCATAACAGATGAAATGGTAAATCAGAAGAATCAATCGGACGTTCAACAGCAACTTCAAAATTCTCAACATCAACAACATGCTCAGCAAAGATCAAATTTTTATCAAGAATCATTTAATATGGATGGACCACCACCCAGACCATTACAAAGACAAATGATTTCTGGAGGTATGCAACAGCATGGTGGACCAAGATTACCTAGATTTCATCAAATGATGTCAAACAGTGGCTCTGGAAATTTTCAGATGAGGTCCTCTTTTAGACCTCAAATGCCTCCAGAAATAATAAATAATCAAAATCATCAAGTTGGAATGCATCAAATGCACAGAATGAATTTTAATAATGGTGGAAATGGTTTAGGACCACAAACAATCTCACAGCAACAGCAGCAATTACAGCAATATCGTAATGATTGTTCACCAAACATGAATAATGGTAGTAATTATGGACCTAATCCCCGTTTTAGGGGACAGTGGTAGTTTTTTTTTTTTTTTTTTTTTCTTTTTAATCCTAGCAATGTTTTAGATATTAAAAATATTTCAAAATATTATAAGATAATTATTATATGATATATAAAATAGTATATAGAATTTAATTTCAAAAGAAAAATAATATTAATATTAAAATGTTTCAGTAGACTTCAAAATTTAAATGATAAATAAAATAATATTTAGATTGTATTTATTATAAGTAGATTTTGAAAAAAAAATAACGGGTATATTAGAAATATCCCATTTTGAGTGTAACTTTTTAATTATATAAAATAAAAAAAAAAATAAAAAAAATATATTATCAGTGTAAGGATAAGGAGCTAAAAAAATTTTATTTTAAGATTTTTTATAAGGTTTTTTTTTTTTTTTTAAATAAAAAGAATTAAAAAAATTAATAAAGTCAATAAAAGCACTATATGAGCTGTGAATGAACATAAAACCTAAATTAAATATAATTTTTTTCTTTTTTACATCCATTTTAATTTAATTTTTTTTTTTTTTTTTTTTTGTGGTTTTAAAAAGTATAATTTTTTGAATTCTGGTAAATAATTAAAATTTTGGCAATTCGAAATCATTTTTATTCTAAGTTATTCTAAATTAAAACATATTTTTAAATTAATAAATGAAAGCAAAATTTTTATGATTGAAATGTAGAAATGTTGCTTATCAAAGCTTTGACTTATTAATTAAATAAAATAATTATTTTAAGATTGATTAAGTAGTTTTAACTTTTACAATTATAATTGTATTTTTCTTTGCCTAGAAAATTAGTTATTGAAAATGTTTAAAAAGAAACTTTTATTTATTTTAAATCAAGATCGAATATATTATATAAATATAATAATAATTATACATATTTTTATACTTTAAGCTTACTTAATATGGAAAAACAAGTATTCTATATTTAAATTTAATGATGTAAAGTTTTCGGTTAAATTTTTTGAAAATATTAAGATTTAAAATGTAAAAAATTGTCGACTCTATTTAGAATATTTTTATTTAAAAATGTTTAAAAAAAAATTAAAAAATCAGAATGAAAGCTTAATTATATGTAATATATAAATCCATACATATATTTATAATGAGAAAAAGATTTTGAAAATTTAATCGTAAGAAAAAGTTCCAAAGATTAGTAAAAATTTTGTTTAACATTATTGTTAACTTTATTAACTTAGAACTGCTTGAAAATTAAACATTTTGTATCATTATTTTAAAATTATATATTTCTAAAATAAAAGAGTATGACTCAATTATTGTCAAAATTTTCAATGTGTAAAATTTTTTTTTAACAAAAATTGACATGGCACAAACAGATATGTTATATCATCATCTTTTTTTAGTTCATTATCCAATTTTACTTTTGTATTGGATTTTGATGTATAGTTCCAGTTACCGATATACATTTTCCACTCAAATATTTAGTTCGCCCTTTACAAGCCACCATCATTTCGTCAACCAATAAATAATCACTTTTTTGAGATAAGCCTCAGTTAAAGGTCTTACTTTCCATAAAATGTCATTTTATTTTTGATGATTGAAATATAAATTGTTTCTTATAACATGAAACCGTTTTAGAGGCGTAGAATATGTGAGTTCTAGGAATGGCAGTCCCTCTTTTCTAAAACATTAATTATGTGAAAATTTAAAGTCCTATAGATAGACATGCCTATAAATTTATACAATTCACATGCAAAAATATTAAAAATTTAAATTCTTTGAATTTGATTAAAGCACTTTCTGTTTGTATACTCTACCGTGGAAGTTATAGATTTTTCAAAGAAATAATTATTAAATTTGTAGTCGGATGGTTTAGGAAAAGAAAATGTGTCTTTCTAATTTTGTCTCAGAAAGAGTTCATTTTTCACAATCAAGGAAGTTTTTTTTCGAAATGTATATCTTTCTTATGCAAGGCATACTACTTTCCGGTCATTATTTTCAATAATTTCGCTCCCACTGGCGGCCTAATGTAATTAAAACTGCTGTGCCTGTAAATTTAGAAAAAAAAGTAGAATTATACCGATCGGAGCGTGTTGTTTTTCAAATTCTTTCAATTTTTTTTTTTTTTTACGAGAGTTGGTGGAAAACTCTAAAATCACCAAGAGGAACTGCACGTGGTTCCTTAGGGTAGTGTTGGACGAAGAATGCGCACATTTCATTGTGCTAGCAGTGTCCATATTCGTGTGCCGATTATTCTATCCGTGCTTCCATTATTTATCCGAGGCGTTGTTTCTGTTTCAAGAATCTCTATAGCAAGTGATTATTTAGTACTAGGCAAGACCAATCATTATCATATAAGTATTTTCACTAGGCAGTTATTGGTCTGCCGTAGTTATTCTACTTTTTTAGATGTCCTATCGTCCCCATCTATCGTCTAGTAGAAGAGACGTCACCATGTTTCAATTTTACTTCCCCAGATGTTGAATGCGAACGATATGTTGTTGACACATCCATGATGAACGATGTAAATATTGCTATCTGTTTCGCCAAATTTTCCCGCAAGGCGTCGGCTGCGTCTGTTGCGTTACGTATAGCTCACGGGTGGTTGACTTAGAACAAATTTTTTTGTTGTCAAAAATTTTATAAAAGTCAAAGTAGTTCCATCTAATGTCAAAAATTGCGCCATTTTTTTTTATTACCGCCATATGGGCCTTTCCACACGGGTAGTGTCCTCTTTCGTCATTTTTTACTTTTACCTTCGTTTCATACCCTCTTGTCTATAAACTAAATTTGTGGTGGGGATTTTTAGGAGTAATTTTTTAAACCAAAATTTTAGAGTTTAAAAATTTAGTCCACTAACACAAACAAAAACTCAAATAAAAATTTTTATGAGGGTCAAAAAAATTTTATGTGTACATACGTTTCATTCTCGTTTGGAAAATTAAAGAAAAATGTTTTTGAAACGGTCGCAGCAAATTTTTAAAAAAGTAAAGTGATTTTCGATCTTTCACTTGATGAAATTATTAAAATATATTCTATTGACAAAAAGAAATTATGTGCACAGTACAGAGTTTATTCTATTTCTAGGTACATACATATATAATATATATTATTTAAAAATTTCAGGCAAAAAAATCTTATGTTACTTAAATACAAAAAAAAAATTTATTTGTTTTATGCGTGCTTTTTTTTAATATTTATTATCTACCTCTCGCAACAAATTTTGTTTTAAAATGAAATATTTACACACACATATAAAAGTAACGACTATCGAGAGGAACAGTGTGGAAATAAAAAAAAGAGGAAAGTAGTCACGAAACGAAAGAGGACACTACTCGTCTGGAAAGGCCCTATGAAATTTTTTATATTGTCAAAAGTCATATGTTAGCCAGTTTTGAATCCATTTTGAATCAAAATAATTATTGGTTTAACTGCAGCAGTTTAGTGTATTATTTTGGTTTAATATTTAATTAAATCAAATGGTTTAAAAATTAAAAGGTAAGTTTTGATTTAATTGAAGAGATAAAATTTTACATTTTATTTTATTTTAAATCATAGCAAGACCGCTTACATTTGTTACTGGAATTTTGGAAATTTTAGAGGAACTCATTGCCATTTTAGGGCCTAAGTTTCCTCGTACCTTACAATAAAAGAAGATAGATTTATCGCAATTCCAAGGTTGGACTGTGGTAATTATTCCTATAATTAATTCTCTTAACTTTAAAAAAATAATTATATTTAATTTAAAAATAAACTTCTTTTTTAATTTAAGGTGAGATAGATAGAATTTGTCAAAAAAAATGTATAGAAGCAGCAAAACAAGAAAAGGGAACTGTTTTGGTTGAAGATACATTTTTACAAAAGGACTGTACAAAATGCTGGAAGGTTGGAAAGATAACAGCTGTTTGTACTTTAGTATATTGTGAAAGTGAAAATCATGTCTGTTAATTTTTATGATTGAAATAAAATTTGTTGTTACAATTTTTTTACTGTTTAATTACTTTTTTATAAATTCAAAAAATAAAAAAGAACAGAGATTTAGGCGATATCTAGTGATTTTAAAATGAAACGGTTTAGCGACATCTATTGGCCTTTTAGATGTAGTAGTTTACTGAAACTAGGAGCACTTCCAGCGATGGCGGCGCTAGTATCTAAAAATTTTAAGTAGGCTATCTATTATTACTATATATTATCTATGTTCCATGTTCCATTATGAATGAGAGGCGGTGTCTATAAAACTATAAGAAAGGCTGTGTAATTTCCTGGTCACATTTATGTGGCAGAGAAATGCATTAAAAAAAAAAATTAATATTTGATGATTTTTTTTTAGTTCGGAAAGCTACTACATTAAATTTGCAAAAAGTAGTAGATTTTGCTACAATTAAAATTTTGCTGGCTGCAACACTACTCATAACACGTCAACACAATTTACTTTCTTGCTAAAGTCAGTTCAGTACTCTACTCAGTCAGTACTCACAGTAGACAGAAATTGACAGTAACCAATCATTAATCACAAATCAATATCAAATCAAATATACATCAAAATAAAATAAAAATCATTTTAATTTTGCATTAATTCAATTATTCAAAAAAATAAGACATAAGTCAACATAGAAAGACGAAGTTGAAAATAAATTATCAATATTCAAAAAGTTTATTATTATTTTTCTTAATTTTACAATTTCGTAATTTGGAAATTAATAATTTTAAGATGGCTGATAAAAAAAAGCTAAAGAAATCGGTAAAATAATTCTGATAAAAATGCAATAATTTATTAATAGTTTTTTTTTTCTATAGAAAGAAGAAATCGCAAAAGAATTCGATCTTCCAGAAAGGAAAAGTAAAATCGCTACAATAATGAAACAAGATGATCAGGCATATTGCTTATGTCGTTCATCAGATTGTTCAAGATTTATGATGTATGTAAATATTATTTAAAATTAAAAAATAAAATATGTATATGTTAACAATATTTGTATTAGATGTTGCGATGGTTGTGAAGAATGGTATCATGGAGATTGTATAAACATATCTGAGAAAGAAGCGAAGCACATTAAACATTATTATTGTCAACGATGCAAGGAAATTGACCCATCTTTACAAACAGTATTTCGTATAGTGCCAGCCGAAAAAATCGCCATGCCTATAAGTGCATCTAATGCAGATCTAGTGCAAGGAACTCCACCAAAAAAGAAAAAGGAAAAAGAAAAACAAAGTACAAGTACCCCAAGTTCAACAGGTCAAAATTCAAGTACGAATTCTATTGTTACGCCAAGGTGCGGAAGTTGTGAAGGATGCCAAAGACCTAGTTGCGGTATGTGCGATGGATGTTTGTCTCGAAGGATAGGACGAAAACCTCGTTGTGAGCAGAGAATTTGTGTATATCAAAAGAAAAAAGAAAGGAAAACCTCGAATCGTGTAAAAAAAAGGAAAAGATCAGTAAGTCCAGACTTGTTTTTAAATCCTGAACTAGAGGGTCTCAGACAGTGTCGGGGTCCGGCTTGTACATATAATGCTAGACCTCAATCAAAATATTGCTCTGATGTTTGCGGGATGAAACTTGCTACTAACAGAATATTTCAATTGCTTCCGCAAAGAATTCAAGAATGGGCGTTAACAGGATGTCGAGCTGAAGAAGAAAATAAAAAGCAACTTGAAAGTATCCGTAGAAAACAAGTAATGGTAAGCTGCACTTTAGCACAACTTGACAAACGACATGCTGAGTTAGATTTGCTGGTTGAGCGAGCAAAAAGCTGTTCTCTTGATCCGAAAGCGCTTGATAATAATGATATTGAAGGTAATTTACAATTTATATATTTTTCTTTTTAGAAAATTTTATAATATTTATTTTAAGATGAGCAATCAATGTATTGTATAACATGTGGGCATGAAATTCATTCTCGGACTGCTATTCGTCATATGGAAAAATGTTTCAACAAATATGAAAGCCAAGCAAGTTTCGGAAGTATTTTTAAAACTAGAATAGAAGGAAATTCTATGTTTTGCGATTTTTATAATCCAGCTAGCGGGACATACTGCAAACGTCTGAGAGTGCTATGTCCTGAACATTGCAAAGACCCGAAAGTACTTGATACAGATGTTTGTGGTTGTCCTCTAGTGAAAAATGTCTTTACTTTAACAGGAGAGTTTTGTCGAGCACCAAAAAAAAATTGTTTTAAACATTATGTGTGGGAAAAAATCCGACGAGCTGAAATAGACTTAGAGCGAGTAAGACAATGGTTAAAAATGGATGATTTATTAGAACAGGAACGACAAATTCGTGCAAGTATGACTAGCAGGGCTGGAGTTCTTGGCCTTATGTTACACTCAACCTATAATCATGAAGTTATTGAAGAGCTTTGTAGAGTAGCCCAATTGAAACAGCAACAAGATCAAAATCAACAGAGTCAGTCAATACAACACGATAATGGTTTACAGAAAGTAACCGGAAAAAATTCACATAATTATCAAAATCAAAGCAATCAAACTAATTGTTCAACACAGATAATTAAATCTAACAGAAACGTTAGCTTTCGAAAAAGCAGCTATTATAATAAAATATGAATTATTTAATAATTAATGTGTATAATTGCTTATTGTTTATTCAGACTATAAAGTATTTTTTTTTTTATAAATATATAAATGTATGGAAAATTTCAGAATTGTTTTTTCCGCCAAGATTTTTATTTTAGTTATAAAAAATTAGATTTCTAAAATGTTCACCCTACATTAATTATAAATTTATTTATTTTCTTCTTTTATGTGGATTTTTGCCACGGATTCTGTTTAATCGTTTAAAATCTGGTTTTTTGTCAACCCGTCTGCCTTGACTTTTTAATTGTCGAATATCCCGATTTTTCTGTCTTTTAGCTAGTTTTTTATTTTCTAGACGGTCAAATCTTTCTTTCATTTTAAAAACCTTACTCTTTTTAAGAGACTTCAATGTGCTCTTTTGCTTTATTCTGTCAATATCTTTTTTTGTTTTAGGACAAGTTT
Source organism: Poecilobothrus nobilitatus (assembly GCA_947095535.1). Taxonomy (NCBI): domain Eukaryota; kingdom Metazoa; phylum Arthropoda; class Insecta; order Diptera; family Dolichopodidae; genus Poecilobothrus; species Poecilobothrus nobilitatus. The sequence continues at coordinate 23,438,127 of OX352773.1, read as the reverse complement.
CCAGTTTAATTTGCTTTTCTTTTTTTGTTTCTTTACTTTCTGATTTGTTTTTCGTTTTTGAATCTATTGACATTCCAGGTAATTCCTCATGCTCACTTTCATTATTTTTCAATATATCTTCTTCTTCTTCACTTTCATCAAATTGATTTTGACCTAAAAAGTTTTTCTTTTCACTTAATTCTTTTGTAGTCAGTTCAATAATTTTGACAGTTACGTCCTGATTATCCTCAACACATTGTTCCTGCTGAATTATATCATCCTCAAAAGGTAAGGGCGCATAAGATCTTTTTAATTTATTAACATCATTTTTAACTTCATCACGAATTCTTTTACGTTCATTTTTTACCATTTCTTCTAATTCTAATTTAGCACGTTTTCGTCTTTCATTTTTTCGTTTTCGAAAACCTGTTAAAAAATCTCTAAAAAATAAGTTTTTAGTTATTAATTTGAATTTTTATTTATATTTAAATAAGACCTCACTTTCGATTCTGTTCATTAAACACAATTTCAAGTTTTTGTTTTTTTATTGGCCTTTTTCGTTTCCCCATTTGAGAATAAAATTATTTTTTATTTTCTTTAGTTAGTTATACGATATACGATTTAAAATAGAAAAATGTAAACAACAACAACAAGCACACGTGTTTAATGTTTGACGTTTTCTGCAATGGTTGCCAGGTAAGAGTGTAAGACGCTTAATCGCCTAAGCACAATGAGCGTACTCACATGCGGAAATAGTACTTCAAAAGTTAAATACAATATATGGAAAACAATACTAATTCACACAATGTGATTTATTAATCTACGACCATTAAGTTTCTTTGCATCCAACGCGTAAAAGTAGATAAACTTTTAACTTTCAGCAGAATTTCAACTTTAGATGAAATGAGCATTTTCCATAAAAAAAATACATAAACATAAAGGAAGAAAAAAATCTTTAGGGACTGGACACTGAGAGAGGAAAGGCTTTTCGAAAGCTAAATAATAGTGTTCTTTTTTAAAAAAAAAAATTCACGTAGTCTTATCGAAAACATTCGTAGTCCTCCTAGAAATCTGCAAAACTACAGATTTTTTTGAATTTTGTCCTAAGAAGCATTAAAGTTCCATCTTTTTTACGTCTTTTAGTAAAAGAAAATTTTTTAAATTGTAAATTTTCATTTATAAAATATGCCTTTTTAAGAATGTCTTCTTTCTAAAAATTACTATTGTACTATCATTGTTTTTATTATTGAAAATTTTATTTTGCTGAAAATATGTTGAAAATCTCGAGTTAAAAGCTGAAATTTTAATATGCTAGAGAAAAAATTTTATATTGATATAAAAATCGGCATTTGTGGGTGAATATTTCATGTCGTAAACTCGAAAATAAAATTGCTAAAAATAAGCCTTTTTCCTAAAAAAATCTAAAGTATAAAAGAACAGAACGATGGTCCACATCCGAAAGGAAAAGGGCCCACCCTTTATGGGTATATTAATATACCCGTTTAAAGTAATGAAAAAAAAAAAAAGAACATAAAAATCTCTTTAAAATGTAATTTTTCGAACCTTTTTCTCACAAAATATTTACAATTTGCACAAATACATTTAAGTACCTATTTCGATATGCGCTGTGCATTAACCCCGCATGCAATAACTCTGCCCTCCCAAAATGCAATAATTTCGCAAATAATTAATATTTTAAAATAATTCATAATGAAATAAGTCCACATTATAAAATGCAGTAAATCTGCAAAAAAATTAAATAACACCACACTCTAAAACGAAATAATTCGTCCGAATTATTTCATAATGAAATAAGTTGGAAAAATTAAAAATCATTTAATTCTCCAAATTTTGTTGTTTTGTTCCAAATTTGTTTTCATAAATGGGATAACTATAATTTAAAAAAACCAAGCAAAATACAGTTGCCTTTGTCAACTCTTAGATACCCGTACGAACCCGTTAATATGTTCATAGTCTGTCACTCTGCTTATAATATTAATTTTTTTAATTTTTCAGTATTTTAAAATAATTTATTAATATTAAATATGCATATTAATTATATGTCGCCACATAGATTGTATTATTTTATTAAAAATATTTCATTCATAGAATAATTTCTTATAAATACAACAAAATACGTATATATGCGCCGATATATATCTATATTATATGTATATATCAATATTCTTATTATACATCATTCATTCATCAATGACATATACGATATGTAAATAAACATAATAATATATAAGTATGTATGTATGCTAATATCATATAAATATAAATTCTTCAAGCAACCGTTAATTTTTTATTTACTGAACTTTTTTTGTACTACACATCCTCAACAATTTTCTACACATCTACACATCCTCAACAATTTTAAATTATCAGTAAAAAAAACGAATAAAAAAAAAAATTAAAAAATATCGTTAAAGAAATTTGTTAGAAAAATTGGGAAAATTCAAGTCACACTTTCGTCACTTTTCAAGGTAAAACAGAAATAAAAGTTTAATATTGGAACTTTAATTTTTATGTATTACTTCAAAAAATTTTGAACAGTGTTCAAATTACAGGTGTTTAAAAATAGAGAATTTTCAGTTTTTGACCACTTACAGCTTCTAAACGGGGGGGCGATACAATAATATTTTTTTTAAATGACTCATACTTATTTTGAAAGATCTAACTTCAGAACGAGCCAAGAGTTTGAGTTTGGCAAAACGGTAAATTACGACACCGTAAACGGTAAATTAAGACACCGTAAAACTGTAAATTAAGACACCGTTAATAAAAGCAGTTATCGTATAACGTTTCCAGATTCAAGATACATATTATAGAACTTGTGTTATAATTTAAATATAGAGGTTTTTCGAACTTTGGGGGGCTGCAGCTCAGTAAAGTTGTTCCGTAAATATTTTTTGATATCTATCAGCATTTAAAATTTCATGGCTATACTTCAAACTATGTAGAACTTTTAAACAATTTATATTAAAATGTGGAGATCAAAAAGTTAGTTGTTCTAGAGCTACTCGAAGTTTTGGTCGGATCTCAATGAAAAAAATAAGGAACCCACAAATTGATTCAATAATATTTTCTGTTAGTATCAAGACTCTAGCTTTCTTAGTTTTTGAGGTATCTTCCTGACGGACGGACAGATGAAGCTAAATCGACTCTGATTTTGAATCTGATCCGATTCATACCTTTGAAGATATATTTAGCTTGCTTATTTCGAAGTATTACAAACGTAAGAGCAATTTTAATATACCCGATCCTTATCATACGGGTATAAACATTCTAACACGTGGTTACAATGATTGATTGTCAAGTGCATTTTTTGATCGAATTTGTTTAGTTAGCATCGTAACGTGCTTCAATAGAGTGGTAGTAAGTTTTTGTAGTACCTAGGTAATTACTGGTTGTGTAGAGTATTTTGAACAGGTAAGTTTCTTATATTTTTTTAAACATGTATAAATATATTCGCGGCACCCGTTGTTTGCCCACTTGTTTCATTATGTATTACGCACTTTTTGCGAGATTATTGCATTTTTAATTTTGTGCACTTATTTCATAATGAAAAAAATCCACACAACAAAAATGCAATAATTTCGCAAAAAAAATAAATAATTACGTAAAAAAAGGCCTAAATTTTTGCGTAATTATTGTATTTTTGCAGTGCAAAGTTATTGCATTTTTGCAGTGAAGAGTTATTACACGCGGAGTTAATGCAGAACGCCTATTTCAATGTCCAACTCAAGTTCAATAGTTCATATTTATCTCTAGTCGTTTCGAAATTGCAGAGTAAAGTTAACTCTGCATGTGTGATTTTATTGAAGTTTTTATTGATTTTTATACCAAACGGAAATTTTACTTTAAAAAAACTTTAAAATTAAGTGAAGAAGTACATACATGCATACATACATTCACCATTATGAGTTATTATTATTATTATTTATTTTTGCATATCATAAATGATATACAAATGCATGCACGAATTAACCTCTTCGTAGGCCCTAGGCACTTTTACCTTTAACCCTATCGAATAGTTTTTTACCAGTATCCCTAATGAAGTCAGCTGTGGTTTATTTTTAAAATGCGTTAATTTAATTCCAAAGTGTTTTTGTTTAACAACACTTTATTTAAATAACAAAGTTTAGTTTCATTCCATATTGGTTTATTTTATGAATGTTATTTTGTGAATATATATTGGTGCCTTTATTTCGCTTTATAACGTTTTTCTACTAATGCTGTGGCTGTGCAGGAAGCGAAATCTTTAATAAAAAAGCTGAACAATTTTGAAACAGCATTGATGTGTGTTATTTGGAATGATTTATTACAAAATATTAATATTGTCAATAAAGCTCTGCAGGAGACTGGCATAGAATTATGCACTATTGTAAAATTATTTGATACTCTCATAGCTTACTTTCATGATATTCGTTTAGAGTTTGATAAATTTGAAACCATGGCAAAAAAGCTTACATCCTCCGAATATAAAGAATATACACAACGTAAACGAACACGAAATAGATTTTTTGATGAAGTTTTAGACAACACAGATCCTAGCTTGAGGCTAAGTGCAAGTGACAAATTTCGTATATAGAATCTTTTTATATAATAGTAGATAGACTTATAATTGAAATGCGTAAGCAACTTGGAGCATATCAAATGTTATATGAAAGGTTTAATTTTTTGATGGACAGAAGTTTAACAAATAATGAAATAGTTTCGAAAGCAAACCAGTTAGTGCAAATATATTCTTCAGATGTTGAAGATGCATTTGTTGACGAGTTTTTATTATTTTCACGAATGTATGGGAATAAAAAATCAGTGAAGGAAATGATAATTGCACAAATAAATGATAAACTAGTCACCAGTTTTCCTAATGTAAATATTGTGTTAAGAATTTATTTATCGATATTTGGAACGAATGCGGAAGGGGAGCGGAGCTTTTCAAAGCTTAAAAGAATAAAAAATTGCCTCCGATCAACTATGGGACAGGAACGATTATCATCTCTTACGCTTTTATCAATTGAAAGTGATTTAATGCGAGAAATTAGTTTCGATGATGTTATTGTCGAATTCGCCAATAAAAAATGTAGGAAGATTAGTTTAGGTAATAATTAAATAAATTGTTTACTAAATTAATGATTTTTTTTTTTGGTTTTTTGAAAATAAATTTTGAATTATTTTGGATTAAGTGAAGTTTTTCTTTTCATGCTTTGGTTGAATATTTATTATATAAATTTTTCGTAAATAATAATATGTATACATTTTCGTAGGCCATTTACAGTTCGTAGGCCCTAGGCACTGTGCCTATTGTGCCTATGGGATAATACGGGTGTGTACAAATGTATACAAATATTTTGAACCTGTTTCTGCGGATGTGGTTCTAATACATTATAAGTTATGACGTAAATTTTTTTTCTCTATCTGTCTGTCAAAAAGAAAGAAAATGTTAGAAAAAAAAAAATCAAATAGGATATTGTAATATTATAAAATGATTAGCTACTAAGAACATTATATGTCGAATACTATTATTAATTAATGCATTAATATTATATTTATATTTATTTAATATTATTTATATTTATATTATATATTTACAATATATTTGGTTGCAAGGTTGTTCTCTTTTCCGGTTTTTTTTTTTTTTTTAATTAATAAAATTTGATACCTGTGTAGTATTTGAATCCGCACTCTCTCGGTTAATAAGACACCTGCTTTAACCATTAGGTCACCAAAACCCCCGTTTTATTTGTTATTGATGGTTATGTATAGTTAGTAATATTAACATTTTTAACCTATAATTTATTTTAGATATTTAAAAAATTTGCTGTTTATGAGGGGACCAGCTACTTATAAAAAAATTTAATTAAATAATTGAAATTAAATACTACAATTTTTTTTTTTTTTATTTTGCATAACAAATTCAATTAAATTGTATATTTTTATTTTTTGTTAATTAAATACAATTTATTTTAAGCTAAAGTGTGAAAAAATGTTTCTGATTTTGTTTGTTTTTTTTTTTTTTTTTTTTTTATACATAATTTAAGATAATTTTAATATTATTAAATTTTCTTTTCTTTATTTTTTATTTTATTCTATAATATTCTATAAAATTATTTGTAATAATAATAATAAAACTATTTTGAAAAAAAAAAAAAAAAAAATATATATATATTAAATGAAATTACACATGTTTTATAGAAATTATAACAATTAATTGGCAAAACTCTAAGTTTTATTTGAAATACAAAAAAAAAAAACAAAAAAAAAACTATTATTTGACAATATTTTATTACATTGTGCATTTTGTTTCGTTGAAACAATCACATTTTATAAAAATGTTTAATATAAAATAAAATTTAGAGATGTTAAATTAATTTTGAGTTAGGAAAAAATAGTTATGGTAGATTTTATATGTATATATTGTATTAAAAAAAAATAAAATTTCGATTATTGCCTAATATTTATATATTTATTTATTTGTCTGTTGTATATTTAAGAGACAAATAATTTAATTATAAAGAAAATAAAATAAAATGTAATAAAATTTATCATAAATATTGTATTGAAAAAAAAAAATTTTAATTTTCTATTGATTTAAAGTTTTTTTAATAACTCAAAAATAATTTAACAGATATACAATGAAAAATAATTTAATTTAAATACATTATATAATACAGAAATAAAATTTTTTTGTTATTAATTTCTCTTGTATTTTTGAATTCTGGATAAAAAATAAATTTTCTGTTTTTATTTTATTTTATTTTTTAAATTTTTTTTTGTTTTTTATTTTTTTATTTTTTTTTAATTCTATTTCAAACATTTTCTTATAATAATTCAAGCCTAAAATTTTTATGCTCCTAATTTAATGCTTGCATACGACGACATATTTCCAAGATTGGTATGGCGAAATATTTATATATGTATATTTATAATAAAAACTGTCATTTTTTTTTTTTTTTTTTTTTTTTTTTTTTACCGTTAAGAATATTGAATTATTTTTAAAGCAAAAGAAGTCTTTTAGGTTTGAATTTATATAGCTAGTAATTTATTTTTGTTTTTTAAAATAAATATAAAACAAAAAAAAAAAAAAGAAAATTATTTATATTTCTAAGAACTTTTTATAAAAATTAAAATGATATTATTAAAAAAAAAAAAAAAAATAATATATTTAAAAAGAAATATATTTATTTATTATTTATTATATATGTATGTATTAATTATGAAAATTATTTGCGGTATTATTAATTATGTAGTTTTTCCGTTGTGGACCTGCCACACTATTTTATTTTATTTTTTTGGTTTTTATTGTATCTATTGAGTGCATAATTTGGTTTACAAAATATATAAATACAATATATATATATGTATATATATATTTATATTAAGGTATGTATTTATATAAATAAAATTATATAAAATAGAACAGATATGGGTAACAGATTATATCATAATAAATATATAATATGTATAATTTGAAAAAATAACAAATTTAAATAAATTTTAATAAAATGTATATAAATTTTTTTTTTTTTTTTTTTTTCGATTAAAAAGTTTTCTTAATAGCTGGGGAAGACGCTATTTCAGAAAATTTTTATTATTTTAATTATAAAATAAAATAAATTAGTAAATATTTAATTAATATAATTATTTATTAATTCCAACGACTTAGAAGAGAGTATTTGTTTTTTTTTTTTTTTTTTTTTTTGTTTCTTAACACATTCAATAAAGTTTTTTTTTTTCTATATATAATTTTCATAAATTTTCTCTAAATACTCAACAAACATGTACAACTACATTATTTTTCTAAATATATATTATATTATAGGTAGATATAGATATATTTTACTTTTTTAAAACAGAATTGGATATAAGAATGTTATTTTATTAATATTTATTAATTTATATTAATTTTAGATTGTATTTGAGAAAAGCTTTGGACAAAAGTTTATTGTACTGATGTATGTATATATTTAATATTATTATATATTTAAATATAATAATTTAAGGGGAGATCATTAATAATAAATTTTTTTTTTTTTTTTTTATTATATAATATATATATTATGTACATTTTACAATGAAAATTAATTTTCATTAATACAAATTCATATATAAATGTACATAAATATATATTGAAGAATACAAAGTATTCGAAAATGATTTAAATTTCCAATTCTTAAAAAATCAAAGATCATTATTTGTACTTGTAAAAGCGTGTTTCTTTTTATTTGATAGTTTTTTAAAAATTGGCTTTGATTATGTATAGAATTTTTGTAAATATTTATTTTTTATTAAACAAGGGTATTCATTTTTTTTTTTTTTATTTATTATTTAATATATTATATTAGTTTATATTTTTATTCAAACCTTTTCAATATTTTAATCTCAATCCAAAGTAACAAAAAAAAAAAAAAAAAAACAAAATAAAAAAATGAAAAAAAAAAAAAAATAATTAGATAAATAACAAAAATTTAATTAATTTTCACCTTATTTTGAAGGTAAATATTTAAAGTAAAAAATTAAAAACTATAAATATAGTTTTAGTGTATTATTTTAAAAATAATTCAATTATTTTAAGTTGTTTTTTTTTTGGTTTAAATTTTTTTTTTTTTTTTTTTTTAAAGCTAAATTTTATATTTCAACCATACTCACTCTTTAAATTTTTTTTTTTTTTTATATAAATGAAAAAAAAAAAAAAAAAATGAAGGCTGAATGTTTTAGCTTTTAAATAACAAAAAAAAGAAAAAACATTAATAAAAATATTTCTTTTTTTTTGTTTGTAAAAATTTACAATTTTACATTTTAATTTTATTATTTATTATTTAAATAAACTTTTTTTTATTAATTTTAGTTTTTTTTTTTGTTTTTTTTTTTTTTTTTTTTTTTTATTTTAATTTTTCCTAAGATCACAAAAAAATTTTATTAATTTTTTATTTGCATTTTTCTTTTTTTTTTTTTTAGTTTTTTTATTTAAAAAATTAGTTATTTTAACTAACTTAAAATTGCTGGTTTATCGGTTAAATTTTATTCTTTATACAGAGTTTTCAGCTTCTTTTAAGTGAGGAATAAGAAATTTTGTAACTTTGTAAATATTTGAAAATATTTTATTGCAAAAAAAAAAAAATTAAAATTTAATATTTTTTCTAAAAAAAAAAATTGAAATTGTATAGGAGAAATGATAATATTTAAAAGAAATATTAAATGAAATCTAACAAATTTTTTGTTTTTAAATAAAGTACAGTCGTTATTGGGAAAAATTTATATATGTTTTGTTGTTGATTGAATACGTACTTAATATGAAATTTTTAATTTTTATTTGAAATTGAAAAATGGCAAAAAAAAATGTAGAATTAGAGAAGAAAACAAAACAAAGTAATCATATAAAATAACTTATTATTATCATATTATATTTATTTATTTATTTTTATATAAATATTATTAAATCATAAATGATAATGCAATATTACAAAATCATCGGCTATTAAGGCCCATTATAGGTCGAATATTATGTTATTAATTTTATTCACTAATATTATGTATTTTGTTTATATTATATATTTATATATTTACACTATATATATTTGGTAGCAAGGAAGATTTATTTTTAATTAATAAAATTTTCTGCCTGTGCAAGGGCTACCATATTTATATTAAGCTAAACGTTAAACTTTTGTCAAACTTAATATAATATTTGTATTTAAATAAAATTGCATACTTATAGGGATTAATATTGAAATAAAATTAGTTGCAAAATTTCAATAAAATTAATTCCAATCATAACAAATCAATATTTAATTTTAAAAGGAAATTCCACACTTCCATAAAATATACAATTTAGATTTTGAAAAGTATAGTAACGGAATATCTGACAGAAAATAATATTATACAATATAAAAAGCTTATGTTTCATGTATAAAAACAAAATTATAATTAATACATATATGTATGTATATGTATAGATAGAAAATATGATCTTGAAATTTGTGTAACAAATTCAAAATATGTATTAAATATTTTATATTGCATTTTAACCGATTTAACCGACTGTACACATTTCTTTATAAGCATATATAAGCATTATTCAATAGAAAATTAAATCAAAGAAATTATTATAATTTTATTAAGGAAATTGTTTTTTTTTTTTTATGGTTAATATGGTTGATATACGCGCGATGTAAATCATATATAAATTATGGAGCTATTAAAACAAAACAAAAAAAAAAAAAACAAATATTTTTTAATCATTAATAAGTGTATGTAATCTATAAACAAAAAAAAAAAAAAAAAAGAGACAAAAATTTATTTATATAGGGGAAGAAAAATATTATAACAGTAATGTATTTTAGATATTTAAAAACTTTTTAAAAACAGCAAAGATTTCGAATTAAAAATTTACAAAAGTGGACGAATTGTTACACATTTTCAATATATATATATATATATATATTGTTTTTACAAAATAAATATGTGTTGTGTGTATGTTGTTTTAATTATTTTTAGTAGGAGTAAAATTTCTTTTTCCACTCTTAAAATTTAATGAAAATTTAATAAAAATACTCTAAAAATTTTTTTGTTAAATTTTTTTTTCTTTTCGCAGAATTTTTAAAAAATTTTCAACACATTTTTAGTCTCACGTTGATTTAATATTTTTTTTTTTTTTTTGTTTTTTTTTTTTTTTTTATTTTTTATTTATTATTTTTTATGATAAAAAAATATTTATGTATATAAATATCGAAATAAAAAAACTGCATTTTTTATTATTTATTTTTTTTTTGTTTTTTTTTTTTTTTTTTTTTTTGTAGTTATTGACGTGCGTGGTATTTTTTTGGTTTTTTTTTTTTTTTTTGTTTTATTTTTAAAAATTTTTTTTTTTTTTCAGCATTTTTGTTTTTTTTTTTTTGTTTTTTAAATTATTTTTTTAATTTTATATAATATTATTATATTCTAGCATTTTATTATTTATAGTTAAATGTAATATTTTACAATGTATGTATTTAGCTAAAATGTATGTGTTAACAAAGAAGCATTTTATTTATTTATTTATTTATTTTTATTTTTTTTTTTATTTTAATTTATATACTTAATTAAATTAATTATTTTATTTTATTTTGGTTTTAGTTTTAATAAGTCAATTATATTAATTAATTAATTAATTTTATTTTATACAGTTTTGATCATTTCTATAAATATGTTTTTATGTCTTTTCGTTTGTTCCAATGATTTCAACGCGAACTTTTATTTATATGTATATATATATATATATATATATGTATTTCTTATAAATATTTAAACATATATATATATAAATATGTATATATAGTTATAGTTAATAATATTTATACAGAGTTTTTTTGTTTTGTTTTTATGTTATAATAATATTACATATTTGAATATATTTTTTTTTTTTGTTTTTCGTACAATACAAATCAACTTTATACGAATTAAATTTTCTTTGCGATTCGTTTGCTTGTAACAAAATTATTTTATTTAATTATTTTTTTTTTTTTTTAAATTCATTTTGTGTTTGCGAACATATGAATTTTCGATTTTTTTTTTTTTTCACTGTGTGTGATAAATATTTTACTGGTTGATTTATTAGAGAATTAGTCTTTAATTTCTTTAACACTTTTTATTTTTAAATTTTAATATTTTAGTTTGTTTTTTTTTTTTTTTTTTTGTATAGATATATATATATATATATATATAGATATATATGTTTAAGATTGAATTTCACTTTTTTTTGTTTTTAAATTTTTCGTATAAAATTTCGCACTAATTAATGTTTAAATTTTTTTTTTTTTTGTTTTTTTATAAAGTTTTTATATTTTTAAATATTAATTATTATTATTTTACATATAACTTTCAACGTTGTACAACGACATTATAACGTCTTTATCGCGTAATTTCTATTTATTTGTTTTATTTTTTATTTTTTTTTTTGTTTTTAATTTATAATATATTTTATTAATTTGTATCTAATTTTTTTTTTGTTTTGTATCTGTTGAGTTTTTTTTTTTTTTAGTATTTGAAAAGTTCTAATTAATTTCATATTTAAAATCCTTTTAAATATGTTTTAATATTATTTTTTTTTTTTTTTTTTTACAATTAATATAATTTATCCTAAAGTTTAATCTATCCGCTCGCCCCACCCCTCACAATTAATGAATGCACGCAGAATGCAAAAATTATTTTTTGAATTTAAAATAATTTTTTTTTTTTAATTTGAATTTTTTTTTGGTTTTTTTTTGTTAAATTCTTTAAAATTTTAATCAAAATAAAAAAAAAATTATAATAAAAATAAAAAAAACTATATTTGTATAAATTAGAAATAATAAAAATAATAAAAAAAAAATGGTAAATATCGTCGAAATTTTTTGTTACCTATCAATTTATTTAATTAAAAAAATAAAAAAAAAAAAATAATTAAATTCGTATCCCACTTTAAATATATTATTTAAGCTTTAAATTGGTTTGTGTTTACGATAAAAATAAAATAAAAAATATAAAATAATAATATTTAAAATATGAATAAAAATTATAATTATTGTGCAGATTTTTTTTTTTTATCAATAAGAAGCCTTAAATATCAGCATTTTTTTTTTTGGTTTTTTTTTTTAATAATTTATTATGATAATATTTCAATCATTATATTATTAATATAAATTTATATTTGGCTATATAATATTTTAAATAGATTTTATATATTGTATAAAGATAAGTTTTTTTTTTTTTTTTTTTTGTTTGTTTGCTTTGATAACATTTTCAAGTAATTACATATCTTTCGTGTTTTGAATAATTTGTTTTGTTAAATATTTTATATATGGAGGGTTTCAGTTACAATGTAATGCATTTTATTTTGAATTTTATATAAAATTTTCTTCTTGTTTTGCAATAAAATTAAAAATGAAAAATTTTTTTTTTTTGTTTTTTTTTTTTGAAATAAACAATTAATATTGATTGTTAATTATATTAATAGGAGTGTAAAATTTGAAATGCTTTGTTTTTTCATATATATATATATATATGCTATTTTTGGATCAGATTAATTCATTATAAATATTATTAAGTAAAGCATGCGCGCAGATTTAATTTTTTTTTAATTTTAATTTAATGGAATTAAATTAATAAAAATAAATTTATTAATTTTATAAAATATGTATGTTTTTGTTGAAAAATGAAATAATTTTTATTTATTTATATTTTATAGTATAGATTTAATTGGAAATTTATATTGAAAGCAAAATATTTATTAAGGGAAAATATTTATGATTATATATACATATATGTATGTTTTATACAAGTATATAATATTATATGTTGATTTTTATTTATTCATTCAAAAATATCTTATTTGAAAGTTCAAAATATTCAGAATCTTCAGAAAAGTTAAAGTTGATTTTATTTTCGTGAAAATTCCTATAATACATCCATGTCACATTTAAAATTTTTGGACGGAGTATATAGAATTTATTTATTTATTTTGTTTTTTTTTTTTTTTTTTTTTTGTAGTTTTTAACTTATACATTAAAAAGGAACGCTTTTAAATTTTAGGCACCAAATTTTTATAATAAATAATTTTAAATACATATGTATATGTAATTTGAATTGTTTGTATTGATTTGAAATTCTTCTATAAAAATATAAGAAAATATTATATTTATATAGAAATGAAAATTAATAAGGGGTATATAAATTTTGTTTCTATTAATTCAAATAAAATTAACTTTATGGATGCCCAATGTATTAAAGGTGTGAATGAGAAAAACAAAAAAAAATAAAAATATATATGATTCAATTATATAAAACATATATAATTTTTAAATAATTATAATGAATATTAAATATTTAAAGTATATATGTATATATATTTGGTAATATAACATAAATAATTAATATATTAATATATATTTAATATGTATACATATAATATTTGTTTTGAATGTATATTTTATTTTTGGAAGGTTTTTTTTGCATAAAGTATTAATAAAAAATGAAGTTTGAAAATTCTGAAATAAATTAATCAATATATTGTATTGTGTATTTAATATTTATTAAAATTTTTTGTTTTTAGGTCATAAAAGTTGTATAATAGTGAATATGGTTTGATTGTTTTAAGTTGATTTTTTATTTTTTTTTTTTAATTTTCTGCTTTTAATAATTTGTCATTTGGAAAGCCAATAAGAATTGCATTATTTATATGTATTTATATAAATATGTATATATGTATATTCAACGCAGTTTATTGTCATGCATGAATGTATAAAGTGTCAATTAATGAAAAAAATTCTTAAAATATAAATATGTATGGATATAAGTATAATTATTAAAGAAAATATAAATTAATAAATACTAATTTTTGTACTTATATATGATAGTATATATATGTATGTATACTATATTGAAATTTTAAATTTTGAAGAGTTCGAATTTTAGCAAAATAAAATTTGCAAAGAAATTTTTAAGAAGCAAAAAAAAAAAAAAAAAAAATAATGTATACGTGAAAAACACCATTTTAATAAGTTATACTTTTTATTAATAAATATTAATTATTTTTATTTTTTATCAAATTATTAATATTATGTAATTAATATAATTTTATTTGCATGTTATATATAAATATATTAATTATAATATACTAAAAATATGAATTATAGTATGTATTAATATATTAGATATATATATATATTTAAAATTTATATAATATAGAATTATATTAATAATTATTGTATACATTTGGTTATACATAATAGTATTTATAAAATATATAATTAATAATTTTTTTATATTTTACTATTATTATTTAACATATTTTTATTCATTATTTTATTAATTATTGATAATTGGTATAAGCTTTAAAATAATTAATTAATATTAATTAATTTATATTATATGTATATAAATACAAATATATTGTTTAATATTATATTTATTTATTTAAATTTATATAATAAAAATATTGATAATTTTAATTTACTATTATAATATGAAATATATATGAATATATTAATTAAAGGTGTTTTTCTTTAATTAAACGTAAGTAGGATAAATTGACATTTTAGTTTTGAACAAATTTTGTTATATATATTTTTGTTTTTCGTGTTTTTTTCTTTTTTCAATTTTGAAACGAATTAGTTTTTTGCTGAGTATATTGTCTTTTCCCTTCTTGTTTGGTTTTTTTTTTTTTTTTGGATACTTGTTTGATTTTCACTTTAATTGTAACTGGCTGTTTTATAATTTTAAATTAATATTAATAATTTTGTATTTTTTCTATAGGTTTTTTATTTTAAAAATTTTTAAGTTGGAAGTTGACAACTATATATGAAAATAATTTCTTATTTTTGTATTTTGAAATGATATAGAAGGTAATTTTAATTAATTTCTTAAAACATTTTAAACTTGCAAGTGGGATTTAATTTATTTTTTTTTTTGTTCTTAAATATTTTTACTATAGCAAATTTAATTTTGTCAACATTTATATTTAGTAGTTTTTGTTTTTTATATTTTTTTGTTTGTTTTTCTGATTAGAAAAATTTAAATTTTTCAAATTAACACTTTTATTTAAATTTGTATATTATATAGTTTCGATTGTAATTTTTATTTAGAACGATGACCCCATTTTTTTTTTTAAATTTTTCTTTTATATTTTCTTAATCATTTTCAGTCATATTCAGTTTAGTTTTTTTTTGTTTGTTTCAGTTTTGCATTGAAATAAGTATAAAATTTCCTATTTTGTTATGGTTTTTGTTTTTTTTTTTTTTTGTTTTTAGAATATTGATAAAACAGAGATTTTTTTAATATATTTAAAATAAAGGAAAATAAATTTGTCCGCTGTTTTTGGTTTTCTTCATTTAATTAGCGTTAACAATTTTTTTTTTTGTTTTTTTTTTTATATATATATATTATATTCTTTTATTTTGATTATTAAATATGTTTATTAATTTTTCGATTTTTATTTTTCAAATTAAAGCAATATTTTATTTTTTACATCAATATTAATTTTAACAAAATTTTAAAAATATTATCAAATTAAATTTGTTTGTTTTTTTTTTTTTTTGGTTTATTTTTTAATTATATTTTTAATATTATTATAACTTTTGAATTTAGTTTATTATTTTTTAAAATTTTATATTGTTTTACTGTCAAATAATTGTATTGTTGTTGTTGTTTTTTGTATGTAATTTCCTAAATATATGTTTTGTTTTTTTTTTTTACAATTTAAAATTTATTTTTTTTTTTTTTTGTCAGATTTATAAAAGATTTATTTTTTATTTATATTTTATATTATTCCGGTTTATTATTGATGTCAATTTATTTTAAAATTATTAAGATTTTTTCGGTAAACTTTTAAAATTTATGGATTGTGCACCCCAACTCCAAGATTTTCTGGTAATGTTGTTAAGAAAAAATTAAGAAAAAAACTATTATTTTTTGCCGTTACTGAATTTAATGTTTTTTTTTTTTTGTTTTTTTTTTTTTAAGTCATTAATAGCTTTATATATAGTGGTTTTTTACCATCTGTATATTTTATTTTGTTATAATAATAATTTGGTCAAAACTGCAGTATCTTACTTGAAATTTTATTTTTTTTTGTTTTGTTTTGTTCTTTCTTTTATATATTGTTTTTTTTTTTTTTTTTATCTATTTATGTATTTTATTATTATATTATTTTATTTATTTTATTTAATTTTATAACCTTTATATTAGTTGGAAACTAAAATTGCTTCTATTTTGTTGTTGGTCTCACTTTAAATTTCTAATTTTTTAATTGGTTTTTTCTATAATAACATTACGTGAAATTCAGTTTTTAGAGACTAAGATTTTTCTTAAAAGTTATATTATTATATATATATTTATATATATATTTATTTATTTGTTTACAATTAAACATTATTTTTATATTTTTTTTATTTTTATATGGCAGTCGGCTTCCATTGTATTTTAATTGTTATAAAATTTTAATTTAATATAATAATAATATATTTATGAATATAAATATATATATATATACGTATATAATATATATGTACAAATATTGGTTATATATAATTTTTTTTTTATTATTAATTTAGAAAGAATGTTTAAGTGTTTTTTTTTTTTTAGGGATATTTCTATAGTAAAAATATTTTAATTTAAAAAAAATTTAATTATATTTTTATATATTATATTAATAAATGAATATTTTTTTTCAAATTAATGAATTGAAATTAAAAACGAAAATTTTTTTTTTATAAATATTATTAATATTAATTAATTTTAATTTTTTCCAATTGACTGAAAACTTATTGAATTTTTTGCAAAGATCTAGTGAAAAATTAGCGGAAAAGAAAATTAAATAGCTATCCCTAAATCTTAACTTAATGGTTTTTATAAAAATTCTTTCTAAATTTAGTTTTTACATTTTATTATATACATATATATATATATATATATATATATATTATATTATAAAACTTAATATACAATTTCTTTTTATAAATAAAATTATTATTTTTATTATCTGCACCAATTAAAGGTTGTTTTTGATATTTTAAATTAAAATATATTATATTTAG
This sequence comes from Poecilobothrus nobilitatus, assembly GCA_947095535.1. NCBI lineage: Eukaryota > Metazoa > Arthropoda > Insecta > Diptera > Dolichopodidae > Poecilobothrus > Poecilobothrus nobilitatus. The sequence goes on along the minus strand of OX352773.1, from coordinate 23,420,590 downwards.
AAATGTATTTAGTTTAACATTTCTTTTTATTATTTTCTTAAAAAAAAAAAAAAAAAAATAAATAAATACATTTTTATTTTATAAGATAAATTTTATAATTTCTTGTTTCTTGTTTTTTTTTTTTTTTTTTTATTGACGATCTTTAAATTTTTCGTTATTATAAAACAAAAAAAAAGAAAAAAAAATAAAATTGACTTTTTGTCAAAATGTTTAACATAAATTTTAATAACTATATTAGACTAACTAAATATTAAATAAATATTTAACATAAAATTTTATTTTAAATTATAATATTAATTCTGTCGTGCTTCTTGGAGAGGGGGGCGAGGCCTGGCTCAGACATCTGCTGTTTTAGATGTTATACTTGGTGATCTTGAATGTATTACAACCTTATGACCGTTTTTTGTGATGTAACCATCACTTTCAACTAAGACTGCAGTTTGACGACCTTGTTGGTCACCACTACCCCCACTACCTGGACTTAGGGGTCCGTCAGTTTCTTTATGTTGTAATTCTGATGGGCTATTTACACCAGCGCTACCTATATTACTATTACTTTTTGATGGTATACCGCCACCGTTCTTTACATTACGTCCCATATTATTATCATCATCATCGTCATCATCATCGTCCTCGCCCCCACCATCTGTATAATCTGTATCACCTTCATGACCATCATCTTTATGTAATTTATGTTTTCGCCAAGCATTTTGTATTAATCTAGCACAATATTCTTCACGTTGACGCCATAATGTTGATGATACAGGTTCATAACCAGCTTCTTCAGGTCTAGCGGCAATTTCACCAATTTCTCCAGTTTCTTCTATTGGATTACCTTTACGTGCAAAGAAATCTTTGGTTAAAGCATCCAAAATATCCACACAAAACATAAGATCACCGCGACATATTGGTATATCCATTGATATTATTTTATATTTATTTGGTTTATGTATTTGTAAAGGCGGTTCGAGTACATCTAAAAATTCAGATAACTGATCATATCGTATATATTGTGTACCATCTGGATCAAATTGTTGCCATATTTCATAGTACATATCATAATCATCATCAGTTAAACCTTCTTGTACATCTTCAGTAGCCTGACTGTAATTTTCAAGAATAACAGCAATGTACATGTTAATTACAATTAAGAAGCTTATAACTAAATATGACAGTAAAAAGGTGATTCCCACTGTTGCTGAACCGCAATTTCCAGTTTCACCTAAATCGGTATTAGGACGTTGACATTCTTCTTCATTAATTATTGCATCTAATACACCATCCCATCCAGCTGAAGTGGACATCTAAATATTCCATAATATATATATTTTTTTAATTTGATAAATTAAAAAAAAAAAACCAAAAATAAGATTTGTAAGTAAAACCTAGTAAAATATTTAATTTTAATTAAAATAAATACAACAATTCAAAAAAAAAAAATTGGTAATATGTAAAAAAAATCAATTAATAATAAATATGTATATAATGTAATAAAACATTTAATTTGTTTAAGTATATAATGAAAATTCTACTTTATATTTTCTAAATTGTTGCATTTTACCATTTTATATTATATATATATATTTTTTTTTTTGAAATCCTTAAGCTATTTTATATTTATATTATATAGTTTATATGTATATCTTATTTTATAATTAAATTTTATAATTTACCTGGAACAATATTATCATACTTTGTCCAAATGTTTCGAAATTATAAACATCATCTATACCACTTTTTCGTTTTACGTGCATAAAAAATGACATTCCAAATATCGCAAAGATGAACATTACAAGAAATAGCAATAGGCAAATATTAAATAAGGCTGGCAGAGACATGGCTAGGGCAAAAAGTAACGTTCGAATACCTTTCGCACCTTTAACCAAACGTAGAACACGGCCTACTTTAGCTACACGAACAACACGAAGCAATGTTGGTGATACAAAATATTTTTCGATAATGTCGCTAAGAACAAGACCTGTTGAATAAAATGTGGTGTGTGTGTGTTTTTTTTTTTTTTAAGAGTGAGATGGAACAAAAAAGAATGGTGTGAAAGTGTAAAGGTAAGGATTGATAAAGGATTTGGTTTTTTTTTTTTTATTATTATTATAAGAATAAGGTTGTGCAATTAAAAGGGTTTTTTTTTTTTTTAAATAAATAATTTTTAATTTTTTAATACAAAAAAAAAAAACAAAAACAAATGAAAAGAAAGAAATGAAGTGAAAAATTTATTATTAATTTTATGAATTAATTTGCTTATAATGTAAGTAAGTACAACATCCATTTTTTACAATCGTTTTTATTAAACTATACAAAAACAAAAAAAAAAAAAAATTAAAAAAAAGTTTACTTAAGAAATAAACAAAAAAAAAATTAAAAAAACATTTTAAAAAAGCTCTGATCATAATAATAGCCAATAAAAACAACATTATAAAATATATAAATTAAATAATAAATATAATATTAAAATTTAGATAATAATAGATAATAAAAAAATTTATTATTATTTTAAATTTAACAAAAGTTTTTTTTTTACGAAGATTTAATTATTATTTTCGAAAATTACTTTTGAAAATTACTAAATAAAAAAGTATTGAAGGTGTTTGTTCTAATATATATGTATGTAAATTTTATTTTAAAGAAAATTATATAGATTCTTATTTTTTTTTTTTTTTTTAAGTTTTTGATTATTTTCGATTTAGAATTTTTTGGAAAAATCTTTCATACAGTTTGATTAAATCAAACAAAATCTTTTCGAAGTCAAATTATTAAAATATTCGAAAAAATAATCTAAAGTATTAATTTGTTAATATCTAATTGGTTTCGTTAAATAAAGAAATAAATTTTTAATACATAAGATATAAATAACAGTCAGTTCTAGATTTTTTTTTTTTTTTTTTTGTTTTGGAAACTGTTGTTTTTTTAGATTTGGTATTGAATAAATTTTTAGATTTTAAAAAAAAATGTTGTGTTATACAGAATTGAAAAGAAAAAAACACACATGCATTTAAAAGAACACTTTTAGATATTTTAAACAACTTATATATTATGTATATATATATATATAGGCAATTAGTTATTAGACAAAAAAAAAAACAAAAAAAAAAAAATGTTAACTTGTTTAATATCTTAATATGTACTTATTATTAAATTTTTGTGAATATATAAACATATATTTTATTGCAATACCAATTTCTAACTGTATTTTGTATTACATATTTATAACTTTTTTTTTTTTTTTTTTTTTGTAGTAAATTATATTACTTATTGTTAAATTCAAAAAAAAAAAAAAAAATTACATAAAAAATTAAATTAAATTAAAGGAAAAACAAAAAAAAAATTAAAAAATAAAAAATAAAAAATTTTAATTAAAATTATTTAAGTTTAATATTTTTTCTGTCTCTTTTTTTTTTTTTTTTTTCTTTTTAATTTTAATGTAGTTGTACTGACCTAAGATGGATAATATGACGACTACAACATCAAATAAATTCCATGGCTCAACAAAATAATGATATCGCAATGCGAATATTTTGAGTAGACATTCTGCACTGAATATAACAACAAATATCATGTTCAGATTGTTTAACACTTTATTATAATAATCCGATGCCTTATATTTATCGAGTGTCATTGTAAACATATTTAAGCCAATAAATAACATTATAACAATATCGAATTTTTTATCTGTTACTATTTCAAATACTATTGCTTGTGGTCGCCACTGAAAAAATAAAATTTTCGAAAAACAAAAAAAAATTTTCGAAAATAGAAATAATAATATTATTTTAACTAAAATTTGGCTTTTTAAAAAGTATAACTAATATTTGACATTTACAATCAAAAAAATTTTTTTTTTTTTTTAATTAAAGTAGACAACATTTATATTATATATATAAATTATTATAAGACATTAATAATAAAGACATTTATACTTTATGAAAATTATAAAAAAAAAAAAAAATATACATTTAGCGAATTATATAGCAAAAATTAAATAAAAAAAAAAAAAAAAAATATAAGAAGAATTTTTATTTCAATATAATAATATAAGTTTGTTTTTTTTTTCTGGAAATTGTATACAGTACTATGTTTGATAGGCTTATTTAAATCATTTTGTAGCTATAAAATTATAAAAATTTGCGTGATAGCGTATATATAAATACAACGGTAAAAATATTTAACTCTTTTTTTTTTGTTTTGTATATATTTAATAGTAAAATATAGCATTAAAATAAATAACTTATATACCATTTTTAAGATTAGCCAATTAGAAAATGTCTTAAGAATCAACAGTTGTTAGCTTGTCGTATTGATTCATATTATGAATTTTTATACTTTTAGAATCATTGAAATGATTCACAATATTAAGACGATTTTTGACATGTGTAGATACATTTTTGGTGAATTGAAAATTGAAATGAAAAAAAAAAAAAAAAATAATACAAAATTTGTGTGCATTTTATTTTTAAAATTGTTTTTTTTTTAAATTGTATATAACAAAATAAAAAAAAAATAAAAACAAAAATTAATTTAATTGCTAATTAATATATTTTTGTTAACAAAATAAAAAAAAAGAAAAAAATAACAAATAAAATAAAATAATAAAATGTGTCAGCAAAATGATACTTACTAATAAAATAATTAGTCTAATTCTAAAAACAGATTCACATTTTTTTTTGTTCTTAATATAATTAAAATAATTAGAGAAAATTGAAGATTTTGAATAAAAATTTATTTTTTTTTAGACATTTCGTAAATAGCTAATCAGTATAACGGTCTAAAAGTTTTAAAAAGAGCTTTTATAGCATTATATAAATTTTTTTTTAGCATAAATTTATTAAATAAATTGTAACGTTTAATTTTTTTTTTTTTTTTTTAAAAAAATTAGCTGCGGATTATTATTTTTAGATTTTCGTTTTTATTTAATAATTAATAAACTTAAGATATTGTTTTGTTTATTAATTCGTAATATACAAGTGTTTTATTATTAATTAAATAATTAAAATAAAACACTGACTAAACATTGAGCTTACGGAAATTTTTTCTTTTCTTTTTTTTTTTTTTTTTAAGCATTTTACATTTTCCTTAAATGAAAGCATTTATTTATTGTAAATTAACTTTCTTATAAGAAAATATTTTATTGTTGATTTTTTTTGTTTTCTTTTAAAAATAAATTCTAATTAAACTGATTGATTGTCGCAGACAGGTCGAAAAATAACATTTTTATTCGTTATACACCAAAAAAAAAAAAAAAAAAAAAAAAAAAAAAAAACAACAAAAAGATCGCAAGCAGTTTTATTCATAGATATAGTTCGATACCTAATAAATTGTTAGTGTACTGTTTTAAATTTATATATGGTCGATGATGTTTTTAATAGTACATTTGATTATAGAAATAGAGCGGTTTATTTTAAAATATAATTGAAGAAAATACCTTATTGTTAAGACTCATAAATAACAAAAAACAAAAACAAAAAAAAAAAAAATAAAATAAAAATAAAAAAACACACCTATACATAATTTGTTATTTAATTATGAAAATTAACAATGGATAGAACATTATAATTAAAGCTTTTCTTGAATGGAAAAAAAAAATAAAGATTTAAAATAAATAAACATATAAGAAATATGTAAATTTTTTTTTTTTTGAGAATTAAAATTTAAATAAATAAAAAAAATTAAATTTAAAAATATTAGTTTTATTAAATTGACCGACCGAAATATATTATTTATTTATTTATTTATTTATATTAATATTACATACATTAATGTAGTGCAATATTATTGAACCATCGGCTACTAAGGCCATTATAGGTTTTTATACTATTATTAAATTATATACTAATATTATTTATTTTGTTTATATTATATACTATATATTTACATTATATTAGGTCGTAAGGGGGGCATGTAAAGAAAAAAACTTACGACCTGTGCAGGGATCGAACCCACACTCCTTCGGTTACTACGCCACACGCCTACCGAAATATATTATATTTGATTAAATTTATTTAATACTCTTTAGAAATGAAAATATTGCATACTTTTAGGTTTAGTTCAAGGAAAATTATTTTTGTAATTTTAAAATTCGATTTAAGATAATTTTAATTATGTTTGATTAAATTTTTAGAAATAATAATGAATTAATAACAATTCAATCCTCTATAATCATAATCATTATTATCATTATTAATTTCTTATAAATTTTCACTTAATATAAACTTAATACCAACAAAGGTAATAATTATTTGTGTTAAGTTAAAAATTAAATTGTTTGAAAATGTTGGTAATAAATTAAAAAATATGCATAATATATTAAACGTAAGTTTTTAAAATTAATTTATTTTGTGTTGTTCCCTCCAAGACTTGGATTAAAACTATTTTTAGGCAAAAAATCAAAAATTTTTTATTGTAATTATAATTTCAAAACATTAAAATATAAAATTAATAATAATTAATAATCGAATTTAAAATAAATAAAATGTATTTTTTTTTTTTTTTTAAATTAATTAACTAAATTTTTTAAGCATGATTAAAAACACAATGAATTTTTATTAAATTTTTATAAATAACACTAAAATTAAAACAATTTAATTAATATAGGCGGCATAATATAATATTGGCAGTTTACATTTTTTTTTAAAAAAATACCTAATAAAATTAAAAATACCTCAAAAATATTTTAACAAAATAAAATCTTTTATAAATCATAAAAAAAAATAAAAAAAAAATCGAAATTTACCTAATTAAATTAGATTGGATAACTTGACATTAAAGGAGAATAGAAGCAAACTAATTTTTGATTTTATTAAAATATCTATATTTATATTTAAAATAAAGGGATTCTACTTGGGTCCTATATTTATATATATATATATATATATGTATATATAAAATAATATTTTATATATAAGGCGGGTTTTAAAAATTAATTTATTTAATTATTTAAATATCCACATAAAATTAAGATAAAAATGTTAACAAAAATTACGTTAAGATCATAGACTACCTGATGTTTGAAAGGGAAAGGATGATATTTTTATGAAAAATTTTAATTTAAATAAATTTTTTTTTTTTTTCATTTTCACCATTTTACAAAATTAAAAAAGATTTATTTTTAATTTGCTGAAAAACTTAAAATAAAATTGTTTAAATTTTAGTACAGTTTTAGTACAGTTGACTGTTTAGTTCTTTTAGAAATCATAAATTCGTAGTTTTATTTTAAACTCATATTTTTTTCTATATTAGAAACATTAAAAATATGGTTTTTATGCAAAAATTCTTACTAGCAAATATTCGCTGTTTACAATACCTTAGGATTTTGTTTATGTATATTATATATATGTTAAAATATAAAGTGATGATTTAAATTTTGTAATTTCAATGTTATATTATGTCTAAAATGTATTTTTTCTTTTTTAAAAAAAAAAATTTTTTTTTTTTTTTTTAAGTAATATACTTCCAAAAAAAAATTCCAATATTGTCTTGAATTTCGTTTATAATACTTAAAAGTAATTGATTTTTTATTAAATAATTAAAATTATAATAGTAATTTACTTACATTTTTTTTTTTTTTTAAGTTATAAATATTCCTTGACGTTATATCGAAAATATTATCAAAATAATTAAAACCGACGAAATTCATTTAAATGATGTTTAGAATAAAATATATAAAGGGAAATTCTACGTAAGTGAAAATATATTTTTATATATTCATGATCATTTTAAAGTATTTCATAATTATGTAGTGAAAAATTTAACAATTCAAATTATTTTATAATGATTTTCTTGGAAAATTTTATGCACAATAACTTTGCGAATCGAAAAAAATTAATTTTTTTTTTTTTTCAAAGAAAAAAATTTCGAAATTAATCCAAAAAAATAAATATTTTTCAAAAAAAAAAAAGCGTCAAATGGTTTTTGAAAGAATATATATATAAAACATTATATATATATATATATATATTTTGGATATATATAAAACATTATAAAAATGCAAAAATTTCTTTTATAAAGAAAATTGTGAAAAATCAAGAAAAATTTTAGAACATATCTTAAGGTTCCGAATATGTAAAAAATTACAAATTTTCAATTTTTGACGCCACTCCTTCTTTCAAATGTGGAAGTGAAAATAAAAATTTAGTTGAAATTTTTTAAATAAACAATTTACAAATGGATAGGGTAATATTAATGGTACATAAAAAAATTTCAAAACATTTAAATTAATAATCATACAATAATTGAAATAAAAAAATAAAAAAATTTTTTTTTTTCCTTACATTAGAAAACATCATTTAAAGAATTCCATAGGTTGCAATAGCCTATCTTAGTTTAATTGTAAATATATGTATGTATATATATTTGTTTGAATATATAGTAGTTGTTTTTAATTTGTATATATATGTATATATATAATTAATATATAGTTGTAAATAAAACATACATTTTTGTATATATGTATATATAGTAATTGTAGATAATTATTTATTGAAAAATGTGTTTATTGTCAAAGGCACCCGAATGTTTAACATAATATATTAATTGTTTTATTTTATTTCTCATATTATGTGTACTATATATATATATGTATTTGGTAATATGAGTATATAATATATAATTATTTATGAAAAAATTGTTAAGTTTTTATATAAATAATTTTAAAAAAAAAAAAAAACAAAAAAATGTGTGTAATAAGAGTGTTAGGAAATGTAGGTTTTTTTTTTTATTTTTTCAATGTTTTCAAAAAATTTTAATTAAAATATACATGGAAAAATTTTTTTTTTTTCTTTAATTTATGTTTATAATATATTATAATATGTATTTAAATTTTTTTTTATACTAATTTGTGAAAATATTTTTATTTTGTTGTATATATAGTATGTTATTTTATAGTGTATATAATATATATATATATTTTACATTAATTTTATTTATTGTAGAATCAGAATGGACGAACAGGCACAATACACCTATTTTTTTTCAAAATTATAGTATTCTTATTATTATTTGTTACATAATTACTTTGATCTTAAAACCTTTTAATTAAAATATTTTATATAAAATTATTATAATATATATAAAAAAAAAAGTTTATTGAGTTAAATTTTTTCTTTTAGATTTGTACTTTTTTTTTTTTTAAATGTATTCTATTAGAGACATTGAAATGAATTGTTGTAAATTAATTTATACTTAAATATAAGTATATTTAAAAATTAAATTATGTTGTTTTATAAATTAATAAAAAATTATTAATAGCATTAATATATATTAATAAAAATGAAACAAATCATTTTTTCCCTTAGGAAATATAATTTTGATCATATATGTAGTATAATGACTTGTAAAGAGCCAAGTGCAATATTCTGCTCATTTTTTTTTTGTATTAAATATATTTAGAAATAATTTGCCGTATATAACTTTGAAAGTTCGATTTTTTTACAATTTAATTATTAATTGATATTTTATTAGAAAAATTGTTTTTAATTTAAATATTAATTATAGGAAGGAGAATATTTAACCAAACTTCTGTCTTTGGAATCATTAGTTCCTTTGAAGAGACATTTAAAGAGACTAAGACTTTTAATAAGTTTTATAATATATTGATGCGATTTATACCTAAATTATTTATATGTATTAATACATAAATAACGATAATGATTAATACATCGCAATTTAATATTTCGAAGAATAATTTTAAAAGTGAAATCAGAGAATATTTTATGTATGTAAAAATTAACTAAATTTTCTTTTCAAATAAAGGAAAAAAGATTTTAATTAGATTTTTAAAACAGAAGTTAATTATACATATAACGTTAATCGTAAATTTTTCAAATAAATGGCATATTATGATAATAATATAATTTTTTAATGTAATATAAAAAAATTTACAAATCTTACGAAAATTTAATAACAATTTTATTGTGGTTTTGTGCATTGTTTTGGTTTTAAGATAAAGTAATTATGAATTATTTTGTTTGCGGTAATACGTAACGTAAATATAATGGTATTATGAAATATATGTTTTTTTTTTTTTTTTTCATTACTAAACAATCTATATATATATATTTCATTTAATAATTTTAAAATAACACTACTATATTGTATTTTTCAACTATTAATGTATAATAATATATAATTGATTCTAAGTATATATGTATAACTAGCTTCATTAGATATTTCTAGAGATATTTCTATATATATTTCTAGGTATTTCTATATATATAAAAAAAAAAATATGTGTATTTTTTGTTGAAATATTTTAATATATATTATAATAATATATTATGATAATGATTAAAAATGTAATTATAATAATCATAAATATTGACAATATTATTCTAAAATGTATTTATGTATGTATATTTACAAATAATATCTGTTTAAAATATAAACTATATTAAGTATAGTATATATATATGTATGTAATAAATTTAGAATTAAGACTTTTAATTTACTAAAGATATGTTATAAAAAATATGTATGTTTATTATGTATTTATTAATGTATCTATATTTATATATATGTATGTAAAAAATTTTTTTTTTTCTAAAAAGTAGAGATATGTATTAGTTTTTATCTAATAAGAAAATATTTATAACTTCTACTATCGAAATCTAAATTTTATTTCTAATATAAACTAAAATTACAAAATTTTTTATTATATATATGTATATTATATGGTATAAATTCAAGACAAGTAAAAATATATAATTATATTTTATAACTATTGGAAGAATATTTTTATTTTAATCTAATTTTTTTTTTTTCTATTTTTCTTTTTTTTTGTTTTAATGTATATATTACATATTTTAGATGTTAATGTATAATATATATTATGGTAAATGCAATTTTATTTATATGGTAAAGAAATGTATACATGTTTTTGTTACATGCATTCAAAATAATTTGAGAAATCTATTATAATCATCACTAATAATTTTTGTATATTGAATTTTATTAATATATTATTAATCTTTTAAATTGATATATTAATTATATCCCAATAATATTGTTTTTTTTTTTTTTTTTTAATTATTTATTAATTATGTATGTATAAAGAGAAAATTCAATAAAAATGGCCTACAAGATTTTTTGTTTTTTTTTTTTAATACAAAATATAACTTACCTTGAATTTATAAACGTTACGAAAAAAAAAAAAAAAAATTTAAAGTGATCTTGAACATAATATTATGTGATCGTATAATATGTATTATAAATTAAATACATATAATAAATATAATGTATTTTGAAAAAAGTGGTAAAACCTAGGTAGTGGTTAAAAAAAATTTCATTTTGAAATAAATTATCAAAGTACACGAACAAAAAAAATTAAATAAATAAATAAATAAAATTTAAAAAACATATACAAATAGATATATATAATAAATATATATACCTAATACGTATATTAGAAAAACAATTTTTTTTTAAAGAAATTTTTATGAATTTAAGAAATTCCTTGATCGAGTTAAAAAATTCGATTTACTTGAATAATTTTATGCCATATAGAATAATGTTAACAGCACAGAGAAATATTATAAAAAAATAAAAATTAAATTATTATTTTTAACAATATATAAATTAATTTTGGAGATTTATCTAATTAATATACTGATCGAAAATTTATTTAAAATTTATTTATAATCAGAAAACGTTTAGTTTTTTTTTTTATATATTTTTCTTGTATTTAATTTGATTAAAAAATATCCTTTATTGAAAAATATATATATATAATTTTTTGTTTCTATTAAAATGTGTTATATTTGAATGGGCCTATTAATAAAATTTTAAAAAATATAATTTTAAATATAATATAAAATATATTGAAAGAAGAAAATAAAATTAAGAAAATTATTCAATATTATTTAATCTAAAAAAAAAATAGAAATGCTTTATCAGAAAAAAAAAAAATTAGATATCATGCGCTTATTTATTAATTATTACTAATATATTTTTTTATATGTATTAATATTGTTTTAATAAATATTATTTGATACTATATATGTAAATTTAATAAAAATTATATAATATATCTAAAAGAAGATGCAAAAATGCATATATAAATGCTAAATGAAAAAAGAGTTTTTTTATTCCACAAAGATAAAAATATGAAAAATAATGATTATCCGTGAAATTAACAAAATATTTATTTACGTAAATTTGTCAAAACGAATATTGTTTTTTTCAATTATAAACAAAAAATATTAAATTTCATAAAACAGATTTTGAATGATTAATTCTCAGATAATCAAAATTTATGCTAATTTTACACTAAATATTTCTACATTTAACATTTAAAGAATGTTTTATTACATGCAATTTAATAAATTGAAAATTAAATTATAAATAAATAAAAAAAAAAAAAAAAAAAAAAATAAAATTAATTAATTTATAAGAAAACGAAAATTACATTGCAATTCATGTTCTATCCATTATAATAATATTTTAAATATATATTAAAAATATATATAAATTATACATTCATTACGATACGACTATATAATAATACAATGTAAATAATATATAATATACGACTAATGCAATATTAGATTTTATGAAGAAAAAAAAATTTTTTTTTTTTTTATATGAAATTATAATAATAAATATTAATTAATTATTGTAGACAGAGTGTGTGATCATGCCAAAAAACAATAATATGTTTTTTATCTTTTATATATTTTAATTAAATTTCATTCATAACTAAAATAAATTCACTTTTGTGATTAAAATATTATATGGTATACATATAAAAAAAAAAAATAAAATAAATAAATAATAACATAATATACAAAATATAATTTCATACAAAATAATATATTAATTTATATAATATTATTAAGATATACAAAATCTGTATACACACAACACAGACATATATCTTAAACTATTTATGTATATAATATATTATATATTATGTATATTATATTTTAAATTAATATTAAACAAAAAAAAAAAAAAATTAAAAAAAAAATTATAAATGTATATTCAGAATAAATAAAACAAAAAAACAAATAATAAATAAATAAATAAAAAATTTTTTTACTATATTATATGTATAAATAAAATTCTAAAATTTTCTAAATAATTTCTTTAATAATTATATTAAATATAGTTTTGCAAAGATTATTTTATCCGTTTTTTGATATAAATTTTTTTTTTTAAAAAAAAAAGGACAAAAATTTATCTAATTTTGCAAAACATCCTAAATAAAGATAAAGGCCAATGCATCATAAATTAATTTTTGTCTTTATATGCTTTCAATTTTTAAGTTTTCAAAAAAAAAAAATTTTTTTTTTTTTTTTTTTTGTGTTCCTTTAATTTTTTTTTTAATAAAACAAAGCATAAAAGTCAAAAATCTTTCTTTTTGCAATTACAAAAATTTTCAAATTTTTTGTTTTTTTTTTTATAATTTGCATGATCATTTTACGTTTTTTTTTTTTAAATATTTATGAGAAGAATTGAATTTTCATTAGAAATTCGAAGTATTGTATATCTAAGATCTAAAATTTTTATATATATATTTATTTTGATTAGTCGTAATTTTTTTGTGTTTTTTTTTTTTTTTTTTGGAACGAAGGATGGGCAACGCTCAGTTCAAAAAAATAAGTTCGAAAATAAATGCTTGCTTTCAGTAGTACAAAAAAAAAAAACCTTATAGATTTTTTTCTAAATAGTAATATATAAGGTGCTTTAAAAATTCAATTTTTTTATACCATACGTTAATTAATTATTCGATAATATTATTATTCTTTTTATTTATTTACTGCTAAAGATAATTTTGTATATTTAATTAAAAAATTTAAAAAAAAAAAAAAACAAAAAAAAAAAAAAGAAAATTGCTTTCAATATTAAAATATATTATACATATTCGTAGGATCATCATTTTTTTAAGGAAACTGTAATAAACGCTTATTTTTTTAATATGGAAATTTTTCAAAATCAAATGATTCAATTTATATTTTCACTTCATTGAATTGTATATATTATATAGGTACACATTTACTTTTAGGTTATCAGCTTGTTTTTTTTTTTGTTTATTTTTTTTAAGATTAAGGTTAAGATTGAGATTTTTATGTTCTTATTATATATGAATTTATAACAGCTATAGTATATCCATATTGTATATCCTTTTGTATATTTAGGTGTTTTTTTTTTTTCTTTTTGTGTTGTTTATTCGCCTCCTTATATTCTCTTTTTCTAATTGTAATATATTCCTTTTTAATGGTTTTAAAATCATATAAAAAATTTATATTATATAATATTATATACTATATTATGTAATTTGATTTGAAGCGACATTTATTTTAGTTTTAATTAGTGCATGAATTTGTATCTTTTGTTTATTAAATTCTACTACACTGAAAAATAAACAACAGACTATCATATTATAATGTCCCAAATAATGATATTTGTTTAAATATCTTTAGATTGAACCATCAAGATTTTGATTTTTGTATCAAAATGGAAATTACAAAAAAAAAAAAAAAAGATTAAGAAACTATACATATGTATTATGTATCGTGATTTGAACACAAAACACAAAGTAACTTTTATTACTGAATATAATATTTTAAAAGAAAAACTTTTAATTACAGTTATTATGGATAATTGTAGTACGTTTATGGGTTTATTATATTATTATGTACTTAGTTTCAGTTCTTTTAAATATATATATATATTTTGAATATATATAGTTGTGATAAGCGAAATTAAGATACAATTTTAATATGTATATAAAATAAAAACATTTTGAAATGGTTCCAAAAATTATTTCAATATTTCTTTACATAATATAAGAATTTTGTTTTTTTTATTTAAATTCTTAAAAACGGATAATTTAAGAAAATGAAAAAAAAAAATACATATCCGATAGATAGTCTGTTGTCTGGAAACTTATAATTAATACAGTGCTTCTGCAGATATATTTTTTGATATAGTTTTTTTTTTTTTTTTTTTTAACTAATACTTACATTACGAATACATTATGTATAAAAAAATATATATATTTAAAAGCAATTTTGTAAACAATTTTAAAGCAATTTTGTAAACAATTTTAAAGCAATTTTAAAGCGTGATAAAGCAATTTTTTTTGTTTTTGAAACAACAATTATATTTTTTTGTTTTAAAGCACCTTTTTTTTTTTTTTAATTTTTTATTATAACAAAATTGTTATTTAATTGACTATTTAGTAAAAGTAACTTTTGAAAATTGTTTAAGATTTTATTTTTAAAAGAAAATAAAAAATAAAAACACCTTAATTTTTATGCTTTCTGAATTTTTCCTTTTTTTGTTTTTTTTTTTTTTGTTTTGGTTTGGAAAAAACATAAAATAATAATTGAAGCCTTTTTTTTAAAAAATACATATTTTTTTTTTTGAAGATTAATTTAAGCTTAAATTGAAGTATATATATATATATATATATATATATTTTTTTTGTTAATTTGAAGCGAAATTCTTATAAAAATAAGTTATTTTATTTTTGTATTTTAATTTAACCATATATATAGTTAAAATGGAATAAAGCATTTTATAACATAAATATATGTAAAGAATAAAGAAAAAAAAAAACAATATTAGGTAAATTAAATGAAAGTCACTTTTAAAAAGACTTCATTAAATAATTAAAAACAAAATTAACACTTTTAATTTTTATTTAAGTGTTTTTTTTTTTTTTTTTTGTTTTATTTGCAAGTATTGGAAATTTTAAGAAAAAATTTTAAGAATATTGCTTTAAATATTTAAAAGAAAATTTGTTTTTTTTTGGTAATATTTTTAAGCGAAAAAAAAAAAAAAATAAAAACGTTAAGTTATATAAAAGCTTTTAAAATATAGACATTTATATATGTATATGTAAAAGGAAGCTTAATAAAGCTTTGAAAAATTTTTGCATTATTTTGAAATTTTGTTTTTGGTAGGTTTTGAAATTTTCATATATTTTTTTTTGAATTAAAAATTTTTTCAAATTTTTTTTTTTTTTGAAAGTGTAAAAAACAACATTTAGCACACACACATATATATATCAACAAAAAAATTTTTTTTTTTTGGTAAATTTTAATTTTTTTTTTTTTTTTTTGTTTTTAATTATTGTTACCCTAGGTCTAGGTGTTGCTTTTAATGGTTTCTTGGAGCCCATCTTTTTCATAGCATTGTAGTACTTTTTCTGATCGTCAGTCATAAACATTTCCAATGATCCGCCGGCCTTTTTCTTTTGCTCATTAAAATTATCGATGATGACACCAATGAAAAGATTTAATGTGAAAAATGATCCAAATATAATGAAGAATACAAAATATAAATACATGTAGATATTTATTTCGCGTATCGGTTGTTTGTCCACCTGTTTTTTCGATACGTTTACATACATCATCATATTATAGTAAATAATAGTAAATAACGTATAATTTTTGTATCGAAAAAAATATTTGTTTTTTTTTTTTTTTTTCATTATTAAATTATTATTTTATCAAAGTTATATTTTTAAAAAAATATCGATATTCGATTATTATTAAAATTTTTTTTTTTTTGGTTTTGTTGGATTTTAAATTATTTTCCGTTTAATGAATTTGGTGATATTAAATTTAATACAAATTTCATTTTTAAATCATTTTCAAGTGAATTTAAAAAAAAAAAAAATAAAAATAAGAAGAAAAAAAAAATTTTTTTTAAATTAAAAATTTTACAAATTAAAAAATAATTTTACAAATCAAAAAAAAAAAATTTTGTTTTTTTTTTTTTGGAATATTTTTTTTTATTTTTGCAAAAGTAAAAAAAAAAAATATATAATTATTATTGGTTAGTTGGAATTTGAAAATAAATGAAATGAATTTTTATAAAATGTAATGTTTTTTTTTTTTAATAAAAATGTTAAAAAAAATTGGGAAGAAAAGGATTTTTTGTGATTTTTGTTTTGTATTTAAATATTATATTTAGTATATTTTTTTTTTTGATTATTATTAATATTATTAGTAAATGTGATTATTAATGTAAGATTTAAAATTAAAAGAAAAAGAAAAAAAAAAAAAAAAAAGAAGAAAATTAATATAATTTCGAATTAATGTATTTTTGTTTTTAAAAATTAGAAAAACTTTTGATATTTAAAAGAATTTTGAGATCTTTAAATTTAAATTTTTTCTTTTAATTAATTATTTAAATATATATGTAATTATTTTAATATAATATATTTAATGATTTTTTTTTTTTTTTTGTGTTCTGAAATCACGGTAAGTATAAATTAAAAAAAAAAAAAAAAAATAGTTTTTCTTTTAAATAAGAAAAGTTTTTCCTTATAAATATTTATTTTCAAATGTTGATTAAAATGAGTTATGTTTTTTTTTTTTTTTTATTTTTTAAGGTAATCGAATTTTTTATAAAATTTTATATAACATTTTACATAATAATAATTACTATTATTATGTAATATGTATGTTATTTTTAGTTATAATGATTAAAATTTTGATAGTGTATAAATAACTCATTTTAATCAAAAAAAAAAATTAATTTTACAACTAAAAGCTAAAAAACTTAAGTGTCTTCGACAATTTGATTTAATTTTTTTTTTTTTTTAATTATAATTAATAGTATGAAATATAATTTTTAAATGTTTTTTTTTTTGCTTTTTTTTTTTTTTTTTTATATAAATTAAAAAAAAAATCATTAACAACAATATTAATTTTTAATAAATTTTTTTTTTTATTTTTATTCTTGTTATGATTTAACTAAGATTTATCATACTTCTCTCGAATCGATGGCATCATTCATGATTTGTATCCAACCTTTAAATGTCGCCACTTGAAATAAACATAGATAGGCATTGCCAACATGATCAAAATTCATTGGTGAATTTGACCATGTATAATTTTCTATTTCACATGCATTTCTATTGGGTATAATTTCATGACTTATCGTAGAACCATTTATATCGACACACTATTGTTTATTGTTTATATATAATTAATACATAATTATATATAATATATATGTATATGTATATATAAAATATTATTTTTAATGTTTTTTTATATTTTCAGTTTGTTTTTTTTTTTTTGTGTTTTTTATTTTGTTTTTTTTTTTTTGTTTTTTGCATTTATAATTAATTATATTTATTTTGTATATTTTTATGATAATTGCCGATTGATATATGGTAAATTATTTAAAAAAAAAAATGTTTTTTGAAATAAAGAAAAAAAGAATTTAAATTAAATAAATTTGATATTATATAAATTGTTTTTTTTTTTTTTTTTGAATTATGTAAAAAAATTGTAAATTTATGTTAAATATAAGTAAAAATTTGAAAAAAAAAAAAAAATATCTTAAAGAGAAGTGATAAAAATGAAATTTGAAAAAAAAAAAAAAAAAAAAAATTTATATAGAAGAAAATAAAATAAAAGTATACATAGGATATTGGAATTAAAAAAGATTATTATTCAACTACAAATAGTAGCTTTTTTGAAATGAAAAATCATATGTAAAATAAATATTAAACAAAAACATAGGAAATATATTATATATTATTTTGGTTAGTTATTTTTTTAATAAAAATTTTTCTAGAAAAATTATATTACATAATCATATATGTATAGGTAATATATACGGTAAAAACAATTAAAAGAAATTTTTATTTTTTTTTTTTTTGTTTTGTATATTGTATATAATATAATGGTATATATATGTGTTTTTGTTACTAACCAAAATTTTAATTTTCTCGTGTATGTTTTTGAACAAAAGGATTTTTTTTTTTTTATTTTGTTTTTTTTTTTTTTTTTTTTTTATTTTTTTTTTTCTGAATATTTTTAATATGTAAGTTTTGTTTTAATATTTACCTTAAAATATTTTCCAGCAAAAAGCTGTACACCCATTATGGCAAAAATAAGCCAAAATATTAGACACACCAATAGCACATTGAAGATGGACGGTATAGCTTGAACCAACGCATTAACGACGACCTATAAAATTTTGAATTTTGTTTTGTTTTTTTTTTTTTTTAAATTAAAAAAATGTCAAATTTGTTATTTTGTCAATTAAATGTTATTGTTTTTATTATATTATATAAATATATATATAAATATATTTGTTTTTGTATTTAAAAGATGTTTTAAATTTTGGATATTTGGTTTTATTTTAATATTTTTTGTTTCTTTTTTTTTTTTTTTTTTTGGTTTATTTTTGGACGTGGAATAAGAAAAAAGGGTGTAAGTTTTATTTGTATATGAAAATATTATCAATGGATATTTTTTTTTTTTTTTTTTTGAAATTTTAAAACATTTTGGGAATTTAAAAGAAAAAAAAACTTAAAAAAACATTATTTTGTTACAAAAATATTTTGTTTCAAAGTAATGTTTTTTAGTTTTAAAACATAATATTATATTATTTATTTTTTTTTTTTTTTATTGAAATTGATTATTTATATATATATATATGTATATTTTTTTTTTTTTGGAAATTATTATAAAGTGTTTAAGTTATGATGCAATAAAGTGATTATTTTGAAAAAAAAAAAAAATTTAAATATGTATATGGTGTTTTATAAATTTTTATTAAATTTTGAATATGTATATATAATATATTATTATATTATTTTAGTTTCTAAGAAAAGATTGAGAAGTATATATTATAAAACTTTAAAATTTATATTTTTAATTAATTTTTTTTTATTTGATTTAAATAAAAAACAAAAAAAAATATATTAAATAGTAATTAGTGATTATTACTGATTACATATTAATTTAATTTTTCAAAATTTATAATTATTTTTTTTTTCTCTATTATCTTTACTTTTCTTACTATTTTTGTTCACAAGACGACGATGACCGCTTGTTAAATTAAGTAATTAGACTTGCTAAAAATTATTTAATTTTTTTTCTTTTTGATAGTATTACACTAATTTAAATTCATTTTAATTAACTTACACTAAAAAAATTTAATTTTATTAATAATTATTATAAGTTTAATTAATATAATTTAATTTATTTTTTTTTTTGAATTAATTTTTTTTTTTTTTTGTTTGTATTGAAATGTTTGATTAGATTATATTAATTCTATAGATATATAAATAAAATTTGTATATGTATTAGTTTTTTATAATTTTTATTAACTATACATTTAAATTTTTATAAGTTATTGGAGTTTCTTCCTTTTAATTTTTATTTCTTGTATACTCGTAGTATGAATAAATTAATTAAAATATCAATATATTTTTTAAATATGAATCCGAAATATCAGAAATTTAAGATCTTGTACATATATAATAAAAATGTAGTATATACCTGTTAGAGAATTTTTTATATAAGATTTTAAAATAAATATACTTTTTAGAAATAATAACTTCATCTCCTTCAATTAACTATTTCTATACATTCGGGGCATAAAAGAAAATTTTACGCTGATTTCTAATCTAAATTTTAGAATTGTATACCTCAGTTTATTCATTTGATTAATTTTGAATAAATTAATCGAATAATACACCTGAGCTATACAAATTAATTTTAGAATTTTAATTTTTCATAGATGCGAAATTGTTCCGAGCACCTCGACATACATTAAATATTTCAGCGTTTATCATTTTTATACGTTTATAATAAAAATTATAACGTTATATTTTAATTTCCTATAGTTTATAGGATAGGGGGTGGGTATGAATAATCAAGGGTTTTGGTTTTTTTTTTTTTTTTTTTTTTAAGATGAAGTTTAAATATAAATTTGATATCAGAATATTATTATACAAGAAATGAATTTTAGCGATTGGCAAATGTTTTCTTAGCTTTAAACTATTTCCAAAAATTTATTACCTATGTACAGAAGTCATTAAATAATAAATATTTATGTTTTTAATATATGATAGGAGTTCATGAAGAACTAAAATTTTTGTTATTACATTAAATTTTCTGAGTAGAATTCAAATTATATTTCTAGCATAT
The DNA here is from genome assembly GCA_947095535.1 of Poecilobothrus nobilitatus. NCBI lineage: Eukaryota > Metazoa > Arthropoda > Insecta > Diptera > Dolichopodidae > Poecilobothrus > Poecilobothrus nobilitatus. The sequence continues at coordinate 23,399,678 of OX352773.1, read as the reverse complement.
ATTTTTTCTCATATACATACAAATTTTTAAATGATCTGATTTTTATTACTATGATTTAATTTTTTTGTTCTTTTTTTTCGATAATTTTTTTGTACAATGTAAACATTTCTCTAATTTTAAAATAGATGTATAAATTAAAATATAAAATATATACCTATATTATATAAATTTTGATATTTGAAGCGATATTATATACCTACTATGTTTTATTCTTTAAAAATATACACATGCAGATACTAAAGTAATATTTTTAATTTTACTTTTTTTTTTTTTTGAATGAAACCAGTCTTTTAATTGCATTTATATAATGAAAAATTGTTTAACGAATTTTCACATTTCCTTAATGAATATACATATTTATATTTTATAATGTTGCTAATATCTCATTCTTATAGGGTGCCAATGTTTCGTTATATAAAATGGTTTAAATGAATAGACCTATTTAAATTATAATAATTGAAACTAATTGTGTATTTTAAAAACTATGTATATAGGCATGTATTTACAAAATAAATACATTATTTTACTCTATTATTAACATTTATTTTCATTTTACTAAACAAAAATATCGAAGATTATTTGAGCTTTATTTGTTAAGGTACATACTTACTTTCTTTTATGTATATGTAATTTAATTAAATTCAAAAATATTTTTTTAAAAAATTTGTAAAATAATCGAAGAAATGTTAAGAAAAAAAAATTTAATTTTTTAATCAAAAAATAAATTTAATTTACAAAAAAAAAAAAAAGTTTTATTTAAAAAAAAACAATTTTTTTTTATATACAAATATATTAAAAGAAGAAAGAGCTATAATTAATATTATCTTAATAAATCTGATATAGATATTAATTAGCTTACTGTATATACGTTTAGTTAAACATATATGTATATATATTTTTTTTATCATTATAAAAAAAGTTATTATTTAAATTTTATGATACTAAATTTTAGCAAATCTAATTACTACATTTTATGTTTAATGTTTTATTTTAAAATTTAAAATATTCTATTTAAAAATATTTATTACCATTTTTTTGGTAATACATTAAAAAAAAAAAAAAAAAAACTAAAAAAAAAATCTCTAAAAATGAAGTAGGAAAATTCTTTAAGCTATAAAAAAAAAGTTTTCTTTTGTTTTCGAAATTTTTTTCTCAATCGTTTTCTGAAATAAATTACAAAAAAAAAAAAAAAGTTCAAATTATAACTACCCATTACATTTTTTTTTTTTTTTTTTTTTCAAAAACAAATAATACATGCATATACATACATTAAAAATACATACAAAGGAACATAAAAAATAAAGAATAAAATAATAAATAAATAAAAATAAAAAATGTGGTAAAAAATTTATAACATTCACAATAAACATTGCATACTTTTGGGCAGATAAAAATTAAAGCGTTATAATATTAACAAAAAAAAAATAATGATCATGCTTAAAAAAAGGACTGTTACTAAAATTTTTGTGTGACACTATAATGTTTTTAAAAAGTGCTTAGCTGATTTTGTGATGTTTGAATCACTTAGTATCTATTATTTTCTTTTAATTATATTGAAGGAAGTAAAATTTCATAATATAAAGTAAAAATGTTTTTTTTTTTTTTTGAATAAAATGAATTGATTTAAAGAAGTTTTTGTTTTTTTTTTTTTTTTACATTATAAACTATTTTACCATGCCATTAAAAATGAAAAAAAAAAAAAAAATACATTAATTACTTTAATGCTGTTTAAAGTCATCTTATTATTTATTATTAATTAAAATTAATAATATACAATTTTCATATAAGCTGAATTTTTCTAAAAAGATTTATTTTGAAAATTTTTATTATTAGATATTTCGAAATATATTCAAAGTATTCTGATTTTAATATATAAAATATTAATACATTATTTACAGCATTAAATATAATTAGCATATAGTTTTAGAAAAAAAAAAATATAAAAAAACAAGTATTTATATAACGAACCATTAAAAAATTAAAAGTAATGAAATTAAAAAAAAAAAAAATTTCTTTTAATCTATTATAATAGGTAGGTTATATTATGTGAAATTAATAAATAATATTATAATGTAAAAAATATAAAATTTTTTTTTTTATATATATATATATATTATTGATTGTTAAAAAAATTCAAAAATTATATTTAAAAATTATTAATATGACGTAATATGAGAAAAAAAATTAATGATATATATTTTTTTTTTTTTTTGTTTTACAAAATTTTGAAATATTTATTTTAAAAATACTTACATAGTAATTTTTTATTTTTAATCATGAGATATTTTTTTTTTTTTTCATTTATTTATTTATGTGTATTATTTATAGATTTACATTATTTATGTTTTACAATGTGTACATATATATGTATACTAAATTTTTATATGTTAGAAAGGATAACATTTATAAATCTATATCATTTTATATTAATTATTTTTGAAGAAAAAAACAAAAAATTATATAAAATGATAGATTTAAAATGTGTTTAAATGTTGTTCTAACTTTAAAAAAAAAAAAAAAAAAAAAAAAAATTATTATCAACTTTGTACATAGCATCTTTATCAACTAAGTACTTCAATTAAATTCGTAAATAACACTGACCAGGTTTATGTCTATACTATATTTGTGTCTATACTAAATTATATTTAAATGTATACATCAAATAATATATTATTTTAATATTACAAAAAAAAAAAAAAAACAAAAATGTATGACTTTAAAATGACTTAAAATGGAAATTTTAAAATTATATGAATTTTATATATGTGTATATATGTATTCGATTAATGTTAAATAATTACCAAGTAGTTTAAAATAATATTTAAATTAAATGTTTCAAGCCAAACTTTAAAAAAAAAATGGATTTCAGTATTATAGGTATGTAGTTAAAAAAAAAAAAAATATTAGATATATATGTATGTAAAAGTTTTTATGAATATTTAAGATTGCATGCTTTAAAGTTTAAACTTTAAACTATACGTATTTTAAAAAATATGTTGAAAAAAAAAAAAAAAAAAATATTGCAGATTTAATGAAAACTATAATAATTATATTTTGTTCCTATTGATACGAATATTATTCAACTAAAGAATTATTTTATAATCTAATATTTGTATGTATTTTGGATTGTTTTATTAATAACAGATTAAATATTATTTTATATTATATATATATATATAGGGTTTCATCATAAGAATACCGAATTTAATTTTTAAATAAAATCTTTTGATTTTTCTTGAATATAATTTTATTTGCATATTGAAATAAACATGTTCTGGTTATACTTATGAAATTGAAAATATTTTGACTTTATAACAGAGCTTAAGATTTTTTTTTGTAATTTTAAGAAATTTTGTTTGGCAGAATAAAATTTGCAATTAAAATTGTACTCATAAATTAAATATTTTAGTAGCTATTAGCAAAATTGATTACAAATTTTTCTACACTCTGTATTTGAAAATTTAAATTTTTGACAAAAATTAATCTTTCCGTCCATAGTAACTTTTGAGAAGTACATTACAGATTGTCATACTATGTTCGGAGAAAATCTGTGATTAAAAATGAATTTAAAAGTAATTTTTTTTTCATTAGAGATAAAGAGATGTGTGTTGTGTACATATGTACATACTTTAGTATAATATTTAAGAAGAATACTTAGAATGATTAAATTAAAAAAAAAAAAAAAGATTGATTTAATTTAAATATAAAATCCGGTGTTAATATTCCAACACCCTACATAATATATATGTATATATGTTTATATTTAAATTGTGATATATAAAAATAATAATATAAAAAAAAAAAATATTAAACTTAATTCGTTTTGAAAAAAAAGGTATACTTTTTCACGTGTAAATTAATGGTATTTGTATATGTGATTTGATTGGATTTAGTAAAAAAAATTTTTAAAGAATGTTAACATTTCGAGAAGATATTGGTTCTCTTTATTTGTGCTTATCCACTCACTATATTAAAGTGCATATATATGCAAAAACTATACGTATATTAGATACATATATATAGTGAAAACATATATGTATATATATGAAGGATATAAAATTGAATTAAATTTTAAAATTAAACACATAATATATAACAACACTTGCTTTTAAATATAATCCCTTTAAATATTAATTGTTTTAAATGATGCCATCTATATTTAAAATAATAATACAGATTTTCAAAATTTTAATTGGTATAAAAGTATATTTTTATATACTTATTAAGAAATTTAATTTATATTTATTAAGAAATCTATATGATAAAAACTTTTAAGTATTTTCAGTTTTGAGTTCAGATTAATGTTAAAAAAAAAAAGAAAAAAAACTTAATTAAATTTTATTTCAACTTTCGAAAGGGACAAGTTAAATTTAAAATATTTTAATTTATATTTAAAATAATTAAAATAAAAATATATTTTTGTGTTTTTAATTAATATTATAAGCATAATTAATATATTATTGTTGGATTGTGTTTTTGTGTTGCATTCAGAATCAGGTCAAATTTATTTGTAATGAATAAAACAATAAATATTACTTTTAAACAATTAATTAATTTAAACAAAAAACAAAAAAAAAACAGGAACAAATAATTTGTTCTTTTTTTTTTAAAATTCTACACAAAGAAAAAATTCATTCCAAATGAGATGACAGAGTTTTAGTATAAAAGCATTAACAAAAAATTAAAAATTTAAATAATATATTTAATGACAAACATAAAATTAAACAATTAAATAAATATTTTTTTTTTGGTTTCGGTATATTCTTTCGAAAAATGAAGTGAAAAGTTTTAATAGAAAAATTGTACCTACAAATTGAAATCTAAAATTAAAAATTTAAATACTTTTTAGTCGAAATACAATTCTAAAATTAACAAGAAATTAAATAATTAAAATTAAATTTGAAAAGTAAATTGTTGTTTTTTTTTTTTTCTTGTTCATTTCCACTCTTATAATGGAGCATAGGAGGGTCATTCAATAAGTCATTTATTATTCATATTTGACTTAACTTAAATTTCTGGTATCATTTGATTTCATTAGCCATTGATTACAATGACTGTACCTATTGTACAAGTTTATATAATAAGTAAATATTTTATATTTGGGCGCCATCTATTATCTTATATAAGAATTATTTTATAGAAATCAATAATAAAGTATTATTAATAGTATATTAATGTATAGTATTATAAAATTATAATTTATTTAAGCTATTCTTAAATTTAGTACGATTGTATATTAATTGTATTAGTAATACAAATCAACTTTAATGTTTTAAAAATTATTTAACGTCTATAATTAATAATATATCGATGTTTAAATCATGAGTGTGTAATTAGTATTTACAAATAATTTTATGACGTTTTCATTTTATGATAATTTGACAATTTATGACGGTTTGACAGTTAATGATATTAATCAACATTTCAATTTTATAACTATTAAAATAAATATTTTTATTTATAGAACAAAAATAAATCTGAATTAAATTATGGAATTTTTCTTTTATGAAACATTAAATAGAGAGAAAAAAAAAAAACAAGAGATTTATATCTATTAGATATTTTTTTAAAAAAATATTTTCAAATAATATAGATTGTTTATATTAATTATTTTAATAAAAAATATAATATAATGTAAACTTTCATTTTAGAGATTATTTAGGAAACCATTAAAAAAATACACCGATCAAAAAAAAAAAAAAGAAATAACAAAAAAATGCAAACAGTTGAAAAAAAAAATTTTTTTTAAATGCTAATAATGAACTTTAAATGGTTAATTTTTTTTTTTTTTTTTTATAAAAAATTTTTAATTAATTTTCTTACTATTTTATATATTTTTTTTTTAATTTCAAAATGCAATAATTGATAATATGTATATAAAATATTTGAATATCTGCTTGTTTTGTTAAAATGAAAAGTTTTTTTTTTTTTTTAACTAAGGCATTTAAAGGATAACTAATAACAACATGTATGTATTATATATGAAATTTGGAAAATGATGATAAAATAAAAAAGAAAAAAACAAAGAAAATTTTTTTTTTTTTTTACTACACTACTATCTCATTTCAAAATTCTGAAATGAATTTAAAATGAGATTTTTTTAATGGGTATTTTTATGTTATTTGTTATATTTATTTTCTGTTTTGGTATTTTTTTTTTTTTGTTTTTTTTTTTTTGCTGTCAAATAAAGTACGTACCCTCATGCCCTGCATACGGGACATGGCACGTAGAGGTCTCAGTGCTCTTAATGTTCGCATAGTTTTGAAGGCTTGAATACCACCGGCTCCAGCAAGTGAAGCGACAAAGTTGATAAGCGATACCTGAACATTTTATTTTTTATACATTTTGTGTTTTTAAATTTGTATTAAAAAAAAAAAAAAAAAAAAAAAAAAAAAAGTAATTTTTTTTTTTTAAAAAAGAAATTGTGTGTAAAAAAATTTTCCACAATTTTAGTGAATAAATTTTTTCATAATTTCATTATACAAATTTTGTACCATTTTTTATTATTTCATTTGATTTTTTGATTTTGATAAAAGAAGAGAGAAAAGAAAAATATATTATTAATATTAACGTAAAAAAAAAATAAGTTTTGTATTCATATTATTAATTTTTTTTTTAAATATTTAAATTTTAATTAAGTAAAAAAAAAAAAAAACTTATAAATTTTATTTAAAAATAAAATATAAAAAAATAAATTACAAAAAAAAAGAAATATTAAAAAAAGAGCAAATATCAAATAAAAAAAAAAATAAAAAAACTAACTTAAAACATAGAATTCCGACAAACTTTTATATCGTTAGTCATTAGATTTAATATAGAGCTAAACATTTTTTTTTTTTGTAATTAAGGGAGAGGCAAAAAAAAAAAAAATTTGTTAATAAAATACAAATACCACAAAAGTATTTTAATACTTTTCATATACTGAGGTCTTGATTTGCGTATATAGATAGGTTTTAAAATTTTAGTCACGTTACGTTAAATAATAATTTACGTAAAATACGTTAAATTTAATAATTTGGTATAACAAAAAGTTGTGTTATAATAATGTAAATACGTGTTTTTTTTTTTAAATTTGATATTGCGATTTTTTTTTTTTTTTATGTCAATTAAAAAATATAAAATAATAAATTAGAGTAAGTAGTTATAGTCTTTAATTTTTATGTCACAAAATTTTTATTATTCAATGAATGAATGTTGTGCTTCCCGTATAGTGAATTTCGCATAAGAAATTCTTGTTCCAGAAAAACAATTCTTTTAACAATTCTTCATATTTCAGAAGCAATGCAATTCACTACATATACATATAAACATTTAAGCAGTAGCAATTTTTTTTTTTTGTTTTTAGAAAGTGATCCGGGCGAAATGTTTTAAAAAATAATGAAATTTACAGAAGATGAAATATTTATAGTTACAGATACAGAGATATAAGTATATATGAAGTAGATATTTGTTTTTTTTTTTTTTTTGCATAGAGAAGCATCAACAATTTAGAAAAATTTGAACAACTTTGTTACGAAATCAATTCAACAACCAAATAATGTAAAAAAAAGATATTTATATGATATTCGATGTAAATTTCAATTTACTTGTCCTAATTATATAATTTTGAATAAAGATTAAAATTTAAAGATATAAATTTTTCTTAGACACACACATATATACTATAGTAATAGAAAAATAGATTTTTATTAGCAAATCGTTGAAGAAGAACAAATCAAATCGAGGCCCGATTGTATATGAAATTTATTTACAAAATTATTAAATAAGAATATATTAAGTTAAGTGTGCCAGTAAAAACCGTTAAAATTTTATTTTATTATAGATAATTTCTTGTGCCTAGTTTATAACGTAAAAAGAAAATTCTAATCCTATATTCTAAAATAAAATATTTTATCCTATAATTTGTTAATACTAATAAAAGAAAATTTTTATTGAAACTTTTTAAATAAAAACTTTTCCTACATATAAACTTAAACATTTCTCTTTAAAAATACTATATATAATATTTCTATTGAAGCTTCATTGATATACATATGTAAATAACTAATATCTATATACATATAATATATAAATATATACTATATAAATATATACTTAAACATCCTTTTGTACGTATTAGGACACATATATAATACAACTGTTTTCATGCGATTTTTATTTAATTTTACCAAAGACTATACACATTTATACACACTATATATATATATATATATGTATAAATGTGTGTAGTATAGTCTTAATTTTGATGCGATCAACTTAATTTCGATAGGAAAATATTCTTTTATAGAAAATTCTTAAAATTTAATAAGAAACTTAAAAAATATATAAATTTATATTTTGTTTATTGGGATTTTTAGAAAATTATTATAACTGTAAATAAAAAAAAACAAATGATTACACTTTTAAACAAATTATTACACTTTAAATTCAATAATGGATTAGACAAGTAGTATACGCGTTTTTTTTTTATACGCATACAAATTTTATCGATTTTTCTGAAAAATTATAAATTATCAGTTTTATATACATACAGTATACACAGTGGATCAAAATTCAAAAGATTAATATATTTATATATAGTTTTATAATTTTAATAATATATATGTAATCAATATCTTTCAATATTTTAAATAATCACATCATTATATAAAAAAAAAAAATATTATAAATGAAGTAAATATTATAAATGAAGAAGAAAGTTCATTATTTTCTTACAATAATAAACAAATTAACAAGAAAAGTGTACATAAAATACCGTATGATTAACTGTAGCACAAAATTTTGCATATAATTTTTCATTATTTTAATTATTATCCAAGTTTTAAACCAATTTTAAGTTTTTTTTATGTTTTATCACGTGCTTGATTTTTAGTTTTTTTTTTTTTTTTGGAAAAGTATATTTTTTACGTCATCAAAGGACTTTAGTTGTATATATTTTTATATATGTATATATTTCTAAATATTTAATAAATATTTAAAGCATAAATAGATATTTTGTTTGTATAGAAATTGAAAAAAAAAAAAAAAATAGAAAATAAAATTTACACAAAAATAGTTTAAACAAAAATTGAAACAAAAACCATGTAATTAAACACAGAATAAATTTAAAATATATAACAAAAAAAAGAGAAACTTTTTAGCTTTTTTTTTTTTTTTTATATAAATATATAAAATATACAATAATTGGACGAGTTTTACAAGAAAAGTTTTTTTTTTTTCATATATATATATATAGGGTAAGTTTCACAGTAATTTTGCATGTTAATATTTATAGCCAAAAAATATACCTAAAAATAAAATAAAAAAAAATATAATTATAGCTACAAATATAGAAAAAAAAAAAAGATTGTTAAGATAAATAGATCATTAGTTTTTTTTTTTTTTTTTTTTAAACATTTATAAAAATTCTTGTAAAATATTCTAATTAATATAAGTTTTTTTTTTGTATCCCAGCGATTTGAATTCCATTAAATTTATAAAATTAGAATATATATTTAATTATATAATAAAATAATTATACTTTAAAAATTAAAAAAAATGTTTTTTTATTTGTATCTGAAAAAGTATATATAAATAGAATATAAATATGAATAATTTATTATTGAAAATATCTAATTAAAAAAAAAAAAAAATCCTAAAATTACATTATATTTTTTTTATATAAAAATTATTTGAAATATTGAAAATAAATTCACTGGGATAATCTTTTATATATATTATATATGTATTATTTATAATTATTATATATATATATATATATATAATTATATATATTATACATTTTTTTAAAATTACAATTAAAAGTTAATAGAAAAACATTGAAGGCACACTTCTCCATTGCTTTACAAAGGACAACATTTATATATAATTAAAATATGTATATATTTATGTATACTATTACAAAATATTTTTTGAAAGACATTATGAGGTAAATTATAAAATTACCTCATATATATATAATAATTATTTTTTTTTTTTTTTTACAGTTGACCACCTTTTTTAAAGGTAAAAACTACTTACTCTCATACCCTCCCATCTAGAAACAGCCCTTAAAGGTCTTAAAGCACGTAACGTTCTCATTGAACGCATACCTTGGCTGTCACCAAATCCGAGCATTATACCAGCCAAATTAAATAATGATAGCTATATTGGTTAAAAGTTGTTTTATTTAAGAATCATTTTGATTCTATAAAAAAAAAATGTTTGTAGAAAAGATGGTAAACCTCGAAAGTAATGCAAAAAAAAAAAAAAAAATAATACAGAAAATAATATTTTGATTGACTTCAAAAATATTACCTTATACCATATATTTTGTTATTAAAGTAACAATCAATTTAAATCCTATTTAATAATAATTAATAAAATGATTAAAAAAAAAAAAAAAAAAATAGTAGCAAAATATTACAATAGGATTTGAAGAAAATAAATTTTTGAAAGAACAAGCACCCTTCATTTATTATTTTCTGGTTTTTTTTTTTACACTAAATTGAGACCATCTTTTTTGTTTTAATATAATTTATTTTTTTTTTAAATTGTAAAATATTTAAAATTCCTAAAAATATTGTTTGTGTGTTTTTCTTTTTGTTTTTTTTTTATATATATATAATATAGATATAGTTGATTACATATTCTTTGTCGGTTCTTAAAAAAATACTTAGTAAAAATTAATTTTAAAACTTAAAATAAAGAATACGAAAAAAAAAAATTAAATTAAATAATACTTAAGAAAACAAAAAAAAAAAAAAAAAATTAATATGAAAAAAAATTATATTTGATTTTAATATTTTATCATTAATCACTTTTATAATTGATTTAACTTGATATACGGTTAACTTACCATTACAATAACAAAATCAAGCCAACACCATGCGTTCGTAAAGTAAACTTTGAAGCCTAAAGCCAAAAATTTTATTAACATTTCTATGAAAAATATCACTGTAAATATTCTGTCCATATAATATAGGATATCTTGTAATATTGGTCGATGGGGAAGATGAACATCCTCTAGAGCCTAAAATTTAATTTGAAACATATTAATTTTTTTTAAATATTTAAAACTTGTATTTTACACACATATTCAAAAATATATTTTTTTTTACCCTTATAACTCATATTATATTATATAATAATATAATTAAATATTATATATATTAAGTTTACTTACCAAAGCTAAACTACTTAGTAAAATCAATGTAATAACAGCTGTTTCAAAATATTTATTTTCAATTAATTGAAAAGTTTTCAGTCGAAGATTACCCCATCCTTGCCAAAATGGTGAATCTTCATCACCGGCCAGGAATGGAAATTTTACATAATATGAATCTGGGCAGCAATCAGCTGGATATTCATCTAATATTACTTCACCATCATGCGCATGTATAATAATATCACCATCTAGTGCACCTTCTTCACCTTCACCTTCTTCATCGCATTCTTCATCTAAACCTAAATCTTCTTTACTAACATCACGTTTTTCTTCACCATCTATTGTTTCAGCGCTACCCTTATGACTTTCATCCTTGAATGGTCGGTTTTTATGGCTACCATATGAATTAATGCTGGCAGTGTCATCGTCCTGCAAGGACAAACCTCTATGGTTTAATTCGTGTTCCAGTCTATTATCTTGGTGGTTAATCGAATTTCCAATCATCTTAAAATGAAATTATTGAAAAAAAAACAAAATTAAAAAATTAATTATAATTAAATTTCATTATTTATTTATTTTATATTATATATGTATTATATAGGAAAAAATTTTTTACCGCTGCATTATTTAATAATTTTCCTTTTTTTGATTTGTTATTTTTTAGATCACCATGTATTGTAAATTCCATTCCATCACCAATTGCCACTTCCAATTGATTTTGTTCTTTTGCACCTTTTTTTAGAAGTCCATCAGCCAGGATGTCATCGGGTCCTAACTCGAACTCATTATCACCATGTTCTGCAGATATACAACGACAAACCCCCTTGCCTATCGTATCCGTTTCGTTTTATATATTTTTTTTTTTTTTTTTATATACATATACATAATATACAAATTTGTTTTTTTTTTTTCAATTAGATATCAAACAAAAATTTGGTTTGAATTCATTCCATTGCAATAATGTATTCGAATTAAAAAAATTTTTATTTTTTTTTTATTTTGGCATAATATATATATATTTTATTGTAATTTGACGAAACGGAGTGATGAGCATTTACGAAAGAAGGGGGCCAAATTCATGTCAAGAGCGATATTACAATTTTCAAAATTTGAAATTTTTGTAATTTGATTATAACCACATCAAATAATGGTGCCAATATAAAATAACATTTTTTTTTTTTTTTTATTTTTTTCTTTTTTTTTTTTTGTAAATAATTACATAAATAGCAACAATTAGAAGATTTACAAATCAAAATTAAAATAATGGCATTCAACATACGAGAAAATAAATTAAAGAAACAACAAAACTGTATATATATATAATTAAAATTAAATTGAATATAGTAACAATACATAAGAGTTTAAATACTATATATAACTATATAATATGTATATATATAGTAGAAAATTGGGTAAAAAAAAAAAAGAAAATTTTGAATTAATCAAAATAAAGGGGAAATAAAATTTTAAGGATCATATTCAGAATAACAAAAAAAAAAAAAAAAAAAATTCAGATTCGTCATCAATATAAAATATGCATACATACATACATATAGAATTAAATATTTGTATAATATGTAAAATTTGTCAAGATCATAAATTGAATGCATTTAAGCACAAAATTATAGTTATTTCATTTTTTAAAACATATTATTTTAATGTTTAATATACATATATAAAAATTATATATGTATAAATAGAAGGGGTTTGTTTTTTTTGAAAAACATTTTAATAAGTCTGTTTTTTTTTTTTTTATTTTATTTATGTTGCAATAATGGACCAAAAAAAAAAAAACATCACAATTTTAAATTATTAAATTTTTGAAAATGTTGATTTTATTTTGAAATCGAATTATTGCTCTTTGATTTTGTCGTTTGGATATATCTAAGATTAAATTAAGAAAATTTTTTTTTTTTGCACAAAAAAAAAATTTTCATAATTTTTTTTATAAAATAAATTTTTAAAATAACGAAATTAATACAAAAAAAAAAAAAACAAAAACTTAATACTAAAACACTAATGAATGGGGAGCTGACTTAATAAATGTTTTAAAAATATATATATATATATATATGTATATATATATATAGAAAATTAAATAATTTGAAATATGAATTTCAATCTAATATAATATATATGTATAAGTTAAAATAATTATAATCTACCACTAATAATATAATTAAAAATGTTTTGATATACTTTTTATTAAATATATAAATTAGTAATATTATATTAATAAATTAATATCTACTTTTAGTATTTTTTTTTAAGTTATTATAAAAAAATAAAAATCCAAACTAATGTCAAGTTATATAATATCTATGTATATACTGTTTTTTTTTTTTTTTTACTAATTTAATTATTTACTATATATATATATAGAAGTATTTAAAATACAAAGTAATTTTTATTATTTTATTATTAATTGTATTAATATACAAATAAATCATATTTTATACAATTTCTTTTCTTTGGAATGATGACATTCTCTCTTCAGCACAATTTTCGTTAATTGTTTTTTTGTCTATATACTACATTGCATTGATTATTTTCCAACTAATTCTGCAAATATTTAAAAATATCTTAACAGCAATTTTTTACAACCTAAAGTTTGGTATGGTTTAAAGGATAGTTTTGACTGACTTAGTTTTGAATGACTTTTGAAATTTTCCACCCATTCTCGTATAATAAAAAACAATTTTTTTTGAAAAAAATTTAATATCTAATTTTTATATATTACTATCCGATGATGAAATTTTTATTAATACTTATTAATTAATATATATATATGTAATATTAAAGAATTATTAGTTTTGTTTTAAATAATACTCGACAATTGAGGTAAATATAAAAAAAAAAAAAAAATTAATATGAATTGTATCGTATAATAAAATTACAAACTATTTGTGGGCAGATTGGCTGTAAGTTAAGATATATGCTTTAAATATTGGCATCTTATTAATATATATCAATATAGTTAATTTTTCTTTTATTATTAGTAAATATTTTCTGTATAAATTAAGTCAAAAAGTCTGTTTATATATTATAGTTCGAATACATAAAACTACTGACCTTGAACTCAAATAAAATTTTATCAAATTAAAATTAAGCTGGAACTCATATTTTTGTTTGAAATTTTTATATTTGAGCTCAGGGTCAGTTTTATACATACAAGAAATTGGGTCGAATGTATAAAATTAAGCTAAAAATCTCACTTTTTCAAACAACAGTTATGAGTTCAGATATAATTAAATTGTTTAAAAGAGTAATAATTGAGTTCAAGCTTAGCTTTATCGATACCATCCATTAATTAATGATTAAATTTGAATAATGAAAAAAAAAAGAAGAATACAATTTTTTAAATTATATATAAATTAATTAATTCTTTTTTTTGAAGTTATACAATTCATTTGGTCTCAATGCATTTTTACTAAAATAACTGAAGACTGAAGAGAAAAATTTATGTTACTTTTTTTTTTTATATTAAATTTAACACACCTTACCGTTTTTATATTATATTTTATAATATATTTCTTCTTGATATTAATGAAAATTACTTAAAATTGTTATATTAAAATTTTTATTATTAAAAATGGCATAATATCCAAAAAAAAAAAATATCTTGTTCTCATTCTATAGAAAAAAAATTTTTTTTAATTTTTTTTATTAACAGCTTTTTTTAAAATTTCTCTTACTTTTACGTTATACTTTGCATTTAGAATACTTCACTAAAATTTTACTAATTTATTTATTTATTTTATTAAATTTTTTTTACTTCTAAAAATTAAATCAACTCCTTGTTACAATAAATACTTAAGAAATAATAAAAGGGAAATTTAATAACATTAAAATTAAATAAATAACTAAACAAAAAAAAAAAAACAACAACAAATAATTAAATATATAAATAAAATAAAACAAAAAAAAAAAAATCTTAATTAAATAAATATAAAATTAGTTAAAAATTAGCTAATTGTTTTACAAATACAACATCAATATGGAAGGGTAAAATCCACTGTTTTACTTTAATTTTTTAATATCACAATAAATTATGATTTTATAACAAGTACAAAATGATTTTATCATTAAATTTTTTATATAACGATATATTTATATACACATAATCTATCTACGAGTATTACGCAACCAAAAAATAAATAAAATAAAATAAAATATATATAAATAAAATTTATTTTGTGTTTTTATTTTTTAATATAATTTTAATATAAAATATAATTTAATAAATTACAAAAAAAAAAAAAAAACTTTAATTTTTGTTTCTTTTAAAATATAAAATTTTATAAAAAAATTTTTTTTTTTCAATAATTCCATTCAATAAAACCATTTTTCAATGAAACCATTAGGAAAAATTTATTTTTGAAAACAATCTATTATAATTCGCTTTTAAATTGGTTTGGTTGGTTTTATTGAAAGATGTAAAAGAGGAACGGTGTAAACATGATTTCCACTCTATCAACGTGTGAAATTTTAATCCACTAAACACCACTTCCCTTTTTGATGAAATAAAGGGTTAGACGACCTTAAATCCTATTGTACTGATTAGACAAAGAAAGATTCTGCTATAAAGCAATAATAGGTTTAAGGTTTGTATAGGAATGTAATGAACTAAGAAGTTGACATTCTCCTTAAACTTTTACTATACTACTTTAACTATCCTTAAACTTTGACAACTATAACTAATCACATTTTGAATAGATAACTTAAATAAATATTTTTGGGAAGTTTGGTTTTAAGGGTTAGTATCAAGTATTAATGCGATATTTCCAGAAAAACTTAAGGGTATATTCATATGGGATGCATGCTCTTCCTTTTGCAGATTTAAGAAGCAAAAAAATTTTTGCATCCGCTGTACGATACAAATAAAAAGAATATTATTCAAACGTCAAAACGTCTTTTTTTTTTTTGTTTTGTTTGGCTTGGAATAATGTCAAAACAAGAAAAAAAAAAAATTTCGCCAGGCAAAATATGTCAAAATGAAAATTTGTCGCTTACGTGCAGCCTATAAATGAGAGGATGCATGTTGAATGCAAAATATGCATGAATGCATGTGAAAGTATCCTAATTGTATTTATTTAAAAGTAGTATTTATTTATAAATTTTTACATATAATGCGAATTTTAATTTAAAAAAGTTAATTATTTTTGATATGACTTTAAATTTAAGTTAAATTCATTTTTAGTAAATATAATTATTAATAATTTTTCTAAATACGAGATAATTTATTAACATTATTTTGATAGTTATTTGTAATATATTAAATTATTAAAACTTAAAAAATCAAATAAAAAAAAAACAAAAATAAAAAAACTAAAAAAGAAAAGAAGCTTGCCTATACCTCTGATATACTTTTATCATTTGAACATATTTTCGTTCATATTGTAAAGTAAAAATAAAATAAAATTTCAACAACATATAAATAAACTTATTAATATAATAAAATATTAATTATTTTATTTACTTTTAAATTACAATTACAATAATTAATTTAATTACGATATTTGGATTTTCTATATATAGTTTTAAATTTTAATAGATTTTTTTCTAAATAAAATAGTAAAGAAAATTTTTTATTTTTTCTAAAATAAAATATACTAATATTAAAATTCAATTTTATAATACCTACTGTATAAATAAAAAAAAAAACTATATATATACAAAATATTTATATATAGAGAAATTTAATTTATTATATATTATGTATTTAATGATGTTTCATGTTATTTTGTATTTTATCTAAAAATTTATTTACGAATTTTTGGAATTGAATGGAGTACTTTATAATACGGAAAACTAAAAACGTAGAAGAGTATATGGCCACTAAATCGAAATCGTGAGCAGCAGAAATTTAAAAATCGAAAAATATAAGTTTTATTATATATATGTATTGGTAATGTTATAAGATTTTATTTTTATTTGTATGTATTATGTTTGTGATGACCAAAATTATTTTCCGAATTTTTTTTGGAAAAGTTTACATAAAGATAGTGAAACAATTTCACAAAAAATTTGTCGCATTTTTCGTTTTTTTTTAAATTACCTATTTCAAACTTTTTACTTAAATATCGAAACTTACAAAAAAGTTAATTTCTGTTTGTGGATTCTGTTAATTTCAGATTACAATGGTATAAATTACCGTATATAATATCGTAATTTAAATTCTGCAATTTAAAGTTTTTTTTTACATTTTGAGTTGAAATTATGCAATATTGCAGCTATTGATGATTATTAATTTTTTTCATATACCATGCTTTTCAATATATTAGTATCATAATACATATATAAAAAAGAAAAAATCAGATAAAAGAAATCGAATATCATTTAAAATTTTAATAAAATTAAAAGTGAAATAACAAAATAGTAAAAATTCATAAAATAGAAATTTATCTGAACAGAAATCATCAAATTTTATATTAACTTAAAAACGAAATACGATTTTAAAGGATTATGTGTCGGAATCGATTATCGAAACAAAAAATTGTTTTAAATCTATATTTTAATGTTAGCAAATAATAATTTAGACTCGAGGAACGAAATAAAAATTAATATTGAAACATTTTTAGAGTCGTTATAGAAGTATTCTATAATGTTTAAAAATATTTTTTGTTCGAGTTAATTGAATGTTTCATTTATCATTTGCCCAATCTTTAACAGTTTGACGTGCACCTGAATGAATACGAGAAGAACGAAACATGATATAAACGATCAATAATTATGCCTGTCCTAAATTGCAACAACAAAAAAACAAAACGTTCTACAGTATTTGTACAAAACAAAAAAACAGATTCGTTCCTACAGTATTTGTTGTTCGTATTTATGTATATGTACTTAATATTAAAAAAAAAAGCGCGTAAAACAAATTACATATATGCCATATTTATATTTTAAAAACTATACAGTTTAACTTATTTAAACTTAATTCATGTTTAAGTTAATTGAACTTAATTCGAAATTGAAATTTTTAAATTTTGGTTTGGTTAAAAATATGTTGTTGAATTTTTCAAAATAAAAAATATGTGCGTTTTTAACTATAAATATATAATTAATATAAACTACAATAGAATTTAAAAAAAAAAAAAAATATTTCAAAACTGTTTTAAAATGATTTTTATTTTTACTATATATGAAAGAAATTTAAACAAAATTAAATTGAAATGAATATTCCAAAAAAAAAAAAAAAAAAAAAAAACTAAATTTTTTAATTATTTTCTTAAAACATGAATGCGATTTTTATATGCAGAGGTAAGTTTTTGCGAATGATATATTTTATTACATATTAAATATTTTTCGTATAAATTATTTTTATGTCGTATATATATTATATATATATAATAATTAAAAAAAAAAAAAAAAAAAAAAACATATATACGAAAAGCAATTTATATAAAATATTTATGCGAATAATATTTAATTGTACATTTCGTATTATTATGTATATATTCTTATAGTTTTGTTTTTTTTTTTTTTTTTTTTAACAATATTTAAATTTAAATTTGGTTTTAACAAAGAAAAACAAGTGGATAAAAACCTTCACTCCATATCCAACTGATGTGATTGGTCCTCTCACCTGGCGGTTGATCGCTTATTTGATTTGTCAATTTATTACGTATCGATTTGAAAAAATTTATTACTAAATTTTTAATCCATTTTTTAAAACGTGATATTCTATTAAAGGCTTCAGCGATTTTATTTGTATCGTTATCGGCAGCTGGTGCTGCTAAACTTGATGAACCAAAATTAGACAAAAGCAAAGCTAAGAAAAGATTCAGTACCTAAAAAATAAAAATTTATTTTTTAATTTTTGTTTTTTTTTTTTTTGAAAATTGATTTTATCTATTTGGTACATTGTTTTTTGTTTTTTTAATGTAAACTTTTTTTAATTATTATTATTTTATTACATTATTTTGAATATATGATTTAAAAATATAATTTTTATTGAATTTTTTATTTTTAAGTTGATAAAACTAAATTTATAATATATATTAAAAAAAAAAAAAAATATTAAATAAAAAATACTTACGACCAAATTTCCAATAACAACAGTTGCTAAAAAAAATGGAATGCATGAAAAATCACCCACATGCATACAATCCCACATTGATTCGATCCATTCTCCACATAAAACACGAAAAACGATCATAAATGAATGCATGAAATCTGTAAAATTCCATCGAGGTAGTTCACCACCAGCAAATTTATCTTGATGATCTATATTATTATTAATAAAATATTAAAAATATATTAATATTTTGAAAATTGAAGATATTTAAATTTATTTATTTTTTTTTTTTTTATTAATTAAAATTTTTCACAATATTTTTACGTTTAGATATTAGGTATTAGATTATTATTTTTAAATATTTTCTTATTTGAACGCGTCTTCTAAAAACTCGTTTGGGTACAGGTATTAGATATGTATGGTAATAAAGTATTAAATAAATTTTCTTTAATTAAAAAATTAAAAAAAAAAAGAAAATTTAATCTGTTTTATTTATTACCATTAATTAATATTTGAACATTTTTAATTCTTAGTTTAAGTTTTAGTTGTATATGCAAAATATTTACGATAGGGAAAAATTAATATTTTATTAAAAAAAAAAAATATTTGATTAATACCCCATTTCGTGTTATAAAATTCTTTAGTCAATTTCAGTTAAAAGATGTGCTGTAAAATGAAATTCACAATATGTGAACCCTGATTTTACGATATGTATTATTTCCACCGGTATAAATTTTATTTCAATCAATTTTCACAAAATATTTATTTTCAATCCAATCCAAACCAATCCAATTTGATAAGAGTTGGGTTATTAGATTGGAACCCCCAACTGAAATAATTTTTGTATATTTGTATTTATATAAAGACATGAAAGACAGGTAGGCATAAAAATCAATATTTTGTGATATACATAATATCGAAAAAAAAAAAAAACACATCTTCATCTTTATATTGTGAAATATTTTAATTAATAATTTTTTTTTTTTTTTTATATTTAAAATAAAAGCTTCAAAGCATTTAGAAATATTAAAACACAGAATTAAGCAAAATAATATAAAGATAAAAGACATAGATTTAATAGAAAATTAATTTAATAGAAAATTAACTTTAAACTTAAGGTAAATTTAAAAAAAAAATGTTATATTAACATATGTGTGACTTTATATATATCAAAATAAAAAAATAAAAAATTTAAATTAATATGACAACTACAATATGAAAACACTATATGAACATGCAATTATTATACATCACGTAAATAATATAAAATAAAACTAAATAGATTTTTTATACAATATTTTAATAATGAATATTATAAATAATAAAAATTGGATAGAAGTTTATGTTGTTTATTAAGAAAAATATAAAATTAATTATTAAAAATAAATAAAAAAAAAAAACTTTTTATTTTTTACCTCAGTTTATTTGCGTTTTTTTTTTTTCATTTTAAATTAAATGGTTTGTGTAAATATTTTACGTTTTTGTTTTGTTTGTTTTTGAAATAAAAGCGCTTTAATTGTTCATTACTCCTAATATACTATAAAATAATTTTAAGATATAATTTGAAACGAGAAAATACTAAAAGTTTCTTAAAGTGTTTTTCAAAAAATTAAAAAAAAAAAAAAAAAAATGTGTTAATAAAATCTAAAAAATATTGTGGGAATTTTCATATCATTATATTACATATACGGTGTTGGGTTATCCCAGAATTTATGACATTTATTTTTAATTTTTATGATTGTTTTGTATAATGACTTTTTTTTATGATATAATCAATAATTTTGTATTGTATAAATTCAATCTTAAATCGAAAAATTTTGATTTAATTTAATTTTATAAATTTAAAATTATTATACTTGATACAAATGTAACAAATGTATAAGTGTTTCATTAATTGAATTATAGTGATCTAAAACAATGAAAATTTTTGTTTTTATTTAAATAATTTCTTAATAATTAGGAATTTTAAAAAGTTTTTATTCTAAATAATTTATACAAATGATATTTTATATTTTTTTTTTATCATTTAAGGTATCATCTCGGTTATAAGTTTCAAAACAAATTCTTTATTCATCATAACCTTTATTAAAAACAAAACATTGAAACCTAAAAATATGCAAAAAAAATTTTGAATCATATTTCTCTGTTATCTGATACCAATTTCAATTGCAATGTGCTAAGTCAGCAATAAGTAAAAAAATTAATTAAAAAAAATCATGAGTATACTCGGTGATATTTTCTAGAATAGTCTCCAATAGTTATTCCAATTAAAATAATGAGATTAATTTTAAGAATTGAATTGAAGAATTGAATTTTTACAAAATGTATATTAATTTATTTTTTATATATTTTTTAAGATCTCTGGAGTTTTTATGTTAGTTTTAAAGAATTTTAACTCTATTATTAGTTAATAATTATGATATATTAAGTAATATAATTATATTATAATATAAGTATATATTTATTTTACTTATATATACCTATTGAACACCTATTATATTTAATTATAATATAACATAAAAGTATAATACTATACACATTTAACAAAAGAATCTCTTTAGTTCAGTTATAAAAACCATGAAGTTTTTAAATCTTCTATTCCTAATACTTAAAAAAAAAAAAATTTTTTTTTAATTTTATTATTAATATTTTTTAATATTTATGTAAAAATAATATGAATTAAATTAATAAATTAATAATAAAAAACAAAAAAAAAAAACATTGATATTGGAAAAATAGTTTACATTGAAATAAAAAAAAAAAAAAAAAAAATTACAAAAATTTTAAAACACTTAAACAGACATTTTTGTGTATACTTTTTTTTTTTGGTTTTGTTTTATTTCAAAAAAAAAAAAAAAAAACATTGATTGCATTTATTACACGAATGTTATACAACTTTCATATACATTTATGCGAATTCTTTTAAATTTTTTTGTTCAAATATCATTTTCTTACCGGTATAATTTTTTCCAAAAAGTTGCATTCCCATAACGGCAAATATAAAGATGATTATACACAACACAAATGTTAGATTACCTAAAGCGCCCATAGTTCGGCCCATAATTGAAATTAATAAATTCAGTGTCGGCCAAGATTTTGCTAGTTTAAATACTCGAAGCTATATATGCATTTAAATTTATGTGTACATAATTTATATGTATTGATTTATTTTAATAAATAAAAAAAAATAATAAATATTTTTTTTTTTTTTTTTTTTTAAGATTATGTACATATTTATTTGCAAACAATTTTAGATGATTCGAATTATTTTTTATTCAAGTTGAATTTTGTTTTGTTTTGTTTTTTTTTTTTTTTTGCAATTTTGATGAAATAATAAGATGTTGTATTATTTTTAAGAATATACATAATTGGAATATATAGCATTCATTCATCGTTCAAAGCCGGGCAAAGCAATTTATTATATGTATATATATTTTGATTATTTTTATATTATATATAGATGAGTATTATAAAATAAAAAAATAAATAAAAAAAAAAAAAAAAAAAAAGAGAAGAAAGAAGTATATTAAATAAGTAAATAAGTTTTAAAAAGAATGAATAATATGTATATACATAATATAATAATATATATATATATTTTTTAAATAAAAATATTACATACAACTTACATAAACAAAAAAATAAAAAAAAAAAGTTGTGCTTAATTTACATTTTGATAAAACATTTACATTTTGACTGTGGTCCATATGTGGTCAATTGTCATATATCATGTCTATAAATACTAGCGTTTAAATTACGAAATAAATAAATTTTATTAGTTTTTTTATTATTCGAATTCGTTTTAATTAAAACATTGAAATGTCATTTTTTTTTTTTTGTTCCATTTGAGTTTGTCGTTCAGTCAAATATTAATTAATTTTAATAACGTTATACATATAGTATTAAAATATTTTCTGCTGAACCGCGCCTCACATTTAAATATTAAATAAGTTAACTGCTTATTTATTTTATTGTGAATTTTATTTAGGGTATCCGGGCCAGATCATACTTAATTTGTTAATTCAAATTTTTAGTCAGCTTAATTATTTTTGTTCTTTTCCACTCTTATAACGAGTATGGGTCATCTACTAAATCATTTATTATTCATATTTGACTAAGCTTTAGTTTTTGAAATTAATAGATTCAATTAGCCGTTACAATTATTTGACTGTATTTACTTATAATATTAAATATTCGTAAAGTTAGTAATCTGTTTTTTTTTATTTTTTGTTGTTTTTCCCCTTGCGATTCCTATAAGGAGCAAAGGACATCCCTTAAGTCATTTAGTATATTCATATTTATTAAGCTTCAGCTATGTAAATCATTAATTTCCCTAAGCCGTTGATTATTCGGCTGTAATCTGTTTATTAGTACTATTATAAAATGGCCACAGTCTCAATGTCATTTTAAATGATTTTTTATATGCAGGCAAGTTTTTTTTTTTTTCTTTTAAAAAATAAAAGAAAAAAATTTTTGTCAACTAAATTCTAATTTTTTGTTTTATAAATTTATAATATAGTATTCATTTTTTTTTTCTTTTTGTTTTTTATTAAATTTTGATTAAAAACTAAATTTTCCTAATCATTCCAATTAATATTTTATTTTTTGCAAAGTTTCTATTAGAAAAATTATAATTATTTAATATTAATTTAAAAAATAAACTAAATACTACATAAATATTGTTCAGAAATTAGGTATTATTAAGTCCTAGAAAGATTTTTGGTTTTTTTTTGTTTTTTTACTAAATTTTCTAAAGTAAATAAAAAAAGAATATTATTACAATATACATAGAATATAATTGAAGTATATTAAAAATCTTCTATATAATATATATATTTGTTAATTATTTTAAATTATATGTGGTGCTTTTGTAATTGAACTTTAAGTTTTATGTTGTTTTTTTTTTTTTTTTTTTTTCTTAAAGCATATAAATTCGCATTTATTAAATATATATATATAAAAAAGGTATAAAAATAAAATTTTCATTCAAATATAATTAATAAGTGGGGATAAATTATAGGCCAGCATAAATAACTAATTTAAATATTATGTACTTTGAAAAAAAAAAAAAAAAAAAAAAGAAGTTTATTACAAGAGTTTAATAATTTATTTTAATAATGTAATTAATTATATATTGTTTTTCAAAATTAGTATTGAATGGATGGTATTGTAATAATAATATAAATTATAATACAGAAAAAGGAAGAAAAATTGAAATTCATATATATATTTTTTTTTTTTTTTTTAAATTGAAATATCAGCTAAAAGATTAAATGCGAGAGTTAAATATATATATATATATTTTTTTTTTTTTTATATTATTGCATTTGCATCGCAATTTATATAATTCGCAGTATATTTTCTCTTTCAATTTCCTCTAACCTGTATAATTTTTGCCAAATAATTGCATTCCCATAACGGCAAATATAAAGATGATAATACACAATACAAATGTTAGATTGCCTAAGGCACCAACAGTACGGCCCATTATTGAAATAAGTAAATTTAAAGTTGGCCAAGATTTAGCTAATTTAAAAACGCGTAACTGTAAAAATTTTACATATTATAAAATAAAAAAAAAAAAAAAACACAAAAATACTTTTACTTTTTATAAAGTAAAATTTATAACAATGGTCGATAATTATTTATATTGTATATATTATAATTACTTTTGTATATTATATAATGACTGATTTCAGAAGAAACATTAATAATTTTAAATTTTCATAAAATTTACAGATTATTTTTATTTTATTTAAAAAAAAAAAAAAAAAAAAAACTTATCGCAATAGAAATAATGAAAATTCAGAATATAAAATATTCATTAATATTATTAAATTAATTTATATATTAGATTAATAAAAAGTTGTTTTAATAAAATTTTTAATAAAATTATTTTTTATTATAATTTATCTCCACGTTTTGTAACATTTTAGTTTAAAAATTAAAAATTTATTTAAATACATATTTATGTATTATAATAAAACTTCTGAAATCATTTTTTTGTGAAAATGGAAAAATTCTATATATTTTTTAAATTTCCTATATATAAATATATTAAATAAACCTTTTAATTTAAGAATTTTGCCTTTACTAAAACCTTTTTTTTTTTTTATTTTCTATTTCTAGTTAAATGTTATTATCCTATTTTTTTTTTGTTCTTATTAAAATAATAAAAAAAAATTTATTTAAAATAAAAAAAAAAAAAAAAAAAAACTAAATTATTACCTGAAAAAAATTACAAATAATTTTTTAAGAATAACTGATATATGTATATATATATATATATATTTATATGTGAAATGTAAAGCTTACCAAACGAAATGAACGTAATACAGATAAACCTTGAACACCTTCTAAACCAAGTTCAAGTAATGATAAAGCTACTATTATAAAATCAAAAATGTTCCATCCTTCTTGGAAGTAATATTTCGGACTCATTGCTACTAATTTTAATGTTGCTTCAATGGCAAATGTTGCCGTGAAAAACTAAAATTAAAAATAATTTTATTAATTTTTATAAAATTAACATTTTAATTTAACACAAATATTTATTTAATTTTAAAAGTTTAACAATTATTTTTTTTATCTATAAACAAAAAACAAAAAAAACAAAATATATTAAGAAGATTGATATTATGTTGCCTGTCAGTTACTGTCAAATTTAGTTTACGAAATTTTTTGTGAACAAATTAAATTTGTATTTTTTTTTTATTATACAAATTATTCAATTAATTATTATGTATATTAGTCAATATTAATTTATTAATTTAAATCATTTATTATATTATATACTTACATAATTTCCGCTTTTTAATGCTCTTTCCATATCTTTATTCATATCATGATGATCCAATGCCATAAATAATGTATTGACGACTATACATAATGTTATAAATAATTCTACGAAAGGATCAAAAACTAGCCATGAAACCCAACCCTGAAAAATTAACCATGGCCTACAGCAATCCCAAACGCAAAAAATTTCGATTCCCTTTAAAATAACTTCTAATGCTTTATCTTTAAGTGTTGGACCATCCTCATCATCGTCTTCTTCTGTTGGAAAATAGTAAACAGAAACTGAACATAAAAGTTTAAAGTTAGTGAATATGTGGCACTTTGACTCAACCATTTTAAGATTTCAATTTCTAAATAATTTATACTTTTTTAATTTTTTTTTATATATACTTTTTTTTTTTTTTTTTTTAGTTTTAGTTTTGTTTTTTGTATATTTTGTAATTTTACTACTTATTTCTTTTATGTTTTTTTAAAAATTAAACTGTTGTATACGAGTATAATATATATAATTGTTCAATTAAATTTTTTAATAGCTGTTTTAATATATAGTAGTATATATATTTATATATATATAAATATTTTTTATTGTTAAACTCGGTTTAATGTTTACACTGTTTTGTTTAGTGTGTTAATATTAATATGTTTAATATGTTTATTTTTGGGTGGGGGAAAAAGAGGCTCACTTCATTTTCGTTTTTTGGAAAAGGAGCGACTACTAAGAAATTTTTGATTTTGTGTAAAAAACAAAAAAAAAAAACCAAATGAGATTTGTTGAAATTAATATAAAAATAAGTAAACTGCTGTTGCTACATTTTTTTTTTTTTTTTTTATTTTTGTTTCTATTATAATATTTAAATTTATGTTATTAAAATACTAAAATTATTATAATGTGTTTTTAATTTTAGTATTAATGAGAACACATTAAAAGCCTTAATTTATTCTAATACTGAATTTTGTTTGGTGTTTAAGTTAAAAATGTGGAAGTATTTATTTAATGTACAGAAAGTTTATAATGTTTAAAAAAAAAAATCGCTTTGAAATTTAGTGTGGAGTCTGGCATAAATGTGTTATAACATCGATTGTGACATATAAATATTTTCTATTCTAAATTTTAATAAATTCCTTAAT
The DNA here is from genome assembly GCA_947095535.1 of Poecilobothrus nobilitatus. Classification (NCBI taxonomy): domain Eukaryota; kingdom Metazoa; phylum Arthropoda; class Insecta; order Diptera; family Dolichopodidae; genus Poecilobothrus; species Poecilobothrus nobilitatus. The sequence continues at coordinate 23,372,589 of OX352773.1, read as the reverse complement.
ATTTTACTAACTAAAAATATTAATTAATCTTTTATTGCTATATATAATTATTATTTAATTTTATATAATTTGAATTTTATTTTTTTTTTCCTTGTTAAATATTTTATGAAAATTAAATTTTTTCTTTTAGTTAATATAAATATAAAAGCTGTCTTATAATTAATTTACTTAAAAATCAATCATTTTCAGTATAAAAATTTTAACCATAATAATATTTCAAAAATAAAATAAAGAAAATTTTATATTTTCTGAAAAATGATTGTAATTTTTTTTTTTTTAAACGTTATATCAAAAAATTATACCAAAAAAAAAAAAATATATTATCAAAGGAAATCACCGCCATATTTAGACTGACATGACAGAATAAATTGACATATAGAAATGAATGCGTTATTTTCATAGATATATTAACTAAGGCAGGTAAGACAAGCAGTGAAGAAAATATTTTCAGTCAATTTTGAGAAACAGCTGAGTGAATCGTGGTGCATTAATTGTTTTAAGAATTTTATCACTTATTTTTTGTTACTTTACAAGTCGTTAAAATTTTGAATAACCTTTATTAAATTTAATTTTAATTTTAAAAACAAAATATATCAGTTATTAAGTAAAATAAAAACTTAAAATCTCTGAATGAAACTGGTTATGAAAAACTGTTTTACATTATTTTAATAAATATAAACAGCTGAGTGAACGAAATGTATATATATATTATAAAATGCATATGTATGTATTTTTTTTGACTTACCTTACATTTGAATATCATAAAATAGGAAAACACATAAAAAAAAAAAAACAACTATAACTAACTTCCTATCTATTAGTTAATATATCTATGAGTATTTTAGATTTGAGTTACATACATACATTAATTGTAAAATTTTACCGCTTCAATTTTATTTACTTCAATATTTTGTTTCTTGAATATTTTAAATTGTGTTGGAAATTATTTTAAAAAGATTGCAAACAAAAGTAAATATGTACTCGTATTTATAAATGTATGGTAACCATATGGTTTTTTATATTTTTTGTTTGAAACAATTATTTGACACTTTGAATTCGTATTTGTGTAGAAAGCGAAAAAAGATGAAAGCTAAGCAATTTTTCTACGACTGTAAAACGAGTAAACAAGCTGCAACTTTTCTACGGAATACGAAGCCGAAACTTTGGCAGGTGGTTACAGATTTTCAACAAAAATTTTTCTCTTTATTTGAATATAATTGGTAACAATATAAAACATATTGAATATAATTGATAACAATAATAAAATTATATACATATGCATGTAATAATGACGTATTCTTTATTCTGAGCTCTATAAGACAGTGTTTACACATTCAACAAAATTTTGTATGCAATTGCATCAAAAATTGAACATTCAATAAATTTTATTTATTTTTTTCTGGATTCGGAACAAATTTAAATTTTAATTATCTTTTCAAAATTAAAGAACACATGTGTGCTTATTTCAATATAATATGTATGTATATAATTTAAAAAAAACAAAATTTAAATTGATATAAAATTTCAAATACGAGTATTGTTTAAAAAATAACATGTTCTTGATATAAATAATATTTTATTGATTATAATTTTTTGATATTTTTTACCGAAAAAGATATACATATGTTTAAGGTAGAAAAACAAAATTGATAACAAACTCATGATAATGAATTGAAATACATTGGTATGTAAGAGATTATGAAATAACCATAAATAACTTTATAGTGAAAGTTTAGAGAGTGTTGTAGTAGTATATGTGGAGTTTATAAATAACAGTACCAAAATAAATTTAATCCGCAAAAAAATTAAAAACCAAAAAAAAAAAATAGAAAATATGAAATGAAAAATTAAATTAAAATTTTTTTTTTTTCAATTACATAAATTATTTACTTTTTTATAAGGTACTTTAAACAAACGGATCATTTTTTTTAGGATTTTTTGTTTATTATTATTCGGGTTTAATTTATTCCAAAATTTTAAAATTTGGTGAAAAATCAAGATAAGGTTTAAAAAAAACCAATTTATTTAAATAAAGCATTTTATGTACATTGGTTTTAATTTAGAAAATTTTGCAAAAGTTCCAAGATTCTAGCAGTCTAAAAATTTAATTTTCAGTTTTTGACTTTTCATAGCTATTAAATTGGAGTAATACAAATATGTATTTATTTTGCGTATAATTTTAGGGTACAGGGTACACCTGAAAATTTTCCAATATTTTAATAATGTAAAATTTAACTACCAGAAACCCTACGATATACTTTTTATTTATTTTTAATCTAAAGAAAGCTTTATAATAATGATTTAATGGTTAAAAAATGTTTTGTTTATGAACATAATTTTATTATATTATATAAACTTGTGCTTATTAATAGGGTCATGTGATAGGCTTGTCTGATATTACTAGAGCTTAAATTGAGAATCCTTGTCTTATTCTGATAATAATAATTTCACGTTAATATTTCGGACTCTGTAAAAGTATGTAGTAATTACACAATTAATTGCAAAGATTAATTTTCATATCCAATATGAAAATTTTAAATTTAGAGAGACTAAGCCATTAATAAGAATAGACATATTTGGTTATATTTAGAAAATTTTTTAGTGTTAATACTTTTGATTGTTAAATATTTTTTTATATGTATATATGTAGATATTTGAAAGTAGGTGCCACAAAATAAAAGTATGGGTCGGAAATATTAAAATTTATTATTAAATAAAAGTTTTAAATATTTTCTACTCATATTATTATTTTGAAACTTATTTTCAAATATAATAAATATGTGAATAATGATTTAAATCTAAAATATTATGATATTTAATATAATTTCAAATAGTTTTGATAAAAAAAAAAATAAACTATTTATTTTCTATTGCCAAAAACGAAATAATAATAAAAAACTTTAATTTATAAGAATATAAAATGTTTCAATGTGTATGTATATTTTGTTTAAACTGCATTAAATTTGAATTTATTTTATTAAAAAAAAAAAAATAATTATTTTAATTAAAAAGAAAATTATATTTTGGATTAAATTATTGTATAGAAGAACAGAAAATTTATTTAAAAATCTATATAGGTTCCTTTAATTAACCAATCGTACTTGGAATAGTTTTTAGAAATGATTTTATTTTTAAATTTTTAAAGGTAAAAAAAATATTTATATGGTTATGCTGAATTCCATCGAAATCGCAAATGAATAAAAATGAATCAGTTTCCTTTCGACACAATGAATAATTCGAAAGCAATCAGTTAAGATGGAAGTGTTATTTAGTGCAAAATAAAATTTATTTTTTAAAAGAAAAAAAGTAAAGATAATTTTTGTTTTGGTAAGTTTTTTTTTTTTAAAGTTATAATTTTAAAAATATTTTTTTTTTAAAATTGGTGAATTGTTCAAGTAATGTTCACTCGCAAAACGAAAATCTTTTGAAATTTCTGCTTTTTCATTTTCAAATTATTTTAAAGCCGCCCCAAAATTCATCATCGATTTATAAAAATTAATTTAAACATATTTTACTTTTGAATTTTTTCTTTATACCAAACACAAAAAACAATATCAACCAAAAAATACTATGTAGATAAAGTACAACACTACCCTGAGGTACCACGTGCAGTTCCTCTTGGTGACTTTCGAGTTTTCCACCTACCTTCTTAAAACAAAAAAAAAAAAAACAAAAGAATATTTTACGAAACATATGACTTTGACACATTATGCAAAAAGTGTTTGCAGCCGAATGAATTTCAGTTGAGTATACCAATGTTTGCGAATGTGGAATTGACTTTTTCATTCGAGCAATTTTTTACCGGACTTCAGCATAACCATATTAACATTTGTTTTTTTTTAGTTATTCAACTAATTAGTTGGTTACAACTCGATTTGTATACATAAAAAAAAAACCGTAAAATAACACTTTCTGTGGATGAGATTACATTATTATACAGGACAGAGCTTATAAGAAATAAATCATAAACAGAGCTTATAAAAAATCATGCCAGCAGATTAGAGTTTATATTAAACTATAAGGCATTATATGTTAACATATTGAAATGAAGAATTCAGAATAACCGCTAGAAAACAAATTAAGTATAGGCTGCAGTATGTACATGCAACGAAACTCAAAAAAAAATTTATAACAGGTGTTCTTTTTAGGCTTATAAAAATACCATTTACAGGACTATAAATCATCTACAAAAAAAAAAAGAAAATGAATCCACTTGATTTGAAACAGGTTAACGAAAAAATGAAAATTTACAGACTCTTGTGCCAGAACGGGTTAAAACACATAGCCTTGTTACTTTTAAAGTTTCAAAAAATGTCCTGTATATAATTAATGTTTTGCTACAGGGTACGAAAATATATATATAGAAACAACAAAGAAAATAAAAAAAGCTTATTTTACTAAATAATAAATTTGATACTTTTTCTATCTAATATTGTTTATTAATTTTTTCGTAGAGGACTCTTTTAGATTGTATGCGATTGTATATTTTTAAAAAATAGTTTTTTTAAATTTGCTGTGTTTTTTTTGTTTTTTTTTTTTTCTTTTTGATTTTTCTATTTTGAGTGAAGTGAGCACAATGCTTGTTTAAATTTTTCCATTACTACTTTTATGTAGTGTTGAATTAAAATTTTTTTTTTTTTTTATATATTATATAATATTGTTCTTTATTATGAGTATTATTTTGTTTAATTAATGTTTTATGTATACATTTATTATTACATATAAAATAAAGCAATATAATATTTAATAATATATTTTAAAGAATTATTATGATTAACTTTTTAACTAATATGTTTTTATTTTTTAATGTGCAAATAAAATTTATTTATTAAAAAAATATTTGATACTAATAATTAGAGAAATATTTTTAATTTAGCCACTGAAAATAACAAAATGCCAATATTGAAATATTGTGATCTAAAAACTCCACTATAAAGATTGTAATGTAATATATTTAAAACTACAGATACTTTCTACTGCTTATAAAAAATTGTTTTTTTTTTTGGTTTTATATAAAAATATAAAGAAAATAAATGCATTATTAATTTTAATCATGCAACTACGCATATATTAACTACTTTAAAATGTCAAAATCAAAAGAAAATAGAAATTAGTAAAAATAAAAAAAAAAAAAAAATAAAATAAAAATAAAAAAAAAAAAACAATTTAAACAATTAGAGAAATTTAATTTAATATTTAAAAAAATATATTCAAAATAGGCTTAGATTAATGTAAAAAAAAAAAAAATGTAATATTCCATTCCATTCTATATATTTAGAGGCATGTAATTATAAAACTATTATTTATATGAGAAGAATAATAATAATAATTAAAGAGATTAAATTTCATTCCAGCTAAAAAAAAAAAATTTTGTGAAATATATACGAGATTTCAGAGGATATTATATGAATTACATAACGCTTAATAATTAATGCATAGGAAATAGCTCAATAAATGGGGTGGGTGTCAATAAAAATAAACAATAAATATTGCAGAAAAAAAAAAAAAATATTACGATTTTTCTTTTGCGTAATAATATGTAGGTATATAAATCATAATATCATATTGAAGAATTCAAAAATTAATATTTTCAATATTATATTTAATTATTTTCTTTTAATTTTTTTTTTTTTTTTTATAAAAAATAATGTACATTGCACTTACGCAAATAATGTACGCAACACTTAAAAATAATTCACCACTTAAATAAACGTATTAAAAAAAATCTTATTATAATTTATTTATGACATTTTAAAATACCATATGAAAATATAGAAAATAAAATAAAATTAAAAAAAAAAAATTAGCACTTTATTTAGAGCATAAAGCTGAAAATAAAAATTAATGCACGGTGGAGAAAATCGTGTTTTTGAGAAATAAAGTGTTTCACGTTTAAAGAATACATAATTAAAAATATATAGAAATCATTTATTGAGCTTTCATTTTTTTTTTATCGATGGATTTTGTTTTGTTTGTTTAAAAGTCAACTAGTGATATTGAAAAGAAATAAATTTAATAAGTGGAAATATTTAATTTCTAAATAGTTTAATTATATATAATATATATAAAAAAAAAAAAAAAAAATTTTCAATTGGGAGTTAAGGAATAAAAGTTTTTTTATTTTTTTTTTTTTTTTTTTGTAAATTAAAACCTCTCTTTCCCGCATATATGCATTCATAATATAAATATTAATTCATATATATGTTATTTTTTTTTTTTTTTAAGTTTTAAAAAAAAATTTTTTTTTTCAATTCAATTTTTATTATTTTAATTTTGAAAATTGAATTTTCCAAAGCCAGTTTATTTTCTAATTGTTATTTTAATATTAAATTTAAATATCGTTTTTTTTTTTTTTTTTTTTTTTTTTAACCCTTTGAAATCCATGATGAACGTTTACCAGAAATTACACAGCATCAGCAAAAAAGGGATGAGTCAGGCACATTTAATTAATTATAATTTAAAAACGAAAAATCAAAATATTTTTATTGCTAAAATAATTTTTTTAATAAAAATTAAAAATGCAAAAAAAAAAAAGAAAAAAACAAAAAAGTAAATGTTTTCTTTTTTTTTAAATTTAATATGATTACAACCAAAAAAAAAAATAAAAGGGTTTTGTTCTTTTGTTTCTTTTTTTTTTTAAATTATTTTTTAAAACGATTTGCAATCATTTTTGCAATTTAAAATGTGGTTAAACGATTTAAACTATATATTATAATAAAAAAAAAAAAACAAAAAAACAAAACGGTATAAAAAATTCGCAAAATAAATTTAAAATAAATTGTGTTAATATTTTCGTTTATAAAATTTTGATTTTAAAAATTAAAAAAATTAAAAAACAATTATGTAATATAAAAATTTCCAGTTTTATTTATTTTTTTTTTATTAATTTATTGTCAATTGAATATTTAATTAAAAATATATAAGAACATCATAAAAGATCTTGGTACATATACATACATACATTATATACATTATTTTAAGTTATAGTTGTTAAAGTATTAATTAATAATTTATTGTATAGTATTTATTATGATATGAAAAATTCTTGTTTTCGATTTTTGATTTTTAAAATAGAAAAATGTTTACATCGCTTTTTAATGTTAAATAAATAATTTGTTTTATGAAAAATAATTGAAAATATGAATTCAGTAAAACCGAGATTTTAATATATCTATATGTAATATTTTAACAATATACAAATGAAAAGTAGTTAATAAATTAATGTTTTCATTTTTTTTATAAGAATGGTTAAACTTAAAATTAAAGTCTAAAAAAACATCATTGAAAAAAAAACTTTGTCCAAAAACTTATCAAATTTTCTAAGGCGAATTAAAAACAACAAAAAAAGTGTTAATTTGTTTCTTGTTATGTAGTAGAGTAGGTACTATAGTTTTTTTTTACTCAAAAACAGATTTGCAAATGTCACATGTTAAGTTTTTTTTTTTTGCAAAATTTAAATGTCAAAAACTGATTCGCAAATTCCGTAAACGTTTGCAACAATAACATTTTTCATAACAAAAACTAATACTGCAACATAATAGAAAAAAAGAATAAAAAAAATTGAAAATTTATAGGGTTGGGTACGTAATCATAAAATCTAGAAATTCAAAATCCTGAATTGAAAACCGCGAAAACAATATCCCAAAATTACAAAATCTCGTAAAATCAAAATCCCGAAAATTAAAATCCCGAAATTACGAAATCCCGAACTTTCAAAATCTCGCATAGATATACATAATATGGATATAAATATTCCGAAAAAGTGGAATACTCTAATTTTGAAACCAACTATTATTACTTACAGTATGCCCACACATATATATATATATATACCAATTTAATTAAAAAATAAATAAATTTTCACATTTCCATTTGAAAAATAATTAATTTTGAAAACTCCCGCTACAATATTATTGAAAGCGGGAAAAGGGAAATTATTTTAAAGCCTGATTTTGAATCCAACTCTGAAATCAATACTAAAGTATCTATAATATGAAAGCCGTAAATGTTTGCAACAATAACATTTTTTATAGTAAAAACTAATACTGCACATAACAGAAAAAAATAATAAAAGAAACTGAAAATTCATAGGGTTGGGTACGTAATCCCAAAAAAAAAATACTGAATACCAAAATCTCGCATAGACAGACGTATATGGATATAAATATTCCACAAAAGTGGAATACTCTAATTTTGAATCCAAGTATTAATACTTACAGTATGCCCACACATATATATGTATACCAAATTCCTTTAAAAAAAGAAATGAAATTTCCACATTTCCATTTGAAAAATAATTAATTTTGAAAATTTCCGCTACAATATTATTGAAAACCTGATTTTGAATCCAACTCTAAAATCAATACTAAAGTATGTTTATGCATACAGCTTTCGATGCAAAAGTATTCAATTTTGACATTTCACTTAAAAAATAGTGAATTTTATAAGAATTTAGTTATTTTTATGAAAAAAAGATTATTTTTGAAGGAAACTCCCACCACAAAATTTTTCTTTAATTTTTATACTGTTGTTATCTGCGTTTTTACGTTAAATTTATTATTATTTTTATTGAAAGTTAAGTATTCTAAAAAGTTAAGTATTCTAACTGAAGGGAACATAGTTCTCAAAAAACGTTTTTAAGATATTTCTTTTTATTTCATTTAAAAGTTAAGTGACAAAAAACTAATATTATTTCTAGATTACTATAAGATACCAGAATTATTAACCAATATTATTGCTAGATTATCAGACTGACGTATGTTACGCCGGATTTATCTAGTGATATTTGAAAATGTATGAAAAAAAAAAAATTTTTTTTTTATTTGTTTTGTAAGAAAAACAAAAATCTGATCGAAAACAAGTATTTTCAAAGCGATCCTATTAAATAAATACATAAATTCATATATATGTATGTATATCATTAAACCACGAAAATTATTAATTGTAAAACAATCATTATAATAATATTAATATAATGCATTTAATTTTTAAACAATTTAATAAAAAATTTATACGAATAAAATATATTATTTTATTAAAACATTATTTTATATATAAATAAAGAAACTGGAAAACGTTGAGTTTTTGTTTAATTAAAAAAAATAAAATTATTGTAGCAATAAAATGTATTTAAGCAAAAATTATTATATTTTAAGTAAAAAATAGAACATATAACAAAAATAAATAATAGTTTTTGTTTTTTAAAAGTATAAATACAAAAAAAAATAAAAATTAAATTAAATAATTTGCAAGCTCACAAAATTTTATACTAACTTTCATCAAAAACAAAAAAAAAAAAAAAAAAAAACTCAAAAAAAGAACAATACAATTAATATATTATGACATTAAATAATGTTATTATATATGTATATAAGTAGAGAGCATTTTATAAATAAAATTTCTATATAATCATTCCTTATTATGAATCAAAATTAATTTTTTATAATGAATCAAATTATTTTTTTGTTATTTATTCTTGGCATAAACTTCTCATTTTGCCTCTTACTTACGTAATTAGGATATATAATGTATTTAAATTTTAAAACAATTTAAAATAAAAATACGTAATCGAATTCTTTGATATATTAATAGTAAAAAGAAAATTAATAATATTTTCATGGAGTCATCAAATTTATAATTAAAATATTTGATTTGTTTTTGTATAAAATGATTTTAAAATTAGCTTTTTAATTAAAATGATTTTAAGATATTTTTTAGCTTGTATTATTACAAGAAGATTATTAATTTATTTATTCTGATGATATAATAATATCTAGCCAAGTCCTTTTTCTTTTCGAATATGGACTATATACATATACATATATAAAGGAAGTAAAATATATTAATGGTAATTTTTGTAATTATAGATATTTATATATATATTTATGTATTAAATAAAGTTTTAAAATATCTATTATATGTTTAATAATTACCAATTGTTTTAATATTTTATATGTATATATTTAATTAATAATATATATAATAAATTTTTTATTTTTTATTTAAATAAATATTTTACACACTTATTAATAAATGTGTTTTTTTTTTTTTTTCATATTCTATTGGTGTATATTAATAGTATAAAGATATATTATAAATAGTAAACAATAATTTTGCAATTAACCAAAATATATCTAAATTAATATAACATATATAATTTTTGTTTTGTCACTTGAACGATATAAGTTTTTACAAGTTATATGTATATTTATATAAGGTGCATATTATTAAAATACATCATTTCAATTTATTTACATATTATATAAATTTGTATATATATGTATAATAAATAAAAAGTATATTATAGTAATATAATATACTTTTTTTTTTTGAATATTAAAAATTTTGATTCAAAATACATAATTTTTGTTAAACAAAAAAAAAAAAAAAAAAAACTGAAACAAACTAAGTTTCATACAACATCACGTTTGAAATTTTATTTGTTTTTTGTTTTTGGCATTGTTTTAGAAATATATTCACAAAAAAACTTGATTTGTAAAAAATAAAATAAAAAAAAATTAAATTAAAGTAAAAAAAAAAAAATTGTGTTATATAGGAAATTTTCATTCAGTACTTTAAAAAATTTGAATAGAAAGTTTTTATTTTTTTTTAAAGCAAAATAAAATAAAATTTTTTTGTTATTATCAAAACATAAAATTAAATAAAAAAAAATAAAAAACATAAAAACAAAATCGAGCAAAAAACATAATAATATTTTATTCTACTTAATATAATAATATATGATTAAAAATTTTTAAAAACATTTACAAAAGTGAAATAAATTTGAATTTTTACCTCCCCGATCACTTGTTCGACTTTGCCGACCAGCGGCTTGTTCTATAATATCATTTAATACCATGACATCTAAAAGAAAATAGAAAAAAAAAATATTTTTAAAGTTTTCTTCCGCTAAAAAAAAAATTTAAATTCTAAAAAAAAAAAAAAATACCTTTCATGTCGACTACTGTTTGCGTTTGGACGGGCTCAATAAAAGGATTGTCGGGATGTTTAACTTTACCAACTTCATCTGTACAGTCTGTTGATGGGTCCTGAAATATTAATATAAATATTGTAAATATAAATTATTTTCATATATTAATTTATTTAATTTCAATTTATTTATTTTTTTTTTTTTGTTTTGATTTTCTTATATTTAAATTCAATTCAACATTTTTTAGTGCATAATTTGTGCTTATAGACAAATTTTCTATTTTAACTTACATATAATATCACCTATAGCATAGCTTTATTAAATAATTAATTTTTGTATATTTAATAAATGTGATATTAAATACTATATAATATAAATTGCTGGTTATATTATTATTTATACTTTGAGATTTAAGATTTAAAATTTTACTTTAACCAAAATTCAAGTATAAAATTTAAGGATAAAATTCAAGTACAAAATAAAAACACTTACATAATCACGATGGCCCGAAAATTTATTGTCTACATAACAGCTAGTTCCGTTCGATGGTGCTATAGATTGATTGCGACGCGATCTATTCATTAATTTACTTTCTTTAGTCATACCGCCTAATAAATCGCCATGCGATGTATATGATATTCTAGATTGATGCGAGGTGTAAGAGGAATGACGTGATCCTATTTTATTATAATTTTGATTTTAATTTTGTTTGTTTGGGGATACAATTTTTTTCATAGAAAAAATAAAAGAAGAAAAAAAACCCATTATAAATCTTATATTTATATATATGAACAGACTACCTAGGTTTCCATAGTATACGGGAACAATTATCGCACCATTCTCTTCAGACATTGGTGTAACTGCATTTGAATCATCTGCATATGGTAGATGTTCTTGTGCATCCAGATATGTTGATAAAACTAACGGTTTACGATCACTACCTGGAACACCGAAACGTCCACGACCATTTCGTATCGTAAACTGAAATTTTCGTTAATTTATAATCATTGAATATTTGTATTTACATTTTCTATAGCATAAATTTATCAATATTAAAAAAAAAAAACCATCGATAGAATCTACGTAAAATATAGTTTTTTTTTTTTGATTAAAACTTTTTGTATACCTACTTTAAACTTTCAAATAAAATAACAAAAAAAAAAAAATTAAAGTTAAAATTACATAATACATTTAAAAAGTACCTGATGTGAACCACGTGATCCTCTGCGAGGATTAAAAGGCGATCCAGGTAAGGATAGAGAAGCCTAATAAACGGAGGAAAAGAGAGAAAAAATAATCATTTTTTTTTTTGTTTATTATTTTTTAATTTTTGTATTTAAATATTTTTTTTACCAATTGGCTCTGAATCGTATAAGTTTTAGATTAAAAACTATATATTTTTAAAGCCAAATCTATTAAATGAATTTTGTTTTTTTTTTTTTTATTTAATCTAATTTAAAACTAAATGGATTCTATTCTATATCAGAAAAATTTGAAATAGAATAAATCAAAATGAATCCATAATTTCTTTTTCTTTTTTTTTTTAAATATTAACTTTTCATTTAATAAAACAAATATCTAATTTATTATGCTGCTGCTGCTAAGGGATTATCGGGATTTTAAAAATGTTTGAAAACCTACCTTATTATTATCGTTGGAGCCCAGATTTTTGAAGTAATTAATTCTTATCTTATTGCATAAATAAGATAAGAATAAATTATTTAATATTATATTTTCAAATTTTACTTTTTTTTCTTCTTCAAAAATCATAATTGCTCGGATTTCACTACAACTCATTACGGATGATTTCTAATAGTTAAACATTTAAACTAATTTTTAATAACTCAAAAAAAAAAAAAAAAAAAAAATCAATGCAAATATAAAATCAAAATTGATCTAAATACTCAAATTATATGTATATAATAAAAATTATTTTTACTTTAAAACTTTTAAAAATACTAAGTATAAGAAGAAACTACTTTTTCTTTTTTTTTTTTTTAATTAAATTAAGCTATTTTTGGATAATAAAGAGAATTAAATTAGAAATAAAAATTATAAGTAAGTTTTACTATAATTATGTAAAATTAAAAGTTGCAATTTAACTTTATGGTTTTTTTTTTTATTTTACTTTTAATTTTTTTTTTTTTACTTTACAAATTCTAAAAAAGGATTATGAAAAAAAAAAAAAAACTACTAAATAAATATTCTATGGAAGGACATAAGAAAAACAAATAAAAAAATTTAAGATTCAATAAAAAAAAAATGCTTACAAAAAAGATTTAACATTCTATAATGACAGACAAATAAAATAAATTCCTTTTTAAAAACTGTATGTAATAGTTATAATCAGTTCGAAAAAAAAATGTACTAAAGAAATTTTTATTTAATTTAAATAAGCTCAGTAATCCATAATAAATGACGGTAATAATGTACATCCATATGAAAATGTATTACAAAATTACTTTTTAAATTTTTACATTTTGAATTTCCTCTAAAATACATCATGTTGTTTTTTAAAGATTTTAATTGTGAATTTAAAAATAATTCACAATAGGAAAATGTAATTAATCTATATTGCCAGGATTGCCAGATTGGACGATTTTTTTTCCAAACTTGCTCACTTCTTTTAAGTAGAAATCGTCGTATAGGCGTTTTATTTTCTTTTTTCTAATTCACGAAATTTAGGAGATTTTTATATGATATACTGCATTTTTTATTTTATTATCTGATTAGAGATCAATAAAAAAACGACTAGGGAAATTTGACATATACCTATTCAAATTATCTCGATTTTGAAAGTTTATTTTGTAAAGTAATAGTTTTATTAACAAAGTTTATTTGCAAACAAAGATGAAAAAAAAAACTAATAGGCACATTTTTACAAAAATTTTTTGAAAATGTGCTAAAAATAGGTTTTATTGAATGTAACTTTATTTTTGTTTTTAATAAAAAAAAAATACTAAAATGCATAATTTTAGGAATTTAGGCATTTGATTCTTTATTTTATAATTTTTTAAAAATTAAAAAACAGTAGGTATATTATTTTTTTTTTTAATTATTTTATTGTGCATTTAAAATATAGAAATTTTGAAATCTTGTTTTGATTTTTTTTTTGTGGTTATTGACAGTCAAATATAACTTTGTATGCTGTCAAAAAGAAAAAATTTATAAAATTTATCTAATATCTTTGTAGAGATCTTGATAAAAGTCTGTATGAACGATTTGTTAAATACAGGTAGCAACAGCTAAAAACTCAACCGATAAAAGTGATAAAACACACTGTTTATACGAGTATAAACAAACATTAAAATTGAAATGTTTTATGTCTCCAATCTATTCACAACAATTTCACATAAATCACAAATAAGTAATTTCTAAAAATATGTAGCGCTATAGCGTTACATTGTAATCTATATACATACAGAAATGAAGAGAAATATAATATTATTAAATTTTTTTTTTTTTTTTCAAAAATGTCATGTTATGCTGTGAGTTATAAAACGACTCTAAAATAATCTTTAGAAAAACGTCAAAAATTCGAATTTTGTTTATATGTCATTAAAAATATTAATACATGTATGTATAGTTAATAAATTTTAAAGAAGAGATAACATTAACATATAGAGCTGATTTTGTATATTGGTTTTTTTTGAATTAGATATAAGATAAATGAAAATATTAATTTTAAAATAATATTTTAATTTTATTTTTTTTTCACAAATATTTCATGTCATAAATCTCAAATAACATACATATATACATATTTTGCAGTTAAGATTGCTTCAGTATTTATTATGGTATAATTCAAAATTTCGTAAGTATTTCTTTGGAGCTGAGTACAAATATACTTAAATATTCAAAAAAAAAAAAAAAAATTTTATTGTTCTATTATTTTAAAAATGAATATTGATCTGTTCTAATATACATAATTAAAAATTTATCATTCTGTTACGAATAAAATATATATTTGTAAAAAGTTCAATACAAAACAAAAATTTAGCTAACTAAAATTCCTAAAATTTAGGATTCAAAAAAGAAGAATGGAATTCCCACTGCAAAATAAATTTATGGCGTAGAGACAATGAAAAGTATATTTTATTTTTTAATTACTAATATTTTTATTTTATAATTTTTATATCAAAATGTAAAAACATAAACGTAAATATAAAAAGTCGCCACACATTAGGTATAGAAATTTTTGTTGCAATATTCGTGTAGCACAATCACTTTAGTTTAAAACCGTTCAGTAGAAAATTTGCACGTGCGCTACAGTTATTTTGTAGCGCTAAATTCAAATGATTCATTTACAATTTGCTATAAATAATATATGTCAAACAATTTCTTGGAAAAATTGAATCTTATTTTAATTTAATAGAAATTTTTAGATTTTAATTGGAAAATTTTTCTAAAGATTAGAATTCCATTTTTCAATAAAATTTTTTTTTTTTAATTATCTGAAGGAATGTGCGGTAAGAATGCAAACAAAGGAACGGTTATCAAAGTAATTTTGACAACTGAAGTTCTAACTACATTAACATCGGTCTAAACCTTCCCTATTAAATACTAATTTGAAAGAAGTTTTAATTTTCTAGCTCTTTCCCTGTAGGATGTGGGTCAGTGAACTAAATTTTTGTTTTCAAATATTCTGTCAAAAATAAATTCATTTTTATCTTGATTATTGAACCTATTTTATTTGTCTATCAAATCTAAATAATTAAACAAAAATATTTTTTGAATAAAAGGTTTAACAATATTATAATAGAAAAAGAAATAATTTTAAACGTGCCAAAATTTTTTAATAATCAAATTACTTCCTATCATTATTCATAATTGGTTTTCTTCTAAACTAATGCAACTAATTATATGTATACACGTATATATAATATTTTTTAGCAGTTAGATATTTTGCACTAGAATATCACTATTAAACGAAAAAATATTATAACAGTAACTAAGGAATAATAATTATTGTAATTTATTATTTTTATTTTGTTATTACTAAAGAGTTCGTTACATTTAACCAAATGATAGTTAGTATAGGCACTATAAGATGTCAGAACAAAAAAATTACACTCATTTGTTTCATATGCATTTACTGGTAGGCATAGAACATGTTTCTAAATATTTATGTTGCACCAACATCTTTCTATTTACATTATTTTTCTTGTTATTGTCTTGGCTTGATTGAATATAGTTGAATACTTGTATTTTGAATTTTGAGAATTAAATTTAAAAAAAATTAACAGAATAATACATATTTATGAATTTGAAAACATTTCATATTTTTGTGTCACGTTCTTCATTATGCAGAACTCATGAGTTGATAACTTTCTTACTATTAATTTAGGTCAAACCTCGATGAGACAGAATGTTTTTCATATAAAATGTATTGAAACGTAAAAATATGACAGACATATTTTTACTGTCAAAGTTTTATCAAACTTTTAATTTAATGTCATTTATATAATGTTAAGTAAATATCAGTAGATAGTATAAGAAACTAATTCTTGTATAATTATAACAATTATACATATAGTTAAAAAATTATGGAATTTAACAATTCCATTTTTCTTTCATATGTGAAATATGCACATAATATTATTTCCAAACTGATATTTGCAACATCAAATTGAAGTTTTACAATCCGATCAAGATAATAATATGTCGTACTTTTGTTTACACATAAAATGTTTCTAAACAATTGTTTCGACTCTCGAGTCTCGAACTGACTTAATTAAGATCAAGAGAGACATTAAGTAGATTTGACATATTAACAGAATGTTGTATTTAATTAAAAATAAAACGCTATGGTATAAATTATAAAATAATTCCGCAAGAATTAAATATGTACTCTCATGTTGACAAAATATTTTACTTTATTTAGATAATATTAGATTTAACAAGTCAGAAATAAAAAAAAAAAATAATAAATTTATTTTTAAATTTATAGTTTTAAATATACAATTCATTGCTTTAGCAAATGTTGTAATGCATATTTTTCTTTTAGCGTCGAATGAATACGAGTATAAAATTTATTAATATTATTTTTAAAAATAAAAAAAAATTAAGACAAAAACATAACCACACGTGCGGTTCTTCTTCAAGTAAAAGAACCATACAAATTTTCAAGCAATTTTTTTTTCATAGAAAATTGACAAAATTTTTTGAACAGATGTGTTGATTCAAACGGGGTTTCCTTTTTTTTTTTCAAAAAATAAAATTTCTAGAAATTTTAAAATATTTCGGTCAAAGCGTTTAGCCAAACCAACGAAATGTTTATAGTGATAGTTCTCTTTTCGATCTTGGTTACAATCTGATAGTTTACGAATATATAAAAATATTTCATGAAAATATTTAATTTTATTTTTGCAATATTTTTAATATGTTTGCAATATTACTAAAAAATAAATAACTTTAATTTAGTTTATTTTTAGATGGTGTACGATTTATTATTAACGATTCGATGTTTCATTTGGTAATTGCATTTTATCCCGTAAAATAGTGCTAAATAGTGCAAAATTAATTCAACAGTGTTAACAATAGTGTTTATATTTGATACTACCATATAGAAATTTTTGTTTTATTCCGCGAAAATTATAAATATTTTTATAAGTTAATTTATATTTTTGGAAACATGGCGGTATGAATACGAATGACAAAGCGTTACGGATTGATGAAAACATTAATGAAAAATAAGTTTCAAAATTCTTTTTCAAATTTTGATTTATTTTACCATAGTTTAACATTTTTTTTTGTTTTTCGAATTAACAACTAAAAGTATGCAAAAAGAAAATTGATCTTTTACTGATAACTTTTACGAATTAAATTTGAAAATTATTGTCTGACAGTTGTAAATTTTATCAACTATTTTAGATAAATTTGTTTTTTTTAAATTAAAACGTGATCTAAGTTTTTTTCAAGTTTTTTGAAATCTTAAAAAAAACAAAAAGCCAAAAAATAAAAAAGAACTTTGATTTATTGTTGTAACTATGGTTAATGTTAAGATCAATCCAAAAAATTCTTTTGGAAAGGAACAACGCTTTTTCAAAGATTGAACTAAATCAATTTGATATACAGTTTATATTTGACATGACAATAAAAAAAAATGGAAAAAATCTTTAAAAAGTTGATTAATCGAAAAGTTTTAACGGAACTTAACAAAAATTTAGTACGTACTTTCTTTTAATACATTTATTTATATAATAATGATAAATAGTTTAGTACCAAAAATATAATTTTACCGCACTTTTACTAATAAAAATAACAAAAGCCAAAAGATTATTCCAATCACTTCGTTCTTTAATTTTTAATAAATTTGTTCTAACAATCTAAATATGTAATTTTTATTTTATAAAAATTATTTAATATCCATATATTTAATTAGTGAAAAAAAAAATTTTTTTTTTTTTGCTGCAAAATACTTGACAAAATAAAAAGGAAATGATTTCATATGAAAAAGAAAGGAAATGTTTTTTTTTTTTCTGTTTCCATTTTTTTTTTTTTTTTGTGAAATTATTAAGGATATTTTATTTTTATGATTTTTTTTTTATATAAATTTTATTAATTAGTCAAATTGAAAAACGAAATATCATAATATCAAAATTAATTTTCAAAGTGATCGAAACCAAAAAAAAATAAAACATGCTCTTATTGAACTTAATTTAAAAGAACCTGGATTTGATTCCATTAAGTTTCTCAAATTTAAGTCTTTGTTTAGAAATTCCTTCCTTTTTAAAATAAAATAAAATAATAAATCAACTAAAAAAAAAAAAAATATAACCTGATTTATTGAAAAATATTATAGCTGCTTTTTAATCTATATAACAAAATATAATTTGCAATCAAAATAAATATTAAGTGGAAATTAAAGCATTAAAAATATAGAGCAGCATAAATATATATATATATTTATTTGTAAGATCGAACGTAATGTGAAAAGTAATTAAACTATTTGATTATCAGGATGTATCACTGACATACATACATATGCATATATATGAAAAACATACATACGTATTAAAATAAACATTCCTCAAAAAAAATTTTATATACAAAAAAAGATTAATATATGAAACAAAATAAAACAGAGTAAAACGTAAAAGAAACAAAAAACACAAAAAAAAAATAAAAAAATAAATAAAAAAGAAAGACATAAAACAAATACATGACATAATAACACATAGCCCGGTCATACTTACCGTACTGACTTTACGGACCTTAGTTGCGGATGGATAAGCTGTAGGTGCGGTTGGTCTTTGCATTTCGCTCACCGACTCCAATCCTTCGCTACGGATGGACATTTTCTCCTTGTTGTTGTCATCGTTGCCCTTTTCCTGTCCAACGAATAGCTCATAACTGTGACACGAAAAATCAGAGGGACTTTTTACCATTTCTGGATGTGCTGCTGCTTCTGCAGCTGCAGCAGCAGCCGCAGCTCTATCTTCCGCTTTTGCAGCTTTAGCAGCAGCTGCTTCTTCAGCTTCCTATTCAAGAAAAACAAAAAAACAAAATAATAATATTAATACAAAATTTTCATAGAATATATTTGATATATTACTCTCATAGCTTCTTCTTCAGCAGCTTCTTCTTCTTCTGCTTTTTTTTGCAATTCATCGTATGACATAGCGACAATAGCCAATATCAAGTTAACAAGATAAAATGAACCTAAGAATATAATGACAATAAAAAATAACATGTGCCATGGACCTGCTGATCGTAAAACTAATTGATATAAATTTTCCCAATAATCTTGTGTCATAAGGCGAAAGGCTGATAAAAATGCCCAACCAAAGGAATCAAAACTAGTATAACCATAATCGGGATTATCACCATAACCTTGCAAACATACGTAATCTTCTTTACAGGGGCTAAAATATATAAAAAAAAAAATAATTAAATATTTTTGTTTTAATTATATGTGTTTTTTTTTTATTTTTACCCAGCACCAGATGAATTACCACATAATGGAGTGTTACCGGATTTATCATGATACCAATTGGTTTCATTATGGCAAAAATGCTCCCAATTTTCATCGGTTAGATTACCCCAGGACCCATCCAGGGGAAATCTTAAAATGCACTTTTGTGTTAAAACACCCATATAAATTTGAAGGCCCATCAAAGCGAAAACTGATAATGAAAACATTGTTAAAATTATCACATCGCGCAGGTTTTTAACTGATTCTATGACAGCACCAACGATAGTCTTTAAACCTATATGAAAAAGAATTTTTTTTTGTAAAAATTTCTGTATAAAAAATATTATAGTTATAACATATATTTATTTACCTGGTACAATAGCTACCGTTTTGAGGGCTCGCAATACCCTGAACGTTCTTAAGGCTGCGAGATTACCCAAGTCTATACCCATCGTCACATAGCTATTGAAATGGGAATTTTTTTTTAGATTATTTAGTAAATAAAATTTTATATATTAAAATACTATTTCATAATAATATATTATGTTACACAGGGTGTTACAATCAATTGCGGAAATTAGGAAATAAATAGGAAATAATTAAAAATACTATTTATATTTGTAATCTTAAAAATTAATTTCACATAGGATAGATGACAGAAACAATTAACTATGAATATCTATAAAATAATGACACATTTTTGCAATTCCTTGCTTTAATTTATGTGAAGACTATTTTTATAATAGTTTCGGCTTTTACTATCAATCAATAGTTTGTATTCTATTGGTATTTAAAGTAGACTATAGGTTTTAATTACTTTTTTTTACAGTACAGTCGTAACGGTAAAACAATGGCATAACAAAATGCGTCTACTAATTGAAAAAATAAAGTGAATTATAGCAACTTTATTTAAGAGTTTTGTATTTCCTCTGATGTATTGGGTTTAAGTAACTGCTTGAGTGTGTTTATTAGTTTTAAGCTTCAGATATAATACAGGAATATAACAAAAAAATTGTCATAGACCGTTATTGTCTTTAGAACTGTAGAAATCTGCAAAATTTACACAAATTCAAACAAAATTTTCTTACAAAAATATTCACGGCATAATAATATGTCGTAATATTTGACAAAATGATACAGGAAATTCTTTAATAACTTTTAAACAATTTAAAGTAAATAGGTAAAACTCACATTGGCAGAATATTAAAAAGGCTAAAAATAATCCTGTCTCTTAAAAAAAATTGAAATAGGAAACAATGGTGGATGCAAATTTTTTCAAAAATAAGAAGAATCTCCAGGACACATTCTCAAAAACTGCGGAGTTTTACTTCGAGCAAGATATGTGCACCTAGCAGCATATCACTTTACCAAAGATGAACTGTCACCACGAAACCATCTACAGATCTTTAGTTTCTTAGAGTTAGTAGGTATGGCATAAGTATTATAAGTTAAGACAAATTACATATAAAACATAGTAATAGCGAGAGCACAATATATCTAAATACATCAAAAGGTCGGAATGTCATTTATATCCTTCTTAAATAATCTAATCTAATACAATATAATTGAATAAATATTTAATTTAATAAAAACCAATTTAATTTGGGACTAATGCATTCGAACCGAAACCATGTATGTATTTGAAAAAATAAAACTTATAATAAAACAAATAATTTATAACATATCTTGTTATAACGTTAATTTTTATCTAAGAGTCTTCTAATATAATTAAGTAATTGAAGGCAAAAGAAGAAAGAGAGAGTATATATAGTAAAAAGCTGACTTAAAAAAAATAAAAAGAAAATGTACAATACAAATCGAATTTTGAAATATAAGCACAATCATTTTTTAAGACTTTATAACATAGATAACGCGTTAAAACGATCTATTTTCGTCCTTAAATTTATTGATTTTCATATTTTCCTTTTTACATTTTTATTATTTGCCCTTTATGGTAATATTTTGTGTTATTTTATTTTATTTTATTTTTTTATTAAATAAATACAAAAATGGCATTTAAATAACCTAATGTAAATTGTTTATATATATATATATACACATATATATATATATATATATATTATGATGTACATGTAAAAACATTGAAAAAGGCACGAAATTATTTTGATTGTTTGTGTGATTATATTTTTTAGTTTTATTTTCGTGAAATTGAATTGATAGTAAATAAGTTGTAATTAAGTATTGAAATAAAGTAATTTGTTTTTTTTTTTTATTTTTGTTTTTTGTTAGTTATTTTTTCATAAAAAAAATTTAAAATAGACTTTTATAAAAATATATACGAAAAATGTTGAATTTCAATTTTATTTTCGATATACAAAAACAATTTTGGAACAAATTTCTTTCTATAGGATATTTTTTCTTTTTTTTTTTTTTATTGCATTTCTCTGCCACATAAATGTGGACAGGAAATTTAACAGCCTTTCCTGTTCAGGCGTGGCTGTAAATGTCGTAAGGGGGAATAACTCTTACGACGTGTATGGGATTCAAAGCCACACTCCCTCGGTGTTTACAGCGTATTTTATATGCCCTTACCCACTAGGCCACCGAGGACTTTTCTATAGGATATTTAAAAACTAAAAATAGCTTTTTTTTTTTGTATACTTTAATAAAATGTTAAATGTGCATCGAACTATTTAAATTTTATTAACAAACTCAATAATTTAAACTGAAGGTGTACTTAAGTGAAAGAAATTTTTTTAAAGGTATATACGTTGATATAAAACATTATAAAATTGCATAATTTCTTTTAAAATATTTCATTTTTTATTAAAATTTTTTCTTAACATGAAAATTCTGAAGTATTAAGAGATACTTTAAGAGATACTTTCTTGAACTGAACACCTTATATTTATTCCCAGAAATAAAATCCAACTATATAAAAATATGATGGGGGGTTTCGAAAACATATTTTTAAATTTAAAATGTAGATTTTTTCAATAAAGTATAGATTTTTCTTAAAGTAATCAATGTTAAAACATTAAAAACTATATTTACAATTATATCTAATCATTACTATATATATATATTATTATATAGTAATGATTTTTCGCAATTTAACAATAAATTTTTAATTTAAATTTTTTATATTTTTCTTTTAAAAAATCTTATCATATATCTAAAGCATAAAAACAATAATAATTATAAGTTTATATATAATTTATAGTATTTCCTACATTTACAATTTAATAATTATAACATTTTTTAATTACATACACATGGCCACTTCCAACCCCTACACAATAACAGAAAATAAAGATCCTTGTATTTAAAAAAAAAAAAAACAAAAAATCAGAAAGCAAAAATACAATTCTAAGAGACATTTTTTTTATATAGTAGGTACTTTGATACTTGAATTTTTAATCCTGACCTGTATTCAAGTGACATTGAGTTTTACTTCTTCTTTTTCTTAGCTGTTCATTGAAAAAAAACAAAAAAAAAATTAAAAAGTCTTGCCAAATCTTCTTGTTCTTTCTTTCTGTTTCTTGTTTTTTATTATAATTTTTTTTTTTTTTTCGTTTTATTTTGAAATGACATTGTCCTTGCTTCTCGATCTTTAAGATGTGAAATTATAACCATAACCTACATACTATGTTTTAGATAACATTAAACAAAACTGAATTAAAAAAATAAAAAATAGAAAAAAAAAAATAAAAAATAAAAAACTAAGTGAATATACATTCTTCAGTTTTTCGTCCTAGCAAATTTAATAGTATATACCTAATAGTGCTTGGGTCAAGTTTATTTTATTTGAATAAAAAATAATTACTATTATTATTATTATAAATTGAATAAAAATCTTAGAAATAAAAATTTTGAATTTCTTTTTCGTTCTTATAATATTGTACCTATATATCGTTTAATTAATAATATAAATATGTATATTGCACATATTATATACATATACTTATAATATGTAGGTACTTATAAATAAAAAAAGGATATGCAATTATGATATTAGGTTAATTTGTGTATTGTATAACAAAATTTTAAAAAATTGATTGATAAATTTAGAATTTATTCGTTTTTTATATTATACATTTTTTTTTTTTATATTCATGTTAAATTGTTTTCAATATTTCAAATTACAATATTTAGTTACCTTTCACAATTTATCATCAAATGAAATATATATATATATATATATATATATGAAAAGTGGACAGTTGATAGTATCAACTCTAGGATATCCGTACGAACATAATAATTCGAAAATTTATGATATCGGATTTAAGTAAGTACTTAGATATGTTTATTCAAATTTTGGAGTTATATGACAGATACTCGAAACCGTTACACCAGACTAACAAAATTTTACACAAATTATTGACATAAAACTTGATCATCTTTTAAAAAATTTGAGATGTCTAGTTTTTTTTAATTACCCATGATATGAATATATAAATTTTGTAGTTATATCTGAACCTGTTCCGTTAGACTAACCAAATTTTACAGAAATCGTCTTCAAAAAATTTTATTTTTATTGATAAAGTTTCACATATATTGTTTAATTAGGCGCTTAATAAAATGATTCTAAAGATAATTTTTATTTTGAAAGTTTACCGTTACTCTAAAATTAATACAGTTATAAATATAATAGTTACTTATTATTTAAATAAAAATCTAATACATACAATTAAAATAACCATTGAAATTTTCATAAAACATAATATATTCAGATAATGGTAATAACAAAATAAATATACAAGTATATATAGATAATAAACATTAAAATGTTTTTTTTTTTTTTTTTTTTTTTAATAACTTTGAGAAAAAAAAAAAAAAGATAAGCGCAATCTCTTGACACTAAGAATGAACATTCCTTTTCATATATAAAGTATCAACTTACAATATGCCATCATAATCATGATAAAAAAAAAAAAAAATAAGAACACTCAAGTTTGAGAATCCTTTGAAAAAGCTTTTGATTTTTTAGTATAAAATTTGTACATTTCAAGTATGTATATATGTATTCATATTTAAATGCATATATTATGTAGTATATATATTATATTTATGCATAATATGTTGTTTTTAACTTGCATATAACATACATACATACTATAGAATATTGCATTTAATACAAAAATATATATACTTATGTAAGAATATAAATATATTTTTAGAATTAAAAATTGATAAAAATCAAAATGCTACAGAATATTATCAATTATTGTTTTAAGTAAAGCTTTTTTAGATTAGTTTTTAATAATTTATTAAATTAAATTTTCGAATTTTTTAGTTTTTTTTAGAATAACTTAAGATAGTTATCGTAAATCCCATATATTTTTTTAAATTTTTTTTGTTTTTTTTTTACAAATTTTTTACGACCCTTTTCTAAAGAAATTGCTAAAGCATATTTTGATTGAATATTTTGTGAATGAAATATATACTTACAATATATAGATACATATATATTTTTTACAAAAACTAAAAAGTAAAAGTACCACGATTTAATTCTTACGTATTTTTACATGTATAATATTGGACATAGTTTAGTTTACGTGGAGTAATTGACATATTGTATAATTATTTCAAAAATTATCTTAGCTTTAATTTAAATAAAATTAATAATAAATATAAATAAATTTTGTTAAGGAAAAATTTTAATTTACAATGTTTAGAACGGAGTCGGTGATAAAGTAACTTCAGAAGTGTTTTTTTACCATCTATACTAAATTGCTTATTATTTATATTTAATTGAGCTTTAGTTTCTTTTTAAATATACTTTTTACTTAAGCCGTTGATGCAGTCTTGGCGTTGATACAGTCTTGATAATGAAATACAAATATTATATTTTTCCGCCATCTATTTTCTTATACAAGAATTATTTATTTTATTTATTTTATATTACGATATTAACTATTACGAAATAAACTATTTTAGATATGACCTGACCACGACCACTGGCGCTGGCGATTTAATCACTAAATTATTAGTCAAATAGCTTCGGAAATACTTTTCAGAGTAAAATCTATTTTTACAATAGGTGTAAATTATGTTTTTATTTTAAAGCATTTTATTAAAAATGTACAAATGTCAAAAAATATAAATACAAAAACAAAAAATTTCCAATTAGAAAAACAAAAGTTCAATATTAAATTAAAATCAATTTTAGAAAAGGATATTAGCATAAAATTTTATAATGGATTTTTTTGTTTTGATTCTCGCATTATGACATTTTGTAGCAGAAACTATGACATTTGTAACTGTATTTGATATTTTTATCGGTCCTAAGCATAAGAACAAGTTAAATTTAACTTGATTTAAAAATTGTTAGCATTTTTACCTACAACTAAAAGTTATATCGTTTTTATATCGTAGTTAGAAATAAAAAATTATTCAAGTCAAACTATTTTATCAAAGGATCTAAGACCAGCAATTAAAAGAACAGTTTAAACCCAAATTTAAATCTGAAAACATTTGTTTTAAAATATTATTACAATTGAAGTTTCTTAAGATTTGCGGTAAGTTTTCAATAATATGACTCATTTTCAAAATGTGTCGATTATAATTTTTGCTCTTTTGACAGCTGCTAAATATTAGAACACCATATAAAAAAATTAAATTCAATTTAATTATTTTATGATTTTAATAATATTAATTAATCTGGAAACTTGGATTTTTTTATTTTTTATTGCATACAAAGTCGGAATTTCATAAAATTTATTGGCGAGAAATGCATAAAGAAGAACTGCAGTTCTACGATAGATCGTATATGAGCACAATCTATTAAATCAGATTATATGAAGAAACAAGTTCCAAATTTATAAGATTTAATTTTTTTTTTTCAAACAAATTGTTAAAACTTCTAAATTATATGCTTTACTAAAGATTATAAATATAATAATTATCTTACAGTGTTTACCGCCTGCAATCAGTAGGGAAATGAGACAAACCGCATTATGTAAAGATGTTTTTTCGTGCTGAATCAATATTATTCCAATAAAATATAGAATTACAAGAATAACTTCAAGACGCGAAATTTACAAAGTCAAAATTTTTATAATTATGGATTTTGTGGACAAACCCTGACTATATAATAAAGCTATTATGTTATCCTTAAAATATTTTATTTAACGATATCCAAAATTATTTTTTTTTGCAAAACTTAAAGTTTTAAATAGTATTCTACAAATATTAAATTCTTTAAATTAAATTAAATAACTTATTATTATATTATAAACTATACTAATTAAATCTTCTCTATAATAATATATATATATTAAAAATTTAACTTACGCTAAAGCTATTACTACGAAGTCCAGCCAATTCCATGCATCTCTAAGATACGTAAACGGGCTTAATATGAAACCTCGTGCCATCACTTTCACAGCTGATTCAAATGTGTAAATTCCGGTGAATATCACCCTAAAAACGAATAAAATTAGAAAAAAATAATAAAAAAAAAAATTAAATAAAAAAAAAACGTAAAAAAAAAATAAATAAATAAAACAAAAAATATTTTTAAAAAAAAAACATAAAAAAACAAAACAAAAATATTAAAATTAGAATACTTCTAAGTTGTTTAAATTATTTTTATAATATGTTTGTGTATAATAAAAGTATGTTTGATTTTTTTTTTTTAAATATTATAAAAAATATATTTTTGTATTTAAATGTTTTTAAAAATTTATAACAAAATTTTGTATAATTAAAATTACATTTAATAGCATATAATAAATATATAAACTAAAAATATAAATGAAATATTAAAATTAAAATAAAAAAATTAAAAAAAAAATATATAAAAAAATTATAATTTAAAAATATGAATATGTTTTTTTTGTTTATTTATTTTTACCATAAATTTTTTTTTTTAATTATGTATAGGGTTACTTTACACCTGTAGTAGTAGTTAAATTTTTTTTTTCTTTGTTTTTTTTGTTAAAAGGATTTTTATAATAAAAAATGGCACTTACAATTTTATATATATATTATTTATATATAATATAATATAATATATATATATATATATATATTCATATATAATATATATATATATATATATATATTTATATAAATGAATATATATATATATATATATATACATAATATATACATATGTATATATATACATTATGATTTGTGTATATAGATATAAAATAAATAAATATCTCACTTACGATATGCTTCTTTTACAATAGTGACTTCTTACGATAATCAAATTTACGATTTCTGTAATATGATGAGACGATTTGATATGTATTTCTATATTTTAATTTTTCAAATTTTAAACTGAACAATTATTATTTAAAAAAAATCTAAAGAAAACTGATTTTTCTAATGAGTATATTGAAATTAGAAATATATAACATATCTATCTATCTATTATATATATATATATATATATATATATTTATATACCTAAATATAAAACAAAAAATAATTTATCTAATTTATATGGATAATATTATAAAATAAATTATTATATCTAAATATTGAAAAAAAAAAAAAGTTTTTTATTTAAGTAAAAATTACTTTTAAATTTTTTTTTTTTTTGTTGTTATATTATATAAAAAAAAATACGTTATTAAATTTACGATTATAAAATATATTTTATATTCTACTGGTTACTACACTTTATAGGCATTTGAAAAATTTACAGTCAATCATTGTTATACATTTTAAATTTACATAGAATGTCAAAAAAAAAAAAAACCAATTCCAGTTGTATATTAACTATAATTTATAAATTACATAAATTATATTTAGAAAGAGAATTTTTTACTTATTTAAATTCTAGATAATATTGTTTGATTTAAAAAAAAAAAAAAAGAAAAAATATTTTCATTCAAATAAAATAAATTTCATATTTATTTTTCAGATATATGGTATATAGACGTAGACGAAACCTAATACATGTAATGTAACATATATTTTCTCTTGTTCTTTTATTAACACGCTAACATCGGAATATGACATTATCGTATTATATGATTTTTATTTTTAACTAATCTGCTATGGGATTAACATAAAAGATAAAGTTAAGATAAAATTGAATTACTATACGCGATTTAGATGTATATAAGTATATATAAACGTTCAGAATGCGAATACATAACAAAATTTCTTAGTACATAATATAATGCGAATTATGGAATGAAAAAGAACCTACCATATGTACTTTGGTGACGTTTTGATAAAACCGAAAAGGTGAAACTATCATAAATTTATAACAATTGTTCTATTATTAGTTCTTAGCATCAAGCATCATAAGCTTATTTTTTTAAATATTTAATGGTATGAGTTAAGTCAAATGTTATGACTGTAGTTTATTATTGTATAATTAATAACTATGTACGTAATTTGTAATGAATATTTTATGTATACATTTATAGAATGTTGTACATAGTAGTTTTTTAGCACATTTTTCAAAAAAAAAAAAAAAATTGAAAACTAGCTTATTAGTTTTACTTTAATTTCAGCTCAAAAAGTTTACCGTTTTTGTTTTAAGAACTTTAAAAGATCTGCTGTCATATTTGCAGAATGGAAATTTATGCTGTCGATAATCAAAAAATAATATAATCTAAAAATACATTTTAATTTTTTTTTATTTTTTTTTGAAAACTGTGTAACACAGTGCTGCCCAACCAGGCGATCGCGATCCACCAGTCGATCGCGACACAAGTTTGGGTCGATCTTCCACTACAACTGAAAATGTTAAAAAAAAAAAATGTAAGAACAAAAATTAAACACAAATTGTTTGCTTTCTTGTTTTTTTTGCTGTTAAAGTAAGTGGTGTATTTTACTTCGATACCTTATTTTAAATTTTATTTTACTTGCCTATTTTAAGTAGGCTTTGAAAATTCTCGCGGTTTATTTGAATTTAACTCATGTTCAAAATTTGTTTAAATAGTTTAGTTTCGATTTATAATTCACTGGAGGAACTGTTATTATTTTGGTAATTTAAAATTGGAATTATTTATTTTAGTGTTTCTGTACATAGATTTATTTAACTTTCCCCAGCCCTAATCATGAGCGTTGCAAAGAAAACTAAAATCTACCATTATCACGATGAATGGGAACATGATTATTTTTTCGTTATGTCTTATAGTAAATATTGCTGTTTTGTAAGTATTGCAAAAAAGGGAAATGTGGAAAGACATTTTCAAACAATGCATGCAAAATATGATACAGAATATCCAAAAAATACTGAAATACGCAAGGCAAAAAACCAAGCTTTGAAAAAGCAAACTTCTATGCAGCAGAATATGTTTATGAAAGTTATGAGGCAACCAGTTACAGTAACCATAGCATCTTTGAGAGTGTGTCATTTATTAGCAAAAAAGAAAAAGGCATTCAGCGATGGCGATTTGATTAAGGAATCGTTTTTGACAGCGGCAGAAGCTCTGTTTTCTGATTTCAAAAATAAAGCAGAGATTATTCATTCAATTAAGGATTTACAGCTTTCGAAAATGACTGTAACAAGAAGAATAGAAGATTTAAGTGCTGATGTTACTGATCAGCTTCAACAAGACATATCTAAATGCGTTGCATTTTCATTACAATTTGATGAGTCATGCAATTGACACTGCACAATTAATGATATTTATACGATTGGTATTTAAAGACTGCACAACAAAAGAAGAACTCCTTAAGATAATACCACTACATGGAAGGACAAGAGGGCAGGATATGTTTGATGCTTTTGACAATTTTGTTAAAGAAACTGCTTTTCCTGTTTCAAAATTAGTTTCCATTACGACTGATGGTGCTCCCTCAATGGCCGGTCGAAATAATGGTTTTGTCGCATGTGTCGAAATAATGATAAATATCCAAATTTTATGGCATATCACTGCATTATTCATCAGCAGGTTCTATGTTCCAAGAGACGCAACACCCACGATGTTATGGATATTGCTTTTAAAATAGTAAACTCTATCCGCGGCAGTGCTCTCCAGAGGCGTTTGTTTAGATTACAAAGTGAAGACCGGCTTAGTAGAAGTAAATTTTTAATGAGATTTGTGGATTTATTGGACGAAATTAGAAAGTTTCTAGCTGAAAAAAAAGAATCCTACCCAAAATTAACCAACAAAGTGTGGTTGATTAATTTATGTTTTTTGGCAGATTTTTCTGCAAAACTTAGTGACTTAAATCTTGAACTACAAGGTAAAAATAGAAATTTAGCAGATATGATAAGCTCAATAAGAGCTTTTGCTCTTTTAATATAACAGCTTTCAGTTATATTAAAATCAAATTTGAAAGATCGCCAATATCGACATTTTCCAACCATAAAAAAATTTATAGAAGTAAACAAAGTTATGAGTAATTACGATCCAAAAAATTTTATTAATGAAATTGAAAGTGTTGAACAGGAAATTAAAACAAGATTTGAAGATTTTAAAAAGATTGAAACCATAGTTTCCTTTTTGCTTAATGTTTTCCAGAAAAATTTTAACATACAAGATGTCTCGAATCAAATCGCTCTCATGTTTGATGCCAATCAGACGGACATTGAGATGGAAATAATTAAAATCCAACATGATTTATATTTACAATCACAAACAAATATTTGGAAGTATACAAAAGATAAATACCCAATTTTGACAGAGACAGCGCTTAAAATGATGTCTTGCTTCGGTTCAACATATTTGGCAGAATCCGCTTTTTCAGACATGAATCTTATTAAATCGGAAATCAGAAATTCTTTAACTGATATCCACCTTGATCAATGTTTAAGATTATCTTTGTCGTCATATAATCCCGATTTTGAAAAAATTGCTAAATCAAACCAATGCCAAAGATCACATTAATATGGGTTTGTTTCCTCACATTTTTTTTGAAAATAATAATTAATTATTTAATTAATTTTTTTACTTGCTTTTTTTGTAATTTTTTTGCAATTTTCAAATGAAGTTATATATATATTTTTTTTTGAATTAATAATTATTTTTATTTTATAGCAATTTTATTTATTTTGTATTAATTTTTTCTTATTTTTGAATAAAATGAAATAAACTGAAGTTATACCAATTAAAAATCTAATTTTTTTGTATATGGGTAGATCTCGATGTAGTTCCATTAAAAAATGTCGAACTTTAGTACAAAAAGGTTGGGCAGGCCTGGTAACAGTATTAATTAATATAAAATTTTGCTTGTTTATAATAACAATAAAGTGCAGTAAACTGTTTTTAAAAGTAAAGGGCTGGGCTGCTTTTTTCAGTTTTTTGATTTTCTGTTGCAGAGTGAAGCTGACTGAATAAGAATTATGTTTTAAGATCTGCAAACATGAACTCAACCATACTACTTTATTTTAAAGTTTTAAAATCAAAATTTTTTTTCTTATTAAAAGAATGAAAAGTGTCAAAAGTTGTTCTTGATTAATTGTCAAAAATTTTTAATAGTTTGAAGTTAGAAATTAGAATAATAATAACAAAATTTTTAATTCTTTATTTTTGCGAATACGATATTATTTATTTTAATTTTAAATTTAATTTAAAAAATATATATTCCAATTAGTATAAAAAATATCTTTGTTTTTTTTTTTTGTTTATCATTTTAAATTTCCATTATGAACAGAAACTGTCAAAAATCAAAATACTAAAAAATTTTTCCAAAAAAAGTATTTAGTATATTTACTTGCAATTGAAAGCACATGACAGTTATATTTTCTTTTTTCGTGTGACGTCACGTTGGTATCTTTTTCAAGTTTTTCCAAGTTTTATACCAAACAGACCTCATATCTTTGGAGAATTTTTAGATATAGAGCATTACATTTTTTAGGAAAGAAAGATTTTATAACAAAATTAGAAAATGTTTTGTACCACATTTTACCACCTCGTGTTTGAGAGCTATTAGGGATCAAAAATTTTTAAATTTTTTACTATTTTTAAACACCTCTACAATTTTTTTTTTTATAATAAACGATAAAAATGAAAACTTTATCGTTATAATTTTACATGTGTTAAAGGCTTTTTTTAAGACAAATATAGACTTTCATTAAAATTGAAGGAAGTTTCTCTTAATTTTTTACAATATTTCCTATTATATGGAATTCTAAGAAAAATTATAAATTTTTGGATCAAGTCACAGTATGTATTCTTTTTATTGTCTTTTGGAAAATGTGCGCTTTTAAAAACCTTTTTATTCGAGTAAATTTGAGCTTACAGGTATTATGCATGTAAATGCAGGATTGTTACTGTATAAATTAATTAGAGAAAAAAAAAATTCAGATTTATTTATTTCTATTTTGTATTTGTGTTTTTTTTTTTTTAAACTGGAGTTTGTAAATCGTTTTTTTTTCATTCATTCCATTATTCACGAATGACGAATTATTCACGAGTTTCCAATTATTTATTATTCACGAATGTAAATCAAGCCTGTTTTATTATTATATATATATGTATATATTTAAAATACCGTTATGTAAAATATACCGTTATATATATAGCTAAATGTAAATTATAATCGATTCGACCATTCGACCTGTATGATAATTATATAAAAATATACCTATGTATTGTTCATTTATTTATGACAAACAATAAAATGTATTATATACTACGAGTATATTAATATATAATGCATATATCATAATATGTAGATTGATATATATTTGAAAAAAAAAAAAAACAAAAAAAAACGGTTACCCTTCGGAACTATTCTGTAATTTATTACAAAATACAAAAATTTACGAAAAATATTCTATAATTGAAATTTCTATATTATATATTTGTATTTATTTATGTATTTATTTATATTATTATATATCTAAAAAAAAAAAACATACCTAAGGGATGTTATAAACAAAACTACCTATTATATAAATTTTAAAATAAACCTACAATATATAAAATTTCATTCGAAATTGTTTGAGTTTCTATTTGACTATATTTTTATATAATATAATATTATGTATTATGATTTAATTTAAATATATTAACTTATTACATTGATAATACATAATTAATTACGATAATTATTATAAGATAAATTGTATATAATTATAAAAAAAAAAAAAAAAAGAAATTAAATAATTTATGTATACGATACTGTATTGATTTCATTGCACAACAAAATTTTATATCATATTATATTAATTATTATTTTATTTTCAAGCGTTCTTAGATTGTTTCAGAGTGTTTTTAATAAAGCAAAATAAGTTTAAAATAATAAAATTTATTCACTAGATAAATATTTTTATAAACGAAATTATTTTAAAAATATATGTATATAGATATTGTATAAACATAATAACATTTTTAAAATTTTATAATTTATGACTAATTTCCTTAAACTTTTAATTAAAGAAAAATGAAAAAAAAAAATCCTTAAACTTTTAAAACAAAATTATATGATGGAAAATATATTTTTTATATTTAAAAACAGTGCGGGATTATCATATATCTCGTGAAGGGGTTCTGTATGTTTCATTTTCGAGTTTTAAAAAAATTTAAATTATTTTTTTTCGATAAATAAATATTTATTATTATTTTAACTAATTATCAATTCAGCCGAATTAAAATTTTTTTAGACGAGAACAGTTAAAAAAAAAAAGCTAAATTCAAAGAATATGAATCCATGAAAAAGGTCACAAAGAAAAAATTCCCAAAACCCAAAGTTCCGAAAATTTGTATGAACCTTTGGTATATATAATATGAAACAAAATTGGGGAATTTTTTAAAAAGGATATAGAAAAAGTCTGCAAAAAAAAAAATCTAAAATATTATTATGGAAAAAATTCCCCAATCAAAATTATTTTTGTGAGGAATCAGTGTGAAATTCAAAAAAACAGAATTCGTTTCACATATGTACTGAAAATATTCAGTACATATTCTCATATATTTAAATATTACGATAATTTCTGATTTTGAAATCAAATCAAAAATTCCACCGAATTCAGAATCTCACGTATACATATATATAAATATTCTAGAAAAGGGGGCAATCCTGATTTTAAATTCAACTCTAAAATCAATGCATATAAAAATAATGCTTACAGGTATCCCGACAAATGTATTAAATTTTGTGATTTCTTTATTAAAAATAGTAAATTACATAAAGCATTTTTATTACCATTGTCAAGAACACTCTGTTGAGGTGAAAATAATTGTAATTGTTGAACATGTTTTGGGATACATTCTTTTTTTTTTATAAATAACGCCCCAAATTTACATAGTATAATCATCGCCCCTTAAATAAAGTAAGATTTAATCGGCACTTCCGAAATCGGATGACGCCATTGACTATATTTTGCAAAGTTTAAGAAAAATTTGAACGCACAGCTTTTTTTATGGTAAAAGATATTGGAAGAATATTGATTGATCTTAACACAAGTTTTAATTGGTTGTGAAAAGATTTTGATTGGTTTTAAAATAAATTGTATAAAATTTAATTTTAAAGTATGTATTACATTATAAATTTATATTTATTGACGTACATACTCATATTGAATATATTTTCACGTATATACAAAGAAAAAATTATTTTTCATTTTTCATATAGGCCAATAACTTGGTTTAGGCCACAGAATATTTGTAATCCGACACTGTTTAAAACTTTCCAACACAAATTTCATTTAAAAATAAAAAAAAGTAAATAAATATTATATAACATTATAAAAATAAATTATAAATATCTAATTATTATTAACATTATTAACTATCAGTAAAGAATTTTACATATAATATAAATTTGTAATGAAATGCAATTTTTCAAATTTCATAATAATTTTTTTTTAAAAATTTGTAATTTTTTTTTTTTTTGAAATTTAATAATATATAATATACTTATATTGTATTTATTTAATTAAATAAATAAATAATTTCTTAAATAATTGAATACAAAAATATAAATATTATTAATAATATTATTACAACTGATACCAAATTTTTGTATGTAATTTTATTATAGAATTATAAGTACTATTTAAAAATTTAAATTCTACTTCAGGTTAAAATATAATATACATACATATATATATCTACTCAGTAAAAATTATGATTATAAATAAAAATATAAAAAATAAATAAATAAATATTTTATAAGAATATGATTTATGAATGTTTTAAATAAAAATATTACATAATATCTAAGAAAAAACAAAAAAAAAAAAAAAAAAAAAACTTTAAAATTAAATATGTATATATGTATATTATAAATCTAAATCTAATAACATAATATGAAATAATAAAATCTATAACTATTTTTTATCAATATAATAATATCACATTTTATACTTACTCTGTAGATTCCACTGTTGGTGTGGTAGGCATTATCATCAATATACAATTAGTGAGAATAGTTGTTATTATAAAAAGTGAAAATAGTGGATGTACTAAAATATAAATAGCTACTCGACGTATTGGATTAAAAGGATCGAGCAGCCACATTGCTTTTGATGCGGAAAAACGAAAAATATCTTTGCCTTTACTAACTACCACAAATGTCTGAAATGAAAATAAATCACAAAAAAAAACAAAAAAAAAAATTATTTTAAAAATGTATATTAAATAGAATTAATACAATAAAATATTCATTGTAAAATATTTTATTTTTGATTTATTCTTCACGTCTTCAGAAATTATTTATATTAGACTAGATTTTATTATTTTATTTAATTATTATAATCGCTAAGCCATTGATTAGTCGGCTGTAGCTATTGTACAATATTATAAAATACAAATACTTTTTTAACCTATTTGTGCGCCATCTATTATTCAGTACAAGAATTATTTTTATTATTTATTTTTGTTTATATTGATTTTGTATTATGTTTGTGTTTGGTTTTTCTTGTATTATAAAATATAAATTGCATATTTTCAATATAATTCATAAACGAGACTCGAAGTCTAACGAGACTTGAAAGTGATTTCAAGGGGATTACATAGTCATAATTATCCATAATTTATTTATATTATTTTATTATTTTTATATAATTCATAAATCATTTGTATAGGATTTGTTCAAAAAAAAAATAAGTTAATTGGGTCAGTGAAAATTGAAATAGACCACAGTCGAATGGTCCGAGTAAAATTGACGTGGTGAAATTGTGTGTAGAGAAATTATTTTTGTCGACTTCTGTAGCCTTTAAAAAAGAATGTGATAAACATTTTCTTGATTTCCTATTGTAATTTAGACTTTTCCTTTGATTTTCAGACTTTCCTGAGTACAAAAACAGTTTTTAAAATATTCCAGCACATTTATTTTGGGTCAAAAACCTAGTTTTCTATTAAATTTTGTATTGGTTCAAAAACTTAAAGTATTGTAGTTTTTATATAAAGTATATATCATACACATTATTATTCAAAAACAATTTGATCTAGATTCTAGATGGATGAAAATCGTACTTATTGATTGTTATTAAAAACTTAGTTTTCTGTTGAATTTTCTTTGCATATTAGACAACCAGAAGGCTGGTTTCCATCTAAATTAATTATCGAAAACACAATAGATTATATAACTTATATTATAACTAATTTAGAAATTAGCAATGCTTATATACATAATATGTTTAAGTAGACTTTACAAATTTGTAAAATACAAATGCAACAAAATTTAACAAGAACTCAGTGGAATTTTTAAGCACGATATAAAGGAGGTTATTGAAAAACCAGACCATCATTCATCAAAATAAAAAAAAAAAACCTTTGCCTAATAACGTTTCTTCCACTTTATAATTTAAAAATAATATTACATAGTAGGTGCTTGCCCCACTACAATATATTATGTATAAGACGTAATAAGTAACCATTTTGAGGCATTCGAAATGTTATGTTATAAAGTAATGCTGAAAACTAAGTAAGTTGAAGGAAAATGTAAAAAAAAAGGAATATTTTGGAGAATATGATGACTGAAAAATTTAAGAATATGGTTACGTCAACATGGAAATAAAGAAGTCTAATTATGTGTCCAATTTTTTTTTAATGTACTCAATATATTTTGTGCTAATGACAAAAATGTAGTACTGCTTACGTATTTCTTATGTAATAGTAAATTCTCTGTGTGGCATCAAAATTAGTATTATTTCACAATTTTTTTGTTAGTTAGTATTATAAAAAATACCGGTGTGGAATGTCAAGTCAAATAAAAAAAAATAAAAAAATAAAATACCAAAAACAATGAAAATTTAATGCATACTTTTAGGATATACGGTCACATCCTGGATTAGTGGTACACATTGATTCCGCTGAACAAGTTAATAACATATAATAAACAATAAGTAAATCTATATCTTAATAGAGTGATCAAATGTCAAATATACATATACTATATTAGTATACTATTAACACAAACGAATTTTCATAATGCATTGAAAATTCGTTTGTGATAATAGTTTACTAATATAGTATATGTATATTTGTTGTTATGTATATATTATTATGTATATATCATACAGCATCAATACAAATACTGTCACGAGTATAAATTGATAAGTCAATGATTTCTACAACCTATTACCTATTACGAATTATCTTCATGCAACAATATATTTTTCATAATATTGTTTTATTTTGACTTATTTAAATAATATTATACTATTATATAAAGAAATTTTAGAATATATGTATATATATACAATAATTAAAAATATAGATTACTTACCAGTATATTCGAATAGAAGGGATCAATATCCTCGAGAGGAGTGGAGGCCAATTCCGGCGGGAAGCCGCCCTGCAGTCGAACTGGTATGGGTACACCTTGTTCAAGTGCAGGATCCGGTTGTGGACCTTCATCCTCGTCGTCGTCGTCATATCGTATCTGTTTAATGTTTTTTGTTGATTTTACATTTAAATATTTATTTTTAATTTTTAATTTTATAACACAAAATCCAATTAATTGACCAATTCCATATCACATATTATTGATGTTATAAGAAAAATTTCACATAAGTTTTAAATAGATATTTTTCACAAAAGTGAAACGAAACGAAACGAAAAAAAAAAAAAAAATATTTTTATATTAGTTAAATTTTTATATTAAAAAAAAAAAGATAGTTATCGTATTTATTTTAGATATTGTGTTAAAAATTTCTACAAAATTGTTTCAAAATAAAAAAATAAAAGAAAGCTAAAAATTTAAATTAAAAAAAAAAAAAAGATAAGTGTAATATTTGTAAATTTCAAAACAGAAATTATCAGGACTCTAAGTAATAATATTATATAGCTAACAATAAAAATGTTTTTTATTTATTAAATACAAAACCGAATTAACAAAATAAATTTTCTAAATTTTTTTTTTCTTTTTGCTATAATTCAAAATTTAATTAAATTTTCAAAACCTAATTTTTTTAGTTCTTATAGTGATTAAGAGTATTTTTTAAGAATTTTATATATATGTATATATACATAAGTTACATTTGAAGAAAATATTTACAAAATTTAGA